>CM076586.1:1865000-4265000 GCA_038430175.1 Ficus hirta | reverse complement strand
TATTCCAGACTCATTTTGTTAGAAATTCTATATAAGTAAGTTGTTGAGCATCTTTATTAGTTTTATTAATTTCCTTCCACTCTGTTAATGTTGTTTTTTAAATTTATGATTGACGTATTATATTTTGGAGTTGTTGATTTTTATTAAATGTTATATTTTGCATATTTGGTAAAGAACAGAAAGTCGTTGAATAGCTGGATTTCTATGGTGAATTGAATATTCGAATATTCTCTAAATTGCTTCATAAGGTGTGATATACTGACAGTTAAGATAAGCTTTTATTTCATCGACTTCTTTGTAATTTGTCTTTTTGTTATTTTTAGTAATAACATTATCTTCAATAACAGCTTGTATTCTATCTGGACTTTTTGTTAGATATTTGAATAGATATTTAATAAGCATAGATTGGGAACATATTTCGACATTAATATGAGCATTATATTTTAGACATAAAGTTTGATTAGATGGAACAATATATATATTATTAAGTTTAATTCCTTCTTTCATAATATTAAATTATGTATCTCTACGATGATAAATAACAAAACTATTTTCTTCTATAGTTGTTTCATTTTTTATTTGCTTTGAAATTTTTTTGGAATATTTAGAATTTTTCATACATAGTGCATTTGCATATGGTCCACGTATCATATATTCAGTTATAATTTTATAACCTAAATTATCTTTTATTGGATCTGAAATTTCAGCAGAAATAAATTTATCTATTTGTGTAGCATCATGGTATTTATGTTCAGGATGTAACCAAAATAATATATGACCATGAGATAAACTATGTTTTTGAAATTCCACCACGTATGGATCTAAAACAAAACAACAAATAAAAAATACAAACATAACAATAATGTTAGTTTTTTTAATTTATTGTAATAAACTTTTATAATAATAATTGGTAGTTTATTTTTTTGTTATATAAAATAAATGGACTTACCTACTATTGTAGCTCCAAAAATATCATATGACTTTATTATATTTAACAAATGGTCTAATTTTATTTTAAATATTCTACTTATAATATCTGGTCTGTATTCAGATTTTTATCCTGGAATTATAGTTAGACTTCTTTTGATTTCTGGCCATTTAGGATTACATATAAATATTAAAAATATATCCGGATTTCCTTAATGTCTACAAATTGCCATTGTATCTTGATAATTTTGAATCATATAACTTGGACTCCCTGTATAAGATGATGGTAAAATAACTCTTTTCCTGATTGCTTCTACGTCTGTATCACCTCTAATTATAACATCTTGAATACCTTTGTAAATTTCATATATTAAATTATTTTGATTTTGTCTAATATAATCTAAATGATCTTTTTCAATAGAAGCATAACTGTCTATAATATATTGTTGAAAAAGCCGTTCAGCTCTAAATAATGTATTTCCTTGATGTAATCATTGTTGAAATTGAAAAGCATAAAATGATCTCATTAATATTCAATTTCTACGTGGTTGTTTACCATTTAAATTTGGATTTCATTCTATATCAATTCTATATCCATCTTCTCCATAAGGAAATAACAATAGATATTATAATGTTATATAAGATGGATGAAGTTTATTGATTCTTTTTAATTCTCCAGTATAATTATGAATGATAATATCTCTACCTTTCTCATATAGACCAAAATCTCTAACCACTTATATTTGTTGAAGTTAAAAGATCATGTTGTGTACTATCTCCTTATCTTCTGCCAATTAATCTTAGTTTCATTGATGTTATTTGATTATTTTTATAAATATCTCTGATACTTCTAAAAAGTTAAACTAATTTGTTTGTTTCGTCTAACGTTATGATTAGTTTTTGAACGATAGTCTCATTTAAATTATTTAAATCATTATTATTTGAAAATGTTACTATTCTATTTTGAATTTCGTTTTCTGTATCATAAATATATAACTGCACAAATTTTGGAGGATTATTATTAATTGGAAGTAAAGATCTAATTAGATGATGCATTTGTCCACTAATCTTGAAAATATATGGTCCTGATGAATTATTAATATCTGATTGAATATTTACTTCGAATGAAGTAAAAGCAAACATATAATTATAAATTATAATATATTTTTTTTTCTAAAATTCGCACTTAAAGGTCCTCCATAATAATCTAATAGTTCATCTAAAATTGGTGGTGTTTTTTTGCCTAAAGGTATGCTAATTTGTTCATTTTGACAACATAAAATTTTTTTTTTGGTGGATATGTATTTAGTGTTTGTTCATTTTTCTAAAATAATGCTCCACAATATTGATATGTGCAATTACAATCTCCAATATTTATATATTCACCATTTGAATATAAGAAAAAAATTCATGAAAAAAAACTATAAAATGTTAGTGAAAACTTTTGTTCAAATTTATAATTGTATGAAAAATAAAGAGAGAATTTAAGATGAAGAAATTACTTTTTTTAATTGATGGTAAATTGTAATCCTCCAAAGAAAGATTTGATGTTTCTTCACCAGTGTTGTAATTTGAAGATAATTGAATAAATCTACTTCGATAATCAGTAATAATTTCTGTATTTAATTCTTTAAACTGATTGTTTGAAAAATATACATTTGTCAATGTAGATGCTTCGTTATTATTTATATAATTTTGTTTTTTTTTTTTTTGACGTTTTGAACGTATTGAATCATTAGTATCTTTATGAGAATTTTTTTCATTCTTTTTTTTTTGTTTAATATAAAACAGAAAAACAACATTATGAAGTATTGTTAAAAGATAAAAATTAAACACATAAATGTAAAAAAAGAACGATTAAACATTTTGTTTATCAAAAAAACAAAAAGTCAAACAATAAAAACATAATAATACTAAAAATTAAAATTAAAATAAAATACTAAGCGTAAGAATTTTTTTCACTATAATAAAATGCAATAATATATTCCAATTAAAAAACTACAATTAATAAATAAGATTAAAAATCTTAAAACTCAAACAGTAAGAAAAATTCAATAACTTATGTAAATCTAATTAAAAATTAGAAAAACAATAAATATAATTAAAAATTAGAAAAATAAGTAATTAAATCAATAAATAAATCTGAAAATGTATTACACATTTAAAAAAACATCTAATTTTAAAGAGTAATATTAATATACGACATAAATAATAATTTAGTTACAATTGTTATAAGTATATATTTTTTTATAATAAAACCTCTATCATAATAGAAAAAAAATCTGCATTTTTTAATTTTGTTGTAAATTTAAAGAGGTCTTATTTTTACAAATTTTCATCAATTATTTTTTAATTTACATTATTTAGTTTGCGCTTTATTTTTAATATTATAATTTAATTGTGTTAATTCATTTTTTAATTGTATTAATTCGTTTTTTTTTTTTTGCCTCTAATTTTTTTTGAAGTCAATATTTTATCATTCTCGCATATTGGTTTATTTATGCAGTTTTATTTTGTGTAGTTAAAAATAATTGAATAAAATATTATTTTGTATTTTATACGTTCTTTTTTTTTTTTGGTATATTTCATATTATTCTGTTAAAAAATTGTATTTATTAATTAAACAATAAATTGATTAAGTCATACATATATATATATATATATATATGCTATTTGATTTTGTTAATCTGTACAATTTGATTGCAACTGCTCTCCTTTTTTTTTCCCCCTGCTCACTTTTTTCCTCCTCCCCCTCCTTAGGGACGTTTTTATGAAATTTTATTTATCCAATTTTATTTATTTACGGTACATAATAATTGATTAAGATGTTATTTTCTACCCTATTTTTTAAAGTAATTTGTTTCAATAAGAACTTACATTTATTAAATTAAGTAATAAATAAGTTAAGTTATTTCTATTCATTATGACCGGTTATTTTTTGTAATTTAAATTTAAAGAAAATAAAAATCTATACAAAATAAAAATTTGTTGTTACAGTATGAGATTGCATAATAGAAGAAATTAAATCATACAACCAAAATTACAATAATTTCGAATTGTAAAAACATTTTATAAAAAAAACTGTTGCAATAAATTTAAATATTTCAATAATCTAATAAAAAAAACCCCTCGGGCAATAAAGATAATAAAAAAATTATATTAAACTACAAAACAAAAGAGAAAGCAGAAATAACAATAAAAAAGCAAGATAATGAAAAAACAAAAATTTAAACCTGCATTATAGTCAATTGCATACACTAATCTAAATAAATAATCTAATATATATCTATATATACTATGACAAACATTATAAGAATTTTTACTCAATGTTTTCTACAAAAATAAAACGAAAGTAAAAATTATTAAAGCAAGATCAGATTTCTTATATCATTAAGAATATTTGTTAAGAATAACTAAAATATAATTCGACGTCGTTTTTGGTAGCTACCAAGTGAAATGTTTTGGAATGTATTAAAAAAAATTATAAATATTTCTAGCAAATACAAAAAATGGCAAAAAAAGGAGGAAAAAATATTGAGAGAAATAAATAATAATAATAATATAAAAACAGTAACATAATCAATACTGTTATGTTGTAAGAAAAATAAAAACAACACAAATCCCAAACATACACGGCAACAATAAAAACTGTTAAATAATATTTAATAATTATCTAACATATATTACGTAACATATGTTATCAATGATATCATATTCAACAACATATACCAAATTAAATAATAAATCTGGTATATGTTTTGTTGTATATCTAAACAGAGATCATCACAGCATGCTAAAATTTTTATGCAAAAGTTTTTCTGAAAGACATTTACAACAACAGAAGAAGAAAAGAACAACAGGTTAAAAAAAACAAAAAACAAAAAATAGAATAACATCATGTAATAAATACTAAGTTTTATAAATCATATAAAAATAGAAACATGATTAACATAATCATAGATGAAAATATAATTAAAAAGAAACTCAAAATCACAAAGAATCACAACAGTTATAAAAATTATCAAATCATATAACATAATCATCTAACTTATAATAACAATAATATTCACCAAACATTGATAGATAAAAAAGAGAGAAAGAATTGTCTACGCTGTCCTAAAAAAAACACACACACACACACACACACACAATAATAAAATTAAATACCTTTACAACATCATTATCATAGTAATAAAGATGCCCAGATAGTGTAACATAAATAATATATAAAATCAACAAAGAAACTGAGAGAGAAAATATTGACAATAAACAAACTGAACAGAAAAAGAATAGTATCTTTCATAAACATTAACCACAAAAATAGTAGTTAAGAAAATGTTATAGAGGTAGTAATTATAAAGTATGATGATAAAGTAATAAATGAAGAAAAACGTTATTTATAAGGGAGAATCTGCTAAATAAGATAATGTCAAAAAATTTTAAAAAAAGTCGGTGAAGCAGAAAGAAAAGAAATTTTTTAGACATACAACAGAGTTACAACTGTAAAACATGAGACAAAAACACATTAACTCACAACAGATAACAGATTTTAAATAAATTAGAAGCATGAATGATAGAGTTACATGTGTAAGAAATTCAGTCAAAGTAATCATCTCACTATAAATCACATAGTTATAGTAAATATCACAATTGTAACCAAAGGAATAAAATTTAGAAGCATTAAATATCTAGGACAACTCAGCAAAAACACAATAATGATTATAGAAACTGCATGAAAAATCTAGAAACCTGAACAATATAAAAGTCTAACAATCCATTCAAATGTAACTAAATGATACAATACAGTTATGAAACAGAACAATCATTTACATAAATAACAAAATTAGAGTAAATCAGAAACTTACACATTGGATAAACAGATTGTAAACAACAAATATAATGAAAAATCTACAAACTTAAATAATAACAAAACCTAACAATTTGATCAAATGTAGTTAAACAGTAGAAAAAAAACATTTAGCCTAGAAAGTTAATAAATAAAATTAGAACTTTTTCACAGATTAAACATAACAAATTGAAGAATAATGATATTAAAATACCACACAAACACTAACCTAATCACAGTCAACCATTACAAAAAAAATATATCATATTTAAAACAAAATAAAAAAACATATAAAAAAAAACACTCATGATATAAAGAGCAAACTACAAATCCTAAATATAACAGAAAATCATAAACATAAAAAATAAAGAAATAAAGTTTGAAAACAAAATCACCAAAATATTACCCGGGAAAAAAAAGGGAAAAAAATACATAAATATAAACATAACAGAAAAAAAGTCTTCAATCTTTTGCTTGATACTTCCAATCAACCATTTTTCTATCATTATTACAATCTACAAAAATAAATTAACAAAAATAAAAAATCTAAATCAATATATATAAACCTAAAAAGAAAAAAAACCACTAAAATAAATACAACAAAAACAAAAACATACCCCATCATTTCTTTAATTTTTTGCTCTGCATTTGTTTCCATGATTTCCTCAATCATATAAATGCAAGTAAAAAAAGTAATAATAAAAAGAAAAACAGAAGAAAAAAACTAAATGAAAAATACTTTTATTTGATTATATACATGCACAGGAAAAAAAATCGAAGAAAAAAAAAAACAAAAACAAAAAAAATCAGGCAAAAGCTCAAAAAACAGATGGAAAAATAATCATAGAAAAAAAAAAAGAAAGCGAAAAAACTTTTCTTCAATTATGTACATGCAACAAAAAAAAATTACAATAATAAAAAAAATCAAAATAAGGAGAATACAACCATAAACAGCAAAACTTTCAGCAACAAAAATCAAAAACAAGGTTTAAATTTCAGCAACAAAAATTCAAAATGTAAGGTTCGGAGAGGAGACAAAATCCAAGAGAGGGAGTGAATAGTGGATTAAAAAATAACAAAAGGGGGAAAAAAACCAAACGGAAACAATAATGAAGGAAAAAACAACACAACAAAAGTTAAAATCTAAACTTCCAATACAAAAATCGAACAAAAAAAAAAAAAAAACCAAAATCAAAACTTAGGGTTCGGAGAAAAGAGAGGAGAGAAAACAACACAAAAGTCAAACAAAAATAAACTAAAAATCAAAACTTAAGATTTGGAGAAAAGAGAGAAGAGAAAACGCAAGAGAGAGAACTAACAGTGAGTAAAAAAATAACAAAAGGGGGAAAGAAAAAACCAAACACAAACAACAATGAAGGAAAAAACATCGCAACAAAAATTAAAATCTAAACTTCCAACACAAAAATCGAAAAAAAAAAAATCAAAAATCAAAACTTAGGATTCGGAGAAAAGAGAGGATAGAAAACCCAAGAGAGAGAATGAACAGTAGGTAAAAAAAAAAAAAACCAAACGGGAAAAAAAAAAACAACACAACAAAAATTAAAATCTAAACCTTTAACATAAAAATCGAACCAAAAAAAAAAAACGAAAACAAAAACAAAAATCAAAACTTAGGATTCGAAGAAAACAAACATATGGAAAAAAAACATAAGAGAAGAACATCAACAGTAGAGAGCAAAAGTGAAAAAAGGGCAGAGAGAACAAAGAATACCAAAAGCTAGGGTTTGCAGGCCATAAATCTGCAGAATGAGAAGAGAGAGAGAACGGTAGAGAGAGAGAGTAAGAAGAACATAAACAATAGAGAGAGAAAGTGCATAGGAGGGAATGAACGGCGGAAAAAACAAAGAGACGGGAAAATTAGGATTTCGAGGGCATAAATATCCATCCACTGCACAAAAAACAACTGGTAGGCAAACTTAGACGGGCATAATCGTCGGCGCAGTAATAAAAGGGCAAAACTGTCCGTTTACTGTGCAGCCTTAAAAAAAAAAAACCCTAATTGAGAGGCGAAACCGTCCATTTACTGTAGAAAAAATAGTAAACCTTTGCATCCTTTTAGTATATTTATATAATATCACCCAAATTTCTTGTGTGGTATTTTCAAAAAATAAAATAAAATAATATAAATGTGTGGTATGGAGTTTGGGATTTATAGCGTTAAATTAATTATGTTAATAAACATCTAAAGAAATAAAAATTAGAAAAAAAATATATTTAAAGAAAAAAAATCTGAAATATTTATGTAATATTACTCTAATATAATCTCAAATCAAGGATTGATTCTCTTCAGCAAAAAAAAAAAAAAAAAAAAGGAAAACAAATAAACAAAAGAAATTAAAAAAAAAAAAAAAAATCAAGGATTGATTCTTTGTTGGGAACTTAATTAAAACCCTAAGCATATGAGTTCAGTGGGAGAGCCTCCCACCATAGCAGGCCACAGCAGAGCAGAGCCGCCAACCATCAACGCCGGAAAACGACCACTCTTTTTTCCCGTTTTCCCTTTATAGAAATTACAGAGCGCGTGTCTGGGTGGGTGTGACTTGAGAATATTTTTTCCCGTTTTCTCTCTTCGCTCTCCTGCTCCGGTGAGTTAATAAATCCTTTTTTATCTTATTTTTGATGTCAATTATTTAACTAATTTTGATTGCTACTCATTTGATTTGATTTGAAGGAGGTGTGGGTCTGAATTTTGTTTTGGTATTTGTAACTTTGTAATTCATATTTGTATTTGTGTATATATATGTATATGTATATATATGTTATATAATCTCACCAAACGTATGGTTTTTCGCTTCAGACAGAGATAGAGACTGTCACTGATTTGTGTGTGTCTGGTAGAAGATGGTTGATTTCCTCTTTGACGATATTTTCTCCGTTAAGAGTTTAAACCCAAATAAAGAAAACTTTGACAAAGGTATCACCATCCTCACTATCACTATTCTAAACTAATTGCATATTTTGGTTGGAAAAAAAAAAAAAGAAGGTATTTTGGTTGAAAAATTAGGAATCAATTTGTTTTTCCTTTTTCTTTTTTGTGTTGTTGTTGTTGTTTTTTTTTTTTTTTTGTTATTTTTTTTTTATATTTTAGTGACAAGGATAGAAGCAAAGAGCGAGAAGCACGGAATGTCGATGCAGCTAGATGTGAATACTGAGATATATCCTATCAAGGTAGGAGAGAGATTCATCATGGTCTTATCTCCTACACTCAATTGGAATGGAGCACCCGTCTCCGATTACCAATCACAGGTTTAGTGTTCTTCCTTTGTTATAAATTATTATTATTGTACCTACCTCTCATTTTGTGTACGCGACGTCGAAAGGTGGACTAAAATTTGGAATCTGACCTGCAACCCTTACTTGCGTTTTTTATTGAACTTGTTTCCCCCCTGCTAAAAACACAGTTGTTGAACATTTCTGTGTTTGCTAGATAACTGCTTAGTGCTAACTGATATGTTCTCTTTCCTAAAGTGGTCAGTACTCTTATTTTGTTACGAATGTAAATTACAATGATGTTATCATGATAATGATGGAACTATTACGATATTGGATTTTTCCTTTTGATGATTTTCGGTTGTTTTTTTTCTCTTGTGGATGACTTAAGATTTATTTTCTCTTCAAGTTTACATGTTTGAGCGAACTTCCATTTTTGTATTTACTTGTCTGGTTCTCGGTCTTTCCTGAAATACGCCAATATAGGCTATTATACTCCATCAACACTAGTACCAATTGTTAATGGTATGATTACTTTGATGTTTGAGATCCTATTCTTCATCAGTTTTCTGTGATCATCATCGACAAAACTATTGGATTGAATTCAACAAGCAATTGATTTATCGTCACATATGAAGGAACCTCAGATTGATTTCAATATGGACATTCTCTGCAAGAAACCAGCAAGAATAAAGTCTGTTTAATCGACCATGAACTCTTGAAAAGAGTGTAGATTGTTGGGAGAGCTAACCAAATGGAGTTTCTTACACAAAGGACGGTTTTGCTAGTGAGATTTAGAGGAGATGACCAATAGGAGACCAGGAAGGAAAGTGATTTAGCGAGAGGGAACAACCAGTACATAATAACTGGCAAAGTGCTATATATATTCTAAGAAAACAAGGTGGAGAAAAAAGAAAAAGAGAGAGAACCAGCAGCAGAGGTTTCTGTTTAACATTAGGGGATCAATATCTGAAGGAAGATTTAGAATGACTAGGAATCAAAGAGCCTGAACAATCATAATTGGCGCCTTAAGCCCTTTTTCCCACATGCAAGGACCTCCCCGCACATTGAACCTAAGTAATATGAAAATCCCTTATAAGAAATCATGAGTCATATTAGTAAATATAAATATATATATATATATATATTGTTTTTTTCCCCTCATCCCATGTCCTTTTTTGTGTCGTTACAGTCGAGTTTCTAAAACATGTAAATTGCCTATGTGTGTTTCCGTTCCCAGGTTGAGCAGAAATCGCTTGCAGACAAATTTGAATACATCATGCATGGCTTGCTGTATAAATTGAAAGAAGAAATTTCAGGATCAGAAATCAAAGTGTATGTGGCATAGTATTTTAACATTTTTGCCGTATGACAAACACTCCAGATGTGCAGCGGAAGAAAGTTTCTCTTTTAAGGATTCTAGTTTCCAGTTATCAATTCTTTAAATCTGTATCCATTAAAGGGGAAAAAAAGAATTAGTTCATTAACTTCTTCTGCATCTACATTAACCCATATTTTTGTTGGATTTGTCTGTCGTTTCAGGGTGATATACGTCTCATTCGGCGGGCTTCAGATGATGCTGACAGGGGATCCCTCCCAATGTACCAAGTTTAAGAATGATCAGAAGATGTTTTTGCTAATTAGGAAGGTTCCGTATGACTTTGTTACAGAATAGAGATTGGCAGTGGGGGTGTCTGTTTAAAATTTTGTTGAATACGAGAGTGTTTTGGGTGCTTCTAAACGATGCCATAATGCTTGTTTACGACTTTCGTACTCATTTCAATCTACTTATTCAAGATGTCCAGATCCGTCATCTGTTTATGTTAATTTTTTGTTTTCTTCTCTCCGCTGTCGTTAAGTTCATTTCTAGTATTTAATGTCAAGACAAAAGCTTATTGATTTCTAGACTTAGAGTTGAGCAAATGATCCAAAAGGAATTGAGTTTGCTCGATGTGGAAGTGTCAAATAGCTGAAAATGTTCAGGTAGAATATTTTTGAAGGAAGGATTTTTATCATCTCTTTGTGTATATATATTCCTACCTATGTGCCTACCAACCAATATTTATATATATTTGTGTGTATATATATATATATATATATATATTTATAAAATCGATTTACGTATATAGACATTAGAATAGTCTTCAGTCCCACAGCCATAGAAGTCTTGTAGATGTAACCAACTTTTGGATTCATATAGCTTTGTTTAATTTGACGTACAAGTATGTAATTAAACAAACATACAGCATATTCAAAAGGTACTAATAAAAGTAATAACATATTTTTAAAATAATGATAAATTATAGCATTTTTTCATTCTACTTTTATTTTATTCTTATTTTACCTTTTTCTTCTACTTCTAATCCCCTCTCTTCTCTCTGTCCTCTCTCTCTTTCCCCTCTGTCTCTCTTTCTCCTATTATTGTCCGGAGATTAGGACAGGGACGGCGACGACGACGGCGTTGGAAAGGTAAACTGCTCGGGGTTTGGCGAACAGCCGTTGGAGAAGACGATGCTTGTGAAGTGCACGATCGCGATCGTCCCCACATCCCGGAGATTGTGCAAACGTTGTCGGAATTGCTCGCGTTTCTAAGCTGCTCCTCGCGACAGTTCTGATTGTTGGGATTGGTACCCATGAAGCATATGATCCTACTTTGTTGCAATTTGTACAAATAAATGTTTTATTTCATTATAGTTGTATATGCATGTCTGTTTGATACTTAATAAATATAATTAAAATTCCACAATTATTTATGTGATCTTAAATAGTATATACAAGAGTTATATACAAGAGGATAATATTTAAGAATGATAATTAAAACGGTCCGTGATAAATAATCAATTATTAAATTGAATAATCAATTATTAAATTGAATTAAAGTATAGAATCTTTAATTGAATATCATTAGTGCATGTCATTACCATTAAGAATTGAATGGTCTTATCCGAACCGTTAATGTAACGAGATATTTAATGAGTGCAATGTGCATAATGTGATTGTATAGGACAGAGGATGTGACGTGATATGAATTGTTGATAATTTTCGTAAAGCA
The DNA here is from genome assembly GCA_038430175.1 of Ficus hirta. Taxonomy (NCBI): domain Eukaryota; kingdom Viridiplantae; phylum Streptophyta; class Magnoliopsida; order Rosales; family Moraceae; genus Ficus; species Ficus hirta. Next base: position 4,252,944 of record CM076586.1, on the reverse strand, counting down.
TAACGAATTCTAATCACGTCAACCGATGGTTATATATAGAATGATCTTAATCATGAGTTATTAGCAGACTCCTATTTTATTGAATTATGTCTTTTGATTTACTCAAAATGGATTTGAGTATTAAATCTTATTCTTTGTATTTTGGAGATATGACAAATTAAGTAGCCGCGAATGTTAATATTACAATATAGAATCCATTCCTTTTTAATTAAGATGCAGATAAATAATTTCCTTGTGTGTTGATTCGAGACTTGAATGGTATGAGCGCCTAATTCGTGATTAACTTCATGAATTTATCATTCATTAAAGAATTAACTGCACTCAAAGATCAAGATGTAATTAGAATGGTTAACGGATTTTATCTTACTCTAATTATGGATTATTTATGGATGATCAATCTATATATATTGGCTATATCAAATAAATGACTCTATTCATTGAGTAATTTTATATCTATAATTTTAAGAGTGTAGTTACAAGTTTTTAGTGGAGTAACTATAGGATTAATAAAGTTGATAAATTAATCAAAGAGTTTGATTAGTTATCAAATTTGTTAGAGCTTGAAATTATAGGTCCATTATTCCCCACACCACCTTCGTTAGCAATTGAACAAGAGTATTTGATGGATCGTATTTTTAGCTCACTAAATGTGTGATATAAAATATAAAAAAGAGTGTCTACTTTCATTATTTTATTGTCACAAATATTTATTTGTTACTCAATCAATTAATTATGAATTAATTGTGTTGTTCAAATAATGAAGATTATTTAAATGTTAAAATTGGATGACATAATGAGTAAGACCTATTGTGTATGCGCGTTTTCTATTTCTGAGATTATAGATACTTATATTTTAAATTATAGTTTAAATTAAACATTTATAATATTTATATGTGTGTATATATTGATATGTATATACGAGAGAAAGGGTTCGGGATTTTATATTATATATATATATATATATTTATATAAGTGATATATTTATATATATTATGTATTGTAAAAGTTAAAATTAAAAAAATAAAAAAAGAAGAGTAACGTGAAAGGTTTCGTCGAAACCTTACACGGCGCGCATATATATATATATACGTATATATATATATGATATATATATATACTTATATATATTATTATATTATATTTTGAATATAATATAACAAGTTTTCAATTTTGTGTTGATCTTAATTTTGAGTATAGGGAATATTCAAAATTCAAGATGAAGATTTTGAGAAATTTGCCTTGCTCTTTTTGTTCAAGATTTTTGGTTGATAGACTTTTAGTTAATAAGAAACTCATATAGAGAAGAGTTCTCTTTTGTACTCTTTGTTTTTTCTCATGTGTTGAGAGCCGAAACAAAGACACTAAAAGTGAGTGAGTGAATCAATCATTTAATATGAATGTCCACCCGTTCGTTCAATCAAGCAACAAATGTAAGGTGTGGAAGAAAGTAATCTTGAAAGATATGATCATTCGTGGGTTCGAAAATTTATTTTAATGGAGTCGACCTAATGGGACAGCGTTACAATTCTCATCTTTTATCCTTTCTATATATTAAATTAATATAGTTATAGAATAACACAAAGTTTGAAAAATTTTTGTTTGTTCACAGTTCTATGCTTCCACTAGTTTTTTGCCAATATTGGTTTTCGAAACCAACAATTGGTATCAGAGCAAGGTTATAACCTATATTAATTTAATATAATGATTATATGATAATCCTAATCTCGCCTTTATGTAAATTAATATGGGCAGGCACTATGCATATGATGGATGTTCTATTTTATTTGAATGTTTATGATTCATGTGATGAATGTTTGAATAACGGATTTGGTCGTTAATTATATTATGGTTCCTTGGATAAATTTTATTTTTTGGTTGTAATATTTTTGTTGGGTTGTAATTGCTAGAGGGACGGTCTATCATCACCGTGATTACTTTCCTAGAATTTTTGTACGCCGGAAACGGTATAGGAATTTATTATGTAATTCGATGGATGATCGAGAATATGAAGATTCAAAGATGGAGAACTTGAAGATTCAATGAAGGAAAGGATGAAGACAATCAATAAATTTTTATTTTCTATTTTTTCGGAATTTTTGTGGGTAAAATTTTGAAAATGTTTGATGTTTGGAATTCTTCTGGAACATCGAAGGACAAGAAAAAGCCATAAGTGGCCGGAAACGGCCATAGCAAGCGCATGGGTAGTGGATTTGGCCCCTTGCCACCCTAGCAGGTGGGAGATGGGATAGTCCTGTCGCCGGTATGTTTTCGTGTTTTTGGAAGCATGATCCGGAAAGTTTCAAAATTTTAAAAAATTAGATTTTTGAAGATTTCAATTTTAGAAATTGAAAGTTACCTAATAATTATCCTTAATTGAATGAGATTCCAATTTTGGAAATTGGATAATTATGAAAAGTGTAAATAAGATTTGATTCTCATGATTTAGATTTGAAAGATTTAACTATAATTTAAATTTTTGACATTTAAATTATGAAAAGTCAAATTAGATTTTGACTTTTATATTTTGAATTTAAATATGAAATCATGACTAAATTGGATTTGGTTTACAAATTTAAATTTAAAAAAAAAATTATGGAAAGTCAAATTAGATTCTGCCTTTTATCTTTTGAATTTAAATATGGAATCTTGACTAAATTGAATATGGTTGACAAATTTAAATTTAAAATATTTAACTGCAATTTAAATTTTGGAAATTTAAATTGTAAAAAGTCATTCATTTTTTACTTTTATCTTTAGAATTTTAATACTTTCTTGAAAATTAGGTTTTGGAAACTTAATTAAATTTTGAATTATGAAAAAGGAGAAAGGTTATTAGTCTGGAATTAATAATCTTTATTTTTGAAATTAGAATTATAATAAGATTATAGTTCAGGAAATTTCAAAAATAAAATTTGTGGGAGCTTGAGAAGATTATTATTATTATTATTATTTTTGGAGTTGTAATTATCCAAGGGACCCGATCAAATTCCGTTTCAATATTTTGATTGCATATTATATTTATTATATTGATAATATTTATTATATGTTCATGCATATTATATGCCATATAAGATAGAAAAGTGCTTACTCACGTCATATGGTATGACATGCATTCATGCTTATTCATTTACTTATTCTAAAGTTGTTTAGTATTATTTACATGAGGTTGCGTTAATTTTAATTTAATGAGATTAAATTAAAGGATTATCAATTTGATTTGCATAATGTGTGGGATATGTGAGATTAAATATTTATTTGTTCAATATTAGATCTTCATATGATAATTTCCAAGTTAGTAATTTTAAAGAGTTTAAAATTGTGACAAATTTAGAATGTTTTAATAAGAATCAAATTGTTTGATTTTATTAAATTTTATAACGTATGAGATGTTTTATAAATAAAATACATACATTATAAAATTGTGAGTGGGAGCGGGTTATATGACAATATGACCCATTGGTCTCCATCGTTGGTACAACATTATGAGATTTAAATGGGGTCTTGAGACGCTTTGATTCCGTCCCCTTACGGATGGTGTTCATTTTGGGTCAATACCAAGGTTGGCCTCTTTTGTGATAGGATTTCTAGATGTATTTCTAATTTGACCTATCCTATGGTGGCATTTTAGAATCAAGTCTTTAGAATCTGAAACGATGGGTTACACTTATAAAGATGTAATTAAAATTGTTAATTACATTTTGACCAAAATTACGGTTATTAATAAATGTTGAAAATATGAGATATTTTTATTAACATTTATTAATGGAGAGAGTCTTGATTCAATTACCAAAATATATGACCTACCTTATGGCGGCATATTATTTTGTGGTGATTGGATTTCCGAAAGCAAAGTAGTTAACATGTTTTATGTATTTTTCACGTGCATCATACAACAAATCTACTACGCTTTGAAATTATTACTAAATGATATTTATGCATGCATAATGAATAATTCTATTTATTTTATCACAATATACATAATCCTATACTCGCAATTGTTACTATTAAATGATTAACCAGTGATAACTTTGTCAAGTGTAAAAGTATCTCGATGAACTAAAAGGAAGAAACAACAAAGTAAATATGATTTACTTATTGTGTAAACATGATTTAGTTGAGAATGATTTCTCATCCTGAATAGTTGATTCAGAAGTATCTAATCATGTTTAGTTCTTCAAGAAAGCTTGCCTAAGAAGTTTATGATGAGAGTAAAAAATTATGATAGGTCTTAACAACAGTAGTGGGAGCAGAAAGACTATATTTTAAGAATAAAAATTAATTATTTTGCACAATGCTTATTTTATCCTTGATTTCAACATAAATTTGATTTTTGTAGCTACGCTGAGTGAACGATTATTTAAAGTTTCTATAATAATAATTGATATTGTTTTTGGAAATAGTTTAAACATTTGTTCTAGATATGTGGTTGATGTAATTTACTCCATTAGAGCCATATTTAATATAATATTGATTATTGAATTGTTCAAAGTTGCTAAACCTATTGCTGGATCGCTAAAGATTTCTTATAAAGATGACATATATATGTGGCATCTAAGAATTGGTCATTTTAACCTAAATAGAATTGAAAGATTAATAAATGATGGTCTTTTAAGAGAATTAAAAATTGGTTCTCTATCTGTCTGTAAATCCTATCTGAAAGGTAAAATGACTAGAAGGTCATTTTTGGCCAAAAGTGAAAGAGTTAAAGCACCTCTTAAATTATTACATTCTAATATGAGGACCTTTGAGTTCACAAAGCAAGAAGTGGTTCTGAATATTTCATCACTTGTATGGATGATTATTCTATATATGGATATGCATAATTGATGCAAAGGAAATCTGAAACTTTTGGAAAGTTTAAGGAATTCCATTCCGAAATTGAAGAATATTAAGGCAAGTCAACTAAGATTCTTCGATGTGATAGAGGAGGTGAATACTTAGATTCTGAATTCAGGGATCACTTAATTGAGCAAAGAAACCTATCGCAACTCACTGCACCAGGTACACCGCAACAAAATGGTGTTGTAGAAAAGAGAAATCAGACTTTACTTGACCTGATGAGATCAATGTTAAGTTATTCATCATTACCCACATCATTTTGAGGATATGGAATACGAACCATGTTATAATGTATGCATATTCGTATGATATGTTAATGGGACAAGAGGAGGTCTATTTTGAGCCTCAAGATAATGGAGTATTTGTGTTGACAAATGGTATATTTCTTGAGAACAAATATATGACCGACTATAAACCCAAAGTCAAAAATAGTTCTATGAGAGTTATTTACTAATGAGATCAGTCTTCCACTAACAAATGTTCTTATAAGACAAAGTGTAGAGATCACTTATCAATATCAGAGTCATATACCACTTCGTCATAGTGGGAGGGTAATTAGATTACCTATTTGCTACTGTAATGAGGGTGAAACAAGAGTTGCTATTATTGATAGTGATATTGATGATCCATTGACTTACAAGTCGGCAATGGAAGACACTGATAAGGAGAAATGGCAAGAGGTTATAAAACTCGAGATAAAGTAATGTACTCCAACTCAGTCTGGGATCTTGTAGATCTACCTAAAAGGATAAAACCGATTGAGTGTAAATGGATCTTCAAGAGAAAGAGAGGAATGGACATGAAAATGGAGACTTTCCAGGCAAGGCTTGTGATAAAGGGATTTACCCAAAAAGAAGAGTGTACTATGAGGATACGCTTATGCCTTTAGCTATACTTAAGCCCATTAGGATACTCTTATACATTACAGCTCATTATGAGTATGAGATATGAGCAATGGATGCCAAGACGGAATTTTAGAATGATCATCTTGAAGAAAACACCTATATGGTGCAACCAGAGGGTTTTATGGCGAAGGCCAAGAGCAAAAAGTTAGCAAACTATAAATGTCTATTTATGAACTTAAGCAGGATTATAGATCATGGAACATCATATTTGATAAGGCTATTAGGTCTTATGGATTTATTCAAAATCTTGATGTACCATGTGTCAACAAGTACATTAAAGATGAAAAGGTGGTCTTCTTAATTCTTTATGTTGATGATATTCTTTTCATTAGGAATGATGTAGAAATTTTATCAAAGGTAAAAAATTGGTTAGCTAGCCAATTCCAAATGAAATTTGGGAGAGGCAAGCTATGTCAGCACTGTCTTAGACATCATGTATTTTATTTCTTTTGAAATGATTAATAATATATTTGAGATTTTTTCATTATATATTTGCTATATTGTCCTCATCTAGATTTACATGTTAAAGTAAATGTAAGCAAATATGGCTTATTAACTACTTGGTGTTTAAACTATTAGAATGTTGCTATATTGGATTTTGTATGCGAGAAGACAACGTTCTAAAGTAAGTAGTCTAAATCTATAGTCCATAGTCTATAGGGTTAGAATGAGCATTTTAACTCTTATGAAGACTTTTATATTGTCTAAAGATAATCAAGGAGATGGTTTGTCTTGACCATCTGGAGTGAGCTGACTCCCAAGTCGAGACATAGATATATTGCCTAATGATGGTGATATATTGGACTGGACCAAAGTGTAATTAATCTATAAGTCTGCTTGATTAGATTAATTTACTTTTGACGTTTATTATGTAATAAACTTAATCTTGAGTAAGTAAATGACTTGTGTATTTTGATGTTCCAAAGGCTAAAGCGTCTCAGAATAGTAAGCTATTAGACTGGTTCGTTAGGTATATAACTTATATTCGATGTGAGTTTTACTTATAGATATGGAATCATAGCTCCCACAAAGAGTAGAGTTTATCCTCTTAAACGGCATTATACAGGATGTGAAAATGGACGAGGCCTCGGGTTGTTTACTGGGCAAATGACTAATTATTCACTTTGGGTGAATAATCATTTTCCTATTGGATGTATAATAGATTTTAAAGATTGCGTGATCAAAAGGTTGAATGGATTTTGACTTTAAGTTGATCGTGGATATAATATGAAGGTGTTGCATATATGACAAGGTTATTGGACTGTGACTACATACTAGCTTACGTAATACGATATATAATTGGGAGTGTAGTTTCAGGTTTATAGTGGTGTGACTCTAAAACCAATAATTATGGAATTAATTTATTTGATATAAAATAATTAATTACATGATTGTTGGAGCCCATATTATATATATGTTTAATTGGTCTCATTACTAGCTCAATATAATTCCTTAACTGATGGTAATCAATTGAGATATTCATTATGGCTTTAATTCTTGGACTTAGTGAAGAGAAAAATCTGGAACACCTCCCACAAGGTGTAGGCATTTTTTTACTAAGGGTAGAATGTGAACTTTATTTCAATTAATTAATTGGATAAATATTTAGTTTGGATAAATATTTATTTGAAGATAATATGTGAAATTTGAATTAATTTTATTTATCTTTTGTGACAAATATGAGATTAATTTAAATTAAAAGATATGGAATCATTAATTTAAAGAGTGCTTTAGTAAAATGACCTTTTGACTTTCTTTATTTTGCAAAATAACCTTTAAAATATTTTAATTAGGTAAATGACTTTTTAGGGAAAAAAATAATGTGAAAAGAAAAGATATTAGTATAAGGTTAAAAAAAAAAACCAAAAATCCTGAAAGTCTTCTTTATTCATTCTTTTGCCTTTCCTTTTCATTGCCGAAACTGACTTCCATTTCTGAGCTTCTTCCTCAGACCACCATTAAAGCCCACATTGTTAGCTCAACAACAACAACAGCAACGACAACATCAACAACACTTCTCCTTCCGACGTTACTTCCAATGCCCAAAAAATCCTGAAAGTTAGCTGCTAGAAGCCGTGAGTCTTCTTCTCCAAACCAAACAAATTCTTCGCACAGAGGGCTGCAAAGCCCAAACCGAACCCCACCACCAGAGAAAAAATAAAGAAGCAAAAAATCAACCATTGTTCTTAGCTCCCATTTCCACTTTGCCAAATCCCAAACCCCACCACCAAAGATCCGCCCGGCACGCGACCTCCGTCGTCGGCGACGTGTCGCAAAGCATACATGACAAAAGTCACAACTCTGGTTATTTTTGCTTTTCGTTTAAGGGAAAAGATTAAAAAACTCAAAGTTCAGACGGAACGACCGTATGGTCGTTCCGGAAAAATGAGTGGTCGTTCCTAAAATTTTGTGGTCATTCCGTGGGATTGGAGGCCAATAATACATGAAGTAAGGTGATGGTATGGTTATTTTTGCATTTCGTTTAAGAGAAAAAATAAAAAAACTCAATAAGTCATCATCCATGGACATGTTTTATGAATGATATTCATTAAGTGTATGTGAAAGACTCATTATTTTGGTTATTGGTTTTTTTGATTTTTTTTTTTTTTTTTTTGTTTTAGGCAAATCATACATTACTTAAGGTGATAGTATGGTTATTTTTGAATTTCGTTGAAAGGAAAAAATAAAAAAAGTCAATGTTTTGATGGAACGACCGTATGGTCGTTCCGTAAAATTCGGTGGTCGTTCCTAAACTTTTATGGTCATTCCGTGGGTTTTAAGTTCAATAATACATGTAGTGAGGGGATGGTATGGTTATTTTTCATTTTTGGGGGAAAAAAAAATTAAACTCTATGTTTGGACGGAACGACCACACGGTCGTTCCGTAAAAAATTGTGGCCGTTCCTGAACTTTTGTGGTCGTTCCATGGGATTTAAGTCCAATAATACATGTATTGAGGTGATGGTGTGGTTATCTTTGCTATTCGCTTAAGGAAAAAAATTAAAAAAAAGTCTAAGTTTGGACGGAACGACCGTGTGGTCGTTCCGTAAAAAATCGTGGTCGTTCCTGAACTTTCGTTGTCGTTTCATAGCATTTAAGTCCAATAATACATGTATTTAGGTGATAGTGTGGTTATCTTTGCTATTCGCTTAAGGAAAAAAATTAAAAAAAAGTCTAAGTTTGGACGGAACGACCGTGTGGTCGTTCTGTAAAAAATCGTGGTCGTTCCTGAACTTTCGTGGTCGTTCCGTGGCATTTAAGTCCAATAATACATGTATTGAGGTGATGGTGTGGTTATCTTTGCTATTCACTTAAGGAAAAAAATTAAAAAAATAGTCTAAGTTTGGACGGAACGACCACCTAAAATGACTTGAAAAAGTTGACTTTTTTCAAATTTTTCAACGTTGAGTGAAACAATTAAAAAAAAGTCACTAACGACAAAAGTCATGTATGATTTACCTAAAAACCTTCGGAACGACCAGGAACGACTACGGAACGACCATCGAAAAGTGCGCAACGACCACCCAAATGACTTGAAAAAGTTGACTTTTTTCAAATTTTTCAACGTTGAGTGAAAAAATTAAAAAAAAGTCACCAACGACAAAAGTCATGTATGAGAAGCCTCCAACCTTCGGAACGACCACGGAACGACCATCGAAAAGTGCGGAACGACCACCCAAAATGACTTGAAAAAGTTGACTTTTTTCAAAATTTTCAACGTTGAGTGAAAAAATTAAAAAATAAGTCACCAACGACAAATTTTTTGCATGATTTGCCTAAAAACCTTTGGAATGACCAGGAACGACCATCGAACGACCATCGAAAAGTGCGGAACGACCACCCAAAATAACTTGAAAAAGTTGATTGTTTTCAAATTTTTCAACGTTGAGTGAAAAAATTAAAAAAAAGTCACCAACGACAAATTTTTTGTATGATTTGCCTAAAAACCTTCGGAACGACCAGGAACGACCACGGAACGACCATCGAAAAGTGCGGAACGACCATCCAAAATGACTTGAAAAAGTCGACTTTTTTCAAAATTTTCAACGTTGAGTGAAAAAATTAAAAAAAAGTCACCAACGACAAATTTATTGTATGATTTGCCTAAAAACCTTCGGAACGACCAGGAACGACCACAGAACGACCATCGAAAAGTGCGGAACGACCACCCAAAATGACTTGAAAAAGTTGACTTTTTTCAAAATTTTCAACGTTGAGTGAAAAAATTAAAAAATAAGTCACCAACGACGAAAGTCACGTATGATTTACCTAAAAACCTTCGGAACGACCAGGAACGACCACGGAACGACCATCAAAAAGTGCGGAACGACCACCCAAAATGACTTGAAAAAGTTGACTTTTTTCAAATTTTTGAACGTCGAGTGAAAAAATTAAAAAAAAGTCACCAACGACAACGGTCATGTATGATTTGCCTAAAAACCTTCGGAACGACCAGGAACGACCACGGAACGACCATCGAAAAGTGCGGAACGACCACCCAAAATGACTTGAAAAAGTTGACTTTTTTAAACTTTTTGAACGTCGAGTGAAAAAATTAGAAAAAAGTCACCAACGACAACGGTCATGTATGATTTGCCTAAAAACCTTCGGAACGACCAGGAACGACCACGGAACGACCATCGAAAATTGCGGAACGACCACCCAAAATGTCTTGAAAAAGTTGACTTTTTTAAACTTTTTGAATGTCGAGTGAAAAAATTAGAAAAAAGTCACCAATGACAAAAGTCATGTATGATTTGCCTAAAAACCTTCGGAACGACCAGGAACGACCACGGAACGACCATCGAAAAGTGCGGAACGACCACCCAAAATGACTTGAAAAAGTTGACTTTTTTAAACTTTTTGAACGTCGAGTGAAAAAATTAGAAAAAAGTCACAAACGACAACAGTCATGTATGATTTGCCTAAAAACCTTCGGAACGACCACGGAACGACCATCGAAAAGTGCGGAACGACCACCCAAAATGACTTGAAAAAGTTGACTTTTTTCAACTTTTTGAACGTCGAGTGAAAAAATTAGAAAAAAGTCACCAACGACAAAAGTCATGTATGATTTGCCTAAAAACTATCGGAACGACCAGGAACAGTGCGGAACGACCACCCAAAATGACTCGAAAAATTCTAAGTTCGGACGGAACGACCATGTGGTCGTTCCGTAAAAAAACGTGGTCGTTCCTGAACTTTCGTGGTCGTTCCGTGGGTTTTAAGTCCAATAATACATGTATTGAGGGGATGGTATGGTTATTTTTCCATTTCGGAAAAAAAAAAAAAAATTTAACACTAAGTTCGGACGGAACGACCATGTGGTCGTTCCGTAAAAAAACGTGGTCGTTCCTGAACTTTCGTGGTCGTTCCGTGGGTTTCAAGTCCAAAAATACATGTATTGAGGGGATGGTATGGTTATTTTTCCATTTCGGGAAAAAAAAAAAATTTAACACTAAGTTCGGACGGAACGACCATGTGGTCGTTCCGTAAAAAAAGGTGGTCGTTCCTGAACTTTCGTGGTCGTTCCGTGGGTTTTAAGTCCAATAATACATGTATTGAGGGGATGGTATGGTTATTTTTCCATTTCGGAAAAAAAAATTTCGTATATTATTTACCCCACGGTTAGTTCGAATATGGTTTCTTCTTTTGTATGTTGTGTTTCTATGGATAGTGAGTTACCCATCATTAAAATTGTTTTTTCCGAAATGGAAAAATAACCATACCATCCCCTCAATACATGTATTATTGGACATAAAACCCACGGAACGACCACGAAAGTTCAGGAACGACCACGTTTTTTTACGGAACGACCACATGGTCGTTCCGTCCGAACTTAGTGTTAAATTTTTTTTTTCCTGAAATGGAAAAATAACCATACCATCCCCTCAATACATGTATTATTGGACATAATACCCACGGAACGACCACAAAAGTTCAGGAACGACCACGTTTTTTTACGGAACGACCACATGGTCGTTCCGTCCGAACTTAGTGTTAAATTTTTTTTTTTTCCGAAATGGAAAAATAACCATACCATCCCCTCAATACATGTATTATTGGACATAAAACCCACGGAACGACCACGAAAGTTCAGGAACGACCACGTTTTTTTACGGAACGACCACGGAACGACAACATGGTCATTTTGGATGGTCGTTCCGCACTTTTCGATGGTCGTTCCGTGGTCGTTCCTGGTCGTTCTGAAGGTTTGGAGGCTTCTCATACATGACTTTTGTCGTTGGTGACTTTTTTTTTAATTTTTTCACTCAACGTTCAAAAATTTGAAAAAAGTCAACTTTTTCAAGTCATTTTAGGTGGTCGTTCCGCATTTTTCGATGGTCGTTCCGTGGTCGTTCCTGGTCGTTCCGAAGGTTTTTAGGCAAATCATACATGACTTTTGTCGTTGGTGACTTTTTTTCAATTTTTTCACTCAACGTTCAAAAATTTGAAAAAAGTCAACTTTTTCAGGTCATTTTGGGTGGTCGTTCCGCACTTCTTGATGGTCGTTCCGTGGTCGTTCCTGGTCGTTCCGAAGGTTTTTAGGCAAATCATACATGACTTCTGTCGTTAGTGACTTTTTTTTAATTTTTTCACTCAACGTTCAAAAATTTGAAAAAAGTCAACTTTTTCGAGTCATTTTGGGTGGTCGTTCTGCACTTTTTGATGGTCGTTCCTGGTCGTTCCGAAGGTTTTTAGGCAAATCATAGATGACTTTTGTCGTTGGTGACTTTTTTTTTAATTTTTTCACTCCACTTTCAAATATTTGAAAAAAGTCAACTTTTTCGAGTCATTTTGGGTGGTTATTCCGCACTTTTCGATGGTCGTTCCGTAGTCGTTCCTGGTCGTTCCGAAGGTTTTTAGGCAAATCATACATTACTTTTGTCGTTGGTGACTTTTTTTTAATTTTTTCACTCAACGTTGAAAATTTTGAAAAAAGTCAACTTTTTCAAGTCATTTTAGGTGGTCGTTCCGCACTTTTCAATGGTCGTTCCGAAGGTTTTTAGGCAAATCATACATGGCTTTTGTCGTTGGTAATTTTTTTTTTAATTTTTTCACTCAACGTTCAAAAATTTGAAAAAAGTCAACTTATTTTTTAGGAAAGACCACCGAATTTTACGGAACGACCGTATGGTCGTTCCGTCGAAACGTAGACTTTTTTTTTAATTTTTTCCCTTAAGCGAAAAGCAAAAATAACCATACCATCACTTAATGTCATGTATTATTGTCCTCCAATCCCACGGAACGACCACCGAATTTTACGGAACGTCTGTACCGTCGAAACATAGGCTTTTTTTTTTTTTCCTTGAACGAAAAGGAAAAATAACCATACCATCACCTAATGTCATGTATTATTGGCCTCCAATCCCACGGAACGACCACCAAATTTTACGGATCGTTCCGTCGAAACATAGGCTTTTTTTTGTTTTTTTTCCCTTGAACGAAAAGCAAAAATAACAATACCATCACCTAATGTCATATATTATTGGCCTCCAATCCCTCGGAACGACCACCGAATTTTACGCAACGACCGTATGGTCGTTCCGTTGAAACAAAGGCTTTTTTTTTTTCTCCCCTTGAACGAGAAGCAAAAATAACCATACCATCACCTAATGTCATGTATTACTGGCCTTCAATCCCACGGAACGACCACAAAATTTTAGGAACGAACATCGAATTTTACGGAATGACCGTATGGTCGTTCCGTCGAAACGTAGACTTTTTTTTTTGTTTCCTGAAAAGTAAAAATTACCATACCATCACCTAATGTCATGTATTATTGGCCTCCAATCTCACGGAACGACCACAAAATTTTAGGAACGACCACCGAATTTTACGGAACGACCGTATGGTCGCTCCGTCGAAACGTAGACTTTTTTCTTTTTTTCCCCGAAAAGCGAAAATAACCATACCATCACCTAATGTCATGTATTATTGGCCTCCAATACCACGGAACGACCACAAAATTTTAGGAACGACCACAAAATTTTTACGGAACGACCGTATGGTTGTTCCGTCGAAACGTAGACTTTTTTTTTTTTTTTTTTCCTGAAAAGCAAAAATAACCATACCATCACCTAATGTCATGTATTATTGGCCTCAAAACCCATGGAATGACCACAAAAGTTTAGGAACGACCACTCAATTTTCCGGAACGACCATACGGTTAATTTTGCTTTTCGCTTAAGGGAAAAAAATTAAGAAAAGTCACGCTTTGGAAGGAACGACCTTGTGGTCATTCCGGAAATTTTAGTGGTCGCTCCTTAACTTTCATGGTCGTTCAAAGTGTTTTGAGGCAAATAATACATGACATAAGGTGATGGTACGGTTATTTTTGCTTTTCGCTTAAGGGAAAAAAATTAAAAAAACTCACGCTTTGAAAGTACGGTCGTTCATTAAATTTTAGCTTTTGTGGTCGTTCCAAGTGTTTTAAGGCAAATAATACATGACATAAGGTGATGGTTATTTTTGCTTTTCGCTTAAGGGACAAAAATTGAAAAAACTCACGCTTTGGAAGGAACAACCGTATGGTCGTTCATGAAATTTTAGCGTTCGTTCCTTCTTTTTTTTTGCCGTTCCAATGTTTTCCACACAAATCATGCATGGACAAAGACTCTCATATGAAAATTTATGTTTCTCCTTTAAGGGAAAAAAATTTAACGTCAATGTTTACAACGGACGACATATAAAAGATGAGAAATTGGTATAAGAGTCTCACTTCAATTTAAGAAAAGCAGAGCAGAAATTACGAACATATTATACTGGACTAGCAAAACACACAATAAATTAGAGAAAGCAAATAAAATTATTAGCAGAAAATTAATCAAGTTTAGTTCCAATCAAACATTCCATTATTACTTTGACTAGTAAAGCTCTCTGTGGAAGGTAGCATTATAAAACCAGATTGGTGAAGAGAAGAAGAAGAAGAGAGGCATGGTGGAGAAGGCGGCGGAGCTTCTGCTGGTCGGAGGGGAAGAAGAGGAAGAAGAAGGCGTGGTCAGAGAGCTTGTGGCGCGGTCTCGGGATCTTCGACGGCGTCGTTTAAGGTGGCGGCGGAGCCGGAGGTGGAGGCGGCGGATTTGGGGAGACTCTTTTGGGGGGAGGGGACGACGAAGAAGAAGAAGGAGAAGAAGGAACGATGAAGAAGAAGAAGAAGAGCTGCAGGAAGAAGAAGAAGAAGTGCAGGAAGGAGTTCGATGCCCATCTTCTTTTATTCAAAACTTTGATTTTAATTAATTTTATTAATTAAAAAAAAATTTATTTACACAATCAGCATTTTTTGGAATAAAAAAAATAAAAAAGAAATAGGAAAGTCATTTTCCTAATTTCACTTTGTTGTTAGGTCATTTTGGCAAATTCTTCTTAATTTAAATATCTAGATAATCTTACTTAAATAAATATTTTAAATTAAATTTGGTAATTAACTTATTTGGATTTGAAATTAAAACAAAATATTATCCTAGTAAATCTTGTGTAGGCGTTTTTTATGAGGATAAGAGAAGGAAAATATTTTCCCCTTATTAATTTTATTTGGATAATTATTACATAATTATTTAATTCAAATAAAGTTGCTATGATTTTATTTTGAATTTAAATTAGAGTTATGAAACATTATCTATGGAGATAAAATCATAAGTTAATTGGAGATAAAAATTTGAATGAAATTTTGAATCTCCTAGACCTATTGTGGGCGATTTTTCTGTCTCCCAGGAAAGAGAGAAAAAACGCAGATTAGGAAAAGAGGAGAAAGAAAAATATTTTTCAAGTGTCCTATTCGAATTTAAATTCCACTCAGTTCATTCACTATAAATAAGACCCTAGGAGCTCCTATTTTATTTAGACTATAGAATCTAAGGTGAGCGAGCTTATAATTATTTTCCCATTATAGTAATAATCAGCTGCAAGAGTTCTGGGTGGTTGGAAGGAGAAAGTCGCGCATGAATACCGATCGAGAGACCAAGTGTCCACATACTGTATCGTCCTGGAATTAGAAAATAGTAAATAAGGTTAGTTGGTTGAAGCTCTCTTTAATCACATCCTCTGGTATTTCTGTTGTCTTCTCTCAAAGTATGTAGATTATAGAATAATTTATTGTATATATTAACATGAGTTAGCACGATCTTAAGAACAATTTTTAAAAATTCCACTACGTAAATTACCCCTTTTTTTCGTACAGTTTATCTTTCTAGGAGTAGTATCCATAGACAGCTCTAGAGAAAGAAGACATGAGACAAATTCCCTATACGTTTACAGTTGGGAGTCTAATGTATGCTATGCATGCACTAGACCATATATTTGTTATGCAGTGGGAATAGTTAGTTGTTATCATTCAAATGAGGGATTGTAATATTGGATTGCAGTCAAGATCATTCTCAAGTATCTTAGGAGAATGAGAATATATATGCTAGTGTATTATGGGGAGGATGTGATCCTTGTTGGATATACTAACTCTGATAGAGACTATTAAGTCAACATCTAGTTTGGTGTTTAGTCTTGGTGGAGAAGCCGTAATATGGAGGAGCATCAAGCAATCTTGCTTTGCTAATTTAAACAAAGAGGCTAAATATGTAGTTGCTTTTAAAGCAACTAAGGAATCAGTCTGGCTCCGCAGGTTCCTGAAAGATCTGGAAGTTGTTCCATATGTGGATTAGTCAATTAAGCTCTCCTGTGTTGACAGTGCAGCAGTGGCTCATTTCAAAGAACTAAGAAACTATTAGAGATGAAAGCATATAGAGAGAAAGTATCATCTGATCAGATTAATTGCGAGTGGAGGCGATGTATTGGGCATTTCCTACTAAGAGCTTTGAGGGACAACTTGAAGGACTAAGATTGGGGATATGTCTCATTTGCTTTTGGACAAGTGGGAGATTGTTGGAATTGGTGCCCACAAAGTATATGATACTATAACGTTACGCAATTTATACAAATAAATATTTTATTTTATTATAGTTGTATATGCATGTATGTTTGATACTTAATAAATATCATTAAAATTTCATAATTATCTATATGACCTTAAATAGTGTATATAAGAGTTATATACTAGAGGATAATATTTAAGGATGATAATTAAAAAGGTCTGTGATAAATAATCAATTATTTAATTGATTAATCAATTAAAGTATAGAATTGTTAATTGAATATCACTAGTGCATGTCATTACCATTAAGAATGTAATGATCTTATCCGAACCATTAATGTAGCGAGCGAGACATTTAATGAGTGCACTATACATAATGTGATTACGTAGGATAAGGGACATGACGTGATATAAATTGCTGATAATTTCTGTTAAGTGTAGCAGATTCTAATCATGTCAATCGATGGTCATATATTGAATGTTCTTAATCCTGGGTTATTAGCAGACTCATATTTATGGAATCATATCTTTTGATTTACTCGGTATGGATTTAAGTATCAAATCTTATTCCTTGTATTTTGGAGATATGATGAAGTAAGTAGTCACGATTGTTAATATTACAAGATGGAATCCATTCCTTCTTATTTAATAAGTAGATAAATAGTTCCCTTACGTGTTGATTCGATACTTGAATGGTATGAGCGCTCAATCTGTTAACGGATTTTACCTTGCCCTAATTATGGATTATTTATGGATGATTGATCTATATGTAATGACTATATCAAATGTACGAATCTATCCTTTGAATAATTTTATATCTATAATTTCAAGAGTGCAGTTCCAAGTTTTTAGTGAAGTAACTCTATAATTAATAAAGTTGATAAATTAATCGAAGAGTTGGATTGGTTATCAAATTTATTGGAGCTTGAAATTATAGGTCCATTGTTACCCACACCGCCTTCATTAGCAATTGAATAAGTGTGTTTGATAGATTGCATTGTTAGCTCACTAAATATGTGATATAAAATATAAAAAAGAGTGTCTACTTTTATAATTTTATTGTCACAAATATGTATTTGTTACCCAATCAATTAATTATAAATTAATTGTGTTATTTAAATAATGGAGATTATCTAAATATTAAAATTGGATGACACAATAAGTGAAGCCCATTGTATATGCACCTACTAATTGGTGGGACCCACCAATATGTAGATTGATATATGCTAATTTCCTATTTTTGAGATTATAGATATTTATATTTAAAATTAGATTTTAAATTAAACATTTATAATATATATATATATATATATATATATATTTTGATGTGTATATATGAGAGAGTTTTCCTTCTTTCCGAATTTTATATATAATATATATTTATATATGTGATATATTTATATATATTATGTATTTTATAATTTAAAATTAAAAAGAAAAAAGAAATGGAAACGTGAAAGGTTTCGTGGAAACCTTTCACGGCGTGCACGCACACACATATATATATACACGTATATGTTGGGGTTAGACTTCGTCTTCTCATAACACCGTTAGCCTTCCACCACTCATCAAACGAATAACGAACTCCTGATTTCAATCTAGTTGATATTTTCGTATATTTGGACCGGACCCAATTTACGATCTCAGTTCGTTCAATCATGAATAATGATCATTCGCATTCAATCGGCAGACCAGTCAGTTCAAATATGATCGGACGAACGTTGAATCTAAAATAAAACACGAACGATGCAACAAGAACTGAGACTTGATGATTAATCGTTTCATCATTCGTCACTCGTGCTTGACAAACATTACAAGGGCTAATCCCCATAACCGTCAAGCTTACAATCGATGATGACGTAATATCAGATCTATTCTGATAACTGTCAAGCCCACTATTGACGATGACATCATATCAGACTTACTTTGATAATCGCTAAATCCACGATCGATGATCAAATTCACTCTGATAACCGCCAAGTCCACATTGTGACTTACGTTCTTACACATGTCCCAAAAGACATTGAGCAAAAACTGCTCACCACGAACTACAGGTTCAGACCCATTATTCTTCCTCTATAAATATAGGAAGACCCCTTTTAGACAAGGGACCTTTTTTCCTTTTTCTAATTTTGGCTTACTCTTACGCTGTCCAAATATACTCAGAAAGTTGTTACTCACTATATTCGAGAATAGTCATATATAGTGAAGAAACCATACGCACAGAGGACGTAGCACATATTCGGCGAACCTCTCATAAACTCCGGTTAAAATTTGACAGTAGATTCCCAGCATCTACCATTTGGCGCCCACCGTGGGGCCGTTGGCCATCTTTCACTGGAGATTCATAGAGCAGTTATAATAGACGAACACGAACATCAAGAGGAACCTTTGCAGGGCAGCCCTGCTAATCAACCAGAAGCCTCAGCTTCAGGAAGAAATGCCCAAATCGCTAACCTAATGCGATCGGTTCAAGAACTTACAAGGAAGCATAATGCCCAACAGAACCAGATGGAAAGCATCAGTGTAGAGAACCAAGTTTTAATGAACCAGTTGATGGCTATTAATACACAGGCCGCCTACTCCTAGTACTACAACCCATATGTTGGGTATTCAGCAGGGGCAAGCACTGGGGGCTGGCAGCAAGCTACGCCCTACTATCCTCAGGGGATGTGAAACACCGTGCACAGCCCAGTGGCTCCAATGTAGCCTCTGTCCACACCGGGAAACACACCAATGGGGAACGAAAGACGAGCGCAGCAATAGCAGCCAGTACACGGGTCTCACTCCAGAAGACACACCACCCCGATGAGATGTTCGACACCCAATTTACCACAGCTGCCAAAAGGTCCCGTGCCGCCAGGAACAATGAACTTAGAAGAGATGATGCGAAACATAATGTCTGAGGAAATGAGGACATTAGAAATGTAAATGGAGCAGCATTTTCTTTGCAGCTACACAGAGCAACAACTTCGACGTCGGGGTTTGATGATCTAGCTCGTGGTGTTCGAGAATCTCCCCTCACAAAGCAAATAACAAATACAATCACCCCAAAGTTTGGCAACATTTCTTTTCTAAGATTTGACGGGATGTCAGACCCCCATGACCATTTACTACAATACAAGCATGTCGTACAGTCGACGAACATTCCGACTGACATGCTCGGTGACATGATGTGCAAACTCTTTGCACAAAGTTTGAAAGGAGCAGCCCTGAGATGGTTTTGCAACCTCCCTCCTGAATCCATTGATTCATTTGACGAACTCTCACTAGAGTTCATGAGAAGCTATTCCGCCCACATACAGTCCGGAAAAACCACGAAATATCTGTGGGGTGTGGTCCAGGGACCACATGAGTCGCTACACACTTATATCAAGCGTTTCAGCAAAGCGATTTCAGAGATTTCTAGACTGGACGATGGAACCGCGATAGAAACACTGAAGAAAGGCCTAAGGCATAAGTCTTTATTTAAGAGTGAAATATGCACCAGATACCCGCCCACAATCTAAGACGCTATGCACCAGGCGAAAGGATTCATCGAATTAGAAGAAGAAAATGAACGAGTCGAACGTGATCTAGCTCGAATGAGGGAGGAGGTAGCCAAAGCTCGTGGTAAGCGAGAGAAGACTTTCAGACGCGAAAGTCCGAAAATAGCAAAACTAACGGAGCATCAAGAATAATGAACTTTAAGGCGTGAACACAAGCGTCATTTTTCACCACCCAAGTACGCACTCGGCATCAGCCCGTCAGAGTTGATCGCTCATTTGAAGTGTCAAGACTTCGTCACTGTAGATGCCGGTTTTCTACAGTCAAAATTTAACGGAAAAGTTAATACAGAAAATATGATAATCGATTGATTGGGCCCTTGGATATCGTAATGAAATTTAACAAAGCAATGTAAGAACAGAATTTCATGTCAGAAAATGAAAGTAAAGGAAGACAGAAATTAAATTGACACCAAGAAGTATAGAGGTTCGCCCAAATAAGTGCTACGTCCTCTGTCAGTGAGTGATTTCACTATATATGAGTGTTTGAGTACAATGAATACTTGAGAATTTTCTCAAAGGTATCTGAAAAGATTTCTGCAAAGTGAGTGTATGTTCTCTGGGAAATGTCAGAAGAGAGAGATGAAGATTCAGAATCAGAATTCTTTCCGTCCTCCCTTTCCCGTGGGGGGGGTGGGGGGTCTTCCTCTATTTATAGAAGAAGATGGGCCTGAGCCCGTAACTGCTCATGGCAGTTCAGATATTGTCATCTGGGACACGTGTAAGCATGCCATTGGAGATTTTGAACAGACGGTTACCAGAGTAAGCCTTAATCTCGGACAATGGGCTTGGCGGTTATTGATGTAATATCGTTGTTGATATTGAGTTCGACGATCATAGGAGAGATGTTTTAATCTGTCGAACACGAGCGACGAATGCTAATTCGGATACAAGAATGACATTGTGATCCATCGTTCGTAGATTATATAAAGATTGCGTTTGATCTGTTGGTTCGACGTTCGAGGGTGAACGAGCGTTTTATTGTAATGAATTAGAATCGTTAACTGGGTCCGGCCCATGTTAAACGAGCGATCATCGTTCGATCTTGAATGGAATAGATTGGATCTGGCCCATGTTAAACGAGCGTTCGTCGTTCGATGTTGAACGGAATAAATTGGGTCTGGCCCAAAAGTAAGGAGTTCTTCATAAGTTGGGTCTGGCCCAAAAGTAGAGAGTTCATCGTTCGTTAGACAAACTGTTAGAAGCTAACGTCGTAAAGGGAAGACGAAGTCTAACCCCAACAGATAGCCCCCCACTATATCGAGCGATGGATCCTCGATAGAGTGTTTGATCGTTAGCGAGAAAATCGCATCAGTCTTGGTTATAATTTGATCTCGCGTTCGTAAAGACGAACTTCGAATGAAACAAGTGTGTGAAACACAATGTTTTTGAATAGTAATATAAGCTGAACTCATTCAAATGTGATGAGCTGCCTACGTACCCAATGTTTAGGGATCAAGCCTTCCGTAGTTCGATTTACAATGAAATTGTGTGATTTTCGCGACTGGACTCGTACAAGCGTATACGAGCTGCCTACGTACCCAACGTTTAGGGATCAAGTCGAACGTAGTTCAGGAACTGAACTAAATGGTCTTGAGGCGTAGACCTACAGGTTCGAACGTGTGTCGAACGTTCGCTGTAACGGATCTAGCCTTTACAAAAAATGAATCGCGAAAAATTAAGGTGTATGGAATCTTTAGGCATAGACCTACGGATTCGATTCGACATCGAATGTTCGACGTAATGGATCTAGCCTTTACAGAAATTGTCCAAAATAAAAATTACAAGTATGAAAATTACAAGTAATATTTACGAAGGTGATGCGAGTTCCAACTGCGAAGAACCTCCACTCCATCGCTCGTCTCCAGACGGTAGACGCCTGGTCGGATAACCTTCAAGATCCAGTAAGGACCTTCCCAATTTGCTCCCAACTTTCCTGCGTTTGGCTCGGCAGTGTTCTGGAATACTTTGCGAAGTACGAGATCTCCTTCGTTGAAAGTTCTCGGTCGAACTTTGGAGTTGTAGTACTTTGCCACCGACTGCTGGTAGTTTGCCATGCGAATCAGGGCTTGATCTCGTCGTTCGTCAAGCAGGTCCAGACTGTCGTTGAGCATTTCTTGATTTTGACTTTCATTTTCAAAAGCCAATTGACGCCGGAGTGTAGGGACACCGATTTCTGCTGGGACAACAGCTTCAGCACCGAAGGTTAGTGAGAAGGGAGATTCACCGTTCTCTCTTCTTGGGGTTGTTCTGTACGCCCAAAGTACGCCATAAAGTTCGTCTGCCCATCGACCCTTTCGAGCCTCGAGCTTCTTCTTCAAATTCTGAACAATCGTCTTGTTGGTTGTTTCAGCTTGTCCGTTCCCTTGAGGGTATCTTGGGGTAGAAAAGCTAAGCTCGATATTCCATTCTTTACAGAATTCTCTGAAGTTACCCGAAATGAATTGAGAACCGTTGTCTGTTACGATCTCTTGGGGCACGCCAAATCTGCAGATAATGTTCTTCCAAATGAATCCTTCGACGTCCGAGTCCTTCACGTCAGCAAATGCTTCTGCCTCAACCCACTTGGTGAAATAATCAGTGAGTACAAGCAAATACTTGCGTTGACCGCTTGCTCTCGGTA
This sequence comes from Ficus hirta, assembly GCA_038430175.1. Classification (NCBI taxonomy): domain Eukaryota; kingdom Viridiplantae; phylum Streptophyta; class Magnoliopsida; order Rosales; family Moraceae; genus Ficus; species Ficus hirta. The sequence goes on along the minus strand of CM076586.1, from coordinate 4,230,168 downwards.
ATGGGCCCACTATATCCATTGAATATTTCATGAATGGATATGGAGACGCGATGCTCGATAGTCGTTCTGCTGGCTGATGGAAAACGGGGGAATGTCTTTGGCACTTGTCGCACCGCCTGACAAAGTCTTCGCTGTCTTGAAGCATAGTGGGCCAGTAGTAGCCCTGTCGCTTGACTTTGTTGCATAATGATCGTCCCCCAGAGTGGTTTCCACATTCGCCTTCATGAACTTCCTTCAGAACGTATGTAGCTTCTTTGTCACCGAGGCATCGAATGTAGGGGCCATTGAACGAACGTCGGAACAGGATGTCGTTGATTAGTGAAAATCTTGCAGCTTTGGTCTTGAGTTTTCAAGCTTCCTGCTTGGCTTCTGGTAAAATTCCTTCCTTCAGGTAAGCAACTATGGGTGTTCGCCAATCGTCTGGGGCTTCGTCTGTATTGATGGTGGATTCGAGCTGGATGCTTGGTTCCTCGATGTATCCGACTGGGATGCTTCGACGTATATTCGACTCCGAAGTTGAACCAAATGATGCTAAGGCGTCCGCTTGTGTGTTAAGATCCCTCGACACTTGTTCAATCGAGTATTCTTCGAAATGCTGTACAAGCGAACGAACAACATTCAGATAAGCTTCCATTCTTGTATCCTTGGCTGTGTATTCTCCCAACACTTGATTCACAACGAGCTGTGAGTCGCTTTGAATCTTCAAACGTCGAGCCCCCAGCGCTTTCATCAGACGTAGCCCAGCTATCAAAGCTTCGTACTCGGCTTCATTGTTCGAAGCGTTGAACCCCAGGCGAAATGATTGCTCGATTATTTCTCCTTCAGGGGTCTTGCAAAATACTCCCACTCCAGATCCTTTAACGTTCGATGCTCCGTCCACCATGAGCGTCCAGCAGCATTCTTCTTGCGTTTTTGGCGTAGAAGGATCGGGAGTGAGTTCAGCTACAAAGTCAGCAAGTACTTGAGATTTAATGCTTGTTCGAACCCGGTACTCGATGTCAAATTCGCTCAACTCCACTGCCCATTTTGTCAATCGTCCAGACAAGTTTGGACTATGAAGTATCGCTCGTAAGGGGTAGGTTGTCATGACAATGATCGAGTGTGATTGGAAATATGGCCTAAGCTTCCTTGCAGCAGTTATGAGGGCCAGTGCTAATTTCTCAACCACCGGGTATCGTGTCTCCGCATCGAGCAATGACTTGCTAACATAGTAGATAGGCTGTTCACCGTTCGAATCACGTACTAGAACGGCACTTACCGCAACTTCCGTTACGGACAAGTAAATGAAGAGATTTTCTCCTGTTTCTGGTTTGGCTAGTATTGGAGGTGTGGACAGATACCTTTTTAGTTCGTCAAAGGCTTGTTGGCATCGTTCGTTCCACTCAAACTTCTTGTTGCCTTTGAGCAGTTTGAAAAATGGCTGGCATTTATCGGTCGATCGAGAGATGAATCTGTTCAGAGCTGCTATACGTCCAGTCAACTTCTGGATCTCTCGCTTGTTCTTTGGTGCAAGCATATTCATTAGCGCTCGTATCTGGTCAGGGTTAGCTTCGATACCACGCTGCGTCACAATGTAACCTAAGAATTTTCCAGACGAAACACCAAACGAGCATTTGGAAGGATTCAAACGCATGTTGTGTTGCCTAAGTACCGAGAAGCACTCTGATAGGTGTCCAATGTGGTCCGCAGCCTTTATTGATTTGACCAGCATATCGTCAATGTATACCTCCATCGTTCGACCGAGTTGATCAGCGAACATTGCGTTGACGAGTCTCTGATAGGTTGCACCGGCGTTCTTTATCCCAAATGGCATAATTTTGTAACAGTAGATTCCCCTTTCTGTAATGAACGCTGTCTTCTCTTGATCGTCAGGATGCATGAGGATCTGATTGTAGCCTGAAAATGCGTCCATGAACGAAAGTAATTCATGGCCCGCAGTGGCATCAACTAAACGATCGATGTGTGGAAGGGGAAAACTGTCTTTTGGGCACGCTTTGTTTAGGTCCGTGAAGTCGATACAAACTCTCCACTTGCCGTTCTTTTTCTTGACAATTACAACGTTCGCTAGCCAGTCTGGATACTGCACCTCCTTGATGAATCCAGCCTCGATTAACTTTCGCACTTCGTCATTAATTATCTTGTTCCGCTCGATACCAAGTTTCCTTCTTTTCTGCTTAACAGGCTTGTGGCTTAGATCGACGTTGAGTCGATGTGTTGTCACTTCTGGATCGATGCCTGGCATGTCCTTGTGCGACCATGCAAAGCAGTCTTGATTCTTCTGTAGGAAACTTAGGAGCTATGTGCGAGTAGTGTCATCGAGCAGAGAGCCAATGTTGATGACTCGATCTGGCTTGGCTGGGTCGATCTGGATCTCATCCAGTTGTTCAACGTCCGCTTGTACGCGATCGCTCGATTCGCTTTTCTGCTCTAATTGCTATAAGCGATCGGTTTTCTTCATCTTCAGAGAATGCAAATAACATGTCCTCGCGACTTCCTGGTTCCCCTTGATTTCCTTAACTCCTCTCTTTGTTGGGAACCTGATTCTCTGATGATAAGTGGACGGTACTGCCTTCATAGAGTGTATCCATGGTCTACCTAAAATGATGTTGTAGGCAGACGGGCAGTCTAGAACCAAAAATGTGGTCAACTTGTTTTCTCCTCCTGCAAAAACTGGGAGCTTGATTTTTCCAACAGCAGCGGTCGATTCTCCGTTGAAGCCTGTCAATATGGTCGTTGAACGCTCGATGTCCGACTCAGATAACTCCATCTCTCTGAGTGTTGAAAGGAAAAGGACATCTGCAGAACTACCATTATCGACGAGAATACGACCAACTTCACAGTTCGACACGTTAAGTGTCAAAACAAGTGTGTCGTCGTGAGGTCGGCTTAGGTTTGTAGCCTCACTGCTGTGAAAAGAGATTGAATGCTCGACGGGATCATCGGGAAGAATAGACGCGATCGGCTGCAAGGCCTTTCTTCGATGAGACTTGACAGCAGTGACTGTTTCTCCGTAATAAATCGAGCCTCTGCAAATAACGCCTATCGTCTTTCGAACTGGCGGTGGTGAAGGCGTGTCTTCGATGTGCTGCACAACTCTTCTTTCCTTGCTCTCGCCTCCAAGCCCGTACGTCTCTCTGCCCTTTTCTGTGAGAAATTCCTGAAGGTGGCCCATCTTCAAAAGCTCAACCACTTCCACTCGCAAAGCCCTGCAATCAACGGTCTGGTGACCATGATCTCTATGGAATTCACAGTACTTCGTTGTGTCTCTAGCAGGGTTTGCTGGCAGCTTTTTTGGCCATGTGACAAAGTCCTGTCGCTTGATGTGAGCGATGAGTTCGGAAGGACTAATGCCAAGGGCATACTTTGGTGGTGAGAGAGGACGCTTGTGGTCACGCCTAGTCGAGCGTTCGACTCTGCTGTCCGTTCGACGTTGTGGGCGCGGGCGTTCGCGTCTGAAGTCCTTGTTTTGCTCGTTACGAGCCTTCGTCAGTTCTTCCCTTGTCCGAGCAAGATCTCGTTCTACACGTTCGTTCTCTTCCTCAAGCTCGATGTATCCCTTCGCTCGATGCAAAGCATCTTGGATCGTCGGCGGGTATCGGGCACAAATCTCATTCTTGAACAAGGACCTGTGCCTTAGTCCCTTCTTCAGAGCTTCTCTTGCAGTGCCGTCATCAAGCCCAGAAATCTCCGATATTGCTTTGCTGAAGCGCTTGATGTAAGCTCGCAGGGATTCATGTGGGCCTTGAATTACACTCCACAAATCCTTGGTTGTCTTCCCGGATTGAATGTGGACAGAATAACTTCGCATAATTTCAAGCGAAAGTTCATCGAACGAATCGATCGATTTTGGGGGAAGGTTGCAAAACCATCTTAACGCTGTTCCCTTCAGGCTTTGCACAAACAATTTGCACATCATATCGTCGAGCATACCAGTTGGTATGTTCGTCGATTGTACGACGTGCTTGTACTGCAGGAGATGGTCGTGAGGGTCTGACATTCCGTCAAACCGCGGAAAAGAAACGTTGCTGAACTTGGGGGTGATTGTGCTGGTGATCCGTTTTGTCAATGGCGTCTCGCGGACACCACGAGCAAGGTCGTCGAAACCAGGTGTGGAGGTCGTTGCTCTATGTTTTTGTGAGGAGAAGCGCTGCTGCATTTGTACTTATAATGTCCTCATTTCTTCGGACATTATACTCCTCATCAAGTCTTCAACGTTCGCAGGTTCCTGTTGAATGAGACTTGGTGGTACTGGTACATCGGGCGTCGAATGCCGCGTTGGTGTGGTCTGTCTTCGGGCACCGAGTACTGGTGCTGTCTGTCTCTGCTCCGCTCGCCACTCGTTTACAGCCGGAGTGTCCCCAGGTGTGAATAGGGGTTGCATTGGTGCCACAGGGCTGTACGTAGCCCTCGACGCTCGTTGTTGAGGCATTGCTCGTTGCAAGCCTCCAGCGTTCGTCCCATATTGGTCACGGGAAGTGGATGGTTGCCAGCCCCCTGTGTTCGCACCTTGGGGATGCTGTAGGGTGGCTGGGTTCCAGCCCCCAGTATTCACACCTTGGGGATGTTGTAGGGTGGCTGGGTTCCAGCCCCCAGCGCTCGTTCCGGTTGAATACCCAAAGTATGGATAGTAATACGAGTAGGCTGCTTGAGAGTTCGACATCAACTGGTTCTTGAGAATCTGGTTCTCTGCAGTGATGTTCTCCATCTGACTTTGCTGACTGTCGTGTTTCTTTGTCAGTTCCTCGACCAATCGTGTCAGATGGGCGATTTGGGAGTTTGCTTCAGACGTTGAAGCTTCTTCGTGGTTGATAGGGCTTCCCTGGGGAAGTTCTTCCTGGCGTTCATGTTCTGATGCCATTCTTGCTTTGTAGATTTCCGAAGTAAGACGTCTAAGGGCCCCACGGTGGGTGCCAAACTGTAGATGCCGGTTTTCTACAGTCAAAATTTAACAGAAAAGTTAATACAGAAAATATGATAATCGATTGATTGGGCCCTTGGATATCGTAATGAAATTTAACAAAGCAATGTAAGAACAGAATTTCATGTCAGAAAATAAAAGTAAAGGAAGACAGAAATTAAATTGACACCAAGAAGTATAGAGGTTCGCCCAAATAAGTGCTACGTCCTCTGTCAGTGAGTGATTTCACTATATATGAGTGTTTGAGTACAATGAATACTTGAGAATTTTCTCAAAGGTATCTGAAAAGATTTCTGCAGAGTGAGAGTATGTTCTCTGGGAAATGTCAGAAGAGAGAGATGAAGATTCAGAATCAGAATTCTTTCCGTCCTCCCTTTCCCGTGGGGGGGGTCTTCCTCTATTTATAGAAGAAGATGGGCCTGAGTCCGTAACTGCTCATGGCAGTTCAGATATTGTCATCTGGGACACGTGTAAGCATGCCATTGGAGATTTTGAACAGACGGTTACCAGAGTAAGCCTTAATCTCGGACAATGGGCTTGGCGGTTATTGATGTAATATCGTTGTTGATATTGAGTTCGACGATCATAGGAGAGATGTTTTAATCTGTCGAACACGAGCGACGAACGCTAATTCGGATACAAGAATGACATTGTGATCCATCGTTCGTAGATTATATAAAGATCGCGTTTGATCTGTTGGTTCGACGTTCGAGGGTGAACGAGCGTTTTATTGTAATGAATTAAAATCGTTAACTGGGTCCGGCCCATGTTAAACGAGCGATCATCGTTCGAGCTTGAACGGAATAGATTGGATCTGGCCCATGTTAAACGAGCGTTCGTCGTTCGATGTTGAACGGAATAAATTGGGTCTGGCCCAAAAGTAAAGAGTTCTTCATAAGTTGGGTCTGGCCCAAAAGTAGAGAGTTCATCGTTCGTTAGACAAACTGTTAGAAGCTAACGTCGTAAAGGGAAGACGAAGTCTAACCCCAACAGTCACGTGGCCGAAGAAGTTACCTGACAATCCAGCGAGAGACATGACAAAGTACTGTGAATTCCACAAGGATCACGGTCACAACACCATCGATTGTAGGGTACTAAGAGGTGAGGTTGCTGAGCTACTAAAGAAGGCACACCTCAGGGAGTTCCTTACCGAGAAAGGAAGGGAGACTTATGGACTTGGCAACGGGTCCAAGGAACAGAAGATAGTGCAACAAATCGAAGATACGCCTTCACCACCAACAGTTCGAAAGATGATCGGAGACATCTTTGGAGGTTCAACATACAACGGAGAGACTGTGATACCAATCAAGTTGTCATAGAAGAAAGGCCTTACAGCTAATAGCAACGATCCTTCCGGACGATCCTACTGAACATTCGATCACGTTCCACAGAAGTGAGGCAACCAACCTCAGTCAACCACACGACGGCACGTTGGTCCTCACTTTGAACGTTTCAAACTGTGAAGTCGGTCGAATTCTTGTCGACAATGGGAGTTTAGCCGACGTTCTTTTCCTCTCGACCTTGAGAGAGATGGAATTATCAGAGTCCTACATCGAGAGGTCAACGACGGTTCTTATCGGTTTCAATGGAGAATCAACCATAGCTGTTGGCAAGATCAAGCTTCCTGTTTTCGCAGCAGGAGATAACAAGATGACAAGTTTTTTAGTTTTAGACTGCCCATCCACCTACAAGATCATACTTGGTAGGCCATGGATCCATGCAATGAAGGCAGTACTATCCACATACTACCAGAAGATCAGATTTCCCACGAAGAGAGGAATACAAGAGATAAAGGGGAGCCAGGAAGTCACACGAATATGCTACCTACATTCGATGAAGCTGAAGAAGAGCGAGAGTTTATAGTAATTAGCCGCCTTAGAATCGAATGATAAGGCCCAACCAGACATCGAGCAGCTTGACGAGATCCAGATTGATCCAACGAGGCCAGATCGATTCATCAACGTTGGCTTATTACTCGATGATACAGTCCGTGGTCAGTTTGTGAATTTTCTTCGAGACAACCAAGACTGTTTTGCATGGTCACATAGCGACATGCCTGGCATCGACCCTGAGGTGACAACACATCGGCTCAACATCGACCCTAATCATAGGCCGGTGAAACAAAAGAGAAGAAAGCTCAGAATCGAACGAAATCGTATAGTCAATGCTGAAGTGCGCAAGCTGATTAAAGCAGGGTTCATACGAGAAGTTCATTACCCAGAATAGTTGGCGAAAGTCGTTATCGTGAAAAAGAAGAATGGAAAATTGAGGGTCTGCATCGACTTCACCGACCTAAACAAAGCTTGCCCGAAGGACAGCTTTCCGCTACCATATATCGATCGATTGGTTGATGCGACCGCTGGGCATGAGCTGCTTTCGTTCATGGATGCGCTTTTTGGATACAACCAGATCCTCATGCATCCAGTTGACTAGGAGAAGACGGCATTCAACACAAAAAGAGGGATTTACTGCTATAAGGTGATGCCATTCGGATTGAAGAACGCTGGAACAATGTACCAAAGGCTCGTCAACACTATGTTCGCCGACCATCTTCGTAGAATAATGGAAGTTTACATAGACGACATGCTAGAAAAATTATTGAAGGCCGAATATCACATTGAACACCTGTCAGAATGCTTTATAGTACTTCGGCACACAACATGCGCCTGAATCCTTCCAAATGCTCTTTTGGCGTCTCGTCCGGGAAGTTCTTGGGTTATATCGTCACACAACGAGAAATCGAAGCAAACCCAGACCAGATAAGGGCGATAATGAACATGCCATCACCAAAAAACAAACGAGAGATTCAAAAGCTGATAGGCCGAATCGCTGCACTTAGTAGATTCATCTCTCGGTTAACTGACAAGTGCCAACCCTTCTTTAAACTGCTCAAGGGAAATAAAAAGTTCGAATGGAACGAATGATGTCAGCTGGCTTTCAACGAGCTTAAAAGGTATTTGTCGACCCCTACTATTCTAGTCAAGCCTCTAACTGGCAAGAGCTTGTTTGTGTATTTGGTAGTTACTGAGGATGCAGTCAGCACTGTCCTAGTTAGAGATGCGAACGGCGAACAGTGGGTTTATTACATCAGCAAGTCATTACTTGATGCCGAAACAAAATATCCAGTGGTTGAGAAGTTAGCCCTTGCTCTCGTCACTGCCGCATGGAAATTGAGGCCGTATTTCCAGTCTCACTTGATCATCGTGATCACGACTTACCTACTACGAGCCATTTTTCATAGTCCAAACTTATCCGGACATTTAACAAAGTGGGCGGTCGAATTGAGCGAATTCGACATCGAGTACCGGGTCCGTACTAGCTTGAAATCACAGGTCTTGGCTGACTTTGTAGTCGAATTGACTCCAGAACCTCCAACGACGAGAGATGAATCAAAAGATTGGTGGATACTGATGGTTGATGGAGCATCCAATGTAAAAGGTTCTGCCATAGGAGTATACCTCAAGTTCCCCGATGGTAAGGTTATCGAACATTTATTCTGCCTTGGATTTAGTGCCTCCAACAATGAAGCAGAATACGAAGCCTTAATAACTGGATTAAGGTTAACAAAAGCGCTGGGGGCTCGCCAACTTAAAGTTCACAGCAATTCTCAGCTGATTGTAAATCAAGTACTCGGTGAATACACAGCAAAAGACACAAGAATGGAGTCCTACCTAAACATCGTTCGTTCACTTGTAAAGCATTTTGAAGAGTTCACGATCCAGTAGATCTCAAGGGATTTGAACACTCAAGCGGACGCTCTAGCAACATTCGATTGTACATCTGAGCCGAACCAACGACGAAGCATTCCCATCGGTTTTATCAAAAAGCCTAGCATCGAGGTAGAGAATACAGTCATTAACGAAGAAGTTGAAGAAGACTGGAGAACGTCCATCGTTGCTTATTTGAAGGAAGGCCTATTACCAGAAGATAAGCAGGAAGTATGAAAGATCAGTACGAAAACTGCACGTTTTTTGTTGATAAACAACGTTCTATATCGTCATTCATTTAATGGCCCTTACGCTCGTTGTTTTGACGAGAAAGAAGCTGCATATGTTTTGAAGGAAATCTATGAAGGTGAATGTGGGAATCATTCCTGGGGAAGGTCTTTGTGCAACAAGACCAAGCGACAGGGCTATTACTGGCTCACCATGCTCCACGACAGCGACGATGTCGTAAGGCAATGTGATAAATGCCAAAGGCATTCCCCGGTATTCCATCAACCAGCGGAGCGACTATCGAGCATCGGATCTCCTTACCCATTCATGAAATACTCGATGGACATCGTAGGTCCATTGCTAAGGGCAAGCGGTCAACGCAAGTACCTACTTATACTCACTGATTACTTCACAAAGTGGGTCAAAGTAGAGGCTTATGCGGATATCAAGGATTCGGACGTCGAAGGCTTCATATGGAAGAACATAATTTGCAGATTTGGCATGCCCCAAGAAATAGTCATTGACAATGGTTCCCAATTCATTTTAGGCAACTTTAGAAAATTCTGTCAAGAGTGGAAGATCGAGCTTAGCTTCTCCGCCCCGAGTTATCCTCAAGGAAACGGACTGGCTGAAGCAACCAACAAAACAATAGTCCAGAATTTGAAGAAGAAACTCGAAGCTCGAAAAGGATGATAGGCGGATAAACTCCATAGCGTTTTTTGGGCATACAGGACAACCTTAAGAAGAACGACCGGTGAATCTCCATTCTCATTGACCTTTAGTGCAGAAGCACTTGTTCCAGTAGAAATTGGCATCCCCATGCTTCTACGACAGCTATCCTTCGAAAGCGAGGATCAGAATCAAGAGATGCTCAACGAGAGTCTGGATGTACTTGACGAAAGATGCGATCGAGCTCTGGTTCGCATGGGAAATTATCAACAATCGGTGGCGAGATACTACAACTCCAAAGTTCGCCCATGAACTTTCAACGAAGGAGACCTCGTGCTTCGCAAGGTATTCCAAAATACTGCTGAACTAAATACTAGAAAGATAGGAGCAAATTGGGAAGGACCTTATAGGATCTCAAAGGTCATCCACCCAGGTGTTTACCGTCTCGAAACGATCGATGGAATTGAAGTGCTTCGCAGCTGGAATTCTCATCACCTTCGCAAGTATTACTTATAATGTTACCAAGTTCTTGTAATTTGTTGTAATTTTGTTTACATTTTTAAAAGCTCGATCTGTTTCAGTGAACATTCGATGCAAGATCAAACCTATAGGTCGAAGCCTAAAAATACATTGTTCGATTGAACTACGTTCGACTTGATCCCAACGTGGGAACGTAGGCAGCTCATATACACTTGTACGAGTTCAGTCATATTGAACTATGAACGGCTTGATCCCTAAACATGGGTACGTAGGCAGCTCGTGAAATATAAACGAGTGTAGCTACTCTTTCAAATCAAAAACGTATTTTCAAGCAAAAAAGCGTGTTCCTCACAATCGCTTTTGATTTGCCTCGAATTTAATCGTTCAAATTTTGTCATAGGCATGTCGAACTATACACTTCGTATCAATTTAAGTGGAAAATGAACTGAACTTTCATTGGCATTGCATGGCCAAACTTAACAATCTAACGTTCGTTTCTTACGAACGATACTATCAATGATCCTGCTCGATCGATTCTCAATTTGTCATACGACAATTGATTTTTCACGTCATAATCATATCAACAGATATGTGGATTAAAACTCGATACGATCCTTGATTGTACGATTACTCATCTCACATCATCTAACTCGTTCGACTCTCGATTTGTCATACGACATTCGACATTCGACATTTCACATTACAACATAAACAGAAATGTGGATTAAAATTTAACCAAATTTTTAATAAATAGACAAATCATAATTGTTTACAATTCGGTGTAAAAAACAAAACCACTACTACAAATGAACTATTGCTGCGTCTCACGGCCTTCTGACGGATCGACATTGCTTGGGGGCTCGATAGGAACGGGTTCAGGCTCGTTCGATGTTGGCACAGTTGCAGCAACAGGGGCTGACGAAGAATCTCCGGCTTCAGCAAGGGAATCCTCGAATAGCTCGATTTCTTCGTCAACGTCAGCTTCGACAAGAAGACCTCTTTTATACTCTTTTAAGATATCATAACGAGCTTTAAGAGTGGCCCTCTCGTATGCATCAACAATGCGAGCAACGAGCGCGGAGTTGTCAGCTTCCTTCTGCTTCAACGACTCTTCAAGTGCCTTGATTTTGGCCGTTGCCTTATTGTACCTATCGACCATGACTTTCATCATGTCTGCCCCCTCTTTCACAGATTGATTGATAGTTTGGAGCTCTGCAACTAAATCATCAGCGCTCATTATGACATCTTTAAACCTTCGTTCAATGTTAAGAAGCCTTTCACCCTTTGTCAACCTCTTCGAGCTCCTTAATGCATGCCTTTTGTTTGACAACCTTATCGGTCATACGATAAACCAACCCCATTGCTCGCAGAATACTCTGCAATGCAAAAACAGGATTAGACAATCTTATCGAGCGATAATCGATGTTGTGATTCGAATTCAAAAGTAAAGGAGACATACCTTCACCATCCCACAAGAATTCATCAAGATGGCTTTGAATTTGACCCTCATTAATAACGTCGGAATCAACGTCGGACAAAAGTTGACACATGATCCCAACACTAAGTCTCTTATCTTGGAGAAGGCTCGCCTCTGGTGGCTATTCCACCTCCAAGTGCTCATCCCCCTGTTAGGACCTTCGATTCTCGACATCTGTTTCTGTAACGCCCCCACCACGTAGGGCCGATACCATACTTACTTAATTTAAATCTCGGTCTTAAATACTTAAGTTTACTGAAAATTTTAGAATAAATTTTTTTTTCTCTCTAAACACCATATGAATAGACTAGTTCATATGGGTAAACTTTCTGTGCAAACATACTAAAATATAAAGATATACATACGCCTTACGTTTGACTCAAGTCTCCAAACATCATATATATAGTATAACGTAATTTATTTAATATATATATATATTCAGTTCAAAAGAGATTGCGGAAAATTTTGCATAGTAGTATCCCACACTGCCCTTCACTTGCCGCATCGTCCACATGACCCACCAATTAAGCTACAGGCTTTTTACCTACAGTATGAAATATACTAATGAGCTTACGCTCAGCAAGTACAAACATAATCTCACAAAATACGTCAAGCATCATATAACTTATGCATGATCCATTTATGATCGATTATGAATGTCTTATGCTCCATTATGAACTTATTATCTTGCTTAACAAATGGGCCCCTTGTGTACGAACCAAATGCGTGCAATCTACATAAACTTAAGGTTTGCAAGGTCCCTAACAATTCTGGGAATCATGTAAGCCTTCACGATCTGGCGGAAGGTCTTAGTATCTTAAAATATATATAATCCTCCACGATCTGGCGGGAGGTTAATACGACACTTTACTTGTCTGAGTTTAGTCTTAGCCTTGTTATTTAACTCTTGATGAGGATGCTTAAAACCATGCTTCTACATGAAGTCTTTAACAAAGACTAGTTTCAAGACTAAGATTTTTAATTTGTGATCTTATTAGTCATGATGCATATGATTCATAGATCTGGCATGACGTAAAGATCAATGGCATAAAACAACTTATAGCATGTTAATAAAGCATGACATTATCATAAAACATAGCATTATCGTAAAACATGGCATGTACATAAACATGGCACAATATGGCATACATGTAAACAAGTCTTGCTTGAAAATAATTTACTATTTTTCATACTGTAGGTGAGGTTTGTACTTACTAGTTGTCCTAAGCTCTTGTCCTAACGTACGACAAGACAAAGCAACATGTTATATTCCTGTCTCCAAAAAGGGCGTAAGATAAGAATCATCATATCTTACTCTAAATCATTACATTCAATACTGGTATCCTAACCAACATTCACAAGTAACCCTAGTTACATGTCCCCACATATTACAATGATATCTTATTTGGTTACTAAAAGTATCCTGAGAACACATGACCCAATTACATTCAAACAGTATCTTGTTTGGTTACTTAATGTAACCTTGAGTATAGGGCCCAATCATACTTAAATAGTATTTCATTAGGTTATTATTAGTAACCCTGGGTATAAGCCCAATCAAATTTAAAATAATATCTTATTAGGTTACTAAGGCCCAATTACTTTTAAAGTAATACTCCATTAGGTTACTATTGGTAACCATGGGTGTAAGGCCCAACCCAATAACTTGGGTATCCTATCTGGTTACTATTAGTCATCATTTTGTTATAATGTTTTCAAAATAATTTTTAGCCCATGTATTTATTTTCTCTTTTCTTAACAAGACTTAGTATTGTTGTCTAAAAAATCTTTTGTAAAACTTTAATCCTTTAAAACCGTATTTTTATAAAACTTTAACTTTTTAAGCAAGTATAGATAAAAACTGTCAAATTCTAAATACAAGATTTGAAAACAGTTCCATAAATTTGGTTGTTAGTGCATGTGCAGGAATTGCTTGTTCATGCACTGTTTCTAAAATCATGTACAGGAATTTCTTGTTTCCTACACAGTTTTTAAGATCCAGTTTTATCTTAAGATCTGTTTTGAGTTTAAAAAAGTTTTTTCATGAAAGTTGTAGAGCTCAATGAGTCCTGCAACTTTCGTTTTTTTCTCAAAACCTAACTCTATCTTTAACCTATCCTTTTTCCTTATTGAAACTGCCTGGCCGTGCACAGGATCTGGGCAGACTAGGTTCGGATTTTCATAAAAACGGAAGTCTTTGGAGCTTATTTTTCAAAATATATCCACGTTACCTCCTAGGATTTTTAATTTTCTACAACTTTGTAGTTTTAACTTTTCCCAAATTCGGTATCTAAAGGCCTTAAAATTCCATTTCCAAATTGCTGCCCAGTTTAATCTGAAACTGGTAGCTTTCAACTTTAGTTCATTTTTACGTAAAATTACGCACACCCTACCTTCAACGGTCGAAACCGTGAGCCTACATCAAGCATGCAGCGCGTTACGTACGTTCTCCATTATCATACTCTTGTTCCTTTTACTTACAAAAAAACCAAATGTTAATCTTTACCAAATTAGGGTTTTTGGTTAATTTTTAACCCTATATTCATCATACATCATCATCATCATTATCAATCATACAATACTTCTTCTTCAGCATGTGGGGATACATTACAAATATATAATAGGCATACACACATACCACAATCTTTCTAAAACATAGCATCAAAAACATGCATAAACTCATAAATCAAGACCACTAAACCCTAATCAAGCACATGCTAGACATTTAAACTTATTGCATGAAAGGAAAGGGGTGAACTTATGCTCTTACAAACCCAACATAAAATATACTTAAATCCTTGAACCAAAACTTAATTGAATTGCTTAAGAGGTTTAGGAAGGTTACCTCTAAGCCTTGAAAGTGGTTCTAGGCCTTGGATCAAAAATTTTCCTTCTTACTTCATTTTCTCCAAAATCCGACCACTCATTTTTTTTTTTTTTTTTGGCTTCGGCTCCTAGGGAGAGAGGGAGAGAGAGTTGAGAATGAACTAGAAACTTTGGGGTTCACTAAATGGTTCACAACTAATCCCACATCACCTATTTATAGGTGAAAATTCTTGATTTTTTACCAATTATTTTTATTCTTAAAATTGTATATTAGGGTTTAAAAGCAAAATATTTGCCCTTTGGTCCTCTTAGGTGGCCGGCCATTTGGCTGCATTTTGGGGCTAAATCATTTCATAATTATCCATTTTCCATAATTTCCAAAAATCCCAAAATTATATATTTATCTCTACTTGCTTGGCCTCCAAGTAATGCCATGTTTGGCATTCCCTCCTAATTCACAGTCCATTTTTCTAATAACTCAGATAGTACCAATACTGTTTTAACTAGTAGCAGTATTGTAATATTGAACTGTAATCCATAATTTATTTGCACTTAACTGGACTACGTATGGATTTTTCTTAAGACTTAAAATTACTTAGCTCTCATTGCTCCAAATATTATTCCTAATTATTCTAAAGCAATCCCATACCTTATTCTTAATTCTGCATCCGTAATGACGGTTTATCGCAATATAATTTCCATACTGCTTACTAAACTACAGTACCGTCTTAATCATATCTTAAATCATCCTCGTCAAACGTTGACTGGAATAAAATTATGGATCCTTATTCTGCCTCTTTCATCAAAAGGCCTCATACTTGAATAAGTAAACTATTATTGAGTCTTATAATGTTATAAGAACTCACACATACTCTGATAATCAAATCAGATCATGAGCTTCATATTGACATACCTGATTCAGACTTAGATTTTCCTTGTATCTAAGGGAATCACAAGTTCGTCAAAATTTTGGGTTATTACAGTTTCGGAGGTGGAGGCCTTCGATGTTTTCTTCCTCTTCGTCGGAACCTTCTGCTTAGGTTTATCGTCCGCCTTCCTTTTCTTAGTAGGGGACTAAACGGGCACAGTTGAAGGTTCAGGAGAAGATTCAATGACCGGCAATGGTAGAGGTTCGGTCGCTCGATTTGCCTATGCCGCCTTTTCAGTTGCTGCCGCTTTCCCAGCTTCTTTTTGTGCCTTCTTCCTCACAAGAAAATCTTTGGGATTGGAGAAATCTACGTTCATCGTGGCTAAAGCCAATGCTGCAATTAAAGCTTCTTCGTCAAAAAGCGGTTCGATGAACAGTGGAGTGCCAAAGAGCTTTCGGAGGTGGCTTCTTTAAGTTCTTACCTGCAACACAAAACAACAAACAATATCAAAATCCCAACGACAAATACTGTCTAACCCTTGATATTCTTCATTTGAAACTTACGAAGAAGACTCCATAAATGATAAAAAGCATTGGCTAGTCCGCCCATTGATTTTTCGTTCATATGCATAAAAAAGTAACGGTCTTGTCAATATCTGTCGACATTCTTCATTTCACCGACCACTTGTTTCTTCCTCCTTGGATACATTGAATATCGACCATGATCTTTCGAATTTCCTGTGGGTAGTAAAGGGCGAGGACATCATCCACTGATAGCTGGATGCCCGCCTCATCCGCTATCACAATAAGACCCCAGAAAACTCTCATACCATTCGGTATCAATTGAGGAATCGCAAGCTGATATTGGTGCATGCTCTGAATAAGAAGAAGAGGAATCGGGAGTCGAAGTCCACACTCGAAATAAATTATATACATATAAATCCAATCCTCCAACACTGTGTCTACCCGTTTGTTGGGAAAAGGGAGGCGAAGCTGGACTTTGTTCGGGAACCCATATCGACCCCTAATGGCCGATAAGTCTTCATCTGTCAAAACGGAACGAGGGTACGACGTTCGAAGAAACAACTCTACATTGAGACGGCATGGTGGCTTATTCAGTCGAGCTATTAGAGGAATTGATAGAACACTTGCTCCCGACACTGTTGCTGGTCGATTCCTCTCTGACGCTTCATTACTCGTCTCGACGCCCTTTTGCATTTGAAGTGAATCATATTCGGCCTTCGAACGACGAAGGATTGACGCCCATTTTTTGTTATCAGAATCACTGTCGCTAGAGTCGCTGCTCATCCAATCTACTACGACGTCCTCAATGGGTGGCTTCCTTCTATCTTTATCCATGGCTCTACAAACAAAAATTTGAATGAAGGATGGAAGGATTTTGGATCTAAACATTTAATTTGTTAGAATCATATGAAGTTAGGGATGAAAACGAAGAACCACAAATCAAAAACTCAAAGGAAAATCCAGAAAAACACGACAAATCCCCTAACCAAATCACTCACCCAAAAGAAATGCAGAAAAAAAACCAGAAAGACTCGGAAACAGAGCAGAAACGACCTTACCAAATCAAAATTACTCAAAACGGAGAAGAAGAGAAGAAATCTTGCCTGAGATTTAAAGGTCTTGGGAAAACTCTCGGACTTTGATTTTTTGAAGGCTCCAAGCGTAGAAATAAGGGAAAAGGCGGGAAAGAGAAACATTATATAGCCTCCTGTGAATACATCTAACGGCCCTGATTTTCAGGTGACGCATGACCAAACGGCGTGAATCATGAAACCCTTCAAATTCCCGCTCAGAGATCTTACGTCACAACAGTTCGAATTTCAAAAAAGGAGAAGCCATCGTTTCGGAATATCCAATCAGTGCATGCCACGTGTAGGAAACGACCTCTCTCTCTCTGGGCTCGAGATTTTCACTCAAGTAATGTCAGTCCGTTATGATTTCCTTAATCTGACGTACCAGAGATTGACACTATGTTCTCGACAATAATCAAACACTCTATCGAGAACCCATCACTCAATAGAGTTGGGGGCTATCTGTTAGGGTTAGACTTCATCTGCCCATAACACTGTTAGCCTTCTACTACTCGTCGAACGAACAACGAACTCCTAATCCCAATCTAGTTGATATTTTCGTATATTTGGACCGGACCCAATTTACAATCTTAGTTCGTTTAATCATGAACAATGATGATTCGCATTCGATCGGCAGACTAATCAGTTCAAATATGATCAGACGAACGTTAAATCTAAAATAAACCACGAATGATGCAACAAGAACTGAGACTTGATGATTAATCGTTTCATCAATGGTCGCTTGTGCTTGATGAACATTACAAGGGCTAATCCCCATAACCGTCAAGCTTACAATCGATGATGACATAATATCAGATCTATTATGATAACTGTCAAGCCCACTATTGACGATGACGTCATATCAAACTTACTTTGATAACCGCTAAACCCACGATCGATGATCGAATTCATTCTGATAACAGCCAAGTCCACATCGTGACTTATATTCTTACACGTGTCCCAAAAGACATTGAGCAAAAACTGCTCAGCACGTTCAGACCCACTATTCTTCCTCTATAAATATAAGAAGACCCCCTTCAGACAATGGACCTTTTTTCCTTTTTCTGATTTTGGCTTACTCTTACGCTGTCCAAATATACTCAGAAAGTTGTAACTCACTGTATTCGAGAACAGTCATATATAGTGAAGAAACCATACGCACAGAAGACATAGCACATATTCGGCGAACCTCTCTAAATTTCGGTATTGTTGTTCTTATCCCATTTATTTTTCCGGTTTGATTATCTTATGATTATGATGTTTTATGAATCTCATAAACGATATCCAAAGACTTCATTTATTATTTATTTCGTTCTTTTTATTAACTCTGGTTAAAATTTGACGATAGATTCCCAGCATCTACAGTATATAAATGTGATATATATTATTATATTATAATTTGAATATAATAAAACAAGTTTTTAATTTTGTGTTGATCTTAATTTTGAGTATTGGTGATGACCATGGGATGTCTTCGAAGAGCTTGTCTCCTCATTTTTCTTCAACCTGGCTCTGATACCAAAAATGATACCGTTTCTGTGGGACTTGGTAAGGGTATTCTAGAATTGTAAGGTTTAAGGACGTTTTAAGGCTGAAGGGACGTGTTTAGGAATATAAGGGTATTAGATAAGTATTATAATAACGGATAAGTTTTGATGCCACTTGGAATTCACCAAGATAAGTCTTTATCTCGCCACTCAAGGAATCCACCAAGAGATAAGAGAAAGAAAGAAACACAAAGGTATTCTCTGAAAATTGGACATGTTTAGGAATATAAGGGTATTAGATAAGTATTATAATAACGGATAAGTTTTGACGCCACTTGCAATTCACCAAGATAAGTCTTTATCTCGCCACTCAAGGAATCCACCAAGAGATAAGAGAAAGAAAGAAACACAAAGGTATTCTCTGAAAATTTTGATTCTTCAAAAAGCTGTCCTCACAAATCCGAAAATTTAATTAGCTAAGTTTAAGACTAGTTGTGTTAGTTTGTGAGTTTGTACAGCCAATTGTGGCTGTTGGTGTGCTAAATGGTAATTAGTGTCATTAGTATATTTCTTAAAGTATGTAGCAGCCATTTTGTGAAGCTGAAAGGTTGTTTTCAGCTTTTGGTTTTCTTTAAGATGTAATTTTCGGATTTGTGAGGACAGCTTTTTGAAGAATCAAAATTTTCAGAGAATACCTTTGTGTTTCTTTCTTTCTCTTATCTCTTGGTGGATTCCTTGAGTGGCGAGATAAAGACTTATCTTGGTGGATTCCAAGTGGCGTCAAAACTTATCCGTTATTATAATACTTATCTAATACCCTTATATTCCTAAACACGTCCCTTCAGCCTTAAAGCGTCCTTAAACCTTACAATTCTATAATACCCTTACCAAGTCCCACAGGAACGGTATCAATTGGGAATATTCAAAATTCAAGATGGTGATTTTGGGTAATTTACATTGCTCTATAAATAAGATTTATATCAAGGTAAAAGAATGAGAACTTTTAATTCAAGATTTTTAGTTAACAGACTTTTAGTCAATAAGAAACTCAAAGAGAGGGGAGTTCTCCTTTGCACTCTTTATTTTTTCTCACGCGTTGAGAGCCAAAACAAAGACACCAAAAGTGAATGAGTGAATCAATCCCTTAATAGGAACACCTACCCGTTCATTTAATCAAATGACTAAGATAAGATGTGAAAGAACATGATCTTAAAGGATATGATTATTTATGGGTTTGAAAGTTTATTTTAATAGAGTCGATTTAATCGGACTATAATATAATTCGCATCCTTTATCCTTTCTATATATTAAATTAATAAAGCTATAAAATAACACAAAGTTTAAGAAATTTTTGTTGTTCACAGCTCTACGCTTTTGTTAGTTTTTCGCTAATATCGGCTTTCAAAACCAACAATCTCGACGTTGACGTGGACGTCAACAAAAAAGAAACGGAGATACGGACAACGACTTCGAGGCGGGAAGCAACGGCGACTTCAGAGTCGCGAGCGACGACGACTTTGGTGATCGCAATCGTGCGAGGCTGGTTGTGGCGATTCCCGCGATTTGGGTTGGCTGACGGCTATCAGAGAGGTCACGAACGATCGACACCAGCTTGCGCTGTTAGAGACGATGCAGAGGTTACCATCGCCGAGGAAGACAACGCCACTAGAAGTGGAAGGAAAATCAAAGATTTTCAAGAAAATACAATATTTTCTAGAAAATATAGTCAAGATTTCTAAATCGATTTTCTAGAAAATATTGGATTTTCAAGAAAATTTGTAATTACAGGAGACCACGACAATGAAATCGTATTTTGCCACCATTAATGCCATAATGAGTCTAAGGACCTCACCATTGACATTATCACAAGTTCAAGGAGGCAACCTCCTTCGCCGTCACGATAGATTTGGAGCTTTGTCAGAGAAGTGTCGACCTCACCATTAACGCCGTTGTGAGTTTGATGGGCGGCCTCCTTCGCCATCGTGACATATCCGGTGCTTCACCGGAAATATGTCTGCAAAGGTAGATGAAAGAGTGGAGAGAGAGGGAGAAATAGGAGAGAGAAGGGGAGGCTTCAGATCTGGGTGAAGAACTCAAAGGAAAGAGAGGAGGGAATGTAGAGGAGAGAGACAGAAGATCAGGGGATTTTGGGGGGCATTTTGGGAATTTTAAAAAATCTGACATCATAATATGCTATTTTCTTCTAATCTTAAAAATTTATGCTATAATTTTTTGTTACCACCTCCAATTATGCTATTTCTCTCTTTCTCCCACAGACATATGACTTATTGGGATCTATTCTTTGTAAAAATTACAAGTATCCATAGAAAATGTCATACCAGGCATGACCTCCGAATTTGAAACTTCGTCCAATATCATTATCAATCGCTCTCTCTTCTATTGGGGATTCATCTGTCGTAGACACATTTTGAAACTTAGGGAGTGTTTGGTGTATAAGTTGAGTTTGAGTTGAGTTGAGATTTTTAAATTTGAATAGTAATTTTTGTTGATTTTTTCAGAAAAGACAAAAAAAATTTTCAGAAAAGACAAAAAATATGATGAAAAAAATACAGTTTAATTTAAGTTGAGTGTGAGAACCAAACGGCCCTTAAACTAGAAGATCCCTTCCCTTGTTTTCTCCAAATTATATCAATTTAAAAATAGCATAATTTTAAGAGAGGGACGTAAAACTAAAACAGTGAGTTAAGGGGTGCGGATTCCCTAATTTGCTTTAAAACTTATTTTTTTGAGCGCCTTTTTGTTTCTTTTTTCCCTATCTTTTGAGGAATAAAAGATGGTATGCATTTTCAACTAGGTAATGAACCCCAAACATAAACATAAATGCATTGTATGTATATAGATACCACCTAACTTTTAAGCAAAACGAACGAGTATAAAACAAGAAAAAAAGTCTTCGGAGCAGAACAGAAAGGAAAACAAACTACAGAAGCAACACCAATCAATTGTCTACTTGTCCTGGTTTTACAAGGATAATGTTGTAGCCCCCAAAAGAAACAAAAACCTTCCTCGAAAAGTAACGACTGTTAATATTTGGCCTGTATTTCAAAGCTAAAATTGGGGCTTAAACCAAACAAAATGTACCAAGTAACAAATATATCAACCAGTGAAAGATGACGAAAGTAATTATTTGAGGTTGCCCATCCATGCCAGTTGAACTCTAAACGAGGAAAAATCCTCCGCAAATGTATGTAAAATTGGAGCTATCTCTTCTTTTTCCCACCCTTTCCAGATTTAGAAGTTCCGGCATTTGACGCAGATGCAGGCTCTTGCTTCTTCGTCCTGCCGGGATGCCTAGGCACTAACTCTGCAATTCGCAGCATTAGCTGTTTCCCTGCAATGCAGTCGATGAGATCTGGTAAATGAACTAAACAAGCACAGTCAAAAGTATAGGCAGATCTTTTTTATTCGTTTACTTGCTAAGGTCCGTTGGAACTATTGAAATTGCCCAAATCTGACATTGATGAGTAGTGTGCAATAGTGGTTTCTCCTTTCATTGCTAAAGATACCTGACATCCATACACAATCCTAAAAACAAGTATAAACCACCTATTCCAAGGACACGGATCATGAATGAGAGGAAAATGACTCCTACGGAGTAAGGATACTCAGAGAGGAACTTCCATCATTTTAAATATTAATATACAATACCAATCAACCGAAAGCAGGAAAGCCGCTTAATACAAAGTTGAGAAGTATTACTGTTTAAAACGTGACCAAACATGCTTTTATAACTAATACAAATTATTCTACAGGGGTAACAATGATTAGTCATAGGTACAAGTCAATCATGCCTTTTGGGAAGAACGTCCATGCTACATAGGAAAACGAGAAAAACAAATCAAAATTAACGAAAAATAGCAGTTTTTAGATCATTGTTTTCATTCAAGTATCTATTAGTCATGAGGATAGGTACAGAAATGATGCTGCGGGTATCTTCTTATTGAAAATGAAAACAACGAAGCTAATACATATATACATACATACACCATGTACATACATACAGGAATTGGACACTAGAACTCTACACGGGCTACAGAAATCTGTTTGTAAAATAAATCATGCTCTAGCATAACAAGTGCCTCGATCACAAACTAGCTAAGAGAAATAATGCTTACTGGAAGATATTGTAGGATTAAAGAGAGTCCCATCATCTTTCTTGAGCAACACCCGCACTCTCCCTCTTTGCATGAAATCGCGTGGATAAGCTTTATCTATCTGCAAGAATCAAGCCGCATTGGCTTATTGTGAGAACATATATATTGAAACCGGCGGGAACAGCGGATAATAAAAGAATTTTCTTTTTTCTTTTTTCTTTTTTCTTTTTTCTTTTTTAATTGTTGGTTTCGACTAGAGACCTCAATTGCAAAAGGAAGTTTGAAATGGGTACAACAATCCCCGATTTCGGCACAAGTGGGATTCTCGCAAGCCTTGCTGACATTAATTCTCCTGCCTTGAGCTATAGTTTTCTTTGAATTTATATAAACTGGATACACCACTACCCAATTCTTTATATTGGGCATATTTCCATCCATTTTCTCTCTTTTTCTCTGACAAGATTAAACACAATATTATTACTGATTTATTAAATCGAAACTGAAACTATATGGGCCATCAAAACAGAACAGAAAGGAGACAAATCAGGGATTCAACTAGCAGCATTTGCATAAACAAAGAATCAAATCTTCTAATAAGATAAAGTAATCCAATAAAATTAGGAAAAACAAACAAAAAAAACAAATAAATCTGAAACCCAGAGACAGAGGCAGAGCCGGCTAAATGGTAAAGCCAAAACCAATGATAATAGACAGAAGAAAGGTATTCCCATCAGCTTTCAGAACTTAAACAAGGAAAAATCATCAAGGAAAAACTCAATCAGGCTCATTTCTAACCACTGAGAATTTCGGGATTTTAGGATTATATATATATATAAATATTTATATATTGAGTGAAATCAGAATTGAAAAAAGAGATCTGATCACAGTTAGAATTGAAATCTAAGAACGAAACACCAAATCAATTGGGAAATAACAGATTAAGGCCATTTCAAGAGAGAAAACCCTAACCTCAAAATTTCTCCTTTTTGCTCCAAAAAGTTTGGCTGAAGAAATTGGCCTTCTACGAAGCGAACGAAGCCAAGGACAGAAATGTGCTTCCGTTGAGGGGGTAGAGAAGAAAAGGGAAAGACCAAAAGAACAAGGGTAAAAATGAAAGAAAGAGGGAGGTACATTTGTAAATTTTATAAACTTTAGAAGTTTTGAGTGAAACAAAATTTTGAAAAATTTAGGTCAGCAAATACATTTTACTTTTAGCTTGCCCCTTAGTACACCGATTTAGAATATAATTTTTAGATTGAAATTGATTTATTTTTTAAAAATTAATTATAATTTAGGGAAAGCACCTGAAGATATAAATTTAAAAATCATTACATAAACACTACTTAAAAAATTTATATAAACTAACTTGACATAAAATTAAACTAAAGTTAACTAAATTTACGTTATATTAATCAAGAATTTTTCATGTTAGTCAATAAATGAAAAAAAAAAGTGACTATTTAGGTCCGAACTTGATAGCCAAACGAACCCTTAGTTTAGGTCCATGTCACACTTGCCTCTTTTTGGCTGAGTCAGTTTGAGAAAATTTGAGGGATTGAAAAATTATTATTATTATTATTATTATATTTCCCTTATAATTATGAACAAATTTCATTTTTTGTTTTTTGAATTTTAATACTCTTATAACTTTACTTTGTTAAACTTTAAAAATGCTTCATCAACTACAAAATGTTATCATTTCTATTAGTAAATAGATGGGATTGCTAACATGATAACAATTAAAGTGTAATTTAATAATGACAAACTTTATTTTGCTACATAAACTTTGTTCCCCTCCCCCCCTCTCCCCGAACTTTATAGTATGTTTGGAATAAAGATTTGAGATGAAATTTTTAGTATGAAATTTGTTGGCTTTTTAAAAGTTAGTTATAATTTTTGTTGACTTTTTAGAAATAAAAAATAAAAATTGGTATGAAAAACTTAGGTTCACACCTGCACACTAATGGGCCCTTAGGGCTGCTTTCCCATCACGTTAGCTGTGTAGTAGAGAAAAGAAAATTAAAAAAAAATGAAAAAAAGGGAAGAAGAAGTCAACGGTTGAGGAGGCTATAAATAGAGGACTTAGGGCTTCATGCTAGGGGGGTCTTTGGTTGTTGCTTTGGAGCTAAAAATTAAGAGGAGAAGAAAATTTAGGAGAAGGCTTTAGAGACTTGTGACAATTTCAATTTGGGTTTTTCTATCTTATTTTCTTATCTTTTTATTTTTGTAATTTAAAAATGGTTGAACCTTTATTTTATAAATTTCTATTTTTATTTATGAAGTAATTCTTTTTCTAGGGATACAAGCCGGATTATGATTGTTGATTTCGTGATTTGCTCCGACCACAAAGTACCATTTCCGACTATATCCCGGTAACGTAAAAGCGAAAATACCCGTCTACCAGGACCGAGAGCTGGTGACTGACTCGGATCAACCAGAGTCCTATTCTCCGAGAACACGTCTATCCGACTAGGCAATGCCACCTCCCCAGGTCGGACCATGTACCCGGGTTAAATAGTGCTCCGAGCACTCTGCCCGGGGGATTACGTATAGGGCTGACATCAGTCCCCCGGGACCACACTCCACTTGCTACCCAACATTTGACACGAGTCCTGTCACTGTACCCATCAGCCGTAGGCGTCGCCCATCTACTGCTGCAACACGTCACATCGCCACCCGCCGCCACCTACTCTGATAGGGACTGCCCCTGCAGGCGCCGGCGACGGCGACAACCACCTTGCTGTCCCCCATGCTGGGTCAGAGACACGTAGCACCAGTCCATTGGACCAACAGCACCTGTAAGCCTAAGGCCTAGTCATCTGCCGGGTGCCCTAGGTAGCCGACCTGACTGGGTCGTCCCGAGCACCCAGACCCGCGAGAGGCGCCTATAAATAGAAGAGGAATCAACAAATTCAGGTATGGTCATTCTACCTTGCCAAAGCTCTGCCTCTCCCTTTGCTCATCAATACCCTTGCTGACTTAAGTATCGGAGTGCCCACGGCAGATACCACATCGGTGTCCCCATCACTTCGAGGTGCTTCCTTATTGCAGGTGATCGACGGCGGAGCGACTGGCCAGCCCTAACCGGACTACACGACCAAATTGGGTGTTGCTGCCGGAGGCATTTTCAGCATCAACATTTTGGCGCTAGAAGGAGCGCCCCGCGCCTTTACAGCAACCACAACCTCACCACCCGCTCTCCCCGAGTGCCCAACCACACCAGGAATGGACGAGTGAGCCGAACAAGCGATCCAGGATGACAATCCTGCCCCCACTGGCTCCCAGAGTACCCGGCGACCCCCGCGCAGGAGAGGAGCCCGAGCACAGCGCAAACCCACTCAGACGGAGATTCTCGCCGGGAACATCCAAAGTTTGACCCAGACTGTACAGGTGCTCATGGAGGCTTTCCGGGAGTCTCAGAATATCCAACTTCCCCGAGAACAGCAAGAGGCCGCCGAGTCGACGCCGACCAGGCCACCCAGGTCGGCGGGCCGACCACGAAACCCTTCGCCCACAGGTGACCGAAGGAGTGATCGGTCACACCGAGAGAGCCTCGGGCGGCAACAGCGGGACGGAGAAGAGGAACCGGGCAGGGTGCGCTCAAGAAGCCATCACACTCGGGCTACCCACTCGGGGGCGGTCGAGCCACCGGCAATGGCTAGAGATTACCCGGACAATCACCAAAGAGAGACCATGAATGTACGACGGAGCACAACTTCCGTTTTCAACCGCCTGGGAAGACCAGGGGTCTACCGGCGCCTAGGCCGAGAACGTTCTGTGGACAAACGAAGGAGGAGGATCGTGACCGGAGCAGGTTGATCACCTCCAGCGGCAGCTCGACCAACTTGTGGGCCAGCAATACGGGCTGGAGCAGGTCGGAGCAGTTGACTCGCCCTTCACTTCGGCCATCATGGCGTCACCTTACCCGGCCAGGTTCAAGATGCCATCGGTGGCGTCTTACGACGGGTCCACGGATGCGGACGAGCACCTCGAGAACTACCAAGCACACATGCTGATTCAGAATGCCAACGAGCCTACCCTTTGCAAGTCATTCTGCCTGGCCCTAACCGGAGATGCCCGGCAATGGTACCAGAGGCTGGTTCCTGGATCGATCGGCTGCTTTAAACAACTGGCGGACTCCTTCGCAGCTGCATTCTTGGGTTCAAAGACCAGGAAGCTAGGAGCGTCCCACATGTTCGGCATAAAGCAAGGCGAGGCCGAAACACTGAAAAAATATCTCGAGCGCTTTGACAAAGCCATCGTGCAGGTCGAGAGCTGTACGGACGACACCCTAATTGTAACGACCTGCCTAACGTAGGCCGTTACCATACATACTTACTTTATAACATGCGAAAATTTGGGCTAAATTTTTTTTTTTTTATACAAATGATATATATAACTTGAATTCGGAAATTCTCTTAGTACTTACTTACATATATATATGTACATAAACTTACTTACTTATCATAGTCTTGTACTCAGGTACAATATAATTAAAATAAGCATAGCGTAATTTAACAAAAATGCGTAGCAGTTCCCAATCCCACAGTTTCACAGTTTTGCATTACCACGCTCCATCGTCTTGTATCATGTACTGCCATAAGTTTGCTTACCTACAGCATAAACATAAATTATGAGCTTTCGCTCAGCAAGCACAACTACTAATCCGCAAAATATTTCATAATAACATAATGCATGAACCATTTATGCTTCCTTATTGTTTTCTTAGGTTAGCATACTTTTAGGGCCCTTACATAACATAAATGTACGTACCGTGTCGCGCAGTCATTGAGTGGTTGGGGTGGTCAGCCCTGTCCAACTCAAACCATGGACCAAACCCGACCTAGTGCGGGTCGATACGACATATAGCATCCTACTTATCATCATACTTGAAAATATTTCTTTAACTTATTCTTGCCTTTAAGTATAGAGAAAATTCTATTTGTATTTGAAAACATTTCATACTTGTAACAGTTTCTAACTTGAAACTAGATTCTTACTCATTACCTAGTGACTTATTATTAATGAGCATACTTCGTGATGCCATAATATCAAAATATTCATCATAATAACATACAAACTATAAACATTCATCATCTACATATCAACATTAACTTAAAAACATACAAACCATGAATATTTATCATACACATAACAACATGAACTTGAAGACATACAACAATAAACATTTTTGTTTATGCCGTAGGTGGAGTCGTACTTATCAGTTACACTAAACCTTGAATTTAAATGCTCCACCTAAACAGGTGGTTTTCCTGTTTTCAAGCAAATCATAGGATAAGAATCATCCTATCATAGTATCATAAGTAATTCTAATCACTATCTGATTGTATTACAAAACACCAACTTTAAAACTTAACTTCTTTTTCGAATTATAGTAAAACTCTAAAATTCTGAAAACTGTATTTGGAACCAATTCATTGATTTGGTCCTTTTTCTTACAATTCTGTTTTAAATTTGAAAAAGTTTTCTTCATTAAAGTTGTAGATCTTGAAGTTTTCTACAACTTTTGTTTTTAACTCAAAACTTAATTCTGTCCTTAACCTGCTTGTTTCTTCCTTTTAAAAATTTTCGACCATATTTACTAACCCTAAAATTGGTCTCGGGTTTCTGTAAAAATGAAGGTATTAAAAGCTTTATTTCTAAAAACCATTGGAATTGCCCCCTAGGATTTTTCCTTTTCTACGACTTTGTAGTTTTGACTTTTTCAAGATTCGGCCTCTAAATGCCTCAAAATCTTGTTTCCAAAAAAACCATCCAGTTACAAACCCTAATTAAACATACCAAAACCCTTGTGTATGAAACTTAACAAAATGAACTCATGCTCATACATATTGAACATACACTTAAATCTTAACTAAAACTTGAATGAAGAACTAGAGGATAAAAAAAGATTTACCTCAAGTTCCACGGATATAGATCTAGACTAGGGTTTTGAAATTTTCTTCACACTAATCCAACACCAAACTGAAATCTCTCTCTCACTTTCTTCTCTCTTCTTAAATTCGGCCCTACAAGGGAGAACTAGAGAATGAGCTACTTGTTTAAGTTCACTAACAAAATGCAATGAATCCACCTTCACCTATTTATAGGTGAACCAACTTACTTCTTAAAATTGCCTAATAGTCCGCAAGAGCAAAATATTTGCTCAAGATCCCTATGTGGTGGCCGGCCATTCTTGTCCCAATTGGCCAAGTAAGCAAAGCTAGGGAGGCTTACTCACCAAGGCTAGAAGCATGATGTGTCTTCTCCTTGTGATGGCTAGCCCTAGGTGGTGAGTTGTGCAAGCCATTGCTAGCCAAATGAGCAAGGCTAGGAGGGTGTATTCATCAAGGCTAGTTTGTGAAGTGTCTAGCCCTCATGGTGGCCGGTTCTTAGGGTGATGTCTTGGCAATGTCTTAGCTAGCCACAAGAGTAAAGCTAGGAGGATGTACTCATCAAGGCTAGTTTGTGAGGTGTCTTGCCCTCATGGTGGCCGGTCATGGTGATGGTTTGGCAATACCTTAGCTAGCCACAAGAGCAAAGCTAGTAAGGTTACTCACCAAGGCTAGTTCATGAGGTGTCTTTCCCTCATGATGGCCGGTTCTTAGGAGGTACCAAATGACAATCTTTTTGCTTGATGATGCATCACATGTAGCCAAGTAAGCAAAGCTACATTGCTTACTAAGCAAAGCTAGGTTATGAGGTGTCAATCTCTCCTAGCAACACCTATTTCCTTATTTGCTTACAAGTCCTTAAAAGTACAAAAATTTATTTGCATACCACATGAGGTGGCCGGCCATGGAATGCCAAATGTAGAAGTTGGTTAGTTGAATCACAAAACCTAGCCAACCAAGCAAAACTAAAGTGCTTAATCACTAAGCCTATAGCATAATATGTCAAATTTTAGTGACACTCAAATTTTCACAAATTGTAAATACATCCTTAACAACAAGAACACTTGCTCATAGAACCATGAGGTGGCCGGTCCCTAATGTGTCCATGTGGAAAGATAGGATTGGTCCAATTGGAATCATCCAATCCTAACTTATTTTCTTGGTTTCCAATTAGGTTAACCAAACTTATAATTGATCATTAGCTTAGTTGGACTTGAAGACTCAACTAGAAAAGTCCATAGCTTCCAAATTTATAAATTTACTTATAAACCCAAATTTTTCTCAAAATTACACATTGGCCCCTAAAGGTAAAATATTTGTACTTTAGTCCTTATAAGGTGGCCGGCTAAGATGAAGCTACTAAGCATCCAGTTCTTACTTAATTATCCCTTAAAAGACTCTCTTAATTTCTAAAAATTAATAATCATGAACTTTTCTTAAATTTGCATATTGGTCCCTAAACATAAAATATTTACATTTTGGTCCCTGTAAGGTGACCAATAATGGTAATGACACTTGTCATACTATTAAAGACGAGGTGTCATCCTATAAGACCTCGTTTGGCTTACCTCCTAAATGCAGTCCATTTTCATACTGACATAGATATTCATATACTATTTTCAACTGTTAACAGTATAATTGTACTGGACCATTATCCAGAATTTATCTGAACTGCATATAGGATTTTCCTAAAACTAGAAACTGCCGACATATAATCATAAATCATAAATTTGCCTTTTTAACAAAAGGTCTTAAACTTGCATAAGTAAATTATCGAATCTTTTAACAAAAGATTCAACAAATTTTCTTATAAAACAAGTCAAACATATCACATAAACATACATAACACAAACTTTGATTCTTAACAAAAGAAATCATAAACTTATAAAAAAGTTGGTTATTACACTAATACAGGCCTTCCGGAAAGGCATCAAAGACACCCGCCTCGTCTGGACGCTCACCTACGACAAGCCACCCATCTTTGTGGACCTGAGAGGGATCGCCTGGAGACATGTCGAAGCCAACGAGTACGTCAGAGGGCGAGGGCTTGCAGCCCGAGAACAACCCCGGCTTCCCGGAAGGAAGTCGGACAGAAACCAATCTGACAAGAGTCGACCAAAAAAGGGGAAGGCCGTGGTCGTGGACACTAGGACTGAGGCCAATCCCGATCTGAGAACACCGGCGGGAAGATTCCGCCAGTACACCCAGCTGGTCATGGCCATCGAGCACGTCCTTAACTAGGTATCTGGTCGGGGACTGCTCCGACACCCACCGCCAATCCGAGCAGATCGTGCTCGGAGAAACCAGAATAAGTACTGCAACTTCCACAAGGACGTGGGCCACGACACGAAGGACTACATACAGCTTCGAGACCAGATCGAGCTGTTGATCCGGGATGGCCACCTGCGGGAGTTTGTGGAGAGAATAATTACCCCAGCCGGATCTAGCGGCCGAGTCATGCTAGCCACTCGACAGAATCCGGGACCGAGCAATCGGATAGACGAGTCGGGGGAAGAGCACATAGTCCACACCATCTTTGGTGGAACGGCTATTACACCCGCTAGGCTAGGCGGCTCGCTCGCGGAGAATATATCAACATGGCGGAGCATATTTCCAAGCTATATCGCCAAGACAGTACCCCGATCATATTCACGGATGATGAGGTGGACCGACTACTCCACCCGCACAACGATGCATTGATCGGTGAAATCCGAGTAGCCGACAACGTCATCCGTCGTGTCCTAATTGACAATGGGAGCTCAGCGGACATTATGTTCATGGACGCATTTTCAAGGCTGAGGATCGAGGGAGCTGTGTTAACACCCGCCCAAACACCTCTGTACGGGTTCGTCGGAGAGTACGTCTGCGCAGCCGGCACTGTTCGCCTCCCTGTCAATATCGAGGATGGCCCAGAGAGGGTGACCCGGATGGTAGAGTTCATCGTTGTAGATCGGCCATCCATCTACAACATCATCCTAGGCAGGCCAACCCTCAACGCATTAAAGGCGGTAGTCTCCACCTACCACCTGGCCATGAAGTTCCCCACCGAGAGTGAAGTCGGCATCTTCCGGGGAAACCAGGAAGGGGCAAGAAAATGTTACATGGAAGCGGTGAACAAAGTGTGTCGAAAGGCCCCTGCCCCGATCACTATGGCAGCCATCTTCACGGTGGACGAGATCGAGGCCCCCAGCGGAGAAGTCAAGCGCTTGAGCAACTTGGACCCCCGGATACCCGAAGAAGAAATCCGAGCACACCCCGTTGAGGACTTGTTCCCCTACCAGCTGGACCCCGAGCATCCGGAGAGGATAGTAATGCTCGGATCAAAACTCAACCCAGGTACCCGAGCAGCACTCGAGCGGTTCCTCCGAGAACACAAAGACGTATTCGGCTGGTCCCACGAGGATATGCCCGGAATTGACCCGGCAGTGATGTCCCACCAGCTGAGCATCACTCTGAGGCACAAGCCCGTGATCCAGAATATGAGAGCCTTCAACCCGGAGAGGTATGAGGCCATCAATGTAGAGGTAAAGAAACTGCTTGCGGCAGGATTCATCCGGGAGGTAACCTACCCGGAATGGCTGGCCAATGTGGTCCTGGTCAAGAAGTCCACTGGGAAGTGGCGAGTCTGCATAGTCTACACCGACCTTAACAAGGCGTGCCCGAAGGTCTGCTTCCCGCTTCCCCAGATAGACCAGCACGTTGACGCGACGGCCGGCCACGAGCTGCTTAGTTTCATGGATGCGTACTCGGGGTATAACCAGATACCCCTGAGCAAATCCGACCAGGCCAAGACGGCGTTCACAACCGACCAGGGGCTGTACTGCTACCAGGTCATGACGTTTGGCCTCAAGAACGCCGGGGCGACCTACCAGTGGTTGATGAACAAGATGTTCGCCTCGCTCATCGGGAGGTCCATGGAGGTATACGTGGATGACATGTTGGTAAAAGCCGACACGCAGGCGACCACATCAAGGATCTCCAAGCCTGCTTTGACATCCTACGACAGTACAGGATGAAGCTCAACCCCGCCAAATGCGCATTCGGGGTGGAATCGGGAAAATTCCTCGGGTTCATGGTGAATCACCGGGGGATCGAGATCAACCCTGTCAAGGCCCAGGTCGTCGTGGACTTACAGCCCCCACGGACAACCAAGGAGGTCCAAAAACTGACCGGGTTAATCGCGGCCCTCTCCAGATTCGTATCCAGGTCCACCGAAAATGCTTCCCGTTCTTCCAGGCGCTCAAAGGCAAGGGGAGGATTAACTGGGACGACAAATGCGAAGAAGCCTTTGAAGGCCTGAAGGTGTACCTGGCGAGCCCACCACAGCTGTCGAAACCACTTCCCGGGGAAGTACTGTACGTCTACCTTGCCATCTCCGAGAAGGCCATCAGCTCCGTCTTGATCCGGGAAGATGACAAGGTACAGTACCCCGTCTACTATAGCAGCAAGGCATTCCAAGGAGCAGAAGAGAGGTATAACCCTCTGGAAAAATTGGCCCTGGCGTAGTTCTCATCAGCCCGTAAGTTGAGGCCTTATTTCTAAGGTCACCCAATCCGTATCCCGACCAGCTACCTGCTTCGCCAGGTTCTCCAGAACCCCGAGTTGTCAGGATGAATCACGAAGTAGACGATAGAACTTGGGGAATTCGACATCGAGTACATCCCCCGCACCACGGTCAAAGCACAAGCGCTAGCTAATTTCGTAGCCGAATTCACAGGTGCTCCCGGACCGACTCCAGAGTGCTCGGAGAAGGTAGTTGCGCCCGGGGAAGACGGCCCGACAGCTGGTGACCCAAGCAGCGAGAGATGGAGGCTATTCGTCGACGGGTCCTCTAACTCGGGGGGCTCCGGAGCAGGGCTTGTCCTGGTAAGCCCAGACTAGTACAAGACTAGTCAAGTACTACGCTTCAACTTCAAAGCGTCCAACAATGAGGCAGAATACGAGGCTGTTATAGCCGGGCTCGGTTTAGCCCGGGAACTCGGAGTTCAGGATATCGAGGTTTTTAGCGATTCGATGCTCATCTTCAATCAGGTAACTGGGGAATTCCAGGCAAAGAAGGAGCTAATGGCGAAGTACCTGGAGAAGGTGAAAATCCTACTCGGTCAGTTCAGAAGCCAGCGCGTAACCTGGATACCGCGTTCCGAGAACATCGAGGTAGATGCCCTCGCTCGACTAGCCTCGGGGAATGACATAGAGGGTATTGTCTTGTTCCTTATAGAGCGGCTCGACCAACTGAGTATCAAGCGGGAAGAGCAGGTCCTCTATTCCGAGAATTGTACGACTTGAATGGACCATATTATTCATTACCTCACCGAGTCCCGGTTGCCCGAGAACCGAGAAGAAGCTCAGAGGATCAAGAACACCTCGGCAAGGTACACGCTTATCAACAGGAAGTTGTATCGTCGAGGACATTCTGCCCCGTACCAACGATGCGTTGGTCCGGTTGAAGCCCAGTACCTGATGAAGGAGATACACAGTGGGGTGTGCGGGAACCATTCTGGGGGGAGAGCCCTATCCTTCAAGTGCCTCCTGCAATGGTACTGCTGGCTGACCATGGGCAAGGATACGATGGAGTTCACCCAGAAATGCCTAAAGTGCCAACAGTTTGCTAAGGCCATCAAGTCTCATCCCGAAAAGCTCACTTTGGTGGTATGTACCTGGCTATTCGCCAAGTGGGCCTTCGACCTGATCGGATCACTACCAATGGCCCGGTCCCAACTTCAATATTGCCTTGTAGCAATAGACTATCTTACGAAGTGGGTCGAAGTAGAACCTTTGGCCCAGCAAACTGAGGTAAAATGTACAAACTTTATGTGGAAGAACATCATATGTCGCTTCGGGCTCCCCCACACCGTGGTCACGGACAACGAAAAATAGTTCGACAATCCGAAATTCATCACGCTTTGTGAGCAGTTTGGGATAAAAAAAGTGTTCTCCTCCCCCGGGCACCCTCAGAGCAATGGACAGGTGGAAGCCGCCAATAAAACCATCAAGGAGAACTTGAAGAAGAACCTTGAGAGGCACAAGGGGCCTTGGATTGATGAACTGCCCCGAGTACTCTGGGCCTACCGGACGACTAAGCGTACCGCAACCGTAGAAACCCCTTTCGCTATGGCATTCGGGGTAGAGGCTGCTATTCCGATTGAAGTAGGGTTACCAAGTCTCCGTGTAGAGAACTACGATGAAGAAGACAATGCCGAACAGATGCTACCCGAGCTTGACCTGGTTGAGGAGCGACGAGACCAAGCTCTAATTCGAACAGTTGCCCACAACCAGGTCGTAGCCAGGTAGTATGACAAGAAATTTCGACCGCGAGTCTTCAGAGTGGGGGACTTAGTGCTGAAAAAGGTATTGGTCCCAGAACCTGGACTAGGTTCGTTCGGTCCTAAATGGGACGGGCCATACAGGATCACCGAAGTAGTGCGACCAGGGACGTACCGGTTAGTCGACCAAGAGGACAGAATCCTGGGACACCCATGGAATGCCGACCACCTGAAGCGCACTTATCAGTAATTCTATTTTGGATTGTCGATGTAAAAGTCGACCGGGCACTGACCAGAATTGAAGGTGCCCGAGACCCAGCATCTGCCCTTGCAGACACCCAACTCCTGTGGTTCCCAGACCACGGAGTTAGGTCCCATGACCGGGCACTAACCGAAAGGAGGTGCCCGAGCAGGACCTAACATCTGCCCGAACATAACCCACCTGACTAAACTGCACTCACCCGACCAGGGTTGGAGTTGGATCAATTTTAGATTCATCCAAACCAACCAGAGGGGGGAAGGGAGTACTCGGATCAGAATCATACTTGAGCAAAAAATAACAAGTGATAAACGAACAAAGATAACAGAGAATTCGAGAAGGAAAAAAGTATTCATTTAAAAAAATATTCATTAATTGGTTAAAGGAGGGGGGTATAATTTGGACACCCCGAACCAAAAAAAAACAAACAAACAAACAAACAAAAACAACAAAAACAAAACACGTCAAAAAGAGGAAAAGGCATCAATCCAGCTGGTCTGGAAGGGTGAAGTTGCTCAACGAAACATCAAGCACGGGAGTGGTCGGCTGCTAGTGGGTTGGCTGCTTGGTGGCAACGGGTTGCCCCAGATCGTCGAGGACAATTACTTCCTCGGGTACACAAGCAGCACCGGAGACTTCCCCCTCCTCTTGGGCCTCCTTGGCGACGGTTTCCTCGGACTCCTCTGGCACAAAGGACTAGTTCACCCCGACCACCGATGGGTTGGCCGCTTTGAACCTAGCCTTCATGTCCCGCATGCCCTCTTGGTACTCGGTGACCAGGCGGGAGCAAAAGTCCTCGGACTGCAGGAAATCCTCCACCGCCTGAGCTCGGGCTTCTTCGAGGGCGTTGGGAAGGGCAACCTAGAGGTATCGTTCATGCTCTGCTCGGGCAGAAGCGAGATCGTTCCGAGCCTTTCTCAGAGCCTCCTCCATCTCTCACCGACTAATCTCGGCGTTCGAGGCATCCTTCTCGGCGCTCCGAGCCCACGCCTCGACGGACCTCACCCTGTCCTCAGGTAACCTCACCCTGTCCTCGGCGGACTTTGCCCTATCGTCGGCCTACTTTTTGGCCTCCTCTGCTGCATCCTTGGCGGCCTTTGCCTCCTTCTCGGCACGCCTCGTGCCCCTGGCATCGGTCTCAGCCGACTTCACCTCATCAGCCATTCGGTTGGCGAGCCCCCTCGCAGCCGCGCTCCCAGAGAAGGCAAGACATAAGGCCTGGCAATAGATTGGTTAGATAAAATAATAAACGGTTACTCGGAGAAGGCCAGACATTACTACGTACCTCGATCAGCTTGTCGGCGCAGTCGCTGAAGGCTACAACGAGGTCAGAGCGCTTGGATGACTCGGCCACTTTGATGCTGAGCCTGTCCCCGAACTTTATGACTAGCGCCTTATGGACTGAGGACTCCCAGCCAGCCGGCTCGTGTCTAGATGCCGGGGTAACGTCGCAAAGCCACGAGCCCTTTTGGCTACCCCGTGAAGCAGGCAATGGGGCAGGTGGTCGGTCCTCCCGTGAACGGCTCGAGCGCGCCTCAGGATGGCCTGCTGGTCGGTCTTCCCTTGGTCGGCTCGAGCGGGACTCGAAGCGGTCAGATGGTTGAGTAGTCGGATCCGGGGGAGCCACCACCATGACAGCCGGAGCAGCCGGAGGCACCTCGACCTCAGTGGCTGGAGTAACTGGGGGCACCACTTACC
The DNA here is from genome assembly GCA_038430175.1 of Ficus hirta. Taxonomy (NCBI): domain Eukaryota; kingdom Viridiplantae; phylum Streptophyta; class Magnoliopsida; order Rosales; family Moraceae; genus Ficus; species Ficus hirta. The sequence continues at coordinate 4,193,684 of CM076586.1, read as the reverse complement.
GATCTGCCGAGGTCCCGGCCTTGCCCTTGCCTTTGCCTATCCTGGCCATTTTGTGTAGTTGGGCAATCCTCTCCTCCCCGCTCTGACGCTTGGTCCAGCGCGATTGGCAATCAGCCATTGGCTCTGCAAACAAAAGCAGCAAGGTTGGTTAATGCTCGGCAGCACAGACCATACGAAGACTTTGAAAAGTTAACGACCTTCGATCCGAAGCCCCTGGGTAGGGTAGAGTCCCTGGATCACCAGATCCATGTCCTCGTTGGTAACCCGTGGACACCAAGTGCCACGGGATAGGTCGCCGGACGGTGGGTCATGGACCATAGCTGCCGGCACCCCCCGTGGAACTCCGGACCGATCGGGTATGGTCGTGGCATTAGTGTCGCTTGTCCGAGAGCTATAATGGACGGCATGCTCCGGCATACGTGCGATAGTGACCTCCCCAGGTCGGGAGGTCCTCGGTTGGTCATCGAGGCGACCGGACATCGACAAGGAGCCGAACCAATGGTGCTCTTCTAGGCTCGCTGGGGTTAGTAGCCTTTGCTGGCTCCGTTCAGGATCAGAAAGTTTCCGGAGTGCTTCCACCTTCGCCAAGGTTAACTCCGGTATGTGTGGTGCCTGAGTCCACACGTAACCCCTCCTAAACACCATGGGAACCCTCTTCGAAAGAGGAACTCCACCGTACGGAAGATGTTCGTGCAGCCACCGACAACCTACTAGAACCATAGGTGCTTGAACTATTTGTCGGAGTCCGGGCACCCCGTGATGAACGTCCCCTTGAAGCCTTGGAAGTAATAGAACCCCGAGGACGACGGAGCCGACTTCATCCTGTATAGATTCTGGAAAGCCCTGAATGGCAGCTCCTCGGCAAAGTTTTTAGTCCACAGAATGAAGCAGCCAACCAGGATGAGGTAAGCATTCGCATTTAGCTGAGCCGGGGTGACGTTCAACCTAGTAAGTGCCCGCCTCAAGTAGGGGTGGAGCGGCAGACGGAGTCCAGCCCATAAGTACTCCACCGACAACGTGATGTAGCCGGGAGGTGGACGGGAAGGGAGATCGTCTTCACCAGGAACCACCAAGTCCACCTCGTCGGGGATTAGGAACTCTTGTCGGAGCTCAGCGAGGTACCTCAGGGTAACAGCAGACGTAAAATAGTCCACGGTGTACACCAGACGATCACCGGCCAGGTCCACCATCTCCAGGTCGAACCTACGGTACACCCGCTGGTTGTTGATGTGCATAGCCCGGCTACGAGGCCGCTTGCGGGCCTGGATGGGCTCCCCGGATGGGGCGGAGCTCTCAGAGCCCTGGGATTCTTCTCGGCCAGACGTGATGGCCTCGCCTGCTGTCCTCTCGGACGAGCCCCTCCCTCGGTCATAAGGTCAACCACTAGGGCCGGTGGCACCTGAGTACTCCCTTCTAGCTCTTCAATGAACCGGCGGTCTGGGCAGGTACTCGGACCCACCTGCAAAATCTCTTCCAGCCAAGCAGCACCCTCTCTTCCTCGGCTGGTTGGCGTACCTGGGTCACTCGGAGAAGGGACGTCCGACATACCCGACATGTGGACGGGTGTTTGGTTCCTCGGAGCTGCTGCTTCTCCAATCGACGAACTCATGCTTGAGGTAGAACCCGAGCTCCCCGTGACATCCAAGCTCTCAGATAAGTTGTCATTCTCAGAGTCCGACAGATCACTCATATTGAATAAAAAAAATTTCTTTACCTTCTCGGATATTCTCGGTGCTGGTCTTTGAAGCAACTTCTCTGTAGTCGTCGGCAGTCTTCGACATCTCTCGGCAGAAAAACAAACTTCTTCGCAAGCGATGAGAAAAATGAGGAACCTCTCCCCCTATTTATAGGCGAAGACTCAGCAGTTGATGCGGGCGTGAATTTTCAGGTGCCGATTCGGCTTTCCACCAATCCCGCCCTTCTCAAATTTTGAAATTTGAAGTGTCAGTCTGCCTTCCCAACAATCATGGCACGACACGTGGCAATAACTGACGCGTGGCATCCGATCGAACAAACTTCCCTGAGGACCCGACCATATCCGAACGACCGACTACACCCTAACAGCGAGAACAAATGCCGAGCAGTGAACGGCCAGACGAGGTGCTCGATCATTTTTGCATCGCGAGTACACGGAGCATCCCTAGCCAAATCCGCCCAGAGATGCTGGGGGGCTCATGTTGATGTCGTGATCTGCTCTGACCACAAAGTACCATTTCCGACTATATCCCGGCAACGTAAAAGTAAAAATACCCGTCTACCAGGACCGAGAGCTGGTGACCGACTCGGATCAACCAGAGTCCTATTCTCCGAGAACACGTCTATCCGACCAGGTAATGCCACCTCCCCAGGTCGGACCATGTACCCGGGTTAAATAGTGCTCCGAGCACTCTGCCCGGGGGATTACGTACAGGGATGACATCAGTCACGCGGGACCACACTCCACTTACTACCCAACATCTGACACGAGTCCTGTCACTGTACCCATCCCGTAGGCACCGCCCACCTACTGCTGCAACACGTCACATCGTCACCCGCCGCCACCTACTCTGACAGGGACTGCCCCTGCAGGCGCCGGCGACAACCACCTTGCTGTCCCCCATGCTGGGTCAGAGACACGTGGCACCAGTCCATTGGACCAACATCACCTGTAAGCGTAAGGCCTAGTCATTTGTCGGGTGCCCTAGGTAGCCGATCCGGCTGGGTCGGCCCAAGCACCCAGACCCGCGAGAGGCGCCTATAAATAGAAGAAGAATCAACAAATTCAGGTATGGTCATTATACCTTGCCAAAGCTCTACCTCTCCCTTTGCTCATCAGTACTCTTGCTGACTTAAGCATCGGAGTGCCCACGGCAGACACCACACCGGTATCCCCATCACTTCGAGGTGTTTCCCTATTGCAGGTGATCGACGGCGGTGCAACTGGCCAACCCTAACCGGACTACCCGACCACATTGGGTGTTGCTGCCGGAGGCATTTTCAGCATCAACAATGATTATTTGAGTTTTTCTATTTTTAATTAATTTGACGTTCTATTCCAGTTCCATGTTGAAGTACTTTAAACTGTGCCTAATTTTGTGAATGCATGATAACCATTTGCATGAATTGGTATTTAATTTAAGACTTGTTTAATTTACTATGAGATTGTCATGAGTTAGAGATAGTTATGAAACTTGTGCAGCAATATGAATTTCCTATTCTTAATGAATTGTGATAAGTTTAGAGTTTGAGACTAAGAGGTGATAACGAGCTTATTGTGAGATAAATTATTAATGCTTGAGAAATATTAATTGTTATATTAAAGAGATTCGTTGACAACATAGGGAGTAGACATTGATTAATTGATTGGAGAATTTGGATATACTTAATCCGGTGACATCGGAAACCTTAGATTTTTAGTATTTTGAGTCTTTCATCTTTTTATTTATTTTGTTATTGTAATTGAAAAAATTTCTTTCCGGTTATTCAAATAAAGTTAGAGTTAATATAATTTCAGTAATTAGTAAAGACAATTCTAGTGAGAATGATACTTTATTTATCACTTTATTATTTGTTACAATATTATATATTTAGATCCCATGAATTTTGTTAGATTTTAAGGTTATTATTGTAATTATAAAGATTTCAATTAAAATTAACATTTTTATTATACTAGTGCTACTTCAGTTTTAAGTAAACGAAATATAAGTGATTTTGCTAATAATAGAATGGTCGAAAGATATAAACACTAGTTTTTCAATATTTGGAGATAAAAATGCAAATGTACTAAAATTTAATGAGCAAAAATAAAGTTTTTCCAAGTCTCATATGGAAAAAAAAAAACGAAATAAGGGATATTTTTGCTACTACTTTAAAGTTTGAGAGGCATTCTTACTAAAAATTTAAAGTTTGAGGGGTATGAACATAGGTTTTCAAAGTTCGGGGTTTAAAGTAGGGGTAAATTACAAGATTATTAAAATTTAGGGGTTAAAAATAATGTTTATCCTTATTAAATAATACTTTAATATTTCCATATTAGTAATTTCATCCCTTTAACTAACAGAATGAACATAAGTGATAACATTTTATTGTTCATAGAGCATTTTTACCTATTTTCTAAGTTTATGGAGTAAAGTTATAAGTGCACCAAAGTGTAGAGAGCAAAAATGAAAATTTTCGTATTATTATTATTATTGTTGTTGTTGTTGTTGTTGTTATTGTTATTATAATCATCATCATCATTTGTTAGGATTAGTACCCTAAAGCGAAAATTTATTCATGATTTTTGACATTTATCAATCGATAAAGGTTATTTATTTATTTCGCATATCAGATATCTTGAACACTTTTATTGGTATAGATTTGTTACAAGCAAATAGCGCCAAGATTATCGGTATAATAACTTTAATATTATGTATAAGAAAGTATGCGGAGAGATATAATATTGAAATGATAATCTAAATTGAGAGTCCATAATCGTGAAGCAAAGTTGGGCACTTTGACTTCGATAAGACTGTAATGTTCGTCTACTTCCACTTTTGTGTGCTAGTTTATCTTGACTACTGGAATGGGGCTTTCCGAGTAGAAACATTGATTTATAATAGGGTTTTATCATATGTATTGGACCAGACATAAAGTGATACTGATTTATGTAATAATTCTGTTTAAGATAAATCAATTCACTTTGACAGATGTTCTTGTAGACATCTTAACCTTGAGTGGATAAATGATTACATATCTATATGATGTATCTTTTGATTTATCAAAGGGTTAGGCGCCGAAGTAATTGCAACTTGTACTCGATAAATTGGAGATGCATTGCAAAGAGGATGACAACGTTATTCATAGATATAGAATCCATAGCTCTTTCGCGAGAGTCAATGATATTCCCTTAAAGTGTCATTTGAGACTTGATTAAATACTAAGAGATCTCGGTCGTTCTGTAATTTGTTCACTGAATGATTTTCTATTTATAGAGGATTTCATAGATAGGGTTTGATCAGGATAAAATGAAAGAAACTTTATTGATAAAATAATTGAGAAGGTAAAAAGGAATTTTAACCTTAAAACTCAATTATGAATATCTTATAGGGATTCTACATTGTAATATTTGTCATGGACAAAAGCCCTATTGATGAGCTTCATAATTTGGTATAGAATAAAGGAGTTTAACTTCATACTTATAGTGGAGTAGTTATAGAGTTTAATAATACGGATAAATTAATTTCGGTTAATTAATTTATCTAATATTATTTTAGTTTTGATTTTATTTATCCATCGGGTCCCCTTGCTAGTTCACAAATTCCAAGAAATATCACATAATAATTTGTAGTTATTTGATACTATGTCAAAATTGTCACGTATAGGATAATAGGAAGCAAAATGGCGCCACCCCCTCCCATGGGAATAGGCGTAGGCCACAGGGGCAGTCCCAGTTAGGGACTACGCTCATGTGGCAGATGATGCTGTCTCAGGTTGTTTCGGATAATTTCAGAATGAATGAATTTTACTGCAAAAGGAATATTTAATTCTAGAAATTATTTGAAATTCAAATAATTATTATCTTAGATAAGATGATAATATTTGAAATTTAAATTGTTGAATTAAATTTGTTATCTTTGGATAAAGATCAAACGTGAATAATAATTTAAATTAAATGTTGTTATCTTTAGATAAATATTACAATTTAATTTAAATTTAAAAGCAGACAAGATAGTATCTTGGATTAGATATTCTCTATAAATTTGAATTTAGATAAATGAATAATTATCCATGGATATGGATAATCTTTTATTTAAATTAAATATAATGGTTGTCAAAAATTAATTAATTAAATATTTATTTGTGGCTATAAATATTTGATTGATGGAGCAATTCATGACAAAGCTAAGACTAAGGTCTAGGTTAAGGGACTAATGAACTAAGTTGAACAATTATCTATTTGTCTGCATTTTTGTTTCTATTTTAGGAATTCTTTATAGAAACAAGGGTTTTCAATTTTCAAGATTGAAAACGGAAAGACGGTAAGAAAAGGAGTCTTGCTTCGTAACCAGCAATTCTACCAAGTGTACCCACATACACCCATACGTGGAAGAGTCATAGCAGGGAAGATCAGGTGGTTAGTGCTCATAATCTAGAAGCTAACTTAGTCATCTAGAATTGATTGCCAAACCGGTTTATTGCAAATTAATTAATATATATAGCAATATTAGTATGGTAAAAAATTTTAAAATCCACCATATTAGGTTTTCCACTACGTAAATTATTTTCTCTAATTTTTCCTTCAATATCATCATCACTATCATCATTGTTATTATCATTATTTATATTTGGTTTGCCATATTTTTTTAAACTTTATAAATAGTTACATTTACTAAACCGATAAAAGCCGTTGAACTATAAATTTGTAACTTTAAGATGTAAATTGTCAAAGTTAAAAATTTAATATGTAAATTTTGCAATTACATGATAAATTTAGGAGGCACAAAAAAAGCCTACCCCTTTTTTTTTTTTTTTTTTAAATATACGTAAATATGGGAATTTACCGTGAAATTATAAACTTAGTTAGACCAAAGTGAACAATTAAACTAGATTATAAGGCCCTTGGACATCGACTATTGAGACCGTTTATGTTCTTCCAATTTTGTCGTTCATGATTATTTTCTTGTTTTATTTAGGTACGTAACTAAATAAGACTTGTTAATTATCTATTACTAGATTAGGAGATTTGATCCATAATTGTCTTGATTTTCTAATCATAAGTAGCAAATAAGCTTTTGATTGATTGAGATGTGATATATAACCAAGGATGAATAAACCAAGCTTATATGTTTGTTTCTTAGATCAACTTATCTTTCCCATTTTAATACTCCGTTGGATTGAATTTAGAGAGGTACTTCTAGGTTGTTTAATGGACAGGGATTTAGTTAAGGGTAATTGGTTTAAATAGTTCATGAACTCTTTCAAAGGAGACGGTTTGGTCCTTGTTCTTTTTTTTTTTTTTTTTTTTTTTTTTTTTTGTAGTAAAAAGACCAAATCACTCTCCCTCCGATCTGGTTCCCCCTTTTTACTTCCAACCTACCCCACACGGCGCTAATGCCCCTCTGCCTCCCCTTCCGATCTTGGTTTTCGGCCCTCTCCATTCGCGATCTGGGTTTTTGGGCCCCCCCATCGCGATGTCGATGCCGATGCCCCTTGCCCTTCTCTCTTTCCAATCTAGTTCCCCCCCCCCCCCCCCCATGACGCCGATGCCCACCCCACCGCAATGCCGATGCCTACCTGCCCCTCTCTCCATCCAATCTAGTTTGCCCCCCGTTGATGGAAAAATCGGATCCGATATCAGAGTTAAGACGCAGCGGAAGTTTTAAAATTTTTATGCCGATTCGGAAAAGAAGCTAATGATGTATATAATAATAAATTAAATACATGATCAAACGTACCTTGTTTCTCGGATTCCGGAATTGCTAGAGCGTTGACCAACGTGTCTTCTCTACTATTCTCGAGTCCCCACGTCTCAGAGTGTGTGTGGGCACACGTGCTATGAATCCAAGTGACCGGTACTACTTTCCGAAGTCTAGATCCTTCCTTCTCAATTCCGATATTCCTCTTTGAGAATTCGATCTGGGTTCGTTCTTCAAAACTACAAAACAGGAACCGGTTAACCTTATATGAAAAATATCACTTTGCTTAACCTTCCTCACAGTTTTGATTCAATGAAAATTTCTCTTTTTTTCTCACACCCAAGAAGGATGAATTTTCTCAAGCCCGAAAAACCTAGTTTTTGTTTTTCTCTCTCTAAAAAAAAAAAAAAACGTCCACCTATTGTATGATATGATATATGGTTTTTTCAAGAACCCCTAGCCTTTATATAATACTCCAATCGTTTTTCAAACATATCTCCTACTTGAAAAATAATTAATAATTATTTTTCTGGATAATCTTTTGAACCAAAGGATCATTCGAATTTCGGGCTAGGTTCTTTGAACCTTATAGATGGTTTTTTGCTTGGAGTGTCTCAAAAAAATTCGTGCTCCCCTTATATGGATATTGATTGATGGTTCAAATTTAAATTAAGAATCTAGACTAGTCAAAAAGTCCTAATCCTATCTAGATTCAAACTCCTTTTAAACCTTTGAATTTAAATAAGATTTTCTTATTTGAATTTAAACGAATATTTTCCATAAACATTAACCATAATAATTAATTTAAATTAATGGAATATTTCAAATTTTCTTTCCTCACAAAAACCGTGCACCTCTTTTAAGGAAAGAAAAATCAATTAAATAATCTCCATTATTTAAATCAATTAATAATTTAATGTTAGGAATATATTTGAACAATTTTGAAACAAAATTTTCTTCCCTCCATTCAATTAAAAAACGTGCACCTCTTTTAATTAGGAGAGAAAAATTTTGTTTTCCAAAATTAAATAATTCAAACACAATCTTATTTCCAAAATTCAATTAACCAATCACATGTTGACAAATAAAATTATTTGTCTACATTAATTTCATATATCCAATCCTTTCGGGATTGCATGTTAGAGAGTACTATGTCTTAATAGACATTATTAAATTGCCATTTAATTTACCGATCTCATTAGGAACAAATTCCGAGACGCTTCGTGGAACTATATGAGCTAGTAGAGGGACCCGATGGAAATATGTAAAGAGGCTCCTATAATTGTGAAAAATTAATCTCAGATTAATTATTCATCAATTATCAACTTCAGGACTATTCCACTAAAGTCTGAAGCTGAACTCCCGTTTACATACCGTATTACGAAAGCTCTCTAACGCAGTGCTTCTTCTATGATTTATTCATCGCTTGCTTAATCCCCATATGTTATCCATGATTGAATTAAGGACTTTTTCCGTTTTACCTTTTCAATCATTTTAACTTAAAGTTCTATTATTCTTCATTGAAAGAATCACTAATTGTAAAACCATACAATTGGTAAACCATCAGAGAACACAAAGTAAACCGATGGCCAAGATCTTGTTATAATATCTTTCAATCCCTGAATAATACCTTTAAGTAGATAACATGTACTATCATTAAGATAGCTATGGATTTCATATCTATGAATCTTGATTTGTCCATCCATAAGTCATGCACCCAAAACACAAGTATATTGACCATGAATTAACAATGTCTCACATGTAGTGCATTAAAGTACATAAGTCATGGATACGAATTCAAGTAATCATTTCAGGATTAAGATTAATGTAGGATGATAATCAAAGCGTCATTGATTCTTATAAACAGAATTATTAAACCGAATCAATTAACACTTTAGGTCCAGTCCAATGTCATATCTCAATATTGGTATACATTCAAGTTTCTACTCGGAACCTATCCGATGGTCAAGACAAACCATCCCTCCAAGGAAGTAGACAACCTTAACAATCTTATCATAAATAAGATCCCCAAATCTTATTCCATCAATTGCGGACTATTTATTTAGACTGTTATCAAATTATCATGTCTTCTATGTATACCCCGTATACATATGCTAATTCGATATATTACCAACAGCCAAGGAGTATTTTATGTTTGTTCAAAATAATCATACAATCAACAAATGAAAGTAAATATGACACAACTTATTAAACATGAATAACCTCTTTTTATTAATATCAAAATGTCATATTTACAAAAAATCTCTAATATTGATTTTCTATCCTTAGGGCACATATAGATCCCAACACCCGTCCCATTCGTGATCCGGGTGTTTTGCCCTCCGCCCTTCCCATGACGCCGATGCCCACCCCACCGCAATGCCGATGCCCACCCACCCCTCTCTCCTTCCGATCTAGTTTGCTTCGCACCCCATTCATGATCTGGGTGTTTTGCCCCCAACGGGTTGGCTTGATCTGGGTTGGCTCCCCCCCCCTACGCCGCCGAGCTCACGCCCCCTCTCTCTGTCACCAATCGCCCCCTCCCCCCTCGGTGCCCCCACCGAACTAGGTTTTGAGAAAAGAATAGAGAGAGAGAGAGAGAGAGAGAGAGAGAGAGAGAGAGGATAGAGAGAAAGAAGAAGAAACTTTTTTGGTTTTTTTTTAATGATTTTTCTTTTAATTTTTGTTAAATTAATTATTGTTAGATTATTAAAATACACTAGATTAATGGATTTGGACAGAAAGGACCATAACAGCTAAAAAAAAAAAAACAAAAACAAAAGAGTTTATGGTTATCTCAGTTAAAAAAAAAAAGGAACAGAGATCAAACCGTTACCGTTGAAAGAGTTCAGGGAATATTTATTTAAATTATTCTTTAAATAAAGAGTTTGTTTTATTAAACAACAAAGTAAGGAAAGATTAAGATAATAAGCTCGTTGTTATCTATGGTTAGTAGTTTCGATAAATGTTGAAGATAATTCTTGTATAAATTATAATTTCACGTCTAGTAATCTAGACTGATTCCTTAACTGATTTTTATTACTGTTGTTATCCCTTTATTATAATGGGTTAATTTCATTAATAACACCTGTAGAAATTTTATTGTTAAAAATAGTATCACTTTTTTTTCCCTTCATTACTAGCACTTAATATGGGACCCAGCAGCATTTAATGTATATCAAATTACGGGTTTACCCTTATCTCCTATCAGCTCAAATATCCCTCTCCCTCGCATGAAACCAACATCTACAGTGTTTTAGAGAGAGAAAACTGAAATCTAGAGAGAGAAAGAGTTGCCACCCACCGGAATCTTATTTTTTTTTCACTTTTCCGCCTAGTCCCCCACCCATTTTGAAACCCAAATCTTCATATAATAGAGAGAAACTTCCATCTAAAGAGAGAAACTTTCATTTAGAGAGAGAAACTCTCACCGTCGGAAAAAAAAAAATTTTAACACTTCCATTTAACAAAAAAAAAACAAAAAACAAAATCTAATATTTTTGGTCATTTTTGAATAAAGGTTATTTCTGTTATGACCTATGTTTAAAAAATTTTTTAAAAAAATCTAACATTTTTGGTCATTTTTGGGTACAGGTCATAACAGTTATGACCACCCTATTATGATTGGGTGAGTATATTATGAATGACCTTTACTGGAAAATGACCAAAAATGTTAGATTTTTTTAAAAAAATTTTTTAGACATAGGTCATAACTATTATGACCGGGTGGTCATAACTGTTATGACCAGGTGTTCATAATAGGGTAGTCATAACTGTTATGACCGGGTGGTCATAACTGTTATGACCGATACTTATATAAAAAGTGGTCATAATGGTTATGACCACACGGTCATAACCGTTATGACCGATACACTTAAATGTAGGTACCACCTGGTCATAATTGTTATGACCGATACTTATATAAAAAGTGGTCATAACGGTTATGACCGATACGGTTAGAGAGAGAAACTCTCACCGTCGGAAAAAAAAAATTTTAACACTTCCATTTAACAAAAAAAAAACAAAAAACAAAATCTAATATTTTTGGTCATTTTTGAGTAAATGTTATTTCTGTTATGACCACCCGGTCATAACAGTTATGACCTATGTTTAAAAAATTTTTTAAAAAAATCTAACATTTTTGGTCATTTTTGAGTACAGGTCATAACAGTTATGACCACCCTATTATGACTAGGTGAGCATAATATGAATGACCTTTACTGGAAAATGACCAAAAATATTAGATTTTTTTAAAAAAAATTTTTAGACATAGGTCATAACTGTTATGACCGGGTGGTCATAACTGTTATGACCAGGTGTTCATAACAGGGTAGTCATAACTGTTATGACCGGGTGGTCATAACTGTTATGACCGATACTTATATAAAAAGTGGTCATAACGGTTATGACCACACGGTCATAACCGTTATGACCGATACACTTAAATGTAGGTGGTCATAACGGTTATGACCACCTGGTCATAATTGTTATGACCGATACTTATATAAAAAGTGGTCATAACGGTTATGACCGATACACTTAAATGCAGATGGTCATAACAGTTATGACCACCTGATCATAACTGTTATGATCGATACTTATATAAAAAGTGGTCATAACGGTTATGACCACCCGGTCATAACTGTTGTGGTCATAACGGTTATAAACGATACACTTAAATGCAGGTGGTCATAACAGTTATGACCACCCGGTCATAACTGTTATGACCGATACTTATATAAAAAGTGGTCATAACGGTTATGACCACCCGGTCATAACGGTTATGACCGACATACGGTCATAACGGTTATGACCGACATACGGTCATAACGGTTATGACCGACACACTTACATGAAGGTGGTCATAACCGTTATGACCACCCGGTCATATCTGTTATGACCGATACTTATATAAAAAGTGGTCATAACGGTTATGACCACACGGTCATAACTGTTATGACCGACACACTTACATGAAGGTGGTCATAACAGTTATGACCACCCGGTCATAATTGTTATGACCGATACTTATATAAAAAGTGGTCATAACGGTTATGACTACACGGTCATAACTGTTATGACCGACACACTTACATGAAGGCGGTCATAATGGTTATGACCACCCGGTCATAACTGTTATGACCGATATTTATATAAAAAGTGGTCATAACAGTTATGACCACACGGTCATAACTGTTATGACCAACACACTTACATGAAGATGGTCATAACTGTTATGACCGATACTTATATAAAATGTGGTCATTTTTATAATGACCGGATGGTCATTTTCGTTGTGACCGTGTTTGACTAATACGAAATCGTATTGACTGTAGGCATAGAGGTCATAACCATATTGACCATCTGATCATTTTCATAATGACCGTCCCCATGGTAATACCAAGAGTCATTTTAAAAAAAAATTTTATATTTACCTTCATCTCCCACCAGTCCAAAAGTCACTCTCCCTCGAATATTCTAACAAAAATTCCCAACCAACCTCTACAGTATTTTAGAGAGAGAAATTTCGATTCTAGAGAGAGAAAGCTTTGAAACCACTCGAAAAACCGTTCGGAAACCATCCTAAACCACCCCGAGCACCCTTTACTCAAAAATGACCAAAAATGTTAGATTTTGTTAAAATTTTTTTTTATTAAATGGAAGTGTTAAAGTTTTTTTCCGACAGTGAGAGTTTCTCTCTCTAGATGGAAGTTTCTCTCTATTATATAAAGATTTGGGTTTCAAAATGGGTAGGGGGCTAGGCGGAAAAGTGAAAAAAAAAATAAGATTCCGGTGGATGGCAACTCTTTCTCTCTCTAGATTTTAGTTTTCTCTCTCTAAAACACTGTAGATGTTGGTTTGAAAAAAATTTTTGGGCCATGCGAGGGAGAGAGATATTTGAACTGGTAGGAGATGAGGGTAAACCTGTAATTTGATATACATTAAATGTTGCTGGGTCCCATATTAAGTGCTAGTAATGAAGGGCAACTCTTTCTCTCTCTAGATTTTAGTTTTCTCTCTCTAAAACACTGTAGATGTTGGTTTGAAAAAAATTTTTGGGCCATGCGAGGGAGAGAGATATTTGAACTGGTAGGAGATGAGGGTAAACCTGTAATTTGATATACATTAAATGTTGCTGGGTCCCATATTAAGTGCTAGTAATGAAGGGAAAAAAAAATATACTATTTTTAATAATAAAATTCCTACAGGTGCTATTAATGAAATTAACCCTATTATAATTTCTAATTTTATAATCTTTATATTTATTTTAACCAAACCCCCTCCCCTCAGTTTACTATCTAATTTTAAGGTCTTAGGATTTTAGAGAAGATATCTAGTTAATCAGAATCTACACTTACTTGTCACTATACTTAATAACAATATTTTTCTATAATAAAGATTATATTGACACTCCTTTGGAAACTTATTACTAAGCCAAAAAAAAAAAAAAAAAAACCTTCACCATAGGAAGAAATTAAAACGGAGGAACAACTCATAGGAAACAAGCCCCCTTCCAAGTCTCGTCGGCGTTCACTGCGGCGACGCCACGACAAGCAACCGAACTCCCCCTTCCGGCAACGGTAGCCCACGCACCCACCCATCCTAACCTCTCCTCCGTCCCTCCAAAGGTGACGCAAGCTCCTCCTTCGGCCCTTCAAAGGCGGTGCGAGCTCCTCCTCCGGCCATCCCGACAAATCTCACGGATGACTGTTATCTTTCTATTTGTTTTTTGTTACTTGCTTCTATTACTTTTATCTTTATTTTTTATTTTTTTTTCAGTCCCTATGCAATTTTTGTGTCAGCATATATTTTCAATGTGTCAGATAATGTCTAGTCTACCCTTCATTTTCATCGTTTGATCATTAAAGATCTAATACCATTGTAAAGAGGTACTTCTAGTTTTATTTTTATTTTTATTTTTATTTTTATAAGATATTGTAACAAGTATGTGATTTTAATATTAATATTTTTTAATATATTTTTTATTTACATTAATATCTATACAGTATAATGTTATAAGATTTTAAATTAAAAGGAAAGAATGATTAAAATAGACCAAAATCCTAATATATGTAAATTAATCAATTGTTGTTTCTAAAAAAAATAAAAAAATTAATTGTCATAAGTTTTAAATAAAAAGTTACAGCTGCTGATGTATCTATTCACTTAATACAAGACCTTTTCTGTGTGTGTATATTTTAACGGTGCTTAATTTGATGGTTGAGTTTAAGTTGATATCCCCCTTATCTTTTGCACTTGTGTCATCACTCTGAGTCGAGTCACTTGTTTTTACATGTTTTCATTTTTTGATGAATATATTTATAATAAATGGTGAGGAAAACGACAAAAGAAAAGAAATTTAAAAAAGGGTTGTCGCGTCCATAGAAAAAATGTAAGTATATGTGGCTCAACTATCAACTTTCAATTGTCCAACCAGATCAAACCAACGAACTGCAGTAGCAGTAGCCAAATTTCCAACATCCACCGAAAAGAATTCCTTTAAGGTTGATAAATTTTCTTCATTTGAAAATTAGATGCCGATGCTGCCATTGCCATTGCCAATAGTAATACTCAATCAGGATGGGGTCATCTCCTCTTCTTATCTCAAAGCCACCATGGCCTTTGCCCATCTTGTTTAGTCCCAGAGCTTCCCATCTCAAAAGGGTCTCTCTCTTTACGCCTCATGTTCATGGTCATGGCCTCAGATTTCCCTCCCTCATAGCCGTCCGATCAAAACAGGACGCTCCTTCATCTTCATCTTCATCTTCACCTTCTGCTTCAGCTTCATCTTCATCTTCTGCTCCGATTTTTCAGTCCACCAGTGCTTCTAATTCTCCCGGTAAAGCCCAAGCCATCGAGGAGGACATTGAAAAGGTACCTATTTTCCTTATTTGTTTTTCAGGGTAAGGAATTATTACTAGTAGTAATGGCCTTATTTTTCTTCTTCTTTCTTCTTCTTCTTCTTCTTCGTGGGTGGTGGGATTTGCAGGTTATATACCGGTGTCGGTTCTTGACTCTTCTTGGAGTGTTTGGCTCTTTAATTGGCTCTTTTCTCTGCTTCATCAAGGTACGACCCACCTTCATTTTTACAAGTTTTTATTCTTCTAATTTTCTTTATCTGCTTCAAGCAAAATCATGGTTTGCAATTATCGTTATCTTCTTTAAAGTTCCATTTTGGATTATGGGATGTGAAATCTCTATTTGTTCTTTTTACTTTACTTTACATTTTTCCCCCCCTCTTTGTATGAGTACCTTGGTCGCTAACTATAACTTCATCACAATGTTGTTCCAAGTTACTGAATTGCCCGTCCAATTTGAGAATTCAATAATTTTTCTTTACTTTTTATAATATTCAACTTGTTGGAATAAAATTCTATAATTTTTCTTTTCTTTTTATGATATTCAACTTGTGGGAATAAAATCAATATCGAACTTTCATTTGATTCATCAGAATTTAGTGCATTAAGTTGATGGTTTTTGTGACGTTGCGGTTCTGATGCTTTTAGTAAATCCATGTAAGTTTATGCTTTGCTTATAGCAATCTTGCGTTTTTGTATAACATCCTTGGCTCTTTGCCTGCACTCTTCTCCGAGAATTGTTGAGTCAAACAACCAACCCCTTTGTAGCCACTCTAACGGCGCCTACAAAGAATACTCTAGAAATTGAAAGTTGGAATTCACCATACTAGAAAGTTGTTGGAGATCGATAAGTTTGGAAATCTGTAACGAGTCTAACAACTTGCTACAAGCTTCCAGAACTCGGCAAGCAAGTGACTTGGCGCAGCTTTATATAGCATAGGAAATGGTCGTTGGTGTGTATAGTTTTATTACTTACTGTTGTTAGGTGTTCACAGGTTATAATGCGTGCGTTGATTATGCAGAGTGTGTGAGAGTGCCATAAGAGGTAGAATAGAACGAGGGGTACCAGTGTTTGGTATTTCCAGCAAAATCTATAATGAGCAGCGTAAGGTATCTGACTAGAACATAGCTATACATTTTTCATTAATTTTTAATTCTTCAGGGGTATATGTTAAGAGTGTGTTGATTATAATTAATACCTTGTTTTTAGTACCTTGTTTTCATTTTTAATGCTTGAGAATTTACTCTGTGTTGGAATAGAAGAAAAACACAAGGCTGAAAGGTTATATTCAATTTTTTCCAATGGGAATCTAATACTAGACAAAGTTATGTTTGCTGACTTGTGGTGGTGTGGTCTCTCTTTGTGATTATGTTGGTCTAAATGGGGGTTTCTCCATATTTATGGCATATCCTTTTACTGGTTACATGTTTAAGTCCCATATACATATACATATATATATATATATATATATGATATATACATACACAAGAATGTCAAAAACACCTAACATGGTGTCAATTGGACTTTATACTACTAAAAGCATCTCATTCGTTTGACCATTATGGCATGGCATCCTCTACTCTACTGATGATGATGACATACATCTTCAGACTCTATTTATGTATATTTTATATCTTATCAAGAATCAAAAAATATCTTATCAAGAATCTGTTAGATACCAATTGTCTCACATGAAAAGATTATAAGATAAATAGTGGGTTTATAAGCTCTTGGGCCCCTCCCCTTGCAAGCCGGTTTTGCAAGGGTGAGTTCTACCTAATGGGTTTCTAATAATTGATATCAGAGCGAGTCCACCATGCCGCCGGTTCAAGTCCAAGTAGTTGCGTCATAGGCTAGATTAAGATGCATTGATGGAGTTGTCAACGCGTCGAATACTGATAGCCGAGTGAAGCCGCTGAAGGGAGGAAATGGCTACCGCTGGATCAGTGTTGATAATGTGGAATATTGATTAGGGCTCAAGCGTGGTGGATTGTTACAATCCACTATGTCGAGTATGGGATCGGATGTAGTATGGGCTACGGTTATGTGGTCGTCGTTGTGGATGGGCTGACTTGGGGTGGGCTACTACCCGATAGAAGGCGGGATCTGCGAAGTCACCTAGCTGGAAAGATAGGCCGCCGTGGACGGCGGTTGTGGAGTGTGGTGGAATGTTACATACCAATTATCCCACATGAAAAGATGATAAGATAAATAGTGGGTTCATAAGCCCTTGGGTCCCCTCCCCTTACAAGCCGGTTTGGCAAGGGTGAGTTTTACCTAATGGGTTTTTAACAGAATCATTTGAGTACAAGTATTTAATTATATGTCCTCATCGACGGTATCTAGAAACATTAGACGTATTAGTAATCTAGATTATGCTCAAGTCTTTTGGCTGATGCTAATATTTATGGGAAAGACTGTGGTACAACCCCTTATATGAGCTCATTTTATAGACCGTTTGATGTATTTCAACGGCTGATATCTTGTTTGTGCATGATAACTGTAATGTACATTAAATCACAGAATTATAAACTAAGAAATTAAAAAAAAATTCAAAGGAAAAAAAAACCCCAACAACTACACTAGAATCCCCCCGCCCCCCCACCGACCTCTCACCGTCGCCCCTGGCTCACGCCTCCAGCGAGCTTCGGGCACCCACTGGCCCCACGATCCTCCCCCATCGGAAATCGCTTTCTCCCAGGCGACCAATCCCCCCTCAAAATAGCCTTTCCCCAGGCGACCACCCAAACCCCCCCCCCAAACCCAGAAACCGGCGACGAGCCCCCCCGATGCTGCCAGCTCACCCAAAAATCGGCCACCTGTTGGTGAAATCGCCCCTCCCCCCGCGCGACCTCCAGCCCCCACCGGCCCCCAATCCCTGCCGTCTTTCTGCTATCCCTGCGACCTTCTAGCCCCCGCGGCTGTTCAGACCCCACCAGCAGCCCTTTTACAATTTTTATATTTTCAATTTTAATTTTTAATTTAAAAATTAATAAAAGAGAGAGTTCAAATTTTTATTTTATTTTTTTATGACAATGCTCATTTTAGTTATCGTATACCCTTAATATCTTATCCATTAGATTAAATTTCAACTGTCTTAGATAGAGCTCTACCGGTAGGATATATAAAAAGGACTTTAACACAGATTCTCCTAATATTTATATCAACTCCGGTTCTCCTTGTTTTTTCTTTTTCTTTTTCTTTTGAGTGCTTGAGAAATAAAAACAATTTTACTTGAACATATTATTATTTATACATACTAGTGTTGCATGGTTTCTCGCAAGTGCACGAGGTCGCTAAGTTTTGATAGTATAGGGTGAATGAGTGTCATATCCACAAGGATTGTTTCTTAGATTGATGCTAAGTACTATGATTATCGCAACCCAACTTTATCTAGGCAAACCATAATAATGAAAGTAAAATAAAACAAATACAAATAAGAAAATGGCAATGGACTCTACTATTTACAAATATTCTAGGGTCTTGATATCGCTAAACTATCTCTATGTTCATCCTATCAAGTAATTGCTAGCCAAATCCATTCAATTCATTAATTGAGAGACCTAATCTAAGCTCATTTTCTCTCCCGAGCATCAAATGAGATAATATGCATAAATATTCAAGTTGATATCCCTATCTAACTTGTTTACCTACGCATTCATTAAGCTTAACCCTTAAAATGATTATCAAGGCGTCGATTGCCTCCCGGCTTCACAACTACCAAGATTCTCGAATAGATTATCTAAGTGTTGATCTCCTCCTGGTCTCACAACAACATAGACTATGACTCCCAATTCCAAAATATGAACTAATCTCTCTTGAGAATCAATCCACAAATCCAAAATCAACTGATTCATTTCCTAACAAATTAGAAGCATAAAGTATGCAGAAACATAAATGAATAGAAAATGGATTTAAACTAACAATTAACAAAATAATCAAAATATAGTTCAAATAAAGCTACATCAAGCCCTATAATATGACATTTAACTCAACATAGAGGAATTCATAACCAAAAACATAAAAAGATTCATAGATATAAATATTGTTCAAGACAATTCTTACAAATATAAATCCAATAAAAAAAAAAGGAACTAAAAGGGAAATAAAGGGAGAAGAAGAAACTAATTTTGGAAGGAGAAACTTCAAGGAATTCAATTCTCTAAGAAATCTTCAGGATCTTCAAGAAATTCCTCTTGGAGTTTAAGCCTCCAAGCTCTCATTCTCTCTAGACATTTTGTGCATCTCTTCCTCTCCAATTTGGGAACTATGGTTTGCTTCCCTTAAGAAGGCTCAAATCAGGTTAAATTTAGACCGTTGGATCATCAAGAATGGGCTAATCTGGGCCATCAATAGCGACGGGGCGTGGCTGCACGGGCTTGGGGCGTGGAGGTGCATGGGTGTGCGCCTATCCTGTGCGGCCGTGCAGGCCTCTCGGTTTGAAGGGCTTGCACGCGGCACGGCCGCGGGCTTGAGAGATGCGCCTGCGCGGCCCTCTCGGCCTGGAAGGTAGGCCTAGAGAGCCTGCACGTGGCGCGGCCATATGCCCTGGTCTCGGCTTGGCCAGGCTTGTGGAGGGAAGAGGCGCAGGCTCGCACCTGGGAGGCACGGCCGTGCCAAGGGCTCTGGTCGGCTGCGAGGATGTCTTCAAATGGTCTCCTTTTCTTCAATTTTTTATGCCAAATTTCCTTTAAGTCCCATTTCTCAAGCCTTCCTACAAAATAGCACACAAAACCATCAAACAATACTTAAGCTTGAGGTTTACGCAAATATTTAAGCTCAAAAGTGCTTAATTTGTGAGTAAAATACTCACTCACTAACTAGTCAAGATTACGTCTATATGTATATATCTTTATTGCAAAAATCGCACTTGAGACAAAGTTGCCTTTTCCTTTCCCTTCCCTCCACCCCACCATTTCTTCAAAAAGAAGAGCTAACTCACCTGTTGTTTAGGCATCCTCAAACCTAGTTTATGATTTGTTAATTTTGCACTCGATTTACCCAAATGATTGACACTTGTTGAGCCTGATATGCAGGGAAGCACTTATGTTATTGAATCCTTTGTGGAATATGTCGTAAACCATGGCAAAGTCATTTTACTGCTGGTTGAGGCCATAGGTGCGCGTTTATGATTTTTTTCCTTCTTGTAAAAAGACTTGTCTTGCTTGATCATTTTTCACCTTCGATCACGTTGTGAAGAATCCAATTTGAATTTTAACTGCAACGTAACCGTCATTTTGTTTGCTTTCTGTCACTTCTTCTCTAGGAAAGAACTGATCATTTGTATCTAAACATCTCATCCCATCTTCTTTAACCCTTTTTCATTGAACAATGTTGTAACATTCTTTCAATCCATTTTTCGAAATGACACTTTTGAAAGCAAATTCGAGCACTGTAATGACCATGTATGCTTTCGAAAAGTATTTTATAGAGTTGGTAGGCCCATTTCCAGCTATTGATATTCGGAAACGCTTGGAACATTTTGATGTTGTAAGAGTTAGACTAGACGATAAATTGCATGAGATAGATTTAGAATTGTTACTATCAATGTATTACTAAACTTCTGTGTATTTTCAAGAAAAGAAAAAGAATTATCTGCATCTTTTATTCATCAGAGTGTCGAGTCTCGTTATACGTAAAGCAGACCTTGGCATTCATGGATTTAGAGTAAATAGAAGCCATAATGTATTAATTTTCAGAAAGTACAAAGTTGTTCCAAGTTGACGGTGCTAATTAAGATGAGACTTTTATTGCATGTTTAGATGTTTATCTTTTGGGAACGGTGATGCTGGTGTTTGGAATGGGTTTGTATGAGCTGTTCGTCAGCAATCTTGGTACTGAGAAGTCACAGTCTGAAGAAAAAGCTTCTTACAGATCAAATCTGTTTGGATTATTCACTCTAAAGGTTAGTTTATAAATTTTATTTCAGATATGAGCCATTTTTATGATGTGGTAACAACTGCTGTGAGTTGTGTCATCATTAGTTTCCGTATTAGGTATCCACTAAACCATCCACTAAACCAGCCTTCGTCTTCTGTAAATAACCGTGAATTACTAGCAAATCCGAGATTAACTCGGTACTTTGAAAACCTAGTGAAATTTGTTTCGTGCTTTTCTCTGTTGCTCTCATTTTTTTCAGCTTGTCATTCTTTCTTTTTCTTTTTACTACTCTGTTGGTTTTGTTCTCTCTCCAGTTACTCACGGAGTTGTCTTCCATCTCTAAAGTGTGATTGTATCATTGAGTTTACAGGAAAGGCCGAAATGGCTGGACATAAAAACAGTGAATGAGCTCAAAACAAAGCTTGGTCATGTAATAGTGATGCTTCTTCTAATTGGTTTGTTTGACAAGAGCAAGAAAGCTGCTATCAATTCTCCTCTGGATTTGCTCTGCTTCTCCGCTTCCATTCTCCTTTCCTCCGGTTGCCTTTTTTTACTATCTAAGCTCAATGATTAGCTTGTAAATTGTAATTACTGTCTTAACTTGTTTGGAATAATTGGGAAGCTTTTTCTGATGTAAAGAATGATGAACACACAGTCAAGATACATGCATTCTTATTACTAAGTGGTGCATATATTTCCAACTGAAAACTTTTCCTGAACAAGATCAGAGACATGCTCACTCCATTCTCATCTTATGTCCCACTCTTAACCACAGTTTCCGCATAAACTGTTGGTTGAAGTGCGACGAGATGGATCGTGTGGCAATGAGGAGCATAGTATTAATAGATGAGCTCGTTGTCCTTCCCCAGCCGCTTTCCATGAATTCACTGATTGTTGTGAGATTGCCTGTTGAATGTCCAACGGCGCATTGCTCCAATCTTGCCTCATTTTAGGCTTAAAACTACTCCATTAGTTAATCTAATTTATGATAGTAATTTAGATTTTTTTAAGATGATGCAACAATATCAATACTCATATCTAAATGAAATAGAAGAATCTCATCATTCCTCACATTGCAGTTGCACATAGAGGACAACAAAGAATCGAGGAATATTACCTTTTACCTTTTTTAATCATCATCTCAAAGCTTAAAACTACAACAGAATGGATAAAATCTTAAAGATCCTTTTACAGTACTTCTAGAGAGGCACAAGATTATAGCTGGCTCCACCATAAATTAATTCAGATTCTTGGGGGCCCATATTAAAATGAAGCCAGTTACAAAAATATATATATTTTTGATAGGCAAGGCCCAAGATATTATAAATTTCATTGAATCTCAGATGAAATCCATTAGTGATCCAAGAAAGTTTCATCTATAAGTTTTTGTCTTCCATATAATTTGATTAATATGAATTTATAATCCTCAAGTTTCGTGCATCATTCAGCGATTCAATTTACACCCATTATAATTCCGTTTAAATCATCGTTTTAAGTCTACTTTTTAAATTGAAAATTCAAATTTTTATAAGAGAAAACATTGTTGAAAAATATATGATAATAGTGGGTTTAAAATAGAGATCCAAACGAAGATAAATTTATAACTATCAAAGGTGGTTCTATTGGTATACCCCTCTTGATTTTCCACACCTTATATTAATCAAATTCTTTAATTACCAAAAAAAAAAAAAAATCCTCAAACAAAACGACATAAAAGGACAATTATTATACACTTAATTCCATAAACAAAATTCTATCATAAAAAAGAAACTCTACTATATTTTCTTCCCACACACACGTATATATCAAATTCCCAACTAAACAACTTATAAATATTACAATTTTCGAACCTATAACAAAATCCTAATTTTCGCCCTATTTTTTACTCTTCAATGAATAGTACAAAAAATTATGAGGTCTGTTAAATATTGCCATGGATTTTTTTATTTTTTTCAATGCATACTGTATTTCTTTTTAGGTTTTCACTTTTTTTTTTTTTCCGGTGTATATTGTATTTCTCCATTCATTAGGTTATGCATATTGTTCGTCTTACGGTTATGCATATTGTTCATCTTACGTTGGCTGTCTTTTTCCGTTGATTTTTTTTTTCCCCCCTTTGGTTGGAGTATATATAGGTACATAAATAATCAAATTAGAGTCATGATTTTAAAATTTGTATACAGACTAACTTATTTGCAGAATTGAACAAAAAACAAATATGATCATATTATGCTGACAAAAATACCCCTACATCTAATTTAAGAAAAAAGAGATCAAATACCTTCCTAAAAAAGAGTAACTTTTATTTGATAAATCCATTTTTAAAACTTGAATTTAAAGAGCCAAAAAAAAAATAAAAATAAAAAAAAACCTCGCCCCCTAATTTTAGGGATTTTTGGTTAAGGTTTCTTTGATTATTTTGATATTTGATTTAGAGATTTTTTATTAGAGAATTTTGGATTATGAATTTTGGTTAGGGATTTCAGTCCTTACTGTATTGATTAGGGCTTTATGGATTTTGGCTCTAGTGATTGTTTTGTTAAGGTATCATGTGTCCTTATGATATTGGCTTTAGGTATTTTGGTTAAACATCATGGTCTGGGATTTTTGGTTAGGGTTTTTTGTTTAGGGATTTTTTGGTCTTTATGGTATTGATTGTGGAATAGGATAACTATTGGCAAAAACACTCGAGGTGGTCGGCATTCCAACGGTGACCCACCATCCTATCTTGGTCGGCGAGCTGGTATGTCCCTGATCACACAATGCCGGTAACCTTGAACAATCCCTCCCACTTGGGGCCAAAGGAACCTAGCCTGAGCTTTTTGACCAGAACTTTCTTGAGGACTAGGTCTCCAACCTTGAAAGTCCTTGGTTGGAACCTCTTGTTGTACTACTTGGCTACCACTTGGTTGTGGGTGGTGGTGCGGATGAGGGCTTACTCTTTCTTTTCCTTGAACAGATCGAGTTCAGCCATCATCTGTTCGGCATTATTCTCTTCGTCGTAGTTCTCTATTCGATAACTTGGTAAGCTCACTTCGGCTGGTATGACAGCCTCTACACCAAGGGCTATGGTAAATGGGGTCTCCCTGGTTGTAGTGTGGCTAGTGGTTCAATAAGCCCAAACAACTTAGGGCAGTTCGTCGATTCAGGCCCCTTTATGTTTCTTCAGCTTCTTTTTCAAGTTTTCTTTTATGGCTTTGTTAACGGCCTCGACTTGCCCGTTACTCTAAGGGTACCCTGGGGAAGAGAATACTTTCTTGATCCCAAACTATTCGCAGAGGGTGATGAAACTTGGGTTGTCAAACTGTTTCTCGTTGTCCTTGACCATGGTATGTGGGAGCCCAAACCCACAGATGATGTTCTTCCACAAGAAATTGGTGCACTTAGCCTTTGTCTGCTGAGCCAGGGGTTCCATTTCTATCCATTTTGTGAAATAGTCTATGGCCACTAGGCAGCATCGGAACTGGGATCTAGCTATCGGTAGTGGTCCAATCAGGTCAAGTGCCCATTTTACGAAGGTTCCTGCACTAACTACTGAGGTGAGCTTCTCCGGGTGGGACTTAATCATCTTTGCAAATTGTTGGCACTTGACACACTTCTGGGTGAACTCTTTAGTGTCTATATCCTTGGTTGGCTAGTAATATCCTTGACGAAGGCTTTTAAAGGACAAGGCCTTCCCCTCAAAGTGATTTCCGCATTCCTCACTGTGTATTTTCTTCATCAAATGTTTGGCTTTCGATGGTCCAATGCACCGCTGGTATGGGGCTGAGTGTCCTCTCTGATACAATTTTCCGTTAACCATGGTGTATCTTACTGAAGTATTCCTGATTCTACGGGCCTCTTCCTGATCCTCTAGGAGCCTAGATATGGTGAGGTAGTCCACAATTGGGTCCATCCAAGTCTTGACCTTCTCGAAGTAGAACACCTGCTTGATGCATTCGAGGCTGGGCTATTAAAGATGTTCCATGGGTACAGAGACTAAGCCCTTTGTATTGATGTCGGAGGCTAATTGGGCTAGTGCATCTACCTCATAGTTCTCGAGCCGAGGTATTTGGTTACAGTGTGCTTTCTGAATTGATATAGGTGGCTTTTAACTTTCCTGAGATATTTAGCCATCCGTTCCTCCTTGGCTTGAAACACCCTAGTCACCTGGTTGACGATCAGCATTGAGTCACTGAAGACCTCAGTGGCCTTCAATTCGAGTTCCCGTGCCAGGTCAAGACCGACTATCCGAGCTTTATATTCTGCTTCATTTTTTGATGTTTTGAAGTCAAAATGAAGGGCATCGCTAGTCTTGTAGTGGTCGGGGCTGATTAGCACGAGCCTCGCTCTAGAGTCCCCTGAGCTAGATGACCCGTCCATGAATAGCTTCCACTGTGGGAGGTAAGCATCGGGTATACTTGGGCTTTCTGGGGTAGACACGGTGATGGTTTTTTCCATAGCTCTAAGTGCTGGTTCAGGTTGTTCGGTGAACACAACTACGAAATCGGCCAGAGCTTGCACTTTGATTGCTATCCGGGGAACGTATTTGATGTCAAATTCCCCCAGCTCAACAGCCTACTTAGCAATCCGACCAGACAACTTAGTTCTGCAGGAGCTGACGAAGCAGGTAACTGGTTGGAACACTAATGGGGTGGTCCTGGAAGTAAGGTCTCAGCTTAGGGCCGAGGTGACTAAGGCCAAGGCAAGCTTCTCCAAGGGGGTGTATCGTCCCTCTACTCTTTGGAACATTTTGCTGTTGTAACATACATGCGTCTATATCTTGTTTTCTTCTCAGACTAAGACTAAGCTAACCGCCTTTTCTGACATTACCGAGTACACATAAAGCACTTCCCCACTCAATGGCTTGGACAGTAGGGGCGGGCTTTCTATGTACTTCTTTAGGCCATAAAAAGCCTATTTGCACTTGTCTCTCAGTTGATTTTGCCTATGCCTTTGAGTGCTTAGAAGAAGGGGTGGCACTTGTCGGTGGACCTGGACACGAAACGAGAGAGAGCTGCTATCATCCCGGTTAGTCTTTGAATTTCTTTGACGATGTGTGGCGGTTGTAGGTGTACTACAGCCTGCGCCTTGGCTGGGTTCACTTCAATGCCTCGGTGGTTTACCATGAATCTGAGGAACTTCTCAGATTCGATTCCGTAAGCACATTTAGCCTGATTCAGCTTCATCCGATATTGTCTAAGAACATTGAAGCAATCTTTCAGGTCCCCAACGTGCTCATTCATTCACTTGCACTTTACCAGTATATCGTCTACATATACGTCCATGGACTTCCCGATCAGTGGGGCAAACATCTTGTTTACCAATCTCTGGTACGTGGCCCCGGTGTTCTTCTGATCGAAAGACATAACTCGGTAACATTATAACCCTTGGTCCGTTGTAAATGTAGTCCTGGCCTGGTTGGTTTTGTTCATAGGGATCTGGTTGTACCCAGAGTACATATCCATGAAGCTGAGCAACTCATGACCAGCCATTGCATCGATGAGTTGGTCTATCCAGGGAAGGGAGAAGTAGTCTTTTGAGCAAGCTTTTTTTAGGTCCGTGTAGTCTATACAGACTCGCCACTTGCCATTGGCTTTCTTAACCAGGACCACGTTCGCGCACCACTCCGGATAGCTCACTTCTCGGATGAAACCAGTGGCGAGCAACTTCTTCACTTCCTCGTTGATGGCCTCGTACCTTTTTGGGTTGAAAGCTCTTTCCTTCTAGACCACTGGTTTATGCTTTGGGTTCACACGTAGTCGGTAACACATCACCGTCGGGTCGATCCTGGGCATGTCCTCATGTGACCAGGCGAAGACATCTCTATGCTCTCGGAGGAACTATTCTAGTTTCGCTGGAATTTCCAGCCAGATCTTTGATTCGAGCAGTACTGTCTTGTCCCGATACTCGGGGTCTTGGTGATCGAGGACCATATCCTCGATAGGTTGTGCTTAGGTTTCTTCTTCGGACATACGAGTGTCTACGTCACTCAATGGTTTGATTTCGCTGTTGGGAGTGTTAATCTCATTGATCTTGAAAATGGTGGTCACCACAGCTAGTTGGAGTACTCTGTGGCATAATTTGTTCACTGCTTCGACATAGTATTTCCTAGCCCTCTCCTGGTTCCCCTTAAAAATCCCGACTCCGCTTGGAGCAGGAATTTTATAGCTAGGTGATAGGTTGAGACCACTGCTTTCAGTACATTCAGGGTCGGTCTTCCCAAGATAACATTGTAAACCAATGGTTTATTGATGACAAGAAACTCCACCATTCGGGTAGCCTTCTCCGGCTCGTCATCGATAGTGATTGGGAGACAAATTCGGACGGCTGCTTGAACACATTCACCAACGAATCCATCTAGCGGGGTTTGGATGTGTGCCAAGATTGCCTTGCCAATTTTCAGCCTGGTGAAGGCGTCCATGAATAAGATGTTTGCGGAACTCCCGTTGTCGATCAGGACATGCCTGCCGGACTGTGTTATCGATTATCATGATTTCTACAACCAGAGCATTGTTATATGGTTTGAGAAGCTTGTTAGCTTCATCGTCAGTGATGGTAATTGGGACACTATCTTGACGGGACATCTTTGCGATGTGTTCGGCCATGTTAATGTACTCCCTATGTGCTACCTGCCTAGTGTCTCGAGCATAGATTCTTCTACCACTTGCAGTATCACCTTTGGCCATTCCCTCAAAAATGATATAGACAATGTGCTCGGGCTCCCCAGCGTTAGTTCGGTCACCCATTTCCATAGCAAGATGTGGTTGGACCTGGCGGATTCTATTGGCCCCACTTGCCGGGATAATGGCCTTATCGACAAATTCTCACAGGTGTCTGTCCCACACTAGAAGCTCAATTTGGTCCCGTAACTATTTGCAATCTTTCATTTCAAAGCCGATATCCTTGTGGAAATTGCAGTAATTGTTCTGATTCTTACATGTATGGTCTGTTTTGATCGGCGAGGGGTCCCTAAGCAGTTCCCTTCTGGAGATCTGGTTCATCACATGTTCTGCCGTGGTGACCAGGGGAATGTATTGACGAAACCTTCTTGCAAGAGTTTTGGGCTTTGGTGCAGCTTCAGCTTTACAGGTGGCCTTCTCGGTGGCTACCCCGACCTGACATGCCCCGTCCTTTTTGGCCTTGCCCTTCCCAGCGGGTCGCGACGTTTCTCCGACTGCAGAGTTCCGCTCCTTGATGTACTCCTCTACTTCGGCGTGCTTTTGGTCTATACCCTTCAGGTACGCAAAGGTTAGGGGAACATCATAAGCAATTGCCCAAAGCAGTTTTTTGTCCTTAACTCCTTACCTGAAAGCCTATGTGAGGGTTTCATCGGAGCAATTCTTGACTTGCATGATGGCCTTGTCAAAGGGGTCCAAGTACCCTTTCAAAGGTCCATTCTCACTTTGTTTAATTCTAAACAAGTATGAGGTCTCCTTATTTCAAGTTATTGTTTCGAGGAATGAAGCAGAGAAAGCATCGGACAATGGCTTGAATGAGTCCATCATCCCTGGCATCAATCTCTAGTACCACTGTCGAGCAGTGCTGGTCAGGGTCAGGCAGAAGGTTTTGCAGAGGGTGGCTTCGTTTGCATTTTGAATGAATATGTGTGCCTGGTAATTCTCCAGGTGCTCATCAGCATCCGTAGAGCTATCATAAATGGCTACAGTCGGCATTTTAAATCTAGCCGGGTAAGGCATAGCCATGATCGCGGGGGTGAAAGGCGGGTCGACCGCTCCGACCTACTCTAACCCGTACCACCGACTCATTAACAAGTTGAGTTGCTACTGGAGGTGGTCTAACTTGTTTTGGTCATCTGTCTTGACTTTGGGTGGTTTTTCGACCGAGCGGTCTCGGCATCAGCTACGATTGATCCCAGCTAGTCCTAAGCAGTCGAACACAGAGGTCATTCTCTCGGAGATGACCAGTGTGTCTTCTCGATGCCAATGCTGGTTACGTCTTCTCCGGGCTGCTGCGAGTGTGGAGACTGATTCCTCATTGTCTGTGCGGGTTCTTGTCCGGGTCACCCGGTTATGGTGAGTCCCCGAGCACTGATGGTTCGGATTGTACTCTTCGAAATCTTGTCTCCCTCTTCTCAAGTTCCTCCGCGTGCTCCGATTACCCATGTACTCGATCACTATGCCTCGGCTTCTTGACTTCTCAGTTGATCGGCGTTGTCCAGCCGGTGAGGAGCCTTCGGCTTCTTCCTCCAGTGCGGGGTGGGGTAGTGTGCCCCGGAATTCTCTAAAAGCGTCGATGAGCACTCTAATGGTCTCTGTCAAATTTTGGACATTCCAAGTGAGGATCTTTGTCTTTGTGGGCTTTCGTGATGCTCGCTCATGCTTGCATCGGGCTCACCTAGTGCTTTGGGAACCGGTCTAGGCAGGGTTCTCCTGGTTCTGGTTTTCCTGATTGGCCTACTCTTCCATGGGCTTAGCAAGGTATGCAAGTGGTGTGGCGAGGCATGTGAACGAAGAACAAGGACGATTGGTAAGTGATTGCTGGAAAGGCACGGTGCCCTCCTTCTAGTGCCAAAATGTTTATACAAATAATCTTTGACATAACACCAGATGGGATCACTTGACGTGATCCGCCTTGTACCGTCGTGCTACGTCTAGTCACCTGCAAAAGAAAAACACCTCAGAATAAGGGGGACACTAGTGAGGTGTCTGCCAAGGGCACTCTGATGCTTAAGTCAGTAAAGGACACTGATGAGCAAGTGAAGAAGCAGAGTTTAGACAAGGCAAAATTTGACCATCCCTGGGTGAGTGAGGTACTCCTCTATTTTTAGGCGTTTCCTACTAGTTCGGGTGCTCGGATAACCCTGATGGGTCGTATTCCGAGTGGTCCTGGCAGGTAGACATGCATCGAGTATACGGATACTTGACCTCCACTTGACGGATGACACGTGTCCTACCATTCGGGTGATGGGGGGATATGGGTACAGGTCATCAGTATTGGTGTAAGCAGTTAGTATTATGTCAGTTTAGTCAGGTGGTGGAGGGTGGCGCCGGAGCAGGGACAAGGACATGTACAGTGACAGGTACCGGATGTTAGGTGTCAGGTGGTGCAGTGCAGTGGGTGTGGCAAGCCCTACCATGGTACGGTCGTCAGGCGGTAGGAAGCAGTGTGACAAAGGCAGCCTAGGCCGACCATCCCACAAAGGACTTAGCTACGGTTGGGGAAGTGTTACTCGGGCCAGTATATTGGAACCCGATGGTGATCTACCCGAGGTTCCCAAAGAAGAGGTAGTTCGGGGTTTAGGCACCAGTAGGCCAGCCTGTGACTCGAGAAGGGACTTTTCTGTCTGGTTGGATCTTCCCCACTGGGCAGGTAAAGGGAGCCGACTAGTTCTCGCGCACCTCGTTCCTCGGTGAATAGGTGGTCTCCAACGCGGAGACGATTACACCATCAACAACAACTATTTGAACAATATCATACGGCTGAAACAACGATAACCATGAATGAGTAAATATTTAAGTAACTATTGAAAACTCTTCCTATGTCCATATAGTTATACATGAATTTGTTTGGTCATAATACATCAACTTTTTCATTTGATCATGTGAACTCTTGATATTATCAAAATAGAACATCAAAAAATAAGTAAAAAAGTGAAAAGAAATTTGAAGTGGTGGAGTACTTTTTACTTTATAGTAATTAGTAGTAATTGTGGAAAGAAAGTAACGTGTATTAAGTAAATTGAATCGTATTGAATTAAGAGGGGGAGTATTAAGAAAGGGAATGTGAAGAGTGAAGAGAAGTATATCAATAAAATCACATTTTTATTAATAGTACGATTACATTCCCATACATCCCTTAGAATAAAACGTAAATAGAAGTACTGCTGCTTCTTCTTCTTCTTCTTCTTCTTTTTCTTTTTTTTTTCTTTTTTCTTTTTTTCCTGAAAGGGAAGCAGTACTGCATTTTCAATGACATTATAAAAATACTTCACAAATAAACTATAAATAGAAATAGTTTTGTTTTTTAAATAAAGGAATAAAAAGCATACTGCATTATGTCTTTTATTAACGCTAATTTCACTTAGTTAGCAGCTCTAAACTTCTCCACCAACTCGAGAAGAACGTTAATTGATAAAAACCTCAATTCATGTGATTAAAACTTAATAAAATTTATACTATACAACGGATAAATTCTTATTATTATCAAGACAAATATTATTCTTATTTTACAAAATCCCAAGTATTAATATAGCTAATCTTATTATGGGACTCTAGAACTTGCCTTAATCAACCACGTGATATTACAAACTCTGTTAACTGCATCCCAAGAACTATGTGAGTGAAAGCTCAATAAATAAACCAGATAGCTTTTTCACAATAAAAAAAAAATACCACTATTTAACTTTAACTTAGGGTCCTCGAGGATGACATTAATGTCATATTATTAGAATCCTGACCAATATTGAATGGCCTCTCTTTGGGTTTTGATAGTCTATAACTAAATTGATTCATAATAAACATGAGAATTCACCATACATGAAAATACTTTTTCAAAATTCTTAAGAGCATGCTAATAAAGATAATAGCATAACTAAAAACATGTTTTTAAAACATGATACTGGTTAAGTAATACAGTGAAACATTGACAAACTAGAACATTTAATTTTTCATGGGACTAATAACTATATAATGAGTGATTAGGAGTTATTATGATTAAATTTTTCTTTTTAGGGGTTTATGAAAATTTATTAAAAATTATAGGGTATCTTTAAAAAAAAAAGTTGAGGGGGAACTTAAGCCCCCTAAATCCTAGCTCTCTCTATCCATGCAGTGAAAGATATATTTACGTTAAACTGATTGCTAGAGAGTGAAAAGGGTTCTCTCTCTATTTTTCTTTCCTATCTCTTTCTTCTTTCTTTCTTTCTCTTTCTTTTGTTTTATTATCCCTTTATTTTTATTTATCTTTGTTGAAACTTATTTGATCAAACCGATTCACCTTGTTCACATATGTAGGTAGCCTTGAAGGATTACTTTGGTGCCAAAAAGATATGTGACACATGATCAAAGCTAGCTATTTTGATGCCAGTATGTCATATTTTCTCACGTTTTCATACCCTTCTAACATGCCACATCCTCTCTTATTTGTACTTCGATTTCTAGCCTTAAGTGCCCATCATTTGTGACAATTTTCTAAGGCTTCATGAGAATCTTTTCTTCATGTAGTCATCGCATATTATCCAAGCAGCATGATGGCTAAGTATAAATATACAATTAATTCCAAATATAAACCTAAATTAATATTTTAGAAATAAAGGACTAAATTCTGATAAATCCTATTTTCATCGCATTTTTCTTAACTAAGGTAGTAGTTCAATTTTGCAGGGGTTGGGTGAGTTTTAAAACTAGGACTGTTTTCGGAGTTTTTACAGATTGTAATCTTCATCATTATTATCGTATAAATTCCACAACTGTTTCTAGAAAACAGTTGTGGGTGGAAAAACAACTTAATTTATAACGATGGTTTTTGAAAACTGTACTCATGTAATCCATATTTTCAATGATGGTTTCGAATTTGTTTCCATGAGTGCAGTGTTTTAACTAGGGAATTAGAAGAAGATTTATTTATTTTAATTTTTTATTTATTTTATTCAAAATCATTGTAGAAAAACCTTCGTATGAAGTACTACAATTTGTAGATGTGAATATCCAGGAGAAAGTCAGCAAGAGACGTAAGAGATAACTGTTGAAGGCCGCATATAAGATGGAGGGTAGGGATTATTTAGTCAAAAACCCTAGCAGGGGAATCTCATGAATCTATATGTTGGGTTACACATGATTACCGCTCAAGATAAATAGAATCTGTTCATCAATTTGAAATATAAAATGATCAGGGCCTCCCTATAAAAACAATACGTATCTTTTGGAATGAGTTAAAAAGAATTTATTTAGAAGTACAAGATGTACATATTAATAATCATGTCTTTTACCATTTGATTATTCGCCGAAATAATAATGCCAATTTTTTAGTCAATTAAATCATATAGAAAGTGATATGAATAATGTGGATTTTTGTGCTTGTCCATCTATGCATGTCTGCCCATATGCGCATATAAAAAACACGCACATGTATATGTAACAATATATATATTTTCCTATATATATATATATATATATATATGTATGTTTGTAAGAGCATGCTTTTGATCTAGACGCGCGGGCCGCCACCCACACTTAGCAGCAACATGATCTCTGATCTATCATGTCGTCTACTGATGTTGTCTAGAATATTTTGGAATATTTATATAAATATACGTGCACATGCTTTTCTATACATTAATATCACTTTTGTCAGAAGAAACCTTCGCCGGGCAAACGATGACTATCTAATATTATAATTGAATTTAACACCCAACTTCAGCAACTCTTCATCAATATATATATATATTAGAAAAATTATTTACCTTCGGTACACATGGGGCCCGTGTATGCATTTTTAGTGTAGACGCAGGGTTGAATTTAAGGGGAAAAGCAAAAAAGTTTGAGCGGAAAAGATGGCGTTCCACCAATACACGAGGTATGCAAACGTGCATCTTTAAATTTTAACATTTAAAAAAAAAATGCGTGTTTTCGTTCCTACTCTATTAAATGTCAGGTGACATTTTCAATGTTAGTCACATTTAGGCTTCAATACTTGTAACGTGATATTTTTTTTTATTGCCCGCCCCCCAAGCACTCCCTCTCTTCCTTTCCTTGCCCTTGTTAAAATCATTCCTTTTAAACATATTCACATTTAAACATTTTTTCTTAAGGTGAGTCTATTAACAACCCATATTTTACTTTTTTTATCCACTTTTTAAAATCATTTACCATATTAATTTTAAAATTAAAAAATTACTTGTTGCATCTATTTGTTTTCCTAAAAAGTCATTACAACTAAATTATTTGTCTTTCTTATTTCTTACTTATTTCTCCACATACTAAATCTAAGTCACTACACAGTTTTTTTTAAGTATGTTTTGTTTTATTTTTAGTTTTAAATTTTTTTCTTATGAGAGTCTTTTTTACTTTTTAGATATCCAATAAAAACTCTTTATCAGTTTATATGTTGAGATCAAAAAAATCTATGAACTTATTCTTTGGTATATTTCTTCTTGAGACGATTAAAACTTGAGAATAACATATTCATGAAGCTGAGTATTCTACAAGCTTGGTTGAAAATGTTATGAATTTGGTTAATACTTTTATTAGATAATTAGAAAAAGTTCACAATTCAGAGTTTGCATAAATTCTTAATCATTTCTCTCAATTATTTCAATAAAATCAATATATTTGATTATATATCCACATCATGCATACGTGTTTTCCATTTACTTGTTATTTCTTAGAAAACAAAAAACTAGTTAAAACATGGAACTACAAAAACTATTGAAAAATAAGAATAATAACAAACAAAATAAAAGAATCTTATCTTCTAAAAAAATCTCGTGGAAATGAATTAAAAAATAACAATGAAATACAACATTAAAAAAATTAAGGAAAAATGTATAGGGATTTAGACTGTAATGGAAGGAGAAAGAAAAAAGTAAATAATTTATTTATGAGGGTTTTTTGGAAAAATTAAGGATGAAACAAGTAATTATTTAATTCTAAAATTAATATGATAAGTGGTTACAAAAAAAAGAGTGAAAAATAAAATGGGGGTGCGAATAGACCTATCCTTTTTCTTAGAACTCTCGTAACTAATACTTTATTACTGCTCAAACTAGTTTATATAAAACAATGCAATGCGAATGTCTAAAATCCAAGATCTCTTAGTAAGGAGATGAGCAGTTCCTACTTAATCATCGCACGACGCTATATAGACTTTTCAAGGATATTAACTCCTCTGCATCTATTGAATTATAGGGTCAATTTTAATATATTTTTCATATTTTATATATTATATCACTTTGCCTCTTGAATTTAAACTAATCACATTTAACTTTTTTAGGGCGAACCATTTTCTCATGATGAAAGAAGCTGGGCTGACGCTTATTGAACGCATTTCTTTAAAGAAAAACTCGTTGTTAAAATTTCTGATAGTAACAGAAGGATAAAAGGGAGTTAAGTGTTCTCATTATAGTTTTTTTTTCAATTATAATGTTTTTAACATAAATAATAATAAAGGGGTTAAGGGCCTAATTCAAAATTCAAAGAGTAATTTGGAGCTTTTATAGTTTCGCTGGACAAAGTACAAATAACCCTATAATTGAAAGGACTATATAAGAAGGGGAATTCTACAATGGAGTAAAGGTGTTTTACCCCATCAATGGGGTAAAAAAAACATCAATGGGGTAAAAAAACTTTATTGTGCATCCAACTACATTAGATTACAAAAAAAAAATAAAAAAGCAAAAAATAACAAAAAAAATAATAAAAACAAAAACAAAAACAAAACAAAACAAAAAAAGAACAAATTTTTTCTTTCCGGTTCTCTGTGTTCGACGTAGAAGGCAGGTAAGGAGGGTTTGCCGCCATGAGATGCTCGGAGAAGAAGGCCAAAGACCCAGCACATCGCCATGCCCACTCGAAGTTGTCCCCCATTGCCAAAGAAGAAGCTCTTGTGACCCATCTCCGAAACCCATATTGGGGATTGCGGATGGGGTTACCGGAGGGGGGGTGGGGAGCCCAATCATGGGGGCGGTGGGGGGAGGGGGGCGAACCCAACCCAGTCGCGGGGGTATGGCTGGGGGAGGGGGGCGAACCCAGTCTTGGCGGGAGGGGGGGGGGGGAGGGGGGCTAGACACAGGGGGGGGCTTGGTAGCAGTCCACAGGGGAGTGGGTCGCTGGGTCGCTGGGTCGCCGTCGAAGGGGCTGGGAAGTTTGTTGGAAGAGTTTTTTATTTTTTTTAATTTTTTTTATTTTTTAAGTATAAGCACATGTTATTACTCACATCCTAATTTGGTGTATGATATTAATCCACCCGTTCTCATCCGTTGCATCTTACCCAATTGATGGAGTAGATTGTTTTCCCTATTATTGAATTCCCCATATAAAAATAATCTATTGATTTTTTTTATTAATAAATGATGATAGGTGATAATAAAAACAGTTTTTTTGGAACAAATTAATCTAGCTCAGTTGGACTCTAAAAAATCATCATATTATGATTCAATCAAGTTGGCACCCTCTAAAAAAATCTATCACATACTAAATTAGTCTCGCACTCAAATAGAAATGTCCATACAATAACTAATTAGCGACGACCAATAAGGGGGTGGCACAACAATAATGATATATATATATATATATATATTCCTTATGATGAGCCCAGGTTTGATATTATTAGCCCCAACCAAAGGTCCTACACCGTCAATAAGTCGTGCAACATTGTACTCATGATTTTGTGAGTGAAAAGTATAAAAGAATAGTTCGTTTCTATTTCATTGGCACAACCTAGTTAAGTGTTATTTTATTTTATTTTATTTTATTTTTTTTTAAAGACAATAGGGGTGAGATGGAACCAAGGATTTTCTTTTTCTCTCAGTAATATATATATATATATATATATATATATATTAACAACTAAATGCTAAATTTAACACTATGTATAGCATCTATCAAACTTAACATGAAAAAAAGGAGAAAGAGGGAATAGCATAATAAATTATGGGTTTAGAAAATTATAGCATGATTTTTAGAGAATATAAGTTAATAGAATATTTTAAACTAAAGTAATAAATTACCCAAAATGCCCTCAATCTTCTCCCCATGTCTATCAAGTCGTCACCTTCGTTGGCTTCGGTGAACTCATCGGTAATGGTTGACACAAGCGTGGTTGACAGAGCAACAGTCTAGTTGTTGTCATCGGCTAGAAACATGCTATGGACGGATCGTAACTTCTCTGGCACCGTGAAAATCGCACCTCGCTTTCCTTATCTCTCCTCTGCTCTCTTCCAGAATTGGAAGCTCGTCATAGCCATTCCCATAGCCGTCACAGTCGCAAGCGATCGGTAGCGAGAATCGCGAGTGTGACGGTGGAAATCGCGATTCCTCTTCACAGTTGCGCATTGTATCGTTGTGATGGTAGGTCGGCGAGCATCTCCGGCACTTTCATTCTGCAATGGCCGTCATTCTCTGGTGATAGCTTCATTGCGATCCTAGGTGAGAGTTATTGGGATTTTATTAATTTCCTATTATGGCTTACAACAATTATATTATAAGCTATCTAATTTAATAGGGCTAAATAAGTGATCTATTAGATAGGTTCTAGAGATATCTATTGGGTATACGCTTTAATGTATAGAAACTCAACACTAATTAAATTAGGGTTGATGGGAATCTAAGTTAAGTTAGTAAATAAGGGTCATTATATAGGCTGTGGTCCTCAAGTCAAATCATAATACGTAATATTTGCTCTTCTCCTCCTTCCCCATTAAGAGAGAGAATCCATAAAGCACCTTAAGAACCTAAAGAGATTTGATTATAGAAGACTTCATCTTTCTCTAATTTGTCTCAATGGATTCAGGTATACTTCCGATTACTTTAGCTTGATGATCTAATATGAGATCCTTGATTTGGGGATAGTTTTCATCAATTAAAGTTTTTTCTAACAAGTGACATCAAAGCCGCTCATGTTGAATCATTGAGATATGTGTGTTATATTTGTTTTGGGTGCATTCAAATTCGGCAATTTCTAGCTTTAATTGTTGAGTTTGAAAATTTTTGTGATTATTTACGCTTTTGGATACAACCTTCAGTGTATATACATGTATATATTTGGGGGAACGTATATTTACTCGTTTAATTTTGTTCAAGTCTGGATTTGGTTTTGGGAAAAAAAGGATGAATATTGTTTTTTTTTTTGTTTTTGGATTCAGATGAAGGAAGGCGGTGTTCATTATCAAAAGTTTTTATTTATTTATTTTTATTGAGGGATCAATTTTTGAATGGATTAAAAAAAAATTGTTTGATGGTGACTACATGTTGAAAAAAAAAAAAAAAAGAGATTAGGGTTTTTGAATTTTCTGGGCTTGAGCCCATAAGGTTTAAAGGCTCAAAATTTAAGTCAGTTGGGCCTTAAGCCCATTTTTCTTTGGGCTGGTGGTAAAGAATCTAGGGGCTAGATAAGGATCCGGATTGCGTTGACATGACCCGGTCCAGGCCTAACCCGTTCAACACGGACCCATTGACTTTTACTACGGTTAGTCGTTGACTTTGACCATCTCTTTTTAATTTTATTTTTAAAAAAATTTTTGTCTGATATTTCAAAATAAATTGATTGAAATTATATGTTGTCAAAGTAACCTCTATACTGTAAATTTGTTTATTTTGGAATATTAAGATGTATATGTTTATTATTTATGTGAATAATGATCGGCCCAAAGGAATATTATTGTTTGGCCAAATAATAGGCATACCTGTGGTAATAAATACGTGACGATTATTAGATTTTTTCATGTGAGCAATGAGTCAATCTAAAGAAAAGATTTATTGCTAGACAAGATTAATTGTCAATATTTGTTTATTGCACGGAGAGTACCACTTACAGTTAATATTTCTGTCCAAAGACTAAATGTCAATGTTGTGCTACGTATCTTGTGTTAGGGCTCACCATTATGTGAATTATTTAATCATGTCATGTATGGACTTATTAATTGAGTATTCTTATTTTGTGGCATGATTATTGATTGTGAGCTTGTTATTTTGTTTTGTTCTCGATTCAGTTACTACTTCTGCTTCAACAATATCTGCCAATATTAATTTTATTCTTGTGCTTAATGGCACAAACTTCAATAATTGGAAAGAAAATGTTATGATTGGTCTTGGTTGTATGGATCTTGACTTTGCGCTTCGGGTAGAGCGGCTCGCATCTCTCAATGAGAAAAGTTCCAGTAATGATAAAGTGAACGTGGGGAAGTGGGACTGTTCTAATCTCATGAGTCTTATAATCATGAAACATTCTATTCTGGAAACCTTTAGGGGCTCTACGTCCGAAGAGAAGAATGCTATAAAATTCCTTATGGAAATAGAATAACATTTTGTAAAAAATGAAAAGGCTTAAACAGGTACCATTTTGACTAACCTTGTTTCATTGAAGTATAAAGGAAAAGGGAACATAAGGGAGTACATCATGGAAATGTCTCATATTGCTTCCAAACTAAAGGCCCTAAAGTTAGAGCTGTCTAAGGACTTGATGGTGCACTTAATTTTGATTTCTCTTCCTGCACACTACAGTCAGTTTAAAGTGAGTTACAATACTCAAAAGGACAAATGGACTCTTAATGTGCTCATATCCCATTGAGTACAAGAAGAGGAAAGGCTGAAGTGAGAAAGAACTACAAGTGCTAACTTAGCATCCACCTCTAAGGACAAGAAAAGGAAAAGAAGAAAAGAAGCTGTAGATGGGACATCATAGCATAAGGTGCAAAAGAAATAGGATAAGGAGTTTACCTATTACTTTTGCGATAAATCTAGACACATAAAGAAAGAATGTCCCAAATACGTCAAGTGATGTGTCAAGAAAGTATGCTTCTCACTTTGGTTTATTCTGAAGTTAATTTAGCTTATGTACTTAGACATACTTGGTGGATAGATTTTGGTGTAACTACTCACATAAGTGTGTCTATGCAGGATTGTCTGTGGAGCCGACAACCAAATGATGTTGAAAGATTCATCTATGTGGGCGATGGCAAAACAGTTGCAGTAGAGGCTATGGGAACTTTTAGGCTATTGTTAAAGACTGGTCATTTTTTGAATTTGGAAGACTCGTGTAGTACTGTCTTTTAGACGGAATTTGGTTTCAATTTCTATTTTGGACAAATTCGGATATTCTTGTTTATTTGGAAATAATAAATTTAGTTTTTTTTTTTAAGATTCAAATCTTATTGATATTTGTTCTTTATCTTTGCATCATAACCTATATTTGTTGGACACAATTGCCTCATTTAATGAAACATTGCGTACAAGTTCATGTGGTACAAATCAAAAATTAACTGACAGGGATTCCGCCACACTATGGTGCAAGCGTTTAGGCCATATCTCTCAATAGAGAATTCAGAGACTTGTGTCTGATGGGATTCTTGATCCCCTTAATTTGATAGATTTTCAAGTCTATATTGAGTGTGTAAAGGGGAAACAGACAAATATTAGGAAATTAGGTGCCAACAGATGTTTTAATATCTAAGAACTTATTCATACTTATATTTACAGACCATTCCCTGCAGTTTCTTGGAATGGTCAACAATATTTTATTACTTTCATAGACGATTATTCAAGGTATGGGTACCTATATTTGATTCATGAGAAGTCACAATCCCTGGATGTATTTAAGGCCTTCAAAGTTGAAGTTGAAAATCAACTTGGCAAGAAAATTAAAGCTATCAAATCTGACCGTGGTGGTAAATACTATGGTAGATATGATGGATTCGATGAATAACACCTAGGACCTTTCGAGAAATTCCTAGAGGAATGAGGTATCGTCCTGCAATACACAATGCCAGGCAAACCTAGCATGAATGGTGTTGCTGAGAGATGAAACAGAACGCTTAAGGACATAGTAAGAAGTATGATTAATCATTCTTCTTTACCAGAATCCCTCTGGGGAGAAGCTCTAAAGACTGCAGCATATATCCTCAACAGGGTTCCAAGCAAAGCAATAGCTAATACCCCTTATGAACTATGGATAGGCAAGAAGCCTAATGTTAGGCCTCTTCACATTTGGGGTTGTCTAGCTGAGAAAAGGCCTTACAGACCAAATGAAAAGAAACTGAACTCAAAAACTGTAAGCTGTTACTTTGTTGGGTACTCTTAACGGTCAAGGGGTTTCAAATTTCATGATAACTACTAGGATAATTTTCAAGATGGGAAATGCAAGATTTCTTGAGGAAGTTGAGTTTGTGGGAGGGAGATAAGTTTAGAGACATTGTCTTTAAAGAGGAATTCATTTCTCTTCCTACTATTGCTACTGATAATGATCAGGCTCCTATTCCTAACATTGTTCAAAATACAAATCCAGAATATCAAGAAAATGTAGAAGAACTCCCTATGCAAAATGAAGAAATTATACCTAAAGTGCAAACTCAATAACCTCAAGAGGATATGCCATTGAGAAGATCCGCTAGAGAAAGGAGAAGTGCAATTCCGGATGACTATTCCATTTTTCTTCAAGAACGTAAGGTTGATACAGGAGTGGTGGAAGATGATCCAATCAACTTCCATCAAGCCAAACAAAGTTCTAGTTCTTAAAAGTGGATTGATGCCATGAATGATGAGATGAAATCCATGAAGGACAATGATGTTTGAGATCTCGTCGAAATGCCCGAAGGTTTGAAACCCATTAGTTACAAATGGATATTTAAGACTAAAAGGGGTTCAAAAGGCTATGTTGAGAGATATAAGGCTCGTCTAGTTGTCAAGGGATTCACTCAGAAGGAAGGCATTGATTACAAACAGACTTTCTCTTCAGTTTCAATGAAAGACTCTTTCAGGATCATAATGGCACTTGTGGCCCATTTTGATTTGGATCGACATTAGATGGATGTAAAGACTATGTTTTTCAATGGTGACATTGATGAGACAATATATATGATGTAGTTAGAAAACTTTGTAACCGCTGACCTAAAGAAAATGGTCTGCAAATTGAAGAAATCCAAATATGGTCTCAAACATACTTTCCGTCAATGGTATCACAAATTTCGTCAAGTTATTATCTTGTATCAGTTTGGAGTAAAGAAGGTTGATGATTGTGTATATCATAAGTTCAGTGGGAGTAAGTACATATTCCTGATGTTATATATCGATGACATATTGCTTGCTAACAGTGATGTAGGCTTATTGCATGAAACCAAGAGAATTTTGACTAAGAATTTTGACATGAAAGATCTTGGGGATACCTCTTTTATCACAAAAGAGCTATATCGATAGAGTTCTTAATAGATTGGGTATGAAAGGTTGTGCACTAGGAGATACCCCTGTTGCAAAGAGAGACAAGTTCAGTCTCAGTCAGTGCCCCAAGAATGAGTTGGAATGGAAGGAAATACAAAAGATTCCTTATCCCTCAACTGTAGGAAGTCTTATGTATGCTCAAGTATGCACGCATCTGGACATCACGTTCATAGTGGGAATGTTAGACAGTTATTTAAGTAACCCAGGGATGGATCATTGGAAAGCAGCCAACGGGTTATGTGGTATTTGCATAAAACAAGTATCACATGCTTATTTATCGGAGATCAGATCATTTAGAGATCATTTGATATTTTGATTCTGATTTTGCTGGATACCAAGACAGTAAAAGATCCATGTCGGGCTATGTCTACCTATTAGCTAGAAGAGCTATTTCCTAGAAGAGTACTAAGCAGACACTCGTAGCTTCTTCCACTATGGCAGCTGAGTTTATAGCTTGTTATGAGGCACCTAATCATCAGATATGGCTGCGAAATTTTGTCTCAGGGCTGTTAATTGTGGATGGTTTTGAAAGACCATTAAAGATATGTTGTGACAATAATTCATCTGTGCTCTATTCCAATAACAACAGAAGCTCTGCGAAGTCGAAGCACATAGACTTCAAGTTTCTCATTGTTAAAGAAAGAGTTCAGAGTCATCAAATGACTATAGAACATATTGTGACAAACTCTATGATAGCAGATCCGCTTACTAAGAATTAACCTCCCAAGGTCTTTCATGAGCACACTGCTCATATGGGTGTTGTTTTATTTGATGATGTGCATGTTTAGTGGGAGTTTAAATTTTGATGTTCTTTATTACAGACACGTTTTTTATTTATTTTCTGGAGAATAAAGTATATGGTTCATTTATAAACTTTGAATGTTATTCATTTTTTTATCTCAATAAAGAATAAAGCTAGACCAGTTAGAAATAGGCATGTTTAAAATCACATTGCATGTAATTTCCATGCTACGCATCCATATTCGATCTATGTCATTAAATATATTGGTATGGTGACTATTGATGGGTCTAGTTACGAATATATGTAATGAAGGTCACTTTAATCCCATATTATCGTTGTAAAGTAGCTACTATATTTGCAAGATCAGGCTCTTACAGGATTTGGTTTGCTCGTGTGCGAGTACGCACCATCTTCTAATTCCTATTTAATCACAAGAAAAGATATTGTTATACTCCTAATATCCCTTCTTTCATTCATATCTTTTCATATCAGGTCATTCCATATCATATTTAATCATATTATAAAACATCATAATAGAAATCCATCGTGATTTCATCATATATCGTACCATAACTTTATCATAAACTTATCATGAGTAATACTTGATCATTATATCATAACATCATTATATACATTCCATATTTGAACTTTGTCCTTTTGTACATTTTACAAAAAGTACATCATTTTTTTTTCGGTAGTGTTATATACATGTCTGATACATATTATACTTACTATACATACATGGTCAAAATGAAATGGAAGTGTCTATCACTTTACCATTATACATATATACAATCCTAAGGTCAAAAGGGGTCAAAGCTTGAATCTAAACAAACTATTATGTCGTGACGTCGGAGAAAATATCAGAGTCCGCATCCCATTCATCGTCATCAAATAAGATCTCTTCAGGATCTTCCTCCTGCTCCTCAAATTCTTCTTGTTCCTCCTCAATATCTTCCTCATCATCACTCGCGATGATGATGAGGTTCTCCAGGGTTTTCCTCTGGGTCGGCTGGAAAATCAGCAGGGTCCATTTCATCATTGTTTGCATCGGCCTCCGCCTCCTGTGGAGGAATCTCCTGAATTGGTACTGCTGGAATAGGGTCCTCTGGCAGAATTAGA
The DNA here is from genome assembly GCA_038430175.1 of Ficus hirta. Classification (NCBI taxonomy): domain Eukaryota; kingdom Viridiplantae; phylum Streptophyta; class Magnoliopsida; order Rosales; family Moraceae; genus Ficus; species Ficus hirta. The sequence goes on along the minus strand of CM076586.1, from coordinate 4,149,837 downwards.
CCTCCCTGGAACACTGGCTCCCCGATGCCAGCATCATCGGCTGGCATAAATGGGTAGTCATCCTCAGGGGCAGCTGCCTGTAACATATATGCTATTATCTCAGCCTCTATAATAGCATCTATCATATTGTCCAATGTTATCTCCATTATCGAGGCCGGAACAAATTGCTTGACTTCGGGAGGTAACCCTTCCCTGAGAATATGCAGTGCCTGCAACTCCGATCTATCTATATCTCGAGGAATATAGGGCAACATTGCGTCTAGAAACCTTCGGCAATAGTGGCCCATAGACTCATTTGGATATGCATGCCAATCAGTAACTTGACTAAAATATCACCTCATGTACATGTCGTTATATATCTTCGAGTCGCGATAAGGCATGTTGGCTTCCTCTCCAGATAGTGGCCCATAACATGCAATGATTAGGGCGCAGAAGTCTACCCATGATGCTCCTGGAATCTTTGGTTCCCCTAAGGTCAGCCACCACAACCGAGCATCTCCCGCCAGACACTGACTAGCTAACAAAACTTGAAGGTGTGTTTCTATATGACATACTCTGAATATCGTCTCCATATCATGGAGCCATCCTGCTAGTGTTACCGTTCTTCGGGTCCTGTCGAAGATAAGGGGTTTCATTTTGTAAAATGACAAAGAAGCGTCACGATCCTCTTCTATCCGTCTCGGGTCCATGTACTCTATCATATTATACTCGCATAATAAGTATATATGCACTAAAAAAAAATTTTCTTTTTACTTACAATGACTGTGGCACTGGCAGACGGACTGTGAAACCGAAAAGCAGGAAACCTCGCTTTGATACCAACTCTGTAACGACCCGCCTTACGTAAGCCGTTACCATATTTATCTGACTAAATTACTTAACTTACTTGACATTGCGGAAATACGGAATAATTTTTTTTTTTTTATAACTTAAAACCTAACTCAATCACATACTTATATATATATATATATATATATATATATATATACTCAGTTGAGTATCAGAGTTTCAAATTCATTTTACACACTGCAAATTTTACTAGTAACAAATAAAAACATTTTATTTCAAAACGTGTAGCGTATCCAACCCGAAGTTTCACAGTTAGCCATGCCATACCCCACCATCTTACATCAAGTATTGCCAATAGGCGGCTTACCTACAGCAGAAATATAAGTCATGAGCTTTCACCCAATTGGTACAACTATCATCCCGTAAAATATTTCGTAATAAAACAATACATGTACCAATTATGCTTTCATTATGTTTTCTTAGGTTAGCATATTTTAGGGCCCTTACGTAACATGAGTGTACATACCGTAACACGCAGCCATGGAGTGGTTGGGGCGGCTAGCCCAATCTAACTCAAACCATGGACCAAACCCACCCTCGTGGTAGGTCGGTACGACACGAGAAAAACTTGCTTAACATCATACTTGAAAACAATTTCGTTCTTGAAAACAGTTTCATTCTTGAAGACAGTTTCTTACTTAAAAACAGTTCCTTAAAAACAGTGTTTTGAAAACAGTTTCTAACTTAAAACTTGATCACATTCTTACCATGTGGTTTATCATTAGTGAGCATGCTTTCATGATGCCACAATAATATAACATACGACATATGCATTACAAACAGTAATACATGAGCTTTGAAAAACATGCAAAGCAATAAAACAGTTTGCCTATGCTGTAGGCGGGGTTGTACTTACAAGTTGCCCTAGGTTCTGGATTTGTTGTTCCAATGAGGCACAACGACAGGTTCCCCTCCTGTTTCCAAATAGGGAGTAAGATAAAGATCATCCTATCTTACTATAGACCATAACATTCAATGTTGGTATCCAAACCAACAACCTTAAGTAACCATAGATACAAGCCCAACATGTTACAATGGTATCCCATTTGGTTACTATAAATAACCTTAGATGTAAAGCCCAACAGATTAAATTAGTATCTCATTTGGTTACTCTGGGTAACCATGGATACAAGGCCCAATATATTGATTTTGGTATTCTATCTGATTACTATCCGTCATAACATTATTACTATTTTTTTTTTCCAAATAACTTGGCCCATTTTATTCATTTTTCTCACAACACCTTGTGATATTGTCTTTTAAAATCAGTTGTAAAATTTCAATATCATTTTTAACCATTTTTTTGTAAACTGTAGTTCCTTTTTGAACAAAGACAGTAAAACTATAAAATTCTGAAAACTGCCTTTGAAAACAGTCCCGTAAATTTAGTTGTCACTGCATGTGCAGGAATTTCCTATTCATGCACTGTTTTGAAAGAATTTTAGTTTTTATCTTCAAATCGGTTTTGAATTTGAAAACTTTTTCTTCATGAAAGTTATATACCTCAATAAATCCTACAACTTTCATTCTTTACTCAAAACTTGATTCTATATTTAACCAATCCATTTTCCTTTTTGAAACATCCTGGCCGCGCATAGTGTCTGCCGACCAGGTTCGGAAATTTATAAAAACGGAAGCCTTTGGAGCTTGTTTTTCAAAAACTATTCACTTTGCCCCCAAGGATTTTCCATTTTCTACAACTTTACAGTTATGACTTTTCCCCAATTCGGCCTTTAAGGGGCTTAAAATTCAGTTTCCAAAAACTGTCCCATTAACTTAAAAAAAATCTGACAGTTTGTGTTTGTTGGTTTTTTGTTGGAAATTTCGCACACACTACTTCAAACGGTCGTAACCGTGAGCCTACATTATTCATGCAGCGTGACGGATATGTTCATAGCATTCAACCATACATTCACCTTCTTACTTAAAAATCACCAAATAGGTAACCTTACATAATTTACCAAATTGTATTTTTAGGTCAAATTCCATAACCATCATACTTAGATTATTCATATAACCATCATTCTCAAACCATCCATAATCAAGCATGTGAAGACATATTCACAAACACTTGGTAAGCAATCATAACCATAAACTCATTCTAGAGCAAAAATCAAACCTATGCTTAGATCTATCAACCAAATCACCCTAAGCATAGATCGAAGCCATACCAATCACATAAAACCATAACATAGGGCAACATAAAACTTATGAGCTTATGCTCTTACATCCCAAGCTTGAAATACATGTAAATCTCTAATTAACTTAAGGAAATACTCAAAAGGATTAAGAGGAATACCTCTAAAGCTTGAGGGGTGAATCTAGGTTTTGGGATGAGAAAAATTTTCCTCCTCGCTTCTCTTCACACAACCGGCCACCCTCTTGCTCTCTCTTTCTCTTTTTTTTTTTTTTTTTTTTTTTTTCCCGGTTCCTAAGGCTAGAGGAGAAGTTGGAAAAGAACTAGAAATTTTTAGGCTCAACTAAATGGTTCACATGCAACCCCACATCACCTATTTATAGACGAAAATTCTTGAATTTCCAACAATTATTTTTATTCTTAAAAATTGTATATTTATCCCCAAAAATAAAATATTTACTCATAAACCCCCTTAGGTGGCCGGTCATGTGGAGCCCCTTTAGGCCAAGAAATCTTTTCATAATCATCCACCTAATTCTTTCCAATTTTTCAAAAAATCCCAAAATTAACATATTTATCCATGATGAGGTGTCCTCCAATTAGGGCTCCGTTTGGCATTTCCTCTTAATGTGCAGTCCATTTTCTTAATAAAGCAGATATTACAAATACTGTTTTCAACTATTAACAGTACTGCAATATTGAACTGCACTCCAGAATTTATCTGCACTTAACTGGACTGCAGGTTTTTCTTAGGACTTGAAGCTACTAAGTCCTTATTGCTATAAATATTATACCTGATTTTTCTATAGTGGTCCCGTGCCTTATTCTTAGGGCCGGCAATTTCGGACACGACACGGTGACACGACACGAGAACGATACGTAATAAATGGGTTTGGACCGCACGTTTAATAATTGGGTTGAAATTGGGTCGACACGTTTAACACGAAAATAAACGGGCCGGAAACGGGCTAACACGATTAACACGTTTAACACGTTTATGTTAGAATTTTCAAACTATTCTAAAACTCTTTTATAACAAGTATAGGCCCATTTATATGTTTGATACAAGATCATAAAACAACTATTGAAGAATTTTCATTACTGAAATAATATAAATTAGAAGTTACGAAGATGTTGCTTCTGATATAAAATAATAATCTTATAATTAACTAGTTAATAATATAAAATAGTAAACGAATTATAGTTATAGTTAACTAGTTAACAATATAAAATAGTAAATCTAATTATGTATATATATTTGGATTAGGGTATTAGGGTAATCTTATAGTTAACAAAGACATAAATTTATTAGGATGTAAAACAGTAAAACTCACTCATCATTTTAAAACTACATTTTTCAAATTTGAACTTTAACTTTCCAAATTCTTATTGAACATGAAAAAAAATTCAGAAATAATATTTAAATATTCTTGTCATCATTTCTGTGTTTTTTACTTGTCGTCTTCGAATTACTATTGTAGTTTATTTTTTTGCTTGTTGTTTAAAGCAACTGAGTATTTGACAATACTATAAAATGTGTTTAATTCCAAAACAACGTTACGCTGTTTGGTAATCAATAAGTAAGTCTAGTGTGGTATTGTGGTAGTAGTATGGAATGATTGTAAATAAAAGGGACCCTTTTAAGCTTTAGTGAAAAGTTTGTTTGTGGCGTCTTTTTTCTGCGAAAAGTACTTTTTGATTCGTTTTTCAAAAAAATTTAAGGTCAAATTTTTCATCAACATCTTAATATGAAGTTATCTTATTATGTGAAGCCAATCTCAAAATGGATTTTAGTAACTTAATAAAATGTCCTTTTATTACGTAACTAAAACAACCCCAACCACTCCATGGCTACGTGTCATGATACGTACACTCATGTTATGTAAGGGCCCTAAAATATGCTAACCTAAGAAAACATAATGAAAGCATAATTGGTACATGTATTGTTTTATTACGAAATATTTTGCGGGATGATAGTTGTACTAACTGGGCGAAAGCTCATGACTTATATTTCTGCTGTAGGTAAGCCGCTTATTGACAGTACTTGATGCAAGATGGTGGGGTATGGCATGGCTAACTGTGAAACTTCGGGTTGGATACGCTACGCGTTTTGAAATAAAATGTTTTTATTTGTTACTAGTAAAATTTGCAGTGTGTAAAATGAATTTGAAACTCCGATAGTCAACTGAGTATATATATATATATATATATATATATAAAAGTATGTGATTGAGTTAGGTTTTAAGTTATAAAAAAAAAAAATTATTTCGTATTTCCGCAATGTCAAGTAAGTTAAGTAATTAAGTAAGATAAATATGGTAACGGCCTACATAAGGCGGGTCGTTACAGAGTTGGTATCAGAGCGAGGTTTCCTGCTTTTCGGTTTCACAGTCCATCTGCCAGCGCCACAGTCATTGTAAGTAAAAAGAAATTTTTTTTTAGTGCATATATACTTATTATGCGAGTATAATATGATAGAGTACATGGACCCGAGATGGATAGAAGAGGATCGTGACGCTTCTTTGTCATTTTACAAAATGAAACCCCTTATCTTCGACGGGACCCGAAGAACGGTAGCACTAGCAGGATGGCTCCAATTTATGGAGACGATATTCAGAGTATGTTATATAGAAACACACCTTCAAGTTTTGTTAGCTAGTCGGTGTTTGGCGGGAGATGCTCGGTTGTGGTGGTTGACCTTAGGGGAACCAGAGATTCCAGGAGCATCATGGGCAGACTTCCGTGTCCTAATCATTGCATGTTATGGGCCACTATCTGAAGAGGAAACCAACATGCCTTATCGCGACCCGGAGTTATATAACGACATGTACATGAGGTAATATTTTAGTCAAGTTACTGATTGGCATGCATATCCAAATGAGTCTATGGGCCACTATTACTGAAGGTTTCTAGACGCACTGTTGCCCTATATTCCTCGAGATATAGATAGATCGGAGTTGCAGGCACTGCATATTCTCAGGGAAGGGTTACCTCCCGAAGTCAAGCAATTTGTTCCGGCCCCGATAATGGAGATAACATTGGACAATATGATAGATGCTATTATGGAGGCTGAGATAATAGCATATATGTTACAGGCAGCTGCCCCTGAGGATGACTACCCATTTATGCCAGCCGATGATGCTGGCATCGGGGAGCCAGTGTTCCAGGGAGCTCCAATTCTGCCAGAGGACCCTATTCCAGCAGTACCAATTCAGGAGATTCCTCCACAGGAGGCAGAGGCCGATGCAAACAATGATGAAATAGACCCTGCTGATTTTCCAGCCGACCCAGAGGAAAACCCTGAAGAACCTCATCATCATCGCGAGTGATGATGAGGAAGATATTGAGGAGGAACAAGAAGAATTTGAGGAGCAGGAGGAAGATCCTGAAGAGATCTTATTTGATGACGATGAATGGGATGCGGACTCTGATATTCTCTCCGACGTCACGACATAATAGTTTGTTTAGATTCAAGCTTTGACCCTTTTTGACCTTAGAATTGTATATATGTATGATGGTAAAGTGATAGACACTTCCATTTCATTTTGACCATGTATGTAAAGTAAGTATAATGTGTATCAGACATGTCTATAACACTACCGAAAAAAAAATGATGTACTTTTTGTAAAATGTACAAAAGGACAAAGTTCAAATATGGAATGTATATAATGATGTTATGATATAATGATCAAGTATTACTCATGACAAGTTTATGATAAAATTATGGTACGATATGATGAAATCACGATGGATTTCTATTATGATGTTTTATAATATGATTAAATATGATATGGAATGACCTGATATGATAAGATATGAATGAAAGAATGGATATTAGGAGTATAACAATATCTTTTCTTGTGATTAAATAGGAATTAGAAGATGGTGCGTCCTCGCACACGAGCAAACCAAATCCTGTAAGAGCCTGATCTTGCAAATATAGTAGCTACTTTACAACGACAATTGCTGGAACAGCAACAGGAAACAAATCGGCTTCATGAGTAGATAGCTCGTTTGAATCAGATACCTCATGTTAACGAAGTTCCACCCCAAGATAACCCTGTGCCCCCAGTAGCTCCCCAGGTACCGGAGGTTCATCAAGGGGTTCCACGGAATTTTGAAGTCCCATTAGCACCCGTTATAAGCGAATCCATCATTGGTTCGGGAGGACCTGTTGTACGAGCAGTTTAGGCGAATGAAGGCGCCTGAATTTGAGGGACCCACGGACCCGATAGAAGCCGATAATTGATTAATTGATATCCAAGTGATTTTGGATTTTATGGGACTTACGGAGTAGGAAAATGGTCTTTGTGGTTCCTTTGCACTCAAGAAGGATGCACGACATTGGTGGATGACAGTCCAAATGCGCAGAGATGTTGCAAATATGAGTCGGCAGGATTTTGTAGCTGAGTTTAGAACGATGTACTACAACAGAGAAATCCTTGTGGCTCAATAAGATGAGTTCAATAGTCTGAAACAGGGGTCGATGACAGTACTGGAAGCTGTCAAGAAATTTGAACAGCTAGCCCGCCTGTGTCCAGAACTTGTACCGAACAAAACAGAGAAGGTAAGAAGAATGATGAAGATGTTTCGAACGGACATTGCCAAGCAAGTTAGTGTTGGAAGTGGTCCTCCAACCCTTATAGCTGACTATATAAGTCGGTCTATAAGAGCTGAGTACTGGATTAACCAGGATAAGGAGGCAAGGGCTCAGATTTTTAAAGTCAAGAAAGAAGAAAAAGCTGTGGTGAAGCAGTTACAGCCCAAACAGAACCATGAATTTTACTCGAAGGGCCAGACCAGTAATTCTGCCCAGAATTCCAAACAGTTCGGGAAGAACAAAAGGAAAGGGAATGTTACTAGCCAGGGTCAACAAAAGAATTACCCTCAAAAGAAGAGCAACCGAGGAAATGGGGGTAATAACAATGACTATCCCGTGCACGCCCAATATGGAAAGAAGCATCTGGGAGTGTGTAGATTGGGGACAAACGCCTACTACCTTTGTGGCAAGGAAGGACACTATGCGAGGAATTGCACCTTAAACAGCCAGAACCAGAACCCTTAGTATCCGAATAGGAATTCAAGCAGTCAATTGCATGCGGTGCAAGCAAAGATCGAAGGCCCATCGATCACACAAGGAAGACTAGAAGCTCCTGAACCACAAGCCAGGATATACACCTACACAAAAGGGGATGCTGAAGCTGGAACTTCTCACGTGATAACAGGTCAGATTTCTATCGCTATGTATGATGCAATTGCCCTATTTGATTCTGGTGCCACTCATTTGTTTGTATCGAGGGAGTTTGCCCAGAAATTAGGAAGATAAGTTGTTAACCTAAATCAATCCTTCAGAACCTCCCTTCCATCAGGAGAAATTCTGTTGTCTGATTATTGGATGCGAAATGTTCCAATAGCCATTTGTGGTAGAGAGTTTTATGTAGATCTCATTGCGATTAAACTTCAAGATTACGATGCTATCCTAGGAATGAACTTCTTAGGAAAGTACAACGTTAAGATTGATTGTCGAAAGTATTGTGTTATATTTAGTCCTTTTGGCGAAGAGGAATTCAACTTCTATGGTCAGTCTTGAAGCTCCTCAACAAGGTTTGTATCGGCAATGAAGGTATGGAAAATGTTGGCTAATGGATGCTAATGATCTTTAGCTAACATGGTGGATAAAGAACAAGAGGTAGAGTTAAAGCCGGAGGATGTCCCCATTATAAAGAAATATGTGGATGTCTTTCCGAAAGACCTACCAGGACTTCCTCCAGAGCGGCAAATTTCTTTTGAGATAGAATTGTTACCTAGATCTGCATCAATATCAAAAGCGCCTTATCGTATGGCACCGGCCGAACTTAGGGAACTTCAAGTACAGTTGCAAAAACTATTGGACAAGGGATTTAATCGACAAAGTCATTCCCTATGGGGAGCACCGGTACTATTCGTCAAAAAGAAAGATGGATTGTTACGGATGTGCATCGACTATCGTGAGCTGAATAAGATTAGGATTAAGAACAAGTATCATCTCCCTAGAATTGATGATCTTTTTGATCAACTCAAGGGAGCAGTAGTATTCTTGAAGGTTGACTTGCGATCGGGATACCATAAACTCAGAATTAAGGAGGCGGATATTCCTAAGACGGCTTTTCGAACACGTTATGGGCATTATGAGTTTCTTGTCATGCCGTTTGGATTAACCAATGCACCAGCTGCTTTTATGGATCTTATGAACCTGATATTCAAAGAGTACTTAGATAAGTTTGTTATTGTCTTCATTGACGATATTCTAATCTACTCAAGGTCGATGAAGGAACACAAGCAACACCTCAGGATGGTTTTGGAGACGTTAAGATGGAATCAACTCTATGTCTAGTTCACAAAATGTGAATTTTGGTTGGAAAAAGTTCATTTCTTAGGCCACGTGGTTTTAAAGGAAGGAATTTCCATCGATCCTGCTAAAGTAGAGGCAGTCAGTAAGTGGCTAGTACAAAAAATGTTACGGAGATACGGAGCTTTCTTGGTTTAGCCGGATACTATCGATGCTTCATTGAAGGATTCTCCAAGATTGCTGTACCTCTTATAGCTCTTACTCGAAAAGGGAAGCAATTTGAGTGGACTCAGAAATGCGAAGAAAACTTTCAAGAGCTTAAGAAGACACTTACAAGCACACCAGTGTTGATAATTCCTGACGTGGACATAGGAAATTTTGTAATTTACAATGACGCTTCTAAAACCAGATTAGGGGCTGTCCTAATGCAAAAAGGGAAGGTGGTCGCCTATGCATCACGACCGTTGAAGGATCATGAACGAAATTATCTGACGCATGATTTAGAGCTTGCAGCGGTGGTTTTCGCATTAAAAATATGGAGACATTATTTGTATGGGAATATATGTGAAATCTATACTGATCATCAAAGTCTCAAATATATCTTCACCCAAAAGGAGCTCAATATGAGGCAGCGTAGATGGCTGGAACTCGTGAAGGATTACGATTGTGAAATTCTTTACTACCCTGGAAAAGCAAATAGAGTAGCGGATGCTCTATGCAGGAAATCATCCGGTATGATGATGTCTCTTGGAATGTTGCCCCAGCTACTTCAAAAGGAAATTTCTGATTTCAATATGGAGATGATAACTGGGAAATTGTCTGTCCTGACTCTCCAGTCCAATCTCCTAGAATCATTAAGCTCTATCAAGGGAAGGACCCCTTTCTGCTCAAGGCGCAACTTTTCCTTGGAGAAAAGAATAAAGAATTCAAGGCCTCTACGGACGGAATAATCTATTTCAAGGGAAGGATTTGTGTTCCTAACTTTGAGTTTCTTAAGAAACAGATCATGTCAGAAGCACATGACGCCATACTCAGTACATCCAGGAGCTTCCAAGATGTACAAGGACCTCAGAGAAAACTATTGGTGGCCAAACATGTAAAATGAGATTGCCAACTTTGTGTCAAAATGCCTAACTTGTCAGAAAGTTAAGGCTGAACACTGACAACCTGGTGGAGATCTTCAGAAAATCGAGCTCTTAGAATGGAAATGAGAACAAACTACTACGGATTTTGCGGTTGGATTACCTAGGACCGTAAGTGGGAATGACACAATTTGGGTTATTGTTGATAGATTAACCAAATCAGCCCACTTCCTTACTATTAAGGCTACCTTTTCAGTAGAAAAACTTGCTGAAATTTACGTATCTCAGATTATTAGGCTGCATGGAGTGCCAAAATCTATCATTTCAGATCGTGATGGGCGTTTTACCTCTCGATTTTGGACGAGCATTCACACTGCTATGGGGTCAAAATTGAAGTTCAGTACGGCTTTTCACCCCTAAACTGATGGATAATCGGAACGAACTATCCAAACACTGGAAGATATGCTGAGATCATGTATTTTGGATTTCAAGGGAAGCTGAAATCAGAAGCTACCTTTGATCAAATTTTCTTATAATAACAGTTATCATGCCTCAATTGGTATGGCTTCATTTGAAGCGTTATATGGAAGGAAATGTCGATCTCCCATTCATTAGCAAGAAGTTGGACAAAAGCAGCTTCAAACTATGGATTTCATTAGAAAAACCTCAGAGGATATCAAGATGATCAAACAGAGATTCGACATAGCTTTTAGTCGACAGATATGTTATGCCGATAAACGTCGAAGGCCTTTGGAGTTCCAAGTTGGAGACTCTGTTTTCATTAAGATTGCTCCTATGAAGGGAATAATGAGGTTTGGTAAAAAGGGAAAGCTTAGTCCAAGATATACAAGACCATTTGAAATCCTTGAGAGGATTGAAAAAGTAGCCTACAAGCTTGCTTTGCCGTTAGAATTAGCTTCTTTGCATGACATTTTCCACGTCTCGATGCTGAAAAAGTATGTACCTGATCCTTCCCATGTTATAAGTCAAGAACCAATTGAAGTCCAAACTGATTTGACATATGAAGAAAAGCCAGTCCGGATTCTGGATCGGGAAGAAAAGGTCTTAAGGAACAAAAGAATTCCTATGGTTAAAGTGTTATGGCGAAATCATAATGTTGAAGAAGCAATTTGGGAACTATAAGAGGAGATGAGAAAAAGCTCTCCCAACTTACTTTAATTTTCGTGGACGAAAATTTTTAAGGGGGTAGATTGTAATAACCAACATTTTTACAAATTCACGATTTCCTATTTAAGGAATCGAAGTTTGTACTATGTATGTTTATGTGAGATGCATGATCTAATTTATCAGAATATATTTGAGTTCTTATAATATTATAAGACTCAACAATAGTTTATTTAGTCAAGTATGAGGCCTTTTGATGAAAGAGGCAGAATAAGGATTTATGATTTTATTTCGGTCAACGTTTGACCAGGATGATCTAAGATAAGATTAAGATGGTACTGCAGTATAATAAGTAGTATGGAAATTATACTGCGATAAACCGTCATTACAGATCAAGAAGTAAGAATAAGGCACGGGACCACTCTAGAAAAATCAGGTATAATATTTAGAGCAATAAGGACTTAGTAGCTTCAAGTCCTAAGAAAAACCTACACGCAGTCTAGTTAAGTGCAGATAAATTCTGGACTGCAGTTCAGTATTGCAGTACTATTAATAGTTGAAAACAATATTTGTAATATCTACTTTATTAAGAAAATGGACTGCACATTAAGAGGAAATGCCAAACGGAGCCCTAATTAGAGGACACCTCATCATGGATAAATATGTGAATTTTGGGATTTGCAGAAAAATTGGAAAGAATTAGGTGGATGATTATGAAAAGATTTCTTGGCCTAAAAGGGCTCTACATGGCCGGCTACCTAAGGGGGTTTATGAGCAAATATTTTGGTTTTAGGGACAAATATGTAATTTTAAGAATAAAAATAATTGTTGGAAATTCAACAATTTTCACCTATAAATAGGTGATGTGGGGTTGCATGTGAACTATTTAGTTGAGCCTCAAAATTTCTAGTTCTTTTTCAACTTCTCCTCTAGCCTTAGGAACCGAAAAAAAAAAAAAAAAAAAAAAGAAAAAAAAAAGAGAGAGAGAGCAAAAGGGTGGCCGGTTGTGTGAAGAGAAGTGAGGAGGAAAAATTTTCTCATCCCAAAACCTAGATCCACCCCTCAAGCTTTAGAGGTACTCCTCTTAATCCCTTTAAGCATTTCCTTAAGTTAATTAGAGATTTACATGTATTTCAAGCTTGGGATGTAAGAGTATAAGCTCATAAATTTTATGTTGCCCTATGTTATGGTTTTATGTGATTGGTATGGCTTAGATCTATGCTTAGGATGATTTGGTTGATAGATCTACGCATATGTTTGGTTTTTGCTCTAGAATGAGTTTATGGTTATGATTGCTTACCAAGTGTTTGTGAATATGTCTTCACATGCTTGACTATGGATGGTTTGTGAATGATGGTTATGTGAATAATCTAAGTATGATGGTTATGGAATTTGACCTAAAAACACAATTTGGTAAATTATGTAAGGTCACCTATTTGGTGATTTTTAAGTAAGAAGGTGAATGTATGATTGAATGCTATGAACATATCTGTCATGCTGCATGAATGATGTAGGCTCACGGTTATGACCGTTTGAGGTAGTGTGTGCGAAATTTCCAACAAAAAACCAACAAACACAAACTGCCGGATTTTTTTTAAGTTAATGGGACAATTTTTGGAAACTGAATTTTAAGCCCCTTCGATGCCGAATTGGGGAAAAGTTATAACTGCAAAGTTGTAGAAAATGGAAAACCCTAAGAGACAACGTGGATAGTTTTTGAAAAAGAAGCTCCAAAGGCTTCCGTTTTTATAAATTTCCAAACCTAGTCGGGCCAGACACTATGCACGGCCAAGATGTTTTAAAAAGGAAAACGGATAGGTTAAAGGCAGAATCAAGTTTGAGTAAAGAACAAAAGTTGTAGGATTTATTGATGTATACAACTTTCATGAAGAAAACTTTTTCAAATTCAAAACCAATTTAAAGATAAAAATTGAAATTCTTTCAAAATAGTGCATGAACATGAAATTCCTGCACATGCACTGACAACTAAATTTACGAGACTGTTTTCAAAGGCAGTTTTCAGAATTTTACAGTTTTACTGTCTTTGTTCAAAAAGGAACACAGTTTACAAAAAAATGGTTAAAAAAAATATTGAAATTTTACAAATGATTTTAAAAGACAATATCACAAGCTGTTGTGAGAAAAAGGAATAAAATGGGCCAAGTCATTTGAAAAAAAAATAAATGGTAACAATGTTATGACGAACAGTAATCAGATAGAATACCAAAATCAATATAATGGGCCTTGTATCCATGGTTACCCAGAGTAACCAAATGAGATACTAATTTAATCTGTTGGGCTTTACATCCAAGGTTATTTATAGTAATCAAATGGGATACCACTATAACATGTTGGGCTTGTATCTAGGGTTACTTATGGTTGTTGGTTTGGAAACCAACATTGAATGTTATGGTTTATAGTAAAATAGGATGATCCTTATCTTAGGATGATCGTTATCTTACTCCCTATTTGGAAACAGGAGGGGAACCTGTCGTTGTGCCTCATTGGAACAACAAACCCAGAACCTATGGCAACCTGTAAGTACAACTCCGCCTACAGCATAGGTAAACTGTTTTATTGCTTTGCATGTTTTTCAAAGCTCATGCATTAATGTTTATAATGCATATGTCGTATGTTATATTATTTTGGCATCATGAAAGCATGCTCACTAATGATAAACCACATGGTAAGAATGTGATCAAGTTTCAAGTTAGAAACTGTTTTCAAAACACTGTTTTTAAGGAACTGTTTTCAAGTAAGAAAATGTCTTCAAGAATGAAACTGTTTTGAAGAACGAAATTGTTTTTAAGTATGATGTTAAGCAAGTTTTTCTCGTGTCATATCGACCTGTCACGAGGGCGGGTTTGGTCCATGTTTTGAGTTGGATTGGGCTGGCCGCCTCAACCATTCCATGGCTGCACGCCACGGTACGTACACTCATGTTATGTAAGGGTCCTAAAATATGCTAACCTAAGAAAGCATAATGAATGCATAATTAGTTCATGCATTGTTTTATTACGAAATGTTTTGCTAGATGATAGTTGTACTTGCTGGGTGAAAGCTCATGACTTATGTTTATGTTGTAGGTAAGCCGCCTATTGGCAATACTTGATGCAAGATGGTGTGGCATGACATGGCTAACTGTGAAACTTCGGGTTGGATACGCTACGTATTTTGAAATAATATGTTTTTATTTGTTTCTAGTAAAATTTACAGTGTGTATAATGAGTTTGAAACTCCAATACTCAACTGAGTATATATATATAAGTATGTGATTGAGTTAGGTTTTAAGTTATAAAAAAAAAAATTTATTCCGTATTTCCGCAATGTCAAGTAAGTTAAGTAATTAAGTAAGATAAGTATGGTAACGGCCTATGTAAGGCGGGTCGTTACACATTATGTATACAAGAGCATTACAATAATGATTTTGAGTAAGAAAAGGGGTATAAATATATGGGAAATGATGTGATACAGAGAGATTCAAGTAATAATGTGTATGTTACTGAGTAAAACGTCTGGAATGGCCGAAATAGAGTCCCTAGGCTCGCAGAATAAGCCTTGATTTATATGGACTGATTTGATGCCTTAAGTTGTCTGATTCTGGTAGAATATATCCTAAATATTGATGGGTAGTTGCTCTTTTCTGTATTGCTTGACTTTCCAACTTGAGAATGACTGGAAAATAATGAGAAACTGCTTTTTCTATGAGATCTGGACTTGTTGGCCGATTCTCTAGCCTGATATGTTAGATTTAGTTTCCTGGTTACTGTAAACAAAGTCAACTTTCCTTATTTAGCTTCATTGATCTGCCAATTGTCCGCCAATCATACTTCTGTCATCCGGGAGTTGTTCTCGGGTTTTCTAAATTGCATGTTTCTGAGTCATCTTGTGCTCTCTGATGAGTTATCTGGGGACATGTGTATGGTGAGAGATAAGGTGTGAAATTTGACCTCAACAGTATGTTAGGAATGCCCTAAGTATGAAAGACACTTTATGTGTTTCATTGATTATTTTGGGTTGATTATTAATTTATATTTGAGGTTTTCATTATATCATTTCTATTCCGTTCTCATTAAATTTACATGTTAAAGTAAATGTAAGCAAATATTACTCACTGACTACTTGGTGTTTAAACTGTTCGAATGTTACATATAATGGATTTTGCATGCAAGAATACAACATTCTAAAGTAAGTAGTATAAATTCATAGTCCGCAGTCAATGGAGTTAGATTGAGCATCTAACTCATGTTAAGACTGCTATGTTGTCTAAATCCAATTAGGGAGATGGTTTGTCTTGACCTTCTAGAGCGAGCCGACTCCTAAATAGATACATAGATATATTGCCTAGTGGTGGCGATATATTGGACTAGGACTTAAGTATAATTAATCTTTTAATAAGTCCGTTTACATAGATTAATTCACTTACGACGTTCATTATGTGATTACCTTAATCTTGAATAAATAATTGACTCCATGTTTATAACTTGTGTACTTTGATGTTCCAAAAGTTAAAGCATCTCGAAATAGTAAGCTTATAGACCAGTTCATTGGGTACAGGACTTATATTTGATGAAAGCTTTTATTTATAGATAAGAAATCATTACTTTATTAAAAGAGTTAAGGATATTCTCTTAAAGGCATTATACAGGAATGGGAAATGGACAAGGCCTTGGTCATTTGTTCTACAAATGATTTATTATCCATTTCGGTATGGATAATCATTTTCTATATGGTGTATAATGGATCTTTAATATGAAATGATCAAGAAGGTAAAACGTATCGTAGCCTTAAATTGATCATGAATATCATACGAGGATATTGTATTTTTGACAAGGTCATGAACTAAGGCTATTTATAAGCTTATGTAATATGATATATAATTAGGAATGCAGTTTCAAGTTTATAGTGGTGTGACTTTTAAACTAATAATTATGTGATTAATTGATTTGGTATAGAAATTTAGTCATATAGATTATTGGAGTCTGAATTATATATGTCCAATTAGTTCCTTCACTAGCTCAATATAATTCTACTAACGGATGATAATTTATCAAATTACTAATGCGGTTTAATTTCTCATCGGTGTTGTGCTGACGCGTCCGGTACAGTCACCGAAGTGACAGTACGCATGTACAATTAGTGGGAGAATATATTTTATTTTTTTTAATATTTGTGATAAATATCTAGTTGGATAAACATTTATTTATTTTATGATTAATGATTTAAATTAATGGTATTTATCTTTTGTGATAAATATGGAAGTTATTTTAAATTAATAGATATAGAAAAATTAATTATTTGGATAATTAATTTAAATATCTAGAAAATATTATTTAAGTAAATAAAGTTGACTAGATATAGATAATATTACAAAGAGATTTGAATTGAAATAAAATCTTATCTAATCTCCTTTGTAATTGGCGTTTTTGTACAGAGGATGTGGAAGAGATTTTTTCTCCTTCATGATTTTATTTGTGGATAATTATTACATAATTATTTTATTCAAATAAAGTTGACATGATTTAATTTGAATTGAATTTAAATTTATGGAACATTATTCAGATAAATAAAATCTCAACTTTCAAGATAATTGATAAGGAGGAAAGAGAAAAATCTTTTCTACGAGTCATACTCAAATTCAAATACCATCTAGTTATTTTACTATAAATAGGAGGTTACTTTTCCTTTTTTGGGTAGACCATAGACTCTATAGAGAGCTTATTTTTCATACTCCCATAAGTGATCATAAGTTCTAGAGCTCTAAATGGTTGGAAGAAGAATTAAGTCCACATGTGTGATTAACTAGTTGGTTGAAGCTCTTTTACACAGGTACTTAGATAATTCTTGGATATTCTTGATTAACAAGGTACGTAGATTAAAGGTAATTCATTGTATATGGCATCAAGACTTTGTTCGATCATTAAAAAAATTTTAAAATTCCACTGCACAATATTCCTACAAGTGGTATCAGAGCCAACTCGTGGTTATGTCATGTACATGGATTATGTAATCTATTTTCTCCTTCTTTATGCATGGATTTTGTAACGCCCCGACCTACGTAGGGCCGTTACCATACTTAATTAAACTAAACTTACTAGAAAATTTGAGAATATTTTTTTTTATTTATAAATAGACTAGTCGATATAAGTAAGCTTTCCATGCACACACATTACTTATTTATCATAATAAGAAGTCATACATAATCTTTATATTTAACTCGAGTTTTCATACTAACATGTGGGCCCCTTGTGTACGTACCAAATACGCGCAATCCACAGAAAGTTAGGGTTTGCAAGGTCCTTAACAATTCTGGGAATCATGTAAACCTTCACGATCTGGCGGAAGGTCTTAGTATCTTGAAACTTATATAATCTTCCACGATCTGGCGGGAGGTTGGTACGACACTTAACTTATCTTAGTTTAGTCTTAGTCTTATTACTTTACCAAAACTAAGATTCTTTACATGTGATCTTATTAGTCATGATGCATGTGATACATAGACATGACATGACTTAAAGATGAATAGCATAAAATAACTTGTGGCATGTTTATTTATTACAACATGGCATAATATGACTTGACATGGCATAACATAACTTGACATAGCATAACATGGCATAACATGACTTGACATAGCATGAAAACATGTCATATACTTGAAAATAGTTTATTATTTTTCATACTGTAGGTGAGGTTTGTACTTACCTGGTATGCTATGTCTTAGGTTTTGTTGCTCCAAATCAGATCGCAACAACAGGTTACTTCCTGCTATTTAAAAGAACACAGGGTAAGGATCCTATAAAATGTTGGTAACCTAACCAATATCCCTGAGAAATCTTAGTTATGTGTCCCCCATACATGCCTATGACAACTTACTGGGTTACTAAATGTAACCCTAGGGTTTTAGGCCCAACTGACATACTTAGTATCTTGTTAGGTTACATTGGGCAACCCTTGGTGTAAGCCTAAGTCAAACTTGGGTCAATCTTTTTGGGTGGCTAAAGCCTAATATTCCTAAGTTATATCCTATCAGGTTACTATAGGTAAGCTTGGGCTCTGGGCCCAATCCAGTAACTTGGGTGTCCTAACCGGTTACCGTTGGTCATCATTGTGTTATTAAGTTATTAAGACAAATTGTGGTCCATATACTTATTTTTCTTTGTGTACAAAAATCCTTGTTTAATACTAAATATTCTTTCTCTTTTTTTTCTTTTACCAAAATTGTAACTCTTTGAGTAGGGATAGTAAAAATTGTTAAGTGTTGGAAACTGTCTTTGGAACAATTCATACTACCAATTATCAGTGTTTGTGCAGAAATTTCCTTTTCCTGCACTGTGTTTTGAAACTCCTGTGCAGGAATTTCCTATTTCCTGTACAACTTTTGGAATCCAATTTTATTTAAAAATCTGTGTTGAATCTGAAAAATTTTTCTTCATGAAAGTTTTAGAGCTTGAAAAACCTACAACTTTTGTGTTTTACTCAAAACCCAATTCGGTATCTAACCTACTCATTTCCCTTGTTGAACTTGCCTGGTTGTGCATGAAGTCTGGGCATGACTAGGTTCAGATTTTTGTAAAAACAAAGGCAATTGAAGCCTTATTTTTGAAAACTGTCTATGTTGCCCCCTAGTAATTTCCCTTCTCTACAACTTTCATGTTTTAAGTTTCTCCAAATTCGCTCTCTAAGGACCCAAAATTACCTTTCCAGTAAACTGTCCAGGTTTACACGAAACTGGCAGTTTTTCCTTAAATTCGTTTTTACGAAATTTCTACGCGCACACTACCTCAAACGGTCACAACCGTGAGCCTACAATAAATATGCAGCGCTTACTAATGTAAATTCCCATCGACATACATCCATGCATACACATGTAACCCTTGCGGTGTTCTTGCACCAAGCTAGGGTTTGTAATTTGGTTTGTATATCCATACTTCATTCAAGCTTATACCCTAACTCATTCATCAACATGCATACCCTACAACTTCTTAGGCACATGGGGACATACAACTAACATCATAAAAACATACATGCAAACCCTAAGATCATGCAACCATATCAACAAAATCATGCATAATATCATAAATCAAAACCACCTAATACCTAATCAAGCACAAATCTAAAAATCTAAACTAGGGCATAAGGAAATAAATTGAGTATATGCTCTTACAATCCCATGCTTGAAATACACATAAATCTTGAATCAAAACTTAATTGAAAACTTAGGGAGTTAAGAGGATTACCTCTAGATCTTGGAAGGTGGATCTAAACCTTGGATTGAGACAAATTTTCTGTCCTTTCTTCTTCCACTCACAACCGGCCACTATCCCTCTTCTTGTCTTTTTTTTTCTCCTTAGGGTTCGGCTCCTATGGTGGGTTGAAATTTGGGCAGAGCTTTGGGGTAGATTCACATAAAATGAGCCAAAAACTCATCCCCCCCCCCCCCCCCCCCACCTATTTATAGGTGAAAAATATTTTCTTTTTGGATTTATTTTTATTCCCAAAATTGCATATTAGTCCTTAAGAGCAAAATATTTGTCCAATACCCCTAAGCAGTGGCCGGCCATTGAGGTGCATTGGAGGCCAAATAAGCCTTGCATACTCACTATGCTTACCTCATCAAGCTTACTTTTCTTAAAATTACACTTTGGCCCCTAAGGACAAAATATTTGCACTTTAGTCCCTGTAGGTGGCCGGCTATGGTGGAGCCACTTGGCTTCCAATTCAAACGTAATTATCCACTTGATTCCAAAAATCTATTAATATACTTATGCAGTCTATCTTCATACTAATGCAGATACTACCAATACTATTTTCAACTAATAACAGTATAGTTATATTGAACTACAGTCCAGAATTTATCTACGCTTAACCGGACTGCGTGTGGATTTTTTTTAGGACTTAAAGCTACTTAGCTCTTATCGTCTTAAATAATGTGCTTGATTTTTCTAGAGTGGTTTCGGTCCTTATTCTTACTATTTCATCTGTGATGACGGTTTTTCGCAATATAATTTCCATATTGCTTGCTGTACTGCAGTACCGTCATAATCATACCTTTGACTTTTCTTAGTCAAACTTTGACCAACATAAAATCATAAATTTTTATTCTACCTTTGTGCTCAAAAGGCCTTATGCTTGGCTAGCAATCTATTATTGAGTCTCGTAGCTAATTAATCGAGAGCTCAAACATATACTGATAAAATTATGAATTTCACATTGATATTCATAATTTTCATAAAACATCACATAAACACATAGCATGGACTTAAATTTCTTTTCATACAAGGAAATCATGAGTCCGTAAAAATTTCGATTATTACAGATTTAATATTTAGAGAGTTGGCATTCTAGGGTTTTTATTATGCTGTTATCATGAATTATGTATGATGGATGATAATGTTTTATATAATTTTATTAATTATAAGCTTGCTTAATTTTGCCAGTCATGATTCCTTAGAATTTAGAAAATTGTATCTAAGATTTTGTTCGTGTAATTAGATGTAGTCTATCATCATCACGTAGGATTCTTTTTTTTTTTTTTTCTTGAATGTTTAGAAATTTCATGCACACCGGAAACGGTATATAAATTTTGTAATTATTTGTGAAAAGATGGAGAATTGAAGAAGTTAATAATTTATCTTGTTTCATATTTGATTTTTATTTAAATATTGATATTGGACAAGGAAAAAGGTTGGCATCGGCCGACGGAGGCCAGGGCTGGCGCCGATGCGGCCTGGGGTCGATATGGTTCGGGGCCGGTGCAACCAGGGCCGGCTACCACCATGGCCACTAGCTAGCCACGGCAGGCCCATGGTGTAACGGTTGCCCAACCTGCAAGGGTCGAGCTACCTAAACATTTTTTTTATACCCGGATTTATCAATATTTAATTCTAAATTATGTATATAGATATGTAATTTTAATTTATTTTTGAAATTATATATTGACATACATAAGATTTAAAATTGATTAAAATTTGAGTTTTTCTGGTTTTAGGGAATTTCTTTTGGGATGAGAAAATAAATTATGGAATTATATGAAGAAAGATACTAGAAGATTGAGCAAATTTTAAGACCCAAAGTACCATGATATTCGGTTGTTTAATTTTTACGTAATTTATTATTTCTATGTTTTGTTGTGGATGTATTAATATGATTGATGGATTTTCGTGCATATTTGATGCACGTTATATAGAATAGATGGATGCCACTTGTACAATATTGATCATGCATATTTTAAACAAAATATTGCTTGTTTTTAAAATATTGAGTGGGAGTGAGTTTCAAACAAAACCCACGGCCTCTATTATTAATCTATATGTGAAAGCATGGTAACGTCTCGTGTCAGTTCCCCCCTAACCACACCTCTTGGTAGGTGTTTACCGCTTCATGTATACTAGGTTGGATCTCCTTTGTGGAAAATGTGCTTGTGCATGTTCTATTTGGAATCATCCCTCGATGACTAAAATAGCACATGGATTGGGTTTCGTAAATAATGGTTATATACTTAAGACTATTGTTGGCCCACCTCCTAATAGTTTAAGTTTTTGAGATGGATTCGTAAACTAACATGGTATCAGAGAGGGAGGTCCTGAGTTCAAACCATTACAATTGCACTCTTTAACTCCTCTATTATCATTCATGTGTTGGGCCTTTAATATTTTTCGGAGGACTTTCATATAAATATTTATTCACACGTTTGACCATTGTATGACTACACGCGAGGGGGAGTGTTGAAATATAAAAACATTGATGGTTCGCCTCCTAATAACTTAAGCTTTTGGGATGGAATGGTAAACTAACACATTACAAAAGTCATTTGGTGTCAGAAGTCATTCCTTTTTCTTTCTCATTCCAAGAGACACAGCTGATATTGTCTACTCCCTGGCTTCCAATTACTCTTTTTTTTTTTTTTTCAGGAGACTCTAGTCTTTTTTCTCCTAGGTCTTAAGTTTCTTGGGAATGCGTTTCAGCCTATACAAGTTTGTTACCTTTTAATTCTTTAAATGAACGGTACGGATGAACAGTAAGTTTTCAAGAACTGTTAGATTCATTTTGGTTTGTTTCATGCAACCAATCATTTTGATGTGATGCCGAGTCTTCTCAGCATGCTGCCTAAAACTCCACTAGTATGATGCTAGTGGAAATTTCTCTCTCTTTCTAGCGTCTATCCTTCTATTTATTTCTACAATTTTTTGTTTTTTTTTTTTAAACAGCCACTTTTCAACGACATTCAGACTTTAGCATATTTTCCCCCATTCTGTCTCAAACCACAAACACGATAACAGAGAACGGATGTTGCAAGGATATTTGGCCTATATCTAGGTCATTATACCATAAAGTAACCAACCTTCTAAACACGAAACACATTCATCTACGAAGCTAAACATGATATTTCTGGTTTAGATTAGAAAGGAGAGGAACTTACCACAGACACGTTTTGATAACTTTGCGAGCTCTGCTGCGGCAAGTTTTGCCTTTTTAGCAGCAAATTCTCGTCTTTCAACTGCATCCGAACTCCACTACAAAAACCAAACACAATTTCTCAAGTTTCCACAAATGGCACTTAACAATCGACACTTCCAATGAGGCATCGGGTTTCGAAATACGAAATGGGAATTCTTTAACCTCCTCGTCGTCCCGCTGGGAAGCACAAACAAAGACATTAACCTCCATTAGAAGCTCTGTTGATTAAATTGGTGGCCAAAACAAATGGTTACAATATCTGTCTTAACCTTGGAGGATTTAAGGAAACATATACTAATTGGATGGGATCCATGTTTTTAGCTAATTGTTTCATGATCACCCTTCGGTGGCTTGGGACAATAAGGGCTAAAAATTATCGTTGCAATGATATATGTTTTTTTAAAGGTTTACATATAAAAACATTTTTTTAATGCTTTACAATTGCAAAAATTTTTGGTTTTACATATTTGCTTGTGCATTGATATATTGTCTCAAATATTTATTTTCAGCTCAAAATGTTACCTAGCCCTCTTATTTCAATTCTTACTGAAAAAAATTAAATGGAGATAATTTCAAACACTAGAAAAGAAGCTTAATAATCATTCTCAGTTGTGACAAACACAAGTTCGTACTGGATGAACCTTACCCATCCGGGCCACCTCCTAATGTTAGGATTAGTACCCTAAAGCAAAAATTTGTTCATGGTTTTAGACATCTTAATCTTAAGTGGATAAATGATTGCATATCTATGTGATATATTTTTTGATTTATCAAAGGATTAGGGGCCGAAGTAATGGCAACTTTTACTCAATCAGTTGGAGATGCATTGCATAAAGGATGCAACATTATTCATAGATATAGAATCCATAGCTCTTTCACGAGAGTCAATGATATTCCCTTAAAGTATCATTCGGGACTTGATTAAACAATAAGAGATCTTGGTCATTCTGTAATTTGTTTACTGAATGATTTTCTATTTATGGAGGATTTCATAAATAGGATTTGATCAAGATGAAATGGTGGAAATTTTAATGATGTAATAATTGAGAAGGTAGAACAGAATTTTAACCTTAATCTTAATTATGAATATCCTTTAGGGATTCTACATTATAATTTCTATCATGGACAAAAGCCCTATTAATGAGTTTTCATTATTCAGTATAGAATCAAAAAGTTAAACTTCATACTTATAGTGCAGTAGTCATGGAGTTTAAAAATATGTCTAAATTGATTTGGGTTAATTAATGAAGCAGGAAAACATTACTCCCTTCCCATGGGGGTAGGCGTAGGCCATAGAAGCAATCCCATTCAGGGACTATGCTCATGTGGTAGATGATATAGTCTCAGGTTGTTTCTGATAATTTCGGGAAGAATTAAATTTACTGGTAAAGGAATTTTTAATTCTAGAAATTATTTGAAATTCAAATAATTATTATCTTGGATTAGATGATAATATTTGAAATTTAAATAATTGAATTAAATTTGTGATATTTGGATAATGATCACAATTTAATTTAAATTTATAGATTCATAATTGAAAACGGAGAGACGGTAAAGAAAAGGAGTATTGCTTCGTGACTGGAAATTCTACCAAGCGTGCCCACACACACCTGTACATGGAAGAATCATAGCGGGGAAGATCAGGTGGTTGGTGCTCATAATCCGGAAGCTAGCTTGATAATCCAGAATTGATTGCCAAACCGATATGTATTTATTATAAATTAATTATTGTATATAGCAACATGGGTTTGTTCGATTCTATTAGTTCGGTTAAAATTTTTTAAAATTCACCATACTAGATTTTCTGCTGCGTAAATTATTTTCTCAAAATTTCCTTATATTGATGTTAGAGCCAGGCCTATGATCATGCTATATACATAATTAATTATGTGATCTTCCTACTTCTTGTGTGTATGAATAATATTTTAGAGAATTGACACTCTAGCTTTCTATGTGATTTTTCATACATGGTTTTGTATGGTTATGTTTAATTGTTATCATGGATAAATATATATGTATGGTTAAATTAACTTTTATAGATGTTTAATTATTAATTTTACCAATTATAATTCCTTAGTGTTTAGAATGATGTATCTAGATTTTTATTATAACCATCTATTATTATCATAATTTTTTTCATGGATATTATTTCAATTTTTTAGATTCTTTGTAAGTCGGAAACGGTATAGGAATTTTTTGTAATTCTTGATGGAGATGAAGATTGAAGATGGAGCTTGAAGGGAGATGATTGCAATATTGTTTTTCAAATTTTCTGTAAATTTTTTAGGGGTTTAAAATTCTGGAATTTACCGTCCTTAAGGTGGGATTGGTTTGCGCGGGGGTACTGCGTGCGATAAGCATACGGCCTTCGTTGCCACTGTGCGGAAGTCACAGTGCCCAGATTCTTTTGAGCAACACCTGGGCCAGGCCCAAAGTGCCCACTGGGCGCAGGTGTGTGAACGCGGTTGAGAAACGTAACTTTGGTTACGTTAATATATATAATATATTATATTAATTTATATATATTATAATATTTTATTATATATATAAAATATTATAATATTTTATTAATATTACATATTTGCGTTTCCGAAAATGCAAACGTAACTGAAAAGTTACGTGTATATATATTATACATAATATAATATAATATTATTTTTAGATATTTTATATTATTGGATAATAATATGTAATATATGAAAAATAATATAATAGGATTTTGGATTAAACCTGGAAAATACAATGGGTTTTGGATTAAACCTGAAAAATTCCAGAATTTGTATTTTGGCTTCGGTAGGCTAAAATAATTGCAAGAATTGTAACTTTTGCTATAAACCCAAATATAAAATAATTTGGAATTTTTTCAAGTAGGAGAAATTTCCGGGAATTATTTTATGACACACAGAAATTCAATTTTGATCTTTGTGGTTAGAATTGGGAAGAAAATTGGAAAACAACAAGAAAGTGAGTGACACTCGTATAAATATGTTCATGCATGTTAAGTAAAACCTTAACTTCTTTAAAATATTGAGTGGGATAAGGGTTTTCTTATGGAAAAGAGAATCGTACGGCCTCCATTGTTGGTCCATATGTGAAGCATGTGGTACCTCGACCCAATGTTGCGGCTGGGCGATCCTACATGAGGGTATTCATCAGGGCAGTATACTAGGTTGGATCTCCATCGGGATAACGTTTATTAACGTGCTTTATTGTCGGCCACCCCTTGGTGGAGGCAATAAATCATGCATTGATGTAATGTAAACAATGGTTACACACGCAAGACTAATTCAACCATTAACCTCCCCTAGGAGCTGTGTTGGTTGAATTGGTGGCCAAAGTAACGATAGTTAATATGCGTTGGCAGGATTGCCAGATAACACATATTGATCGGATTGGAATCCGTGTTCTTGACCGCACGTTAGGCAAGACCACCCCTCAGTGGATTGTCTAAGGTGAGGGTTGGGAATTATCGTTATAGGATAATGTATTTTTAAGGTTGTTCACCTTTAACTTTTGTGCTACTTTGCATATTTATCTACTAAATTGAGAAACAAATTTGCTTGTTGATATATGATTTAAATATTTAGTATAGACCAAAATGTCAAGTCCACTTGTTATATTTACAAAGAATGTGTTAATTGGGGATAATTTTAATGATTGGAAATGGAACCTAAAAATTGTGCTAAGTCTTCAACAAACACTACTTTGTGCTAGAAGAGCCATATCCGGAACTTCCTCCCAAAGGTGCTCTTATTGAGCAAGTTGCTACCTACAATCATTGAAGAATTTCAATGAGGTTGCTAAATGCTACACGATGGACAGTTTGTCTGACGTGATGAAAAAGCGGCATGAGGATTGTGAGACTACTAGGCATATTATGTATAATATGCATGACATGCTTGGTGGACATGCAGCCTGGGCCAAACAGGCGGCTATCAAATCTCTCACGAGTTGCAAGCAGAATCGAGGTACACCTATTAGTGACCATATGCTCAAGCTCATTGGTTTTCTGTCGGATGCTCAAACCGATGGAACATATATCGATTCTAAATTCAAAAGTATGATCAAAGCTCACAATGGTTTAGGTGAAGCAAATGTGGCTGAAGATTGTACTTCTCTTTCTAAGGTTAACTAGAAGAAGAAGAACAAGAAATCAGTCAAGAAGTCTTTTGTCCCTCCTAAGCCTAAGGAGAACCATAAGAAACAGGAAGAAGAAAGTAGCAAAGGATAAATGCTACTTTTGTGGTAAGGCTGGACACTTCAAGAAAGATTGTCAAAATTACTTAGCCAAGAAAGGTCAAGGTAATGGTAATCTTTATTTCATTGAGTCATATTTGGTTGACGATTCTAATGATCCCTGGTTTGTGGATTATGGAGCCACCAACCATGTTTATATTTCTTTGTAGGAAACAAGGAATCTTAGTGATGGACACCTTACCTTGAGGATAGGCATGGGGCAATTTAATAATAACTCAAAACAACCAAATCCTTCAAAAAAACAAAAATACATATCTTTGGTGTTTGCGATTGGGTCAAATTAGCCAAGAAAGGATACAAAGGTTTGTAAAGGACGGCCTCTCATGGATTTGAGAGTTGATCCATTACTTACCTGCAAATCCTGTCTAGAAGGCAAAATGACTAAGATGCACTTCTCAGGCAAAATGACCAAGATGCCCTTCTCAGGCAAAGGTGATCGCATCAAAGAAATCTTAGAATTAGTGCATAGTGATGTTTGCGGTTCGATGAACATCTAGGCATATGGAGAGTATGAGTATTATGTCACCTTCATTGATTTCTACTTAAGGTATGGCTATGTTTACCTAATGCACCATAAGAGTGAAAACTTTACAAAGTTCAAGGAATATCGAGCGGAGGTGGATAAGTAATTAGGTAAACCCATAAAGGCACTTCGATTTGATCGAGGTGGAGAATACCTCTATAATAAATTTTTAAGACATCTCATTGAAAATGAGATAGTATCTAATTTGACTGCACTGGTAACTCCATAACTTAATGGTGTAGCGGAAAGAAGAAATAGGGCGTTATTGGACATGGTAAGGTCCATGATGAGTTATTCTACATTGCGAATTAACTTTTGGGGGTATTCTCTTCAAACGGCTGCCAAAATTCTAAACAAGGTACCAACTACGGTGGTTCCTATCAACCCTTATGAGTTATGGATGGGATACAAGCACATATTGAGCTATTTGTGAATTTGACACATTCTAAACAGGGAATCAAATTAGTTAGAGTCTCGTTCAAAAGTTTGTGTGTTTGTAGGGTATCCAAAAGGGACTAAGGGATATCTCTTTTATGCAGGTAAGGAACAATGGGCATTTTGTTTCTACGTATGCAAGGTTCTTGGAGAAGGACTTTGTAAGAGATTTCAAACCTCGAAGCAAAGTCATACTAGAGGAGACGTCACAAGGCACGGTAGTCCTATGGTTCCAGAAATGCAAAGCAATCCAATTAGGATAGAGGAAGTCACCACAAAACAACAACAATAACCTAGGGAGCTTCATTGTAGTGGGAGGATTGTCAGACAACCTGACAGATACTTGTATCATGGGAAAATTTGTGAGAAAGTGTCTGAAACGGAAGACGATCCTGCTACATACAGGGAAGTGATGGTTGATGTTGATGCAGATCAATGGCAAAAGGCCATGAACAATGAGGTAGAATCTATGTAGATCTAATCAAGTCTGGGAACTTGTAGATCCACCTGAAGGGATAAAACCCATTCGGTGTAAATGGAACTATAAGAGGAAAATAGGGGTGGATAGGAAAGTGGAAACTATCAAGGCAAGACTTGTAGAAAAGGGATACAGGCACAAAAGGAAGGCAACGATTACGATGAAACCTTTTTACTAGCCATACTTAAGTCAATTCGCATTTTCTTATCCATTGCCGCAGCTTTGGACTATGAGATATGGCAAATGGATGTCAAGAATGCATTCTTGAATAGCTATCTTGAGGAAAGTATCTTTATGGTACAACCAGATGAGTTCATGGAAAAGGGCAAGGAGAACAAATTTATTAAGTTGCTTAAGTCTATTTATTGATTAAAGCAAGCTTCCCGCTCTTAAAATATAAGATTTGATCAAGTGGTAAAATCTTATGATTTTGAGCAAAATGTTGATGAACCTTGCGTTTATAAACTTATTAAGGATAGGAAGGTGGTGTTTATAGTTTTCTATGTTGATGGCATACTACTTATGGGCAATGATATGCGAGTGTTGTCATTAGTCAAAGTTTGGTCATTCAAGCAGTTTGACATGAAGGACTTGAAGCCAACTATATTCTAGGAATCAAACTCATTACAGATAGAAAGAATAGGTTGTTAGCATTATCTCAAGCTTCATACATAGACAAGATACTAGAAAGGTTCTCTATGAAGAATTCCAAGAAATGGGCTCAACTTTTTAGTTTAGAATTACACTCTCCTATGATGACTGTCCAAAAACATCGGAAGATGTGGAAGACATGAGAAAGGTCCTATATGCAATTTGTAGTTTGTCATGCCATTGAGATAGTTAGTCCATATCAGTCGAATCGGGATCGAATTTATTGGATGACGGTTAAGCATATACTCAAGTATATTAGGAGAACCTGGGATTATATGATGGTATATTCCAGATAGGACCTAACACCTATAGTATATATAGATTCTGATTTTCAATCAGATAAGGATTCGAGAAAATCAACATCAGGTTCAGTTTTCTTATTTGGTGGTAGGGCCATTCTTTGGAGGAGTAAGAAGCAATCCTATATTGCTAACTCCACCATAGAGGCGGAATGTGTGCCGACTTCTAAGGCATCAAAAGATGCAGTTTAGCTTTAGAAATTTCTTGGTGATTTCGAGGTAATTCAAAATGTAGAAAAGCCTAATACAATCTACTGTGGTAACAGTGGGGTAGTGGCAAACTCTAAGGTACCAAGAAACCATCAAAGAAGCAAACACATTGAGTGTAAATATCACATTATTAGGGACTTTATTGAACAAGGGATGTGACGGTTTGCAAAATCGCATCGGAGGACAACTTAGCAGATTTGTTTATAAAAGCTTTGGTGGCCAGAAGTCTTGGGAAACATATACAAGCTATGTGATGCATTGCATGTCACACATCTTAGCTTAAGGGCGAGTGGGAGATTGTTAGGATTAGTGCCCTAAAGCAAAAATTTATTCAAGGTTTTAGACATTTATTTATCAATAAAGATTGTTTATTTATTTCATATATCGGATGTCCTGGATACTTTTATTAGTATAGATTTGTTACAAGTAAATAGCACCAAGATTATCGGTATAATAACTTTAATATTATGCATAAGGAAGTATACGGAAAGATATAATATTGAAATGATAATCTAAATTGAGAGTCCACAGTCGTGAAGCAAAGGTGGGCACTTTGACTTTGGTAAGACTGTAATATTCGTCAACTTCTACTCTTGTGGGATAGTTTTTCTTGACTATTAGAATGGGGCTTTCCAAGTAGAAACATTGATATATATGAGGGGTTTATCATATGTATTGAACTGGACCTAAAGTGATATTGATTTATGTATAATTCCATTTAAGATAAATCAATTCACTTTGACGGATATTCTTGTAGACATCTTAATCTTGAGTGGGTAAATAATTGCATATCTATGTGATGTATCTTTTGATTTAACAAAGGATTAGGCGCCGAAGTAATGTCAACTTTTACTCGATAAGTTGGAGATGCGTTGCATAGAAGATGACAACATAATTCATAGATATAGAATCCATAGCTCTTTCACGAGAGTCAATGATATTATCTTAAAGTATCGTTCAAGACTTAATTAAACAATAAGAGATCTTGGACATTATATAATTTGTTTACTGAATGATTTTCTATTTACGGAGAATTTCATAAATAGGATTTGATCAAGATAAAATTGAGGAAACTTTAACGAAGAAATAATTAAGAAGGTAAAACGGAATTTTAACCATAATCTCAATTATAAATATCCTTTGGGGATTCTACATTGTAATTTTTGTCATGACCAGAAGCCCTATTAATGAGCTTTCGTAATTCTATATAGAATCAAAGAGTTCAACTATATACTTTTAGTAGAATAGTAATGGCGTTTAATAATATGGATAAATTGATTTGAGTTAATTAATTTATCTAATATTATTTTACTTTTGATTTTATATGTCCATCGGGTCCTCTTGCTAGCTCACAAATTCCAAGAAATGTCACAGAATAATTTCTGGTTATCCGGTACTATGTCGGAACTGTTCCGGATGGAACAAGATGAAGTAGGAAAATATCACCCCCCTCCTATGGGTGTAGACGTAGGCCATAGGGGCAATCCCATTTAGGGACTATGCTCATGTGACAGATGATACAATCTCAGGTTGTTTCTTATAATTTCGGAAAGAATTAATTGTACCGGTAAAGGAATTTTTAATTCTAGAAATTATTTGAAATTCAAATAATTATTACCTTAGATTAAATGATAATATTTGAAATTTAAATTGTTGAATTAAATTTGCTATCTTTGGATAAAGATTACAATTTAATTTAAATTTAAATAGTAGATAATAATTTAAATTATAGTTTGTTATCTTTGGATAAAGATCGCAATTTAATTTAAATTTAAAAGCAGACAAGATAATATTTTGGATTAGATATTCTCTACGAATTGGAATTTAGATAAATAGATAGTTATCTATGGATATGGATAATCTTTTATTTAAATTAAGGATATGTTGTCAAAAATTAATTAATTAAATATTTATTGGTGACTATAAATATTTGATTGATGAAGCAATTTTTGACTGAGAGACTAAAAGCTAAGACTAAGGTCTAAGCTAAGTCTAATGGACTAAGAAGAACCATTATCTAACTGTTTGCGTTTTTGTTTCTATTTTAGGAATTCTCCATAGAAACAAGGGTTTTTAGGATTGAAAACGAAGAGACGGTAAAGAAAAGGAGTATTGCTTCGTGATCAAAAATTCTACCGAGTATGTCCATACACACCCATACGTTGAAGAGTCATAGTGGGGAAGATCAGGTGGTTGGTGCTCATAATCTGGAAGCTAGCATGATCATCTAGAATTGATTGCCAAACTAGTATGTATTTATTCTAAATTAATTATTGTATATAGCAACATGAGTTTGTTCGATTCTATTAGTATTATTAAAAATTTTTGAAATCCACCATACTAGATTTTTCGCCGCGTAAATTATTTTCTCTTTTTTTTCCTTCACCTAATGCACCTCAATGTGAGGGATTCCTACTATACATTCATTGGAGGGAATCCAATGAAATAGATAGTTGCTATATGCTAGCGAGCATGTCTAGTGCTCCGTAAAAGCAACACGAGGGTTATGTCATTGCGAGGCAGATCATGGATAACTTAGAAGACATGATTGGTGGCCAAGCTATCTTAGCCCGATAAGCTGCTTTCACAAGTTTGATGAACTGCAAGCAAAAGATAGGTACTTTTGTTAAGGATCACATGATGCAAGTCATAGGGTACCTTGCGGAGGCTTCCGAAAATGGAGCTGAATTGGACTACAACACTCAGATTGAGATGGTGTTCAAGACTTTGTCTAAGGATTTTGTGGGCCTTCGCCTGCATATAACTTTCGAGGTAGAGAGTAAGGGCTCACCGAACTCATGAAAGAGTTGCAAACCTATGAGCTAATGCTCAGTGATGGAGTCCAAATTCAGTCTAAGGGAGAGGCTAACTTGGCTATTGCTAGTTCTTCTGATTCTGTTGGGAACAAGAAAAAGAAGCAAAAGACCAAGAAGAAAGCAACTTCTACTTTAGTTGTTCCTCCTGCGAGTAGTAGGAAGAACAAGAACAAGAAGAAGAAGAAGAAGAAGTACCCTAAAAAGTCCAAAGCAGATTCAAAAGAATTTGGGTCATTGATTCGGGAGCCACTAATCATGTTTGTGTTTCTGTACAGGGGTTCAAGAAAATGAGAAGTCTAGTTGATAAGCACCTTTCGTTAAGGACCATGGATGGAAGTTTAGTGTTAGCCGAAGTAGTGGGAGATGTGCATCTTTATTTTGATGAATTTAAGTTTAATTTTATTAAAAGACTGTTTTTATGTTCCTAATTTGAAGATGAACCTTAATTCGGTAGCTTGTTTAATTAAAGACTCATATTCGGTTTCATTTAATTAAACAGTTGTTACTTGCAAAAACAAGTTATTTTATCTGTTCTGGATGGGTGCAAAATAATCTTTATTTTATCAAACCAAAAATGTGCTCATTGCTTAACACTGAATTAATTAATAATTCTAAAAGGTTAAAAACTTCTCATACTAATATGGCATATCTTTAGCATTTAATATTTGGTCATATTAATCAAGAAAGGATTCAAAGATTGGTGAAAGATGGTCATTTGGAATCTCTAGAGGAGATATGTCTTCCACAATATGAATCTTGTCTTGAAAGTAAAATGACTAAGAGGTCTTTTAGAGCTAAGGGTACTAGGGCCCAGGATCTTCTAGAAATAGTGCACACCGATGTGGCCCCATGAATGTCCAAGCACGTGGAGGGTTTAAGTACTATGTTTCATTTATAAATGATTACTCAAGATTTGGATATGTATACCTGATGCACTGCATGGACAAAACCTTTGATGAATTCAAAGAGTATCGTGCGGAAGTGGAGAAGCAATTAGGTAAACACTTGTGTTTTGGGCAAAACGTTGATGAACCTTGTGTTTATAAACATATAAAGGATGGCAACGTGGATTTTTTAGTTCTTTATATTGATGATATACTACTCATCGGGAATGATGTAGGAAATTTATCATCAGTCAAACTTTGGTTATCCCAACAGTTTGACATGATAGAAGCATTCGACTCTTTAGAGATCGAAAGAATAAATTGTTAGCATTATCTAAAGTTTCATACATAGAGAAAATTATCGAGAAGTTTGCAATGTAAAAAGCAGAGAAGGGTTTACAACCCTTTATTGTTGGTTTGACTCTTTCTTTAGATGACTACCCTAAGACATCTGAAGAAAGAGAGCGTATGAACAAAGTACGTTATGCATCTCTTGTGGGAAGTCTTTTGTACGCTATGCTTTGCACTTGTTCATATATTTGTTATTCAGTTGGTAAGTAAGTTGATATTAATCGAACCCTAAATCAAGCATTGTCAAGCAGTAAAGCATATACTGAAGTATCTTAGAAGAAAAAGGAATTATATGCTGGTGTATTCTGGAAGAGAACTAACACCTATTAGATACATAGATTTAGACTTCCAATCTTGCAGGGATTCGAAGAAATCAACTTCCGGTTCGATTTTTGTTCTTGGAGGAGGCACCATTATGTGGAGGAGTATTAAGTAGAGTTGTGCTGCTGACTCAACAATGGAGACCAAATATGTGGCTGCGGCTGAGGCATCCAAGGAAACAGTTAGGTTCCCTAAGTTCTTTGGAGACCTTGAGGTTATTCCTAGTGTAGATAAAGCTATTACACTTTATTGCGATAACAGTGCAGCAATAGCTAACACCAAGGAATCGAGGCACCACAAGAGGACAAAATAAATTGATTAAAGATACCATATCATTAGAGAGCATGTGATAGAAGGAGTAGTAGATCTTTGTAAGATCGTGTCCGAGGACAACCTTGCTGATCCCTTTACTAAGACTTTGGTGGCTAGTAGCTTTGAAAGGCACGTAGAGGATATGGGAATGCGAGATATGACACATTTACTTCAGGCAAGTGGGAGATTGTTAGGAATGCCTTAAGTATGAAAGACATTTTATGTATTTCATTGATTATTTTGGATTGATTATTAATTTATATTTGAGATTTTTCATTATATCATTTCTATTCCGTTCTTATTAAATTTTATATGTTAAAGTAAATGTAAGCAAACATGGCTCATTGACTACTTAGTGTTTAAACTGTTAGAATGTTGTACGCAATGGATTTTTGTATGTGAGAAGGCAACGTTCTATCTGGACCAATACTCTAATATGTTTTTCAAAAGTGGCTAAAATGGAATTTTATTAAAAGTGTGGGTGAATTTCATAATATTATATAATTTATCCACTCGTGTAAGAAAAAGGGGTACTTTATGCATTGGAATTTTAAAAAATTTATCTTAAGATCGTACTAACTCATGTTGCCATATATAATAAATTATTCTACAATCTACATACCTTAAGAGAAGACAACAGGAATGCCGGAGGATGTGATGAGAGCTTTAACCGACAAGCCTTTTTTACTATTCTACAATTCCTAGACGGTAGAGTGTGTGAGCACTCGGTCTCTTGATATGTATTCGTGCGCGGCTTTCTCCTTCCAACCACCTATAACGTTTGTAGCTTATTATTATCATAATGAGAGAATAATAATAAGCTCGCTCACTTTAGAGTCTGTGGTCTAAATAAAATAGGAGCCTATATGGTTTTATTTATAGTGAATGGACTGGGTGTAATTTGAATTCGAGTAGGACACTTGAAAAAGATTTTTCTCTCTCCTCCTTCCTTAATCTGCATTTTTCCTCTTGACCGGGAGACAGTTTATCTCCAATTATCTTATGATTTTATATATATGGATAATGCTCCATAACTCCAATTTAAATTCAAAATAAAATCATGGCAACTTTATTTGAATTAAATAATTAAATAATAATTATCTAAAAATAAGGAGAAAATCTTTTCCTTCCCTTATCCTCATAAAAAACACCTACATAAAGTAGATTAGGATAATATTTTGTTTTAATTTCAAATCCAAATAGGATAATTACCATATTTAATTTAAAATTTTTTATTTAAATAAGATTATCTAGATATTTAAATTAATTATCCAAATAATTATTTATCCATATATCTTAATTTAAATTAATCTCATATTTATCATAAAAGATAAATATAATTAATTCAAATTTCAAATCTTATCTTCAAATAAATATTTATCCAAATTAAATATTTATCAAATTATTTAAATGAAACAAAATTCTAATTCTACCCTTATCAGAAAAAATGCCTACACCTTGTGGGAGGTGTTCCGGATTTTTCTCTTTACTAAGTCCAAGAATTAAAGACATAATGAATATACCAATTGATTACCATCCGTTAAGGAATTAAATTGAGCTAGTAAAGGGATTAATTGGACATATATAAAATATGGGCTCCAATAATCTATGCAATGAATTATTCTATACCAAATAAATTGTAATAACCGAAACTTTTACGGCCTCGTGATTCCTTATATATAAAGGAATTTAAGTCCGTATTATGTGTGTATGTGATGTTTCATGGAAATTATGAATATCAATGTGAAATTCATAATTTTATTATTAGAATATGTTTGAGTTCTTATAGTATCGTAAAACTCGATGATGATTTATATTTTTATTCTGGCCTATGTATGAATAGGATAATTCATGACTTGAACAGGACGGTACTGCAATGTATTAAGCAGTATTGAAATTATACTGCAGTTGACCGTCATTACGGATGCATAGTTAAGAATAAGGTATGGGATTGCTTTAGAATAACCAGGAGTAATATTTTGAGCAATGAGGGCTAAGTAGCTTCAAGTCTTAAGAAAACCCTATACGCGGTCTAGTTAAGTGCAGATGAATTCTGGACTACAGTTCAGTATGACTGTACTGTTTATAGTTAAAACAGTATTGGTACTATTTGGATTATTAAAAAAATGGACTGTGTATTAGGAGGGAATGCCAAACATGGCATTACTTGGAGGCCAAGTAAGTAAAGATAAATATGTGAATTTTGAGATTTTTGAAAATATGGGGAAATGGATAATTATGAAAGGATTTTTGGCCTAAAATGCCTCCACATGGCCGGCCACCTAAGAGGACTTATGAGCAAATATTATGTTTTTAGGGTTAAATGAGCAATTTTAAGAATAAAAATAATTGTTGGAAATTTTAGAATTTTCACCTATAAATAGGTGTGTGAGATTGTAGTTACATCTTTTAGTTAAACCTCAAAATTTCTAGTTCTCTTCCAACCTTCCCTCTAGCCCATAGGAACCGGAAAAAAAAAAAAAAAAAAAAAAAAAAAGAGAGAGAAAGCAAGAGAGTGGCCGGTTGGTGTTAGTGGAGTAAGGAGGAAAATTTTTCTCATCCCAAAGTCTAGATCCACCCCTTAAGCTTTAGAGGTATTCCTCTTAACCCTCTAAGAATTTCATTAAGTTTTGATTAAGGATTTATATGTATTTCAAGCTTGGGTTGTAATAACATAAGCTCATAATTTTTATGTTGCCCTATGTTATGGTTTTATATGATTGGTATGGCCTAGATCTATGCTTAGGTTGATTTGATTTCTAGATCTAAGCATGAGTTTGAATTTTACTCTAGAATAAGTGCTATAGTTATGGTTGCTCACCAAGTGTTTGTGAATATATTTTCACATGCTTGAATATGGATGATTTATGATTGATGGTTATGTGAATTATCTAAGTATGTTGGTTAAGGAATTAACCTAAAAACACAATTTGGAAAACTTGAAAGTTATCAAATGTTGTGTTTTTCAAAAAGATGAACAAGTGTATGATTGAATGATAAATGCGAATCTAACGTGTTGCATGTTGATATAGGCTCACGGCTTTGTCCGTTTGAGGTAGTGTGCACGGATTTATAAGCAAAAACCAATAAATTACAAAACTGTTAATTTTCAGATTAAACTGGACAGTTTTCTGAAAACTGAATTTTGAGCCCCTTAGAGGCCAAATTTGGAAAATGTTATAACTACAAAGTTGTAAAAAATTGAAAATTCTAGGGGACAGCAAGACAATTTTTAAAAATAAGACTTTAAACCCCTCTGTTTTTATCAAAATCCGAGACTGGCCTGTACAGACAGTGTACACGGTCAGAATTTTGTAAAAGGAGAAACGAGTGAGTTAAAGGTAGATTCAGGTTTTTGACAAAAAGTAAAAGTTGTAAGTTTCGATGAGATCTATAAATTTCATGAAGAAAACTTTTTTAAATTCTAAACTAATTTAAAGATAAAATTAGATTTTCAAAACTATGCAGGGTACAATAAATTCCTGCATGGGATTTTTAAAAATGTGCATGGTACTGAAAATTCCTACACATACACCTTCATTCAAACTAAAGGCTGTTTTCAAAAGTAATTTTTAAAGTTTTATGATTTTATAATTCCGATTAAAAAGAAATCACGGTATTACAAAGAAAATAGTTTTAAAAGTGTTTTAAAATTTTATAAGTGGTTTTAAAAGGTAATTTTAAGTATTAAATCAAGATAATACTTGAAATTATGTAAACAAGGTATTTTTGGAGAAAAAGGAATAGGCCCAAATTACTTAAATATATGGTAACAATTCTATAACGAATAGTAATCGGATAGTATGCCGATTTATTATGTTGGACTTTATGTTTATGGTTACCCATGGTAGCCAAATAGGATACCGACTTATTATGATAAGGTTTGTATCCCTGATTACCAATGATAATCAGATTGGATGCCAACATTTTATGCTATGATTGGTTGAGTTATGTGATAGAACGATTCTTATGTTCTATTTGAAAACAAGAATATAACCTGCTGCTTCGCCTTTTCGTACGATAGGACAAGAGCTTAGGACTACTTATAAGTACAAACCTCACCTACAGTATGAAAAATAGTAAATTATTTTCAAACATGACATGTTTACATGTATGCCATGATATGCCCTATTTATGTATATGGCATGTTTTTGCCATTATGCCATGAGTATGTATATGCTATGTTTTACAATAATGCCACACTTTACTATTATGCCATAATTTACGATAATGTCATGTTTAAAATAGTGCCATGTTTTATAAACATGCCACAAGTTGCTTTATGCCATTGATCTTTATGTCATACCATATTCATGTATCACATGCATCATGACTAATAAGATCACAAGTTAAGAATCTTAGTCTTGAAACTAGTCTTTATTAAAGACTACACGTGGAAGCATGATTTTAAGCATCCTCATCAATAGTTAAATAACAAGGTTAAGACTAACCAAGACCAGTAAAGTATCGTACTAACCTCCCGCAGATCGTGGAGGATTATGTATGTTTAAAAAAAAAAATTTCTCAGACCTTTCGTAGATCGTGAAGGGTTTTGTATATGATTCCCAAAATTGTTAGGGACTTTGCAAACCCTAATTTTCTGTGGATTGCACGCATTTGGTACGTACACAAATGGCCCATATATTAAGCACGATAATAAGTCCATAATGGAGCATAAGAGATTCATAATTGATCATAAATAGTTAATGCATAAGTTGCACGGTATTTGTTATATTTTGTGAGATTAAGTTTGTACTTGCTGAGCGTAAGCTCATTAGTATATTTCATACTGTAGGTAAAAAACTTGCAGCTTAATTGGTGGGCCATAAGGACAATGCAGCAAGTGAAGGGCGGTATGAGATACTACTACGTAAATTTTTCCGCAAGTTCTTTTGAACCAAAAATATATATATATATATATTTAAATAAATTGTGTTATACTATATATATGATGTTTGAAGACTTGAGTTAAATGTAAGGAGTATGTATGTCTTTATATTTTGGAAAACAAGTAATATGTATGCACAGAAAGTTTACCTATATGGATTAGTCTACTTATATGGTGTTAAAAAAAAATTATTCTAAAATTTTCAGTAAGCTTAAGTATTTAAGATCGGGATTTAATTTAAGTAAGCATGATAACGGTCCTACGTAGGTCGGGGCGTTATATAAATTAATTACACAATTATTAGTTTCAGAGTGACACCACTATAAACCTGAAACTGCAAAGAAACAAAAGTGATGTGGTAGTGGGGGAGTCGACTTCCCTGCGGCAGGCCGGCGGTTGCTGCAAAAATAAAGAAGAAGAAGGCGATGAAGAAGAAAGATGTAGGGTTAAACAATTTTTTTTAATGTCAGGATATTGAAGTGGAGTGGTGTCGTTCCATTTCTTGCTTTAGTGGAACGCCACAGTTCCATTTCCACCTGATGTAGTAGTTTGTTTTAGGCCTTTGGCTAGGTTTCCATATCACTTATTGAAGATGAGAGGGAAATAGTTGGATTGAAATGTTGAGTGGTGAGTGCAGATGTCAAACTTGCAGCAAGGGAGACGAGGATAGGAACTGGAGAATAAGAAAATAGAGGAGAAGAATGAGAGCAGTTGTTTTTTTTTTTTCTAGTTCATGACATCGGGCGTTTTCAATTACCGACCGACCAAATTTATGTGAAACCATAGACAGACCGAAGATCTACTCGCGGTTTGGTTTACTGCCTGCAAAGTGTCAGTGCTAACATGTCACTGAGTAGCGACCGGTTTCGTGCGGCAGCCATCGATCGACCTTAGTTCGTGATATTTGTGTTAAGCCCTAGGTTTTAGACATGAAGTTGCCTGTTGAAATGCTATTGAATGTATGTTTTAATGATCCCAAATGTCAGAACTTTTGAGCCGAACAAATTTTGTCTCCATGAAAAAAGCTATATAGCCTTTGGAAAAAATAAGCAAATGTTAAGAAGACCATAACTCACAATCCAAATGTTCATTTTAGACACAAAGTGAACCGTTGGACTACTACTTTAAACATGTTTCAATGATCTCAAATGCTACAAACTTTTCGTAGAGTAAAAATTTTTCTTTGTTAAAAAGGTAAATATGGTGAGGGTGAGAAATCTGATTTTTTTTTTTTTTTTTTTTTGTCAAGAAAATAAAGGTTTTAATTGTTTCATAATTTTTCTTTTTAGGATATCTTGGGTATTTTTAGGTCAAAATAAAGAGTTGATTGAGAAAATTTATTACTTTTGTTTATTAAATGTTACATAATGAAATAAAATGCATGATTTTGAAGGCATGATATACTTCCTAAATAAAAGCAAAATGCATGGAATAAAAAAATAAATAATCCAAAATGTCATTTTCATTCTTAATGGTATTTTGGACATTTTAGATCAAAATTATATGTTCATTAAAAAATGTATTTTGTGTATTAAATGTAGTATGATGGTATAAAAATAAAAAACTTTAAAATACATTATATATTTACTGAATAAAAGTAAAATAAATAGTATAAAAACATGAATAACATTTGCTATCATAATTCCCTGAAAAAAAAAACATTTGTTATCATAATTATCATTTAAAACGGAATGATTTTTTTCTTTTATGGAAACACAATGAACATAAGTAAATCTAACTTATCCAACACTTTTTATATTTGTTTTTCACTAAAAATAATCCACCAAAATAAAAATTTAAAAGGTCGTGTGAATAATGTAGCCGGTCCCTAATTTTTTAATTTTTGACAATTAGGTCCCAAACTAATTAATGGTAAAAAACTTCCCGAATTAATTTCAAATATCAGCAATAGTCCAACCCATTAAGCGTTTTAAATTTTTGACAAATATGTGTCATGTGCATAAAAAAGTTTAACAACAAAAAAGAAAAAAAAATGTTTTCGTGGACACACAAAGAAATGACATTTTGCTAGAATTTTGGCGGAAAGAATACGTGTCACACGAAGTGATAATGTTGTTAAATAATCTGTGGGATACAATGTTACAAGAGTCATATTTTCGGATAACTTTTTATAATTATCATAAATCTTAAACATGAGAGATTACCAAAATATCATTACATGTACATTATAATTTTGACGTGTCGTTGCAGTCAAAACTCGAAGAGAAAAAGCAAATTTTTTTTTACAGGAGATAGATCAAGGACTCGATGTTATGTTTTGAAATTTAGAGAAAAAAATGTTATAATTCCTATAAATATGAGGAATTTTTAATTATAATATTATAGACAAAATCAAAAAGTCGCGGCAAGTTTGAAGATGGGCCACACAAATTGCTCTTTCACAACATAAGTTGTTGCCAACAAATAATTAACCTAAAATCAAAACCCAAAACAAATGAAAGTTGTATAACTATGCAATTTATAAACATGTGTCTATTCACATATTTAACTTCATTTTCAACACACTATTTTAATCAAATTTTCATTATAAGAAAACCCACAAATAAAATGACCAAAAAGAACAATTACTATAAAATTAATCACGCAACTGAATTTTATATTTTATGTTATTGAAAAGAAACACAATGTTTGTAACACTCCCTAACCTAATATTTAATTAGGTTAGTAAATGTCACCAATAGCTCTACATAGAAATTTAATTAAGCGGAATTTTTTTAAAGTAATAATTAAATAAATAAACTTGTTTCAGTTTTTGTGGCTTTTCCATCTTAGTTTTTCAACCTCAGGTATTAACCGTATATCGTTTCAATCTTTGCGGCTTTTTTATTTTTGTCTTTCAACCTTAGGTATTTACCATCCATAATTAGTTACTTCATTTATTCGTGATGTGTCCCTCAGTCCCCCGCGTCCCTTGCCCACCCAGCCCTCCAATATAAACACACACCCATTTCTTTTTAAAGCATTTCTTTCATAAACTTGGAATACAACTCTAGACACATCACATGATCATATAATTTCATAAAACCATTTGAAAGTACAAGTTGTTTAAGAACTCTCATTTTCTTAATTTCGGTTGAATATTGGGATTTAAATAGTTCCTATTTAAGGATTATAATAATGAAACACATTTATTTATATTATTATTATTTAAATAAAATTCCTCTTAATTAAATTACTATGCAAAGTTATTGGTGACAATTACTAACCTAATTAAATATTAGGCTAGCGGGTATTACAATTTTTTGTATAAGAGCTCTGGACGTTTTCCAATTTTCACATCGGCTTTAAATTTTTGAACCATAGGATCATTTATCTGAACTTATTTGATCTTTTGTAGAATAGATGGTTGCATTGTCATGGCAGTGAGATAACTTGAATCTCTTCGGTATACAGTCTCTGAATGAAACCTTTAAATCTCCGTTTTCAAAGGTGTAGAAATAGACTATAGACATGCAAGAGCTCCATAGTTCTTCCTACTCAAGGCACCTGCGACAACATTCGTTTTTCCTGGATGATAGTTAATGATGCAGTCAGAGACTTTCACCAATTTCAACCATTGACGCTGTCGCATGTTTAACTCCTTTTGTGTGAATAGATACTTGAGACTCTTGTGATCAGTGAATATTTCAAATTTAGTTCCGTACAGATAGTGTGTAACGACCCCTCACGGACCGTTACAGTTTGCTTCTTATTTAATCATTCATCTCTTATAAAATTGCGGAAAATATTAAACTTGAATTAAAAATCTTTACATAACGGAAAACTTTACTTAGATAATTTTAGAAAAAAAACTCTAGAATTTTTTTTTTTTTTTTTTTTTTAACTATATCAAAATTAAACTTCATAATTAATATATATCTATATATATTTTTAAAAACCCAATTCATGAAATAAAATTTAAGTCCATATGAAACATCCAATCAAATAATAATAAACTAAAATCTCAAAACTTTATTTGAAATAAATAAAAAAATTCATCTCATGATCGTTCCTCCCGTTTTCCTATCACATATCGTCCCGCTATCCGCTCCAAGCTCCTCCAACACTATATCTTACCCTTTCCTTTATCTGCAACATGAATTAACTTATATAAGCAAGGGCTTAGTAAGACACTTAAATCTCACAAATGTAAATAAACATTTTTCTTTTATCATCATAAATATAAACATCATTTAAAAACTTTTTAACTTTTAAAACCATCATATATTGGGCCCGGCGTTGTACCATCATAGCGCGCTAGTCACGGAAGGGTTGGGGTAGCAAATCCCAAACCAACGGTGACAAAAGTCCGCTCACCGGACACATCATCAACATCAAGGGTGTACAACGCCATTTTAAAACATAAAATACATATACATACCATATATATACTTTTCATCAAAACGTCAATATAGGAGAAGTATTATTTAAGAACATCATAACATCATCATCAACATCAAAATATATACTTCTCAAATCTTTAATTCATATTGCAGGTGAGAGTGTACTTACATAAACGCCTTACTTAACCTTTTCAAATTTTCCAATGGTGACGCGTGATTGAGGTCTCGAGTGCTCGCCTTTAGAACCGTTCATGCCATGAATAGTAAATATAATAAAATCAACAAAAGCCCATAGTAATTCATCAAACACATCCATCATATCATAGCAGTGCCTAAAAGGCCTATTTCATCATTCAATAACATAACAATACAAAATTTGAACAATTTCATGAAATTTCAAATCTTGATAGAATCTGCCAGTCAGACCTTTGTCCCTTCAAAAATTAATAAAAATTCATACAAGAATCCAAATGACCTCAAACCAATTTTAAACAAAAGTAGACATCCAGATCTTTCTAATGGTACCTAATTCGTAAAAAATGAAAACCGTTTGGACCCTCAAAAATAGTTTTAAAATTTGATCATTAAAATTTTACCGAAACTGGCAGTCCGACCTCTGCCTATTTTAAAAATCGTAAAAATTCACACATAACTCCAAACGATATGAAACTGATTTCAAAAGAAAATAGGCATCTAGGGCTTTCCAACAATATGAAATTTATTGAAAACGGAGATCGTTTGGATTTTCAAAAACAGTTTTGAAATCTGATCATTAAAATTTTACCGAAACTGGCAGTCCGACCTCTGCCTATTTGAAAAATCATAAAAATTCACACATAACTCCAAACGATATGAAACTGGTTTCAAAAGAAAATAGACATCTAGGGCTTTCCAACGATATCAAATTTGTTAAAAATAGAGTCCATTTGCACCCTTAAAAACCGTTTGGAATTCTTACCTTAGAATCTGGAAATTCCAGTAGCAGTGTCAAATCCGAAAATAAATAGAAATATATATATAAAAATTATCATCACAATATTTATATAATTCATACACACATGATAACAGCCCTAAGACATATTTCTAACATATGAAATTATTCAATCACCATAC
The DNA here is from genome assembly GCA_038430175.1 of Ficus hirta. Taxonomy (NCBI): domain Eukaryota; kingdom Viridiplantae; phylum Streptophyta; class Magnoliopsida; order Rosales; family Moraceae; genus Ficus; species Ficus hirta. Next base: position 4,104,975 of record CM076586.1, on the reverse strand, counting down.
CAATGAAATCATAAATAAAGAATAAAAAAAAAATACCCTAATTTCATCTTGTTCATAAAATCAACCATATCACCCTTTTTTTTCGATTATCATTCGATAAATATTTCTTATCCTTTCCTCAAACTCACATGAAACACTCATCATGAAAATCATCCAATCCTTCAAAGAATCCCAAACTAAAACAAATAGCAAAATTATCCTCATCATCAAATAATTCCGAAGCATACCTTGAAATTCTTTGATTTTCGATCTTGGAAGAATTTGGAGGTTTGGCGGAGATTTTTATTTTTATTTTTTATTTTTTTTTATTTTTTTCTTTCTGTTTGTGCGTGAGAGAGGAATAGAGAGAGCGAGAGAGAGGAAGAGAAAAGCAAAGAGTGAGTGTTGAAAAAAAACAATTGCTGATTTTTTTTGATTTCAATTGGAAACCAATTGAAGGTAATTGATTGGAATAATGAGACCAATTAAGGGCTGTCATCAAAGGCAAATTAAGGGCTGTCATCAAAGGCTAATATTGAGCAAAGATAACTGATAGGATGGGAAGGTTGGATGTCAATTATTAGGATAAAGGTTTCCCGTTTTCTTTCCACGTTTTTTTTTTTTTTTTTTTTCCCCCTCTTCGGCTGCAATTACTTTCCCTCCCCTTTTTTTTTTTTACCGTGCGTACCACATACAAACACACACACATATATATATATATATATGCATTTAATATAATATATGTATATATTTGACTAATCAAATAACTTAATATATATATATATATATACGTTATATACAATAAGACATATATATAGTACAATCTATATATATATATAAAATAAAATATACTTATAACATGTAGAATATACATATAAACATATACTATAACCGTATAATCATATATGGTATTTATATGCAATATATACATAGTGCAAAAACATACAACATCATATATATGTATATATTTTAACCGTCACACAAGTCATCATATAACACATAATATTCATCAATTTGGCATGAACTTTGTTCTAGCACATCGAGTCCTCGTCACGTCACCTGTGAAAAATAACTCAACATAACATTAGAATTAAGAAATTACTATCTCATCACAATATTTATGTTAATTCTAATGTTAATTTTCTAACTTAAAGTTAGATAGCTTTTGGGGCGTTACAATCCCTCTTACCTTATAAAAGTTTCGTCCTCGAAACTTAGAACAATTCCGGATAATTCGTTTTCATAGCATCTTCTCGCTCCCATGTAGCTTCCTCCATCTTGTGATTACGCCAAAGAACTTTTACTAAGAGAATCTCTTTGTTCCTCAAGGTCTTCGTCTTTCGATCAAGAATCTCAACTGGTTTCTCTTCGTAACTCATATCATCTTGAATTTGAATCGATTGTGGTTGAATGATGTGAGATGGATCCGGTACATACTTCTTCAACATCGAGACATGAAATACATTGTGGATGGACGTCATCTCCTGAGGCAAATCTAACTTGTATGCCACATTGCCGATACGCTCAATTACCATATATGGTCCCACATACCTGGGACTAAGCTTGCCTTTCTTCCCAAATCTCATCACGCCTTTCATCGGGGCGACCTTGATAAACACCAAGTCTCCAACCTCAAACTCTAAGGGCCTTCGACGCACATCCGCATAGCTTTTCTGCCTACTTTGAGCTGTGGCGATCCGCTGCTGAATCACTTTCAATGCTTCAGTCGTCTTATTGAAGAAGTCAGTTTTCTCCTTAAGTTCTGACTCCGCTAGCTTCTTCTCCCCAGCCTCATGCCAATAAATTGGAGACCTACAACGTCTTCCGTAAAGTGCCTCATAGGGAGCCATCCCAATCGTCGCTTGATAACTATTGTTATAAGCGAACTCAGCCAACGGTAAAAACTTACACCAACTCCCTTTGAAGTCCAAGGCACAAGCTCGAAGCATATCCTCAAGTGTCTGATTAGTCCTTTCCGTCTGACCGTCTGTTTGCGGATGAAAAGCCGTGCTAAATTTCAACTTCGTACCCATAGCAGCTTGAACGCTCTTCCAGAAGTGAGAGGTGAACCTACTATCTCGATCCGAAATAATAGATCTGGGAACACCATGAAGCCTCACGACCTCCTTCACATATAATTCTGCCAACTGTTCCATAGAGGACGTCAATCGTATAGGAAGAAAATGTGCTGACTTGGTCAATCTGTCAATGATCACCCATATAGCATCATATCCATTCGTAGTCCTTGGCAATCCAGTAATAAAATCCATCGCAATGTCTTCCCATTTCCATTCCGGAATCTGAATTGACTGAAGAACCCCTCCTGGCTTTTGGTGCTCAGCCTTAACTTGTTGGCACGTCATACACTGCTTCACATAGTGTGCTACATCCTTCTTCATTCTGAACCACCAGAAACTCTTCTTAAGATCCATGTACATTTTGGTTGCACCAGGATGAAGCATATATGGGGTGTTGTGTGCCTCTTCAAGAATCTTTTTCCTCAACTCCTCGTCTTTAGGAACACATAACCGTCCTTTAAGCTTCAGCACTCCATCATCAGACACACTAAATCCTTCACACTTCCCTTCGAGCATTTCCTTTTTAATCCTCACAAGGCTTAGATCAAGATCTTGTTTGCTCTGAATGTCATCTAAAATAGTTGGAGACAAAGTCATTGCAGAAAGTTGCCCAACTATTACTTCCAACCCAAAATCAAAAATCTCCTTTTGAAGGGGCTTGGACATCGCATTCAAGGACATTAACGTGGCTGGGGTCTTCCGACTCAACGCATCAGCTACCCTATTTGCCTTCCCTGGGTGATATAGGATTTCACAGTCGTAATCCATTACTAGCTCAAGCCACCTCCTTTGCCTCATATTCAAATCCTTCTGCGTGAAAAAGTACTTCAAACTTTGGTGATCGGTGAATATTTGGCATCGGACTCCATATAAATAATGCCTCCATATTTTCAATGCAAAAACAACAGCAGCTAACTCTAGGTCATGGGTAGGATAGCTCTTCTCGTAGTCCTTCAATTGCCTTGAAGCATAGGCAATTACCTTCCCATTCTGCATCAAGACTGCACCAAGTCCCATTTTAGAAGCATCACTGTAAATTACGAACCCTTCATCCCCATCCGGAATCGTCAAGATTGGTGCACTTGTGAGTCGTCTCTTCAGCTCTTGAAAGCTCTTTTCGCAGTTCTCTGTCCATTCGAACTTCTTTCCTTTTCGGGTAAGTGTCGTAAGCGGCATAGCAAGTTTTGAGAAATCAGCTACAAATTTCCTGTAATAACCCGCTAAACCAAGGAAACTTCTGATCTCACTTGCGTTGGTTGGTCTCTTCCAATTACTAACAGCCTCAACCTTCGCAGGATCCACCATTATGCCATCTTTAGAAATCACATGACCAAGGAATGCCACACGATCCAACCAAAACTCGCATTTAGAGAACTTGGCATACAACTGATGCTGTTTCAATGTCTGCAAAACTGTCCTTAAATGTTTCTCATGTTGGTCTCGAGTCTTTGAATAAATGAGGATGTCGTCGATAAACACTATCACAAACTTATCCAGAAACTCCTTAAACACTCTATTCATCAGGTCCATGAAAGCAGCAGGGGCATTGGTCAACCCAAATGGCATGACCACAAACTCATAATGGCCGTATCGAGTTCTGAAGGCTGACTTGGGGACATCTCCGTCCTTGATCTTCAGTTGGTGGTATCCAGATCGTAGATCAATCTTCGAAAACACAGTCGCACCTTGCAGTTGGTCGAATAAATCATCAATTCTCGGCAATGGGTACTTGTTTCTTATGGTCACCTTGTTCAACTCCCTATAGTCAATGCAGAGCCTCATCGTCCCATCCTTCTTCTTCACAAATAAAACTGGAGCTCCCCAGGGTGAATGACTTGGGCGAATGAAACCCTTGGTCAATAGCTCTTGAAGTTGCTCATGTAATTCCTTCAATTCAACAGGTGCCATTCGATAAGGTGCCTTAGAGATTGGCCCAGTGCCCGGTGCTAACTCAATCTCGAACTCGATTTCTCTATCTGGTGGCAAACCTGGCAAGTCCTCTGGAAACACCTCACTAAAATCTCGTACGACGGGTACATCTTCAAGTTTCAGTTTGTCTTCTTTCTTCCTATCCACAATGCTGGCTAAGAAACCATTACAGCCATTGGCTAGCATCTTTCGGGCCTCCATTGCTGACAGGAACAATTTCGTCTTCTTCTTCGCATCACCAATGAATTCAAATCGATCATCTCGTTCGGGATTAAACACGACCTTACGTCTTCGGCACTCAATAGACGCGTTATACTTTCCCAAGAAATCCATACCTAAAATTAGGTCATAGTCAAACATCTCGAGCACTATCAGATTACTGTAGAGCTCTCTATCAACAATTCTCATTGGCACTGCTCGTAGCCAATGAGTGGACATCATCACTTCCCCAGAGGGTAGTGTCGTAGTGAATCCCTGACTCAAGATATCCTGGTTTATTGCTAATCTTTTAACAAAAGAAGAAGACACAAAGGAGTGTGAGGCTCCTGTGTCGAAAAGAACATTAGCACATTGGTTATTGACAAGTATCTGACCTGTGACAACAGTAGAAGTCTCCGCAGCTGCTTCTTCTTTGGTCATGGTGAAAATTCTGGCATTGGTGGTAAGTGGAGGAGCCTCAAGTCGTCCCTGGGAAATATGAGGTCCATCAAGATTGGCCTGCATACTATGGAGCTGAGTTGGTGGGTTTCTCTGTTGTCTTTGCTGGAAGGGCTGGTACGTCTTGTTCGGACAATCCTTGGACAGGTGACCCTCGCGTCCGCAACCATAACATAGATTTGTGCCCATACGACACTCCCCCAAATGTAGCTTTCCACACTTTGAACATGGTGGAATGTTCTTAGCTTGCTTAGCTGGTTGGCCCCCTCCTTGACGGTTGTTATGGTTTCTTTGATTGGAAAAGTTCCCCTTCCTCTTGTTATTGTTCCACTGACCTCCTTGAGACCTGCCTTGATTTCCAAAGTTCCCACGGTTCTGGTTGTTGTTGTTGTTGTTCTTAGGGACTTCGCTCTGACGAGGCTGGCTTTCTTTTTGCTTATTCAGATGATATTCAGCGCGAAGGGCACACTTGACACATTCAGCTGTGGTGGTTGGTGGAGCAGTCCCGCTATCAACAATCACTGCAATCTCGGGTCTCAACATCCCGATCATTCTCCTTAGTCGTTCTTCTTCATTTGGCACCATGTGGGGACACAGGCGTGCCAGTTGGTTGAACCGCTTAACAGCTTCTGTCACCGATAGATTTCCTTGACGAAAGTTATTAAACTCGTCATAATGTTCCCTGGTCACAGACATGTTGAAATATTGCTCGTTAAATTCTTGGATAAAGTCTTCCCATGTCATCTGACTTATATCCCTGCTCAGCTCTATTCCTTCCCACCAGATTCTAGCATCATCCATCAAACAGTAGGAAGCACACTTCACTTTCTCATTATCGGTTAAATCCATGAAATTAAGGACTAATTCGATCGACTTCAACCATCCTTGAGCTATCAAAGGGTCAGTTGAACCATTGAATTCCTTAGGCTTCATCCTCTTAAATCGCAAATACAGGGGCTCATGATTTGTTGCTGCTTGAACTCCTCTATTTTGCACTGGCTGTGCAGCTGGTGGATCAATGGGGATTTCCACTCTGTTAGCATTAGCTTGCAAATTGTTAATGAGAGCCTGTTGTTCTTGAACTTGCCTCTGAAGTTGAACCACTAGTTCTACTAAATTAGGCTCTGCCACTGCTTCATTTCCAACTTGTCCACGACCTCTTCGTTGGTCTTGACGCAACTGTGCCATAACTTCTGCCAAGTTAGGTTCTGCAGCAACCTCATCTTCGGCATGCACTCGGCCATTACCACGTCCTCGAACTGCACGTCCTTGAACTGCACGTCCTCGTCCGCGTACCATCTTATCTTAGTCGTCTGTTAGTAGCAAAAATGTCAATAAGAGACTTTTTTTTTTATATCGAGTCAGGATTCAAACTTTCCATAAATAGAACATCACCTCACCACTTACATATTTCTATTTAAAGAAATTACTTAATTACTTACTTGAAGAAGTTTGAAGTGGATACGTGACGATGCATGATAGGAAATAGGAAACCGCTCTGATACCATATCTGTAACGACCCCTCACGGACCGTTACAGTTTGCTTCTTATTTAATCATTCATCTCTTATAAAATTGCGGAAAATATTAAACTTGAATTAAAAATCTTTACATAACGGAAAACTTTACTTAGATAATTTTAGAAAAAAAACTCTAGAATTTTTTTTTTTTTTTTTTTTTAACTATATCAAAATTAAACTTCATAATTAATATATATCTATATATATTTTTAAAAACCCAATTCATGAAATAAAATTTAAGTCCATATGAAACATCCAATCAAATAATAATAAACTAAAATCTCAAAACTTTATTTGAAATAAATAAAAAAATTCATCTCATGATCGTTCCTCCCGTTTTCCTATCACATATCGTCCCGCTATCCGCTCCAAGCTCCTCCAACACTATATCTTACCCTTTCCTTTATCTGCAACATGAATTAACTTATATAAGCAAGGGCTTAGTAAGACACTTAAATCTCACAAATGTAAATAAACATTTTTCTTTTATCATCATAAATATAAACATCATTTAAAAACTTTTTAACTTTTAAAACCATCATATATTGGGCCCGGCGTTGTACCATCATAGCGCGCTAGTCACGGAAGGGTTGGGGTAGCAAATCCCAAACCAACGGTGACAAAAGTCCGCTCACCGGACACATCATCATCATCAAGGGTGTACAACGCCATTTTAAAACATAAAATACATATACATACCATATATATACTTTTCATCAAAACGTCAATATAGGAGAAGTATTATTTAAGAACATCATAACATCATCATCAACATCAAAATATATACTTCTCAAATCTTTAATTCATATTGCAGGTGAGAGTGTACTTACATAAACGCCTTACTTAACCTTTTCAAATTTTCCAATGGTGACGCGTGATTGAGGTCTCGAGTGCTCGCCTTTAGAACCGTTCATACCATGAATAGTAAATATAATAAAATCAACAAAAGCCCATAGTAATTCATCAAACACATCCATCATATCATAGCAGTGCCTAAAAGGCCTATTTCATCATTCAATAACATAACAATACAAAATTTGAACAATTTCATGAAATTTCAAATCTTGATAGAATCTGCCAGTCAGACCTTTGTCCCTTCAAAAATTAATAAAAATTCATACAAGAATCCAAATGACCTCAAACCAATTTTAAACAAAAGTAGACATCCAGATCTTTCTAATGGTACCTAATTCGTAAAAAATGAAAACCGTTTGGACCCTCAAAAATAGTTTTAAAATTTGATCATTAAAATTTTACCGAAACTGGCAGTCCGACCTCTGCCTATTTTAAAAATCGTAAAAATTCACACATAACTCCAAACGATATGAAACTGATTTCAAAAGAAAATAGGCATCTAGGGCTTTCCAACAATATGAAATTTATTGAAAACGGAGATCGTTTGGATTTTCAAAAACAGTTTTGAAATCTGATCATTAAAATTTTACCGAAACTGGCAGTCCGACCTCTGCCTATTTGAAAAATCATAAAAATTCACACATAACTCCAAACGATATGAAACTGGTTTCAAAAGAAAATAGACATCTAGGGCTTTCCAACGATATCAAATTTGTTAAAAATAGAGTCCATTTGCACCCTTAAAAACCGTTTGGAATTCTTACCTTAGAATCTGGAAATTCCAGTAGCAGTGTCAAATCCGAAAATAAATAGAAATATATATATAAAAATTATCATCACAATATTTATATAATTCATACACACATGATAACAGCCCTAAGACATATTTCTAACATATGAAATTATTCAATCACCATACCAATGAAATCATAAATAAAGAATAAAAAAAAAATACCCTAATTTCATCTTGTTCATAAAATCAACCATATCACCCTTTTTTTTCGATTATCATTCGATAAATATTTCTTATCCTTTCCTCAAACTCACATGAAACACTCATCATGAAAATCATCCAATCCTTCAAAGAATCCCAAACTAAAACAAATAGCAAAATTATCCTCATCATCAAATAATTCCGAAGCATACCTTGAAATTCTTTGATTTTCGATCTTGGAAGAATTTGGAGGTTTGGCGGAGATTTTTATTTTTATTTTTTATTTTTTTTTATTTTTTTCTTTCTGTTTGTGCGTGAGAGAGGAATAGAGAGAGCGAGAGAGAGGAAGAGAAAAGCAAAGAGTGAGTGTTGAAAAAAAACAATTGCTGATTTTTTTTGATTTCAATTGGAAACCAATTGAAGGTAATTGATTGGAATAATGAGACCAATTAAGGGCTGTCATCAAAGGCAAATTAAGGGCTGTCATCAAAGGCTAATATTGAGCAAAGATAACTGATAGGATGAGAAGGTTGGATGTCAATTATTAGGATAAAGGTTTCCCGTTTTCTTTCCACGTTTTTTTTTTTTTTTTTTTTCCCCCTCTTCGGCTGCAATTACTTTCCCTCCCCTTTTTTTTTTTTACCGTGCGTACCACATACAAACACACACACATATATATATATATATATGCATTTAATATAATATATGTATATATTTGACTAATCAAATAACTTAATATATATATATATATACGTTATATACAATAAGACATATATATAGTACAATCTATATATATATATATAATAAAATATACTTATAACATGTAGAATATACATATAAACATATACTATAACCGTATAATCATATATGGTATTTATATGCAATATATACATAGTGCAAAAACATACAACATCATATATATGTATATATTTTAACCGTCACACAAGTCATCATATAACACATAATATTCATCAATTTGGCATGAACTTTGTTCTAGCACATCGAGTCCTCGTCACGTCACCTGTGAAAAATAACTCAACATAACATTAGAATTAAGAAATTACTATCTCATCACAATATTTATGTTAATTCTAATGTTAATTTTCTAACTTAAAGTTAGATAGCTTTTGGGGCGTTACATAGTGCCTCCAAATTTTAAGAGTGAACACCACAGCTGCTAACTCAGGGTAGTGTGTCGGATAGTTTTTCTCATAATCTTTCAGTTGTCACAAGGCGTAAGTTATAACTTTACCATGTTGCATTAAAACACAACTCAGTCCTTGTTTAGAAATGTCACTATAAATTTTTGTAAGATTAAATAACATACTTAACATTGGTTTTTAGAGGATTTAAACTCAGTAAGTGAGAAATTCATAATTATAAATTTTGTGCAAGATTTAGATTATAAATTTTCTTGCTAGAACTTTTCTTTGGAGTTTTTACAATAAAATAAGAAGGGTTATAATTTGAACGTTTGTCTAATGTGCCAAACGAAATAAAGTGTATTTTGATCATATGCCCTGTTATAAGTTTTCTTTTGGAAGATCTTATTTTAAGATATGGTGTACGAAAGATTTCGTGACATTAATTGATTGTTTAGAATTTAAAGTATTAAGATGAATGTATATGCCTTAAGTGGTTATAACATCAATAAATTTCTTGAAAGATCTAAATTCTAAAATCAAGAATTTAGACAAGGTATGACAAATTTTCAAGTTAAATGGACTAAATGAAGAACCCTAAATATGACATTAAATCCTATGGATGCGCGTACAGTGCTTTAAAAGTAAAATGGGTTATATCAAGTCCATAAAGTGAATACGAAAACTATCTTAAAATTACCACAACTTATACGCATTAGGGGGGGAAAAAAAAAAAAGTTGACATGATATCTATAAGTTCCATATATGCCATATGGAGATTTAAAGTCACAAGTGATTAAAAATTAATCCATGATGTGACCAGATAAATTTAAATATGTATGTAAAATTTAGGTGCATCCTTGATAAAAAAAATAAATATGACTTGAATTAGACCCGCAGTGTGAAAGTCATGCTCCGTCAAGTAAGCTACCTTAATTGGCTCTAAGGGAGTCAATTTAACCGGTAGAGATTAAGTTAAGATATTATCAAAATTTAAATGTCAATATTACATTTTATAAATGAGTTTTTAGATTAAAAATGAAATTTCGATTAAAAATAATAATAATAATTAAATAAGGGAATTTATACTATATAGCATATTATGAAGGCAAGTTTAAATATAAAGCATATTTATTTATTAGTGTAAAATTATAACAGATTTTATAATTTGAAACTTGATGATTTACTTTTTTACCCTTGGTAGTTATATTAGTCATCGTCTCTCCTCTCTTTTCTCTCTCTCATTTTTCTTTACATTTTTGTTTCTCTCCTCTATTTCTTTTTGTTTCTCGTTTCTGTTTTCAATTTCCTTTCTCTCTCGTTTCTGTTGCAATCTCCACTGTTGAAGCTCTAAGCATCATAGCGATTTTTTGGTGAGTTACTGATTCCTGGTGATCGATTTTGGTCGATTTTGCTATTCGTGCTTGTGAATTTGTTTATTCTGCTGAATTCGATCGTGGATTTGGAGATTATCAGGTTAGATTTTGTGATAATTTTGAAGCTGTTTGTCGTTATTTTTCTAATTATGAATTTTAATTCATTTTTTCGTCTTTTATCTGTGCATTTTGTGATTTTTGGTAGTGCTTGATAATCTATTGCTTTTGCTCCATTTTTTAGGTCGAATTGGCATTAATTAAGTTTTGAGGATTCTGTCAATTTTTTGTGGTTGTGATTTTTGTTTTTGTTTTTGTGTTTTTTTATCTATTTGTTTGTGATTTTATATGTGGTGAGAATCTGTTGTTTTTTGCTGGTCTTTTGAGGTTGAATTTGAGATAAATTAGATTTGAAGATTTCTTGACTGTTTGAGTTTGAATCTATTTGCATTTACAATTTTGATAGGGCTTTGATAATCTGTTGCTTTCATTGTTATTTTTTAGGGTGGATTTGTTGATAATTTATATTATATTTTGATTGTTCCCTTTTTGGCTTGATTTTATTTAATTTTTCTATTTGGTTATGTACTGTTGATAGATGGTTGATATATACAGTTGGTTCTGTTTTGGTTTTGTGTAAATGCTTTTTTTTTATTTTTTTATTTTTAATAATTGATAGGTCAGTGAATTTGTATTGCTCTATAATGTTTTTGATATTGTTTCTGCTGTTTGTGGCACTTCCATGTAAATTCAAAGACTGTTTGGTTGTGTTTTATGCGAATTCAAATTTGCGTAGTTACAGGGAATTGTTTTATTTTGCAGACTATTTTTAGAATTTTTGACTTGTCTGTTCTTGTAAATCCAAATATTTCATTTAGAATATGTTCATTTACATGGATTTCTTCATTTTTAAGAATTTCTTCCAGTATTTTTAGATTTATTTTTTATGTAAATCTAGATATTAAACTAATAATATGTGTATTTACATGGATTCCTTCATTTTTTCAGAATTTTTTGATTTATTTGTTTATGTTTATGTTTTGTTCTGTTTCATTAATGTTTTGTCATTGATTTTGTATTGTTCTGTAATGTCATTGATATTGTTTTTGAATTTTTGCTCTCTGTGTGGCGATTTCATGAAATTTTAGAGCTTTTTTGGTTCTATTTTATGTTGTTGTTGTTGGTTTATTTGTTTATGTAAATGCAGATATTGTACTAAAAATTTGTGTATTTACAGGGATGTCTCAAGTTTCTTTTATCACTGCCTATTGCGGGAGATGGATTTCAGATAATTTGTTTAGCGATTTTGCTTTCCAAGCATTGGAAGTTTACAAAGATATTGATATTGATTTTGGTGGTATGATGCTTTTTGCGGTGGCATTAGATGGAAATAATCATATATTCCCTCTTGCTTTTGCCATAGTTGATTCTGAGAATGACAAATCCTGAGAGTGGTTTTTTATGAACTTGTAGCAAACAATTGGAGATCGTGAGGGGCTTGTTATAGTTTCTGATCAGAAATGTTCTATTCCTACTGCTGTCGAGTTGGTCTACCCAGCAGATGAGCATGGAATATGCATTCAACACCTTTTGAGGAATTTGATTGGAAGATTTAAAGCTCTAAAAGTAGATGGTTTGTTTTACTGGTGCGCGAAAGCTTATCGACCTGAGGATTTTGAGTATTTCATGCATCAAATGGAATCTGTTACGCATGAGATTCGGCAATACCTATATGAAGTTGGGTATGAGAAGTGGGCTCGAGCATTTTTTAAGGCGGAGGAGATACAATGTTTTGACTACCAACATTTATGAGTCTATGAATGCTGTGTTACTAGAAGCTAAGAAGTATCCATTTTTGTCATTGGTTGAGTGATATCGTAGTTTGTTACAGAGGTGTTTTATGAGCGTAGGAGCCAAGCGGATGAGACTCCTGCACACCTTACTGCTCGGGCTGATCACTTGCGGGATATGGAGGCAGCAGCACGTCCCATGGATGTAAGAATTTTTTTTCTCGTAAATATGTGAATTTCTTAGTAAATATTTTGCTTTACATTTTTTTATTCTTTGTGTTTTCTGGTCAGGTTCATTTAATTGATGTAAGTGACTATGAGATTGTCAATGGAAGAGTAAATAACATGGTCAATTTGATTAAGAGGACATGCAGTTGTCTTGTGTGGCAAAGCGATGAATTTCCATGTTCTCATGTAGTCACTGCTATTTGGAAGCGGAAGTTAGAGCCAGCTGACTTTGCTTCTGTTTATTTTACAAACAGTGTTTACAGAGAAACTTATAATGCTGTAGTGTATCTGTTGGGGGAAAAATCAAATTGGAATGTTTTTGAAGATTTGTTGAATGCTAATGTGCCTGCACCAAATAATAGACGTTCTGCTGGGAGGCCACGAATGGAAAGGATTCCTTCTGTTGGAGAAGTGCGTACTCAGTTGAGGTGTTCTAAGTGTAATAATTTCAACCACAACAAGCGCATTTGCAAGAATCGAGTCCCTAGTGCTGGTGCATCGTTCTCTAAGAAGATAAAATCTTGTCGTTAGAGACCAAATTAGTTTTTTTTTAGGCTTGAGATATTGAATTTTTTCTTAAAATTTTGATGTTTCTTGGTTTGTGATTTAGGGAATATAAAGATTTACATGGAAATATTTGGATATCTTAGAAGAGATGTAGAGAGTCGTTCCTATTATGGTTTCTTCCTACTTAGAGGTTTTATGGATTTTCTGGTATGGTGTTCGATTATGTTTAGATTTATTTGAAAAAAAATATTTTGGAGAAAATTTGTTGATTTCTTTATGAAATATATGAGTTCTTTTTTGTATTCTGATTTTCTTTTGATCACATTGTCAATTATTCTCTGATTTTCTTTTGATCACTTTGTCAATTATTCGGAACATTAGAAAGAAATACTTGTAATTTCATGGAAAATAATACAACATATGTATTAACATGAAAATACATATTATACATATACTAAAAGGATGGACTGAGTTACTGTTCATTGTGCAGTAAAAAACAGTAACTTTTGGGTTTTTTTTTTTTTTCATTTTTTCTGTTTCTGCTACAGTGTTCTACAGTAAGCTACAGTGTGTTACAGTGTACTATAGTAAAATGACGTTTTTGCCATTCAATTCTCCTGTATTTTCCCGGCTGCACAGTGACTTATCGGTTTTGCCCTTTTGGCATTATCCAGCCATTAGAGAAAGAGAGAGAAAGAGAAAGAGAAAGAGAGACAGAAGTAGAGAGAGAGAGTAAAATATATAATAATGAGCCCTGTTTTCCTCTGTTCCCCCCCCCCTTTTTTTGTTTTTTGTTTGTTTTTTTTTTTTTTTTGGGGTTCAAAAACAATCTGAAGCGTGGAATTAGAATAAAGATTTTTATTGCTGTACAGTGTTTTATTGCATTGAACAAATAAAGATTGTGTTGATGGTGTTATATATATATATATATATATATATATATATATATATTTTAAGAAGTAGATCCAATAGCTATTTTCTCCACGGTCACAAATGGGATGTGGAAATGCCTTATATTTTGCCTAAATCATTTGGGAGCTAAAGTAGTACTCTATATAATTGACTGTGAAGTTCCATTAGGAAAAAATAAATTTAAAAAAAAAAAGGAAAAAAAATAAAGATAGAAAAAGAAAAACCATAAGATAAAAAATTATATTTTATTAAATTATTTTCAATTATAAAAAATAAAATTATATACGTTAAATAATATTTCAAAATTTTAAATTATTAAAATTAATAAAAATTTAACGAAAAAAAAACAGAATAATACATTTAAAGAATAAATTAATACAATTAAATTATAATATTCAAAATAAACAAACAAACTAAAAAAATTGAAATTAAATAATAATTTATAAAAATTCCAAAATATAAAAAGATCTATAAAATTACAATAAAATTAAAAATCAATAAATAATTTTTCTACTGTAATGAAACGTAATTATCAAAAAAATATATTTATAATTATTATAACTAAATTATTATTTATATCATATATTAATATTATTATTTAAAATTAAATTTTTTTTAAATATTTATTCCATTTCTAGGTTTTATTTATTGATTTAATTAATTTTGTTTAAATTTAATAAATTTACTTAAGTTATTAAATTTTTTTGACTATTTAAGTTTAAAAGTTTTTAATTTTATTTATTCTTTCTGATTTTTTAATAACAATATATTATTATATTTTATTCTATTAACAACAATTCTTACACTTAATATTTTATTTTAATATTTGATATTATTATTTTTTTATTCTTTGACTTCTGTTATTTTTTTCTTCTTCTTTTTAAATAAAATGTTCAATAAGTTTCTTTTATATTTATATCTATAATCTTTAGAAATAAATTTTTAAAAATTTCTATTCATTTTTACGTTTATTTGTTAATTTAATTGATTTTTATTTTATTAAATTTACCCCGTAACTTTGTTATCCCTTTGATTTTTCAAATTTTTTTATTTTTATTTATTATTTAAACTTTTTATTTCAAGAAAATTGCGCTTATAAATATGAATGTATGTACTTTAATATTATAATAGTAAATACTAAAAAAATATACTTACTGTAATTATAATCTATATCTTAATTAACTGCTTTTATTATATAATACTCAATTTTTTTCATTTTTGTTTTTTCTTCCTTCCCCATATAATCTATACTTAATTAACTGCTTTTATTATATAATACTCAATTTTTTTCATTTTTGTTTTTTCTTCCTTTCCCATGCAACGCACGAGTATTAAACTCGTATTTACTGCATGCTATGAATAATAACATTAATGTTAGTGTCCAACATTTGGAAAATATATTATTCTTCGTCATGTTTTTCAGGGGATTTTCGGAATTATATGTCCAACATTTTGTCCAGTTGTATATATTAAACTCAATCTTTTTTAAAAGTCTAACTTTATATTTTTAAGTTTAAACCAGATGAATTTACATTAACTTTAATATTCATGTATTTACTTCATATGTTTTAACAATTTTTGGAATGTAATAGTTGTTTTTTAAAAATTATTTTTGGAGTATTTGAAAAATAGTAACATGAAAATACTTGAGTAATATAGCTATTGACTTGAAAATATATGGATTTATGATACATGTCTAACCATATGTAGGAGTACTTTGCTATGATAAATCTGTTCACAGATATAACCAGTAAAGTTCAAAACATCATCTACAAAATATTTTGTTGACCCCAAAGTTGTTGGTGTGTTCTTCAAAACATGAAGTCAGAGCCAACTTTTGCGAAGTTTAATAAGTTGGCTAACTATTTTCTACCATATGTCATGCACAGTCTCAAAATAGATGTCTAAAAGTTTTAGTTAATACAAATAGCTAGTTGTTGAATTTTGGGACAGGTGGTAGTGTTCGAAGAGGTTTTATGTAGATTGCTTTGGATTGCAGTGGTGTTTCTTATGTCGTTTCTTCTTCGAAATCAGAATTGAGCTTGAAGCTTGCAATCATCAACATCAATTTTCTGCTTCTTTTTCTCTTTTGGACTTTCTTCTGCTGAGCCAAATTTTTCTGTTGAAGGGCGTCTAACTTTTGGTCCTTGTTTTGATACTCTTTAACCTAGCTTCACTTCACTAGGTTGGACTGCTTCAATTTTCTTCTTTGCTCTGTTTGCCAATAACTTCTTTCTTGGACTTCTTATTTCTGTTTCTGTATTTTTTTTTATTTTTTATTTTTTTTTGCAGGCTCTTGCACAAATATTTTTATGTAAATAGAGTTATTTACCAGAGGTTTTCATGTGTTTCAGGTTCCAAAACTTCTGTTGTTTTTGTGTATTTACCCTTTTTTTTTTGTGCTATTTATTTTTAAATTGTGCTCACCTTTTTTTTTTTTTTTAATTCAGTGCATTCGTTCTCTCCTTCGTTCCTTGTGTGTGTTCTTGTTCAGTGCCTTCCTTTTCTTTTTCTATGTAAATCCATGTATTTCAAAGAAAAGTTTTAATCAGTTAAGAGATGGTTTTTACCCCTTGTGTTAGGCTTTCTCGATAAATTGATAAACATATATTTACCTCTTCCATTGTTGCGTCACTGATAATCTTATCCAGATCAAATCCCAACTCCACGGCATCTTCGTATTGCTGGCTGTGATAGTCTTCTTTCACATCTACGTTTTGCCAAGTGAATTCCATATTGTGTTCAAATTGTTGGTTGTCTTGGTCTTTTTGTATGTCATTGTCCTCGACAATTTTTACATGTTGCTGATCAGATTGGGGGTTTAGGTCTTGTGGATGTTCCGTTCCTTTGTTAGCCAAGTCTTTTTCATTTTCTTTAGGTGACTTGTCCTCATCATTCTCAGCAGCACATGTTCTGTCTTCATCAGCATTTGTTCTATCTTCATTGTCTTTATTGTTCTGTTCTTGCATGGAATTTCTTTCATACTCCATTTGTTGCTCTGACTGTGGTTGCGATGATACCTTGGAGTGTATGTCTTTGACATATCGTAATATGTCATCCATTGTTGCTTTGTACATCCTCAGCTCCTTACTTAATTTTTCTTGGCCTTTTTCTAGTTTTTGCATTCTTATTGCCAAGTCGTTAATCTATGTTTTTTAAGTTGGTGGTGGATCCTCAAAATCATCGTCAAAATTGTCTATCTGAAATGTCTACTTATCATTTTTGTGTTGGCCTTCTTCTTGTGCTCCATCTTCTTCAAAAAATATTTTCATGTAGCTTTTTATTTTCTCTTTCTCCAGTATCTTTATTGGTGTTACCTCAATCTGTTTTTATGAAGAATAAAAGCAGTGTTAGTATATTAACTTTTGACCTTATGTAATGGGAACAAATCAATATTTTTAAATAAAAGGATTTACATGTAAATAAAAGTATTTACCTTTTTAGTATTGAAGAGGCTGTTTAGTTCGTTCCATTTTTTTTGGCATGTGGACTCCCACTTCAACATCCTTGGTGTTGCTTCTTGTTTCAAAATAGTTGGAATTTCATTCTCTCTTATGAATGAGGGTGTCTCGAAAGCCCGGATCAGTACTGCATATGGAAATCCGTAGAATCCATATCCTTTGGTTGTTGTACTTCCGGTGCCTTGGTTGAATCTATGTAATGTTTTCTCGTATGAGATAGTTCCCCAAGAATATTTCTTCAATTCTTCATCACCATACACCAGCTTCAGATGCTCTTCATTCACTTTCAATTTGTTCTGATTAGAAACAATCAGTTTCTCAATTATTAAAGATTCGCCATTCTTACTACATCTTCATCTGGTGCTTGTGCTAATATTTCCGTTCTAGCTTCAAACATGTATTGGAGGGCTCCCAGTGTGACTGGCTTCTCTTCAAAATATTTTTCTAAAATAGACACCGTTGGTCTTGGTCTTGTTAGTTTCTTCCCAGAAATTTCTGATCTGTAGTTAAGCCCAGTAATCAAGGCAAAATCCTTTATTCCCATGACCATTTTTTTGTTCCCAAATTTGAAGGCCAGTTCTAAGTTGTCATCATGTTTTACTTGCAATAGAACTAGTTGTTGGGAGTTTTGCTGGGAATTTGTCTCCGAGTTTGAGATGAAGAAACTTTCCAAACGGTCTTTTCTTGAAAAGATATTTTTGTTGGGGAGTCAATCGTTTTTTAATGTCCTGAATTGCTTTAATGCTACAGTTGTTGACAATTCTTCTTTTGGGATTCCAAATCTCTCTTGGTTTGTGGAAATTTAATGTCTGCATAATAAAATATTAACATAATTGTAAGTACAATATATGTATTAACAAGGAAATATATATATATTTTACCACATGAAAAAAGAAATTGAAATGCTAAATGAAATAATCTCAAATAATGAGTCAAGATAACAACACTAAATTTGACAGATGTCACACAGAGAAAATAATGTCTAAATTTGTTACTTTTTATATAAAACAATTTCAACATAAAAATACATGGATTTACTACACATGCCTAATCATATTTAGAATCTCTGTCTATGATAAACCTGATCATAGATATAACTTACAAAAGAAAAAACATTATTTTAAAGGTATTTTTCAAGTAAATAAATGTATTTCTATATCTAACCACATATAGAAGCGTTTTGACAGATATAATCTAAAAGTATTTACCTGTCTTTGCGGAGAAGATTTTTTCGATTTGGTTGTTGTTTCGCTCATTGATCCTTTCTCTTTTGTTATTTTCCCCTGAGCTTTAGTGCTTGTCGAAGATTTTTATGTTCCTGGTTCCTTTCCTTTTGTCTTCATTTCTCATATTTCTTCGTTTTTTTCATTGAAATTATGGTAGCAACTAAAAAAAATACATAAACTCTACATTCAGAGCTCAATAATTAAAACTTCTAAAATTTTGCAATGGGAAACCAGATTAGACGTAGAAATTAAAGGAAATATTAGTACTGACAGTATATTTCCAAATCTATAAAAATTTTGAAAAATAAGAATTTTTGGATTTAGGTTTTTTAGAAAATATACATAATGAAAAGGAGGTTCAATTTAGGTTTTTTGTACCAAATTCTTCGAAAACAAGGGAAAGAGAGGAAATCGAAAGAAATATGTAGATATATAGTTGTATTTTTTGATTTGCTAAATGAGAATTGAAATTTGTACCCGAAGAAAATCGCGATTTTGGTTTTCTTCCAGAATCACTGTTTCTTGTTGGAAATTTCTGGATTTTACTGAAAATCAAACTTGTTGGAGCCTGAAGAAAGTTCTAAGATCTAATATTTTTGCTCAGAATCTTGATCGGAATCTGGAAATCGAACACCGACTGTGGCTGGAGCAGGATTTTTGAAGGTTGGAAATCGAGATTTTTCTAAAATCTCTCTGCTAGGGTTTTGAGTTATTTCGAATGAGAAGTGTGGAAGGTTTTGGGCTTCGGGGGGAGGGGTTTGGGCCTGGGGTATTTTGATTGAGGGTACTTTTATATTTCCACTTTAATTTTTTTTTACTTAATTATGCTAATTGGTTATAATAGTTTGATTCCTGCTATAATTTTAAAAAATGATAGTTCAATATGCTATTTTTCTCTCTCCCCAATAAATAAAAGATAATTATAACATGCTCGAAAAGATAGTTAATGATAAAAATCTAAAAATTTGGAAATTTCCTACGAATGCATGATATTTCATCAATATTTCCCGATATTTTTGTAAAAATTGCATTATATTTTCCTGATATCGATATATTTCCTGATATTTCCTCGAAAATTTGTTGAAAAAGATATTACACTTAAA
This sequence comes from Ficus hirta, assembly GCA_038430175.1. NCBI lineage: Eukaryota > Viridiplantae > Streptophyta > Magnoliopsida > Rosales > Moraceae > Ficus > Ficus hirta. Next base: position 4,085,282 of record CM076586.1, on the reverse strand, counting down.
AGATAGATTGTAACCCCTCAAATAAGGAAATTTTAGAATATCGTGAATATTTGCGACTATGCTCACACGCAACCGGCAAAAGCGACGGCAATTGGAAGTGATTTTCAAAAAGCTGACTTTTTAATTGAACCTGATGCAATATATTAAAATTGGATAGATTTTAGCCAATAAACACCCTAATTATATATATATTTATTAAAATAAAAACAAAATAAAACAATAGGGTTAAACATCCTATCATACGATCTTACGATCTTCTACTTCCGGTATGTGTAGTGAGAAAGAAGCAAAGAAACACTGAGTGACAATGTTGTTGCAAGTACATATAATTTAGACATAATTCTACACCTAAGTTCATTGTAAGATGAAAAGTTTGAATCCAGACCTTGAGCAACTAAGTAACTAAGTGACAAGTGACAACGAAGCCATAAAAATTTGTACCCATTCTTTTAAAATTATTATGTTAATCCTAAAGACTATTTTCTAATAATTTGTTCCTGGTTCCTTGAGAAAAAATAGCAGCTCTTAAGAAAACCTTTAAAATTTATTTAAATATCGAAACTATTTACAAAAATTTCATATCATATTCTCATTCCTTCTCTCTCTCTCTCTCTCTTTTTAATAATGATAATTAATTGTGAAATTCATAATCAAAGTCGAAAGTCTCCTCTCAATTTTCAAAACCTAGGATTAGCTCAAAGGATAGGAAGAAAGTATTCAAGGTATTGGAAGATTTTCTTTCAAATTAATAACATGAGTACGCATACCCCAGGGTTCCATATTTTGAAAAATTCAAGCTCTAAACTATCGCCTTGTTTCTCTCAAAAATGATATCTATTGGGGTTGCATTAGTAGGCATTCTATGCATTAAGTTCATCTTCGAGATAATTATATTCGAACGTAAAATCGGTCTTGATTCGCTGACACCTGTACACACCGATATCCAATGGATTAGAAAACATGTTATTTAGATTCAGATCAAGTAATTACTCACTTTCATACAAGTCCTACAGTCCAAAGTTATTAGAAGATATGCATGTCTATGTAAATATAAACAATGAGCATAAAAATCGTAAGTACCCATACCATCCTTGCGGTTGCCCTGTTCTTAGATCATCATTGGCGACATGGAAATCGAAGTACACGTATGTCCCCTGTTCATATTCATCAGTGGCAACTTTCGGCTCGTCGTGTCGCTGAAACCATGTGTTATATTTTCTGTGGTATCTCCAAGATTGCTTCTTCAACTCTTTGGCAGCCAAATATTGCTGATATGTATTCTGTAAAATTAAACCCCAAAAAGAAACAATAATGATAATAGCATAGTATAAGGATCCGCTCAAAGCAACTGTTATAAAATGATGCAGAACCAAGAGAGAACAAATAGAATCGAGATCGAAAAACAGAAACAACAGAGAACATTGAGACCGAGAGAGCACAAAGAGGGACTTCTAGAGAGAACAAGTACCAGCAATTGAAATATATTCACTGGGCCTAATTATAGAAACATAAAACGCCATAATATGGACAAATAATCAGATAAATCTAACCAATCCTAAATAATCCTAAGAGATAAAAACGTAATCTTAAATTCAAAACTAAATATTAAAACTAGAACGTATCCAGATCTATAGCATACTAACAGTCAGTCTAGAAAATTTGGTACCTGCTGATGGTAAAAGGCAAAAAAGAGGATGTCGGTGCTGCAAGGTTCAAGACTTGGTCGTTCCCAGAATGCTGGATTGTTAACAATCGGTGCCTGTACTTGCGGGTAGCTTGGAAGAGTCATCGCAGGGTGCCTCTATGGAAAGGCAAAACAACGATCAATGTCTAAATCATACACAGGGTAAACACAAAAACTGTGCAGCCATACCGGAGTATAGTTCCTTGCATGCTCAGAGTCTCTGGGTTGTGGTAGCTTGAAATAAGCAGCATCAAGCATCTGCAAATTGTACAATTGGTCATGCATTCCTCTGGAGTTGACAGTTGACGCCATAATACTGTCCCCAATGGCACCCAGGTCAGACACACTTCTTCGGCCGATAACACCAAGGCTGCCAGAAGATTGATTGGCCTGTAAAGGTTGCCCGGGGGAGAGATCAGTATCTCTGGGCACTTGAGCTGGCTCAGTTAAAGTCCCCGAAACTCCAGCCTGCAATGATCAAACCACCAGAATCAATCAATTGGAGAATTGATAAACCAGGCTTCTCCTATACTAGAACTATGTCCAGCAAAATGAAATCTACCTGCAAGTACGTTTATTCATTGTTACACATTGTAAGCGTTGTCTACGTCTATGAATTATCAGAATATCTAACAATCTTCTTCCTCCAATTGTCTTTCCCTAATCCCACTCATTCACCTCTGATCATACCTCAATTGTTAAATCATTTCCTCGTGCCTTTTGTTTTCAGCCATTATTGCATACAATTCATAGTTCAAGCCTCGTTGATTGCAAAACAAAAATATCAAAATAGAAGCAAAAGCAGTAAACGATCTCTACTAAGTAACGGCAATTTTTTGTCTTATGTATCACAGCTGATAATTGAACACCACAAAACAGCGGAACAGAGAGATGGGCCGCGTATCAACGAACATTTTGTTAAGAAAAAGTCCGATGGAAAAGGTAATGAAATGATAAAACGTACTGGAGAATCAATCGCATAAGTGGTTTTCAAGTCATCCTCATTCATGGGATTCTTTCCCAGCCCAGAGGTAGTTGTAGGGTCAGTAGCTGAATTGTTAGGTAAACTCTGTAGCTGCTGCTCATCGACTTTTGCATGACTGACTTCTGCAGCATACACCAGCAAATATTCAGTCATTACCACATAATGCAAATCTAAATCAAACACCCTTATGACGCTTTGATTGTGTTCGAGTCCTTAATTCAGGCCAACTTTATAGCCTCTTAAATAATCCCCATGCCAAGACCAATTTAAAAATAAACTATATCAACATACGACCCATTTGGGTAAAGGGTTTGAACAGACCTTTTCATTGACATCCAAATTTTTATAAGTTCAGTGTGTGTGAGTGTGTTTTTTTTTTTTTTGACACTGGCAAAAATTGAACAATAAATTTTCGGGTTTGAACCATTTACCCAAACGGGCTACAAAAAGAATTGAAGTGCTTTTTGTTCCTTGAAAACCGAAAGGAAATATAAACCACCACTCATGAAAGGTATATGAAGGTACCCGATTCTTTTGCCCCACTTGAAACCAATGCTGGTTGATTAGATAGTTGATGGACAGAACTTGTTTGCTGCTGCAAGATCGAAGATGAAACAGTACCAAGACCTGATGTCTGGACTCCAAGTTCAAGCCCAGCTTGAGAGACGGAAGCATTTTGAGAATTAAACTGCAAAGATGATATGGATACGTCAAACAAATAAAAATGACCATCTATGTCGTAGCGAGAGACAAATATTGCTTCTAATGCAATTATGAGAGTTTAAATGTACTAAAGGGTGGAACGAAGAAAAGAAATACGTTTCTGAAAATCATAGATAGAATAAACATGATTGAAACAATAAAAGAACCTGTTGCAATAATGGATTTTGCTGCTGTGCAGAAAACTGCTTATGACCAAGAAGGCTATTGTGCTGCACTTGCTGTAGCCGCTGCAAAAATTTCTCCCTCTGATCAGGTTCTATTTCAGTTCTTCCACGAAACTGTCCATAAAAATGAAAGAACCAATCAAACAGCATACCGTGTAGATCCATTCCATAACTCCCAAGGGAATCATTCTTCTGTGTTGAGCTGATCAAAGTGCCTATGGATTCTATGCTTATTTGTGGTCACCAAAAAATAAAAATAAAAAACAGAAACAGAAACAGAAACTACTGATAGCAGACCATGTACATGCAAAGCATCTGAAGCAGCCATCCTCTTTAACAAATGAACACCTGACACTGCTAAACATATACCTATACTACTTATTCAACCTCAAAGAGTAGTCCATGACCATTCTCGTCATTCTAGATTGTTGGTCATCATCGTGGAATGGGTTCCTTATTTAGATGTTCTCAGTGAGGTATTTACTAATCTTGGAGTTGTGGATCATGACCAGTTTACTATATCTCATCACAAAAAATAATAACAATAAATATAATGTTAAAACAAGAATAAAAGCCACAAAGTTGAGTACACTGTTGAGGTAATTTTGAGAACAAATTTTAGATGTAAGCTTCTAAAATATGAAAGTGGAAATCATCATAAAACTTTAACATGATAAAATTATCTAAATTCTATCTTCAAGAGTCAAAGATATTGGCATATCAAGTGTCACATATTGGAAAGGAACTATTTTGAGTAACATACCGCTTCACTTCCTGGTCTCCATAGCATGCCAGAGGCTACAGATGGGGAAAAAACTCGTCCTGCTAAAGCAGTAGCCTCACTAACATTATTAGAATCAAGTGAGCCATTTCCATTGTTACTCTTAGCAGCTTGAGGCAAGATCATCCTATTACTATGAGGCGATACAAGTGACTGCACCATGCCGCTACTCCCAAGTCTCTCATCTGCTCCTAAAATGTTTCTCTTCACCATGTCGGATCCCGATGAGACAGCAGCACCAAGGGCACTAATGCCAGATACTACATTACCAGAACTAAGTGGGACACTAGATGGCAGTTGACTCGATATTCCGCCTCTACCAATGCCTCTTACAAGTCCAGCATCTGCAAAAGATGGAGGCGATCTATGCCCAGGAAAGCTTCCTAGTTCTTCTTCCTTCATGGAAGTAGAAAGAATTGCTGGAGATGAAGAACTAGTGGCTCCGGTGCTCTCAGTGACCAGGACAGAATTTGAACCTGACAGGATTGTGGAAGCACTAGGAACGCCAGAGAAGTTCTGAGATGCAATATTCACTGGTGCAGAAGTTGCATGACTCACAGCTGGACTAGATGCAGTCGAAGAACCCATTATAATACTTTTGGAAGTTCTAGCAACTGTATCAGGAATACTGTCCTGGGAAGTTGTATCTTCAACTTGTTCTCGGACAGAACTACTCTGTTGGTGAGTTGACGTTATTGTGGCCATTATAAATAAATAATACTACACTTATTCACAGAAATATCAAGTAATAAAAAACATGTTAGAGAAAGGAAGTCGGGAAAGAAAAAGACATTCATATATGATGAGAACCAAGAAATGAAGAGAATTTTTAAATCCCTATCCCTCACTCTCTACCAATCTTCCATTTATACCAGAACTGGCCACTAACAAACTTGACTAATCAATTACTCTACTAACAAACTAACATATCGACAAATCCTATTAATATACAACCTTATGGTGTGGCCAAATGACAAGAAAATACTATCGCAAACCTACTCAAAGTTTGAAAAAAAGTAAAAGACGTGATAACTGTAATAATTTCTTCAAACTACACAATTTACCCATAAAAAAAGGAGACAAATTAAATGCAAGTCAGCTAGTGAAAATGGTTTATATCAGACAATTTGACACTAAATGCATATTGCTCTCACTGCAATGACCCAAACAACAAAGGAAATAGGAAAAAGACAGCCAACTTCTTTCTGCGGAGAAATAATAATATCAATGTTCCAAATTAACATCAAAAGGGAGCTACAAGCAGAAATATCTAGTGTAATAATATCTTAATTTCGTGATTAATGGCCTAGAATTAAACATGACCAAAGTGTCCCAATTCAATAAAGACACCAAGAGGCACAAAGCCACAAACTACAAATGTCAAGTTAACTAATAAACACAACGATGACCCATCAAGGAGACCTTGGAGACAAGTAGAGCACCATGCCGTGAATACCAAATAATGTACTGAACAAACACATGTCAAAAGATGTTCCTACTATATGTCAAAACTAGCTTTAATCAATAAGTGACAAACCAAAGCAACACCTTCAGATGCTTCCAGCTATATCCTTATAAATTAAAAGTTTCATCACTATAAAAAATACTATAACATGATTCAAGCTTAATATCATCATATAGCAGATGGCGTAAACATACTGGCACTTGAGTTGCTGATGCCACTAAAGAAGACTTCAAGCCAAGAATTGGTGCACCCTGCAAAAACAATAAAATGAAATTGGGTCTACATATGGATTTTCATGCACAGTGGCGGAGCCGAAAATTTTTTATCAGGGGGTTTGACTTAAACCAAAAATTTAAATGAACATAACAATGAAACTTCTTCTAAATTATTTATCTCTCTTTTACCTTGTTTCTTATCCATTTGCACTCCCCCCCCCCCCCCCCCCCCTCCTCTATTTAAAGTGAACCAAGCTTGTAATCGAGTCTTCTTTTCAGTCACAAAATAATGAAATTTTATACGATAGCGGAATCGATTCAAGTTTATTTGGAGTTTTAAGTCTCAAATATAAGAATAATTAAAGTCAAAATTTTGCGTATAAACGACAAAGCTTAAAAAAATTAAAAAAATTAAAAAAAAAAACCTTTACAAATATTGTAATTTCAAACTTTCGAGGGGTAGAGGCAAACTAAAGAAAATTGAAAAATTTACAAAAGAAGTTTGTTTTGGTATGAAGGAGCCCCTTGGACCCAGAGGTGCAGCTGCCCACCTAGGGCCCAACGTGGTGCCACCATTGGTTATGCTTATACCGGTGCACGGACATTGGTCGACGCATTTATAATATGCCACTTAAGCATGAGCCTAAAATTATGGCCATCAAATGTGTCACCTCACGTCAGCCAATTAAGAAGAGATATCTTGTAGAGATGGAAAACCACCGAAGAAATGCTTATAAGATGCAATAATAACAGGGGTCCATATCTACTTTGTACAATCTTGTCAATCAAACCAAGCCCAGACACCACCCTCGTAAGGCATCAAATAATTTTTCCATCAATAAATTTACTCAACTTGGCATTTAAAAGTAACCCTGCAGTTTGCATTCAAATAGGGATGGACCAAGTTGACCATAAGACAAAATTTCCAACTTTTGGGACAAAAAATCTCAACTTCCAAAGAAAACCTTATAGAAACTCTAGCAGAAAGGTGTTACCTTAACAAGACCAGGAGGCCCCCCAACTGTAACAAGATCTTCTAGTGCCTCCACCTCCAGTGGTAATGAACTGTAAAGCTCATCAACGTCGCTAAACTCATCAAAATCCTCCTACAAGGAAATTTTGAAAACAAAATATTATAATTCTAATAAATCTCCATAAAAAAATTTATATGTCAAACCAAAACAAAAATAGACAAGGGGGTAGAGGCATAAACCAACGCATAACACGCTTCCTATTAGAACCGTTAAGAATCTAAGTTAAAGTCAAAAGTCACTAACAAACCTGGTTACGTTCGACATAGTCATCCAAGAAGTCTTTAACATCATTGACCTGATCAGGGCTCAATTCATCATTATCCAATAGCCTCAAGATCAGTTCTAATTTCATTATGTGAGCCTTATGTCGAGTAATAGATGTCTCTAAATGTGCCTGCCAGAAACCCGAGAGAAAAAGGCAAAAATAAATGAATAAGAGGTTAAATTATAATGAATACAAACAGAACTATCCATCCTTTTAAGATTTTGTACAAGTTTTTGTCTAACCAGTCTAGGTGGTCTTGTCTTTCCTTTCTTAACAGTTAGCCCCTCAAGCTCAGCTTCAAAGGTGTCAATCTGAGATTCCAACTCCCCAACCTACTCAAGGAACAAACAAAACATCAAACCCGCATATTTAAATTCTGATGATTAAAACATAGATAATGAACATGAAAATAAGTCCGTGCAAGAGGGATACAAAGCTAAGGTGAACTATCACAAGAATCATCACATCACAATTTCAACTAAAATCAGCGAAAACACAAGAAAAAAACAAAGCAGCTATGTTTCATACCACATTGTTTAACCAATCCCTTGTCTCTGATTTAGCCTTCTCTTTTGGATCCTGTAACAAAAATATGAACATAGTGAGTACAGAGATTACAAAAGGAACCATGTAGGTAGTGTCACAGCAGAACCTTTTGCAGATGCATGCAAGTAGTAGCCATTTTTTCACTCTAACAGCTTGTTTGGTAGGAGGGAAATGTAGAAGGAAGCACAGGGGGTGTACAGGGATTAATTGAAGGATTTTTCGACCTACGGTTGTTTGGTAGGAAGGACAATAAGAGGGATTCAAAATCCTCCAAAGAAACACAATTTTGATCCTTATCCACTAAATTAGACTACAATGTCAAATTACTTCTTTATTAACCCACATTACTGAAGGAAGCCAAACCAATGTTAAAACAGCAATCATAACAATAAAACCTTTTCTTTTCTTTCTCCTCAGTTACATCTTTATAGTTATACCCAAGAAGAGAAGTATGTTATGTTTTCTTTCCTTCCTTTCATACTCAAATGGCATAAGAGAAAGGACCTTTTCTTCCCCTCTCCATTTCATTCACCTATCTTATCTAACCTCTTTCTTCGTGTTTTTTTTTTTTTTTTCAACCAAGCAAACGAGGCCTAGTTATTAAGGTACTTAACCCATGTAAATGTACATGAAAGCTTAAAAAACAAGAAGTAGAAGAACAAGATTATTTCAAACATTTTTTCATCATATGCTGCTAATAATCACTGAAAAGGGGGAAGGGGATCAACAATAAATAAACATACTTAAATCCTAAACATCATATTAATAGTAATATGACTAGCCAAAAAAAAAAAAAAATTATTATTAGTAATAAATAAATTAAAAAAAAAAGCATTGTCCTACAAAAATTTGGGTCGTCCATGTCATTTCAATCACTGAATAATTGCCAGAAGCACAAATACCACTTTCTATTGGCCTAAAATTCTTTCACAAAAAAAAAAAGGAGCAGGTTTTCAGGTTTATTAATTTATTGGTTGCTGTGGAATGAAAAGGGCAGAGCTTTGAACATAGATAGAAGATGTCAAAGACTAAACGAGCTAAGTGGAGAGAGAGTAGCAGTGGTGCTTACAGTTTTAGGTTGTTGGCCCAAGCCTTCTTTGGAAAATGCCTTTGTTTTAGTCTCCTTTTCACATATCTTGAACCTTTCCATCTCGCGCTCGATAAGCTTACGAGCATCGACCAGGGCCTGCTCATAAGACGCACTAACCTACGTCAACAATATTATCAAACAAAAACAAACAAAAGGAAAAATTAATCACTAGTTCAAAATCAGTCTATTGTATTGAATCAAATTATTCACATTATTAGAATAGAATAACAAAATAATTTCAATACAAAGAAGAGTGATAAAACTCGCCTCATTCCATTTGTATCTATAACTATAACCTTCTCAATTCCCAACCAAAAAAAAAAAAAAAACAAGCGGAGAGAGAGAACCTTCTTGTCCTTGATCTCGCTGGACTGATTCCAAGTCTTGATCTGGTCTCGGTAGCGCTGGAGCTTCTTGATCTCCTTCTTCAAGTCGGCCTCGAATTTCTCCTTCTGATTAGCATTATCCGTGTCGTAAACCTAAATTTCGAGAAAATTGTAATTAATATTTCTTCTTTGTATTTTTTTGGTTTTCCGAGGAAGCAAACAGAAGAGAGAGAGAGAGAGAGAGAGAGAGAGAGAGAGGAGAGAGAAAGGTACCTTGTTCCAGATGCTGTCGAAGACATCGACGCCTTCTTGGACCTTCTTGAGAACCCTGTCAATCTCACCCTGTAGCTTTCTACTCGCCCCCATTTTTCTTCTCTGTTATCTTTTTCTCTCTATTTGTCTGTTAAATTAGGATCCGAATGAATTAAAGTTGTGTGTAACGGAAGGAAGGAACACGATGAGCAGTAGTAGCAGTAAAGGGAAACGAAACACAGACGAATTTCTCTTTCGCCGCGCTGGGCTTTTTCTACTGGTTCCTTTTATATTCCCCATTTTTGCATTCAAAAAGTGGCTAAAAGATCAAAAAGATTTTACTTTTTTTTTTCCTAAGGTTTTTTGTGCACACCCCTTCCGAACTTTCAAATTTGATAATTCAGTATCTAAATTTTCTTTCTTGACAATCAAACCCCTGAATTTATGATTTTTAGCTATGAGTTAATCTTACTAAAAGTTCTTTAAATTTAGACCGTTTTCTATACATGACTTGCACATTATGGTCATTGCTAATCAGTTTTACTTAATTTCAATGAGGATTAAGCTACCAACAAAATGAAGAATAGGGATCAAAACATTACAAATGTGGATGTCAATAGAATAATTAAGACAATCCGTTACCATAATTACCGAATTCCATTAAAAACAGACCTTTTGTAACATTTTTTTAGAGATGATGGTCATTTCGGTTAAAAAAAAAAAGAACGAGATCAAAAAGCATAATAATTTAGAGACCAACCGAACAATTAACTCTTTGTTAACACGCTTAATTAATAAAACAATATGAACAATTTGAACATGTTTCAGTTTGCATTGTGAAAATGGAAGATGTAAGTATAGCTTAATTGCATGTGTCATATAATTGTCAGGCAAAAGACTTTATCAACTATCGACAGTAAAAGTAAAATTTTGTATGATTTTGTTTGTTTTGTTTTTGGTTTTGGTTTTGGTTTTGTGTTTTTTATTTTTATTTTTATTTTTTTTCGGAGGAAAATGATTTTATAAGAAGTGCAAGAGCGAGACTAAACAGCAGTAGTCACGAAGAGAACCAGTTCCTCCATAAAACAACAATCCTATGAGTGAAATAGAGCTTTACGAGCAATACCATCTGTAACGCCCCAACCTACGTAGGGCTGTTACCATACATACTTGAACTTACATATAGCTTAAACTTATTTGGAGAATTGAGAATAATTTTTTTTTTTTTTTTTACTTACATATATAAATAGGGTTACTCATATGGTAAACTTATCATACATACATACTGGAATGAAAAACATATATAATTCTTACAACTTACTCGAGTCTTTAAATCCTCATATTTTTTTTTTGTACAACGTAACTTGCTTTAAATTATATATGTATATATATAAACTTAACAGAACTTGCGGAAAAATTTGCGTAGTGGTATCCCACACCGCCCTTCACCTGTCGCATCGTCCACCTGGCCCACCAATTAAGCTGCAGTCCTCTTACCTACAGTATGAAATATACTGATGAGCTTTCGCCCAGCAAGTACAAACATAATCTCACAAAACGTAACAAATATCGTGCAACTTATGCATGAATCAATTATGTACAATCATGAATCTTTTATGATCAATTATTGACTTGAACTTATTATCTTGCTTAACATATGGGCTCCTTGTGTACATACCAAAAGCGCGCAATCCTCATAACGTCAGGGTTTGCAAGGCCCTTAACAATTCTGGAAATCATAAACATAATCCTTCACGATCTAGCGGAAGGTTGATTATCATTATACCCTCACGTATTATCGAAAGGTTGATAATCATAAACTTAAAACATGTATCCTCCATCTAGTGGGAGGTTGGTACGACACCTTGCTTGACTTGGTTTAGTCTTAGTCTTGTATATTCCAAGGCTAAGAATCTTTAATTGTGATCTTATTAATCATGATGTACATGAGACATAAACATGGCATAACTCGATACATCATGTCTTATCATAACTTAACATGACTTAACATAGCTTAACATAGCTTAACATGACATGGCATAGCATAGCATGGCATAACATAGCATGGCATAACATAGCATAGCATAACATAGCATGGCATAACATAGCATAGCATGACATAACATGGCATATATGGAACATGTCATATATTTAAAAATAGCTTACTATTTTCCATACTGTAGGTGAGGTTTGTACTTACCTCGTTTACTATGTCCGTTAATGTGACGTTCCAAGTCCGGACACAACAGCAGGTTATCTCCTGCTATAATAAAGGTCATAGGTAAGGATTAAAAATGTTGGAGGATCTAACCAACATTCATACATAACCTTAATTATATGTTCCCCATATAAGCACATGATAACTTACTTGGTTACAACAAGTAACCCTAGTGTTCATGGTCTACCATATTTGGATTATAATTTATTAGGTCACATAGGGTAACCTTTTGGGTTTTGGGCCCAATCCAATAATCTAGGTATCCTTCCCGATTACTGTTGGTCATCATCTAGTCTACCCAATTTTAAGGAAAATTTGAGTCTAAACTCCATTTTATTTTTCTTTGGAAAAACTTAACATTTATATCTCTTTTTATACAAAAACCCTTTGTTTAACTTATAAAATTTTGGGATTCTTAGAATGGGATTTAAAAATCATTAAGTGTTGGAACTGCCGTTGGAATAGTTTCCATAATTAACTTATCAGTGTTTGTGCAAGAATGCCCTTTTTCTTGCACTGTTTTCGAAAATCCTGTACAGGAATTTACTGTTTCCTGCACAGTTTTTAGAAATCTAGTTTTATTTAAAAATATGGGCTGAATTTGAAAAAGTTGTCTTCATGAAAGTTTTAGATCTCGAAAAATCCTGCAACTTTTGTGTTTTTAACAAAACCCAGTTCGGAATCTAACCCCTTCGTTTTCCCCGTTGAACTCACCTGGCCGTGCATGAAGTCTGGGCACGGTCAGGCTCGGATTTTTGTCAAAACTGAGGCCGTTGGAGCCTTATTTTTGAAAACGGTCCACGCTGTCTACTGGAAAAAACCCTTTTCTACAACTTTCATGTTTTAAGTTTTCTCAAATTCGGCCTCTATGGACCTCAAATCTTGGTTTTCCAGAAACTGGCCAGTTTGACCCGAACTGGCAGTTTTTGGTTTTAAATCCATTTTACATCCTAATACGCGCACTCTACCTCAACCGGCCACACCGGGAGCCTAAGATCAGACATGCAGTGCATTTCTAATGTAAGGTTTTCATTAAACACATAATCAAACATTCCCATGCAATCCATTATTTATTTTGCACCAATTAGGTTTTGCTTGGGTTTTAGGTTTGCATAAACCATTTCAACATTCAAGGTTCTAACCTAGCAACCTAACATGCATATTCTTCTTCATTCTTAAACATATTAGGGACATACAACATTATCAAACACTTAGCATGCAAACCATAAGTTCATGCAATCAAAGCATAAAATCATGCAAGCATAAGTGTTTATTCAAGCAAAATTCATAAACCAAACCACCCTTAAACCTAATCAAGCACATAATCTAATTATTTCTAAACTAGGACATAAAATTAAATTGAGCCTATGCTCTTACAAATTTCAACTTGAAATACACTTAAATTTCAAATTGAAGCTCAATTTAAAAAGTTTAGGGCTAGGGAATTTACCTTGATTCAAAACAAGGCTTGGTTTGATCAAATTTCTCTCCCCCCCTTGGTTCCTCCATAACCGGCGTTGCTCCCTCCAATAGATACCAAAAATTTTTCAACCCTAGCTTATTGTTCTAGCTAAAAATCCGACCTCCCCTTTGGTCTTTTTCCCCTTGGGTTTTCAATTTTTTTTTCTCACTTTTCCTTTCCTCCTTATGCTCGGTTTTTGAGAGTGAATTTTGGCATGGTTTAGCTAGATTTCACAATTTTTGTGAACCAAAGTCCACCCCCCCCCCCCTTCCACCTATTTATAGGTGAAATTTAAATTAATTTTAGATTTATTTTTAATCCAAAATTTGCTTAGAAACCCTTGGGATAAAAATAATTGCACAAAATTTTGCACAAATACCCTCCATGTGGCCGGCCATCTTGGGTGCTAGGTAGCAAAGATTTGATTTCTTTCCACAAATTTTTTTTAAAGTCAAAGTGATGTCATTAATCCATGGTGAGGTGATATCATCTTAAGGCCTTGTTTGGCTTTTCCCTTAATATGCAGTCCATTTTTATGCTAACATAGATATTTTCCATACTGCTATCTATTAATAACAGTATTTTTACACTAAACTGCAGTCTAAAATTTATCTGTGTAAAAATAGATTGTATAAAATTTTCTTATAACTTGAAGCCATTTGGCCTTTGATACCCTAATTAATGTGCTTGATTTTTTTATGGTGGTTTTAGATCTTATTTATGCTATCTTGTCCGTAAAGACGGTTTTCGCAGTATATATCCCATACTGCTCGTCATCTCACAGTATCGTTATATATTTGACATTTCTAGTTAATCTTTGACTTTTTGGTCAACTTTGACTTTTTATGGCCAAACTTTGAGGGTCTGGGCAGACCAGGCTCGGATTTTCATAAAATCAGAGGCCTTTGGAGCCTTATTTTTAAAAACTATCCCTATTTCCCCCTAGGATTTTCCATTTCCTACAACTTTGTAGTTTTGACTTTCTTCAAATTCGGCTTCTAAAGGCCTCAAAATCCAGTTTCCAGATTACTACCCAGTCTTGACCCGAGACTGGCAGTTTTTGATTAAGTTGATTCTTACGTAAAATTACGAGCACACTACCTCGAACGGTTAAAACAGTGAGCCTATGACAAGCATGCAGTGTATTACGTAACATTTCCATGATCATACATTCATTTCTTATCCATACAATCTTTATGCAAATCCAAATGGTAATCTATACCAAACTAGGGTTTTTAGGGTTTTCTTGAACCCTACATGCAACATGCATCACCATCATCATAATCATTCATCCAACATCATTCTTGAGCATGTAGGGACATATAACAAACATATAGTAGGCATACTCAATACTCACATAATCTCTAACTCATACGATCATAACCATGCACCAAAACATAATTAGAGACCACCAAACCCTAATCAAGCATATTTAAGCAATCTAAGCTACTCCTATTGCATGAAAATAAAAGTGAGCTTATGCTCTAACAAATCCAACTTGAAATACACATAAATCTCCAATCAAAGCTCAATTTGAAAAGCTTAGGGAACCAAGGAGGATTACCTTAATCAACACAAAGGTTGGTGCTAGATTTTGATCCAAACTTTTTGCCCCTTGCTTCCTACCAAAACCGGCTTTCCCCTAGCTTGGAGTTCTCCAAAATTTTCGACCACCACTAGCTTGGTGTTTCTCCAATTTTCCGACCACCACTTTCCTATCTCTTTCTCTCTTCTTCCTTTTTTTTTTCTCTCTCTATGGTTTCGGCTTTCTAAGGAAGGGAGAGAGTGAGGTGAGCTTTTGGCATAGTTTTGGGGTATTTTCTCAT
The DNA here is from genome assembly GCA_038430175.1 of Ficus hirta. Taxonomy (NCBI): domain Eukaryota; kingdom Viridiplantae; phylum Streptophyta; class Magnoliopsida; order Rosales; family Moraceae; genus Ficus; species Ficus hirta. The sequence goes on along the minus strand of CM076586.1, from coordinate 4,070,246 downwards.
TTTTGTGAACAAAATTAGCCCCCCCCCCCCCATCACCTATTTATAGGTGATAAATAATTTAATTTTTGGATTTATTTTTAATCCAAAAATTGCAAAATAGCCCTTAAGAGAAAAATATTTGCCCATTGGTCCTTGGGAGGTGGTGGCCAGCCATTGGCTTGCCTTGGAGGCCAACTTACTTGCTTACATCACCTTGCTTACATCATCTTACTTACATCATCTTGCTTACATCATATTTACTAAAATTACACTTTGGCCCCTAAAGACAAAATATTTGCACTTTAGTCCCTGTAGGTGGCCGCTATGGTAGAGCCACATGGCTTCCAATTCATACATAATTATCCACTTGATTCTCAAAATCTCTTAATTTACATATGCAGTCCATTTTCATACTAATACAGATATTACCAATACTGTTTTCAACTAATAACAGTATAATTGTATTGGACTGCAGTCCAGAATTCATTCGCATAAAATTGGACTACGTATAGGATTTTCTTAGGATTTGAAACTAAATAGTCCATATTGCTCTAAATATTGTGCTTGATTTTTCTAGGGTGGTCTCATAGTTTATTCTTGCTCATTTGTCTGTAATGACGGTTTCTCGCAGTATAATTTTTCATACTGTTGATTACACTGCAATACCGTCTTAGTCAAACCTAAAGTCAACCTGATCAAACTTTGACCGGATTAAAAATCATAATTCCTATTCTGACTTTTTTCTCAAAAGGCCTCGTGCTTGACTAAGTAAACTATTATTGAGTCTCGTAACTAATTAAACGAGGACTCAAACATATATTGATATTCAACTCAGATCATGAGCTTCATATCGACATACATGGTTCAGTCTTAGATTTTCCTTGTATCTAAGGAAATCATAGGTTCATCACAATTTCGGGTTCTTACATTCTACCCTCCTTAAAAAAAATTTCGTCCTCAAAAATTCGGATATTTCTAGGTGGCTTTTCTTAAATTCCACCACAAATCCATAGTAGTTTGTTCATGTTCCCATTTTAATACTTTAATGAGATCATGCCTCTTATATAAAACCATAATCTTACTTTCATATCCTATCATCATACTTTCATACTATCATACATTCCTTCATACATTCTTACTGCATACTGTCATACTTTCTTACTTTCTTTCATACTATCATACTTTCATAACTTTCATAACTTTCATAACTTTCGTACTATCCTTTCCTTTCATACTGCATCACAAGAACTATTTACGTAAAAGGCTGAGCAGGTATATCATATAGCTTGCCACGTTTGAAAAACATATCATATCATATAACTTTTTCATACTTGAAAAGTATATCGTATTATATAACTTTCCACTCTTGGAAAGCATATCGTATCATATATTTAGGACACTTTTTGAAAAATAGTTTCCTTCTTGAAACTTGATCTTATGCCATTAGAACCCTTTACTTTTCTTAATGGCCCCTTTCTTGGAACTCGTCCCTTTCTTGGAACTCATCCCTCAAGGATTCGGCCTATGGCCCCTATCTTGGAACTCGCTTCCTTAAGGATTTGGCCTATTTATTTTTCATAATGGCTCCTGTCTCGGAACCTTTGCTTTTCATGACAGCCCCTATCTTGGAATTTCTTCCTCAAGGATTCGGCCGTCTTACATAAAATGAGGGGGTTCTATTAAGCATGAGATCATAATTTAAGCATCTTTTATAAAAATATTTTCTTTGAATCTTTTCAAAGTCAATAATGGAAAAATCATAATATCGTTCGAATGATGCAGTAAAAGGTATACTTAAATCACTAGCTACTTGCTAGATAGTAGAAGCTTCTCTAATTACTTCTAACATTTCCTTCATAGCACAAGTGCATAATCGTAATTCTTAGGAATGTCTAAAACTTCCCATTATTACATAATTTCCCTTACTAAGGGGTCATATCATCAATTTCATCGTCAAACTCATAGTCATCATCGTGGTCTGCTAAATCATTATTGGCAACATCCAACTCATTGTTTGTTCATCGCCTTGATATTACCACTGAGTCAAGGCACTACTAAATATTTTTCCCATATCTACTATTACTCTTACGGGGCATAAGTTTCATAAACATGAAACTTAAGTTCTATAGCATCAATCATATTTCTTAGAATGGAAAAATTCTTGATTATCACCTTACTAAGGTAAGGCGATAGGCCATCTAATCTCGAAGCCTATTCATTTCTTATTGCTATTCTAACAATTATCATTGCAACTTAATCACTACAGTTGCAAGATTAGACTCTTAAGGAATTTGGTTCGGTCGTACATGCGACGAACCATCTTCTAGTTTCTAATTCTAATTCCTGACATTTCTAATACCCATTCTTTCATTCATATCTTAGCATATCATATCATAGAAATATCATAACTTATCATATCATACTAGAGATTCATCACGATCTTATCATATCGTATCGTAAGCTTAGCTTATCCACCACGCTTGCGCTGCGCAACTCTGATCCACTAGCAATAATAGCCAATAGAATCTTTTGGATAAGCGTGCCAAGCTGCAATATAGCTAATGTATCATCTCATGTACATATCCTAGTATATCTTGATATTGTGATAATACATAGGCGATCCTTGTTGTCGTCAAGAAAACCATTTAGCAACCTCCTCTCAAGGTACCCTATGCCAAGGCACCTTGCACGAGCCTCCTCGACTAGGCGTCGATTGGCAAGCATAACCTGAAGATACGTCCCTACATGACAAAATCTGAGGAGAATCTCCATACCGTACAGCCACTCCTGGAGTCCTATCGAAGATGCGTAGCTCCTCCTCCATTCCTCGAAATGCCAACGGAGCCTTGTGGTCCTCTTCAATCCAACCCGGTTTGACACCAGGTACATGTTTCTATCATAAAAATCTTATAACCTCACATAATTACTATACATAAAACAGAGTAAGAAAACAAACTTACAAAACTGTGGCGTTGGCGACAGAACTGTGAAAGTGGATTGCAGGAAACTTGCTCTAATACCATCTCTGTCACGCCCCGACCTACGTAGGGCCGTGACTTTGTACTTTCTTAACTTAATTCTTAATTCACATACCTTAAACTTACCGAAAATTTCAGAGTAAATTTTTTTTTTAAAACTTTTATTTTAACTTGACATAAAACTCGACTCAGTCTCATACTTATACTCATACATAAAACTTAACTTATCCTCATACATATTCATATGTACTCACTCGAGTACCAAGCTTTCACACTCATTTGAAAGCTATCTTATTCAAACCGTGGACCAAACCCGACCTAGTGCGGATCAGTACGACACGAGGTAACTTGTTGCCATACATACTTGAAACTTTTTCTTAACCATACCATTACTTCATTATAACGTAACATAAACATATTTTACAAAACATAACTTTCCAAATCCCGTGGCGGTGTCCATCCCACTTAGTCATATCTTTGACCTTTCTAGTCAACCTTTGACTTTTTCGGTCAAATTTTGACCAACATAAAATCATAGAATTTTTATTCCCTTTTTGCTCAAAGGTCACATACTTGACTAAGCAAACTGCTTATTGAATCTCATAGTTAATTAAATTAGAATTCAAACATTTACTTATAAAATTATGAATTTCACATTGATACTCATAATTTTCATGAAATATTACATAAACACATAGTACAAACTTAAATTTCTTATGTACAAGGAAATCATGAGTCCATAAAAATTTTGGTTATTACAATCCACCATCCTTATAAAATTTTCATCCTCGAAAATTAGAATAATTCTGGGTGGCTTTTCTTCATATCCTTTTCACGTTCCCATGTTGCTTCCTCAATCTCATGATTTCGCCATAGTACCTTAACTAAAGGTATAACTTTGTTCCTTAGCACCTTTTCTTCTCGTGCCAAAATTCGAACCGGTATTTCCTCATAAGTCAGATCCTCGTGAACCTCAATTGGTTCATGGTTCAATACGTGTGATGATCCGGAATGTATTTCTTTAGCATCGACACATGAAATACATTGTGCACATATGCTAATTCTTGGGGCAAAGCCAATCTATAGGCCACATTACCGACTCTTTCAAGTATTTCGAATGGCCCTATATATCTCGGACTTAATTTCCCTTTCTTTCCGAATCTCATGACTCCTTTGAATGGAGCAATCTTAAGGAAAACCAAGTCTCCTACTTGGAATTCTAGAGGCCTTCTGCATTTGTCGGCATAACTCTTTTGTCGACTAAATGCAGTTTCCATCCGTCGACGTATAAGTTTTACGGCCTCAGTGGTTCTCCAAATAAAGTCTGTAGACACGAGTACTTTCTCTCTTGTCTAATACCAATGGACTGGAGATCTACACCTTCTCCCATAAAGAGCTTCATAAGGAGCCATTCCAATCGAAGCTTGGAAACTATTGTTGTACGAGAATTCAATCAAAGGGAGCTTCTTATCCCAAGTTCCTTTGAAGTCCATCACGCATGCTCGTAACATATCCTTTAGAGTCTGAATGGTCCTCTCTGACTGTCCATCCGTCTGAGGGTGAAAAGCTGTACTAAAGGCAAGCTTTGTACCCATTGCTTGATGTACACTCCTCCAAAATTTAGAAGTGAAACGACCATCACGATCTGAGATGATCGCTTTTGGAATCCCATGGTAGCGAATGATCTGTGCCACATACAGTTCCGCTAGCTGCTCAACTGAAAAACTAAGTTTGATGGCTAAAAAGTACGCAGATTTCGTCAGTCGATCGACAATCACCCAAATAGCATCGTTGCCACTGGGAGTTCGGGGTAGACCGACCACAAAATCCATCGTTACTTGGTTCTATTTCCATTATGGGATGGAAATTTTCTGTAATTCTCCCCCGGGACGTTGATGTTCAGCCTTCACCTTTAGGCACGTAAGGCATTTACTGACAAATGTGGCAACGTCATTCTTCATTTTGGGCCACCAAAAACTTTCCTTCAAGTCTTTGTACATCTTTGTGGCTCCAGGATGAACGGAATACGGAGTCTCATGAGCTTCTTTCATGATCTGCTCCTTCAACTCGTCCTCATTAGGTGTGCATAGTCTATTTTTTCGATAGAGTATGCCCTCATCAGACAGGTTGTAGTCTGACTCCTTTCCTCATAGGACTTCGTTTCTCGTCCTAAGCAGCGTGGCATCTCCTTCTTGACTCTCCTTCATGCCATCCAAAATGGTACGTTGGAAGGTTAGGGCAGCTAAACCTCCCGTAATAAGCTCTATTCTAGCGTCCATTAGCTCCTTCTGGAGAGGCCCAATTAAGGATTGAATTGACATCAACGAGGAGGACGACTTCCGACTTCCCGGGATGGTAACGGATGTCTATATCATAATCCTTCACCAGTTCAAGCCATCATCTTTGCCTCATGTTAAGCTCCTTCTGTGTGAAGATATACTTCAAACTCTGATGAACCATATAAACTTCACACCTAGTGCCGTAAAGATAGTGTCTCCAGATTTTGAGCACAAATACTACCGCTGCAAGTTCCAAATCATGCGTCGGATAGTTCTTCTCATGATCCTTGAGTTGTCGCGAAGCATAAGCGATTACTTTTCCATTCTGCATGAGAACGGCTCCCAATCCTATCTTGGAAGCATCGCTATATATCACGAAGTTCCCTTCCTCTACAACTGGAATTGTAAGGATTGGAGCACTAGTCAGCTTACTTTTTAGCTCTTGGAAGTATTCTTAACACTTAGTAGTCCATTCGTACTTCTTTCCTTTCCGTGTAAGTGTGGTGAGCTGCACTGCGATCTTAGCAAATCCCTCGACGAAACGTTGGCAGTAGTCTACTAAGCCAAGGAAACTACGTACTTCGGTGATGTTTTTCGGAGCTGGCCATTTACTTACTGCTTCAATCTTGACCAGGTCTACAGATATGCCTTCTTTAGAGACCACATGTCCTAAGAAATGAACCTTCTTCAACCAAAATTCACACTTAGTGAATTTAGCATAAAGCTGGTTTTGCTTTAAAATCTGTAGAGCAATCCTTAGGTGCTCCTCGTGCTCCTCCTTTGACCTTGAGTAAATCAAGATATCGTCTATAAAGACAATAACGAACTTATCCAAGTAATCCTTAAATACTCGGTTCATCAGGTCCATAAAGGCAGCTGGAGCATTTGTTAACCCAAATGGCATAACGAGGAACTCGTAGTGTCCATATTGCGTACGAAAGGCTGTCTTAGGAGCATCTCCTTCCCTAATTCGAAGCTGATGATATCCGGATCGCAAGTAAATTTTTGAAAAGATTGAAGCTCCTCTCAATTGATCGAACAAATCATCGATCCTGGATAATGGATACTTATTCTTGATAGTAATCTTGTTCAATTCCCGATAGTCAATGCACATCCTAAGAGTGCCATCCTTCTTTTTAACGAACAAAACTGGGGCTCCCCATGGTGAATAGCTCTGACGGATGAATCCTCGATCCAGGAGCTCTTGCAACTGAATTTTCAATTCCTTAAGTTCGGCGGGGGCCATCCTATAAGGTGCCTTGGATACTGGTGCCGATTCAGGAAGCAATTCAATCTCAAAAGAGATTTCTCGCTCTGGTGGTAATCCTGACAAGTCTTCAGGAAAAACTTCCACAAAATCTTTGACTATCGATACTTCTTCTGGCCTGCTCTTGGTTTCTTGCATCTTATCCACCATGTTGGCTAAGAATCCAATACATCCTTCTGCCAACAACTTTCGAGCCTTTAGTGCTGAAATGAACATTTTCGGCTGTTTCGGAGTCGATCCTCTAAAAATGAACTCCTCGCCTCCAATTGGCTTGAACGTGACAGTACGACGTTGACAGTCTATAACTGCGTTGTATTTCCCCAGGAAATCCATGCCCAAAATGACGTCGTAGTCATTTAGGTCAATGATGATCAAATTGACATACATTTCCCTACCACATATAATTATTGGAACATGACGTATCCAATAATCAGACAACAAAATTTCCCCGGAGGGTAATGCAGTTCTGAAGGTTCTTCCGATCCTATCGCTTCCTCTACCTAGTTTCTTAGCAAACTTAGGTGACGTGAATGAATGCGTAGCGCCAGAATCAATTAACACGTAAGCATCTTGCTGGGCAAAAGGAAGCTGACCTGTCACCACAGTGGATGGTCCAGCTTGAACATCTTCCTTAGTGTAGGCATAAATGCGTCCTTGAGGTTCCGGAGCTTCAAGTCTGCCTTGGGAGATTTCAGGTCCTTCGAGCTTCATCTATGCTGCATGAAGCTGATACCCCTGACTCTTCTGATGGTTCTGCTGTAATAACGAAAAATTTCTATGAACTTATTATTTCCTTATGTCTAAGAAATTTAAGTTCGCATTATGTGTTTATGTAATGTTTCATGAAAATTATAAGTATCAATGCGAAACTCATAATTTTATCGGTAAATATTTGAGTTCTTATCAAATTAATTATGAGACTCAATAAACAGTTGTTTTCCTAAGCATGTGACCTTTTGAGCAAAAAGGGATGAAAAATTTTATAATTTCATGTTGGTTAAAGTTTGACCAATAAAAAAAAAAAAGAAGTCAACAGGTTGACTACACAGATATATGACAGGCAGTATGAAAAATATACTGCAAAAATCAAAATTTTGAACAAGAAAATATAAATGAGAAATAAAACCACCATAGAAAAATCAAGCACAATTATAGGAATTTTTGGGCCAAAAAGTTTTAAGAAAAAAGAAAATTTTTCGTACTGTCCATTTTTACACAGATTAATTTTGGACTGCTTTACAATACCACAGTATGGTGTATTAGTGAGCACAGTACCAAAAATATCTGTGTTGGTTTAAAAGTGGATTGCTTTTTAAGGAAAAAGCCAAACAAGCCTTAACTAGGCTTAGGTCATCACCTTTTGATTTATGACATCATTAAGGCTTTAAAAAAAATTATTATTAGAAGATTATGGAGTGTTCTAGAACCACTAGGTGGCCGGCCATGTGGAGGAGGGGGGGTCAAAATAGAATTAATTTTGCTCTATGGATTTATGAGCAAAAGTTGAACAAAAATTTTTGCAAAAAGGTCCCATTTTTTTCACCTATAAATAGGCTCATGGGGGGATCAGTTTTGGCTGATAAAAATTCAGAAAAAGCAGCCAAATTCTGCCCATTTTCCCTCTCCAAAAATCTGCAATCTCAAGTGGGTGATTGAGTGAAGAAAAAATTGAGAAACTTAGGGGTTTTGATGTTTGTAGTCTTCGGTTTCCCCTAGCAAGTTCAAGCAAAAATTTTGACAGATTTTGTGCCCAATATTGGGGCCAATAGCCGGCTGCCAAGGGGGGGTGTGTGAGTGAGAAAATTTGGATTTAAGAGTGCTTAGCTTAGGTGCAAGTAGCCACCAAGAATCAGCCAATTTTGGTGTCAATTGGTGCAACAAAACCGGCCTTGGGTGGTGTCCTAGGAGGAAAATTTTTGTGACCAAACCCTAGCCTCAATTTCTTCAATAAATCAAGGTAAACCATTCTAGACCTTAATCTCTTTCAATTAAGCATTCAATTTGAAATTTACATGTATTTCAAGTTGAAATTGTAAGAGCATAAGCTCAATTTATTTTGTGCCCAAAGTTAGGAATCTAGGGTTGTGCTTGATATAGAATTAGGGGTGGTTTGATTTTTATGTGCATGCTTGCTTTAATTTTCTTAATTTGCATACTAAATACTAGTTTATTATATGTTCCCAATCTGCCCTAGTGTTGGTGAATGATAATTTTGTGCTAGGTTGCTAGAATTTAATTAGTATGCTTGTTAAGTTTTGTGCAACCGAAATCATGCAACTTAGTTGATCCAATATCAATTAGATTTGCATGGTGATGTTAGAAATTGTGATTAAAGAAAATTTACGCTAGAAAACCACTGCATGTGTTTATTATAGCTCCCGCAGTGGCTGGTTGAGCTAGATTCCACGTCTAGGACGTAAAACGAATTCTAAACCAAAAAAAAAAAAAAAAAAACTGCCAGGCTCGGGTGGATCCTGACCAGTTTTACGGCAAGTCGATTTTGAGACCTTTAGAGGCCGAATTTGGAAAAACTTAAAACACAAAAGTTGCTCGGAACAGTTTTTCCTAGAGGAGAGTGTGGGTGAATTTGAAAATGAGGCTCCAATGGCCTCCGTTTTTATGAAAATCCGAGGCTGATCTGCCCAGACATAGTCTACACGTCTAGTAAGTTTCAAATTAAAACTGACAAGAATCCAAGCAGAAGTGGGTTTTTCTTAAAACATGAAAGTTTTAGAATTTTCAAGAGCAAGAACTTTTGTGAAGACAAGTTTTTCAAATTCAATCTGGATTTTTAAATACAACCTGAACTATAAAAACTGTGCATAGAGCAAGAAATTCCTGCACAGGATTTTCTAAAAAAAAAAAAAAAAAAAAAATCATGCCGAAAAACTGTATTTTTGCTCCAACACTCTTGTTTTGACTATGAAAACTGTTCCAAAGGCAGTTTTCAGCCTTTAATGATTTTTATAAAATCACACTTTGAAAACCACGAATTTTTAAGTTAAACAAAAGATTTTTGGCCAATTTTCCAAATTGGATTTTAAAAGCCAAAGTATAGTAACAAGACAATGACGGATGGTAACCGGGAAGGATACCCGAGTTACTAGGCTTGGTCCCAAAACCAAGTTTGATTTATAGATGTTGACTTTAGTTGACCAAATTTGACCCATAAAATATTGACCACCTCAAGGGTTACCTTATGTAACCTAATGAGGTATCATGTGTATAATTGGGGGACATATAACTAAGATTGTGTATGAATGTTGGAAAGGTTACCAACATTTTATAGGATCCTTATCCTATATTCTTTTAATAGCAGGAAGTAACCTGCAGTTGCGATCTGGGTTGAAGCAACAAAACCAGAAACATAGCATATCAGGCAAGTATCGAACCTCACCTACAGTATGAAAATAGTAAATACTATTTTCAAATATGCTATGTTCAGCTATGCTATTTACACTATATGTTTAAGTGTACATGCTATGTTGTATTATGATATGTGATGCTATGCGATGATATGCTATGACATGTTACATGTTATGCCATGTTTTCTAAAATGTCATGGTTTCAGAAATGCCACGTTTACAAAAATGTCATGGTTTTAAAAATGCCATGTTTTCAAGAATGCCATGTTATGGCAAGTGTTAAGTTTGATATGACATAGTGACATCATGAGGCATGTTCACTAATGTTAAATCACATGGTAAGATAAATCAAGTAAGGTGTCGTACCAACCTCCCGTGATCGTGGAGGCTACATGATTCAGTTGTGACATATACCTTCCGTGATCATGAAGGGTCAAGTTATAATTCCCAAAACTGTTAGGGCCTTGCAAACCCTAGCTTTGTCTGGAGGCTGCGCGCTTTTGTATGGACACTATGGGCCCACATGCTGAGACAAGATAATAAATTAAAGATTGAGTCTATAATGAAGCATAAGACATTCAATCAATCATAAATGGTTCATGCATAAGTTACATGATGATTGGCATGTTTTTAAGATGTTTGAATTATTTTGGAGATTATGTTTGTACTTGCTGGGCAAAAGCTCACTCTTATATTCCATACTGTAGGTAAGAAGCCTGCAGCTTAAGTGGTGGGCTATGCGGACGATGCGGCGGGTGAAGGGCGGTGTGGGATACCACTACGCAAAATTTTCTGCAACCGCTTTTAAATCTCAAAAGTAAATTATGTTATGCAATATGTATGAAGTTTGAAGACTTGAGAATATATTTTCAATATAATATGTATACATGACAAGTTTTTCTCTACAAGATAATCTATGTAGATATGCCTTTAAGAAAAAAAAAATTTTTCCTCAAATTTTCAAGCAAGATAAGTACAAGTAGTTATGGTGTCGACCCGGCTTGGGAAGTCGGGGCGTCACAGTTTGGTATCAGAGCGGTATCGTGCCAACCTATTTCACTTCGCCTCACATCGCTTCTGCAACGGCCCAAGTAAGTTATGTTATTTTCTTACGATTAGAATTAAGATTTTATGTGTGTAGTAAGTATCTGTCTTCAACGGCCATGCTGGAAAATGTTGGACACAGGGATGACGTTGGGTGGTGTCTTAGCTTGGTGGTGGCAACTAGGTGACGTACGGAAATGATGGGAAAGTTTTATATCTTCCCAAAATATTATGGTTATGTACTCCTGTTGTGAAGGAGATACGAACAAGAACATGATGAATTCAGATATGTTCATGTTGTGCTTTTATATGGAATGAAGATTATGGTTCTCTATAAAAGGCATGATTACAAGAAGCTGAACTTATTTCCTTATTTTCCGTACAGAACCATGCCACCAAAGCGTAGAAGAGCACCAATCCAAGACGTTGATCTTGCGGCCCAGCTGAATGAGCTAAGGCAGATGATGTTAGCCCAACAGCAGGAGATAGGAGGACTTAGAGCTCAGATAGCTCAGCAGAACCAGGGACCTCCTGATGCCAGAATACCACCAGCACCTGTGAATCAGCCTGCTGCACCGGAAATTCCTGATATTGACCCGGTGATTCCAGAGAACCCCATAGCCCCTGAAGTACGTGTTGCGCCTGTAGCTGTTCCACCAGCACTTCGGATTCGCACTCCAGAAGAACTATATGACAGATTTCGGTGCATGAAGGCACCGGAATTCGAGGGGTCCACAAACCCAATTGAGGCCAACAACTGGTTGATTGACCTCCAGGTCGCCCTAAATTTCCTCAGACTCAATGATCAGGAGAAAGTCCTCTATGCATCATTTATGCTACGTAAAGATGCTCGCCTCTGGTGAGAAACAGTTCAGATCCAGCGAGATGTTACTGAGATGACTTGGGAGGACTTTGTGGAGGAGTTTAAGGAGAAATACTTCAACATTGAGGTCATGGAGGCTCAACAAGACGAGTTCGACAGGTTCCGCCAAGGAAATCTATCGGTAGCCGAAGCCGTCAAAAAGTTTGAGCAGCTAGCACGTCTCTGCCCTCACCTCATCAGTTCCGAAAGGGACAAAGTAAGAAGAATGATGAGGATGTTTCGCCCGGACTTAGCAGTGGTAATCAGCAGTGGCCCCCATCTACCACTCACTGTTGCTGAATGTGTCAGCAGGGCAATTCGAGCTGAGTACTGGGTAGGACAAAACAAGAAGCAATGGGCTAAGTTTTTTCAGGAGAAAATAGAAGAAAAGGCCCAAGCTAAACAAAACCAGGCCAAGCAAGGCCAGACCTCACACCAGAAGGGTCAAGGAGGACCTTCGGTCCAAAACAACAACAACAGGCAGTACGGCAACAACCAGCAGAAGAGGAAGTGGAATGCAGGAGGACAGGGGAATCAACAGAATTTTCCCCAGAAGAAGAATACTCCTGATAGCAAAAGTTATCCCACTTATCAGAAATATGGGAAAAGGCGCCCGGGAGATTGCTGAGCTGGAAATGGTCGCTGTTTTCTATGTGGCAGGGAAGGCCACTATGCTAGAAACTGCAATCTCAATCCCCAGAGTCCGCAGAACCAACAGAGAGGACAGGGATCTCAACTTCACGCTGCACAAATGAAGCTTGAGGGACCTGCAATCTCTCAAAGCAGGCTGGAAGCTCCGGAACCTCAAGGACGCATTTACACCTATGCAAAGGAAGATATTCAAGCTGGACCTTCCACCGTAGTGACAGGTCAGCTTCCTTTTGCCCAACAAGATGCCTACGTGTTAATTGATTCTGGAGCTACGCATTCATTCACATCACTTAGGTTCGCTAAGAAACTAGGTAGAACAAGTGATAGGATCGGAAGAACATTTAGGACTGCATTACCCTCCGGGGAGATTCTGTTGTCTGATTATTGGATACCTCATGTTCCAATAATTATATGTGGTAGGGAAATGTATGTCAACCTGATCATCATTGACCTATACGACTATGATGTCATCCTGGGTATGGATTTCTTGGGGAAGTACAACGCAGTGATCGACTGTCCACGACATACTGTCACGTTCAAGTCAATTGGAGGCGAGGAGATTATTTTTAGAGGATCGACTCCAAAACAGCCGAAAATGTTCATTTCTGCGCTAAAAGCTAGAAAATTGTTGGCAGAAGGATGTATGGGATTTCTAGCCAACATGGTGGACAAGACGCAAGAGACCGAGAGCAGACCGGAAGAAGTACCGATAGTCAAAGAATTTATAGAAGTTTTTCCTGAAGAGTTGCCAGGACTGCCACCAGAACGAGAGATCTCCTTTGAGATTGAATTACTTCCTGGATCGGCACCAGTACCTAAGGCTCCTTATAGGATGGCGCCTGCCGAACTTAAAGAACTGCAGATTCAGTTACAAGAGCTTCTGGATCGAGGATTCATTCGTCAAAGCTACTCGCCATGGGGAGCTCCAGTTTTGTTCGTTAAGAAGAAGGACGACACTCTTAGGATGTGCATTGACTATCAGGAATTGAACAAGATAACCATCAAGAACAAGTATCCCTTGCCTCGGATCGACGATCTGTTTGATCAGCTGAGAGGAGCTTCAATTTTCTCAAAGATTGACCTACGATCCGGATATCACCAGCTCCGAATTAGGGAAGGAGACGTCCCTAAGACAGCCTTTCATACGCGATATGGACACTACGAGTTCCTCGTTATGCCATTCGGACTGACAAATGCTCCAGCAGCCTTTATGGACCTGATGAATCGAGTATTCAAGGATTACTTGGATAAGTTTGTTATCGTCTTTATAGATGATATCTTGATTTATTCAAGAACAAAGGAGGAGCATGAGGAGCATTTAAGGATTGCTTTACGGATTTTAAAGCAAAATCAGCTCTACGCTAAATTCACAAAGTGTGAATTTTGGCTGGAAAAGGTCCATTTTTTCAGACATGTGGTCTCCAAGGACGGCATATCTGTAGATCCGGCTAAGATTGAAGCAGTAAGTGAATGGCCAGCTCCGAAAAACATCACCGAAGTACGTAGTTTCCTCGGCTTGGCGGGCTACTACCGACGTTTCGTCGAAGGATTTGCTAAGATTGCAGCGCCACTCACCGCACTTACACGGAAAGGGAAGAAGTATGAATGGACTGCAAAGTGTGAAGAGCACTTCCAAGAGCTGAAAAATAGGCTGACTCGCGCTCCGATTCTTACAATTCCGAATGTGGAGGAAGGAAACTTCGTGATATACAGCGATGCTTCCAAGATAGGATTGAGAGCCGTTCTCATGCAAAATGGAAAGGTGATCGCTTATCCTTCACGCCAGCTTAAGGATCATGAGAAGAACTATCCGACGCATGATTTGGAACTTGCGGCGGTAGTATTTGCGCTCAAAATCTGGAGACACTACCTTTACGGTATTAAGTGTGAAGTTTACACGGATCATCAGAGTTTGAAGTATATCTTCACACAAAAGGAGCTTAACATGAGGCAAAGAAGATGGCTCGAACTGGTGAAGGATTATGACATAGACATCCGTTACCATCCAGGGAAGGCTAACAATGTAGCCGATGCCCTTAGTCGGAAGTCGTCTTCCTCGTTAATGTCCATACAGTCATTGATCGAACCTCTTCAGAAGGAGCTAGTGGAAGCTGGAATAGAGCTCATCACAGGAAGTTTAGCTGCCCTAACCTTCCAACCTACCATTTTGGATGGCATGAAGGAGCGACAAGAAGGAGATGTCTCGCTGCTCAGAACAAGGAATGAGGTCTTGGAAGGAAAGGAGTCGGACTTCAACATATCGGATGAGGGCATACTCTATCGGAAAAATAGATTATGCATCCCTAACGAGGACAAGTTGAAGGAACAAATCATGAAGGAGGCTCATGAGACTCCATATTCCGTTCACCCGGGAGCCACAAAGATGTACCAAGACTTGAAGGAAAGTTTTTGGTGGCCCAGAATGAAGAATGACGTTGCTACATTCGTCAGTAAATGCCTTACATGTCAAAGGGTGAAGGCAGAACACCAACGTCCAGGGGGAGAATTGCAGAAGATTTCCATCCCAGAATGGAAATGGGACCAAGTAACAATGGATTTTGTAGTTGGTCTACCCCGAACTCCCAGTGGCAATGATGCTATATGGGTGATTGTTGATCGTTTGACAAAATCTACATACTTTATCGCCATCAAGCTTAGCTTTTCTGTAGAACAGCTGGCAGAACTATACGTTGCGCAGATTGTTCGCTACCATGGGATTCCAAAGGCAATCATCTCCGATCGTGATGGTTGTTTCACTTCTAAGTTGTAATGACCAACTTGTTTGTAAACTTATGATTTCTTTCGTTAAGAATCAAAGTCTGTTTATGCTATATGTATGATATGTTTCTATGAAAAGTTGTTGAATCTTTAGTTAAAAGATTCAAATAAGTTAGTTATGCAAGTTTAAGACCTTTTTGTTAAAAGAAAAAGGTGTAAGTTTATGCTTTATGATTTTATGTTATTTTACGAATGGACTGCATTTGGGAGATAAGCCACATAAGGCCTTTAAGGATGACACCTCCGATGACAAGTGTCATTACTATGATTGGTCACCTCACAGGGACCAAAATGTAAATATTTTATGTTTAGGGGTCAATTTGCAAATTAAGAAAAGTTTATGATTTTGAAAGCTAAAAAAGTCTTTTAAGGAAGGATTTAGTAAAAATTTGATGTTTAAAGGCTTAACAGAAATTGGCCAAGTCATAGGGACTAAAGTGCAAATATTTTGCCTTTAGGGGCCAATGTGCAATTTTGAAGAAAATTGTAAACTTATCAGCAATTATGTAAATTTTTGAACCAGGGACTTTTTAAGTAAAGTTTCTAAGTTCAATTACGTCAATGACCCATTTTTAGTTTAGTTAGTTTGGTTGGAAATCAAGGATGACAAGTTAAGATCGTTTTTGAAAACTCTAGCTAGAACCAACCCCATTATGCCATGTGTCACCATAGGAACCGGCCACATCATGGCTTGTTGAGCAAGGAAACTTGTTCTTGAAAAAGATTATGCAAATTAGAAGATTTTAAGTGTTAATAAAAGTTTACAAATCATACCCTAAGTTTAGTGTTTTAACACTTTAATTTAGTGGGTTGATTTGGTATTAAGAATGATTAGAAATTTGTGTCACTTGGTTACACCAAAAACCGGCCACATAAGGATAAGGGACCCTAGGTTCTAGCTTGGCTAAGTCACACCTAGCCTTGCACCCTTGGCAAGCCAAGGCTTGCACACCTAGACACCAATGGCCGGCCACCACCATGGAGCAACACACCATGGTGTAGCCTTGGTGAGCAAGCAAACCAAGGCTTGCACACTAAGCCACCACCCAAGGGCCGGCCACCTCAAGAATGTGACACCTCAAAAACCTAGCCTTGGTGAGTAAGAGTGCTTAGCTTTATACACTTGGCAAGCCAAGGTCTTGCTAAGTTGACACCATGACCGGCCATCACCTTGGTTAGACACCTCATGGTCTAGCCTTGGTGAATAAGCAAACCTAGCTTCACCTATTTGGCAAGCCAAAATCACACCATGACCGGCCACACAAGGGAAAGACACATCTTTGGCCTAGCTTTGATGAACCAACACCCTAGGTTTCCTAGCCTAGCCTCCTTGGCAAGCCAAGCCTTGCACACCTCACCCTAGGACCGGCCACACCAAGGAAGTGCCACCTCAAAATGTAGCCTTGATGAGCAAGCAACCCTAGTTAAGCTTGCTTGGCAAATTGGGTGAAGTATGGCCGGCCAACACATAGGGACCAAGGAGAAAAATAGTTTGGCTTCAAGGACTATTGCCTAAATTACCAAAGATTGATTTCTTGAACTCCTTTAGAGCTTGACACCTAATGTACTTAGGCAAGCTTAGTAAGCTTGCTAGCTTTGCTTGTTGGCAAGCAAAGGCTTACACCACTTACACCTAAGGCCGGCCACACCAAGGAAGGGACACCTCATGGTCCCTAGGCCACATGAGTAAGCAACCCTAGCTTGGGTTAGTGGCATGAGAAGCACAAGGGTGACCGGCCACCCTTCAAGGAAACAAATTCAAATTGGCTTCCTCTAAGGACTAAGAAGCCAATTGTTATACTTCTAGGGATTGATAAGCAAATTCAAAACTTATGCTTCATCTATAAATAGGTGAAGGTGCTGTTGTATCATTTGGTTAGCCAACACACACACACACAACCTTGAGCAGCACAAACTCCCCCAATCCTGCCATAGAAGCCGAGCAAAGAAAAGAAAGAAAAGAAAGAAAAGAAAGAAAAGAAAACTAGAAAAAGATTTTTCGGTTTAGTGTGAGAGAAATTTCAATTATCCTAGATTAAGAATTTCATCAGTGAAACTTGAGGTAAATATTGTTATCCTCTAGTTCTCCATTTATGAATTAAGAGAATGATTAGTATGATTAAGCAAGAGTTTAATTTTGTAAGATACATGCACTAGGGTTTTTGTATGCTTGATTAAGTCTCTATCTGAGCAGTTTTTCTGAAACAATATTTAGAGGCCTTTAGAGGCCGAATCTTAAAAAAGTTAAAACTACAAAGTTGTAGAGGAAGGAAAATTCTAGGGGCCAGCGCGGCCCGTTTTTGAAAATAAGGATTTTAAGACCTTCATTTCTATAAAAACCCGAGACCAAATTATGAGTAGTAAGTTTGGTCGAACAATTTTCTAAGGCAAAAATAAGTATGTTAAAGGCAGATTTGAAGTTTTAGGTTAAAACAAAAGTTGTAGGAAACTTCAAGATCTACAACTTTAATAAAGAAAACTTTTCCAAATTCGAAACAGATTTGTGAGAAAAGAACTAAACTTTATGAATTGGTTTTGGAACCCGATTTTCAAAATGATTAGAGTTTTTCCTAAATTTCAAAAAGGAGTTGAAATTTAGGATTGGTTGTTAGCAATTATAATCATTATGTTATTATGATAGGATGATACTCATCCTATGATTTTTATTGAAAACAGGAAAACGACCTGTTTGAGTGAAGGATTGTGATTCAAGGCGCAGTAACGGTAAGTACGACTCCGCCTACAGCATAAACAAAATTTGTTTGTTGAATGCTTTCAAGTTTATAATGATATAAGCATGATAAAACGTTATGGCCTGTATGATATCAAGTTTATAATGTTATGTGTATAAGAAATATTTATGATATGTATGTATGTACATTTTTAAGATATTATAAATATTAAAGTACGAATGGCATGTATGTATGCAAGAAATAATGAATGTATGGCATGTATGTTTTCAAGTTCATGTTAAGAGATATATGATATATGTTTATAGTATGTATGTTCATATGATGAATAATTTGATATTATGACATCACGAAGTATGCTCATTAAAGATAAGCGATTTAGTAAAATATGAAATCCCAGTTTCAGTTAAGAAACTGGTTATGAATATGAAACAATATTTCAAGTATGAAATAAGACAAGAACAAGACTTTTAATATAAGCAGAATACTATATGTCGTATCGTCCCGCGTCAGGTCGGGTTTGGTTCATGGTTTGAGTTGGACAGGGCTGGCCGCCCCAACCACTCCATGGCAGCGCGCCACGGTACGTACATTCATGTTAAGTTATGTAAGGGCCCAAAATCTATGCTAACTTATGAAAACAGAAATTGACCATAAATGGTTCATGCATTATGTTATCATGATATGTTTTGCGGATAAACAGTTGTGCTTGCTGAGCGAAAGCTCATGTTTTAAGTTTATGCTGTAGGTAAGTAATCCTGCGGTATTTCTTGATACAAGGCGGTGGAGCATGGCAAGGCAAAGCTCTGAAACTGTGGGACGGAATCACTACGTTTCTTTTTGTTAAATTATGCTACGCTAAATATGTTGTACTTAAGTACAAAAACACATTTCCGCCATAAGTAGTGATGTATAAGTACATGTATGGATATAAATGTTTATTATGAAATTTCCAAGTTAAACAATACTTATTAGTTGTATAAAAAAAAAAAAAAAATTTCTGTCTAAATTTTCATATATTATTATGTAAGAATGTATGGTAACGGCCGGCGCTAGGCAGGTCGTCACAGAGTTGGTATCAGAGCAAAGTTCCTACCTTCCGGTTTCACAGTTTGCTTGCCTGCTCCACAGTCATTGTAAGTTAAAAATATTTCGTATTTATATTATGAATTTGTATAATCTAGATTTGAGGATAATGGACGACGATCGAGGTGCAGCCTACGCATTTTTCATGATGTCTCCGCTAGTATTTGATGGAACTAGACGAACTGTGACACTCGCAGCATGGCTTCATGATATGGAGGCTATATTTCGAATAGGTCATATTCCACCCCATCTACAGGTATCTTTAGCAAGTCGTTGTCTAGCATTAGATGCTAGATTATGGTGGAGAATAACAGGAGAACAAGAAGTTCAGGGAGGATCATGGGAAAACTTCCGCCATGTCATCACTGCTCGTTTTGGACCTCCACTGGAGGAAAACGCCGACGTACATTATCGAGATCCAGAAATTTATCGTGACATGAACCTTGTCCGATATCTTAACTACGTTT
Organism: Ficus hirta; assembly: GCA_038430175.1. Lineage (NCBI taxonomy): Eukaryota > Viridiplantae > Streptophyta > Magnoliopsida > Rosales > Moraceae > Ficus > Ficus hirta. The sequence goes on along the minus strand of CM076586.1, from coordinate 4,050,800 downwards.
ATGATTGGCATGCTTATCCAGGAGAGTCGATGGGCCATTATTGTCGAAGATTTCAGGAGGCTATGTTGCCTCATATTCCAGATATGGGCGACCCAGAGTTTCGGGCATTGCAACTACTCCGGGAAGGACTGCCACCTAATGTCAGGGAACACGTTCAGCCACCGGCAATAGGAATGACTCTGGAACACATGATTAACGACATCATGGAAGCGGAGTTGATAGCTCATATGATTCAAGCGGATGCTGTAGTGGAGAACAACATTCAATTGCCAGTTAACAACAATGACGTGGAGGAGCCACCCTTCCAATGGGGACCAGCATTGCCAGAAGACCCTATTCCGGCGATACCACTTCAGGAGATTCCTCCACAAGAGGATATTGATGGCATGAATCTTGAAGATATTCTTGGCGAGCCCGAATTGCAAGAGGATCCCCACGAAATCATCCTGGATAACGGAGATGAAGAAGAAGAGGATGTGCATATGGAGAATGATCCGGAGGAAGTCTTGTTCGATGAGGAAGACTGGGATGTATTCTCTGAGATATCATCGGAGTAGATAGTTTAAGTATATAATAGTATGTATGTATGATAGATAGTGATAATCACTTCTATCTTGTACTTGATCATGTATATATATAGCAAGTATAGAATATATACATGATAGTATGGATGAATATGAATGTATGTATAATTTATGAATGTATGTATGAATTATGAATTATGAATTATGAATTATGAATGATGATGGAATGCAAGATTATGAACAACATATGATATGTCATGGAATGATGAGATCATGATGGATCTCTAATGTTATGTTTTATGATATGATGTTATGGTATGATACGATGATATGATATGATAAGTAAGTAGTATTCATAATAAGATTTTATGATGAGATATGAATGAACGAAAAGATATTTGTAGTATAACAATATCTTTATCGTAATTAGATAAGAAATAGAAGATGTCACGTCCACGTACTCGAGCGAATCCTATTCCGCAAGAACCTGATCTTGCAAATATAGTAGCTACTTTGCAACGACAATTGCGGGAACAACAACAAGAGACGAACCAGCTTCGGGAACAAGTAGCCCAACTGAATCAAGTGCCTCGAGTGAACGAAGTCCCACCGCAAAATAACCCTGTACCCCCAGCAGCGCCTCAAGCACCAGAGGTTCATCAAGAAATTCCATTAGCACCCGAAGGACTGCAAAGGAATCCACCTTTAGTTAGGGAAGATCTGTTGTATGAACGATTTAGGCGAATGAAGGCACCTGAATTTGAAGGAACCACAGATCCAATAGTAGCAGATAATTGGCTGATCGATATCCAAGTAATTTTGGATTTTATGGGACTTACGGAACAGGAGAAAGTTCTTTGTGCCTCTTTTGCACTTAAGAAAGATGCACGTCACTGGTGGAGGACGGTTCAGATGCGCAGAAACGTGGCGTTCATGAGATGGCAAGATTTTGTAGACGAATTCAGAATAATGTACTACAATTAGGAAATTCTTGCAGCTCAACAGGATTAGTTTACCAGTTTTAAGCAAGGATCCTTGTCCGTGATGGAAGCAGTCAAGAAGTTTGAACAGCTTGCCCGTTTATGTCCAGAACTGGTACCAAACGAAAGAGAGAAAGTAAAGAGGATGATGAAAATGTTTCGGACAGACATTGCTAAACAAGTTAGTGTTGGAAGTAGCCCTCCAACTCTTGTAGCTGATTGTATAGGTCGAGCTATGAGAGCAGAATACTGGATTAATCAGGATAAGGAAGCGCGGGTTCAGATATTCAAAGCTAAGAAGGAAGAAAAAGCTGTAGAGAAACAGATACAGTCTAGGCAGAACCAGCAACCGAACTTAAAAGGCCAGACTAGTAATTCCAGCTAAAGTTCCAAGCAGTTTGGAAGGAATAAAAGAAGAGAGAATGCTACGGGCCAGGGCCAACAGAAGAATTACCCCCAGAAGAGGAACAACCATGGGAATGAGGGTAATAATAACTATCCTGTGTGTACTCAATGTGGAAAGAAACATCCAGGCGTATGTAGGATGGGAACAAACGCTTGCTACCTTTGCGGCAAGGAAGGTCATTATGCGAGGAATTGTACCTCCAATAGTCAGAATCAGAACCCTCAGTACCAGAATAGGAATACAAACCGACAGCTTCACGCGGTACAAGCAAAGGTCGAAAGTCCTTCGATGGTACAAGGAAGACTTGAAGCTCCTGAACCACAAGCCAGGATTTATGCTTACACAAGGGGAGACGCTGGGGCTGGAACTTCTAATGTAGTAACAGGTCAGATCTCTATAGCCGCTTATGATGCATTTGCCCTAATTGATTCTGGTGCCACCCATTCGTTTATATCAATGGAGTATGCCCGGAAGTTAGATAGAAATGTGGAAAATATAGGGCAACCTTTTAGAACCTCTCTTCCATCGGGAGATATTTTGTTATCTGATTCCTGGATGCGAAATGTTCCGATAGTTATGTGTGGTAGAGAGTTATATGTAGACCTGATTGCAATTAAGCTTCAGGATTTTGATGTAATCCTGGGAATGGATTTCTTAGATAAGTACAACGCTAAGATTGATTGTCGAAAACATTGTGTTACGTTTAGTCTTTTCGGCGAAGAGGAGTTCAACTTTCACGGCCAGTCTAAGAGCTCATCAACCCGGCTTGTTTCTGCAATTAAAGCTTGGAAAATGTTAGCTAATGGATGTCAAGGGTATTTAGCTAACATGGTGGACAAAGAACAAGAAAAAGAGCTGCAGCCCAAAGATGTTCCTATTATTAGGGAATATGTAGACGTCTTTCCAAAAGATTTATCTAGACTTCCGCCCGAGCGTGAAATCTCTTTCGAAATAGAATTGTTGCCAGGAACAGCTCCAATATCGAAAGCACCTTATCGCATGACCCCAGCTGAGCTTAGGGAACTTCAAGTACAGTTGCAAGAACTGTTGGACAAGGGATTTATTCGTCAAAGCCATTCCCCGTGGGGAGCACCTGTGTTGTTTATCAAGAAGAAGGATGGAACGTTACGAATGTGTATCGACTATCGCGAGTTGAATAAGATCACGATTAAGAACAAGTACCCTCTCCCGAGAATCGACGATCTCTTTGATCAACTTAGAGGAGCTTTAGTATTCTCGAAGATTGACTTGCGTTCAGGCTACCATCAACTCAGAATTAAGGAAGGAGATATTCCCAAGACGGCGTTTCGAACACGTTATGGACATTATGAGTATTTAGTCATGCCTTTTGGATTAACTAATGCTCCAGCTGCTTTTATGGACCTTATGAATCGGGTATTTAAAGATTATTTAGATAAGTTTGTTATCATCTTTATTGATGATATTTTGATCTACTCAAGATCTACAAAGGAACATGAGCAGCACCTCAAGATGGTTTTGGAAACCTTAAGACGGAATCAGCTTTATGCCAAATTCACTAAATGTGAATTTTGGTTGGAGAAAGTACATTTCTTAGGCCACGTAGTTTCAAGGGAAGGAATTTCTGTTGATCCTGCTAAGATAGAAGCAGTTAGTGCATGGTCAGCACCCAGAAACGTTACGGAGATACGAAGCTTTCTTGGCTTGGCCGGATACTACCGACGGTTCGTTGAAGGATTCTCCAAGATAGCAGCGCCACTAACAGCTCTTACTAAAAAGGGGAGAAAGTTTGAATGGACACAGAAGTGTGAAGAAAACTTCCAAGAGCTCAAGAAGAAACTTACAAGTGCACCAGTGTTGATCATTCCGGACGTTGATGTAGGAAATTTCGCCATTTATAGTGATGCGTCGAAAACTGGACTAGGAGCTGTCCTTATGCAAGGAAGAAATGTGGTTGCTTATGCTTCACGTCAACTGAAGGACCATGAACGGAACTACCCGACTCACGATTTGGAGCTTGCTGCGGTGGTTTTTGCTTTAAAGATTTGGAGACATTACCTGTATGGTAATAGATGTGAGATTTTTACCGATTATCAAAGTCTCAAATACATCTTTACTCAAAAGGAGCTTAATATGAGGCAACGAAGATGGCTCGAACTCGTAAAGGATTATGATTGTGAAATTCTTTATCATCCTGGAAAGGCAAACAAGGTAGCAGATGCGCTGAGCAAGAAGTCATCCGGTATGCTCATGTCTCTTGAAATGATGTCCGAACCCCTCCAAAAGGAAATTTCTGATTTCCGATTGGAAATGCTAATCGGAGAATTGTCTGCTTTGACTCTTCAGTCTAATCTCCTAGAAACCATTAAGTACTATCAAAGGAAAGATTCCTTTTTGTTGAAGATTCAACTACTTGGTGAAGAAGATAAGGAATTTAAGACGTCTACGAATGGGCTAATTCTTTTCAAAGGAAGGATTTGTGTTCCTAACTTTGAATTTCTAAGGAAACAAATCATGTCAGAAGCGCATGAAACGCCATACTCAGTTCACCTTGGAGCTACTAAGATGTATAAGGACATTAAGGAGAACTTTTGGTGGCCGAACATGAAGAGAGAAATTGCTGAATTTGTATCAAAGTGTCTAACTTGTCAGAAAGTTAAAGCTGAACACCGACAACCTGGCGGAGATCTTCAAAAGATAGAACTCCCAGAATGGAAATGGGAACAAATCACCATGGATTTCGTAGTTGGACTACCCAGGACCGCTAGTGGAAATGATATGATTTGGGTAATTGTGGATAGATTAACCAAATCAGCCCATTTCATTGCAAGTAAAGCCATCTTTTCGGTTGAGAAATTAGCTGAAATTTATGTATCTCAGGTTGTTAGGTTGCATGGAGTTCCAAAATCCATTATTTCAGATCGAGATGGGCGATTTACTTCGCGATTTTGGAAAAGTGTTCACACAGCTATGGGATCAAGGTTGAAATTCAGTACTGCTTTCCACCCTCAGACAGATGGACAATCGGAGCGCACGATCCAGACCTTAGAAGATATGTTGAGATCTTGTGTTTTGGATTTTAAGGGAAATTGGGATCAAAAGTTACCCTTGATCGAATTTTCGTATAATAATAGTTATCATGCTTCTATTGGGATGGCTCCATTTGAAGCGCTATATGGAAGGAAATGTCGATCTCCCATCCATTGGCAAGAAGTCGGACAGAAGCAACTTCAAACTACGGACTTCATCAGAAAAATCTCAGAAGACGTCAAGATGATCAAGCAACGGCTTGACATAGCTTTCAGTCGACAGAAGAGTTATGCTGATAAACGTCGAAGACCTTTAGAATTCCAAGTTGGAGATTCTATTTTTCTTAAGATTGCTCCAGTAAAGGGGATTATGAGGTTTGGTAAGAAGGGAAAGCTCAGTCCAAGATACACGGGTCCGTTTGAAATCCTCGAAAGAATTGGAAAAGTTGCCTATAAGCTTGCTTTGCCGCCAGCTTTAGCTTCTATACACAATGTTTTTCACGTTTCCATGTTAAAGAAATACGTACCTGATCCTTCTCATGTGCTAAGTCAAGAACCGATCGAAGTACAAACGGATTTGACGTACGAGGAAAGGCCAATACGAATTCTAGATCAGGAAGAAAAGGTTTTAAGGAACAAAACCATTCCGATGGTTAAGGTGTTATGGCAGAATCATAATATTCAAGAAGCAACGTGGGAAGTAGAAGAAGAAATGAGAAAGAACTATCCCTACTTGTATTGATTTTCGGGGACGAAAATTTCTTTAAGGAGGGTAGATTGTAATGACCAACTTGTTTGTAAACTTATGATTTCTTTCGTTAAGAATCAAAGTCTGTTTATGCTACATGTATGATATGTTTCTATGAAAAGTTGTTGAATCTGTAGTTAAAAGATTCAAATAAGTTAGTTATGCAAGTTTAAGACCTTTTTGTTAAAAGAAAAAGGTGTAAGTTTATGCTTTATGATTTTATGTTATTTTACGAATGGACTGCATTTGGGAGATAAGCCACATAAGGCCTTTAAGGATGACACCTCCGATGACAAGTGTCATTACTATGATTGGTCACCTCACAGGGACCAAAATGCAAATATTTTATGTTTAGGGGTCAATTTGCAAATTAAGAAAAGTTTATGATTTTGAAAGCTAAAAAAGTCTTTTAAGGAAGGATTTAGTAAAAATTTGATGTTTAAAGGCTTAACAGAAATTGGCCAAGTCATAGGGACTAAAGTGCAAATATTTTGCCTTTAGGGGCCAATGTGCAATTTTGAAGAAAATTGTAAACTTATCAGCAATTATGTAAATTTTTGAACCAGGGACTTTTTAAGTAAAGTTTCTAAGTTCAATTACGTCAATGACCCATTTTTAGTTTAGTTAGTTTGGTTGGAAATCAAGGATGACAAGTTAAGATCGTTTTTGAAAACTCTAGCTAGAACCAACCCCATTATGCCATGTGTCACCATAGGAACCGGCCACATCATGGCTTGTTGAGCAAGGAAACTTGTTCTTGAAAAAGATTATGCAAATTAGAAGATTTTAAGTGTTAATAAAAGTTTACAAATCATACCCTAAGTTTAGTGTTTTAACACTTTAATTTAGTGGGTTGATTTGGTATTAAGAATGATTAGAAATTTGTGTCACTTGGTTACACCAAAAACCGGCCACATAAGGATAAGGGACCCTAGGTTCTAGCTTGGCTAAGTCACACCTAGCCTTGCACCCTTGGCAAGCCAAGGCTTGCACACCTAGACACCAATGGCCGGCCACCACCATGGAGCAACACACCATGGTGTAGCCTTGGTGAGCAAGCAAACCAAGGCTTGCACACTAAGCCACCACCCAAGGGCCGGCCACCTCAAGAATGTGACACCTCAAAAACCTAGCCTTGGTGAGTAAGAGTGCTTAGCTTTATACACTTGGCAAGCCAAGGTCTTGCTAAGTTGACACCATGACCGGCCATCACCTTGGTTAGACACCTCATGGTCTAGCCTTGGTGAATAAGCAAACCTAGCTTCACCTATTTGGGAAGCCAAAATCACACCATGACCGGCCACACAAGGGAAAGACACATCTTTGGCCTAGCTTTGATGAACCAACACCCTAGGTTTCCTAGCCTAGCCTCCTTGGCAAGCCAAGCCTTGCACACCTCACCCTAGGACCGGCCACACCAAGGAAGTGCCACCTCAAAATGTAGCCTTGATGAGCAAGCAACCCTAGTTAAGTTTGCTTGGCAAATTGGGTGAAGTATGGCCGGCCAACACATAGGGACCAAGGAGAAAAATAGTTTGGCTTCAAGGACTATTGCCTAAATTACCAAAGATTGATTTCTTGAACTCCTTTAGAGCTTGACACCTAAAGTACTTAGGCAAGCTTAGTAAGCTTGCTAGCTTTGCTTGTTGGCAAGCAAAGGCTTACACCACTTACACCTAAGGCCGGCCACACCAAGGAAGGGACACCTCATGGTCCCTAGGCCACATGAGTAAGCAACCCTAGCTTGGGTTAGTGGCATGAGAAGCACAAGGGTGTCCGGCCACCCTTCAAGGAAACAAATTCAAATTGGCTTCCTCTAAGGACTAAGAAGCCAATTGTTATACTTCTAGGGATTGATAAGCAAATTCAAAACTTATGCTTCATCTATAAATAGGTGAGGTGCTGTTGTATCATTTGGTTAGCCAACACACACACACACAACCTTGAGCAGCACAAACTCCCCCAATCCTGCCATAGAAGCCGAGCAAAGAAAAGAAAGAAAAGAAAGAAAAGAAAGAAAAGAAAACTAGAAAAAGATTTTTCGGTTTAGTGTGAGAGAAATTTCAATTACCCTAGATTAAGAATTTCATCAGTGAAACTTGAGGTAAATATTGTTATCCTCTAGTTCTCCATTTATGAATTAAGAGAATGATTAGTATGATTAAGCAAGAGTTTAATTTTGTAAGATACATGCACTAGGGTTTTTGTATGCTTGATTAAGTCTCTATTTGAGCAGTTTTTCTGAAACAATATTTAGAGGCCTTTAGAGGCCGAATCTTAAAAAAGTTAAAACTGCAAAGTTGTAGAGGAAGGAAAATCCTTGGGGCTATCGTTGCCAGTTTTTGAAAATAAGGCTTTTAAGACCTTCATTTCTATAAAAACCCGAGACCAAATTATGAGTAGTAAGTTTGGTCGAACAATTTTCTAAGGCAAAAATAAGTATGTTAAAGGCAGATTTGAAGTTTTAGGTTAAAACAAAAGTTGTAGGAGACTTCAAGATCTACAACTTTAATAAAGAAAACTTTTTCAAATTCGAAACAGATTTGTGAGAAAAGAACTAAACTTTATGAATTGGTTTTGGAACCCGATTTTCAAAATGATTAGAGTTTTTCCTAAATTTCAAAAAGGAGTTGAAATTTAGGATTGGTTGTTAGCAATTAGAATCATTATGTTATTCACTACTACAATTATGGGATTCCACGACGGTTTTTAACCGTCGTGGAAGCGCTTCCACGACGGTTGTCGAACCGTCGTGGAATCCAAAATCGTGGAATCTTTTAAGATTCCACGACGGTTTTTTACCCGTCGTGGAATCGGGAAAAATGGTAGTGCGGCGGCTAAATTGAAGCACATACCACGACGGTTACTGAAAAACCGTCGTGGTAGACCAGGCTACCACGACGGTCTCACCAGGAGACCGTCGTGGTAGACCAGGCTACCACGACGGTCTCACCCGGAGACCGTCGTGGTAGCCAAATTATTAAAAACATTTTCGATTGCGAATTTGTTTCATTTCCCCACGGGTGGTAAATCCCGTGTGTTAATACGTTAGTACACATTCAAATTAATTTAATAAAATATTATGTAATTACTTTGATAACAATGTACAACAACAACTAATATAACGATAATGAAATTAAAATTCTCTATATTGTTTCTAGTTAATATTATATAAACCGCATGACAAATGTAGCCCACTCGTGCCTAACCAAACTCATGTCAGCATCAGTATAAAAATCCTTAGTTTGAAGCCCGTCTAATCCATCAACAGTAAAGGTTATTTCGCGCATGTAAGCTAACACAAAATAACCATATTCTACATAACCTTCCTGTATTGGACATCGAACGGTATCAATCAACGTCTGCTAGTTGCGTCGCTGTCTCATTCCACTCCCCACCAACAATTTCCAATCATTAAGTGCCCTATCAAGTTGACAAATCTCAAATCAATTACAAGAACAATTATTTTGAAACTAATCAGAGATATGAACATATAAAGGAAAACTTACGTCGTAATTAGGTCTTTAAAATCATCACCCGGTTCGTTTCCTAGAGGATTAAAGTACAAGACCGAGTCATCCCACGGATCAATAACTGCCAATATCCAATGTTGGCCGCTGTTATATGGCATCAGAAAGCGCTTTCCCTTCGGTGCGTTTCTTAAGCTCCGTATAATATTTTCCGCCCTCTCTCGAACGTAGGTGGCACGATCTACATTCTGCTGAACTGGTGAGACAAGGAATGGTGAAATGAACTCGAACCGTTGATCCATACCTGTTCTTGCACAACACTCGACTAAGTACCTGCAAAATAATTAGGCACACTTGTTATGCAAAAACAACATATATCAAAATTACGAAGACAATTAATTAAATTGTTTAAGTATGAAAGTATTACCTGATGTAAATCATTATGCTGTTTGCACTAATTTCTTTAAATGAAATGAAATGATATACATCTTCAAACCCAATATATATGGGCATCTCATCGCCCATGACGAAGTGTTGTTGTGGGCAGACTATTTGTGTACCGTCCCGCATGGAACTTTGTGCGTAATATGCCAAAGGTCTCAATTCGAAGAAAATATCATTAAAGTCGAACGAAGGCATTTGTTGTTGCGCCGGTTGTTGTTCTATCTCCGGTTGTGACTGTATTTTCTTCCTCCCTGCTCTCTTTTTCGTACGTTTGCTTCCCTTAGCTTCTAGGTCAGGAGCAAGACTGGGACCTTTACTTGCCTGGCTCAAACTTGTTTGCACGACGACTAAACTTTTCGGCCAAGCAACAAACCCACCGACAGCTTCTTCAATAGATGTCGCTTCGTTCGTCGGAATAGGTAGGAGTGCACGATTTAGTTTTGGGACTGTAATTGACACTCGTACATTCTCCTCACCTAAAGGAGTCCCATGGACTGTGTCGGTTGGAACACAGTCTGTGTATACCCTACCGATTGCAACAAGCACGACTCCCCCGTTAACTAAATCAGGCATAAAAAGCTGGCATTCCTTACTTGCGTTCGGCGTGGGCTTCGGATCCGACGGCCCAGCTTCTTTTTCATTCACTGTGCAACTAGCTTTGAAGCTGTTGTGTTGATCTACAGTCGGGGCGGCCATATCCTCGGCCATTGTCTCTCGGTTGATACCTTGCTTCGCACAAAGTTCCTGGACGGTTCTTTCCAATGCGGCAATCTGCTGTTTCATCGCCGAGACTTCAGCGGTTTCCCTTGAGTGAGGACGCACCTGGTTGAAGTATTGCATCTGCTTGACAAACTTAGATTGACCCCGAATCCGGCCCGAATGCTCGGCATTGCCTAATGCCTTGGTCAATATGTCCGTTGTCCCCACAGATTCAAAACTTCCTTGTGTCTCCTGTTGAGTAAACTCATCCTGTAACAATTAGAGAAAAGTTATAAACATAATTACACATAAAAGAGCGTACGGAATGATTATATTATAAATGGATTCGATGACTTACTATAGTCTCGGCAATAGATTTAAATTCTTCATTCTTGAGCTGACCATCGGGTTTGGTGCGCATGTCCAGCCACCTTTCATGCCGGTCTGCAAATTTTCCCGTCTTCTCGAACTACAGTTTTATAATTAGCGTTAGTAAACATAAACGTAGAAATTGGAAGTACAGCATACCATTTACACATATTGTCCAAGTAAATAGCCTACATGAGCTTGGTCACGTTTCCTATATCCGTCTCGACCCCCGGTTGATCCGTATTTGCTTTTCTTTCTTATCTCACTTCCTTGTTCGGATAGTCGTTTGAATTCCGGGGTTTGTCGATACTGAATAAATCTTTCCCAATCATCCTGTGTGATGGTGGGGTAATTGTGAACAACTTTTGGCGGTCGTTGCCACACATTTTCGTCATCAATATGATCTCTGACAAAAGATTGGTAGAGATCGTGTCTAAAACCTTTAGCTGACTCCCCACAACACTTTAAAGCTTGTTTTTTGAAGGATGCTTCAACAGTGAATGAAGTTACAACTTCCATCCATACTATTTCCTTCCTTGGAGCTAAATCGGCGCTTCTGAAGTCAGATATCCAAATGGGTATGTGCTCTCGAGCAAGCACGCCAATCCAACTCTGTAATTCATCACCTTCCTTCCCTACCGGTTGCCCTTTTGCGTCAAACGAAACTTCAATTTGTTGTCCCTTTGTCCTAACCTGGTGGACTCTTCTCATTAGAGTAGCTCTTCGTTTACCATCCTCATCGGGATTGAATCTAGTTGGGTTGGTTCGGCGCGGTTTTCGAACTTCAGTTTGCGTTGAGCATTCCTCCTCGTTAGCTTGCGACATTTTAAATCAACCTAAGGCAACTGTAGAGCGAAATACATTAAAAACTAAAAAATATTTGTCATCGAATTGAACTTATAATCATGCCAACCAAACACATAAAAAGCAAATTAAAGCATACATTAAATCATCTTTCGTCCAAGACCACATATACCATATACTTATAATTACGGAAATTATAACCAACCTAATCAACATATATGTCACTAAATGGCATATGAGAAAATGTAACTAATACAATCAAAAACTTATCCGAGAATAAGACATTTTCCGTTCGTAACACAAACTTTTTAATTCAATCTAAAACTAAATCGAACTCAAATTGGCATTTGTTTGCACATGTCAAAATGCTAATGCTAACATATATAGATGTCACATAAGCATACCCTTTTACGGGAATTTGGACGGAAAAATCCCAAATCAACATATATGTCACTAAATTAACACTTTTTCCGGAAAATTAGTAAACCGTCGCCTCACCCAAACATTGGACAACAAGCAAATAAGTCTCAATGAAATAGGCATTTTGTCGAACATGTACAATTCAAAAAGTTAACATGCAAAATCATTAAATATTTCCTAAGACAAAATTACCCAAAATCATAACAACAATCAACCAAATTTATTCCAAAAAACCATCGGGTGAAAAAGATAATTCGGCTTACCAAGAAGTCGAGTGAGCGACGGCTAAGGAGAGAACGTACCCACGGCTTGGGCGACGGCAAGGGGAGAGAGAGAGGCGTGGATGGCAACGGCAAGGGGAGAGAGAGGGAGGCGTGGACGGCGACGGCAAGGGGAGAGAGAGAGAGGGGCGTTGGCGGCGACGGCAAGGGGAGAGAGAAAGAGGGAGATTGTGATATGGCGTTGGCGGCGACGGCAAAGGGAGAGAGAGAGAGGGGCGTGGGCGGCGACGGCAAGGGGAGAGAGAGAGAGGGCGTGGGCGGCGACGGCAAGGGCAAGGGGAGAGAGAGAGAGGGCGTGAGCGGCGACGGCAAGGGGAGAGAGAGAGAGGGCGTGGGCGGCGACGGCAAGGGCAAGGGGAGAGAGAGAGAGGTGCGTGGGCCAAAATTTTAGAGAATGGAGGGAGAGTGCAAAAAATGAGAAGAGAAATGGAGATTGGAATTAAGAGACCCAATGCAAAATAAATCAATGCGCGCGCTCAATTCCCAGGAGAATTTTAAATTTTAGAGATAACACGACGGTTTTTTCAATAAACCGTCGTGGTATCTTTTTTCAAAAAATGTCGAAAATTTTTTTTTTAAAAATTTTTTTTAAATTTTTAATTCGAAACCACGACGGTTTCCTCAGAAACCGGACGGTTTCTCAGGAAACCGTCGTGGTTTCTTTAGAAACCACGACGGTTTCTTCAGAAACCGTCGTGGTTTCGAATTAAAAATTTTAAAAAAATTTTTATATTAAATAAATTAAATAATTTTTTTTCAAATTTTTTATAATTTTTAATAATAAACCACGACGGTTTCTATAGAAACCGTCGTGGTTTCGTTATAAAAAATAAAATGAAAAAAAAAATTTTTAATATTAAAACTGCCAATAAGAAACCACGACGGTTTCGGTGGAAACCGTCGTGGTTTTATAAGAAACCACGACGGTTTCGTCAGAAACCGTCGTGGTTTCTTTATAAAAAATTTAAAAAAAATTTTTAATATTAAAAAAATATATGTAAAAAAAAATTTTTTTCAAATTTTTTTTGAAAATGCCAAGAAGAAACCACGACGGTTACTGTGGAAACCGTCGTGGTTTCACAAGAAACCACGACGGTTTCTGTGGAAACCGTCGTGGTTTCACAAGAAACCACGACGGTTTCGTCAGAAACCGTCGTGGTTTCTTTATAAAAAATTAAAAAAAAAAATTTTTAATATTAAAAAAATATATGTAAAAAAAAATTTTTTTCAAATTTTTTTAAAACTGCCAAGAAGAAACCACGACGGTTTCTGTGGAAACCGTCGTGGTTTCATTATAAAAAATTAAAAAAAAAAATTTAATATTAAAAAAATTAAAAAAAATTTTTTTCCAAATTTTCTTAAATTTTTCATAAGAAACCACGACGGTTTGTGCAAGAAACGGTCGTGGTATATGAGATACCACGACGGTTTCTATAACAAACCGTCGTGGTATTGTTTTTGGATAAAAATATTTATTTTTATCACATTTATGGCCGAACCTGCCAACATACATAACTCCTGTTCTTCTATTAATTCACACATAGTTGGCATATATATAAATTAATACTTCATATCTTGCACATGTGCAGAAATAAAGGATTTTTTTATCACAACTTATATATGACTTATATACAACGAAAATTACATATATGTATCAAGTCTTTTTGGTATTCTTTTTGGTCTTATCAACGCGTGTCCACTCGACATCTAAACGAAGCAAGTGAGAGGCATCATCGTCCAAATCATCAATCTCCTCCACCGGTGGCAAACCGTTTGTGAAAGATGGAATGTCGGTGCAATCTTCAACATCTTCTTGGTCATCCCCGTGCATTTTTGGCTTCATTGGCACAACTAGAGATAACTCTAAATTGTCGGGATCCGTTGTGTAAAAGACTTGTACCGCTTGCGACGCCATAATGAAAGGATCATTTTTGTATCCCAAACGCCTAAAGTCCACCACTGTCACGCCGTCCCTATCAATCTTGACAAAATTATTGTCAGCCCACTTGCATTTAAAAAGTGCTATCCGCAAGCCGCAATAATCTAGTTCCCAAATTTCTTCAATGAACCCAAAGTAGTTCATGCAACCGTATATCGGGTTCTTGTCCTTTGCGGATGAAATATGCATAGACTCGGCACGAAGGCTGACACCACTATTTTGGACGGTATGCTTCTCATCTCTTTCGCGAGTGTAGAATGTGTATCCATTGACAAAGTACGCTGTATATATTGTGACTATCGATGACGGTCCTCTTGCTAGCTTCATTAAGTCTTGGGAATGGCCAGCCTTCATATGCAGATGTTGTCTTAGCCACTCCCGAAATGTCCGGTTGTGTTCATCTTGAATCCACTTCTCAGATCTCGTTTTTCTTGAATGCGCAACTCTTAATTCCGTCATGTGAACTTCAATGAAAGGATCCACTTCCTTAGCATTGTGCAAAACATACAGACAAGCTTTTTCCCATTCAACTCGACTTACTGGTGTATGAACGCCCACGGACAGTCCTTTCGACATAAATAGCCCGGTCTTTGGCAAACCGATTGGGTCCGCGTTGGACAAATACTCAGAGCAAAATTCAACTGACTCCTCCGCTATGTAGTTCTCCACTATACATCCCTCTGGCCTATTTCGGTTCTTCACATAACCCTTCAAAACCTTCATGTACCTTTCGAACGGATACATCCACCTCAAATGGACCGGTCCACATAGCTTAACTTCCCGAACTAAGTGCACCGTTAGGTGGATCATGATATCAAAAAAGGCTGGGGGGAAATACTTCTCAAGCATGCACAATGTCATCACCAATTCCGATTGCAGCGAATCCAGCATCAGTGGATCAATTACCTTCGAGCATATTGAATTGAAAAATGAGCATAACTTCGTAATTGCATATCGCACATCTTTCGTTAAAACTCCCCGCAAACCAAGAGGTAATAATTGTTGCATTAAGATATGACAATCATGTGTTTTCATTCCAATGAGCCTCAAATCCTTCATCGACACCAACCTTTTGAAGTTGGAAGAGTACCCACTTGGTAGTTTCTCGGACGCAAGCCATTCACAAAGCTTTCTCTTCTCTTGTCTCGATAATGTGTGTTTTGCCGGAGGTAAGTAGGTGCCATTCGATCTCTTTTCGGGGAGCAAATTTGATCTAATCTTCATCTCTTTAAGATCCAAACGTGCTTTTTCACCATCTTTCGTTTTGTTTGGAATGTCAAGCAACGTGCCCACTATCGATTCACAAACGTTTTTCTCAATATGCATAACATCTAAGCAATGACGAATGTAAAGTGACTTCCAATATGGTAGTTCGTAAAAGATTGACTTCTTCTTCCAAAGTCCATCGACAACTGGAGCTTTACGTTTTCTCTTCCCCAAAACTACTTTCACATCTTTAACCATCTCAAAAACAGCTTCGCCAGACAAAATCCGAGGAGCAGATCTTTCTTCAGTATTCCCATCAAAAGCCTTCTTTTGTTTGCGGTATCGATGATTTGTTGGCAAGAATCTCCTGTGCCCAAGGTAAACGGTTTTCTTACCATTCTTCAACCGGATGGAAGATGTTTCCTTCATACAAACTGGACAACCTATCGAACTCTTCACAGGATAACCAGATAGGTTGCCAAGTGCAGGAAAGTCATTAATTGACCAAATCAACATTGCATGAAGATTGAACGTATCTTGACGGTTAGAATCTTTTACTTGCAACCCGTTTTCCCACAAGATTTTGAGGTCATCGATTAATGGTGCCAAGTAGACGTCAATGTCATTCCCCGGTTGTTGCGGGCCTGAGATCAATAATGTCAACATCAAGAACTTCCGCTTCATGCACAATTCTGGAGGGAGATTGTAGTTGACAAGTATGACTGGCCAGGTACTATGCCGACTACTCATGTTACTATGTGGGTTCATTCCGTCCGTCGACAAACCTAGACGTAAATTCCTTGGTTCTGCACTGAAATCTGGATGATTGTAATCAAAGGTCTTCCATTGTGGTGAGTCGGCCGGATGCCTAAGTTTGCCATCATCAACACGTTTATCATGGTGCCATGTCAAATTTTTAGCATGCTCGGCATTGCGGAATAAACGACGCAAACGTGGAGCCGGTGGAATGTACCATAACACCTTAACCGGCACTCCTTTTCTACCATTCGATGGCATCTTGCCCTTCTTCCATCTTGACTCGTTACAAATCGGACATTCATGTAAATTTTCATATTCTTTCCGGTAAAGGATGCAATCATTTGGACAAGCATGTATCTTTTCATATTCCATTCCCAAAGTGCTCAACGTCTTCTTCGCCTCGTACATACTAGGTGGCACTTTGTTATCCTCCGGTAGAACATCTTTTAGAAATTCTAAAAGAGTCGTGAAACTAGAATTCGTCCACCCACCCGACGCTTTCATATTCCATAATTTAACCAATGCCCCTAATTTCGTATATTTTGTACACCCGGCATACAAGGGCGTTTCGGCATCGTTGATCATTGCCTCAAATAACTCCGGACGGTGCACAAAGTTTTCTTCCAAATCATTTACCATATTGAATATATTATCACCAACGTCTTCCTCAACAATAGGCTCTTTACCTTTAGTGCTTGTCGATGTAGATTTAACATTGAAAAAAGCTTCGCCATGTAAATACCAAGTTTGATAAGAACAAATAATCCCATAAGCGCGCAAATGTCCTCTAACATCATCAATGGAATGAGATCTATGATTACCACAAATTTGACATGGACACGGAATCTTATCATCTTCTATGTGAGCTTTGGCAAATGACAAAAATTCTTCAACACCAGCTTCATATGCTTTAGACAATCTATCAAACCACATCCATTTCCTATCCATGATTTGCAACGCCTAAATAGAAGAATTAAAAATTAAATCCTATATTAGAAGGTCGAGTACTCTATTTAATGCATGTAACATGCATATATATAATTTTCAATATTAATTAACACAAGCCCATTATTGATCATCAACACAATTTGAAATTCGAATTATAAAAGAACATAAAACTAATTAAAATACAATACCATCTAAAACTATAATTAATTAAGGTCTAAATACCGGGGAAAACATAACATTACTTGATCATTTAATTAATTTATTACCACCCATTGTACAATTTAACTCTAAATCCATTACAAAACATATATATAAAACAAAAAAACCTTAATTTATAAAATCATATCTACAAATCATCAATAATATTAATATAAGGAGCAGAACAAAAACAAGTCAATCAATAATTAGTTATCACTTACAGGTGATTTTATAATAATGGCTATAGTAGATGGTGGTGGTCACGTCCAAACGGTGTCCTGCCTGTTCTCGGAGCGATCTGATATTATTTTGGGATGCATAGAAAGCTAGAGTAGCTGATGTGAAAAATATTGCCGGCAACCATGCATAGACAATCTCGGCATTTTGTCTACTTTTTTCACAAAAATACCACAACGGTTTCTAAAAAACAGTCGTGGAAGTAGGAAAATTCCACGACAGTTTGTGCAAACCGGCGTGGAAGCCGGGCATCTGACGGCTTGCTTCCACGACGGTTCAACTAAACCGGCGTGGAAGCCATAGATACCACGACGGTTTCTTGAAACCGTCGTGGAATCTATGTCTTCCACGCCGGTTCCAGTGAACCGTCGTGGAAGCTGGCCGATCAGGGGCCGGCTTCCACGACGGTTTCGGCTAAATCGTCGTGGAAGTCATTGCTTCCACGACGGTTTCTCGAAACCGTCGTGGAAGCCGGGGCAGGCTTCCATGACGGTTTCTCGAAACCGTCGTGGAAGCTGGCGGCTTCCACGACGGTTTCTCGAAACCGTCGTGGAAGCGATTGGCTTCCACGCCGGTTTCAAGAAACCGTCGTGGCATCCGGACGATTCCACGACGGTCTTTTAAAACCGTCGTGGAAGATCCCCTTTCCACGACGGTTTTCGTAAACTTTTTCGCGCTCGGTATTTTTGCTACTTTTCCACGACGGTTTTTAAAAAAACGGTCGTCGAAGTACTGTCGTGGAATCCCATTTTTGTAGTAGTGACTATGATAGGATGATACTCATCCTATGATTTTTATTGAAAACAGGAAAACGACCTGTTTGAGTGAAGGATTGTGATTCAAGGCGCAGTAACGGTAAGTACGACTCCGCCTACAGCATAAACAAAATTTGTTTGTTGAATGCTTTCAAGTTTATAATGATATAAGCATGATAAAACGTTATGGCCTGTATGATATCAAGTTTTTAATGTTATGTGTATAAGAAATATTTATGATATGTATATATGTACATTTTTAAGATATGATAAATATTAAAGTACGAATGGCATGTATGTATGCAAGAAATAATGAATGTATGGCATGTATGTTTTCAAGTTCATGTTAAGAGATATATGATGTATGTTTATAGTATGTATGTTCATATGATGAATAATTTGATATTATGACATCACGAAGTATGCTCATTAAAGATAAGCGATTTGGTAAAATATGAAATCCCAGTTTCAGTTAAGAAACTGGTTATGAATATGAAACAATATTTCAAGTATGAAATAAGACAAGAACAAGACTTTTAATATAAGCAGAATACTATATGTCGTATCGACCCGCGTCAGGTCGGGTTTGGTTCATGGTTTGAGTTGGACAGGGCTGGCCGCCCCAACCACTCCATGGCAGCGCGCCACGGTACGTACATTCATGTTAAGTTATGTAAGGGCCCAAAATCTATGCTAACTTATGAAAACAGAAATTGACCATAAATGGTTCATGCATTATGTTATCATGATATGTTTTGCGGATAAATAGTTGTGCTTGCTGAGCGAAAGCTCATGTTTTAAGTTTATGCTGTAGGTAAGCAACCCTGCGGTATTTCTTGATACAAGGCGGTGGAGCATGGCAAGGCAAAGCTGTGAAACTGTGGGACGGAATCACTACGTTTCTTTTTGTTAAATTATGCTACGCTAAATATGTTGTACTTAAGTACAAAAACACATTTCCGCCATAAGTAGTGATGTATAAGTACATGTATGGATATAAATATTTATTATGAAATTTCCAAGTTAAACAATACTTATTAGTTGTATAAAAAAAAAAAAAAAAATTTTCTGTCTAAATTTTCATATATTATTATGTAAGAATGTATGGTAACGGCCGGCGCTAGGCAGGTCGTCACATAAGTTTTGGAGAAGTGTACATCAAGCCATGGGTACAAAGCTTGCTTTTAGTACGGCGTTTCACCCTCAAACAGATGGACAATCCGAGAAGACCATTCAGACCTTGGAAGACATGTTGCGAGCATGTGTGATGGATTTCAAAGGAACTTGGGATAAGAAGCTCCCTCTGATTGAGTTCTCGTACAACAGCAGTTTCCAAGCTTCAATTGGAATGGCTCCATATGAAGCCCTATACGGAAGAAGGTGTAGATCTCCAGTCCACTGGTACGAAACAAGAGAAAAGGAACTTGTGTCCACGGATTTTATTCGGAAAACCACCGATGCCGTGAAACTTATACGCCGACGGATGGAAACTGCATTTAGTCGACAAAAGAGCTATGCCGACAAACACAGAAGGCCTCTAGAATTCCAAGTAGGAGACTTGGTTTTTCTCAAAGTTGCTCCACTCAAGGGAGTTATGAGATTTGGAAAGAAGGGGAAATTAAGTCCAAGATACATAGGGCCATTCGCAATACTGGAAAGAGTTGGTAATGTGGCCTATAAATTGGCTTTACCCCAAGAATTAGCATATGTACACAATGTATTTCATGTGTCGATGCTAAAAAAGTACATCTCGGATCCATCATATGTGTTGAATCATGAACCAATTGAGGTTCACGAGGATCTGACTTATGAGGAGAAACCGGTTCGGATGTTGGCACAAGAAGAGAAGGTGCTAAGGAACAAAGTTATACCTCTAATAAAGGTGCTATGGCAAAATCATGAGGTTGAAGAAGCAACATGGGAACGTGAAGAGGATATGAAGAAAAGCCACCCAGAATTATTCTAATTTTCGAGGACGAAAATTTTGTAAGGAGGGTGGATTGTAATAACCAAAAATTTCTATGAACTTATTATTTCCTTATGTCTAAGAAATTTAAGTTCGCATTATGTGTTTATGTAATGTTTCATGAAAATTATGAGTATCAATGCGAAACTCGTAATTTTATCGGTAAATATTTGAGTTCTTATCAAATTAATTATGAGACTCAATAAACAGTTGTTTTGCTAAGCATGTGACCTTTTGAGCAAAAAGGGATGAAAAATTTTATAATTTCATGTTGGTTAAAGTTTGACCAATAAAAAAAAAAAGAAGTCAATAGGTTGACTACACAGATATATGACAGGCAGTATGGAAAATATACAGCAAAAATCAAAATTTTGGACAAGAAAATATAAATGAGAAATAAAACCACCATAGAAAAATCAAGCACAATTATAGGAATTTTTGGGCCAAAAAGTTTTAAGAAAAATAAAATTTTTCGTACTGTCCATTTTTACACAGATTAATTTTGGACTGCTTTACAATACCACAGTATGGTGTATTAGTGAGCACAGTACCAAAAATATCTGTGTTGGCTTAAAAGTGGATTGCTTTTTTAGGAAAAAGCCAAACAAGCCTTAACTAGGCTTAGGTCATCACCTTTTGATTTATGACATCATTAAGGCTTTAAAAAAAAATTATTATTAGAAGATTATGGAGTGTTCTAGAACCATTAGGTGGCCGGCCATGTGGGGGAGGGGGGGTCAAAATAGAATTAATTTTGCTCTATGGATTTATGAGCAAAAGTTGAACAAAAATTTTTGTAAAAAGGTCCCATTTTTTTCACCTATAAATAGGCTCATGGGGGGATCAGTTTTGGCTGATAAAAATTCAGAAAAAGCAGCCAAATTCTGCCCATTTTCCCTCTCCAAAAATCTGCAATCTCAAGTGGGTGATTGAGTGAAGAAAAAATTGAGAAACTTAGGGGTTTTGATGTTTGTAGTCTTCGGTTTCCCATAGCAAGTTCAAGCAAAAATTTTGGTAGTTTTTGTGCCCAATTTTGGGGCCAACAGCCAGCTGCCATGGGGGGGTGAGTGAGTGAGAAAATTTGGATTTAAGAGTGCTTAGCTTAGGTACAAGCAGCCACCAAGAATCAGCCAATTTTTGTGTCAATTGGTGCAACAAAACCGGCCTTGGGTGGTGTCCTAGGAGGAAAATTTTTGTGACCAAACCCTAGCCTCAATTTCTTCAATAAATCAAGGTAAACCATTCTAGACCTTAATCTCTTTCAATTAAGCATTTAATTTGAAATTTACATGTATTTCAAGTTGAAATTGTAAGAGCATAAGCTCAATTTATTTTGTGCCCAAAGTTAGGAATCTAGAGTTGTGCTTGATCTAGAATTAGGGGTGGTTTGATTTTTATGTGCATGCTTGCTTTAATTTTCTTAATTTGCATACTAAATACTAGTTTATTATATGTCCCCAATCTGCCCTAGTGTTGGTGAATGATAATTTTGTGCTAGGTTGCTAGAATTTAATTAGTATGCTTGTTAAGTTTTGTGCAACCGAAATCATGCAACTTAGTTGATCCAATATCAATTAGATTTGCATGGTGATGTTAGAAATTGTGATTAAAGAAAATTTATGCTCGAAAACCGCTGCATGTGTGTATTAGAGCTCCCGCGGTGGCTGGTTGAGCTAGATTCCACGTCTAGGATGTAAAACGAATTCTAAACCAAAAAAAAAAAAAAGCTGCCAGGCTCGGGTGGATCCTGACCAGTTTTACGGCAAGCCGATTTTGAGACCTTTAGAGGCCGAATTTGGAAAAACTTAAAACACAAAAGTTGCTCGGAACATTTTTTCTAGAGGACAGTGTGGGTGGATTTGCAAAATGAGGCTCCAATGGCCTCCGTTTTTACGAAAATCCGAGGCTGATCTGCCCAGACCTAGTTTACACGTCCAGTAAGTTTCAAATTAAAACTGACAAGAATCCAAGCAGAAGTGGGTTTTTCTTAAAACACAAAAGTTGTAGAATTTTTCAAGAGCAAGAACTTTCGTGAAGACAAGTTTTTCAAATTCAATCTGGATTTTTAAATACAACCTGAACTATAAAAACTGTGCATAGAGCAAGAAATTCCTGCACAGGATTTTCTAAAAAAAAAAAAAAAATCATGCAGAAAAACTATATTTTTGCACCAACACTCCTGTTTTGACTATGAAAACTGTTCCAAAGGCAGTTTTCAGCCTTTAATGATTTTTATAAAATCACACTTTGAAAACCACGAATTTTTAAGTTAAACAAAAGATTTTTGGCCAATTTTCCAAATTGGATTTTAAAAGCCAAAGTATAGTAACAAGACGATGACGGATGGTAACCGGGAAGGATACCCGAGTTACTAGGCTTGGTCCCAAAACCAAGTTTGATTTATAGATGTTGATTTTAGTTGACCAAATTTGACCCATAAAATATTGACCACCTCAAGGGTTACCTTATGTAACCTAATGAGGTATCATGTGTATAATTGGGGGACATATAACTAAGATTGTGTATGAATGTTGGAAAGGTTACCAACATTTTATAGGATCCTTATCCTATATTCTTTTAATAGCAGGACTGTTGTGATCTGGGTTGAAGCAACAAAACCAGAAACATAACATATCAGGCAAGTATCGAACCTCACCTACAGTATGAAAATAGTAAATACTATTTTCAAATATGCTATGTTAAGCTATGCTATTTACACTATATGTTTAAGTGTACATGCTATGTTGTATTATGATATGTGATGCTGTGCGATGATATGCTATGACATGTTACATGTTATGCCATGTTTTCTAAAATGTCATGGTTTCAAAAATGCCACCTTTACAAAAATGTCATGGTTTTAAAAATGCCATGTTTTCAAGAATGCCATGTTATGGCAAGTGTTAAGTTTGATATGACATAGTGACATCATGAGGCATGTTCACTAATGTTAAATCACATGGTAAGATAAATCAAGTAAGGTGTCGTACCAACCTCCCGTGATCGTGGAGGCTACATGATTCAGTTGTGACATATACTTTCCGTGATCGTGAAGGGTCAAGTTATAATTCCCCAAACTGTTAGGGCCTTGCAAACCCTAGCTTTGTCTGGAGGCTGCGCGCTTTTGGTACGGACACTATGGGCCCACATGCTGAGACAAGATAATAAATTAAAGATTGAGTCTATAATGAAGCATAAGACATTCAATCAATCATAAATGGTTCATGCATAAGTTACATGATGATTGGCATGTTTTTAAGATGTTTGAATTATTTTGTGAGATTATGTTTGTACTTGCTGGGCGAAAGCTCAATCTTATATTCCATACTGTAGGTAAGAAGCCTACAGCTTAAGTGGTGGGCTATGCGGACGATGCAGCGGGTGAAGGGCGATGTGGGATACCACTACCCAAAATTTTCTGCAACCGCTTTTAAATCTCAAAAGTAAATTATGTTATGCAATATGTATGAAGTTTGAAGACTTGAGAATATATTTTCAATATAATATGTATACATGACAAGTTTTTCTCTACAAGATAATCTATGTAGATATGCTTTTAAGAAAAAAAAAATTTTTCCTCAAATTTTCAAGCAAGATAAGTACAAGTAGTTATGGTGTCGACCCGGCTTGGGAAGTCGGGGCGTCACATCTGCAGATTCTGAAAATTAGCATTGCAGTTCCTAGCATAGTGGCCTTCCTTGCCACACAGAAAGCAACGATTAGTTCCAGCACGGCAATCTCCCACATGCTTCCTCTCACATTTCTGACAAGTGGGATAATTGTTATTATCAGGGGCATTCTTTTTCTGGGGAAAATTTTGTTGGTTCCCCTGTCCTCCTGCATTCCATTTCCTCTTTTGTTGATTATTGCCGTACTGCTTGTTGTTGCTGTGTTGACCGGAAGATCCTCATTGGTTTTTCTGCTGCAGAGTTTGGCCTGGTCCTGCCTGATTCTGCTTAGCTTGGGCCTTTTCTTCCTTTTTATCCTTAAAGAACTTAGCCCATTGTTCTCTGTTCTGACCTACCCAATACTCAGCTCGAATCGCCCGACTGACGCATTCAGCAATGGTGATTGGTGGGTACGGGCCACTGCTAATTACTACTGCTAAGTCTGAGCGGAACATCCTCATCATCCTTCTTACTTTGTCCCTCTCGGAACTGATGAGGTGAGGACAGAGACGTGCTAGCTGTTCAAACTTTTTCACAGCCTCAGCTACCGACAGATTACCCTGGCGAAAATTATTGAATTCATCTTATTGAGCTTCCATAACGTCGGTGTTGAAGTATTTCTCTTTGAATTCATCCACAAAGTCCTCCCAAGTCATTTGGGTAACATCTCGCCGAATCTGGACTATTTCCCACCAGAGGCGAGGATCTTTCCTTAGCATAAATGATGAGCAGAGAACTTTCTCTTGATCATCGAGCCTGAGGAAGTTCAAGATAACCTGAAGGTCGATCAACTAGTTGTCGGCCTCAATCGGGTTTGTTGACCCTTCAAATTCTGGTGCCTTCATATGACGAAACCTGTCATATAATTCTTCCAGATTTCGAACTAGTGGTGCCGGTGGAACAACTACATGCGCCATAGGCACTTCAGGGGCTATGGGGTTTTCTGGAACCATCGGGTCAACATTAGGAATTTCCGGGGCAGCAGGCTGATTCACAGGTGCTGGTGGTACCCTAGCATCAGGAGGTCCCTGATTCTGCTGAGCCAATTGAGCCCTAAGCCCACCTATCTCCTGTTGTTGGGCTAACATCATTTGTCTCAGTTCGTTCATCTGGGCTGCAAGATCAACATTTTGGGTCTGTGCCATTCTACGTCTTGGTGGCATGGTTCTGCGTGAAAAACTATAAAAATAAGTTTCTCGTAAAGAATTTAACGAGATCATATCTCTTATATAGAACCATAATCTTATTTCCATATCATAACATAATCATAGAACATATCTGAACCAATCATAACCTTGTTCATATTTTCTTCATAACATGAACATATAATCATAATATTTAGGAAAGCATAAAACTTTCCCATCATGTTCGCACATCTCCTAATTGCCACCACCAAGCTAAAGCACCGCCCAATGTCATCCCCATACTTAACCTTATATTTTTTTTTTTATGGGGACAAGAGTTCCACAAATACAACATATAACCTTTATAATGTTGATCCAATCCCTTAACATGAACAGTTCCCGGTTATCACCATATCCGGAGTATCATTTTCCAGCATAGCCATTGATGAAATACGCTTGCAAGATTCGAACTATTTCTAGTCATAAGAAAAATAACTTTACTTACTTGGGCCGTGGCAGAAACGATGTGAAGCAAGGTGAAGTAGACTGGCAGGATACCGCTCTGATACTAAACTGTAACGCCCCAACCTACGTAGGGCTGTTACCATATATACTTGTACTTACATATAGCTTAAACTTATTTGGAGAATTGAGAATAAATTTTTTTTTTAAACTTACATATATAAATAGGGTTGCTCATATGGTAAACTTATCATACATACATACTGGAATGGAAAACATATATAATTCTTACAACTTACTCGAGCCTTTAAATCCTCATATTTTTTTTTTTGTACAACGTAACTTGCTTTAAATTATATATGTATATATATAAACTTAACAGAACTTGCGGAAAAATTTGCGTAGTGGTATCCCACACCGCCCTTCACCCACCGCATCATCGACCTGGCCCACCAATAAAGCTACAGGCCTCTTACCTACAGTATGAAATATACTGATGAGCTTTCACCCAGCAAGTACAAACATAATCTCACAAAACGTAACAAATATCGTGCAACTTATGCATGAATCAATTATGTACAATTATGAATCTTTTATGATTAATTATTGACTTGAACTTATTATCTTGCTTAACATATGGGCCCCTTGTATACGTACCAAAAGCGCGCAATCCTCAGAACGTCAGGGTTTGCAAGGCCCTTAACAATTCTGGAAATCATAAACATAATCCTTCACGATCTAGCAGAAGGTTGATTATCATTATACCCTCACGCATCAACGAGAGGTTGATAATCATAAACTTGAACTTGAAACATGTATCCTCCATGATCTGGCGGGAGGTTGGTAAGACACCTTGCTTGTCTTGGTTTAGTCTTAGTCTTGTATATTCTAAGGCTAAGAATCTTTAATTGTGATCTTATTAATCATGATGCACATGAGACTTAATCATGGCATAACCATAAATCATGGTATAACTTGAAATATCATGTCTTATCATGACTTAACGTAGCTTATCATAGCTTAACATGACATGTCATAGCATAACATGGCATAACATAGCATAGCATGGCATAACATAGCATAGTATGACATAACATAGCATACATGAAACATGTCATATATTTGAAAATAACTTACTATTTTCCATACTGTAGGTGAGGTTTGTACTTACCTCGTTTACTATGTCCGTTAATGTGACGTTCTAAGTCCGGACACAACAGCAGGTTATCTCCTGCTATAATAAAGGTCATAGGTAAGGATTAAAAATGTTGGAGGATCTAACCAACATTCATACATAACCTTAGTTATATGTTCCCCATATATGCACATGATAACTTACTTGGTTACAACAAGTAACCCTAGTGTTCATGGTCTACCACACTTGGATTATAACTTATTAGGTTACATAGGGTAACGTTTTGGGTTTTGGGCCCAGTCCAATAATCTGGGTATCCTTCTCGATTACTGTTGGTCATCATCTAGTCTACCCAATTTTAAGGAAATTTGAGTCTAAATTCCCTTTTTTTTTTCTTTGGAAAAACTTAACATTTATATCTCTTTTTATACAGAAACCCTTTGTTTAACTTATAAAATTTTGGGATTCTTAGAATGGGGTTTGGAAAAGTCATTAAGTGTTGGAACTGCCGTTGGAACAGTTTCCATAATTAACTTATCAGTGTTTGTGCAAGAATGCCCTTTTTCTTGCACTGCTTTCGAAAATCCTGTACAGGAATTTACTGTTTCCTGCACAATTTTTAGAAATCTAGTTTTTTTTTTTTTAAATATGGGCTGAATTTGAAAAAGTTGTCTTCACAATTGTTTTAGATCTCGAAAAATCCTACAACTTTTGTGCTTTTCACAAAACCCAGTTCGGATTCTAACCCCTTCGTTTTCCCTGTTAAACTCACCTGGCCGTGCATGAAGTCTGGGCACGGTCAGGCTCGGATTTTTGTCAAAACCGAGGCCGTTGGAGCCTTATTTTGGAAAACCATTCATGTTAGCCCCTAGGAAAAACCATTCTCTACAACTTTTATGTTTTAAGGTTTTCCAAATTCAGCCTCTAAGGACCTCAAAATCTGTTTTCCAGAAAACTGGCCAGTTTTTACCCGAACTGGCAGTTTTTGGTTTTAAATCCATTTTACGTCCTAATACGTGCACTCTACCTCAACCGGCCGCATCGGGAGCCTAAGATCAGACATGCAGTGCATTTCTAATGTAAGGTTTTCATTAAACACATAATTAAACATTCCCATGCAATCCATTATTTATTTTGCACCAATTAGGTTTTGCATGGGTTTTAGGTTTGCATAAACCATTTCAACATTCAAGGTTCTAACCTGGCAACCTAACATACATATTCTTCTTCATTCTTAAACATATTGGGGACATACAACATTATCAAACACTTAGCATGCAAACCATAAGTTCATGCAATCAAAGCATAAAATCATGCAAGCATAAGTGTTTATTCAAGCAAAATTCATAAACCAAACCACCCTTAAACCTAATCAAGCACATAATCTAATTATTTCTAAACTAGGGCATAAATTAAATTGAGCTTATACTCTTACAAATTTCAACTTGAAATACACTTAAATTTCAAATTGAAGCTCAATTTAAAAAGCTTAGGGCCAAGGGAGATTTACCTTGATCAACACAAGAATTTGATTAGGATTTGATCCAACTTTCTCTCCCCCCTTGGTTTCCTTCACAACCGGCCTTGCTCCCTCCAATGGGTACCAAAAATTTTTCAACCCTAGCTTGTTGTTCTAGCTAAAAATCCGACCACCCCCCTAAGTTTTTTTCTTTTGAATTTTTGATTTTCTCTTTTCTTTCTTTCCTTCCTTATGCTCGGTTTTTGAGAGAGGATTTTGGCATGGTTTAGCTAGATTTCACAATTTTTTGTGAACCAAAGTCCACCCCCGTTTCACCTATTTATAGGTGAAATTTAAATTAATTTTGGATTTATTTTTAATCCAAAATTTGCTTAGAAACCCTTGGGACAAGAATAATTGCACAAAAATTTGCACAATTACCCTCCATGTGGCCGGCCATCTTGGGTGCTAGGTGGCAAAGATTTGATTTCTTTCCACATTTTTTTTTAAAATCAAAGTGATGTCATAAATCCATGGTGATATGATGTCATCATCCTAAGGCCTTGTTTGGCTTTTTCCTTAATGTGCAGTCCATTTTTATGCTAACACAGGTATTTTCAATACTGCTATCTACTAATAACAGTATTTTTACACTAAACTGCAGTCCAAAATTTATCTGTGTAAAAATGGACTATATAAAAATTTTCTTATAACTTGAAGCCATTTGGCCCTTGTTACCCTAATTAATGTGCTTGATTTTTCTACGGTGGTTTTAAATCTTATTCATACTATTTTGTCCGTAAAGACAGTTTTCGTAGTATATTTCCCATACTGCTTATCATATTACAGTATAGTCATATCTTTGACCTTTCCAGTCAACCTTTGACTTTTTCGGTCAAATTTTGATCAACATAAAATCATAGAATTTTTCTTCCCTTTTTGCTCAAAGGTCACATACTTGACTAAGCAAACTGCTTATTGAGTCTCGTAGTTAAGTAAATGAGAACTCAAACATTTACTGATAAAATTATGAATTTCACATTGATACTCATAATTTTCATGAAATATTACATAAACATATAGTACAAACTTAAATTTCTTATGTATAAGGAAATCATGAGTCCATAGAAATTTTGGTTATTACACTTTTTCTGTTTCATTTGGAATAAGTTCCGGACATAAACGAGCTAATTGCTCAAATTTCTTAACAGCTTCCATTACTGGCATCAACCCTTGTTTAAAGTTATTAAACTCGTCTTGTTGAGCAGTGAGGATTTCCAGGTTATAATACATTACTCTAAACTCCGTTACAAAATCCTGCCAACTCATAGTGACAACATTTATGTGTATCCGCACTGTCATCCACCAATGCCATGCATCCTTCTTAAGCGCAAATGATGCACAAAGAACCTTCTCCGGTTCGGTTAATCCCATGAAATCCAAAATTACTTAGATATCAATCAACCAATTGTCGGCCTCTATCGGATCCGTAGATCCTTCAAACTCGGGCAACTTCATTCGCCTAAAGCGCTCATACAACAAATCCTCCCTAATCAAGGGTGGGTTTGCTTGTATCCCTACGGGTGGTAACAGAACTTCAACATTCCGTGGAACCTCTTGATGAACCCCTGGTACCTGGGGCGCTACTGGGGGTACCGGGTTACCTTGTGGTGGAACATCATTAGCTCGGGGTATCTGATTCAGATGAGCTATCTGTTCCCTCAGCCGGTTTGTTTCTTGTTGCTGTTCTAGTAGTTGCTGCTGTAAAGCAGCTACTGTATTCGTAAGATCAGGCTCTTGCGGAATTAGGTTCGCCCATGTACGGGGACGTACCATCTTCCAATTCCTATTTAGTTACAAGAAAAGATATTGCTATATTACAAATATCTCTTCTTCTATTCATAACTTATCATATCATCTCATATCTTAAAGCTTAATGTCATAGAAGCATCATAACTAATCATACCATACTCACATCATCATATCATATCATAATGACATAGTACTAGAGATCCATCTCATCATATCGTACTCTTAACGTTGTCATAGCGTATCATACTAGAGATCTATCATGATCTCTATCATGAACTTTTCATATCAAAACTCATCATAATCTTATCATGAAGATAGCACTTAATCATAACATCATAGCATACATTCTATATCTAAACTTGTCCTTTTTGTAACTTTACAAAAAGTACATCATGTTAAGGAGATAACATGTACATATCCTATACACATTATCCCTATCGTACATACAGGGTCAAAATGAGATGGAAATGTCTACCACTTTACCATCATACATTCATACAATCCTATCGTCAAAAGTCAGGTCGAGGGTCTAAATTAACTACTTGGTCGTAACATCAGAGAAAATATCCGATCCCATATCCCAATCATCATCATCAAACAATATCTCCTCGAGGTCTTCTTCTTGCTCCTCCAAATCTTCTAACTCTTCTTCGTCTTCTACTTCTAGTTCTTCCCAAACTTCTTCCTCGTCATCTTTCTCAATAATGATGACTGGAGGATCTCCTAGGTTTTCCCCTGGGTCGACCAGAAGATCATCAGGATCCATGTCATCATCTGTACTAGCTTCCTCCTCATGTGGAGGAATCTCCTGACGGGGCACTGCTGGAATAGGGTCTTCCGGCAAAACCAGACCTCCCTGAAATAGTGGCTCCCTAATGCCCGCATCGTCCACTGGAACGTATAGCACATGGTCATCCTCTAAGGCAGTTACTTGTAATATAAATACCATAATCTCTGCCTCCATGATCACCTCCATCATCTCATCCAGTCTCATCTCAGGTGTGGCGATCGGTGTAAACTGCATAATCTCAGGAGGTAAACCACTCCTGAGAATACTAAGAGTTTTATACCATAGGTGTGCCTGGTGGTATATACGGTAACATAGCATCTCGAAACAGCTGACAATAATGACCCATAGACTCGTTCGGGTATGCGTACCAATCCGCAACGTAACTAAAATATCGCCTAAAGTGCATATCATTATAAATTTCCGGATCGCGGTAAGACACGTTAGCCTTCTCATTTGGCAAAGGCCCATACCGTGCGATGATCAAGGCATAGAATTCCGCCTATAAATCTCCTTGCAAAGCTAGTTCCCTTACAGTCATTCACCATCTTCGAGCGTCCGCTACTAAACACTGACTAGCTAATAAAACTTGGAGATGGGGTCCTATATGACATATCCTGAAAATCATCTCCATATCGTGCAGCCACCCCGTAATGATACTGTTCTACGTGTCCCATCAAACAATAGGGGTTGCATACCATAAAACATATAGGCAACGTCACGATCCTCGTTCCTTCGCCTCGGATCCATGATGTACGACCTATCCTATTATACTTACATGAATCATTCATAATAAGTATACATGCATAAAAATTAAATTTAACTTACAATGACAATGGCGCTGTCAGGTAGACAGTGAAACCAGATGGCAGGAACCCCGCTCTGTTACCAACTCTGTAACGACCCGTCCTACGCAGGCCGCTACAGTTACATACTTACATAACATAACTACTTATTAAGCGGAAATGTGGCATAAATTTTTTATTTTTTTTCCCCGCTTATACTTATATCAACCGTGGTCGCGTACGTGCACTTATATATACTGATATACGTACGTCTTTACACATACTTAATTTGAGCGTTTAAATTTGGAAACTCATACATACTAAATTATACATACGAACAACATATAATTTGTAACGCCCCGACCTACGTAGGGCCGTTACCATGCTTACATACCAAATCTTATGGCGACCCACTTTACGTGGCCGCTACTTCATACTTTACATACTCTTGTATTTCGTAAAAATATGGAAATGTTTTTTTTTTTCTTTTTTTCTTTTTTTTTTTAATTTCTTTTTGAACTCAAACTTAACACTCAACTTAAAACTCAATTTAATCTTATACTTATACTCATACTTATTTATAGGTACTTACTCGAGTACCGAGCTTTAAAACCACATTCTGACGAATGATACTAGTTATCATATACTAGTACCATCGACTTATCATAACATAATACAAACACATTTTTCATAACATATTTTCAAAACCCGTGGCGGTGTCCAACCCAAATTTCACAGTCCGCAGCGCCATCTCTCCACAGTCTTGCATGAAGCATTACCGGTAGGTTGCTTACCTACAGCATGAACGTAAGTTATGAGCTTATACTCAGTAAGTACAACGTCCTATTCTGCAAAACATTTTTAGTAAAAGAATGCATGAACTGATAATGTATGAACCAATTATGATCAATTATGAATCTCTTATGCTCCATTATGGACTTAATTATGAACCTTTTGTCTTGCTTAACATATGGGTCCCTTGTGTATGTACCAAATGCGCGCATTCCACATAAAGTTAAGGTTTGTAAGGTCCCTAACAATTCTGAGAATCATATACATAACCCTTCATGATCTGGCGGAAGGTCTTAGTATCTTGAACTTGAAACATGTATAATCCTCCACGATCTGGCGGGAGGTTGGTACGACACCTTGCTTGTCTTATCTTATGACTTAAAAACATGTTCTTACCATGTGGTTTAATATTAGTGAATATGCCTCATGATGTCACTATATCATAATATAATATCAACCATAACATAAAATATCACGACATAATATATCGTAACATAAAACATCATAACATACAACATCTGTAAATCATGTAAATCAATTCATGATTTCTTGAAAAACATGTCATGCAAAAAAAAACATTTTGTCCATGCTGTAGGCGAAGTTGTACTTACCTATTACGTTACGTCCTGAGTTTGTTGCTCCTATCAAATGCAACAACAGGTTAACTTCCTGTTTTCAAAAAGGACGTAAGGAAAGGATTGTCCTATCTTATCATAAATCATAATCATTAAATATTGGTATCCTAACCAACATCCATGAGTAACCATAGTTATATGTCCCCCACATCTTCTTATGATAACTCGTTTGGTTACTTGCCATAACTCTAGGGCTCATGGCCCAACCAGACTTAAACAGTATCTTATTAGGTTACTTCAGGTAACCTGGGTGCCAGGGCCAGTCATACTTGAATAGTGTTTTATTAGGTTATTATTAGTAACCTTGGGCCTAAGCCCAATTACTTTTAATTCATATCCCACTAGATTACTATGGGTAACCCTGGGTTTTGTAACATCCCGGCCATCTACGTAGGGCCAACTACGTAAACATTGGCCGTTACTTTACTTACTTAACTTACTTGTTAGTTTCTAATACTTGAACTATAAGAAATTTTTAGAAATAAATTTTTTTTTTCCTCGTAACTTAATTATACTTATTCATATGGGTAAACTTCATCATGCCTACTCATTACTTGTTAAGCCGATTAAAAGGTCTCACATAACCTTTTAAACCGGACTTTTAAAACATCACATATGTAACATGGTACATATTACTTAATCATACATGTACAAATTCATAATTTAAAGAGATTGCGGAAAATCTGCGTAGTGGTATCCCACACCGCCCTTCACTTGCTACATCGTCTCCATAGCCCACCAAGTAAAGCTGCAGGCATCTTACCTACAGTATGAAATATACTGATGAGCTTTCGCCCAACAAGTATAAACATAATCTCACAAAAACATAACAAATATTGTGCATTTATGTGTGAACCAATTATGATCAATTATGGACTTGAACTCATTATCTTGCTTAATATGTGGGCCCCTTGTATACGTACCAAATACACATACTCCTCATAAAGTTAAGGTTTGCAAGGTCCCTAACAATTCTGGGAATCATATTCTTAACCCTTCACGATCTGGCGGAAGGTCTCAACATCTTGAACTTGAAACATGTATAATCCTCCACGATCTGGCGGGAGGTTGGTACGACACCTTGCTTGTCTTACCTTATGACTTAAAATATGTTCTTACCATGTGGTTTATTATTAGTAAACATGTATCATGATGTCACTATATCATAATATAATATCAACCATAACATACACATACACATGGCATATATATCTTAGTGTAACATGGCATATCATGGCTTAGCATGGCATATCATGGCTTAACATGGCATATCTTGACATAACATGGCATATCATGACATACATGAAAACATATCATACTTGAAAATAGTATTTACTATTTTCCATACTGTAGGTGAGGTTTGTACTTACCCGATGTCCTACGCTCTTGGTCTAATGTTCCAACAAGGCATATCAACTCAACAGGTTTAATTCCTGTTTTCACAAAAGACGTAAGAAAAGGATCATCTTATCTTACCGTAAATCATTACATTCAATGTTGGTATCCTTAACTAGCATTCATCAGTAACCCTAGTTACATGTCTCCCACATACCACAATGATCTCTTATTCGGTTACTAAATGTAACCCTAAGACACTTGGCCTAATCAAACAATATCTTGTTTGATTACTTAATAGAACCATAAGGCCCAATCATACGTGAATAGTAATTAGCATCTTATTAGGTTACTATTAGTAACCTTGGGTATAAACCCAATTATCTCTAGATCTTAGGCCCATAAAACTAAGGCCCAATTATTTTTTAAAGTAATACTCTTATTAGGATACCATTGGTAACCATGAGTTTTAGGCCCAACCCAAAAGCTTGGGTATCTCATATGGTTACTATAAGTAACCTAAATTGTTTGGCCTATTAAAAGTTGATAACCTTCTCGATTACTATTTGTCCTATAGTTGTTTACCATATGACTTGGCTTATTTCATTAAATAATTCTTGGTGTGATAAAATTTTAATCCCCTTTTTTAAACTATTTTAAACAGTCTCATAAACTTTGGTTATTAGTGCATGTGCAGAAATTCCCTGTTTTTGCACTATTTTTAGAAATCCTGTGCAGGAATTTCCTGTTTCCTGTACAGTTTTGGAAAATCAGGTTTTACTTTAAAATCTGTTTATAATTAGAAAAAGTTTTCTTCATGAAAGCTGTAGATCTCAAAGAGTCTACAAATTTTGTTTTTAACTTAAAACCTAATTCTGCCTTTAACCTACTTGTTTTTCTTGTTGAACTTGCCTGGCCGTGCATACTGGGTGTGGCAGACCAGGCTCAGATTTTTGTAAAAACAGAGGCCTTGGGTGCTATATTTTTAAAAACTGTTCATGTTAGTCCCTAGGATTTTTCATTTTCTACAACTTTGTAGTTTTGTCTTTTCTCAAATTCGGCCTCTAAGGGCCTCAAAATCTTGTTTCCAGATTACTGCCCAGTCTTGATCCGAGACTGGCAGTTCCTATTTAAGTTGGTTCTTATGTAAAATTACGCACACACTACCTCGAACGATTAAAACCGTGAGCCTACATCAAGCATGCAACGCGTCAGGTAAAGTTTTTTTTTTACTATCATGCATTCATTTCTCATTCATACATTACTTCATGCAAACCTATATGGTGATCTTAACCAAACTAGGGTTTTTAGGGTTTTTCTTGAACCCTACATGCAACATACATCTCATTCTCATTTCCATTCATGCTACATCATTCTTGAGTATATGGGGACTTATAACAAACATATAATAGGTATACACACATACCACATATTCTCTAAACCATAACATCACATGCATGCATAAACTTAGCAATCACACACCTGAATCTAGATCTAACATACACTAATCATACAAAAACCAAAACATGAAAAATAAGAAGATTGAGCTTATGCTCTTACAAACCATAACTTGAAATACACATAAATCCTATAAACCAAACTTAATGAAAATCTTAGTTAGAGGTTCAAGAATATTACGTCTAAGCTTTGAAGAGTGGTTCTAAACCTTGCATGAGCAAAAATTGCTCTACCACCCTCCATACCACAACCGGCCATGCTCTCACTCTTTTTCTGTTCTTCTTTTTTTTTTCCTTCTCTCTATGGGGTTCGGCTCCTAGGGGAAGAACTAGAGAGAATGGGTTGGAATTTGGGCAGAGTTTTGGGGTGGACTAGAATGATCCAACACCCCCCCATCATCACCTATTAATAGGTGAAAAATAATTTCTTTTTGGATTTATTTTTATTCTTAAAATTGCATATTGGGGTCTAAAAACAAAATATTTGCTCAATACCCCCTATGAGGTGGCCGGCCATTACGGGTTCCTTGAAGGCCAAGTTTGTAGTAACCAGAATTTCTATGGACTCATAATTTCCTTGTACATAAGAAATTTAAGTTTGTACTATGTGTTTATGTAATGTTTCATGAAAATTATGAGTATCAATGTGAAATTCATAATTTTATCAGTAAATGTTTTAGTTCTCATTTAATTAACTATGAGACTCAATAACCAGTTTGCTTAGCCAAGCATGTGACCTTTGAGCAAA
Source organism: Ficus hirta (assembly GCA_038430175.1). Taxonomy (NCBI): domain Eukaryota; kingdom Viridiplantae; phylum Streptophyta; class Magnoliopsida; order Rosales; family Moraceae; genus Ficus; species Ficus hirta. The sequence continues at coordinate 4,014,440 of CM076586.1, read as the reverse complement.
AAGGGAAGAAAAATTCTATGATTTTATGTTGATCAAAGTTTGACCGAAAAAGTCAAAGGTTGACTAGAAAGGTCAAAGATATGACTATACTGTAATATGATAAGCAGTATGGGAAATATACTGCGAAAACTGTCTTTACGGACAAGATACTAAGAATAAGATTTAAAACCACCATAGAAAAATCAAACACATTAATTAGGGTATCAAGGGCCAAATGGCTTCAAGTTATAAGAAAATTTTTATACAGTCCATTTTTACATAGATAAATTTTGGACTGTAATTTAGTGTAAAAATATTATTATTAGTAGATAGCAGTATTGAAAATATCTATGTTAGCATAAAAATGGATTGCATATTAAGGAAAAAACCAAACAAGGCCTTAGGATGGTGACATCATATCACCATGGATTTATGACATCATTTTGGATTAAATAAAATTATGAAAAGAATTTTGGATGGTTCTAGACCACCTTGGCTGGCCACCTAAGGACCCTATTGGGCAAATACATCCTAGTTTAAGGACTTTTTAGCAATTTTGAGAAGTTCCAAATCACCTATAAATAGGTGACCCATTTGTTCAAGAAAAATTAGAAAATCTAGCCAAACTTTGCCAAAATTCTCCCTCAAAAACCGAATTCAAGAAAGGAAGGAATAAAGAAAAACATGAAAACCCAAGGGGGAAAAACTTATAGGAGGGTCGGATTTTGGCTAAATCACCAACAAGAAGTTGGAAAAATTTTTGGAACCCATTGACCTAGGAGAGGCCGGTTGTGGTGAGAGGAAAAGAAAGGAAGAGAAAATTTAAGTAGTGGCCGGATTTTGAAGTAAGAGGTGGCTAAAAATTTGGAGGATTTCCAAGTAAGGAGGCCGGTTCTAGTGCCAAGGAGAGAGGGAGAAAAAGTGGACCAAACCCTTACCTAGCCTTGTGTTGAATCAAGGTAATTTCCCTTGGCCCTAAACTTTTAAATTGAGCTTCAATTTGAAATTTAAGTGTATTTCAAGTTGAATTTGTAAGAGCATAAGCTCAATTTAATTTTATGCCCTAGTTTAGAAATTTAGGTTTTTGTGCTTGATTAGGTTTATGGGTGGTTTGATTTATGAGCTTTGCATGGTTATATGCTTATGCTTGCTTGATTACTATGGTTTGCATGCTAGATGTTTTATAATGTTGTATGTCCCCAAATATGTTTAAGCATGATATGGAATGTCATGATAGGTTACTAGGCTAGAAGTTTGAATGGTTTGTGCAACCTAATACCATGCAAACCCTAGTTGGGGCAAAAATCAATAATGGGTTGCATGGGTATGACTGATGATGTGTTTAAGGAAACTTTACGTTAGAAAAACGTTGCATGACTGATCTTAGGCTCCCGGTGTGGCCGGTTGAGGTAGAGTGCGCATATTAGGACGTAAAATGAACTTAAACCCAAAAACTGCCAGTTCGGGTAAAAACTGGCCAGTTTTCTGGAAAACAGGTTTTGAGGCCCTTAGAGGCCGAATTTGGGAAAACTTAAAATATGAAAGTTGTAGAGAAGGATTTTTGCTAGTAGACAGCGCATACCGTTTTCCAAAATAAGGCTCCAACGGCCTCGGTTTTTATAAAAATCCGAGACTGACCATGCCCAGACTTCATGCACGGCCAGGTGAGTTCAACGGAGAAAACGAAGGGGTTAGATTTCGAACTGGGTTTTGTGCAAAACACGAAAGTTGTAGGATTTTTTGAGATCTAAAACTTTCATGAAGACACTTTTTCAAATTCAGCCCATATTTTTAAATAAAATTGAATTCCTAAAAAATGTGCAGGAAACAGTAAATTCCTGCACAGGATTTTCTAAAATAGTGCAAGAAAAGGGCATTCTTGCACAAACACTGATAAGTTAATTGTGGAAACTGTTCCAATGGCAGTTCCAACACTTAATGACTTTTTCAAACCCCATTCTAAGAATCCCAAAATTTTATAAGTTGAACAAAGGGTTTTTGTATAAAAAGAGATATAAAATGTTAAGTTTTTCCAAAGAAAAACAAAAGGAAATTTAGACTCAAATTGTCTTAAAATTTGGGTAGATTAGATGATGACCAACAGTAATCGGGAAGGATACCCAGATTATTGGACTGGGCCCAAAGCCCAAAGGTTACCCTATGTAACCTAATAAGTTATAATCCAAGTAAGTTTAAGCTATATGAAAATTCAAGTATGTATGGTAACAGCCCTACGTAGGTTGGGGCGTTACAGTTTGGTATCAGAGCGGTATCCTGCTAGCCTACTTCACCTTGCCTCACATCGTTTCCGCCACGGCCCAAGTAAGTTAAGTTATTTTTCTTATACTTAGAATTAGTTAAGAAGCTTATTTCATAAGTTTTCTGTGTAGAACCATACCACCAAAGCGTAGAATAGCACAGAGCCAAGACGTTGATCTTGCGGCCCAGATGAATGAACTAAGACAGATGATGTTAGCCCAACAACAAGAGATAGGTGGGCTTAGAGTTCAATTGGCTCAGCAGAATCAGGGACCTCCTGATGCCAGAATACCACCAGCACCTGTGAATCAGCCTGCTGCACCGGAAATTCCTGATGCTGACCCGGTGATTCCAGAAAACCCTGTAGCCCCTAAAGTGCCTATGGCGCATGTAGCTGTTCCACCAGCACCCCTGGTTCAAACTCCGAAAGAATTATATGACAAGTTTCGACGCATGAAGGCACCAGATTTTGAAGGTTCAACAAACCCGATTGAGGCCGACAACTGGTTGATTGATCTCCAGGTTATCCTGAAATTCCTCTGGCTCGATAATCAAGAGAAAGTTCTTTGCGCATCCTTTATACTAAGGAAAGATGCTCGTCTCTGGTGGGAAACAGTCCAGATCCGGCGAGATGTTACCCAAATGACTTGGGAGGACTTTGTGGATGAATTCAAAGAGAAATACTTCAACACCAACGTTATGGAAGCTCAACAAGACGAATTCAACAATTTTCGCCAGGGTAATCTGTCGGTAGCTGAGGCTGTGAAAAAGTTTGAGCAACTAGCACGTCTTTGTCCTCACCTTATCAGTTCTGAGAGGGACAAAGTAAGAAGGATGATGAGGATGTTCCGCTCGGATTTGGCAGTAGTAATTAGTAGTGGCCCCTATCCACCAATCACCGTTGCTGAATGTGTCAGTCGGGCGATTCGAGCTGAGTATTGGGTAGGTCAGAATAGAGAACAACTGGCTAAGTTCTTTAAGGATAAAAAAGAAGAGAAGGCCCAAGCTAAGCAGAATCAGGCAAGACTAGGCCAAACTCCGCAGTAGAAAAACCAAGGAGGATCTTTCGGTCAACACAGTAACGGCAAGCAGTACGGCAATAATCAACAAAAAAAGAAATGGAATACAGAAGGACAGGGGAACCAACAAAATTTTCCCCAGAAGAAGAATGCCCCTGATAACAATATTTATCCCACTTGTCAGAAATGTGGGAGGAAGCACGTGGGAGATTGCCTTGCTGGAACTAATCGTTGCTTTCTGTGTGGCAAGGAAGGCCACTATGCTAGAAACTGCAATGCTAATCTCCAGAATTCGCAAAACCATCAGAAGAGTCAGGGGTATCAGCTTCATGCAGCACAGATGAAGCTCGAAGGACCTGAAATCTCCTAAGGCAGACTTGAAGCTCCAGAACCTCAAGGACGCATTTATGCCTACACTAAGGAAGATGTTCAAGCTGGACCATCCACTGTGGTGACAGGTCAGCTTCCTTTTGCCCAACAAGATGCTTATGTGTTAATTGATTCTGGAGTTACGCATTCATTCACATCACCTAAGTTTGCTAAGAAACTAGGTAGAGGAAGCGATAAGATCAGAAGAACTTTCAGACCTGCATTACCCTCCGGGGAAATTTTGTTGTCTGATTATTGGATACGTCATGTTCCAATAATTATATGTGGTAGGGAAATGTATGTCAATTTAATCATCATTGACCTATATGACTACGACGTCATTTTGGGTATGGATTTCCTATGGAAATACAACCCAGCTATAGACTGTCAACGTCGTATTGTCACGTTCAAGCCAATCGGAGGTGAGGAGTTCATTTTTAGAGGATCGACTCCGAAACAGCCGAAAATGTTCATTTCAGCACTAAAGGCTTGAAAGTTATTGGCAGAAGGATGTATTGGATTTTTAGCCAACATGGTGGATAAGACGTAAGAAACCATGAGCAGGCCAGAAGAAGTACCGATAGTCAAAGATTTTGTGGAAGTTTTTCCTGAAGACTTGCCAGGATTACCACCAGAGCGAGAGATCTCTTTTGAGATTGAATTGCTTTCTGGATCGGCACCAGTATCCAAGGCACCTTATAGGATGGCCCCCGCCGAACTTAAGGAATTGCAATTTCAGTTGCAAGAGCTCCTGGATCGAGGATTCATCCATCAGAGCTATTCACCACGGGGAGCCCCAGTTTTGTTCGTTAAAAAGAAGGATGGCACTCTTCGGATGTGCATTGACTATCGGGAATTGAACAAGATTACTATCAAGAATAAGTATCCATTACCCAAGATCGACGATTTGTTCGATCAATTGAAAGGAGCTTCAATTTTTTTCGAAAATTGACTTGCGATCAGGATATCATCAGCTTCAAATAAGGGAAAGAGATATTCCCTAGACGGCCTTTCGTACGCGATATGGACACTACGAGTTCCTCGTTATGCCATTTGGATTGATAAATGCTCCAGCTGCCTTTATGGACCTGATGAATCGAGTATTCAAGGATTACTTGGACAAGTTTGTTATTGTCTTTATAGATGATATCTTGATTTATTCAAGGTCGAAGGAGGAGCATGAGGAACATCTAAGGATTGCCTTACGGATTCTAAAGCAAAACCAGCTTTCTGCTAAATTCACCAAGTGCGAATTTTGGTTGGAAAAAGTCCATTTCTTAGGACACGTGATCTCTAAAGAAGGCATATCTATAGACCCGGCCAAGATTGAAGCAGTAAGTAAATGGCCAGCTCCGAAAAACGTCACCGAAGTACGTAGTTTCCTTGGCTTAGCAGGCTACTACCGACGTTTCGTTGAGGGATTTGCTAAGATCGCAGCGCCGCTCACCGCACTTACACGGAAAGGAAAGAAGTACGAATGGACTGCTAAGTGTGAAGAACACTTCCAAGAGCTAAAAAGTAAGCTGACTAGTGCTCCAATCCTTACAATTCCAGTTGTAGAGGAAGGGAACTTCGTGATATATAGCGATGCTTCCAAGATAGGATTGAGAGCCGTTCTCATGCAGAATGGAAAAGTAATCGCTTATGCTTCGCGACAACTCAAGGATCATGAGAAGAACTATCCGACGCATGATTTGGAACTTGCGGCGGTAGTATTTGCACTCAAAATCTGGAGACACTATCTTTACGGCACTAAGTGTGAAGTTTATACGGATCATCAGAGTTTGAAGTATATCTTCACACAGAAGGAGCTTAACATGAGACAAAGAAGATGGCTCGAATTAGTGAAAGATTATGACATAGACATCCGTTATCATCCCGGGAAGGCAAACAAAGTAGCCGATGCCCTTAGTCGGAAGTCATCTTCCTCGTTGATGTCAATTCGGTCATTGATCGAGCCCCTTCAAAAGGAGCTAGTGGAAGCTGGAATAGAGCTTATTACGGGAGGTTTAGCTGCCCTAACCTTCCAACCTACTATTTTGGATGGCATGAAGGAGCGTCAAGAAGGAGATGCCTCGCTGCTTAGGACGAGAAACGAAGTCTTAGAAGGAAAGGAGTCAGACTACAACATATCTGATGAGGGCATACTCTATCGGAAAATAGACTATGCATTCCTAATGAGGACGAGTTGAAGGAGCAGATCATGAAAGAAGCTCATGAGACTCCGTATTCCGTTCATCCTGGAGCCACAAAGATGTACAAAGACTTGAAGGAAAGTTTTTGGTGGCCCAAAATGAAGAATGATGTTGCCACAATTATCAGTAAATGCCTTACGTGTCAAAAAGTGAAGGCTGAATATCAACGTCCCGGGGGAGAATTGCAGAAAATTTCCATCCCAGAATGGAATTGGGACCAAGTGACGATGGATTTTGTGGTCGGTCTACCCCGAACTCCCAGCGGCAATGATGCTATTTGGGTGATTGTCGATCGATTGACGAAATCTGCGTACATTTTAGCCATCAAACTTAGTTTTTCAGTAGAGCAGCTAGCGGAACTATATATGGCACAGATCGTTCGCTACCATGGGATTCCAAAATCGATCATCTCAGATCGTGATGGTCATTTCACTTCTAAATTTTGGAGGAGTGTACATCAAGCAATGGGTACAAAGCTTACTTTTAGTACCGCTTTTCACCCTCAGACGGATGGACAGTCAGAGAGGACCATTCAGACTCTAGAGGATATGTTACGAGCATGCGTGATGGACTTCAAAGGAACTTGGGATAAGAAACTTCCTTTGATTGAATTCTCGTACAACAACAGTTTCCAAGCTTCGATTGGAATGGCTCCTTATAAAGCTCTCTATGGGAGAAGGTGTAGATCTCCAGTCCATTGGTACGAGACAAGAGAGAAAGAACTTGTGTCTACGGACTTTATTCGGAGAACCACCGAAGCCGTATAACTTATACTTCGACGGATGGAAACTGCATTTAGTCGACAAAAGAGTTATGCCGACAAATGCCGAAGGCCTCTAGAATTCCAAGTAGGAGACTTGGTTTTCCTTAAGATTGCTCAATTCAAAGGAGTCATGAGATTCGGAAAGAAAGGGAAATTAAGTCCGAGATACATAGGGCCATTCGAAATACTTGAAAGAGTCGGTAATGTGGCCTATAGATTGGCTTTGCCCCAAGAATTAGCATATATGCACAATGTATTTCATGTGTCGATGCTAAAGAAATACATCCCGGATCCATCACACGTATTGAACCATGAACCAATTGAGGTTCACGAGGATCTGACTTATGAGGAAAAACCGGTTCGAATTTTGGCACGAGAAGAAAAGGTGCTAAGGAACAAAGTTTTACCTTTATTTAAGGTACTATGGCGGAATCATGAGATTGAGGAAGCAACATGGGAACGTGAAGAGGATATGAAGAAAAGCCACCCAGAATTATTCTAATTTTCGAGGACGAAAATTTTGTAAGGAGGGTGGATTGTAGTAACCAGAATTTCTACGGACTCATGATTTCCTTGTACATAAGAAATTTAAATTTGTATTATGTGTTTACGTAATGTTTCATGAAAATTATGAGTATCAATGTGAAATTCATAATTTTATCAGTAAATATGTGAGTTCTCATTTAATTAACTATGAGACTCAATAAGCAGTTTGCGTAGCCAAGCATGTGACCTTTGAGCAAAAAGGAAAGAAAAATTATATGATTTTATGTTGATCAAAGTTTGACCGAAAAAGTTAAAGGTTGACTAGAAAGGTCAAAGATATGACTATACTGTAATATGATAAGCAGTATGGGAAATATACTACGAAAACTGTCTTTCCGGACAAGATAGTAAAAATAAGATTTAAAACCACCATAGAAAAATCAAGCATATTAATTAGGGTATCAAGGGCCAAATGGCTTCAAGTTATAAGAACATTTTTATACAGTCCATTTTTACACAGATAAATTTTGGACTGCAGTTTAGTGTAAAAATACTGTTATTAGTAGATAGAAGTATTGAAAATATCTGTGTTAGCATAAAAATGGACTGCATATTAAGGAAAAAGCCAAACAAGGCCTTAGGATGATGACATCATATCACCATGGATTTATGACATCATTTTGGATTAAGGTAAATTATGAAAAGAATTTTGGATGGTTCTAGACCACCTTGGTCGGCCACCTAAGGACCCTTTTGGGCAAATACATCCTAGTTTAAGGACTTTTTAGTAATTTTGAGAAGTTCCAAATCACCTATAAATAGGTGACCCATTTGTTCAAGAAAAATTAGAAAATCTAGCCAAACTTTGCGAAAATTCTCTCTCAAAATTCTAACCTCCTTAAAAAATTTTCGTCCTCGAAAATTCGAATAATTCTAAGTGGCTTTTCTTCAAATCCACTACCAATCCATAGTAGCTTGTTCATGTTCCCATTTTAATAACATAATGAGATCAGATCTCTTATATAGAACCATAATCTTCTTCCATGTCATCATAATTTCATACCTTCATGTCCTGTCATCATTTTTTCATACTGTCATCATACTTTCATACTTTCATAACTTTCATACTTACATCATACTTTCATATATTCATACTTTCATCATGCATACTTTCATACTTTTATACTTTCATACTGCATCACAAGAACTTATCTACATAAAATCTCTTAGCAAGTATATCATATAACTTGCCATATTTGAAAAGCATATCACATAATACTTCTTTTTAACTTTAATTGAGGGGCTCAACAAATATATCATATTTAAAATATTTTTCTTTAAATTTGAAAAGGCTGAGGACCCTTTAATGTTAATCTCGTGCTATTAGAATCTTTTTCTTTTCATAATGGCCCCTTTCTTGGAACTTTGTTCCCCAAGGTTTTTGGCCCATAATATGATGGCCCTTATCTTGGAAATTTTCTTCTTCCTCAAGGATTGGCCCTTACATAGCATAACATGAGTTGGTTCTAATAAGTATAAGATCAAGCACCATACATAAAAATAACTTATTTGAATCTTTTCAAAGTTAATCATGGAAAACATAATAAATAATATTATTGAATACATATTACTGTTCGAGTGATGCAGTGAAAGATATCCTCATATCAACTAGCTACTTGTTAGCTAGTAGAAGCTTCTCTCATTGCTTTTAACATTTCCTTCCTAACATGAGTACATAATCATAACTCTTAGGAATATCTAAAACTTCCCATCATTACATAATTTCCATTACTTAATTGGTCGTATATAGTCGACATTAGTCAAACCATTATATGTCGACTCCAAGGTGGTTGCTATCAACCCCAACCTCATAAACTTCATCATCAGACTCATAGTCATGTCATCATCATTATCATAGCTTAATAAATTGTTGTTGGTAACATCCAACTTATATTGATACATTGCCTAGTTGCTAACACCAAACTAAGGCATCCCCAAATTTTTTACCATATCTAGTATTATTCTTATGAGGTAAAAGTTTCATAAACAGGAACTTAACTTCCATGGTGTCGATCTAATTCCCTTAGAATGAAAAGTTCCTTGTTATCACTATACTGAGACGAGGTGATAGGTTATATGCTCTCGAAACCTATTCATTTCTTATTGCTACTCTAGCAATTTTCATTACAACTTAATCACTACAGTTGCAAGATTAAACTCTTGCGGAATTTGGTTCGATCATACATGCGACGAACCATCTTCTAGTTTCTAATTCTAATCAAAAGAAAATAACTTAACTTACTTGGACACTTACAAAAACGATGTGAAGCGAAGTGAAGTAGGCTAGCAGGATACCGCTCTGATACCACATTTTGTAACGCCCCGAACCGTCTACGTAGGGCCGACTACGTAAACGTGGGCCGTTACTTTACTTGCTTAACTTATTTCTTGGTTAACATAAACCTTATGGCGACCCATTCTATGTGGCTGCTACTTCATACTTAACATACTATTGTATTTTATGAAAATACGGAAATGATTTTTTTTTTTTTTTTTTTAACACATTCAAATAAAAAGACATACATACACCTTACACATAACTCAAGTCTTTAAACCTCATACATAGAGCGTAACATAATTTATTCATATATATATATATATATTTTTAAAGAGCTTGCGGAAATCTGCGTAGTGGTATCCCACATCGCCCTTCACTTGCTCCATCGTCTCCATGGCCCACTAAGTAAAGCTGCAGGCATCTTACCTACAGTATGAAATATACTGATGAGCTTTCGCCCAGCAAGTACAAACATAATCTCACAAAAACATGACAAATATCGTGCATTTATGCATGAACTGATTATGATCAATTATATGTCTTTTATAATCAATTATGGACTTGAATTTATTATCTTGCTTAACATATGGGCCCCTTGTGTACGTACCAAAAGTACACAATCCTCAGAATGTCAAGGTTTGCAAGGCTCTTAACAATTCTGGAAATCATAAACATAACCCTTCACGATCTAGCGGAAGGTTGATTATCATTATACCCTCTTAGGACTTGAAGCTACTTAGTCCTTATTGTCCTAAATAATGCGCTTGATTTTTCTAGGGTGGTCTTGAACCTTATTCTTACTTATTTGTCCGTAATGACGGTTTATCGCATTATAATTTTCATACTGTTAATTACACTGCAGTACTGTCTCAGTCAAACCTTAGGTCAACCTAGTCAAACATTGACCAGCATAAAATCATAAATTCCTATTCTGCCTTTTTCATCAAAAGGTCTCATGCTTGACTAAGCAAACTATTATTGAGTCTCGTAGCAAATTAAACGAGAACTCAAACATATACTGATATTCAACTCAGATTATGAGTTTCATATTGACATATAAGATTCAGACTTAGATTTTCCTCGTATCTAAGGAAATCATAAGTTCATCAAAATTTCAGGTTATTACAGTGTAAACAAAGGATTACGGTTTTGGCTCAAAATTGTCGTGTAATTGGGCTTGAATTAAAAAAAAAATTGGCTTTTTTTTTTGCAATGGCACACATTACGACGGTTTTGGGTCAAAACCGTCGTGTACTTTTGTGATTACACGACGGTTTTGAGCCAGAACCGTCGTGTAATCACTACATTACACGTCGGTTTTGGAGGAAAACCATCGTGTAAAGTTCTCAATTTATGGCGTTTGCTACTGTATTTCTTGATTCGACGACGGTGTGAACTGTCATGTAATATTGAGATACCACGACGGTTATGGAACCGTTGTGGTATCTTCCACGATGCTGGATTACACGACGGTTGTCTAACCGTCGTGTAAACTTTACACGACGGTAAATAACCATCGTGTAATCCACAATTTTTACTAGTGTTTTTAGTTTAATTTAGTTGCTTAGGTTAGTTTATTTTCATTTTATGTTTGCCTAGATAAAGTTAGATTGGGATAATCGTGATACTTAGCATCAATCTAAGAAACAATCCATGTGGATATGGCATTCACTCACCCTATACTATTAAAACTTGGCAACCCCGTATACTTACGAGTTATCACACAACAAGTTTTTGGTACCGTTGCCTAAGATTGTTCTTTCAAATTGTTGCTAATATTGTGAGTAAGTAACCTAATTTTAATTTAGGCTTTTATTTTCCTTTTTAATTTTTGTTTTTGAATGTTTGTTTTGTGAGGTCCTTGAAGATGTCGCAACAACAAATCCTCTTGAATTTTGCTCAATAACATTTGGAGCCGTTTTGTAGTGCGTGGTGGAGATACAAGGAATTACTCATTCGATTCCTTTATCATGGTTTCTCAAGGGAGTATCAACTACAAAACTTCCTCAACGGGTTATGCACCACAACAAGTACTTGGGTCGAAAGAGCCTCTTTTTACCAATTAACCGTGGATGAAGCCTATTGTTTGTTGGAAGACATGCCCAGTTATGACAATTGGAGTTGGAATCATTCACCGAACAACCAAGGTTGGGAAGAGAGTTTTAACATTTCGGAGCCATGTTGACGCTTTTCCCGATCTTCAAGCCCTTTTCACCCAATTTTCAGAAGAAACAAGGCTTCGTATAGAGAAGTTGGAGAACCACCATAAGGAGCCAACACCAAGGGAGGAGAAATGGGAGTTGTTTGATGACGGCTCTTCGAGAAAAGAATAGACACAAGACTTATGTATTGAGAAAGAATACAAGAAGATGTCTATGAGCCTCGATCTCTTGAGATCTCTATTGTTGAGCCACCAACGATCAAACGTGATCATGTCTATGAAGATCCAATGTGGCTGGTACCTCCTCCACCATCTCTAACACAGTTCATTCAAGCCCACCAAGCACCTACATTGGAGCCAAGTAGAGTTGAGTGTACAGCCGATTACATCCATATCTCGCCAAGCTTGAGGGAGTCCAAAATCAAGACCCATTTGTCATGTTGTATGACACGTATTATAGGCGGAAGCCACTCTTTGACGAGCTTCCTCAGCATCAGAATAATTGAGCCTCAGGTCATATGTTATTAAGGAAAGCCCATCACCAACTAGAGTACATGCCACCATGCCTGAAGCATCTTCGTCGACCACACTAGGAGACGAGATTGCCTCGCCTCCCCGGTACATGTTCTTATTCCCTTGTGCTTAAATTGAATATGTAGACATTAAGGACAATGTTTCTTTTGAAGTTTTGGGGTGGGAACATTTGTTGGTTGATTTATAAGGGGTTTTGGCTTTGCTTAAGTGTTGATTATGAACTTTCCTCTCTTTGATTTGTGTTCTTGTGGTCAGACTTTTATTTTCTTTGCTTTTAGGTTTGTTTGGATAAGTTGTGAGTTCTGTTGAGATGCAATGACTTGATATTGATGATGGATATAGTCACTTTATGTTCTTTTAAGTCTTTTGAAATGTAATTCATTGAAATTTTTGTGTGCTTGACTCACATTGATTGAAATTTGCTCTTGATTTCTTGTGAAGTTTGGGAGGATTTCTTCGAGATTCAATGAAGATTAGAGGCTTGGAGCTTAGTTTCATGAACTAGTTCATCATTCCATTCTCTCTTCCGTATCTTTTAGATTTTTGAACTTGTATTTTTGTTCTTGAACTTGTGCTAGAATGATAAATTGGATGTTTGGTTTGTTTATGAATATGGAGTTAGATCTTTTGATAATTAACTAAAATTTTTAAGCTAGGGGGTATGATGTAGCTTAATGATGACTATGTTTCGATGATTTGAAGGATTATTGATTGAATTTCATATTAAATTATTTGTGTTTCTCTATGCTTTTTCCTAATTTGATTTTTCATTAAATTGGAGCTATTAGATGTGTGAAATTGGGCTTGAGAGAGTTAATTTCATTTGTTGAGACTTAGGAAACACAACTCAAAGTAATATTAAGTTTGGTAGGCTAATATCACTTAGATAATCACTAAATTAGATTTTGCTTAATGAGTGCTTAATTGATTAAGTTAATAAGGATATTAATTTGGTTAATTTTGCACACTATTTTACTCGGCACTCTGGAGAGAGAGCGAAATTAAAATTGGAACCTAAGATTTCTGTGAAATTGATTAACAAGCCTTTGAATTGGAATAACATAATCTAGTTAAGTGAAATTAAAACTCTTTAGTCACATGTTGGGGTTAGACTTCGTCTTCCCTTTACGACGTTAGCTTCTAACAGTTTATCAAACGAACGATGAACTCTCTACATTTGGGCCGGACCCAACTCATGACACGACTTCATTCGATTGTGGACAGTGATCATTCGTATACTTGGGCCGGACCTAATTTATCATCTCAAGTCATTCCAACATGAATAGCGATGATTCATATTCGAATATCGAACAGTCAGATCGATATACGATCGAACGTTCTCCGAATGAAGTATATATAACGAACGGTGTGATCACGAGCACTGAGCCTTATGTTTGAATCATCGTTCGGAAATTCGTGTTCAACGGACACTATAGGGGACGTTCCCCACAATAGTCGAACATACCATCGACGATGATATGTTAGATCCTTCATAATAACTGACAAGCCATATCTGGCAATCATATCAGTAACTGCCAAGCCCACGATCTAAGATTAGGTTCACTCTGGTAACCGTCTAATCTGGATCTCAAATGGCATGCTTACACGTGTCCCTACGGACAACAAATGGAAACCGTTCTTCATCAGTTACGGGTTCAGACCCATGGTCCTTCCTCTATAAATAAAGGAAGACCTCCCTTCAGAGATGGAAATCTCTTCTTCTTAGTCTGAATCTCACATACTGTTACTCTGCCGAAATACTCCCAAAAAGTATTCTTGTACTCACAAACATTCATATATAGTGAAATCACTCACTCACAGAGGAAGTAGCACATCGTTGGCAAACCTCTTTATATCTTGGTGTCGATTGATTTTCTATCCATTTTTTCTGATTTGATTATCTGATTTATATTCATTTACTGACATGAATATTTCTGTTCTTATGTTGCTTTATAAGTTTCATTACGATGTCCAAGGGCCCAAATAATCGATTATTACATTCTCTATACTAACGTTTCTGTTAAATTTTGACTGTAGAATCCCGACATCTATAGTTTGGCGCCCACCGTGGGGCTTTTGGCCATCTTACTTTGGAAATTTGCAAAGCAACAATGGCAGCAGAAGATGAACACCAGGAGGAACTTCCCCAGGGAAGTCCAGTTGACCACCAAGAAGCTTCAACCTCAGAAGCAAACTCTCAAATCGCCAATCTGACGCGATTGGTTGAGGAACTAACCAGAAAGCACGACAGCCAACAAAGTCAGATGGAAAACATCACTGCAGAGAACCAGATTCTCAAGAACCAGTTGATGTCCATCAACTTTCAAGTCGCCTACTCATACTACTACAACCCATACTTTGGGTACTCAACCGGAGCGAGCGCTGGGGCCTGGAACTCAGCCACATCCCAGCATCCCCAAGGTGTGAATACTGGGGGCTGGCGACCATCCACATCCCATGACCTCCATGGGACCAATGCTGGGGGCTTGTCACAAGCCACGCACAACAATCCTCGAGCGTCGAGGGCCACTTATAGCCATGTGGCTCCAATATAACCCCTGTTCACACCTGGGGACACTCCGGCAGTAAACGAGTGGCGAGCCCAGCAGAGGCAAACAGCACCAGGATCCGAGGCCAGAAGACGGATCATACCTACGCGGCATTCGATGCTCGACGTACCACAACCTCCAGAAGGTCCCATTCCACAAGGGACAGCGAACGTTGAAGACTTGATGAGAAGCATAATGTCCGAGGAGATGAGGACATTAGAGGCTCAGATGGAGCAACACTTCTCGTCTCAAATACACCGTGCAACTACCTCCACACCGGGGTTCGATGATCTTGCACGTGGTGTCCGGGAGACGCCTTTGACAAAGCGGATCACCAACACAATCACCCCCAAGTTCAGCAACATCTCTTTTCCAAGGTTTGACGGAATGTCAGACCCTTATGACCACCTCCTACAATACAAGCACGTCGTTCAGTCGACAAACATTCCGACTGAAATGCTCGATGATATGATGTGCAAGCTGTTCACACAAAGTTTGAAAGGAGCAGCGTTGAGATGGTTCTGCAACCTCCCTCCGGAATCAATAGACTCGTTCGACGAACTCTCCCTTGAGTTTATGCGAAGCTACTCTGTTCACATCCAGTCCGGAAAGATAACCAAGGATCTCTGGGGTGTGATCCAAGGTCCATATGAGCCACTGCGCGCTTACATTAAGCGCTTTAGCAAAGCATTGAAGAAGGGTTTAAGGCACAAGTCCTTATTCAAGAATGAGATCTGTGCCCGGTACCCTCCGACAATCCAGGATGCCTTACATCGAGTGAAGGGATTCATCGAACTCGAAGAGGAGAACGAGCGAGTATAACGAGACCTTGCTCGGACGAGGGATGAACTTTCGAAGGCCCGCGAAGAGCGAGAGAAGACCTTCAGACGCGAACGCCCAAGCCAACAACGTCGAACGAAGAGTAGAATCGAACGATCAACCAGGCGTGGCCACAAGCGTCCCCTCTCACCACCTAAGTATGCCCTTGGCATAAGTCCCTCCGAACTCATCGCTTACCTCAAGCGGCAGGACTTTGTCACTTGGCCAAAGAAGCTGCCCGAGAACCCAGCCAGAGACACGTCCAAGTACTGCGAGTTCCACAGAGATCATGGTCATCACACCATTGATTGCAGGGCACTGAGGGCAGAAGTGGCCGAGCTATTGAAGAAGGGCCACCTTCGAGAATTCCTCACGGACAAGGGCAGAGAGACTTACGGACTTGGTAACGAGTCCAAAGAGCGCAGGGTGGTACAGCAGATCGAAGACACGCCCTCACCTCCACCACTCCGAAAAACGATCAATGTAATCTTCGGTGGTTCGATTTATAGCGGCGAGACTGTATTCGCTGTTAAATCCCACTGGAGGAAAGCCACACAGCCAGTTGCGGCGACGCTCCCAGATGATCCCGTCCAACGCTCAATTAGCTTCCACAGCAGCGAAGCCACCAGTCTTAGCCGACCTCATGATGACGCGTTGGTCCTGACGTTGAACGTGTCGAACTGCGAAGTGGGACGAATTCTCGTTGACAATGGGAATTCGGCAGATGTCCTTTTCGTCTCAACTTTGAGGGAAATGGAGTTGTCGGAATTAGAAATTGAGAGTTTGACGACCGTTTTGACTGGCTTCAATGGAGAGTCGACCACGGCAGTCGGCAAAATTAAACTTCCTGTCTTTGCGGCAGGAGAGAATAAATTAACTACTTTTTTGGTTTTGGATTTTCCATCGGCTTACAACATCATTCTTGGTAGGCTATGGATACATGCGATGAAGGCTGTGCCGTTTACCTATCATCAGCGCATCCGGTTTCCCCCGAAAAGAGGAGTGAAGGAGATAAAGGGAAACCAAGAGGTCGCTAGGACTTGCTACCTTTATTCTTTGAAGATGAAGAGGACCGATCGATTATAGCAACTAGAGGAAAAAGAAAAATCGAGCGATCAGGTACAGCCAGACGTGGAGCAACTGGATGAAATCCAGATAGACCCAGCCCAGCCAGATCGAGTCATCAACATTGGCTCTCTGCTCGAAGACACTGTTCGTACACAGCTACTGAGTTTCCTTCAGAATAATTCGACATCGAGTACCGGCTCCGAACCAGCTTAAAATCTCAAGTCCTTGCTGACTTTGTAGCTGAACTCACTCTCGATCCTTCAATGCCGAAGACTCAAGAAGAATGCTACTGGACGCTCATGGTGGACGGAGCATCAAATGTCAAAGGATCTGGAGTGGGAGTTTTTTACAAATCCCCTAACGGTGAGATAATTGAGGAATCATTTCGATTGGGATTCGGTGCCTCGAACAACGAAGCTGAGTACGAAGCTTTAATTTCTGGTTTACGTTTGGTGAAGGCACTGTGAGCTCGACGACTGAAGATTCATAGCGACTCGCAGCTTGTTGTGAACCAAGTGTTAGGAGAGTACACAGCCAAGGATATCAGAATGGAAGCTTATCTGAACATTGTTTGTTTGCTTGTACAGTATTTTGAAGAGTACTCGATAGCGCAAGTATCGAGGATATGAACACACAAATAGACGCCTTGGCTTCATTTGGTTCAACTTCTGAGCCAAATTTACGTCGAACCATCCCAGTCGGTTATATTGAGGTACCAAGCATCCAGGTTGAATCCACGATCATCGCAGACGAAGTCCTAAAAGATTGACGAACGCCCATAGTTGCTTATCTGAAGGAAGGAGTTTTACCGGAAGACAAGCAGGAAGCTCGAAAGCTCAAGACCAAAGCTGCAAGATTCTCACTGCTCAATGACGTCCTCTTTTATCGTTCGTTCAATGGCCCCTATGTTCGATGTCTCGAGGACAAAGAAGCTATATACGTTCTGAAGGAAATTCATGAAGGCGAATGCGAGAATCACTCTAGGGGACAATCCTTATGCAACAAAGTCAAGCGACAGGGCTATTACTGGCCTACCATGCTTCAAGACAGCAAAGACTTTGTCAGGCGGTGTGACAAATGCCAAAGGCACTCCCCCGCTTTACATCAGCCAACAGAACGACTATCGAGCATCGCATCCCCTTATCCGTTTATGAAATATTCGATGGATATAGTAGGCCCATTACCCAGAGCGAGCGGTCAACGTAAATATTTGCTTGTACTCACTGATTACTTCATAAAGTGGGTTGAAGCAGAAGCATTTGCGGACATGAAGGATTCATACGTCGAAAACTTCATATAGAAGAACATTATATGCAGATTTGGGGTACCTCAAGAGATCGTCACCGACAATGGATCTCAGTTCATTTCGGGCAACTTTCGAAAATTCTGTAAAGGATGGAACATCGAACTCAGCTTCTCTACACCTAGGTATCCCCAAGTGAACGGACAAGCTGAGGCAACCAACACGACGATCGTCTAGAATTTGAAGAAGAAGCTCAAAGCTCGAAAGGGCCGATGGGCAGACGAACTTCATGACGTACTTTGGGCGTACAGAACCACCCCCAGAAGAGCGAACGGTGAATCTCCATTCTCACTAACCTTCGGTGCAGAAGCTGTTGTCCCAGCAGAAATCGGTGTCCCTACACTCCGGCTTCAGTTGGCTTTTGAAAATGAGAATCAGATTCAAGAAATGCTCAACGACAGTCTGGATGTTCTTGACGAAAGGCGAGATCAAGCCTTAGTTCGCATGGCGAACTACCAGTAATTGGTGGCAAAGTATTACAACTCGAAAGTTCAACCGAGAACTTTCAACGAAGGAGAACTCGTACTTCGCAAAGTATTCCAGAACACTGCCGAGCCAAACGCAGGAAAGTTGGGAGTAAATTGGGAAGGTCCTTACAGGATCTTGAAGGTTATCCGACCAGGTGTTTACCATCTGGAGACGAGCGATGGAGTAGAAGTTCTCCGAAGTTGGAACTCACACCACCTTCGTAAATATTACGTGTAATTTTTTTTATGACCTGCTTTTGTAAAGGCTAGATCCGTTACAGTGAATGTTCGATACACGTTCGAACCTGTAGGTCTAAGCCATAGATTGTTCTTAAATTTTTTGTAAAGGCTAGATCCATTACAGCGAACATTCGATACACGTTCGAACCTGTAGGTCTATACCTCAGACTATTTGAACTACGTTCGACTTGATCCCTAAACATTGGGTATGTAGGCAGCTCATATACGCTTGTACGAGTCCAGTCGCAAAAGTCAAACAATTTCATTGTACATCGAACTACGAATGGCTTGATCCCTAAACATTGGGTACGTAGGCAGCTCATCACATTTGAATGAGTGCAGCTACATTACTTTATCAAAAACGTGTTTGCAAAAACATGTTTGCAATGCTCAACGTTCGTCGTTACGAACTATCGTTACCTTACAGCTATTATCTTACAACTATCGTTCAATACTCAACGTTCGTCGACACGAACTAAACGAGTTATTAGCGTACTCTAATTCATTACGAATTATCTGAATAATTCTCGTTTCGACTATCAACATGTGACATTTCACATCGTCATCACACAAACATAAATGAGAACAAAAATTTAAAATTCATTAATAAATCGAAAAATTGTTATTGTTTACAATTCAATGTTCAAACAAAATCAGAAGTAAAATAAAACAATAATTTTCATCCCATGTTGTAATGACCAACTTGTTTGTAAACTTATGATTTCTTTCGTTAAGAATCAAAGTCTGTTTATGCTATATGTATGATATGTTTCTATGAAAAGTTGTTGAATCTTTAGTTAAAAGATTCAAATAAGTTAGTTATGCAAGTTTAAGACCTTTTTGTTAAAAGAAAAAGGTGTAAGTTTATGCTTTATGATTTTATGTTATTTTACGAATGGACTGCATTTGGGAGATAAGCCAAATAAGGCCTTTAAGGATGACACCTCCGATGACAAGTGTCATTACTATGATTGGTCACCTCACAGGGACCAAAATGTAAATATTTTATGTTTAGGGGTCAATTTGCAAATTAAGAAAAGTTTATGATTTTGTAGCTAAAAAGTCTTTTAAGGAAGGATTTAGTAAAAATTTGATGTTTAAAGGCTTAACAGAAATTGGCCAAGTCATAGGGACTAAAGTGCAAATATTTTGCCTTTAGGGGCCAATGTGCAATTTTGAAGAAAATTGTAAACTTATCAGCAATTATGTAAATTTTTGAACCAGGGACTTTTTAAGTAAAGTTTCTAAGTTCAATTACGTCAATGACCCATTTTTAATTTAGTTAGTTTGGTTGGAAATCAAGGATGACAAGTTAAGATCGTTTTTGAAAACTCTAGCTAGAACCAACCCCATTATGCCATGTGTCACCATAGGAACCGGCCACATCATGGCTTGTTGAGCAAGGAAACTTGTTCTTGAAAAAGATTATGCAAATTAGAAGATTTTAAGTGTTAATAAAAGTTTACAAATCATACCCTAAGTTTAGTGTTTTAACACTTTAATTTAGTGGGTTGATTTGGTATTAAGAATGATTAGAAATTTGTGTCACTTGGTTACACCAAAAAAACCGGCCACATAAGGATAAGGGACCCTAGGTTCTAGCTTGGCTAAGTCACACCTAGCCTTGCACCCTTGGCAAGCCAAGGCTTGCACACCTAGACACCAATGGCCGGCCACCACCATGGAGCAACACACCATGGTGTAGCCTTGGTGAGCAAGCAAACCAAGGCTTGCACACTAAGCCACCACCCAAGGGCCGGCCACCTCAAGAATGTGACACCTCAAAAACTTAGCCTTGGTGAGTAAGAGTGCTTAGCTTTATACACTTGGCAAACCAAGGTCTTGCTAAGTTGACACCATGACCGACCATCACCTTGGTTAGACACCTCATGGTCTAGCCTTGGTGAATAAGCAAACCTAGCTTCACCTATTTGGCAAGCCAAAATCACACCATGACCGGCCACACAAGGGAAAGACACATCTTTGGCCTAGCTTTGATGAACCAACACCCTAGGTTTCCTAGCCTAGCCTCCTTGGCAAGCCAAGCCTTGCACACCTCACCCTAGGACCGGCCACACCAAGGAAGTGCCACCTCAAAATGTAGCTTGATGAGCAAGCAACCCTAGTTAAGCTTGCTTGGCAAATTGGGTGAAGTATGGCCGGCCAACACATAGGGACCAAGGAGAAAAATAGTTTGGCTTCAAGGACTATTGCCTAAATTACCAAAGATTGATTTCTTGAACTCCTTTAGAGCTTGACACCTAATGTACTTAGGCAAGCTTAGTAAGCTTGCTAGCTTTGCTTGTTGGCAAGCAAAGGCTTACACCACTTACACCTAAGGCCGGCCACACCAAGGAAGGGACACCTCATGGTCCCTAGGCCACATGAGTAAGCAACCCTAGCTTGGGTTAGTGGCATTAGAAGCACAAGGGTGACCGGCCACCCTTCAAGGAAACAAATTCAAATTGGCTTCCTGTAAGGACTAAGAAGCCAATTGTTATACTTCTAGGGATTGATAAGCAAAGTCAAAACTTATGCTTCATCTATAAATAGGTGAAGGTGCTGTTGTATCATTTGGTTAGCCAACACACACACACAACCTTGAGCAGCACAAACTCCCCCAATCCTGCCATAGAAGCCGAGCAAAGAAAAGAAAGAAAAGAAAGAAAAGAAAGAAAAGAAAACTAGAAAAAGATTTTTCGGTTTAGTGTGAGAGAAATTTCAATTACCCTAGATTAAGAATTTCATCAGTGAAACTTGAGGTAAATATTGTTATCCTCTAGTTCTCCATTTATGAATTAAGAGAATGATTAGTATGATTAAGCAAGAGTTTAATTTTGTAAGATACATGCACTAGGGTTTTTGTATGCTTGATTAAGTCTCAATCTGAGCAGTTTTTCTGAAACAATATTTAGAGGCCTTTAGAGGCCGAATCTTAAAAAAGTTAAAACTGAAAAGTTGTAGAGGAAGGAAAATCCTAGGGGCCAACGGGGCCAGTTTTTGAAAATAAGGCTTTTAAGACCTTCATTTCTATAAAAACCCGAGACCAAATTATGAGTAGTAAGTTTGGTGGAACAATTTTCTAAGGCAAAAATAAGTATGTTAAAGGCAGATTTGAAGTTTGAGGTTAAAACAAAAGTTGTAGGAGACTTCAAGATCTACAACTTTAATGAAGAAAACTTTTCCAAATTCGAAACAGATTTGTGAGAAAAAAACTAAACTTAATGAATTGGTTTTGGAACCCGATTTTCAAAATGATTAGAGTTTTTCCTAAATTTCAAAAAGGAGTTGAAATTTAGAATTGGTTGTTAGCAATTAGAATCATTATGTTATTATGATAGGATGATACTCATCCTATGATTTTTCTTGAAAACAGGAAAACGACCTGTTTGAGTGAAGGATTGTGATTCAAGGCGCAATAACGGTAAGTACGACTCCGCCTACAGCATAAACAAAATTTGTTTGTTGAATGCTTTCAAGTTTATAATGATATAAGAATGATAAAACGTTATGGCCTGTATGATATCAAGTTTATAATGTTATGTGTATAAGAAATATTTATGATATGTATGTATGTACATTTTTAAGATATGATAAATATTAAAGTACGAATGGCATGTATGTATGCAAGAAATAATGAATGTATGGCATGTATGTTTTCAAGTTCATGTTAAGAGATATATGATGTATGTTTATAGTATGTATGTTCATAGGATGAATAATTTGATATTATGACATCACGAAGTATGCTCATTAAAGATAAGCGATTTGGTAAAATATGAAATCCCAGTTTCAGTTAAGAAACTGGTTATGAATATGAAACAATATTCCAAGTATGAAATAAGACAAGAACAAGACTTTTAATATAAGCAGAATGCTATATGTCGTATCGACCCGTGTCAGGTCGGGTTTGGTTCATGGTTTGAGTTGGACAGGGCTGGCCGCCCCAACCACTCCATGGCAGCGCGCCACGGTACGTACATTCATGTTAAGTTATGTAAGGGCCCAAAATCTATGCTAACTTATGAAAACAGAAATTGACCATAAATGGTTCATGCATTATGTTATCATGATATGTTTTGCGGATAAATAGTTGTGCTTGCTGAGCGAAAGCTCATGTTTTAAGTTTATGCTGTAGGTAAGCAACCCTGCGGTATTTCTTGATACAAGGCGGTGGAGAATGGCAAGGCAAAGCTGTGAAACTGTGGGACGGAAGCACTACGTTTCTTTTTGTTAAATTATGCTACGCTAAATATATTGTACTTAAGTACAAAAACACATTTCCGCCATAAGTAGTGATGTATAAGTACATGTATGGATATAAATGTTTATTATGAAATTTCCAAGTTAAACAATACTTATTAGTTGTATAAAAAAAAAAAAAAAAATTTTTTATGTCTAAATTTTCATATATTATTATGTAAGAATGTATGGTAACGGCCGGCGCTAGGCGGGTCGTCACAGAGTTGGTATCAGAGCAAAGTTCCTACCTTCCGGTTTCACAGTTTGCTTGCCTGCCCCACAGTCATTGTAAGTTAAAAATATTTCGTATTTATATTATGAATTTGTATAATCTAGATTTGAGGATAATGGACGACGATCGAGGTGCAGCCTACGCATTTTTCATGATGTCTCCGCTAGTATTTGATGGAACTAGATGAACTGTGACACTCGCAGCATGGCTTCATGATATGGAGGCTATATTTCGAATAGGTCATATTCCACCTCATCTACAGGTATCTTTAGCAAGTCATTGTCTAGCATTAGATGCTAGATTATGGTGGAGAATAACAGGAGAACAAGAAGTTCAGGGAGGATCATGGGAAAACTTCCGCCATGTCATCACTGCTCGTTTTGGACCTCCACTGGAGGAAAACGCCGACGTACATTATCGAGATCCAGAAATTTATCGTGACATGAACCTTGTCCGATATCTTAACTACGTTTATGATTGGCATGCTTATCCAGGAGAGTCGATGGGCCATTATTGTCGAAGATTTCAGGAGGCTATGTTGCCTCATATTCCAGATATGGGCGACCCAGAGTTTCGGGCATTGCAACTACTCCGGGAAGGACTGCCACCTAATGTCAGGGAACACGTTCAGCCACCGGCAATAGGAATGACTCTGGAACACATGATTAACGACATCATGGAAGCGGAGTTGATAGCTCATATGATTCAAGCGGATGCTGTAGTGGAGAACAACATTCAATTGCCAGTTAACAACAATGACGTGGAGGAGCCACCCTTCCAATGGGGACCAGCATTGCCAGAAGACCCTATTCCGGCGATACCACTTCAGGAGATTCCTCCACAAGAGGATATTGATGGCATGAATCTTGAAGATATTCTTGGCGAGCCCGAATTACAAGCGGTCTTTGGAAGGATTCACATCGACTGGGGGCTCGATTCCAATCAACTCTTGTTTATTCGATGTTGGCACATCTCTAACAGCAGGGGCGGACGACGAAGCTCCGGCTTCAGCAGGAGAGTCCTCCTAAAGCTCGATCTCTTCATCGACATCTGCATCGACAGGGAGTCCTTGCCTGTATTCCTTCAGCAGATCATAGCGAGCTTTAAGAGTTGCTCTCTCATAAGCATCAACAATCCCTGCGACGAGCATGGAATTTTCTGCTTCTTTCTGCTTCAACGACTCTTCTAGAGTCGCATTCTTCGCCTGTAGCTCATTATATCGGTCGACCATGACTTTCATCATATCCGACCCTTCCTTTGCAGCCTGCATTACCCTGCGAAGCTCGCTCGTCAGTTCTTCGGCGCTCTCTTTGACATTTCTGAACTTCTGTTCGATGTCAAGCAGTTTTTGCTCGCGCTCTTTTTCTCTGACTTCAAGCTTTTTTATTTGAACCTTTTGTTGAGCCATTCTGTCATTTGTTCGATAAAAGAGCCCCATCATTCGAATATTAGCCTGCAATAATATGACAGTACCTTTAAGACAAGTACAGACTACAAATTTATAAGTTGCAAATTAGAGGTCACAAATATATACCTTTAAGTTATCCCATAGAAGGTCCTCGAAATGGCTTTGCAGTCGACCATCGTTTAAGATATCAGCGTCCACTTCCGAAAAAAGTTGACGCACAAGTTCAACGCTGGCCTCCTTGTCTTGAAGAAGGCTTACTCTTGGAGGCAAGTTCACTTCCACTTGCAAGGCCCCTCCCTTAGACGATTGATGTTCGACGTCCACATCTGGACTCGGGACCTTGGACTTCTTGCTCCTTTTTGCCGGAATTTTCCTTTTGCCTTTCTCGACTGCCTTCCTTTTCTTGGCAGGAGGTGAAACAGGCTTCATTGGGGGTTCCGGAGAACACTCTAGGACAGGTAAGGGTGCAGGTTCATTACTTTTTGCCGCCTTCTCCGCTGCAGTTGCCTTGTCCGTCGCAGCTGCCTTCTCTGCTGCCTTTTGAGCCTTCCTCTTGGCAAGCAGATCTTTCGGGGAAGGGAACTCCACGTTCATGGTGTCCAAGGCAAACTCTGCAATCAAAGCCTCCTCATCAGATAATGGCTCGATGAACAGCAGAGTGCCGAAGAGTCTCCTCAGCGCTCCTCTGATCACAAATGACCAATCGACCCAGGAAGGAACTCGTTTATGAATACCTGATGGGATTTCCACAAAATCCTTCCAAAGGCTCGACGTTCGAAGTCTTTGAGGAGAGTGAATCTCGTCCCACTCTCTGTTTGGCAATGCAAGTAAACGTTCGAGCTTCTCTTCAAACAGAAGAGCCTTGGGTGGTGGCTTCTTTAGCTCTTTACCTGCAACACAAGATAAGTTACATCAGAAATGGTTCGAGTTATTTAAACACTGACGTTCTTTGTTCAATGTTCTTCGTTCGACACTTACGAAGAGTTCCCCACAAAGGATAAAATGCATTGGCGAGTCCTCCCATTGACTTTTCATTCACGTGCATGAAAAAGTAATGGTCCTACCAGTATCTATCGGTGTTCTTCATCTCGCCAATGACTTGCTTCTTCCGTCAGGGATACATCGAGTATCGGCCATGATCCTTTGAGTTTTCTTGGGGGTAGTAAATTGTGAGTATTTCGTCTACTGATAGCTCGACGTCAGCCTCACCTGCCAGTACGATCAACCCCAAGAAAACCCTCATCCCGTTTGGCATCAATTGAGGAATGGCAAGGTGGTAGTGATGCATACACTGAACGAGAAGAGGAGGAAGAAGGAGTCGAAGTCCACACTCGAAGTAGATGGTATACATGCATATCCATCCTTCTGACACGGTGTCTGCTCGCTCATCCTTTGAAGGTAGATGAAGTTGGACCTCATTCGGAAAACCAAATCGACCCCTGATCTCCGATAAGTCATCCTCCGTTAAGACGGATCGAGGGTTCGACGTTCGAAGAAATGATTCGACACTCAGACAACGAGGTAGCTTCGTTAATCGAGTGATAGGAGGAATTGACAAGGCCTCTGCTCCCGATGTAGTCGCTGGTCGACTTCTTTCAGATGCTTCGTTACTCGTCCCTGCACCCCTCCGACTCTGTTGGAATTCTTGTTCGAACCTCGAACGACGAATGGTCGATGCCAACTCTTCATCATCCGAACTGCTATCACTAGAGTCGGTGCTCGTCCATTCAACGTCCACATCTTCGATGATTTGTTTTTCCTTGTCCATGACTCACAAACTAAATCCAGGACGAACGGTGGAAGAATTTTGGATCTAAAAGCATAAATCTAACCCAGATCCTATGAAGCTAGGAATGAACTCGAAAAACAACAACTATCAAACTCAGAAAAACTCTCTAAACTAACTCAAACTCTCGGAACTCGAAAGGTTCGGAAACAGAATAAAGCAAAACCCTATCAAATCAAAAGCACTCAAAATGAAAAACAAGAACAAGAGAGAAGAAATCTTGCCTGGAGTTTCGAAGTTCTTGAGAAACTTTTGGGCTCTGGATTTCTGGACGCTCCGAATGTAAATATAAGGAAAAGAGGGAATGTGAAGCGTTATATAGCTTCGCAGTGCATCAAACGGTCCCGATTTATCAGGAGGTGCTTGATCAAACGACGTGAATAACGTAACTTTTTGAATTCCCGCTCAGAGATCGTACGTCGCAACGGTTCGAATCCTAAAATCTCGCGTATACCAGCTCAAATTTCATACGTCACAAAATGATACCATTTTGGAATACCCATTCAATGCATGCCATGTATATGCAGATGACATTTCTCGCTGGGCTCGAGATTTTCACCGATTGATTCGTTAGTCTATTCAGATTTCCCTGATCTGTTGTAACCACGATTGATGCGATTTTCTCACGAATGATCAAACACTCTATCGAGGATTCATCGCTCGATAGAGTGGGCGGCTATCTGTTGGAGTTAGACTTCGTCTTCCCTTTACGACGTTAGCTTCTAACAGTTTAACAAACGAACGATGAACTCTCTACATTTGGGCCGGACCCAACTCATGACACGACTTCATTCGATCGTGGACAATGATCGTTCGTATACTTGGACCGGACCCAATTTGTCATCTCAAGCCATTCCAACATGAATAACGATGATTCATATTCGAATATCAAACAGTCAGATCGATATACGATCGAACGTTCTCCGAATGAAGTATATATAACGAACGGTATGATCACGAGCACTGAGCCTTATGTTTGAATCATCGTTTGGAATTCGTATTCAACGGACACTATAGGGGACATTCCCCACAATAGTCGAACATACCATCGACGATGACATGTCAGATCCTTCATAATAATTGACAAGCCATATCTGGCAATCATATCAGTAACTGCCAAGCCCACGATCTAAGATTAAGGTTCACTCTGGTAACCATCTAATCTGGATCTCAAATGGCATGCTTACACATGTCCCTACGGAAAAAAAATGGAAACTGTTTTTCATCAGTTACGGGTTTAGACCCATGGTCCTTCCTCTATAAATTAAGGAAGACCCCCCTTCAGAGATGAAAATCTCTTCTTCTTAGTCTGAATCTCACATACTGTTACTCTGCCGAAATACTCCCAAAAAGTATTCTTGTACTCACAAACATTCATATATAGTGAAATCACTCACTCACAGAAGAAGTAGCACAGCGTTGGGCGAACCTCTTTTTATCTTGGTGTCGATTGGTTTTCTATCCATTTTTTCTGATTTGATTATCTGATTTATATTCATTTACTGACATGAATATTTCTGTTCTTATGTTGCTTTATAAGTTTCATTACGATGTCCAAGGGCCCAAATAATCGATTATTACATTCTCTATACTAATGTTTCTGTTAAATTTTGACTGTAGAATCCCAACATCTACATCACACATTAGATTAAGTTCCCTTCGATCCATATCTCTAATTGCATTTATTTCACTTGTTTTAAGTTTAATTTAGTTGCTTAGGTTAGTTTATTTTCCATTTTATGTTTGCCTACATAAAGTTGGATTGCGAAAATCGTAATACTTAGCATTAATCTAAGAAACAATCCATATGGATATGACACTCACTCACCCTATGCTATCAAAACTTGACGACCTCGTATACTTGCGAGTTATCACACAACAAGTTTTTGACATTGTTGCTGGGGATTGTTCTTTTAGATTGTTGCTAATATTGTGAGTAACCTAATTTGATATAGCTATTACATGTAAATTGATCCTCTATAAACAATTCATAATTAGAGCTACGTAAAATTCATTAACCCCTCTAACTACATATTCATCATTGAGTACCATTGATTCTCTATTGAATGATCAATCAATGAAATTAATCATGAATTGAGCGTTCATACCATTCAAGCCCCGAATCAACATGCAAGAGAATTATTTATCTGCTTATTTAAAAAGAAGGAATCGATTCCATATTGTAATGTTAACATCCCGGCTATTCACTTCATCACATCTCCAAAACACAAGTAATAAGATTAAATATTTCAAATCCGTTTCAAGTAAATCAAAAGATAAGATTCCATAAATAATAGTTTGCCAATAACTTAATATTAATATTATTTTATATATGATCATCGATTAACGAAAATTATTTGCAATTCATATCACATCATGTTCCCGTCCTACATAATCACATTATATATAGTGCAATAATTAAATGTCTCGTTCTATTATCAGTTCGGGTAAGACCATTATATTCTTACTGGTAATGATATTCAGTAATAATTTACAATTAAATATTCTATATTTCAATTGGTTAATCAGTTGAAGAACTTATCATTTATTACGAACCGTTTTTAACTAATTGTTTATTACGGACCATTTTAATTATCATCCTAATTAAGGAATTTTAATGATATCATAAAATATACAAAATACATGCACATAAATTATAATGAAAAATTCAACTTTATTTATTCAAAATAAATAATATCCAAAACATCACATGATTTGGGCATAAACCCCAACAAGAGCTAGGATGAAACATGAAAAATTTTATTCTGACTTTCAATATTAACTAGTTGAGGGCACGTGCATACCCCATATGAGTAGATAGTTAACATTATTCCTAATGATTTATGTATGCACTTGATATATTTTCAAAAAGATGATCAAAATATGTCCAACGAAACATCATAAAATATCACGACATAAAAGGTTAAAATAAATTCCTTTTGTATAGATAATCCTTAAGGAACAAATAAGATATGTTTTTAAATTCGATAGCAATATCATCAATGACTCGCAGTAGAGATTGCATGTCATATAGAAAAACATGATTACTTCACATGAAACAACAAGAATACGAAATAAAATCTCAAATAAATTGCATTGAAATATACAACTTGTAAGCAAATAGTCTATATATACGATTTGTTTTTTGGATTTAACACCAGTGACTAGATTGCAGAGATTACATAGAACCTGTTCATTCCTGGATTTAATCAACATTGATGCCTTGAGCTCATTGCTTGTTTGCTGCATAAGAAAAATCAAACTAATCAAAAGTATGATCTTTGGTAATATATAAGCATATAAAGGAAAACAAAATTTTTGATATGTAGTTGAGTATACATGGATTAAATAAGAATGGCACTTTTAGAACCACTGAAATGACTTTGAAAAAAGATGTCATCAAGTTAAGATACTATACCTCTCAAATACTAAATATACATGTATTTTAGATACCACTTGGCCCTAAGCCGCAAAAAGACATGAATAAATATTCATCTTACATAAAACACCTTTTTTTAATTCAGTTACAAAACATGAAGGATGTATCACACAATTCCGAATAACCAAAAAGAGACCAAAATTTGATCTATAAATTGATTGAGTTTTGCTCTTCTTGAAGATCTTGATATCTTAATTTTGTGTAACTGGATTATAATGTACCTTGGTTTGAGTAGCGATGATTTCTTATAGAAAGGATTTAATTTGGTTTTCTAAGTACAGCACGATTAGGACAACCTAAAATATATCTGTTAATGCTTATTACAGATTTTTGTTTCCGTGTTTATGAGCATGCTCTATGATTACCTTTTGTTGCTATCAGGAGTGGAGGGAGGGGGGTGCGAGTTGGGGGATTGAATTTTTTGTTATTTTAAATTAAACCCAAAAATTTTATAATTTTTACAACTTGCTCCCACTGAAAAATAAAAAGTTCTTATATATTTCTTACTTTGCTCTCATTAAAAAATTAAAAATTCTCACATAATCCATAATAAAATTAATTTCAAGTTTATTATTTTACTGTTTTGCCCCCACTAAAATTAAAAATTTTCATGTAAATCCATTAAAATTAAAAAATTCTCACATAACCCTCACTAAAATTTATTTTATCTTGAAAAAAGAAAAATTTAGTGAACACCTCCACTGGAATATAATTCTAGCTCCCCTCCTGATTGCTATCACCAATTTACTATATTGAAAGGAAGATTCTCTAAGTTACGTGGTTTCTCACTTTTAAGTTGTCATTATTTTCTCATTGATATCAAATATATACTCTCCTCACCTCATCTCTTCTCCTCTCCTGAAAAGTCAAAACAGGGCACATACCAATAGACAGAGGGAAATGTCAAAAACAGAATTCACCTACGTAGATTAAGGTAAAAAACTGAACAATCACTAAACTGACTTCTTTCTCTACAATAAAAATGTTGTTTCCTATGTGTTTTTTTAGTATCTTGAATTCAAAACCCCAAACTGAGTGGAAACAATAAGAAGCAATTGAGTGTGAAGAAGAGGTGTTGGATGTTGATTTTGTGCTTTTTAGCTGTTTTACTTTCTTGCACTATGTTTAGTGCAGACAACTTTATTTTTTTTGTTATTCAAGGCTCCCTCCCTCCCTCCCCCCTCTCCCCTCTCTCTCCCTGCACTATTGCTTACCAAACCTCCTAATTTTAATCTTTTGCAAACATACCTCAACAATCACCAACCTCTTGCATGACGGGCATATTTAGTACCTTAACCATCACATTTAAACAGTAAAACGCACAACTCCCCATAAGCTTAATCCAATAATATAAAGATCCTAAGTAGGTAGCTAATTTTGTTGCATCTAATGACTATTGCCAAAATCTATGCCCCTAACTGAACAAGTTATCAAAAGATGTTGTCACATACCCGAAAAAAAAAAAAGGAAAAAAAAAAGAATAAGGAAAGAAAAAAGGAAATGCACGAACCAAGATCACGACGAAAGCAGAAAAATTACAATGGTTATTTACCATTTACCATTTACATCTACATTTTTTAGAAGAATTCAGGCATGCCTTGCACTCATGCAATAACAAAAACACAAATACCTCGGTATTTTCAAACGCCAGAATGGCCAAAAAAAAATAATAAAAAAAAAAATCCATCAAAATTTACTACAACCGGTACACTCATCAATTTAAATCTAGCATAACCAAATCCTAGCAATCAAACAGAAGCATATTCAAAAATGAAATCCCGTGCTAAACACTGTTGGAAAAATGGTTTTAAACCATTTTGAGGAGCCATTTTGAGGTCCAAATTTGAGTGGGACCCACTTAATAAAATTAACGGGTCTTGGTGAATTTGCGTTCTCCGTCGTGAGGAGATCGAAATCATATATATCTATACACTCAAAATGGTATTCGGGTGAATGAAAAATTGATGCTCAAAGTATGCCTATTGGAATAGAATTTTGTTGGAAAGTTACTTATATATGTGGAGTCCCACATTGCTTAGGCGTGAAAGCTTGATGGACTTTATAAGGATTTGCACTTTTAGATTTGGATAACATTGTGAACCCAGGATTTGCAGGGGGGGTGCAAATCACAGCCCCGGTGGGTTAGGGTCCCAATGTGGGCGACATGAATGTCGGTTCGTCGACCTTGCCCTTGTGCGGGCTATGTTTTGGAAATTTTTTTTTCCTTTTCCGACATAAATTCCAGATTTTATTTTTTCCAGAATATAAACAATCATCTGTTCATATTCCAAGAGTTAAATGGGCAGCTTTAGTGGATGATTAATTCGAAATTAATCTCATTAATCCGAATTAAAACCAAATTGAATTTCGGTTTTGTAACATAATGATGCGAACCCCGCCAAGAATAACGAGACCCGACAACGAAAAGGAACCCAAGAACGTTCTACAATCAGGTTTGGGGGGGGGGGGGTGAGGGGAGGGGGGGAGACCTCGATCCGTTGCTTGAATCGTGACACGTACCTTGATATAGATGACTGGACCCAATGCCAACCCACAAACAAGAACCTTGGTATTGTCGTAGACGCCACAAACGGTGGTGGTGAACCGTTTGATAAGTCGAATTTGAACACCACAAGACAAGGTCTTGATAAGTTCGATTAGTTCAACAAGAACTGAGAGATAAATCACAAGAGTGAATAGAATTGTCAAAAAGTTTCTACTGATATGAAAATAAGGCCTATTTATAGGCTGAGAATTACAATAATATTCCTAGAATATTCTAAGCTAAAGAAAAGGAAACTAACCTAATAATTTTAACCTAAAAATTAAAAAGGAAACTAACTTAATTGTCTGACTTTATTTTCCAGCCATTTACAACCATTATAAGAAAAAGGAAACTAACTTATTCTTGCCCAATTAACCCAAAAATGTGGACAACTAAATAGGGAATCAAACAGCTTGGTTCAAACTAATCAAATCCTCCAAAAAGCATGTCCATTTGCATGGATTGCATGGCTAACGTGGCTTCTTCAATTATATGGCTGAACTTGAATTAAATTGACTATTTGAGCTCTATTTGTTGAGTCCACACATGTAGACTTGCCATCCTCTATCACAATGTGTTGCACGAAAGTATTTAAAGCCTCCTTGAAACTCTTTGCCCGTGCTCTTGTAACTAGACCAACAGGAACTAGAACTGGATCCTTGACCTTATCATTCCCCTCCTCTTGAAGAGGATTTGCCCTCAAATCGTCACATGTATCAAAGGGACTTAAATCAGAAACGTTGAAAGTTACACTAACATTATACTGACTTGGTAAGTCCAATTTGTAAGCGTTGTCATTGATGCGCTCAAGAACTTGAAATGGTCCGTCTCCTCGTGGAAGCAACTTTGAGCGCTTTTGATTCGGAAACCTTTCCTTGCGCATATGCAACCAAACCCAATCACCGGGCTCAAAAATAAGCTTGCGACGCCCTTTGTTGGCTTGATTAACATATTGCTCCGTTCTCCGCTCGATGTTGAGCCTTGCTTTCTCATGTATCTGCTTAACAAATTCAGCCTTCTTTTGTCCATCTAAGTTAACACGCTCAGATAAAGGTAATGGAGATAAATCCAATGGAGTCAAAGGGTTAAAACCATAAACAATTTCAAAAGGTGAAAACTTAGTAGCAGAATGAACAGTACGATTATAAGCAAACTCAACATGTGGTAAACACTCCTCCCAAGTCTTAATGTTCTTCTTAATGATAGCCCTCAACAGAGTTGACAAAGTCCTATTTACTACTTCGGTTTGACCATCAGTTTGTGGATGACAAGTAGTAGAAAACAAAAGCTTAGTACCTAACTTACACCACAAGGTCTTCCAAAAGTAACTTAAGAACTTCGCATCCCTATCTGAAACAATGGTCCTAGGCATACCATGTAACCTTATAATTTCCTTAAAGAATAAAACTGCAACATGTGAAGCATCATCAGTTCTATGACATGAGATAAAATGTGCCATCTTAGAGAATCTATCTACAACCACAAAGATAGAATCACGTCCACGCTTAGACCTAGGTAAACCCAAAACAAAATCCATAAAAATATCAATCCAAGGCTCACTAGGTATAGGGAGTGGGGTGTATAATCCACGGGGTTGCACTCGAGATTTTGCCTGCCTACAAGTGACGCATCTGCCACAAATTCTCTCTACATCCCTTTTCATGTGTGGCCAATAAAAATATTCCTGCAAAATAGCCAATGTCTTGGCGACTCCAAAATGTCCCATTAACCCTCCACCATGGGATTCCATGACTAACAAATCTCTCAAAGAGCAATTAGGTACACACAACTTATTTTTCCGGAAAAGAAACCCTTCATGCCTAAAAAATTTTCCAATGGCATTTTTTCTCACACATTCTATACTCTTCTCCAAAGTCACGGTCTAAAGAATATAACTCCTTAATCTGCTCAAAACCAAGTAATTTCGCATCAAGAGTAGAAATTAACACATATCTTTGAGAGAGCGCATCGGCAACAATGTTTTCCTTACCTTGTTTGTATCGGATAACATATGGAAATGTCTCAAGGAACTCCACCCATCGTGCATGACGCTTGCTCAACTTGTGTTGTCCTTTCAAGTGCTTCAAGGACTCATGATCAGTGTGAATTACAAACTCTTTAGGCCAAAGATAGTGCTGCCATGTCTCTAATGCTCGAACTAATGCATACATCTCCTTGTCATAAGTTGGGTAATTTATTGTTGCCCCATTTAGCTTTTCGCTGAAGTACGCAATTGGTCTTCCTCCCTGCATCAAGACTGCTCCTATCCCAAAACCTGAAGCATCACATTCAATTTCAAATGTCTTAGTGAAATCGGGCAAAGCAAGTAAAGGTGCATTAGTCAATTTTTCTTTAAGTAATTGAAAGGCCTTTTCTTGTTCCTCGCTCCATTTGAATCCGATGCTCTTCTTGATGACTTCAGTCAATGGTGCAGCAATACTGCTAAAGTCTTTCACAAACCTCCTATAAAAGCTAGCAAGCCCATGAAAACTTCGCACATGCCCTACATATGTGGGTGTTGGCCACTCTTTAATTGCCTTTATCTTCTCTTCATCAACTTGTATCCCTTGTGCACTCACAACAAAACCAAGAAACACAAGCTTATCGGTGCAAAAGGTGCACTTCTTTATGTTAGCATACAATTTTTCTTTTCGAAGCACATTCGAAACTGATTGTAAATGCATAACATGTTCTTCCAAGCTTTTGCTATAAATAAGGATATCATCGAAATAGACTACAATAAATCTGCCAATAAAAGATCTCAAAACATGATTCATTAAGCGCATAAATGTACTAGGTGCATTAGTTAAACCAAAAGGCATGACTAACCACTCATATAAACCATGTTTAGTTTTAAAAGCAGTTTTCCACTCATCACCTCCTTTCATTCTAATTTGATGATAACCACTTTTTAAATTAATCTTGGAAAACACACATGAACCATGCAACTTATCAAGCATATCAGCTAAGCGAGGAATATGATGTCGATACTTTACTGTTATGTTGTTGATAGCTCGGCAATCAACGCACATCCTCCATGTCCCATCCTTCTTAGGAGCTAAAATTACTAGAACGGCGCATGGACTCATGCTTTCTCTCACATACCCTTTTTCCATCAACTCACTAACCTGCCTTTGTAATTCTTTTGTCTCCTTGGGGTTGGTTCGGTAAGCTGGTCAGCTAGGTATGGATGTTCCGGGCACAAAATCAATTTGATGCTCAATCCCTCGAACAGGTGGTAATCCTTGTGGTAGATCCTCGGGAAAGACATCCTCATAATCCTGCAAAAGAGAGACAACAACACTAGGCAAAGTAGTATCAAGTGTGTTAATGTTTAAAGCATCTTTGTACAATAATACAATCATTGGCTGTTTTGAAAACAAAGCCCTCTTCACCTCACTTGCCCTCGCAATCAAGCTCTTTTTTCCCTCTTCTTTTCTCGCTTCACTCGAGTTCTGACTTTCTTTTTCGTTTTGCTTTTCTTTTTCACTCATTCTCGTTTTTTCTCTCTTTTCTTTTTCATTCTCTCTTTTTTTCCTCTCATTCTCATTCTCTTTTTCACTTTCTTGTTGTAACCTCACTTGATCTTCATAAACTTGTCCGGAGTCATAGGTACAAGAGTTACATTTCTTTGCTTGAATTCAAATGTGTATTTGTTTGTGAATCCATCATGTTTCACACGCCTATCAAATTGCCATGGCCTAGCAAGTAACAAATGGCTTGCTTGCATCGGAACCACATCACACAACACCTCATCTTCATATTTTCCAATGCGGAACGCATTCAACACCTGTTTACTCACTTTAATTTCACCACTATTATTCAACCATTGCAACTTATGAGGCCTAAGATGTTTTCGTGTAGGCAGCCGCAATTTCCCTACCATAGTAGTGCTAGCAACATTAATACAACTCCCACCATCAATAATAACACTACATACCTTGTTATTCACATGGCACCTAATGTGAAAGATGTTTTCCCGTTGTACATCTTCGTCCTCCTTGACCTGTACACTTAACGCTCTTCTAGCCACTAATAATTCACCTTGGGCTGCGTACTCCTCATCATCAGCGTCCTCCAATGGAGGTATGGACTCGATATCATCTTCACTTTCGGTTTCAATTTTGCCATTCTCCCGCATGACCATTACTCCCTTGTTTGGACATTGATTTGTGATATGTCCTCTTCCTTGGCACCTAAAACATTTCATTTCACGATTGCGAGTAGTAGTTTGTTCCATTTTACCTTGAGTTTGGCGGCTGACTACTTCTTGTTTTGGATCCACTTTTGGTTTGATCGGGGCTGGTTGCTTTTCCTCTCTTCTAGCAAAATTTGGCCTCCAAGAGGATCCCCCACCTTGTACTCCACGTGAGCTGCTACCCCTCCTCTTTAGTTGGTGCTCAATTTTGATGGCCATATGTACCATCTCATCCAACTCTACATACTCACACAACTCCACTTGGTTTGCAATTTCGTGGTTCAAACCAGCCAAAAAGCGTGACATGGTAGCCTCCCGGTCCTCTTCCACATTGGCTCTAATCATGGCTACCTCCATCTCTTGGTAGTAGTCTTCCACGCTTTGATTACCTTGCACCAATCTTTGCAACTTTCGGTACAATTCCCGATAGTAATGGCTTGGCACAAATCGTTTCTACATGATGGCCTTCATCTCTTCCCAAGTGCCCACCGGTCTCTCACCATTTCGCCTCCTAATGAGCATCAGCTGATCCCACCAAATAATAGCATAGTTAGAAAACTCAATGGCGGTAAGTTTTACCTTTTTCATTTCGGAGTAGTTGTGGCACTCAAACACCAACTCCACCTTCTTCTCCCACTCCAAATACACCTCGGGTTCATTCATTCCTTGAAATGATGGAATTCTCATCTTAATACTACCCAAATCATTATCCACCCAATTCTTATCTCTTCGAACCTGTCCAAACCTCCTAACGCTGCCCACCGAATGTCTTTCATCCTCCTCCTCAAAACCGCCCTCATTGAACTCCTCATAGTCCTCCGCTTCATGTCTCGGTTGAACTCTTTCTCTTCTTCGCACATTAGGAGTGGGTTGTGGCTGATCCACACGTGTATTCTCCATCCGATCTATCCGCTCGTGAATCTGCTCTAATTCCAACCTCATCACACGCTTCATCTCACCCATCATAGCCTCCAAAAACAACTTCGAATCCGTGACACCATCGGTAATGCTATTGTGAGACATGATTGCTGCAAAACAAAGTTAATAATAAAGGACCTGACCAATTCACTCCCTCACGTGTTTCACTCGAATAATGGTTTCACACACACTCGTATTTGCACACAATAATAAGATGTCACTCAAGTCCTCACAATTCACTCTTAGAAATCCTCTTAAGTTCTTATCAAACTAATACAAACATCAATCAAGATTTGCAAATGACAGTCAATCCAAACATATCAATGGTTTTCAAAGTCGTTTTTTTTTTTTAAAACTGATTCCTTTCTGTTTTCTTTTCTTTTCTTTTTTTTTTTTACGTTTTTTTTTTTGAATTCAAAAATTTTTTTTTCTTTTTACAGACTTCTTTCTATTTTCTTTTCTTGTTTTTTTTTTTTACTTTTTTTTTTTGAACTCGAATTTTCTTTTTTTAACTATCTGGAACTGAAATAAACCAGAATTTGAACAAAAAGTAAATTTAAAGGATAGGCAAACCTGAGACTAGAACCGAAGCTCTGATACCAAATGATGCGAACCCCGCCAAGAATAACGAGACTTGACAACGAAAAGGAACCCAAGAATGTTCTACAATCAGGTTTGGGGAGGGAGACCTCGACCCGTTGCTTGAATCGTGACACGAACCTTGGTATAGATAACCGTGACCCAATGCCAACCCACAAACAAGAACCTTAGTATTGTCATATATGCCACAAACGGTAGTGGTGAGCCGTTTGATAAGTCGAATTTGAATGCCACAAGGCAAAGTCTTGATAAGTTCGATTAGTTCAACAAGAACTGAGAGATAAATCACAAGAGTGAATAGAATTGCCAAAAAGTCTTTACTGATATGAAAATAAGGCTTATTTATAGGCTGAGAATTACAATAATATTCCTAGAATATTCTAAGCTAAAGAAAAGGAAACTAACCTAATAATTTTAGCCTAAAAATTAAAAAGGAAACTAACTTAATTGTCTAACTTTATTTTTCAGCCATTTACAACCATTATAAGGAAAAGGAAACTAACTCATTCTTGCCCAATTAACCCAAAAACGTGGACAACTAAATAGGGAATCAAACAGCTTGGTTCAAACTAATCAAATCCTCCAAAAAGCATGCCCATTTGCATGGATTGCATGGCTGACGTGGCTTCTTCAATTATACGGATGAACTTAAGTTAAATTGACTATTTGAACTCTATTTGTT
Source organism: Ficus hirta (assembly GCA_038430175.1). Lineage (NCBI taxonomy): Eukaryota > Viridiplantae > Streptophyta > Magnoliopsida > Rosales > Moraceae > Ficus > Ficus hirta. The sequence goes on along the minus strand of CM076586.1, from coordinate 3,975,841 downwards.
GAGTCCACACATGTAGACTTGCCATCTTCTATCATAATGTATTGCACGAAAGTATTGAAAGCCTCCTTGAACCTCTTTGCCCGCGCTCTTGTAACTGGACCAACAGGAACTAGAGCCGGATCCTTGGCCTTATCATAATATGGTGGAGCATGGTCAAAACTCGAAGACAAGAAGTTCAGCAAGACGGGGTCTAAACTGGGACCTAAAGATAGAGTTTCTAAGAAATAGAAATTCCAAGGAAAGTATTTCAATTATGACAAAATGGGTCACAAATCGGCTAATTGTAGACTGCCAAAAAGAAACAAGAAGAAAGAGGCCAATGTGTGGACGCCATCACCCAAGAGGTATTTGACATTAGTCTTTTAACTGTGGTTTCTGAAGTCAACATGATGGACTCCGACCCAAAGGAGTGGTGGCTAGATACTGGTGTCACCTGTCATATCTGTTCAGATAGAGCTGCATTTGCTAACCTAGTTCCTTTGAAAACTGGGGAGAAGCTGTTTATGGGCAATTCTGCAACTTCTGAGATCAAGGGTTAAGGGACTGTATTCCTGAAGATGACGTCCGGAAAGGAAGTGAAGCTGCACAACATGCTTTATGTGCCTGATATCTGGAAGAATTTGATTTATGAAACAATGATGAGCTTGTATGGCTTCAAGATGGTTTTTGAGGCCCAAAAAATAGTTTTGTCCAAATATGGAATATATGTGGGAAGGGATTATGTGAAAGATGAAATGTGAAAAATGAATGTAATGGCTATTAAGCCCAAATCAATCAATAAGAATAAAAAGTCTTCCACTTATATGCTTGAGTCTTCTAACTTATGGCATGGTAGATTAGGACATGTTATTTTGATACATTGCGTAGATTAATTAACTTAGATCACATACCCGCTTTTGAAATTGATTCAAAACATAAGTGTGAAACTTGTGTTGAGGCAAAACAAACAAGATCATCATTTCAAACAATTGAAAGAAATACTGAACCACTTGAATTAATTCATAGCGATGTTTGTGACTTAAAGTTTGTTCAAACAAGAGGTGGTAACAAGTATTTTATCACTTTTATCGATAATAGCACAAAATATTACTATGTGTATTTGCTTAAAAGCAAGGATGAGGCTATAGAGAAATTTGTTCTTTATAAGCAAGAAGTTGAGAACCAACTTAATAAGAAAATTAAGATGGTAAGAAGTGACCGTGGTAGTGAATATGTGGAATCATTTGGTGAATTTTGTGCACAACATGGTATTATTCATGAGGTCACGCCACCTTATTCTCCTCAGTCAAATAGTGTGGCTGAACGCAAGAATCGTACCTTAAAAGATATGATGAATAAATGTTGTTAAGTTCTGGTTTTCCATAGAACATGTGGGGGGAAGCCATTTTGTCGGCCAACTATCTTTTAAATAAGATTCCCTGGAAGAAAGAGGATAAAACCCCATACGAATTATGGAGCCTTCCTACAAATACTTGAGAGTATGGGGATGTCTTGCTAAAGTGTTGGTACCCGGGCCAAAGAAGATGAGAATAGATCCCAAAATGGTTGATTGCATCTTTATTGGCTATGCCCACAACAGTAGTGCATATCGGTTCCTTGTGCATGAATCTAAAAACCCTAACATATACAAGAACACGATAATGGAATCTAGGAACGCATCATTCTTTGAACATGTATTTCCTTGTAATTCCAGGGAAGATGGTCCAAGTTCGTCTAAACGAACGTATGAGACTATTGAAGAGAATAGTCAGGACCAAGAGCAAAATTATGAAACTGAAAAAGAGGAAGAAGAGCTTAGACGAAGCAAAAAGACAAGGACAAAAAAATCGTTTGGACCAGATTTTCTGACCTATATGCTAAAGGCTGAACCTCAAACGTATAAAGAAGCTGTAAGCTCAACTGAGGGTCCTTCATGGAAAGAAGCCATAAAGAGTGAAATTGATTCTATCTTGTAAAATCATACTTGGGAATTAGTGGATCTTCCTCCAGGAAGTAAACCATTAGGTTCTAAGTGGATTTTCAAATGGAAAATGAAAGCAGATGGAACAATTGATAAGTATAAGACCAGACTTGTAATAAAAGGATATAGACAACGAGAAGGCCTTGATTACTTTGATACATATTCTCCCATGACGAGAATAACCTCTATAAGAATTATTTTGGCCATTACCGCTCTGCGAAATCTTGAAGTCCATCAGATGGACGTAAAGACAGCTTTTCTTAATGGGGATTTTGAAGAAGAAATTTATATGGAACAACCCGAGGGTTTTATAGCTTCAGGACAAGAAAAGAAAGTCTGAAAACTAGTGAAATCTTTGTACGGACTTAAGCAAGCCCTAAAATAATGGCACAAGAAATTTGATTGTGTCATGATGACAAATGGTTTCAAAATCAATGAGTGTGACAAGTGTGTTTATGTCAAGAATACAGAAGATGGATATGTCATACTCTGTCTATATGTAGATGACATGCTAATCACAGGTAGCAATGATAGGATGATCAAATCTACCAAGGATATGTTGAATTCAAGATTTGACATAAAAGACATGGGACTGGCTGATGTAATATTGGGAATTAAAATCATAAGGTCACCTAATGGTCTTATATTGAATCAGTCATACTATGTGAACAAGATACTTGATAAATTCAATAAGGATGATTCTGGTTTGGCCAGAACTCCAATTGATTTAAACCAACATCTGTCCAAGAATAGAGGAGAAAGTATATCTCAAGTGGAGTATGCTAGAGTGATAGGGAGTCTAATATACTTAATGAGTTGTACAAGACCAGACATTACTTTCATTGTGAGTTGTTTAAGCAGGTTCATGAGTAATCTAGGGACTGACCACTGGAAAGCAATTGTTAGAGTACTTAGGTACTTACGATATACTCATAACTATGGGCTGCATTATACGAGATTACCTGCTGTTCTAGAAGGATATTCAGATGCAAGTTGGATATCTGATATACAGGATTCTAAGGCCACTAGTGGATATGTATTCACTTTGGGAGGTGTAGCAGTATCATGGAAATCTTCTAAGTAGACAGTAATAACCAGATCCACGATGGAATCTGAGTTTGTAGCTTTAGATAAAAGTGGCGAATAAGCTGAATGGCTACGACAGTTCTTAGAAGATATTCCAGAATGGCCGAAACCTGTGCCTCAATATGTATACATAGTGATAGTCAATCTGCTATTGGCAGGGCAGAAAATGTCATGTATAATGGTAAGTCAAGACACATTCGTCGTCGACACAATACAGTTAGACAATTAATCTCAACTGGAATCATAATAATTGACAATGTAAAGTCAAAAGAAAATATTGCGGATCCGTTAACCAAAGGGTTGAATAGAGATCTAGTTGAAAAATCATCAAGGGGAATGGGACTTAAGCCCACGATATAATAGGACGAAATAGTGAAAACCCAACCTAGTTGACTGGAGATCCCAAGATCTAGGTTCAATGGGATAACTAAACTGTATAGACCGAGTAGAATCACTGTAGGCGTTACCCTCCAGGTCATTCCTGTGATGAAAATAGTGATACCCGTACGAGATAGGTTAAGCTATGCTTTTAATGATTCTTAAGAGTCGGGAATCCGAGCGGAGTAATGCGGGATATTCTTGAATAAGAAATCACCTATGTGAGAGAGAAGTGGGGCCGCTTCAAAGAAGAATTACTAGGGCTCAATTCTTTAAAACACTTACTGAACCAGGACGATGTCCACGGCCAAAATGGACATAACCATGAGAACTGAAACTATGTCAGGAAAATATCTGTGTGAGGTATACTATCGTTTACACAAACGGCAGAACAGTTCAAGGACAACGCATCTACTGATCAGCCAGTAAAGTAAGTATATTTTCACAAGAGAAGGTTCAAGGGTTAACGCCTACCTATCCTATGCAGATGTTAACCGTAGAACTCTATCACCGTGTAATGTCTTTTGTTTTCCCTCGTCGTTGGTCAATTTCATTCATGTGGGGGATTATTGGAAAAATGGTTTTTAAACCATTTTGAGGAGCCATTTTGAGGTCCAAATTTGAGTGGGACCCACTTAGTAAAATTAATGGGTCTTGGTGGATTTGCGTTCTCCGTTGCGAGAAGATCAAAATCATATATTTATACACTCAAAATGGTATTCGGGTGAATGAGAAATTGATGCTCAAAGTGTGCACATTGGAATAGAATTTTGTTGGAAAGTTGCTTATATATGTGGAATCCCATATTGCTTAGGCATGAAAGCTTGATGGACTTTATAAGGATTTGTACTTTTGGACTTGGGTAACATTGTGAACCCAAGATGCTCTCTCACGCGCTGGGGGGGGGGGGGGGGGGGAGCAAATCACAGCCCCGGTAGGTTAGGGGCCCAATGTGGGCGATGCGAATGTCGGTTCGTTGAGCTTGCCATTGTGCGGGTTATGTTTTGGAAAAAATTTTTTCTTTTTCCGACATAAATTCCGGATTTTATTTTTCTCAGAATATAAACAGTCATCTATTCATATTCCAGATGATTGTTCATATTCCAAGAGTTAAATGGGCAGCTTTAGTGGATGATTAATTCGAAATTAATCTCATTAATCTGGATTAAAACCAAATTGAATTTCGGTTTTGTAATATCCCATCCTTGAGCCTACAAAAAGAGGCCTCTACAAGCTTGAAAAAATACACAAACACACAGTACATGCTCTTCCTTTTCTGTTCTTGGTTTTTCCTTCTTGTAGTGGTTATTGAGTTTTTGGTGATAGAGGAAAGGTATTGGTTTCAAGTTCACCGGGAGCAGATTTCGATCGTGCTAGACTACCGTTGTTCGTCATTGTATCCTGGGAGACAGACGTTCATTGAAACCTTGTGTACTTACCGAAGGGGACGAATCTATTTTAAGGAAAGCGTGTCTTACGTACCTTGACGATCTACTTTTTGTGTTGTTTCCTTCGAGTTAAGGTTGAATTTCGCTGTAACAATCTTTATTTATATAATATTTGAATTTCACTTGTTCATTGTTTATGCTCTATATTTTCTAACAAACACATTATCAAATCATTCACAGGAAAAAAAAAAAAAAAAAACCAAAAAAACCAAAAGCAAAATCAATCGAAGAAAACCGACCTTAATCCATTGCAAAACGAAAGTCTCCTCGCGATTGAAAGTTCCCAGCCTTAATCCTTTTATTACTTAAGCTTCTTATTAATTTTGAATGATTCTTCATTTATGTTGTGCTTTGCTTCAATGTCTCACCTTTTTTTATATGGTTTGCATTTGATATGTTTATTCAACGTTCGCAAATAGTTGAAAAAGAAAAAAAAAAAAAAAACATAATATATTAAATCTAAAAACTCTAAAACACAAGAGACTAGTATTGAAAGCTGGGAAGGCTCAAAACCCATCAGTTATATACATCTTTGAAGAAATTGACACTAAAAAAAGATTGAAAATATTTGAAAGAACCAGGGGAAAATTAGAATCTAAATTAGCAACCATATATTAAGAAAAATTACAAACAAATTTCCAAGATGCAACTGTCAATAAAATAAAAAAACTAACATTACAGAGTTGAACAAGGAACTAAGTAGAGATGCCGAAGATTAAAAAAGGGAGATCCACATGATTTTGTGGCAAACCCCCCAAAAATCAGATATCTACAACTACCCATATGCAGGATTTGTGGCAAACCCCCGAAAAATCATATATCTATAACAACCCAAATGCAGGAAAGGAAACAAACTTGTGACCAAAATACCCAAAACGAATTTTCATTGAGAGATAAAGAAAAGAGAAATAAAAAACTTGCAAGATCAACTATATTTTGAGTTGAAACATTCCTTTGAATGAGCATAACTTCCTCAAGTCTTAACACTGCAAGCCTCATCACCAATTAGACTATCTACTTACTGACCACGGTTTTTAGAGCTCTCCAGTATACCAAAAATTTCACCAATCATGTTATCTATTAGTACACCGGCAAATTCATTATCTATTAGTCCATTTTGTAATTCTCAAAATGCTTGTCATCCTTAAAAAAAAAAAAAAAAAAATCTTTAGTTGTCGTTTCTTAGGCATATAAGAGCAAATTAGATAAAGAAAAGAAAAGGTTCAAAAGAAAAAAAAAAAAAAAAAAGTTGAATCTTATTTAGCTCTTTCACATACCGAAACTATGCAGTCACATATAGATATAAGAGGGGAAGATGATCTATTTCTATCTTTCACAGAGCTCTGTTGTCAAGTTTTATGGGTTCTATGCTTTCCAAACAAGGATGCTGCAAATATAACATGAGGAGAAAAATATGTATTATCAGATAACACAATTAAAGATAACATTGAGGAATTTCTTTAGACAGAGCTGGAATCAACTTTTAAATTAAAGTGGCTTTTATGAAAAATGAAAAAATTGAAAGAAAAAATAAAAGAAAAGAGAAGAAAATTGGATTACCCACATAATACTAATAATAAAAAATTAACCAAAAAAAATGGTCAGATTCATTTGAAGCCACTCATCTAATTCTCAAGCTAATGCCGCTTAAAATTATCACCAAACAATAGAAGGAAAGTGAGGCCGATCAACCTTTTGGGCCATTGGTGAAATGTGAAATTAACTAACCTTTCACGTAAATCTTCAAGAAATTCACATATTGAAATCACGAAGTTTACAAAATTTGGGGTAGAAAGCTAAAAACAAAAAAAGAAGAAAGTTTCATAGTACTTTTTTTTTTCCCCTTTTGCTGAAAAAAATAAATTTGCAAGTATATAAACAAATATAAGAGAATTAGATTTCAAAAGAGAGAAGACAAACATCTCACCTTAAGCAGGACGATGCAGTGGATGAGAGAGGAGAAATAGATTGAGATTTAGTCATTGTTTTAGTACAATAGTCAAGAAAAGGGGGGAAAAAAAAAAAGAGTGAAGACCCATGTTAGATACCATACCCGGAGCCCAAAAAAAAAAAATTTACATCTGTCGAGGGATTTGATTCTTAGGGATTTCGCAGTAGGATTTCTCCTCCAAAAATAAAAAATAAAAAGAGAGAGAAGAGGATTGAGAGAGATGAAAACGAAGATAGCATGGGAAAGTAAGGGAAAAAGGGTCGAAGAGAGGAGAAGCAAAGAAAAGAAAAGGGAAAAAGGACTACGCATTGAACCCATGTTTGGTGAGTCAGTTTGGACTCAAAAATTGAACCCATTTGGTGAGTAAGTTTGGTCCCAACTATACATTGGACCGTTGTACAATAAACCAAATTCGATTTATTGTACACCCAACCCATGCTTTCTGTCTCACATTGAATGAGCACTGTGCACCCACCGCCTTCTTCTCCCTCCCTCCTCCCCCATCTGCGGCTTGACTATTGCTCGGTTGACGGCGTTCACAATCGTCGGCCACCCACCCCATGTCGTCCACTGCCCGAATTGCTACATCGCGTCAATGCCGTCGTCTTGGAGTTCATTCCCTACGGTAACAACTCGCGAGCCACTCACAGCCGAATCGCGAGCTCGCCGGCCTCGCCGACAAGAAGCTCGGCACTGGACATGGAGGAAAGTAAATTTTTGACAGCGAGGGGAGGCCGAGGGGCGAGCAAGGTGGCGGTGGCTCGTGAAACTCACTAGCTAGTCGTGAAAGTCGCCTGAACTTGTTGCAGGAAGAAAAAGCCAAATCTGAAAGCCAGATCCGGCAGATTTGTATGGTAGGGGAAGAGGGGAATGCCGGTCTCGTCCAAAGCCCACGGGGCTCTGCGATGGACAAAGAGGGGGGCGAGATGTCGACGACGAGGAGGGCATGGGGAGAGACTGGCGTTGTTCTGATGTGGGGAGAGGTCGTCCACGGGGTCCACGAGTTTCCAACGACAGAGAGATGGATGAGAGAGGTCCAACCGCCTCGACTTCTTGCGGGGCGAGATGTCGACGATGACTACCACACAATGCCTTGCATCTCACGGCGGCATCCCCCTCCTTCCCCGCCTCCGACACTGAACACAGAGGAAACGGAAAGAGGTTTATTCTGTTTTTTTTTTTTTTTTAACTGTTTTGTAATCTAATATATTTGAATGCACAATAAAATTTATGTGCACAAAGCATCTAAGCCGTTTAAAACAGATCAACGGTCAAAAATTTTACGTAGCCGATTCAGGATACACGAATAAGGATTGTTTCCTTAGTCCATTTCGACGAGAGACATATGATTACCCGAATGGAAATTTTTAATGTGTGTTTTTATTTTAGTTTATTTTGTTTTTTTCATTTTTCCATTCACAACCTATAATGGCAAACTTTGTCTAGTGTTTGAGTTGAGTTTGAGATGAGATGAAATTTTTAAGTTTGAGTTGAGTTGACTTTTTAAAAAGTAGTTATAAATTTTGTTGACTTTTCAAAAAAAGATAAAAATTGAGATGAAAAATTTGAGTTGAGTTTGAGTTAAACTCATTCACCAAACATAGGCTATCTTTTCAAGTTAAACTTTTTAACTCAAACTTTTTACATCCAAACACTCAACTCAAGTTAAACTATTTAACTCAAACTTTTTACATCCAAACACTCAACTCAAGTTAAACTTTTCAACTCAAACTTTTTACCAAATGCTCAACTCTAACTCTCAACTTAACTTATCTTCAACTCAACTTAAAATTCTTAACTCAAACCATTCCACCAAACGGAGCCTAAGAAAAAGAAAAATGAAAACAATGATACATCAGGCGAGTAAGGAGAAGGGATAAAAAGAAAGGGTAAAAAGGGAGAGGGAGGTAACGACACGTTGAGACATATGGGAGTAGGACGAAACACTGGATTCACACTTCTAAAAAATTGGTAAAGAAAATAGAAATAGATTAGAACTTCCAAACTTCTAGGGTTTGTTTAGTGTTTGAGTTAAGTTTGAGATGAGATGAGATGAAATTTTTAAGTTTGAGTTGAGTTGACTTTTTAAAAAATAGTTATAAATTTTATTGACTTTTAAAAGATAAAAATTGAGATGAAAAATTTGAGTTGAGTTTGAATTAAACTCATTCACCAAACATAGGCCTAGTATTTGTCGTGTGATGACAAAAATAAAAAATAAATAAATAAATCATTTTATGTTTGCTTTTATAAGACCTATATATGCTATTATACTTGTCAAATCAAACGGTAGATTTGATGTACTAATCAACTCAAGTGATAATTCAGCATTGTAATTTGTAATTTAATAATAATATTACTAAATGGTGTTTTTAATAGCTAGAATAAAATTAAAAGAAAAAATGGAAAATGTCCTCACATTTTCATCAGTATTGAGCAATCATGTAATACAACGCACGACCCAATAGTCAGCGGATAGGACTCTTCAAAACAACCGATAATCGGATAGCACTGCCCAAAATCGCAAGAAAAATCCGCTTGGCGGCGGTGGTCGATATTGAAAGTCGGTGAACTGAACCGCTCAACATTCCTCGGTTGGCCAACGGTTTTCAGGTTTTCCATTTGGTCGGTGACCGAAAAACGGACGCCCCTTTCATTCTTCCTTTACTGCCGTTATTGTCGATGCTCAAGTTCAAATGGACTTTTTGCATATATAACCTCCAAATAAAACACCACTATAAATTTAACCTTCTTTTATATTATTTTTTTTCCTTGCACATTTTATTTATTCTATTTTTTGTTGAAAAGACAAAAAAAAAAAACCCCCCCTCATTTCTTTCTCAAAACACCACTCTCTCCTTCTTTCTCACATGCCTAACACATTTCGTCCCCCAGCCCCACCCTCCTACCCTTTTTTTTTTTTTTTTCTTCTTCTCTTTTTTTTTTTTTCCCTTCACTATTTGGCTTCTTTTACTTTTTTCTTTTTTTCCCTCCATTTGCCTTATTTTTTTTTTCTTCCGTATTTTCTTATGCTTTTTGTTAAACTCTTTTTTCTTTAAAATTTTATAGCATTTTCTTTATTCTTTTTTTTTTAGTCATGATCTAATGTTCTGATTTCCTGCCTCATTAACTGTCTCCTGATAATATTATGTCATATTATCTGAATTAAAAAATTTAACCACATAAAAAAAGCTAAATACTAAAAATTCTTGAATTAATAAATGAGTTGTTAAAATACTATTGAGGAGATAGTCATCGAAAGAGAAAAATGAGACAACATATTTGAACTTTTTCTTTTTACTCTTTACATTTTTACATTTTTATTTTAAGTATCTAATACCTTTTTTCCTTTCCTTTTTTTGTAATCTTCCCTATTTAAAAGTTTTTTTCGTATTCATATGTACTGTAGTTAATTTTGCTATATAATAATTTTATTTTGTTTTGTTTAAACATTTTCTCCATTTATTTCAAATCAGAAGTGAAATTACCTTTAGATTATATATGCAACCATTCTAAGTCTTATATTTTTAACTATATATTGTGAAAATAATTTTTATTTATGATTTATTTATATCAAAATTAGTTTTTAAATAATTTTTTATTTTAATATTTTCATTATGTCTAAAGAAATTTACAAATTTAACTTTTAACAAAAACTCATCGTTTTGGTTGAAACTCTTTTTTTAAAAACTTTTTCATTAGTTTTCTTTTCTTTAAAATTAACCCTTTTTGTGTTGCTTTTTTTTTTTTTTTCTCAACTTTTCTACTGCAAGATTTTATTTATTTTATTTTCTCCACTTCTTAGTATCTATGAATATATACAAGTGTCAAAAAGTATTGTTCCATCAATTCGTCTAAAACGGTTCGTTTTGAACGAAAAAAATTTTGCATTTGTTTTTGGTCCAAATTTTTTTTTGACCAAATTTTTTTTTTCCATTTTAATCATTTTTCTTTGTGTTTTTTGTTTACTTTTGTACTTAATTTTTGGTCCTCTTTTTTTGTTTTTTTCAAATCATTTTTTCATTTTAGTCCTTTTTTTTTTGCCCAAATTTGTTTTTCCCATTTCAGTCCTTTTTTCTTATTGATAAATTTCTTTTATTTTAGCTTTTAAATTGTTATTCAAATTATAAGCTTTCACATTTAGGAATTTAAATTGGAAAAATAATAAGATTCTGTCACGACCCGACCTACGTAGGACCGTGACTTCGTACTTACTTAACTTAAATACTAATTTTGGAACGACCCGATTTTGTGGGGCCATTACCTTACCATGTTTACTTAAACATACTTTATCTTAAAACTTACTTTGGCTTTATGTAAAAATACGGAAATGTTTTTTTTTTCTTTATTCTTTCTTTTTAAAATTCAATTTAAAACTTAACTTATACTCATATTTATTTATATGTACTTACTCGAGTACCGAGTTTTCAAACCACATTTTTACAAATCATACTAGTTATCATATACTAGTACCATCGACTTATCATAATATAATACAAACACATTTTACAAAACATATTTTCCAAAACTCGTGGTGGTGTCCAACCCAAATTTCATAGTCTGCAGTGCCATCTCTCCACAGTCTTGTATCAAGCATTTCCGGTAGATTGCTTACCTACAGCATGAACGTAAGTTATGAGCTTATGCTCAGTAAGTACAACTTTCTATTCCGCAAAACATTTTTAGTAAAAGAATGCATGAACCGATTATGTTTTCTTATGTTAATTTGGTTTTGGGCCCCTTACATAACATGAGTGCACGTACCGTGACGTGTAGCCATGGAGTGATTGGGGCGGCCAGTCCAATCCAACTCAAACCATGAACCAAACCGTTTAACATGGAGTGGTTGGGGCAGCCAATTCAATCTAACTCAAACCATGGACCAAACCGTTTAAACCCACCCTCGAGGCAAGTCGGTACAACACAAGAAAACTTGCTTTTCTTATCTTATTACATGAAAACTTATTCTTGGTTGATTATACTTGAAAACTTGAATCTTAACTGTTTCTTACTTGAAAACTTAATCTTGTTCTTATCATGTGATTTATTATTAGTGAACATGCTTTCATGATGTCACAATAATAAAACATAAAACATAAAACATATGTACATCATGTAAATCAATGCATGAATTTTTGAAAAACATGCAATGTAATAAAAACATTTTGCTCATACTGTAGGCGGAGTTGTACTTACAAATTGTCATATGCTCTTGGTCTATCATTCCATCAAGGCACGACAACAGGTTATGTTTCAAACAGGATGCAAGATAAGAGTCGTTCTATCTTACTATAAACCATAACATACTAGATCGGTATCCAATCTGACTACCTTTTGTAATCATAAATACAAATCCTATCATAATAAACCGGTATCTTATCCGATTACCATTGATACCTTAATATAGTAAACCGGTATCGTATCCGGTTACCATTGGTAATCATGGATACAGGTCCTAACATAACAAATTGGTATCCCATCCGATTACCATTGGTCATATCCTTTTAATTTACTGGGATGCATGTGTGCAGGAAATTTCATGTACCATGCACAGTTTTAAAAATCCCACTTTAGCTTTAAATTGGTTTAAAATTTGCGAAAACTTTCTCCATAGAAGTTGTAGATCTCATCGAAATCTACAACTTTCATTTCTTGTCCAACACTTAATCTGCATTTAACTTGTCTATTTTTCTCTTTGAAAAATTCTCGCCGTGTACAGTACTTGAACTGGCCGGTTTTGAAAACTGATTAAAACGAAGGCCTTTGGAGCCTGTTTTTCAGAAACTGTCTATGTCACCCCCTAGAATTTTTTGTGTTCTAAAACTTTTCAGTTTTAACATTTTCCAAATTCGGCTTCTAAAAAGCTCAAAATCCAGTTTCCAGAAAACTGCCCAGATTATTTTTCAAAAACCGGCAGTTTGTATTTTTGTTGGTTTTCGTTTAAAATCAGTGCACCCTACCTCAAACGGGCAAAGCCGTGAGTCTACATTAACATGCAGCGTGTTGGATTCATTCTTAACATTCGATCATACACTAATCTTTTTACTTAAAAAACACAAAGTTGATAGCCTTACTAGCTTACCAAGTTGTGTTTTTTTAGGTTAATTTTTTAACCATCATACACTTAACATTCACAATCACCATCATCATAATCATCATAAAATCTCCGTACTTAAGCATGTGAAGGCATTTTCACAAACACATGATGAGCAATGAGTACACATAACTTTAAACTCAACATAGAGCATAAAAATCAAACCCATGCTTAAAACTTAGCAAATAAGATAATCTAAACTTAGATCAAGCAGAGACTAAGCATATAAAAACCATAGCATGGTAAGATAAGAAGCATGAGCTTATGCTCTTACAACCAATAGCTTGAAATACACAAAAATCTCATAAACAAAAACTTAATGAAATTCTTAGTTAGAGGGTTGAGATTATACCTCTAAAGCTTTGAAAGAGTGGTTCTAGACCTTGTATGAGCAAAAATTCTTGCTCCACTCTTCCACCATAGCAACCGGCCACCACCTCCTTCTCTCACTCTCTCTCTCTCTGTTTTTTTTTTCCTAAGTCTTGAGAGGAATAGTTGAGAATGAACTAGAAGTTGGGAAGTTCACTAACCACCCCTATTTATAGGTGAAAATTTCCAAATTTTTCACATATATTTTTATTTATAAAATTCTCCTTGAATTGCATATTGGTCCTTAAAAGAAAAAATATTTGCCTTCTAGTCCCCATGAGTTGGCTGGCCATGTGGAGCATTTTTGGGCTAAAAATCCTTTCATAATTATCCATCTTTCCATAATTTCAAAAATCCCCAAAATAATGGATTTATCTATGATGAGGTGTCCTCCAAGTAGGGCCATGTTTGGCATTCCTCCTAATACGCAGTCTATTTTCTTAATAATCCAGATAGTACTAATACTGTTTTAACTATCAACAGTATAGTCTAGCTGGACTGCAGTCCAGAATTTATCTGTACTTAACTGGATAGCGTATAGGTTTTTCTTAGGACTTGAAACTACTTAGACCTTATTGCTCCAAATATTATTCCTGATTTTTCTGGAGTGATCTCATTCCTTATTCTTACTTCTTCATCCATAATGACGGTCGGCCACAATATAATTTCAATACTGATTATTATACTGCAGTACCATCTTAATCATGTCGTAAATTATCCTGGTCATTCATTGGCCCGAACAAAAATCATAATTCATGGTTCGGCCTTTTTCATCATAAAGTCTTATCCTTGATTAAATAAATTATCATTGAGTCTCATAATACTTATAAGAACTCAAACATACTCTGATAATCAAATCAGATCATGAGCTTCATGTTGACATACATGATTCAGACTTAGATTTTCCTTTATATCTAAGGAAATCACAAGTTCGTCAAAATTTTGGGTTATTATAGATTCATCATTTTTTTTGGTCATTTTTCGGCCTAAAAATTTTGGAATTTCTCAAGTGATTACGATATGAACAATACAGGGAAAACTATGTAGAACGAGCATACTATTTGTATCAGTTGGTACGGTTAGAACAGTCGGGACGATCAGTTCGGTCGGTTTTAAACGGAATCCAAGGTCTTCTCTGAAATTCCCAACTATTCACAGTCGGCCCGAACAAGTCTTCCGACCGTTCTGTCAATCTATACAGTCTTCTCATCTTTTCCTCGTTATTTCAAAGTTTTTTTTTTTGGCATAAAAATGAATGATATTAATATATATTAGTAATATAGACTTGTCAATTAAAATAACTTGATGTGAATTGATATTTAAGAAGTTTAATATCAAGATGAACATCTTATGATACAACGGTTAGTACGGTGTACATTAACAAACCATATAACGGTTCGCATAGTTTCTCAATAATAAACCAAATCTCACACTATTATTACCAAGTCACCATGATACATTTTCAAATATGATTAAAATCATATTAATTTTTTATTTTTAAATCATGATTCCACTTAATTACGATTAGAAAGTTTTAATTAAGTAGATTCATAATTATAAAAAATACAAACTAATGCAATGTTAATCATATTTCATTTGCATCATATTGACTTAAGAATTATAATATGAGATTTATCAATTATTGAACGTTAATTGCATCTTGACCAAGCGAAGCTAGCGAACCATGACCCCAATCATACAAGAAGATCACGCAAAACATTGCGAACCGTCTATGTAGACTAACTAAACCGTGTGGACTGTTAGACACTAAGACGGTCTTCTCAATCATGTTTCAAAACTTTAATTGTGAACTTAATAGTGTTTTCATAATAATAGTAAGACAATAATAATCAGATCACACTATACACATAGAGTTATGATTATAAAGTTTTAATTAAGTAAAGTAATTATTATAAATGTGAAGTAATCCAAATTTTAATCATATTTCAAAAATGTGTCATAATGATTTGATTATCGAGTACTAATTGCTTCTTGATCTAAGTAAATTGAGCATTCCATGATCCTGATTACACAAGTAGAACAAAGTTAACCTTGATAATTATTATACGGATCATCCATGAAAATCGTGTAGACTGTGAAGACCGTTCTATTCTAAGACGGTCTTCTCATTTAAAATTATTACATATAAATTCTATTTTAAGTTTTTTTCAATTAATAAGTACATATTAACTAGATACATCATAATAAAAATGTGACTTGTGAATTTAGTAGTGTTACCATAGTAATAGTGTGGCAATGGTACCCTAATTAGGGGTGACAATTCGTGTCATGTGTCAGGTTTGTGTCGTGTTAAAGCCGTATTAATTTTTGTCTTTCCCAACCTGTACACGACTTGTGACACGAAAATTTCTTCAAACTACAACACGAACACGACACGAACACGTAATAGGTTGACACGACACGAACCGAAATTGACATGTAACTCGAAATTAACCTGCGACACGAACTGAACTAATATGAATTTGATCCAAATTGAACTCGCAACTCGAATTGGACCCAAATTGAACCCACAACTTGAATTTGATACAAAAACCAATTCAATTTAAGCAAATTATATCCCAAATTCATAAAAAACCAACAAGAATAATAATTTACCTTCAACAAGAACATATCATTGATAAAACAACAAATTTTAAGGTTTGTTTTAAAATCCACAATCATAAAATTAAACTTCCAACTCAAGTGCAAAGTTCACAATCATAGTTAGGCAAAGTCCTATTACAAACATCTTAATAAAGCCCACAAATGTAAATACAAATATAAAAAAAATCTAAATTTAAACAACATAACAACAAAAAAATACTGAGTTCTAGTAGACAAATATAATCAAATAAATAGCCACACCGATATTAATAAAAAACAAACACAACAAGTATAACTCAGGCACATCCAGAGTTAGAATCTTGATCAACTGTTTTCTCCTCATCAATGTTGAGATTGACAACATTTTGAATAAGCTAATCCATATCTTGGTCAACTGTTTTAATTCCAACTACACGAGAAAGATTGAAAAAGAATTTATGATTATGAGATTAATTTAACAATGCTAAGTAATAATAGAAAACTTAGGAAAATTTACCTTCACTGCCAAACAACCAATCTCTTGAGCATATAATTGCCTTAACAGTATCATGCTTAAGAGAGCTGCGAAACTGGTCAAGTATACGACCACCAATACTAAATGCAGCTTCTGAAGCAACTGTTGATAGAGGAATACTCAAAATATCACGAGCAATTACAGCAAGTATGGGGTAGCGACATTGGTTTGTCTTCCAACAGGAAAGGATACCTAGATTATCACTCATTCTCATATTGGGCTCATCCAAAAAAAAGTTTCAACTCCGATTTGCTATTTGCACCAGAAAAAGAATCAGAGGAGACATCATCAAATTCCTATACAACAAACAACAAGCATTAGTTTATAAAAATCACTAGTTAGTAAAAAAAAAAAAAATGGAATACAATTATTACCTTGAAAAGATTAGATTCATCCACATTCATTGTTTGCGTTACTTTACTCTTATTCTTTTTCTCACTAGAGGGTGGAGTGACATTTGCACCTTCAGCAAGCTTCAACTTGTATTCTTCAAAAAGGGCTTCCAACTTCGTACGTAATGAGAACAACTTAGAAGAGTTTTTCCCATAAGCTTTGTCATAGCAAAAAGCAACAAACTCCAGCTTATACCGAGGATCCAATACAAGTGCTAAAGCTACGATGGGGTTGAATTCTAACCAATATTTCTGAACTTTGCTCCACATATCCAAGGCCATACACTTCAAGTATTCATCTCCAGATTCCATGGTAGATTTTAAGATGATGTAACAATCAAAAATTGCTAGAAAGTACAAATTGATTGTGGGATATTTGGTGCTAGAAAATAGAAGTGTTGCTTTGTAAAACCATTTCAGAAATTTTGAAATTTTATGAACTCTTTACGACTCCTCGGTTGAAAGACAATGCTTATAATTTGAATCACTCAACTCCAAGTGCTTAAAAGCACGTTGGTAAAAGATGGCACTTTCAAGTATAAGGTAAGTTGAATTCCACCGAGTAATCAAGTCTTAGGACAAGCCTCTCTTGCTACCCATTGAGACCAACTTAATGTTGGGATCTAAATGTGCCCTAAGGATAGAAAATCAATATTAGAGATTTTATGTAAATATGACATTTTGATATTAATAAGAGGAGGTTATTCATGTTTAATAAGTTGTGTCCTATTTTCTTTCATTTGTTGATTGTATGGTTATTTTGAGCAAACATAAAATACTCCTTAGCTGTTAGTAATATATCAGATTACCATATGTATACGGGGTATACATAGAAGACGTGGTAATTTGATAACAGTCTAAATAAATAGTCCGCAATCGATGGAATAAGATTTGGGGATCTTATTCATGATAAGATTGTAAAGGTTGTCTACTTCCTTGGAGGGATGGTTTGTCTTGACCATTGGATAGGTTCCGAGTAGAAACTTTAATGTATACCAGTATTGAGGTATGACATTGGACTGGACCTAAAGTGTGAATTGATTCGGTTTAATAATTCCGTTTATAAGAATCAATGACGCTTTGATTATCATCCTGTATTAATCTTAATCCTGAAATGATTACTTGAATTCATATCCATGGCTTATGTACTTTAATGCACTACAGGTGAGACACTGTTAATTCATGGTCAATATACTTGTGTTTTGGGTGCATGACTTATGGATAGAGAAATCAAGATTCATAGATATAGAATCCATAGCTATCTTAACGATAGTAAATGTTATCTACTTAAAGGCATTATTCGGGGGTTGAAAGATAATATAACAAGATCTTGGCCATCGGTTTACTTTGTGTTCTCTGGTGGTTTACCAATTGTATGGTTTTACAATTGGTGATTCTTTCAGTAGAGAAAAATGGAACTTTAAGTTAAAATGACTGAAAAGGTAAAACGGAAAAAGTCCTTAATTCAATCATGGATAACATATGGGGATTAAGCAAGCGATGAATAAATCATGGAAGAAACACTACGTTAGAGAGCTTTCGTAATACGGTATGTAAACAGAAGTTTAGCTTCAAACTTTTAGTGGAATAGTTTTGAAGTTGATAATTGATGAATAATTAATCTAGGATTAATTTTTTACAATTATAGGAGCCTCTTTACATATTTCCATTGGGTCCCTATATTAGCTCATATAGTTTCATATAGCGTCTCGGGATTTGTCCCTAATGAGATCGGTAAATTTAAATGGAATTTAATTATGTCTATTCAGACATAGTACTCTCTAACATGCAATCCAAAAAGGATTGGACATGTGAAATTTGTAGACAGATGATTTGTCAACATGTGATTGGTTAATTTGAATTTTGGAAATAAGATTGTGTTTGAATTATTTAATTTTGGAAAACAAAATTCTTCTATCCTAATTAAAAAAGGTGCACGGTTTTTAATTGAATGGAGAGAAGAAAATTTTGTTTCAAAATTATTCAAATATATTCCTAACATTAAATTATTAATTGATTTAAATAATGGAGATTATTTCATGAATTTTTCTTTCCTAACTAAAAGAGGTGCACGGTTTTTGTGAGGAAAGAAAATTTAAAATATTCCGTTGATTTAAAGTAATTAATATGGATAATGTTTGTGGAAAATATTTATTCAAATAAGTGAATCTTATTTAAATTCGAAAAGGTTTAAAAGAAATTTGAATCTAAATAGGACTAGAATCTTTTGACTAGTCTAGATTCTTGATTTAAAATTTGAACCACCAATCAATCTTTATTTCTCATAGTGGCCGAATTTTTTAAGGGATATATCTCCCCTTGGAAAAACGTTTTTTAGGTTCAATGAATCTAACCCTAAAGTTGTATGATCTTTTGGTTCAAAATTTATCTGGAAAAATAATTATTAATTATTTTTCAAGAAGGAGATAAATTTTGAAAATGATTGGACTTCTATATAAAGGCTAGGAATTCTTGAAAAACTAATTTTTTGGTTATTCATAAGAAGAAAAATATTTTTTAGAGTAGAGAGAAAAACCAATTAGTTTTTTCTACATTATAAAATTCGGCTATCTTGTGAGGAAAAAAAATGAGAGAAAATTCTATTGAATCAAAACTGTGAGGAAGGTTAAACCGAGTGATAATTTTCATAGGAGGTTAACCGGTTCCTGTTTTGTAGTTTTGAAGCAAGAAGCTGGATCATTTTCTCAACGAAAACATCGGAATTGAGAAAGAATGATCTAGACTTCGGAAAGCATTACCGGTCGCTTGGATTCATAAAACGTGTGCCCACACACACTCTGAGACGTGGAACTCTAGAATAGTAGAGAAGACACGTTGGTCAAACGTTTTAGTAATTCCGGAATCGAAGAAATAAGGTACGCTTGATCATGAATTTAATTTATTGTTATATGCATCATGAGCTTATTTTCCGAATCAGCATAAAAATTTTAAAACTTCCGCTGCACCATAACTCTGATATCTGAACTGATTTTTCCAACAATTGGTATCAGAGCCAACTCATGATCATGTATATAACATAAATTATTTGATCGAATAAATTTTTCTCTATGCATTAATGAAATATTTTAGACAGTTGGCACTCTAGGTTTTATTTTGTATATGTTAAATATATTATGAATGGATGTATGGATGAATGAATGCTTTATATTATTTTTATAATGTATGATGCTTGTTCAATTTTGCCGGTCATGATTTCATAGAGGTTAGAATTTGTATCTAGGTTTTTCAAGTGTAATAGATGCGGTATATTATCACCGCTAAGTCGTTATTTCAATTTCTAGAATTTTTTGTAAGCCGGAAACGGCGTAGGAATTTTTTTTATAAAATTCGGGCTACAATGGATTCGAGAAGATTGAAGATGAACGAAGGTATGGAAATTTTCAAAGGATGTGATTTTTTGTTTTTTGGAATTTTTCAATTAAAAAAACATTTTTTAATTAAAAAAAAATCAAATCAAATCACAGAATCTTTTTGAAAATTTAATTTTCCAATGATATGTGATCTTGATAATTTGGAAATTAAAATTGAAAATTTAAATTTAAATTTAATGGATATTATTATGAATTTTAAAATTTTGTAATTTGAATTTGAAATTTGAAAATTTCAAATTTTTTTTTTGAATTTTAAAATTTAATAAACCGGATTTTTATTTAAATTTTGATATTTTGTAATTTTGATTAAAATTAAAAATCACATATAGTCTTTTTGAAATTTAAATTTAATTTTAAATTTGAAAAGATGTGACATTGGGGAAGGAAGACACATTAAAGAAGGATACAAGGCATGGATCTACAAATGAAGGCCGATATATGTTTCGGTTAATTTTTGTAAATTTTGCAATTTTCTTTTCTTTAGGATGGAATCATGATCCACGGCTATTTACATATTTTGCAAACCATGGATGATGTGTTGCTAGATAAATATGTTATACTATTTCGTGATGTATTGATAACATGCCATATAGACTAGGGAGAGCCACTCAATAAATATTGTTTATGCATGAAAAACAAAAACCCTAATTTAAAAGATTGAATGGGAGAAGGTTTTACACACTAAGACCTACGGCCTCCATCGTTGGTCCAACAGTTACGTATGGTAGTGCCTACTACTCGGTTTTGATCCGAGAATTCCCTTCGGATAGGTATCTTACCTAGAGCGCACACTGATTTAGATTTTCGAAAGGATAACAATTTTGGGCATATTTAATGTTTAGATCACCCCTCGGTGGCGGATGTAAAATATGGATTCAAAATTGGAAACGATGGTTACACACTTATGCTACTTTATTTATTAACCCTCCCTCGAGGCTCTGTTATATAAAGTAGTGGTCAAATAAACGATAGTTAATATATATTTAATGGAGTTTTCTCCATGAACGAATATGTATTAATCGGAAGGGATCCGTATTCTTGGCTAGTATTCTATAACTACCCCTCGGTAGCTTAGAAAGCAGAAGCTAGGAATTATCGTTGTAAGGTATGTGTTTTAAGGGTTTTACACATGAACATTTAGATTGTATATAGATCTTTTTATTTCATTACAAAACCATATTTTATAAACTGATAAGATGTTTGCTCATACTCATTACATGTTTTCTTATTATAGATCAAAATATCGAGCCCTTTATTTGTGATACTAACGCAAAACAAATTAACTGGTGAGAATTTTAATGACTGGAAAAGGAATTTGCTTATCGTCCTAAACTTTGAGAAACAAAGTTTTGTCCTAACCCAACCTCGACCGCCAACGCCTACGATCGATGCTCCTGATAGGGATTTTGTAGCGCTTGAGCGCTGGGACAATTCCAACCTAAGTGCCATGTGCTATGTTCGGGCGAGCATGTCTAACGTGCTCCAGAAACAGCATGAGGAACATCAAACTGCTAGGTAGATCATGGATAACCTGGAGCAAATGTTTGGTGAACTAACTATCCAGGCTAAGACCGATGCTATCAAAGGTCTCATGAACTGCAGGCAGAAGGTTGGAACTCCCATCAAGGAGCACATGATGACAGTCATGGCTTATTTGTCTGAGGCTCAGGGAAATGGGGCTGATATCGATGCTGCAACTCAATTGGTTATGGTTTTCCAAACCATATCCAAGGATTTCGATTTGTTTCAGGCATCCTACAACCTTAACCGAAAGGAGATGTCTTTAACGAAATTGATGAAAGAGTTGCAAGCCTTTGAGAACATTTTTAAGGGTTCTGGATCTAAGGCTGAGGCAAATGTGGCTGAAACTAGTTTGCCTGCTCCTAATCCCAAAAGGAAGAAGGAAAAGGGAAAGAACAAGGGGAACAAGCCTGTGGTGAATGCACCTGTTTCTAAGAAGTCTACCAAGACTAAGAAGCGAAAGGTGGATCCCAAAAAGGCTAAGTGCTTTCATTGTGGGAAGAAAGGACATTTCAAGAAGGATTGCCAAGAATACATGTCTATGCAAAAGCGAAAAGGTAATTTCGATGTCCTGTATCTTGAGGGTTGTTTAGTGGAAGAATCTAAGGACAATTGGGTTATAGATTCTGGAGCTACTAACCATGTTTGTATTTCTCTACAGAGGTTCAAGGTAACGAAAAGTCTGCATAAGGAGGACTTTACGTTAAGAACTGGCGATGGGACGTTGGTGTGAGCTGAAGTAGTGGGAGAAGTGCATCTTTATTTTGATGAATTTAGGTTTATTGTTTTAAGACATTGTTTTTATGTTCCTAGTTTTAAGAAGAACCTAATTTCGGTAGCTTGTTTAATTAAAGATTCTTATTCAGTTTCTTTTAATAATAAAGTTGTTATTAGGAAAAACAATTATCTTATCTGTAATGGATGGATGCATGGAAATCTTTATTTTATCAAACCTAAGATGCACTCACTGCTTGATACAGAATTGGAAAAGAACTCTAAAAGACATAGGTCTTCTCACTCTAACAAATCATATTTTTGGTATTTACGACTTGGTCACATAAGCCTTAACAGAAATCAAAGGATGGTAAAGGAGGAATGCCTTGACTTGTATGAGGTTGAACCTTGGCCACAATGTGAATCCTGTTTGGAGAACAAGATGACTAAACGGCACTTTGCTGCCAAGGATGGTCGTGTCAAGGAACTTTTAGAACTTGTGCATACGGATGTTTGTGGTCCCATGAACATAGAAGCACGTGGTGGGTATGAGTATTATATTACTTTTATTGATGATTACTCAAAGTATGGATATATCTATTTGATGATCCGCAAATGCGAAGCCTTTGACAAGTTCAAAGAATTTCGGGCTGAAGTGGAGAAACAATTAGGCAAGTCCATTAAAACACTTCAATCGGATCGAGGTGGGGAGTACCTATCGGATGAGTTCTTAGGATATTTGATAGAGAATGGGATACAATCCCAGTTAACTGCACCTGGTACTTCTCAACAGAATGGTGTAGCTGAGAGAAGGAATAGGACCCTATTGCATATGGTCTGGTCTATGATGAGTTACTCCATATTACCTTTGTCATTTTGGGGGCACGCCATACAAACTGTATGCTATCTTCTGAATAACGTTGTTGGGGTTAGAATTCGTCTTCCCTTTACAACGTTAGCTTCTAACAGTTTGTCTAACGAACGACGAACTTCCTACTTTTGGGCCGGACCCAACTTATAATATTACTTTATCATGGGCAACAATCGATCACATAATTGGGTCAGACCCAATCCATTCCATTCAATCTCGAACGATGATCGCTCGTTTAACATGGGCCGGACCCAGTTTACGATTCTAATTCATTACAATATGAATAACGCTTGTTCACACTCGAACATCGAACCAACAGATCAAATGTGATCTTTATATAATCTACGAACGATGGATCACAATGACAAAGGCATGTGTCCTAACTATCGTTCATCGCTCGTGTTCGACAGATCAAGATATATCTCCTATAATCGTCGGACCCAATGTCAACAATGACATTACATCAGTAACCGCGAAGACCATTGTCCGAGATTAAGGTTCACCCTGGTAACCATTTGATCTAAATCTCCAATGGCATGCTTACACGTGTCCCTTAGGATAATATCTGAAACTGTCATTAGCAGTTATGGGTTCAGACCCACAGAACTTCTTCTATAAATAGAGGAAGACCCCCCTCTTCAGAGGAGACCGACCAATTTCTGACATATTTCCACTCTGCCGAAATCTCTCTAGAAATCACTTTGAGAATTCTAAAATCACCATTGTACTCGATAATATTGATTTATAGTGAAATTACTCACTGACAAAAGGACGTAGCACATCGTTGGGCGAACCTCTATACATCTTGGTGTCAATTTATTTTCTATCTTTCATTATGTTCATTTTCTGACATGAAAATCTGTTCTTATGTTGTTTTATAAGTTTCATCACGATGTCCAAGGGCCCAATTAATCGATTACAATATTTTCTGTACTAACTTTTCTATTAAATTTTTGACTGTAGAAAACTAGCATCTACAGTTTGGCGCCCACCGTGGGGCTCTTGGACGTCTTACTTCAGAAATTTACAAAGCAACTATCATAGCAGAACACGAACACCAGGAAGAACTTCCCCAGGGAAGCCCGTCAACCACCCAGAAGCCTCCGACTCAGGAGCAAATTCCCAGATCACTAATCTAACACGATTAGTGGAAGAACTCACTCGGAAGCACGACAGTCAGCAAAGTCAGATGCAGAACATCGCTGCAGAAAACCAGATTCTCAAGAACCAGTTGATGTCCAACTCTCAAACCGCCTACTCATACTACTACCCGTACTTCGGGTACTCAATCGGAACGAGCGCTGGGGACTGGAACCCAGCTACCTCACAATATCCCCAAGGTGTGAACACTGGGGGCTGGCAACCATCCACACCCCATTACCAACATGGGACGAATGCTGGGGGTTTGCAACAAGCAACGCCTCACCAACAACGAGCGTCGAGGGCTACTTACAACCCTGTGGTTCAAATGCAACCCCTATTCACACCTGGGGACACTCCAGTTATAAACAAGTGGCGAGCCCAGCAGAGGCAAGCAGCACCAGGATCCGAAAACAGAAGCTGGATCACTCCAACTCGGCGTTCAACACCTGACAGACCAATACCACCAAGTCTCATTCAACAAGAGCCGGCGAACGTTGAAGACTTAATGAGGAGTATAATGTCCGAAGAAATGAGGACATTAGAAGCACAAATGCAGCAGCGCTTCTCCTCACAGATACATAAGGCAACGACCTCTACTCCAGGGTTCAACGACCTTGCCAGTGGTGTCCGCGAGACGCCATTGACAAAGCGGATCACCAACACAATCACCCCCAAGTTCAACAACATTTCTTTTCCTTGATTTGACGGAATGTCAGACCCTCATGACCACCTCCTACAGTACAAGCACATCGTTCAGTCGACAAACATCCCAACCGTAATGCTCGATGACATGATGTGTAAGCTATTCGTACAAAGTTTGAAAGGAGCAGCGTTGAGATGGTTTTGCAACCTCCCTCCGGAATCGATAGACTCGTTCGATGAACTCTCCCTTGAGTTTATGCGAAGTTATTCCGTTCACATCCAATCCGGCAAGACAACCAAGGATCTCTGGGGTGTGATCCAGGGACCACACGAGTCGCTGCGCGCTTACGTTAAGCACTTAAGCAAAGCTATTTCAGAAATATCAGGGCTCGATGATGGGACGGTGAGAGAAGCATTGAAGAAGGGTTTAAGGCACAAATCCTTATTCAAGAATGAGATATGTGCCCGATACCCTCCGACGATCCAAGACGCTTTGCATCGAGCGAAGGGATTCATCGAACTTGAGGAGGAGAACGAGCAAGTTGAACGAGACCTTGCTCGAACTAAGGAGGAATTCTCGAAGGCTCGTAACGAGCAAGACAAGACCTTCAGACGCGAACACCCGCACCCGCAACGTCGAACGGAAAGCAGAGTCGAACGATCGACCAGGCGTGATCATAAGCATCCCCTCTCACCACCAAAGTATGCCCTTGGCATAAGTCCTTCCGAACTCATTGCTCACCTCAAGTGACAGGACTTTGTCACTTGGCCAAAAAAGTTGCCTGAGAACCCAGCCAGAGACACGAGCAAATATTGTGAGTTCCACCGAGATCATGGTCACAATACCATTGATTGCAGGGCATTTAGAGCAGAAGTGGCCGAGCTTTTGAAGAAGGGCCACCTTCGTGAACTCCTGACCGACAATGAGTCGAAAGAGCACAGGGTCGTACAGCAGGTCGAAGACTCGCCTTCCCCTCCGCCCGTCCGAAAGTCGATCAATGTTATCTTCGGTGGATCAATTTATAGTGGAGAGACTGTAACAAGTGTTAAGTCCCATCGAAGGAAGGCCACACAGCCAGTCGCAACAACGCTTCCAGAATATCCAATCGAACATTCGATTAGCTTCCACAG
Organism: Ficus hirta; assembly: GCA_038430175.1. NCBI lineage: Eukaryota > Viridiplantae > Streptophyta > Magnoliopsida > Rosales > Moraceae > Ficus > Ficus hirta. The sequence goes on along the minus strand of CM076586.1, from coordinate 3,949,631 downwards.
CAGCGAAGCCACTAGTCTAAGCCGACCCCACGATGACGCATTGGTTTTAACATTGAACGTGTCGAACTGCGAAGCAAGTCATATTCTCGTTGACAATGGAAGTTCTGCAGACGTCCTTTTCCTCTCAACTTTGAGGAAAATGGAGTTATCAGAGACAGACATTGAAAGCTCGACGACCATTTTGACCGGTTTTAATGGAGAGTCGACCGCGGCCGTTGGTAAAATTAGGCTTCCAATCTTCGCGGCAGGAGTAAACAAGTTGACCACTTTTCTGGTTTTGGATTGTCCATCGGCATACAACATTATTCTTGGTAGGCCATGGATTCATGAGATGAAGGCTGTACCTTCCACGTACCATCAGCGCATCCGATTTCCGACAAAGAGAGGAGTCAAGGAGATAAGGGGGAATCAAGAAGTAGCCAGTACTTGCTACCTTCATTCCTTGAAGATGAAGAAGACTGATTGCTTATAGCAACTAGAGAAGAAGAAAGAATCGAGCGATCAAGTATTACCAGACGTCGAACAACTAGATGAGATCCAGATAGACCCAGCCCAGCCAGATCGAGTCATCAACATTGGCTCTATGCTCGACGACACTATTCATACACAGCTCCTGAGTTTCCTTCAGAATAATCAAGACTGCTTTGCATGGTCGCACAAGGACATGCAAGGCATCGATCCAGAAGTGACAACACATCGACTCAATGTCGATCCAAGCAATAAGCCTGTTAAGCAGAAACGAAGGAAACTTGGTATCGAGCGGAACAAGATCATTAATGACGAAGTACGAAAGTTAATCGAGGCTGGATTCATTAAAGAGGTGCAGTATCCTGACTGGCTAGCGAACGTTATGATAGTCAAGAAGAAGAACGGAAAATGGAGAGTATGTATAGACTTCACCGACTTGAACAAAGCCTGCCCGAAAGACAGTCTTCCCCTTTCACACATCGATCGTTTGGTTGATGCCACAGCGGGTCATGAACTACTCTCGTTCGGACGCATTTTCAGGCTACAATCAGATTCTCATGCATCCGATGATCAGGAGAAAACAACGTTCATTACAGAAAGAGGAATCTACTGTTATAAAGTCATGCTATTCGGGTTGAAAAACGCGGGCGCTACATATCAAAGGCTTGTCAACGTAATATTCGCTGATCAACTCGGTCGAACGATGGAGGTATACATAGACGATATGCTGGTCAAATCATTGAAGGCTGCAGACCACATTGGACACCTTTCAGAGTGCTTCTCGGTACTTAGACAACACAACATGCGTTTGAATCCCTCCAAGTGTTCGTTTGGTGTCTCGTCTGGGAAGTTCTTAGGTTACATTGTTACGCAGCGAGGAATCGAAGCAAACCCTGACCAAATACGAGCGGTAATGAACATGCCTTCACCAAAGAATAAGTGAGAGATCCAGAAGTTGACTGGACGAATAGCGGCGCTAAACAGATTCATCTCTCAATCGACCGACAAATGCCAGCCATTTTTCAAAATGCTCAAAGAGAACAAAAAGTTTTAGTGGAACGAACAGTGCCAACAAGCTTTTGACGAGCTGAAAAGGTATCTGTCCACACCTCCAATATTAGCCAAATCACAAACAGGAGAATGTTTATTCATTTACTTATCCGTAACTGAAGTTACGGTAAGTGCCGTTCTAGTGCGAGACTCGAGCGGTGAATAGCCGGTCTACTAACTCTCCTCTCCACGCCCTCCAACACCGCTCCCAAAGTCTCCTCATCCAGAAATGTTGTCGAAAAAATATCAGTAAAATAACTTTCAACCACAACAACAATCTCCTCTTTCTTGGTGACCCATACTCCCAGATTGTCTTCCAACCCTTTAATGCAATTCTTATTCCATCTATACGAGGCCTTGGTGTGAAAAATTTGGTATTCTAATCATCCCCTCGAAGCCAATTCACTCGCGATCTTTGCTTCCGTAATATTCTTCTAGTCCCAGTAGCTGATTCGGTTCATTCTCCAACTTCTCACACTTGCTTCTAACTTCTGTGCTCCAGTCACACTTGTTGATTTCGGTCAATTCCTTTTGTAAAGAAGCTACCCGCTTTGGAATGTTGTCAAACTTTCGTTTACACCAACTCCGAATGGATCCTGCACAATGTTCCAGAGTATCTAGAAGAGCCTTTCTATCATCCACGATGCTCATTCGAACCCACGCCTACATCACCAAGTCACTACTCGATACAGAGACAAGATACTCGGTGGTTGAGAAATTAGCACTTGCCCTCATAACTGCTGCGAGGAAGCTGAGGCCGTATTTCCAATCACATTCGATCATTGTAATGTCAACCTATACTTTACGAGCGATATTTTATAGTCCAAACTTGTCTGGACGTTTGACAAAATGGGCAGCTGAGTTGAGCGAGTTTGACATTGAGTACCGGGTTCGAACCAGTCTTAAATCTCAAGTTCTTGCTGACTTTGTAGCTGAACTCATTCCCGATCCTTCTACGCCAAAAACTCAAGAAGGATGCTGTTGGACGCTCATGGTGGACGGAGCATCAAATGTCAAAGGATCTGAAGTGGGAGTATTTTGTAAGTCCCCTGAAGGGGAAATAATCGAGTAATCATTTCGCCTGGGGTTCAACGCTTCCAACAATGAAGCAGAATATGAATCTTTGATTGCTGGGCTACGTTTAATGAAAGCACTGGGGGCTCGATGTTTGAAGATACAAAGCGATTCACAGCTCGTTGTGAATCAGGTGCTTGGAGAATACATTGCCAAGGATACTAGGATGGAGGCTTATTTGAACGTCGTCCGTTCGTTACTGCAACATTTTGAAGAGTGCTCGATACAACAAGTGTCGAGAGATCTGAATACGCAAGCAGACGCCTTGGCATCATTTGGTTCAACATCTGAGCCACATCTACGTCGAAGCATTCCAGTCGGATTTATAGAGGAGCCCAGCATCCAGATTGAAGCTGTAACAATAGCAGATGGAGTAACCGACGATTGGCGAGCGCCCATTGTAGCTTACTTAACACAGGGACTGCTACCATCCGACAAACGGGAGGCAAGGAAACTTTGAAAGAAAGTTGCAAGGTTTTCAGTCATTAATGAAGTCCTCTTTCGTCGATCGTTTAGTGGACTCTACGTTCGATGTCTTGACAAGAAAGAAGCTATATATGTGCTGAAAGAAATCCATGAAGGCGAATGTGGAAATCATTCCGGGGGACGATCTTTATGCAACAAAGTCAAGCGGTAGGGTTATTATTGGCCAACAATGCTCCAAGATAGTGAAGATTTTGCTAAGCGTTGTGACAAATGCCAGCGGCATTCCCCCGTATTCCATCGTCCGACAGAGTCATTGTCGAGCATTGGATCTCCTTACCCATTCATGAAGTATTCGATGGACATAGTCGGGCCCTTACCTAGAGCGAGCGGTCAACGTAAGTATCTACTTATACTCACTGACTACTTCAGAAAGTGGGTTGAAGCAGAGGTGTTTGCAGACATAAAGGACTTGGACGTCGAAAGCTTCGTTTGGAGGAACATAATCTGCAGATTCGGCCTGCCACAGGAGATTGTAACTGACAATGGCTCTCAGTTCATTTCAGGTAACTTCAGAAAATTCTGCAAAGGATGGAACATTGAGCTTAGCTTCTCCACTCCGAGATACCCTCAAGGGAATGGACAAGCTGAGGCAAACATTAAGACGATCATTCAGAATTTGAAAAAGAAGCTTGAAGCACGAAAGGGACGATGGGCAGACGAACTTCATGGCGTACTTTGGGCGTACAGAACCACTCCCAGGAGAGCGAACGGTGAATTTCCATTCTCACTAACCTTCGGTACAGAAGTTGTTATCCTAGCAGAAATCGGTGTCCCTACATTCCGGCGTCAATTGGCTTTTGAAAACGAAAGTTGTAATCAAAAAATGCTCAACGACAGTCTGGATCTTCTTGACGAACGACGAGATCAAGCCCTGATTCGCATGGTAAACTACCAGCAATCGGTGGCTAAGTACTACAACTTCAAAGTTCGACCGAGAACTTTCAACGAAGAAGATCTTGTGCTTCGTAAAGTATTCCAGAATACTACCGAGCCAACCGCAGGAAAGTTGAGAGCAAATTGGGAGGGTCCTTACAGGATCTTGAAGGTTATCTAACCAGGCGTCTACCGTCTGGAGATGAGCGATGGAGTGGTGGTTCTTCGCAGTTGGAATTCTCATCACTTGAGAAAATACTATGTATAATTTTGTTTTCAAAACTTGTAATTTTTCTTTTGGACAGTTTTTGTAAAGGCTAGATCCATTACGTCAACGTTCGATGTCGAATCGAATCCGTAGGTCTATGCCTAAAGACTTCACCATTTCCAAATCCAGAACTACGTTCGACTTGATCCCTAAACGCTGGGTACGTAGGCAGCTCATATACGTTTGTACAAGTCCAGTCGCAAAAAACAAACAATTTCATTGTTCAATCGAACTACGAACGGCTTGATCCCTAAACATTGGGTACGTAGGCAGCTCTTCACATTTGAATGAGTGCAGCAATATTACTTTATCAAAAACATGTTCGCAAAATCAGCTCATCACATTTGAATGAGTACAGCCACATTACTTAATCGAAAACATGTTTATAAAGCTCAACGATTCATCATTACGAATGAATGCAGTAACATTATCAGAAAAGAATTTGCAATGCTCAACGTTCGTCGTTACGAACTAGCATCACTTGACATTATCTTACTATCGTACAAAATTCAATGTTCGTCGACACGAACTAAACGAGCTATTATCATACTCTAATTCTTTACTGATTGTCTGAGTACAGCTCGTTTCGATTATCAATATGCGACATTTCGCATCGTCATCACACAAATGAGAGCAAAAATTTAAACTTCATTAATAAATCGAAGAATTGATATTGTTTACAATACAATATTTGAACAAAATAAAAATACAAAACGAAAACATTTAATTTAATGCCGCAGCTCGCGGTCTTCGGATAGATCCTTGTTGGCTGGAGGCTCGACTCCACTTGGGCAAGGGTCGTTCGATGTTGGCTCGATCTCAGCTGCAGGAGCGGATGATGGACCTTCCATCTCATCCCTATACAGTTCTAGCTCTTCATCGATCTCAGCATCAACGAAGAGCCCTTTCTTATACTCCTTCAGGAGATCGTAACGAGCCTTGATGGTGGCCTTTTCGAAAGCATCCAAGATCTGAATGGTCAGTGCAGCATTCTCGGTCTTAAGGGATTTAATCTTGGCTTGCGCCTCATTAAACCTGTCGACCAGGACTCCCATCATGCTCGCACCCTCATTCGCTTGATGCATGATCTCCTTTAGATCGGCCGTCAACACATTAGCTCTCGTTTTGATATTGCCGAAATTTCATTCGATGTTCCGCAACATCTCCCCGCGCCTCCTATCTCTTGTTTCGAGCTCCTTTATTCGAGCCCGTTGTTCGAGATTTTTCTCGTTCGTTCGTTTGACCAGCCCCATCACTCGAATGTTAGTCTGCGATACAATAACGAATTCAAAAAGTTCAATATCAGTGCTTGATGTTGAAATCGAAATATACAAAGTTCGAATTACAAAATTGTAAACATATATACCTTCAAGCCATCCCACAGGAGATCGTCAAGATGGCTCTGAAGAGGCCCCTGACTCAATGTATCGGCATCCGCCACAGAGAGCAATTGATTCATAATTTCAACGCTCGTCTGCTTATCTTGTAGAAGCCTCAAACTTGGAGGCAGGTCCACCTCAATCCTCGGACCATCGTCGTCTGCCTCCGGAGTCGCTATCTTCGACTTCTTGTTCCTCTTCGCCGGGATCTTCCTTTTTCCTTTCTCAACTGCCTTTTGTTTTTTGGCAACCGGCGAAGCAGGCTTCGAAGGAGGTTCCGGCGATGACTCGAACACTGGAAAAGGCACAGGATCATTTTCTTTGCCTGCGCTCACAGCTGCAGCAGCAGCTACTTTTTCGGCTTCCTTCACAGCCTTTCTCTTCGCCATTAACTCTTTGGGATTGGGGAAATCCATCACCATCGTGTCCAACGCAAAGTCTGCGATCAAAGCCTCCTCGTCAGTTAATGCGTCGATGAACAGCGTTTAGGAATACCTGACAGGATTTTCACGAAATCCTTCCAAAGGCTCGACGCTCGAAATCTCTGGGGAGTATATATCTCATCCTACTCTCTGTTCGGCAAGACGAGCAGTCGTTCAAGCTTTTCCTCGAATCGGAGACCTTGAGGTGGTGGCTTCTTGGATTCCTTATCTGCACAACAAAAGAAAAACATTAAAAGTTGAGTGTTGAAAAGCATTCGTACCTTCGACTCTCGTCGCTCGACATTTACGAAGAATTCCCCACAGCGGGTAAAACGCATTGGCGAGTCCTCCCATTGACTTTTCATTCATGTGCATGAAGAAGTAATGGTCCTACAAGTATCTGTCAGCATTCTTCATCTCGCCGACGATTTACTTCTTCCTCTTGGAATACATCGAGTATCGCCCTTTATCTTTTGAATTTTCTTGGGGATAATAAATGGCGAGAATATCATCTACTGACAGCTCGACGCCCGCTTCACCTGCCAGTATGATTAAACCCAAGAAGACCCTCATCCCGTTCGGCATCAATTGCAGAATGGCCAGTTGGTAATGATTCATACACTGGATGAGGAGAGGAGGAAGAGGTAGTCGTAATCTGCACTCAAAGTAGATGGTGTACATACAAATCCATCCCTCGGATACAGTGTCGGCTCATTCGCCCTTCATCGGAAGACGCAGTTGGACTTCATTCGAGAACCCATATTGACCTCTGATTTCGGACAAGTCATCTTCTGTCAATACAGATCGGGGGTTCGACGTTCGCAAAAAAGATTATACGCTCAATTGCCTTGGTTGCTTCATCAATCGAGCGATGGGAGGAATTGACAAGACCTCTGCTCCCGATGTCGTCGCGGTCGATTCCTCTCTGACGCTGCATTGCTAGACCCAGTGTCTGTTCGACTATGTTCGAAGGCATATTCGAATCTCAAGCGTTGAGTGTTCAAAGCCACTTCGTCATCCGAACTAGTATCGCTGGAATCAGTGCTCGTCCATTCCACATCTACGTCCTCGCTGATTTGCTTATTCTTTTCCATGACTTACAAACTGAATTCGGGACGAACAATGGAAAAATTTCGTATCTAAAAACGTATTTCTAACCCAGATCCTATGAAACTAAGAATGAACTCGAAGAACAGCAAGCCAAAAAACCCAGAAAAACCCACTAAAAACTCCTCAACCGAATCGCTCACCCAAAGAAAACGCAGAAAAACTAACCAGAAAGATTCGGAAGTAGAACGAAAAACACTATACTAAACCAAAATTACACACAATGGAGGAGCAGGAAAGAAATCTTGCCTGAAAATTCAGTGGTCTGGGGAAACTCTGGGTTCTGAGTTTTCGAAATGCTCCGGATGATTAAAATAGGGAATGAAATGGGGTATGCGAAGAGTTATATAGCTTTGCAGTGCATCCAATGGTCCCGATTCATCAGGAAACGCTTGATCAAACGGTATGAATAACGGAACTTTTTGTATTCCCGCTCGAAGGATCGTACGTTGCAACGGTTCGAATCCCCAAAAATCTCGCGTATTCCAGTTGTAATTTCATACGTCACAATGGTACAAACTCCAACAGAAATTAATGATACCGTTTCGAAATACCCACTCAATGCAGGCCACGTGTATGTAGATAACATCTCTCACTGGGTTCGAGATTTCCCATCGAATTGATTCGTCAGTCTGTTCAGATTTCCCTTATCTGATGTAACCACGACTGATGCGATTTTCTCACTAACGATCAAACACTCTATCGAGGATCCATCGCTCGATAGAGTGGGGCTATCTGTTGGGGTTAGACTTCGTCTTCCCTTTACGACGTTAGCTTCTAACAGTTTGTCTAACGAACGACGAACGTCCTACTTTTGGGCCGGACCCAACTTATAATATTTCATTATCATGGGCAACAATCGATCACACAATTGGGCCAGACCTAATCCATTCCGTTCAATCTCGAACGATGATCGCTCGTTTAACATGGGCCGGACCCAGTTTACGATTCTAATTCATTACAATATGAATAACGCTTGTTCACACTCGAACATCGAACCAACAGATCAAATGTGATCTTTATATAATCTACGAACGATGGATCACAATGACAAAGGCATGTGTCCTAACTATCGTTCGTCACTCGTGTTCGACAGATCAAGATATATCTCCTATAATCGTCGGACCCAATGTCAACAATGACATTACATCAGTAACCGCCAAGCCCATTGTCCGAGATTAAGGTTCACCATGGTAACCGTTTGATCTAAATCTCCAATGGCATGCTTACACGTGTCCCTTAGGACAATATCTGAAACTGTCATTAGCAGTTATGGGTTCAGATCCACAGGACTTCTTCTATAAATAGAGGAAGACCCCCTCTTCAGAGGAGACCGACCAATTTCTGACATACTTCCACTCTACCGAAATCTCTCCAGAAATCACTTTGAGAATTCTAAAATCACCATTGTACTCGATAATATTGATTTATAGTGAAATTACTTACTGACAAGAGGACGTAGCATATCGTTGGATGAACCTCTATACATCTTGGTGTCAATTTATTTTCTATCTTTCCTTATGTTCATTTTCTGACATGAAAAACTGTTCTTATGTTGTTTTATAAGTTTCATCACGATGTCCAAGGGCCCAATTAATCGATTATCACATTTTCTGTACTAACTTTTCTGTTAAATTTTTGACTGTAGAAAACCAGCATCTACAAATGTTCCCTCCAAATCGGTTCCTAAAACTCCTTACGAGTTATGGACGAGTAGGGAAACCTAATTTGAATCATATTCGAATTTGTGGTTGTCCGGCACACGTCCTGGATAAGGAAGCGAAGAAGTTGGAGTCACGATCAGAAGTATGCTTGTTTGTTGGCTATCCAAAAGGGACAAAAGGTGGTCTGTTCTATAATCCGAAGCAAAATAAAGTCTTTGTTTCTACACATGTAACATTCCTGGAGGAAAGTTACATGGAAGACTTTAAACCTCATAGCAAAGTAGTGCTTGAGGAGATGACTTCGGGTTTGGATATTCCTAAAGTCACAGAAAATCCTGTGGAAAAACCGCTAAATAATCAACAACCACGGGAGCTTCGTCGTAATGGGAGGATTATCAGGGAACCTGAAAGGTACATGTCCAATGGTGAAGTTTTTAAAGCAGAATCCATAGAATATGTTGATGATCCGGCTACATACAAGGAAGCTATAGAGGATGTTGATTCTAGTCTTTGGCAAAAGGCTATGAACACCGAGATGGAATATATGGATTCCAACGGGATCTGGAAACTTGTAGACTTGCCCCAAGGCATAAAACCGATTGAGTGTAAGTGGGTATACAAGAGGAAGAGAGGTGTGGATGGGAAAGTGGAAACTTTCAAAGCAAGACTCGTAGCTAAGGGCTATACGCAGAAAGAAGGAATCGACTATGATGAAACCTTCTCGCCTGTAGCAATGCTCAAGTCAATCCGCATTCTTTTATCCATTGCGGCTACTCTTGATTATGAGATCTGGCAAATGGATGTCAAGACAACTTTCTTGAATGGTTCTCTTGAAGAAGATATCTATATGATACAACCAGACGGGTTCAAGGCAAAAGGCCAAGAAGACAAGATATGCAAGTTGCTTAAATCTATTTATGGATTAAAGCAAGCATCTCGTTCTTGGAATATTAGGTTTGATCAAGCGATCAAAACCTATGGATTCGAACAAAACATTGATGTACCATGTCTTTATAAATGTATCAAGAACGAGAAAGTGATTTTCCTTGTACTTTATGTGGATGATATATTGCTTATTGGAAACGATGTGGCAACATTATCATCTGTCAAAGTATAGTTAGCCAAACAGTTTGACATGAAGGACTTAGAAGAGGCTAGTTATGTTCTTGGTATTCAACTCTTTAGAGATAGAAAGAACAAAACGATAGCACTCTATCAAGCTTCATACATTGATAAAGTACTTGAGAAGTTTTCTATGAAGGATTCCAAGAAAGGTGCCCAACCTTTCAGAATGGGAATCAAGCTTTCTAGAGATGACTGTCCCAAGACATCGGAAGAAAGGGAGCATATGAAAAATGTACCTTATACATCAGCGGTAGGTAGTCTTTTGTACGCTATGTTATGCACTAGGCCTGACATTTGTTTTGCGGTTGGTATGGTAAGTCAATATCAGTCGAATCCGGGACCGAACCATTGGGCTGCGGTCAAGCATATACTCAAGTATCTACGGAGAACGAGGGACTATATGCTAGTGTATTCCGGTCAAGACCTTGTTCCTAGAGGATACACAGATTCTGATTTTCAATCAGATCAGGATTTAAGAAAATCGACTTCAGGATCTGTTTTTACCCTTGGAGGGGGTGCCGTTGTGTGGAGGAGTATTAAGCAATCTTGCATTGCTGACTCGACCATGGAAGCCGAGTATGTGGCAGCCAGTGAGGCATCAAAGGAAGCGGTATGGCTCCGTAGGTTCCTTGGTGACCTTGAGGTCGTTCCTGGTATGGATAAAGCTATAGTGTTCTACTGTGACAACAGTGCAGCAGTAACTAATACCAAGGATCCTAGGCATCATAAGAGGAGTAAGCATATTGATAGAAAATATCACATCATCAGAGGCTTTGTTGAGAGTGAAAATGTGACGGTTTGTAAAATCGCATCAGAGGACAATCTTGCTGACCCGTTCATGAAGACTTTGGTGGCCAGAAGATTTGAAGAACACGTTGAAGGCATGGGGATGCGTAATATGTCACATTTACTCGCTTAGGGCAAGTGGGAGATTGTTGGGATCTAAATGTGCCCTAAGGATAGAAAATCAATATTATGGATTTTCTGTAAATATGACATTTTGATATTAATAAGAGGAGGTTATTCATGTTTCATAAGTTGTGTCCTATTTACTTTCATTTGTTGATTGTATGGTTATTTTGAACAAATATAAAATACTCTTTTGTTGTTGGTAATATATCGTATTACCATATGTATACGGGGTATACATAGAAGATGTGGTAATTTGATAACAGTCTAAATAAATAGTCCGCAATCAATGGAATAAGATTTGGGGATCTTATTCATGATAAGATTGTAAAGGTTGTCTACTTCCTTGGAGGGATGGTTTGTCTTGACCATCGGATAGGTTCCGAGTAGAAACTTTAATGTATACCAATATTGAGGTATGACATTGGACTGAACCTAAAGTGTGAATTGATTCGGTTTAATAATTCCGTTTATAAGAATCAATGACGCTTTGATTATCATCCTGTATTAATCTTAAGCCTGAAATGATTACTTGAATTCGTATCCATGACTTATGTACTTTAATGCACTACAAGTGAGATACTGTTAATTCATGATCAATATACTCGTGTTTTGGGTGCATGACTTATAGATAGAGAAATCAAGATTCATAGATATGGAATCCATAGCTATCTTAACGATAGTAAATGTTATCTACTTAAAGGCATTATTCGAGGGTTGAAAGATAATATAACAAGATCTTGGCCATCGGTTTACTTTGTGTTCTCAGGTGGTTTACCAATTGTATGGTTTTACAATTGGTGATTCTTTCAATAGAGAATAATGGAACTTTAAGTTAAAATGATTGAAAAGGTAAAACGGAAAAAGTCCTTAATTCAATCATGGATAACATATGGGGATTAAGCAAGCGATGAATAAATCATGGAAGAAGCACTACGTTAGAGAGCTTTCGTAATACAGTATGTAAACAGGAGTTCAGCTTCAAACTTTTAGTGGAATAGTTTTGAAGTTGATAATTGATGAATAATTAATATGGGATTAATTTTTTACAATTATAGGAGCCTCTTTACATATTTCCATCGGGTCCCTCTATTAGCTCATATAGTTCCATATAGCGTCTCGGAATTTGTTCCTAATGATATCGGTAAATTTAAATGGAATTTAATTATATCTATTAAGACATAGTACTCTCTAACATGCAATCCAAAAAGGATTAGACATGTGAAATTTGTAGACAGATGATTTGTCAACATGTGATTGGTTAATTTGAATTTTGAAAATAAGATTGTGTTTGAATTATTTAATTTTGGAAAACAAAATTTTTCTCTCCTAATTAAAAGAGGTGCACGGTTTTTAATTGAATGGAGAGAAGAAAATTTTGTTTCAAAATTATTCAAATATATTCCTAACATTAAATTATTAATTGATTTAAATAATGGAGATTATTTCATGAATTTTTCTTTCCTAATTAAAAGAGGTGCACGGTTTTTGTGAGGAAAGAAAATTAAAATATTCCATTGATTTAAATTAATTAATATGGATAATGTTTGTGGAAAATATTTAATCAAATAAGTGAATCTTATTTAAATTCGAAAAGGTTTAAAAGAAATTTGAATCTAGATAGGACTAGAATTTTTGACTAGTCTAGATTCTTGATTTAAAATTTGAACCACCAATCAATCTTTATTTCTCATAGTGGCCGAATTTTTTAAGGGATATATCTCCCCTTGGAAAAACGTTTTTTAGGTTCAATGAATCTAACCCTAAAGTTGTATGATCTTTTGGTTCAAAATTTATCCGGAAAAATAATTATTAATTATTTTTCAAGAAGGAGATAAATTTTAAAAAGGATTGGACTTCTATATAAAGGCTAGGAATTCTTGAAAAACTAATTTTTTGGTTATTCATAAGAAGAAAAACGTTTTTTAGAGTAGAGAGAAAAACCAATTAGTTTTTTCTACATTATAAAATTCGGCTATCTTATGAGAAAAAAAAAAAGAGAGAAAATTATATTGAATCAAAACTGTGATGAAGGTTAAACCAAGTGATAATTTTCATAGGAGGTTAACCAGTTCCTGTTTTGTAGTTTTGAAGAAAGAAGCTGGATCATATTCTCAACGAGAAACATCGGAATTGAGAAAGAATGATCTAGACTTCGGAAAGCATTACCGGTCGCTTGGATTCATAGAACGTGAGCCCACACACACTCTGAGACGTGGAACTCGAGAATAGTCGAGAAGACACGTTGGTCAAATGCTCTAGCAATTCTGAAATCCAAGAAATAAGGTACGCTTGATCATGAATTTAATTTTTTGTTATATGCATCATGAGCTTATTTTCCGAATCGGCATAAAAATTTTAAAACTTCCGCTGCGCCATAACTCTGATATCTGAACTAATTTTTCCAACACTTAACACATTCTAAAAACTTTTGCTTCCTTTGTTGTGACCCTTTAACATATTTGACACTATCCCGAATCTTCCCAACTGCCTTATCAATACTTTTCAGACCATTTTGTACAATTAGATTAAGTATATGGGCACAACATGTCAAATGAAAGAATTCACCATGGTAAGGCAACAAACCACACAAGTTCAAGTGAAGTTGTAATACATCCATGTAGACATCATTAGAAGCAGCATTGTCTAAAGTGATACTGAAAATCTTTTCCTCAATTCCCCAATCACTCAACAAAGAAAAGATCTTCTCAGATAGTGCTATACCAGTGTGTGGAGGTGACATAAAGCAAAAATTCAGTATCCTTTTATGCAACTTCTAATTCTTATCAATATAATGAGTAGTCAAGCACAAATATCCATCAGTAGTCAAAGAAGTCCACAAATGAGATGTCAAACTTATTCTACCAGGACATGCTTGTAACAGATTTTTTACTTTGACTTTCTCCCTTTGATACAACTTAAGAGTGTCAGCTTTAGCAGTATTTCTAGACATTAATTCCACACCAGGCAATAAATATTGGAGCATTGCCTCTAAGCCCTTGTACTCAACAAATTAGAATGGCAAACCATGCAAAGTGATGCAAGTAATTATCAATTCACGCCATTTTTCAGAATCAAATTGACAAGAGCCAAAAGACAACAAACCAATATCACGAGTAATACGCGTTTGACCAATGTCTCTAGTTTCAGTTCTTGGGTAAGTTTTAATATGCTTTTAACATATTACCTGTCCCGTACTTGCTAAAGGCAAGATATTGTTGTCCACATTTCTTGCAAGCACTCTTCAACTTCTTAACTGGACCAAGAGGAAGAACGTCGAAGAAATCACAAACTTTCAACTTCAACCTTTTCTTTTTTAATGGTTTATTGATCACTACCCACAAGTCCGATCACATCTTCGTCAAGCTCAATGTCCACCTGAACTGCATTATCTAAATCAATATTCTCACTTTGCGCCTCAAGATCGACATGGTCCATCTATAAATTAAAAAAAAAAAATTTACATCCGAACATAGTAAGACAAAGAGAAATATTTCGAATTAAAATCCTTCAAATCTGATTCCCCAAATCAGTCCACAGGTCCACCCCGCTTCCTTGATATCTATAAAGACATAATAAAGACGGTTTCATGTCCAGTCGTTCCTTCCACCTTAGTTCCATCATCAAGCATTAACTTTCACTGTTCCTTTTGAAAAGTACTCGAAAGAGGATAATTGGAGTAACAATCACATTGGCCTCTCAGTTACTAAAAATTATCACTATTGTATTTCATTCATTTGAAAATCACATAGGATTAACTACTACAACCTAACCCATTTCCAACTTGTTCTAGCAAAATCTTGACAAATTAAAGTCCACTATTTAATGGGTTTTAATAGCGAGGGTCAATAATCATATCTATACATATATAACTATATCTATATGTATGTGTGTGTATGTGTGTGTATATATATCTAGTTTCAATTGCACATAGCTTGCCAAGATTAGGCACCAATGCCTACCTTCAAAATGGAAAAACAAGATAAATTATAAACGACACAAAAACAACAAATGACTTGAAATGAAAATGGTCTAAGGAGAGGTTATGGTCAACCAATTAGTGTCAGATCTTACAAGATATGGCCAACTAAGCGGGATATTTAATGAGATGGAAGATTGGGAATAAGAAATAATATCCAAAAAGAAGGGGAAGTTGAACTTTGTCTGGCCCTCAAAAGACAGGACAAACACAAAAGAAAACTTGAAATGTGCACTCTGGATTTCCCCCGTATCTTCCCACCACTTCCCATTTGTTATTTTATTCTTACATACACAAAAACAAACCGTCAAATCCTCCTTAATAAAATACACCCAAAAAAAATTTGCGTATGAAGCTATTTATGCAACAAATTACATAAATACATGCACATATCCAATAATAGCTAGAGTATATACACACCTAATGATGATGATATTAAACAGTAAAAATTCCATTTTCAAACAAACAAACAAATAGGAAAAACGTATTAGCATCAAAATACATTTGTGAGTTATATTATAGCATACAAGATAAAAACAAAAAACCACTCAAAAGGGGCAAAGGAGGGTATTCCATGGCAAAGAAATTATGGTAACTAGTATTTCTCTGTTTCTCACACTCTACTGTATTACCATCAGACTATCAGAGAAAGAATACTATAATTAACTTTTTTAACCTTTTTTCTTTTTGGCATCTTTTCTTAACCATATCATAATCTAAAATGAGCAAAAACATTTGGCTAACCAAAAGATCAGAGGAGGAGGATCGGAGGCACGGAGAATCGGAGATGAAGATGAAGAGGGAGACACAGAATCGGAGATGAAGATGAAGAACTTAAGAAGGAGAGGCAGAATCGGAGATCCACCAAAGAGGGAGATGAGAGAAAAGGTTAGGGTTTCTTTAAGATCAACCGAAGAGGGAGAAATATGGTTCAGAACTTTGGACTAAGGAGTTAGGAGGTTGGTGCTGGACTCTGGAGGAGAGGAGGCAGATCTAAAGGGGCTTAGGGTTTTTTTTTTCTTTTCAAAAAGCAGATCAAACACTAATTTCGGGTCTAAAATGGGTCGTGTTTGGGTCGGACCCAAAATTGACAGGAAATTGACCCGTATGAAAAATACGGGTCGTGTTCGGGTTCGACGGGTCCAACCCAAAAATTGACCCGTTTTTTCTCGTGTACAATTCAGGTCACCCGAATTTGACCCGACCTTTATTTTTCCCAACCCGAACCCATGAAATTCATATCGTTTTCGAATCGTGCTGTCGTGTCGCGACCCATATTGCCAGTCCTAACCCAAATCATATTGATTAGAGAAGCCTAAATTAAGTAAATTATTTCGATTTTAGTCATATTTCAAAGATTTAATTGTAAATTTTGACATTGTTATCATTGTAATAGTACGATTATAGTAACCCAATCACACTCTATATGTGAAGTTATGATGATAGAGTTTTAATAAAGTGGAGTCATAATTAAAAGAAAAAAAAAGGCTAATCCAATTTTAATCTTTTTTCAAAATGTGTTTTGGTGATTTGAGAATTACAAAGAGAGGTTTTATCAATTATTGAGTATTACTTGCTTCATAATCCAAGCAAACAAAGTGAACTGTGGCTTCGATCACATAAGCAAACCAAGCAAACTGTACAAACTATTACACGATTCATTCATGTAGACCATGCAAACCGTTATATTTCAAGACGGTCTTCTTGATCTATAACTTACTAAATATTAACTCTACCATAAATTCTTTTATTTTGATTAGAAAAGTCTAAACTAAATAAATTATTTTGATTTCAATCACATTTAAAATTTTCAATTGTAAATTTATGTTACTAATGTAATAGTACAATAATAGTAATATGTCCACAATTTTATACGTTTAATTATGAACAGAGGTAGGGTCAAATATTCTAAAGAAAACCTTGAAATTCCTATTAAGCCGACCGAGATGACCGTCCTGACTGTTACAACTGTATTGACCAATACAAACGGTCTGCTCGGTTTGCATGATCTTCCCAATACTGTTTGTCTCATTTTCTTCTTCGGAATTTCATATTTTTTAGGCCGAAAATAGTGCAAAAGGGTTGAATCTTGTTGTTCTTTCGATTTAAATGCATAAATATGAATACCCATACTTTAAATGATAATTTAAAACTTGATTCCTCAAATTTTTTTAGATTTTACAATGCTTTTGAATCTTTACTTCTCCCATGCAAAGAACGCCGGTCAAAATGTATGGACAATGGTGGTCGGACGATGGTTGGGGGTGGCGATAGTGGTGGGAGAGAGGGTGAGGTGATGGAGAGAAAGTGAAGGTTTTTGAATGAATAATATGAGGTTCTTGTTTATAATTTCTTTTATTTTCAATTTTATATATTTTTTATTTTATAAAAGGGAATTTTAGAGAATTCAAAAGTTTCATTAAAAGTGAAGGTCAACCTTGTAAAACTTTTTTATTGAAGATTAGTGATACAATAGGATGATCATTTTAAGGTCAAATTTGTAAAGCACCCGGTTCAGATTCTGACTTCAAAGAGGTCGATGCTAAAAGCGGCAATGTTGGCATCTTTCAAGAATAAGAAGATAAGTACCCTAGATGCCCATAAGCCTAATCCTCCATAAGGCATAAGCCCAATCCTCCCATACGTTTTTAACTTCTCCAGTTCAATGAAACGCACCGGTCCACTTAATAGTGTGTGTGTGAGTCTATATATATATATATATATATATATATATATATATATATATATATATATTTTTTTTTTTTTTTTTTTTTTCTCTCTCTCTCTCTCTTTTCCCATAACCTGATAACGTGAGCGCCGCCTCCTCCCATCTTCTTCTCCGCCGTTGTTTTCTCCGTCGCAATCACCGTCATTTCCCACCGGCCAACTCTATCTTCCTTGATACTGTGGAAACAAACCTGCGCTGACCGAAACCAACTGAGAAAAATCGGTCGATGAACGGCCGGTTTTCTATTTTTTCCGGGTGGTGCTCGATTTCATGTTTTCCTAAACCGATGGCGTTCGGTCAGTGACTGAACCGATTAAAATTGTGGAAAACCCCTATCGGCGGAGCTCTCACTCATATTTTGGATAAATTGTTAAGTGGGTTTCTGAACTTTTAACTTTATGTAACTTTTGTCTTTAAACTTTTTTTCGTAACTAAAATGCTTATAAACTATTAAATATTACTACACTAGTCCTTTATTTTAATTTTTGAACATAATTAGTTAGTTAATATCACTTTTTGACTAATGTACTAACTGATTTTGTTTAAAAATTAACGAATATGATTATTTTAGTAACATTTTAATAGTTTATGAACATTTTCTGTTATTTTTTTTCTTAGTTAGATGGACCATAAATTATTAGAAACGTTGTTATAATAGTTTTTTCTGTTAATTTTTAAATGGAATCCTTAGTTAGCACCACTTTTTGACCAATTACTAATAGATTTCATCTAAAATTAACGGAAATGACTATTGTAGTAACATTATAATAGTTTAGGGGCATTGTTGCTACGAAAAAGGGTTCACGGATCAAATCACACTAGGTTAAAAGTTTATAGACTAAATGAGTAATTTACTCCTCATACTTTTTAAAATAGATTTTTGGCCTTGAAATTTTTGTCCTATTTTTATTGCGCTTTAATTCATAAGAAAATTACAATTATGCCCCATTCAGATTTTCAATTTTAATTTTTACTTCTAAAATAGATGTAAAATTTTGTTATGCACCCATTTTATAAAAAACTTTTTACTCCCTTCAAAAAAATTTTTTTTAAAATTTTACCCACAATCAATGTTAATACACATAGTTACGTCTTTTTTCATTGAAAAAAAAAAATTTTGTCTCTAATTTTTTTTAAACTCCCCATCGAAACAATTTTCTAGCTCCAGATTAGTCACATTTGTTTCTGTAAAGAAGTTTCAGTTTTGACTCGTACATAGCTATATAACTTTACATGTAGCAATAATATTTGTATTTTAATATTTTAATTTTATGATTCAAATTTACTTTTTTTTTTTTTTTCACTCAATTGAAATCTAATAGTTTATGCAAAATCCAATCAGTTTGTTTATGTTTTCACTTTTCACACCGCACACCACTCACACATCATTTCAGTCCATTTTTTTAATATTTTTTTTTCATTTTAGTTCTACTTTTTTCGATACTGATCTCTCTCTCTCTCTGTTTTTTTTTTAGTCGTTTTCTTTTTGATCTTTTTTTATATCTCTTTTTTTATCAGTCCTTTTTCTAAATTTTTTTTTTCATTTTGGCTTTTTTTTTTTTCTATATTGGTCCCTTTTTTTTTTTTTTTTGTGTCCGTTTGAGTCCTGTTTTCTTTTTGAACTTCTTTTTGTTAGTCCTTTTATTGGTTTTCCCTTAATTTTTTTTAAATTCTTAAATGTTTCTCATTAAATAGTTTTTTAAAATTTTTTTTTTTCTGTTTTCTCAAATATGTCTAATTTATCAAGATGAATACACAGATGCTTTCAACTAATAAATAAGTTTTGTACCACATTTTGTCTTTGAATTTAAATATTCATAAAGTTTGCAGAATACTATAAGATGTACATCGTACAAGACTCAAAATCAATAACTGCAAGTTTAACAAACTAAATAAATAAATCAACCAGAACTACACAAGTAAATGGTGTTTACAAAACAGTAACAGCGGGTCCCAGCAAGAAAACGACATGTCGTTGGAGAAGAAGCCCAGAGATAAGGAAACAGTCGTGAAAGGAGGAACAGAAAAATGGATAAGATGATACAATTTCAAATTTAAAGCAAACAAAACTCCCTTTAACCAACCAACAAGCTGTACTAGTTTTCTCCGGCGGACACTGGTATAATCTCCGTTCCGTCTGTGACGAAGGGAGCTTGGGTTGCATGGAAATCCGGTGCATCCGGATGAAATAAATAGGCATCTGTTTGATGGCAACGCTTCCACGTGTCCCGTCGTTGGTGGCCTCAATCACTCCAGCGAGTCAATGCCGTAAATGTAGTTGGGTAAATTCCTCAACTGCTCTTCTAAAACCTTCCACCTACTTCTCCCTTACTGCTATTACTTCTTCTTCTTCTTCTTTGTTTCTCAAACCAAAGAAATCCAAACGAGTTGGAAATTCTCTCTCTGTTTCGGCTTCAATGGCGGATTCCCCTACTGTTCTCGTTACTGGAGCTGGTGGCCGGACTGGTATTTCCTTCCCCTTTTTTGTATTTTGTTTTGTTTTCTTGTTTGTTTCCCGAGTAATTAGGATAATCTATTTTCTTTCTTTCTTTATGTTGATGTTTGTGAGAATTTGTGAAATTGATCTTTCACTAGCTAAATGCCGGTCCAAGCTTTGTATATTTGGGTTATTTGTTATTTGTTATTATTTTTTTTTTTTTTGGTCCTTTTTTTAGCCAAAAATAATAATAATAAATAAAATAAAATAAAGGTTAGAGGAAGCATTTTGCGTTTTATTTTATTTTATTTTTTATTTTTATAAATGTTTTATTCTTAGGCTTGACTGTAAAATAGCAGATTGTAAAATAGAAGTTTCATTTAATTTTTGAAATCTTCTAGTTTACTTGAGAAAATTTCACTTATAGTTGTATCAAATCAACACTTCCGTGATTCTTAAAACCTTGGTTGAATAATTTTCAACTGCTCAAATCCTTGATGTGAATATATATATATATATATATATATATATATCGTTGCCTATTGTTCTAAGCTTTTTGCTGCTATAGCTGTATTTGGATCAGGGATTTTGTGATCACTACTAATGGCGTTGGTTGACATTTGGGCAGGGCAATTAGTTTATAAGAAGTTGAAGGAGAGATCAGGCCAGTATGTTGCGAGAGGTCTGGTTAGGACGGATGAGAGCAAGGAGAAATTGGGAGGAGCTGACGATCTTTATGTCGGAGACATAAGGGATGCCGATGCCATTGCTCCTGTGATCCAAGGTATCGATACTCTTATTATCCTAACAAGCGCTGTTCCGAAGATGAAACCCGGGTTTGATCCAACCCAAGGCGGGAGGCCTGAGTTCAATTTCGATGAGGGTGCATTTCCTGAGCAGGTATATTTTCTGATTCCACAGCTGTTTCATGCCGAATGTAGGCAGAAGAGAGGAAGAGAGTGCAAAATTGAGAGAAAGGGAAGAGAATTTAGGAATTAATCACTACATCTGTTTGTAGAGAAATAAAATTAAGCACTAAATAAACCGAATTCCACGCCTTATATTTACACCTAACATAAGTTCTAATCTACTAGCCTGATCTCTGTTGCTGTTTTTCCTGAACGGGTTTCATGTTGTTTCTCTTGCTTTGATTTGGTGGTGCTTTGTTGGATTCTAGGTTGATTGGATCGGGCAGAAGAATCAGATAGACATTGGTAAGAATTCCTGTCCCGCTTTGCGATTGTTTGACTCTATTTCTTGTTTTGGTTAGTAGTTTCTGATTCACCTGCTCATTGATGAACAGCCAAGGCTGCAGGAGTTAAGCAAATTGTGTTAGTTGGTTCTATGGGTGGAACGGATCCTAATCATCCCTTGAACAGCTTGGGAAACGGAAATATATTGGTCAGTTATCTCCTATATAGTTTCTCTAAGTTTTGCGATTAGTTTAAACTCTTAACTAGTGATAGTTTAAGTTACTCTCTTAACATAGCTTTTCCTTCACGAATATTTTGTTCTTGAAAATATTACTGAAATGCCACAATCATCTTTACTGTTTGATAGATTTGGAAGAGAAAGGCGGAGCAGTATTTAGCCGACTCTGGTGTTCCATACACAATTATAAGGTATGCCTGCTTCTTTTCCTGGTATTTAAGAACTGATGTGTGAAAACAGGGAAGCAAAAATGGAAATCTTTTTTTTTTTTTTTTCCAATGTAAATACATTGTACTTTTTAGCTGTTTCATCTCTTTCATTGCCTAATTTGACTTGAACTGTGTTCTTTTAATGATGCAGGGCTGGAGGCTTGCAGGACAAGGAAGGTGGCGTCCGGGAACTACTTGTGGGGAAGGATGATGAGCTTCTTAAGACAGAAACGAGAACCATTGCCAGGGCTGATGTTGCCGAAGTCTGCATTCAGGTAGTGCTTGTTTACAGGCTTCGCAGTCGATGTTTTCAAAGACTGAGACAAAGTTAATTTTGCGGTCTTTTGTTACCTTTACTAAGTAGCTTTACTTTGTGCCCTTCTTCAAAATAGGCACTACAGTTTGAGGAGGCCAAGTTTAAGGCCTTTGATCTAGCATCGAAGCCTGAGGGAGCCGGAACACCTACAAAGGATTTCAAGGCCCTGTTTTCCCAGATCACGACTCGTTTTTAATCTTTCGCTCTTGATGTTGTTGGTGTAGCGAGTACTATGTTGTCCGCTTAGTTTTTACTCGGAACAATTTCGTTTACTTTGAGAGAGTAATGCAGCGTTAATGTATTTGGCTATTTTTGAAACAATGTCAAGAAGTCTAAAATAAACTCGTGGGGTTGTCTTGGTGCCCCTTTTAAGTTTATTAGAACATAATGTTGGGATTTTTAATTCATATTTTTATTGGCATTTAATTTTAAAACATTAATTCATTACGTGATTACATACATAGTCTAGTGATAATACCACATTTGACTCCATTTAAAGGTGCAGAGTTCGAATACCCCCACGTTCAAAAAACATTAATTCATTATAAAGTAATTAGTCAAAATGGTCACTGAATTCTTCAGAAGGTGACGATTTAGTCTCTGTTTTTTCAAATTTTGGCCGAAATGACCATAAACTCTCTAAATGTTGACAATTTTAGTCCTTTACATTCAATTCTGTTAAGTTATAATGGAAAAAATCATGTGACCTATCACATGAGTTCAATTAACCATAAAAAGATGATAATACCCTTATTAAAAACTATACCCATACCAATATACATTAAAAAAAAAAAAAAAAAAAAAAGAAGAAGAAGAAGGGGAGAGAGAGAATTAAGAAACCCAGGCCACCCCACCCCCAAGTCAACGATCTGAATTATACGAATCTCATTCTCGTTAATTGACACCGTCGACGTCTTTGACTTTGGCTTCTCCACCCTCGGGTAACTGTCCATCTACTTCATACCCCTCCTCCCCCCCTTCCCCCCCAAAAAAAAAATCAAATCTCAAATCTCAAATCTCAAACCAAAACTAAGATAAAAGCAAAATTCCGAATTGGAAAAAGAGCAGAAATCGACTTAGATTGTTATGGAGTTTGGGCTCCAAATTTACCTTGTCTTGTTTAGTATACCATAAGTTTTTATAAAATTGCTTTTGGTGTATAAATTAGACAGTATAAGCTTTTCAAAGACATATCCTTTGCCTTATGTGGACTTGTCAGTGAATTATTATGATTTTTTTAATTTTAACTACAAATCTGGGCATATGGTATATAAGTGAGACCAATAGTAACAAAATCTCATTATACGGCATATAAGACTCTAAATATTAAGAAATTAATTTTATGGTTGTAAAATCTTAAGCTTTGACATGAGCTATTATATGTTTGAAATGGATAAGTAAATAATTTTTAATAAATCATACAACTTTAGATTGAACTTTGGTAAACTGAGATTTTACAATGAGACACTAAGGAAAACGTCCACACTAAGGTTTGAATCCCTTGAGACTTTGGAAAATAAATTATAAAGACAGAAATTAGATATAGCTTTCCAACAGGTCATCAAGTATATAAAATGGAATTATACATAAATTTAAATAAATCTTACAAGTTAAGATCTCATACCGATAAAATGATTAAATATTAAAAATGTGACCTAAGGGTAAGTCATAACATATGGATATAAAGATTGATGAAATGAGTTGGTCTTAAGTATATGATCAAATAAATGTGAAAAATCCTAACTTTATAAAGCTGAATCACAAGTTTTAGATGGGCCAAAACAAAGTAAAATATATATATATATACCTAGAGACTACATTAGCCCAACTTAATGACCATAGTTAACGAGATTGGGTCTTACAAGCTCAATACTAAATGGAAGATAACCCACTTAGGGGTAGACACTTAGGTGACTCATTGTCACCAAGGTGATGAAAATTAATTAATTAATTAAGAAATAGATTAATAAACTAATAAATTTTTTACAAAATATATTTATGTTAAGGTTAATTGTTAATTAATTAAATTAATTAGTTAATTAACTATTAATTAATTAATAATAAGAGCTAATAAATTATTATTAGTTGTGTAAGTAAGAGTATTATGTTGAGCAAGTACATAATTAAAATTCATGATTTATTAGAGATTAATTAATCATTAATTATTGATAAAGTTATTAATATAATGATGGATGACTAATTAGAGATTAATTAAATATTAATTATTAGTATAATCCAATAATTAATTATTTAATATAAGAAAAGAATAATTGATAATTATTATATGAGAAGGAATATTAATAAGAATGAAAGTTATAAATTATGACCTTGGAAGTTGTTGGAAGATTGCTCCCCCAATTCCCTATTGGTTGTGCGCATATAGATATGACATAGAGACCCTTAAGTAGACAAAATATATATATAATAAAGCATAATTGAACACATATATATCACATGCATTTGAATATTCATATTGCGACGTGTGATGATATGATCCATGAAAATATTTTGTGAGATATAGTTTGTGCTTGCTGAGTGAAAGCTCATATGTGTGTGTTCGTGCTGTATGTAGCGTGGGTAAGTAGCCTCCAACTTAAATGTTTTCTGGACTGATGAAGTAGTGCGAAGGCGATGAAAGAAGGAAGTAGGATACCACCAAGAATTTAATTTTTACATTTAGACTTCTTAAATTATTTTGTATCGATTATTTTTATAACTATGTTTTCAATATTTTGGTACTACTAAACTAGTAGAAGTACTTTACAAGAATCCATGCCTTGTATCCTTCTTCAATGTGTCTTCCATCTCAAATGTCACATCTTTTCAAATTTAAAATTAAACTTAAATTTAAAAAAGATTATATGTGATTTTTAATTTTAATCAAAATTACAAAATATCAAAATTTAAATAAAAATCCGGTTTATTAAATTTTAAAATTCAAAAAAAAAATTTTGAAATTTCCAAATTTCAAATTCAAATCACAAAATTTTAAAATTCATAATAATATTCATTAAATTTAAATTTAAATATTCAATTTTGATTTCCAAATTATCAAGATCACATATCATTGGAAAATTAAATTTTCAAAAAGATTTTGTGATTTTTTTTTTAATTTTTATTCAAAAAAAATGTTTTTTTTAATTAAAAAATTCCAAAAAATAAAAAATAACATCCTTTGAAAATTTCCATACATTCGTTTACCTTTAATCTCCTTGAATCCATTGTAGCCCGAATTTTACAAAAAAAAATTCCTATGCCGTTTCCTGCTTACAAAAATTTTAGGAATTGAAAGAACGACCTAGCAGTGATAATAGACCGCATCTATTACACTTGAAAAATCTAGATACAAATTCTAACCTCTATAGAATCATGACCGGCAAAATTAAACAAGATCATATATTATAAAAATAATATAAAGCATTTATTCATCCATACATCCATTTATAATATACTTAACATACTCAAAATAAAACCTAGAATGTCAACTCTCTAAAATATTTCATTAATGTATAGAGAGAAATTTATTTGATTCAAATAATTTATGTTATATACATGATCAGGAGTTGGCTCTGATACCAATTGTTGGAAAAATCAAATCCGGTATCAGAGTTACGGCGCAGCGGAAGTTTTAAAATTTTTATGCCGATTCGGAAAAGAAGCTCATGATGCATATAACAATAAATTAAATTCATGATCAAGCGTACCTTATTTCTTGGATTCCGGAATTGTTAGAGCATTTGATCAACGTGCCTTCTCTACTATTCTCGAGTTCCATGTCTCAGAGTGTGTGTGGGCACACGTTCTATGAATCCAAACGATCGGTAATGCTTTCCGAAGTCTAGATCATTCCTTCTCAATTCCGATGTTCCTCGTTGAGAATATTATCCAACTTCTTTCTTCAAAACTACAAAACAGGAACCGGTTAACCTCCTATGAAAATTATCACTCGTTTTAACCTTCCTCACAATTTTGGTTCAATGGAATTTTCTCTCTTTTTCTCACTCAAGAGTATGGCCGAATTTTATGATGTGGAAGAAACCCAAATTATTTTTCTTCTCACTCCAAAAACGTTTTTCTCCTTAGTGAATGACCAAAAAATAGTTTTTGTTTTTCAAGAATTCCTAGCCTTTATAAAGAAGTCCAATCCTTTTCAAAATTTATCTCCTTTAAAAAATAATTAATAATTATTTTTCTGGATAAATTTTGAATCAAAAGATCATACAACTTTAGGGCTAGATTCATTGAACCTAAAAACGTTTTTCCAAGAGGGAATCAATCCTCAAAAATTCGGCCACTTTGAGATAAATCTTGATTGGTGGTTCAAATTTTAAATCAAAAATCTAGACTAGTCAAAAGATCCTAGTCCTATCTAGATTCAAATTTGTTTTAAACCTTTTCGAATTTAAATAAGATTCACTTATTTGAATAAATATTTTCCACAAATATTATCCATATTAATTAATTTAAATCAATGGAATATTTCAAATTTTCTTTCCTCATAAAAACCGTGCACCTCTTTTAAGGAAAGAAAAATTCATCAAATAATCTCTATTATTTAAATCAATTAATAATTTAATGTTAGGAATATATTTGAATAATTTTGAAATAAAATTTTCTTCCTTCCACCTATCTAAAAACGGTACACCATATTTAGATTAGGAGAGAAAAATTTGTTTTCCACAATTAAATAATTCAAACACAATCTTATTTCAAAATTCAATTAACCAATCATATGTTGACAAATCATATTATTTGTCTACACAAATCTCACATGTCTAATCCTTTCTGGATTGCATGTTAGAGAGTACCATGTCTTAATAGACATTACTAAATTCCATTTAAATTTACCGATCTCATTAGGAACAAATCCCAAGACGCTATACGGAACTATATGAGCTAATAGAGGGACCCGATGGAAATATGTAAGGAGACTCCTATAATTGTGAAAAATTAATCCCAGATTAATTATTCATCAATTATCAACTTCAATACTATTCCACTAAAAGTTTGAAGCTGAACTCCTGTTTACATACTGTATTACGAAAGCTCTCTAACGTAGTGCTTCTTCCATGATTTATTCATCGCTTGCTTAATCCCCATATATTATCCATGATTGAATTAAGGACTTTTTCCGTTTTACCTTTTCAATCATTTTAACATAAAGTTCCATTATTCTCTATTGAAAGAATCACCAATTATAAAACCATACAATTGGTAAACCACCAGAGAACACAAAGTAAACCGATCACCAAGATCTTGTTGTATTATCTCTCAACCCCCGAATAATGCCTTTAAGTAGATAACATTTACTATCGTTAAGATAGCTATGGATTCCATATCTATGAATCTTGATTTCTCCATCCATAAGTCATGCACCCAAAACACAAGTATATTGACCATGAATTAACAGTGTCTCACCTGTAGTGCATTAAAGTACATAAGTCATGGATACGAATTCAAGTAATCATTTCAGGATTAAGATTAATACAGGATGATAATCAAAGCGTAATTGATTCTTATAAATGGAATTATTATACTGAATCAATTCACACTTTAGGTCCAGTCCAATGTCATACCTCAATACTGGTATACATTAAAGTTTCTACTCGTAACCTATCCGATGGTCAGGACAAACCATCCCTCCAAGGAAATAGACAACCTTTACAATCTTATCATGAATAAGATCCCAAAATCTTATTCCATCGATTGCGGTCTATTTATTTAGACTGTTATCAAATTACCACGTCTTCTATGTATACCCCGTATACATATAGTAATCTGATATATTACCAACAGTCAAGGAGTATTTTATATTTGCTCAAAATAACCATACAATCAACAAATGAAAGTAAATAGGACACAACTTATTAAACATGAATAACCTGCTTTTTATTAATATCAAAATGTCATATTTACAGAAAATCCCTAATTTTGATTTTCTATCCTTAGGGCACATTTAGATCCCAACAATCCGAACCCGACCCCAACCCCCATCCCCAAACCTGATCTTGACCCCAACCCTGATTCCGAATCTTAACCCGGGCCTGGATTATGAAACCCGACTTCAGTCCCCATCTCGAAACCCGACTCCGGTCTTGGGGTCATAACATAAATTTTATCTTTTTAAAGCTCAGTTTTTAATAAAATACAATACGGCGACAAACAAACAATGTATTGTATCGTATAATATTGTAATACAATGCAAAACCAAATATTGTTTTGTATAATAACAATACAATACAATACAGCGTACCAAACATGCTCTAAGTGACTAATATACGTGGACCAATCTAAGGCTAGCGCTGAAGACAAAAAAATATTCTGCAACAAACAAATTTGGCCGAAAAAACTAATGATCTGTTTGGATCACCATCTCCAACTCAAAATTTTCATCTCCGTTTTAATTTTGTTCTGAAAAGTCAATAAAAATTATAATTAGTTTTTGAAAAATCAATCATCTGCGACTCAAAAATTTCATCTCCAACTGACAAACCAAATGAAGGCTAACTCTAATAATTCTACTCTACCCAACTTTTACCACACTTCCAAGTGAACATGAAATTCACAGCCTTTGCTTAGCAAACTACCTTCAAAGAATCTATAGACTATGCCACTTTTTGAAACTCACGCCATTAACCAATTTCAATCAGGTCTCATGTCGAGTAGAAGGTTGTGTTTAGTGAGAATGAGACAATGTATATTCTCCGCTTCCGATTAAAAAAAAATGGAAAAGGCTGCATACCCCAACATTTTCTTGTGACATGTCACCTTCATGTGTAAAAAATTCTGCATACTATTATTTCTTGTCACCTTCGGATGACCAAAAAAATAAAAAATAAAAATAAAATTCCTTTTGAGCTACTTGTCCTTTGGCAGCATATAATGCTCATAAGAATCTTCTGAAGTCACGAGCCAAAACTACACATAATAATTCAGTCCAATCTTTCTTTATCTGTATTTTTAAATTATATCTTTCAAAATTCAAAATTCAAAAAAAAAAAAAAATTGAAGAAGAAGTTGATCATGATTTCTAATATGTCAATCTACCATCTCCTCCTCTACCATAAAGAAGCGAGATGGGGGAAGAAGAAAGAGAAGCAAAACTAGCATCCACATCCCTATTATTATTAGCCCCAAACGAATACGACATACTCAACCCATCAAACGACGACGAAGGAAACGAGTGCAAGAAATCATCGAACCCATCATGATGATGATCACGAGTAGCACCCACCTGATCTTTTCTCCCATCAAACTTCCCAATCGGATCACTCACCTCCTTCGGCACCGGAACCTCTCCCTCCAAGTACCTCACCACCTGCCTCATACTGGGCCGGTCCGAAACGACACCATTTGAGCACATCAGGCCCAACTTCACCACCATTACCGCCTCAACGACGTCGTATTCCCCCTCCAACCTCTTGTCCACAGCTTCTAGAACGTTCCCTTCTCTGTACTTCTCCCAAACCCAGTCAACCAGAACAAGCTCCTCGGGGCTCAATTTGGGCTCAATGGGCCTTCTCCCACAGGCCACCTCCAACAAAAGGGCCCCAAACGCGAACACGTCCGAGCCCGTCGTGGCCTTCCCGGTTCTCGGCAGCTCCGGCGCCAAATACCCCAATGTCCCGACGACACGTGTCGTGCTCATATTGGCGCCGTGGTCATGAAGCCTGGCCAAACCGAAATCCCCCAAACGGCCGTTTAACTCGCCGTCTAACAGGACGTTACTGGCCTTGACGTCTCTGTGGATGACGACCTGCTCGAACCCCTCGTGGAGGTAGAGAAGCGCCGACGCGACGCCGTTTATGATCTTCATCCGCTGCTCCCAACGCAGTGTCGTTTTGGGCTCGTCGAAGAGGAATTTGTCCAGGCTTCCGTTCTCCATGAAGTCGTACACCAACAGAAGGTCTCCTCTGCGACGACACCATCCCATCAGCTGGACCAGGTTCCGATGTCGTAACCGTCCGATGCTTGCGATCTCCGACACAAACTCCCTAAGACCCTGTTTGGATTCGTGAGAGATTCGCTTCACTGCAACTAGAGCCTTCGACTTCGGGAGCGTCCCTTTGTACACTCTCCCAAACCCGCCGTATCCGAGAAGCTCTTTGTCTCTGAAGTTCTTCGTCGCTTTCTTCAGTTCTTTGTATGAATATCTATGTGGGCCCAGCTCAAATTCCCATCTCTCTATCGGATCAGCGTTCTTGATCTTGAAAAAGATATAAACAGAGACGGAAATTCCAGACACCAGCAGAAGAAATGAAGAAACAGAGACTCCGATCCTTAAATCTGTGTGACTCTTCTTCGGACCAGGAAGATGGGGAAGAGAGGACAAATCGAGGGTTTGAGCTTCTCCATTGATCTTGAAGCTCCAACCCAAGATGTAATGAGAGCTAGCGAGCAATCCGGTCGAAGCGGAAAATCCGACGTACATGAACTCTTGAAGAATCAAAGAGAGATTGATTTCCGAAGACAACAGAGGAACTTTCGGTTTGTTTCCGGTAGGTGAGATCGTTATGTTGAGGAGATTCCGGTCGGAGTCGTAATCGATCCAGGCCTGAATTGGTTTACCGTTGAGGCTGAAGTTTCTGTGGTCGGAAACGGTGTCGTCGAAGTAAGAAGCGGCGGCGGAGACGGTGGAGTTGAGGCTGTTAAGGTCGACTCCGACGTGGTTGTCGTTGATGTCGCCGAACTCGAAGTCCTGGACGGTGTCGAACTCGACGGCGAAGAGATGGTTGGAGGAGTTTCCGGTGTTGTCGGTGGCGTTGAGGAGACCGAGGTACTGGCTGGGAAGGGCGTTGAGGTCCTTGGAAGGGACGATGATGAAGGAGAGGCCATGGCCGCCAAGCTTGGGATAC
Source organism: Ficus hirta (assembly GCA_038430175.1). Classification (NCBI taxonomy): domain Eukaryota; kingdom Viridiplantae; phylum Streptophyta; class Magnoliopsida; order Rosales; family Moraceae; genus Ficus; species Ficus hirta. The sequence goes on along the minus strand of CM076586.1, from coordinate 3,918,851 downwards.
TCGGGGATGATGGAGAAGGCGAATGAGGTGGAGAAGGAGAAGGCTTTCCCGGCGGTGGAGTTCTTGAACCGGAACGCCGAGGTGGAAAGGGCGTGGCCCATTTGCCTTCTGCTGTCGTTTGTGAGCTCCAAGATGCCGTTTGGCTGAATCTGGGCGTTTCCGGTGAGGCTCAGGTTGGTGTTGTTGGGGGTCAGGTGCTTGAAGCCAGAGTAGAAGAGACTGTCGTCGGATGAAAATGTTGATTGGATGGTGGAAAAGAAGAAAAATAAGATCGTGAGAAAAGTAGTGAATCTGAAAAGAATGAAACGGTTTTCATTTTCCATGTTTGATCTGTAAAGGAATGAGAGGAGAAAATAAAAAGAACTGTCGGTCTTGGTGAAGAAGATCTGAAATAGGGAAAAGGGGTTTTTAGGGGACTAAAAAGAGAAGAGAGTGTTAGTGGGGGAGGTTATGGACGGAGGTAGTATTAATGAAAGCAATTTGGTGGGAGCAGAGTAGGAGGTGAGGTCCTCATCATCTCAGCCGCAAATGGCAAAACAGTGAACACAAAAGGTTAATGGTTCCTTTCCCGCGGACTCTCGGCTTGACAAGCGTGGACCATTTGAAACGGACATTTTTGTGCTTTGATTTGGCACATGTCTTGAACTGAAAAATTCTAATTTGAATTAGGAATCTAAAATGAACGAGTGTTTGTGATGTATAATATCGAGATTGATGCCGATTAAGGGAAAAAGAAAATTAAAACAAATTTAATTGAATCGACGTTTTTAGATTGGAAATACTGTGCTAACTTATTATTGGGATTGTCAATGGTCTAAACTCGTCATCACTTGTTTACAATCATATGGACCGAACTAGCTACAATTCCAGCTTGACATCACTTGTCTAAAATTATATGGACTAAGCCAGCTACAATTCAAGTTCCCCTGCTATCCACCTGCATATATAAACTTAGTGTAACAAGAGTATTTTCAATGCAATATTAAAAAGTTATATCAATGATAAATTTTGGTATTTGAAATTTTTTTTTTAATTTTAAAAGTACTCTATAATGAAGTGTTGTATTGATGCTAAATTTAACATATACTAAATTTTAGGGTTGTGCATGGGTGGGTTCAGGTGGTGGGCAGGTTGGAAGATAATGATTTTTTCAAAATTCCAAACCAGCCCCACCCACCATGAAGGCGGGTGGAGGCATGCGGTGTGGCTGGTGGGTAGAGAATTTTGAAAACAATTTTGTAATTTTTTTATTCTCCTTTTATTTTTTTAATTGTTTTTTTAAACCGAAATAAGTTTGGATCTTCAATTCAATTGTCGAACCTGCTATAATATTAAGCTTGGAGAGACGGAAAAAAAAAAAGAGTAAAATTGATTCTAATTGCAAACACAATATCTAAGTAATAACAACAACAACAATAATAATAATAATAATAAAATCTAAAAAAACAATTAAACTACTAGTAACTTTATTAAATAGTCTTATACTCTTATTAAAGGAAAATATATTTGTTATTAATTAAAAAAATGACGGGTGGGCGGATTGAACTCATAACCCAAAAAGTGAAACCCGCACCTACTCATAAGTGATGGCCGGTGGGTAGAAAACCCGTCCAAAGCAAACGAGTAATGACATGGACCCATTCAAACTGGCAGGGCGGGGCGTGGCTGGATGGATTGGGCGGGTTCGTGGGTTTCGTGCACAGCCCTACTAAATTTTGTGACAATTTTGCTACAAAATATAGCCAAATATCAAATATTTAACAATTGATTTTTACTTATTGTTGGCTTGACTTTTATAGTGTAATTATTATAATATTTCTATTTTAAATTATTTAGGTTCCAAATGTTCACTTTATCAAAATTCATTGACCGTGCTTAATTTCTTTTTCTTAGCTTTGGAAAGTTTTAATGCGAGCAAATGGTTATAATGGCACAACAAGGATTATTTGTTCTTTATATTCTGTCATAAGGTGATAATATATACAAGATTAACTTTAATGATTTCAAACGTGACTCCATCCAAAAAGTAAATTTCAAATCTCCCGAGTTAATTTTCAAATATAAAAAAATATTAAAAAAAATATATACGCATTTGAAGTTTTGTGAGGTATGTTGCGGTTAAGAGGCTGACTTTGAATTAATGAAATTTGGATGGTAACGAGAATATCAACATGGTTTTGAGCACAAAGTAGGGTTAGATAAGGTTAGATAACTTCAGTTAGGCGAAGCAACAAACAGATGGTGGGAGTAAAGTTGTTCAATATTAAATTGAATAAAACGTCCAAACGACGTCATGTGGGTTGAATAAAACATGACTCAAAAATCAGAATATTTGACAAAATCACAGTTTTGTAACACCCAAGGCCAGTGATGAAGAGTGAATACTTTAAAAGAGTGAGGAGGAATCTGTGGTGTCCTTTTTCAACGTCAAGAAGGCGACCAGATGGTCATCCTTTTCGGCCCACTAGAGTTTTGTTTTTTTTTTTTTTTTCAAGTCAATTACTTTTCGACATTTTGGAATGGGTGGTTAATTTAAGATAATAACGACTCAAAATTTAAATCCCACCAGCTCTTCTTATTATTCTTTTCTTTTCTTTTCTTTTCTTTTTCAAATCAAAACATGGGCCGGGGAAGGATGTAACATGACTTGGAGAAAAGAAAACCTTTCTTCAAAGCCACATCAATTCCATGTCATTGCATAATATCAGGACATTAAATTCCTAATAACCATTAATCAGATTCGTTAGTTTTGCATATTTTATTGTTTTGATGTAATTTTAAAAAGAATGTCATATGATAGTGACTTTTGATATGATGAGATTTTTTTTTTTTCTTTTTTGCCAACAATTGATATGATGCGAATAACGTAAAACATATGCCTTCTCTTTTCTGTCTCTTGCTGTTGGATTATTAAACAAGCACGTGATCCATTGAGAGCACTTTTAGTTGCTCATGTCTTTTTCTCCTATAAGTTGGTTTGTATTGAAACGCAACACCGATGGTCGTGGTATAGGTGGTTTTTTTTTTTTTTTTTGGGTGCTAGTACTGGTGGTATGGTAATTGTTAATGTTTGTTTTTTATATCGCCTCCGATCGCGAGTCGTTGGACCGTCTGTCTGGATCAGTTGGCTTTTAACTCCGGGGAGTTTTCTTAAATGGGCTGTGTTAAGGCTCAATGTGGAAGAATGGAATGAATTTCTGCTTTTCGCTAGTTGTGCTTGTGTGTGGAAAAGTCGGAATGATAAAATGGTTCCGACGGGCTCCGCTATCCATCCCTATACTGATTAATCAGATTAATGTTATGGTATCTTGGTTGGCATCTGCTTAGAAATTTGGGATGTCTGGGGATCGTGTTATCCTTCAGGAAGGTGTGGAACCCACCCTCAAACCCTCGCTGGAAGACTCCTTTACCTGATCGTGCTTGCATCCATATAGATGCTTCAGAGGGATCATTTGGGTGAGGTCATGGCCTTGCTACTTTTCATGGGAGATGTGAGCTTGTAGCGGATTGAATTAACTTTAAACCAATGCTTCGTGTTGCACATGTGGTTTCAATAGATTCTTGAATGGACATATACAAGAGGCATGTTGTAAGACACTTAGACTCCGTTTGGATTATGAGTCCTTGTTTTTTTTTTTTTTTTTTTTTTTTTTTTTTAAAGGAAAAGCTTGAACTCATTGAATCAAGAGGCCAAATCGGCCAAAACTACAGGTGCCAAAAATAACGCCATGGCATCTGTAAAGAAACCATTTAGGGACAAATTCAAAGCTTGTGAGGCTAAGGTGTGAGCAACAAAATTAGCCTTCCTAGAAACATGAGTTGAAGATTCCAGCTTCACCAAAGTCTTTAATATCATCCAAAAATGAGATTATCATCCCTTGCAGTACCAGTATGAAGCCCAGAGACAACCAATAACCCATCAGATTCCACTAGATCAACAGTCATCCCTAAGTTTTTAACAAACTGCAAGCCTTCTCGCAAGGCTAGACATTCTGCTACGTAAGGGGAGAAAAAGCCTTGCACCGTCCGAGAAAAACAAGCAACCAAGGACCCAGATGAGTCCCGAATAACAGCCCCAATACCAGCGAAATTGTAGTTCTTAGATATAGCTGCATCCACATTTAGCTTCAAAAACCAGGGTGGGGGAAGAGGAACTGAGATTTGGCTAAGAACCATGCGCCTCCATTTGCGAAAAGGAAAATTTTAATATTGAGAATAACATGTTATTTAGATGTATACAAAATTTTCATTTTGAAATCTTCTCGTATTGCACTATTCTCAAAACCATGCACCTCCATTTTTTAAAAGGATAATTTTCATTTTGAAAATAAGATGGTGTTTAGATGTATAAATTTTTTTTTTTTAAACAAAAAGGTTATTTGAAATGAGAAAATATGGTATTGAAAATAGTGTATTGTGAGAAAATTTCAAAAAAATTCATTTTCTTTTTAAAAAGGAGTATTGTACAAAAAAATAAGTTTAAAAATGAAATAGCTTTCTCTTTTTTAAATGAGTGAATAATGAAAAAAGTTGAGAAAGTCTTTCGTAAAAATTTTTCAATTTCGAAAATTATATATGCCATCCAGGGCAAATGACACGGGAATACATAAGAGTGCCTTCAACCATATTGCATGCATTAGCAAAAAATTATAGGGTTAATTTCAGTTTTAGCACCTGTGGGGAAAATATTATTAAAATCAGCACCACTTTTTCAGCCCTTCATTTGTAGCACCACCACGTCATCAAAGTCCATGATATGTGGGGCCCATCTGTATTTAATGTATGTCAAATTACGGGTTTACCCTCATCTCCCTCGCATACCCCAGAAAATTATTCCGAACCAGCATCTACAGTATTTTAGAGAGGGAAAATGAAATCTAGAGAGAGAAAGAGTTGCAATCGGCCGGAACCGCTCGAAAACCGTCCGAAACCACGACGAAACAGTTTAAAAAACCGGCACCAGAGATCGAGAGAATTTTAAAATTTTAAAAAGTTTGCGTTTAACGCTTTGTTTGCAAAAGGGTCAAAAAATTTCATTATTTTGAATTTGTTTAACAGTTGGTCTTCTTACAGGATCGGTCATTATCATAATGACCGCCTAGTAATTATCGTTTTGACCCCTGTAACTGTTATATTTTAGAATACAATTTTGGTCACAACGATATTGACCAGGTGGTCATTATAAAAATGACAAGTTTTTCGTCAGACATCCTTCTACAGAATCGGTCATTTTCATAATGACCCCATGGTCATTATCGTTGTGACCCCTGTAAATGATCAATATGGTGACGTATTGGTCAAAGTGTTAGACTATCGGTCATAACGGTTATGACCAGACGATCATAACCGTTATGACCTCTGGTCTTACACAGAGGTCATAACGGTTATGACCTCCCGGTCATAATCGTTATGACCGCTGCGTTACACTATCGGTTATAACAGTTATGACCGTCTGGTCATAACCGTTTTGACCGGGGCGTTACACTATCGGTCATAACCGTTATGACTTCTGTGTAAGACCAACGGTTATGACCGTTATAACATCGGTCAAAACAGTTATGACCGTCTGGTCATAACCGTTATGACCGATGTGAAAGACCAGCGGTCATAACGGTTATGACTGTCTGGTCATAACCGTTATGACCTAGGACCAGCGGTCATAACCGTTATGACCGTCTGGTCATAACTGTTATGACTTCTGTGTTATGGTCATAACCGTTATGACCGCTGTGTTATACTATCGGTCATAACGGTTATGACCACCCGGTCATAACTGTTATGACTTCTGTGTTACACCAGCGGTCATAACGGTTATGACCGTCTGGTCATAACGGTTATGACCTCTGGTCATTGGTCAATACGGTGACGTATTGGTCGAAACTTAGACACAAAGAGGTCACAACGAAAATTACCAGGCGGTCATTATGAAGTTGACCGTTTTGTAATATGCATTTTAAAATGATAGAAATACCAAGAGTTATTTAAATATCGAATTACAGATTCACCCTCATCTCTCACCCGCCCAAAAGGCATTCTCCCTCGAATAAGCTCACAAAAATTTCCAACCAGCGTCTACAGTGTTTTAGAGAGAGAAACTCCGATTCTAGAGAGAGAAACTCCGATTCTAGAGAGAGAAAGCTTTGCAACCGCTCAGACACCGCTAGGAAACCGTCCTAAACCACCACGAGAGCCGTTTATATACTAGTTAGAAGTCTGCTAACGTCGAAAAATCTTAAAAAAATACCCATGTCGACGCCAACAAAAATGTCAGAGACAAACACTACTCCCGATACATCGCCGAAGGGTACGCAGGGGGAGGTCGAACTAAAAGACTCACAGAAGTTCATGAGTGAACTAGCCGATAACATATCCGACTCAGAAAAGGTAATGAAAATGGTTTTTGTTTTAATGTTGAAAAATATTTTCATTGTTATTATATATTAGTGCCGTACAATAAAAGATATCGGGAGCCCGATCGATGTAAAAGTTGTTTTGGCCTTTGTGGTTAAAAAGTTTACACTTTTAATATTTTCAATAAGAATATGCAGTATTTATTGATTTTGTCAAACAAAGTTTCCATTTTTATATGTGTTTTTTATGATATTTCACTTTCCAATGGTTTTGATGAAAAATGTTATCATAATGTACATAAAGTTAGAATTTTTATCTGTTTCCGTACCATAAAACATCCTTTAACTCAAGTTCGTGTTTTGGTTTATAATTTATATTAGGGTTTTCGTCGATGTTTGTGTTTAAGTGTAGATGATATCGGCTATTTGAAACAAAATGGAATGGTAATTTTTGTGATGACTCTCTGGTCATAATAATTATTACTCAGTTTCAGTTTTCTGTTATGTCTGGTGGTCATTTTCATTATGACTTGTTGATCATAATAATGATTACTATGAGTTTTAACTTATTTTAGGCTGGTCATTTTCATCATGACTTGGTCATAATAATAATTACTCAGTGTTTTTTCCGATGGTCATTTTCATTATGGCTTGTTGCTCACAAAAATTACCATGTTTTTTGTTTGTTCCGGACTGTCATTTTCATAATGACCTGGTCATTTTAGGCCGACCATTTTTTTTTTGAATTGATGGTGATTATTTTTTTATTTTTCACATTGCTGTTATTTTATGCCTGGTAATTTTTATTATTACTTCACTGTCATAAGTATAATTACTCTTTTTCTGTTACGATTAACATTACCGCAGGTTCAATATAATCGACGGGTACCGGATTCTGCAATTACCAGGGCAAAAATAAACACTTTTATTAACATTCCAGAGAGTTGTGCGAATTTGAGAAAGTGGTTGACCCCCCACCAGTACGAGGCCGTCATCCAGCAGCGATGCATTAAACAGTTTCTAAGATTAAGCACTCTTGGTTGGGCTGGGCAGGTCTTCCACAACATTATTATGAGATTGACGGATCATTCAGCAATGGGTGATGCTTTTTGGTTTGAGGTCGGCGAAGAACTTGGTAGATTTTCCATCAACGAGTTCTGCCTCATTACCGACATGAAATGTGTAGGGTCTACCCATCTCCCAGTGGTCGAAAGCCGATTGATAACCAGATATTTTTCGACGTTGAGAGGTGTGTCGAGAGAAAATTTAGGGCTGCAGCTGTCCAATGCCAATTTTGACAACGACGACGACGCTGTGAAGCTTAGTCTACTATACTTGATTTTCTGCATTCCTTTATCAAATGCAAACTCAGTTAAGATAGACCCGAAATTTTTTACCCTCGCCGATAATATTGCTGATTTCAATGATTTTCCTTGGGGCGTTCTCTCATGGGTGGCAACCCGATCTGCAATCTGCAACACAGTTGAAAACAGGCTGTCTTCGAAGAGAAGATCGGTAAAAAAGCCTGACCAAGTGCATTACAGTGTTGCGGGCTTTCCTCATGCCTTACTGGTCTGGGCCTATGAGACCCTCCCATCGATAGCATTGAAATTCTGCAAAAAGTACGATCATGTCATTCCACGTATGCTGTCGTGGACCACCGCGGACAATGTCAAGTTCGACGATGTTATATCTGTCTTTACCGCGGTTGGCGAAAATCAGGTATAAAAATTGTTGGTCATTTTAAATAATCAGCCTAGTCGTCATAACCGTATATATATATATATATATATATATATATATATATGCATATGCTAGTGGTCATAACCGTTATGACCTCTGTGTTATAGTATCGGTCATAACCGTTATGACCATACCTTTTGTATCACTAATAAATAAATTAATATGCATTAATATTCATGTACGATGGTAATTAACATATTGACCGTAGCCCCTCCTCATAGTTTGTATTAATGATATCAAATGTGTTCAGCCTAAGGGGTTTGTGATGATGCTAACTGAAGAAGAGTTGAAGGACCCATGGGTTGTGCTGCTATATTCGAAAAACCCAAATGTTGTGCCTGGCTTACCTCCCAAGCTTCCTGCACCCCGACCTAGCCCCGATACAGACTCCGAGTGGAGGGAGTTTCAAAAAGAGATCCGGGGAGAGGTGGCCTCCATTAAAAAAAAGTTGGCGGCTCTTATAAAGGGACAGAAGAAGTCAAACAAACTCTTGCGAAGGGTTATAACAATGTTGGCTGCCAACGAGACCGGTGAGGAACAGGGAAAGGCACACACGACGTTCCATGTCAGCAGCTCGCAGAAGAATAAAGTTCACTCGGCTGAGTCCGATGAGGTGAACACTGCCTCAGCTCACAAGGAGACCGGCGCGCAAGCTCATGTGCTATTCGAGCCTGACATCGGATACGTTGCTGATATGGGTGTTCAAGCAGCCATGGAGTTCCTCACAGCCGATAAGGCGATTGTTTCGCCGGAAGACGTCAAGGAGGAGAAGGATGCTAAAGGAAAAAACATAGTGATGGACACGATCAAGCCTGAAGAGCCAGACGACGAGGAGAGCATAGGTGATGTGGTAGTTACGAATATCCATAACTTAGTTACATTATTCATTATGGTCATTGTACACTGTTAACGAGCTTTACGTGTGTCATTTATAGATCCGGAAGAAGAAGAGGGCCAGACTATCAAGGACTTTTTTCTGGTTCTGGTGTGTTTTTACAAGTAGACAACTCGGTTAATGTTCCACTTTCATCCCAAGTTGGCGATGATGTATACAACAAATTTACATATCTTGTAATATAATCTGACTGGTAAATTAGTTACTCGATATTTAATGTCAGTTACCAGTATATAAGCACATGTTTGTTGTTAGGGGGAGCTTAATTGAATGTTATACTTGGCATAAACCTATTTTGCCGCTAACCTATGGTTTATATGCCATGGTAGCTGTATATGTATCGGGTGCTTGACATGCCTCAGATCAAATATGTCAACCGATTTATACTAAGCCAACTCATATTCCTTCGCAATTTTGTGTGTTTGTTATGTCTTTCTCTATATTTTGGTTATCGCTTTCTTAAGGAAATGCCGCGAAAAGCATCAGGTGAGACATATGTTTAGGATCCCGCGAAGGAAAAAAAATTCCTAGAAAAACTTGATGAATACCTGGCTACCACTGGCGGTAAACAATCCACCTTAGCAATCCTCGATATTTGGACCGCATAGTTTAATACTGAGTTTGGAGGAGTACCTGCCTTTGGATCAACATTATCTCAAAAGAAGGAGAGGATGAAGAAAATTTATAGGGGCTGGAAGGTGTTGCAATCTCGGATAGGCTTAGGGTACGATCCGTCGACGGATCGACTCATATGCTTTGACGATGCGAGGCATAGCTTTATTCAAGTAATCGTGTTGTCTAATATATGGACTTACGTTATTATGTTTGATCACCCGATGTTTAGAATTATATGATGATAAAATTTCATATGCAGGTTTATAAGGAGTGCAAACATCTCAGGCACGAGGGACTTCGCAACAAGGAGCTTTATTATAATGTTTTCGAGAAAAATCATGCTGCAGATGCCTCGGGGTATGGCTCCGTAACGATCCCAGATGAAAGTCCATCGTACTTCGACTTTGAAGTTTCAATGGATAACTCAGCGTACCGGCCGGTATTAGAAAAGGATGTAACGCCAACCACGGGTGCATGCCATTGAACAACATAAGATCGGGTGCCGATGCAAGTCTGTCGCGGTCTAGGGGAAGTTCTGGTAAGAGGAAGCAAAGAGACGAAACGGATGAGATGACATTCCTGGCAATGCAGGAAATTGTTAACCATTTCCGTGGCGGATCACAATCGGGAACAAGTAACGAGCAATCAAGCTGCACGGATCACATGCTGGTCTGTATGAATATTATGACAGAGATGGATATTCCACTCAATCAGCGGACGATAATGTGACACTACTTCGATGTTCATCCACGTCTCCAATGTACCTTCCACCAGCTGCCCGATGTCAATAGGCGAGAAATTATTGCATCTGTTGTTCAGTCCCAGTGACCCCCGACCGATTGATTTTCTTATGTTAATTAAATTTTTTTTTTCCTTTTTAATTCTTAGGGATACATTTGGCATTATTCTTCTGACTGGACTGTGTTTATATATTTATTTACATATATGTATTTCTCAATTACGTTAATCATGTTTCATACCGGAATTGGGGAAATATTTAGACATTCACCAACTTGAAACGAATATTCGATCGTAGTGTGAAGGTATTTCGTGTAAATAATTTAACACCAAATTGGCTAACATTTACTTCATACCAGGTAAACCTTAAATTGTAGAGAAGATTGCATTCTATTCTCAAAATGAACGAGGGTAATTCCGCATCCAACCAGGAAGAAGATGCCGTCTACTCAGAAAACGAGGATAGCGACCATGACATTTATCTTGTGAAGGCAGTGGTAGCTGCGACAACTAGAAGGCGTAACAGGCGAACAGCTCCACAATCCATGCATAATTCAAGTCTAACTGGCAGCATGCATGTGGAAGAGATATTAAATAGCCATGAAGAAATAATTCATGGATTGATCAGTATGAAATCAGAAATATTCAGATTATTGAGTAACCTATTAGATAGTCGGGAATTATTGACGCCAATGTATAACATGAATGTGAACGAGCAGTTGTTTATTTTTTTAGCCATATGTTCACAAGGCGCTACCAATCGACACATTTCTTATTTGTTCTAGCATTCTAGAGAGACAACTTCCCGTTGGTTCTTTAAAGTGTTGCAGGTTATTTGGACGTTAAAGGACGAATTCATAAGACCACCCGACTACACAACGGTTTAACATTTGATTCTGGAGCATTCGAACAAATATAGGACATGGTTTGATGTACGTTATCGATGTAATCTAAGCACGTTATCGTACGAAATAGCTTTAACAGAAATCTCTTATTGTTAATGATGGAACGCATATTAAATAGTCAAATGTTTTATGCAGGGTTGTATTGGCGCTATAGATGGCACACACATCCCATGTGTCCCCCGATGCGAAAATGCTGATGCTTAGATTAATCGCAAAGGGTTTCACTTCCAGAATGTATTAGCAGTCTATTCGTTTGACATGAAATTCACATATATGTTAACCGGATATGAGGGATCTTGCCATGATGCCAGAATGTTGGAAGAGACAATAGCATTCTATGGTTTCCCAATACCTCCACCAGGTAAGCATAATTATCAAATTATAGCAGTATTTACATATAATAATTAGTTAAAAAATATTAAACATTTACTTCATATTGTAATGTTTATTTTATAGGAAAATATTACTTAGCAGATTCGGGCTACGCCAATAAGGATTTTTCCTGAGCCCATATCGACGAGAGACGTATCATTTACCGGAATATCGAAGACGTCGCGTCGGCCTAGGCAACAGGAGGAAAGTTTTCAATTACACGCACTCATCGCTGCGTAATTGTATTGAGCGAACATTTGATGTCTGGAAGACAAGATTTATACTTAAAGGCATCAACAACTATCCAATGGACAAACAAAAAATGATCCCCATGGCGTGTGCGGTTGTGCATAATTTCATAAGGATGGTGCAGGTTGGGGATCCCTTTTTTGAAGAGTATGTGACAGATTGTGTGCCTGTAGGGGGAAATGTCGATGTTAACACGGATTACATGTTTGACGACGGGATCGATGGTACTGGCCCAAGTACAGGAATGCAGCAACATGACTCGAGTAGAGGTGCAATGAATCAGATGAGAGATATGATAACTGATGATATGTGGGAAAGATATCAATCACCTCCATAGTATAAATCCACATGAAAGCAAGATCAGTTGTATCTAGTTGCGCCAGATTATGAATTTAACTATTAATTTGTTTCTATCAACTTTTACTGACCAACTATGTACTTTTTATTGGTGTATTTTATGACTATGTAAGAAATTTTACAAAAGCTTTTGATGTCTCAAGTTGATTGGTGTTATTAATTGAGCGTATTAACATTTTTCCATTTTTCTTAGTTAAAATCTACAATAGAATGTTAAATAAAATAAAAATTTTGTTCAACTCAGATTTTTAACATCCAAACAGGGTCCTTGTTTTTTTTTTTTTTTAACTTTTCAACTCAAACTTTTTTACTAAACACTCAACTTAAGTTAAACTTTTCAACTCAAATTTTTTACCAAACACTCAACTTTTAAACTCAACTTAACTTAACTAAATCTAAACTTAAAAATCTCTACTCAAACTACTACACCAAATACCCTCTAAGTGATGAAAAAGGAACTGTTGTTGGCCCATTGAGTGATGCAGTGGAAACAAAATTGCTAATAAAATGCTTGAAGAACTATTTATGAACGATTTTCTCAACAACCAAACACCTGACATAATATGAACGATTTCACTCAGCATTCTAGTTTTATTTTCATCGCAAAATTCCATCAAGAAAAAAACTTCATCAAAAGTCACCTGCACAAAAGCAAAAATTAATTGCACAAAACAAAAGTGAACATCAACAAATAATTGAAAGTTAGAATCAACAACAAACAAAAAAATTTTAGAAGACCAACATTGAATATGCTGATTTATAAGCATCAATCCACAGATCAACTTTTACATTTATATATATATATAATGATCAAATAATAAGCAGTCCTTTAATATGCATTACGCATATATTCTCTTTCTAGTTTTGCTATATATCTATATAATATATAGAGAGAGAGTTTTGTATGATGAAACGAGAAAATGAGTAAAATGACGAGGAAAAAAAAGGGTAAGATATCAGGAGAAAAGAAATCTAAAAGACAGAATCATTTTACCATTTACAGAAGCAACGTTCACAGCGGATGAGAGATCTGGCCGTACAGCCCTGGCGACGGAGCAAGGGAGAATTGCGACGGAGCATCGAGAACGAACCGTTCCCGCACGATCTCACGGCGCCCATCAAACAGCGAGATCCGGCAACGGTTGCTCGAGAGTGGCTTGCGGCGCGAGGGTGAATCGCGAAGGTGATCCGAGATCAACTGGCGGTCATCGGAGGAGAAATCTGCACAGATCTCCATAGCAGTCGCATGACTCTGGCAGCGGCGACTTCCTCCCAGCATGAAAAGGCAAACGGCGGTTGCTCGCGGGAGAAGATCGCAGCTCACGACGATCGTGAAACTCCGAGATCAGCCGGAGAGAGTGGGAAAGAGAGATGCAGGGATGGCCGAAGGAGGAGGAGAGAGGGGGAAGAAATGGCCGGAGACGAAGGCCGGTGGAGAAAGAGGGCGAGAGAGCAGAGGAGAGTGAGTGCAGGAGAAGAGTCTTAGAGAGAGAAAGGGGAGAGAGTCAAAATCTGAAGTGAAGATGGAGAAGGGAAAAAAAAAACTCTTCGTGGGTTAAAAAGACAAAACATTAATAAAAAAATAATTTCATAAAATCTGAAAAAAAAAAAAATTAATGACAAATGTTGTTATGTAAAGAAGGGATTTTGTGTTATATTAGTAAATGAATGAAAAATAAAAAATGATTGTTTGGGTAATTTTCTCCCATTTGAAGTTTGATTAAAAACAAAAAACAAAAAAGTTGCCAAAAATTGGTAGGAAAAAGTTTTAAAAATTTAAACTATGGTCTAGGGTAAACATGAAACAATAAAAGCATGATATTCAAAATTTATTGGGGAGTTTTACAATGAGACCTCCCCACTTTACTCCATTAATGAGGTAAAAAATTTTGGACCATGAGATTTAATCTGAATGGCGGAAGAAATTTGGATGTAATAAAAATAAAAGAATAATTGACCTAAATAGTTTCTGAACTCTTGCAAAGATGACGATTTTGTCCCCATTCTTTTTTTTTTTTTGGTCGAGATGACCTTAAACTCTTTTTTTTTTTTTTTGCCGTTATGATCCTTTCCGTCAAAATTCATTAAATTTTTTACGGAATCTTATTGAAATGATAATTTTTATAATAAAATTACTAAAATACTCTCCCCTCTCTCACCCTCCTCCTTCCCCTCTCTCTCTGTTTCGCCCACCCCTCCCCCCATCTCTCTCTCTCTCTCTCTGTGGCCCCCCCACCCCCTTCCCCTCGCCATTCGCCCCCCAGCCACCCCCCCCCCCCCCTTCCTTTCTCTTGATATGACCCTCTGACCCCTACCCCTCTCCTCTCTCTCGGTCCCCCCCCCCCCCCCAACCACCAGAACTCATATCGAAGTTTCCCCCTCCATCTTCACCATCGTCAAGCCCCCTCCCCCCCCCCCCCCCCCCACCAAGGAATCACCAATCTATTCCCCCCTGCCACTGTCTTCGCCCTCGTCGAGCTCAACTCAAAACCTAGAATCAAATTGGGTCCCTGCACCCTTGCAGCCACCCAAGGTCCCCCCCCCAACCACCATGCCCACCCCCACCCTATCACTGTCCAAGCACTTCGATCTGGTTTCCTCTCCTCGCTGTTAAGCTTGACCCACCCATGGATTTTGGCCCCAGAGCTAGGCTTCGGTGTCGAGGAGAGAGAGAGAGATTGAGGAGGGAGGGAAAGAGAGAGAGAAAGAGTCCAATCTGGTTTCCTCCCCTAGCCGAGCTTGCCCCACCCCTGGATCTTGGCCCCAAATCTAGGCTGCATTGGTTTCGAGGAGAGAGAGATAGAGATATCGAGGAGAGAGAGAGAGAGAGAGAGAGAAATAGAGTGAGTGAGTGACTTTGATTTGGAGGAAAGAGAGAGATTAATTTTTTAAAAAAATTAATTATTCTCATTCTGTTAGAAATTAACGGATTTTGATGTAAATGACTATAACGGTTAAAAAATAAGAGTTTAGGGTCATATCGATAAAAAAAAAAAAAAATCAAACCGTCATCTTTATAAGAATTTAAAGACTATCTAGATCAATTACTTAAAGACAAAATAAGCTCAACTTTATAGGATCGTTTGTTCTTCGTTAGAGAACGTTTGGACAAAAATGACACGAACCTGTAATGGAGGACTTGGGGTCGGGTACTTACGCACTATAAATTTAACTTTTTTTGGGATAATTCAAAAATTGAGGCAAATTGATATGAGATTTGGGTTGGTTGTGTTCCGACAAAGGATTTAGAGACTTCAAGCTTCCAAACGGTTTCTAAAGAGAGGGTAAACATGATTGCTTCAACTGATTACTTAGTTAAGGATCTGAAATTTGTTGTTGAATTCATAAATTTAAAAGAGAAAAGTGAAGAAGAAAAACAGATAAAGAAGTTTCGAAACCAAACATATGGATCGGCGAGAGAGAGGAAGAGAGATATTTAGAGCCCACATCAAGTTTTGCCGGCAAAGATTCACGTCGACGGCAAGCAGGGGCGCAAGGGTTTGCTGATGAATAGGGCCAGATATTTACCAAATCTGGTTGTGAGTCTTCGAATGAACCCGATGCCGGCCAAGCGTGATGGAGCTCGTGCTATGACGGTGCAGACAGAGGAGAGAGAAAGGAGAAGACGGTACAGGAGGAAAATAAATGAGAGAGAGAAAAAATTTCCCAAAAAAAAAAAAAAAAATTTATCGGATAAATCTTCATTCTCCCATCTTCACAATCTCAACACAAACAACAATTATCTCATTAAATTTTTCTGTTTAGTAGATTCGATTAACACATGCAAAAGCTTGGAGCTTTTTATTTATTTATTTATTTTTGCTCAAAGGTGAAAGCATGGGGCTCTTTGAATATGCTCTGTTGATTTGTTTGTTTGAGACTTTTTTTTGGGCTGAGTTTCTCTCTCAGAGCCGTGATCATCTCCTCCAAACATTTCAATCTCATTGCCAAAAATGATCCATTTGTAATCCGAACCGAAGACGACGTCGTCCCAACCCAACACTTAACGGCGTCAGAGCATGGAGCATTTAAGCTATTTTACTTGTCTACGATCACTCAAACAAAAACGTTCTCAAATGTAGTGCCCAACTTCTAATCTACACACTGTCAACCGTTGGATCTTACCCCCGTGGTAGGAAAAAGCACATGTACTCCGTTGTAGAATTAGCCAATTTTGTCATTTCAAATAAAAGAATTAGCCAATTTTGTTTGAACTTACAAATAAATATAAAAATGTTCATTTTCTAAAAAACATGTTCAAAAACGGTAATTTTGTGTAAATACTTCATGTATTTATTCATAATCATCTAAAGCTTTCCTTATTCTCCCTTCCTCGTCCTCCCCGCTCTCCCTCCCTCTCCTAACCCCTGCTGCCCCTCACAAAGAAAACCCATTAAAAAAAAAAAAAGGGAGAAAATTAGGCTAGGTGATCTTTTTTTAATTACTTAATCTAAGATGGCTCAAATTTTTTTATTTATTTAGGAATATGATAGTTTGTCATTTTTTAGATTTGGTCAATCAGTGATTGATTATGAAATCTGATAATTGACAAATAGTCAACCAATGATTGACTATAAAATTTAGTTATTTACATTATGATTAATTAATGATTGACTATTATATAGTTAAAATAGTCAATCAATAATTGATCATTTAATAAAATTGATTAACTTTTAGGAAAAAAATTATATTTTAACTAATTTTTAAAAATTTTGGTTATTTATTAAAAAACTTAAAAATAAAAAAAAAATCGGATTAGCTCTTCCCCATCTCCCACGTTGTCTCACTCTCTCACCCTCTGCCTCCATTTTCAGTAAAGCCCAGAGGAAACACATGAACTCCAACTCCATTTCCTATCTCTCCCTCATGTTTGTTTTCTCTCTCTCTCCACGTTCTTTCTCTTCCACTTTCTCTGCTAGCTCTCAAACAAAAACAGAGGGTAGAAAACCAAAAGGGTGTTTGGTAACAAAATTCCACTCTAACTAAACTATACTTTTTCATCTTAATTTTTGTCTTTTTCTTAAAAGTCAACAAAATTTATAATTACTTTTTAAAAAGTCAACTAAACTCAAACTTAAAAATTTCAGCTCAACTCAAACTCAACTCATTCAACAAACACCCTCCAAGACTCACATTAATTCACTCACTCAAATCTGGTGGAGGAAAAGAGAATAAAACCATGAAGCTCTAACTTTTCTACAGTACAAATATACAGAAAACCCCCTCCCTCCCTATCTCTCTATCTTTCTCGACCTCTCTCACACACTCAAATCTCTCTTTCTCTTTTTCCTCTTAAAGATTGGCGACTCCAACTCTCAACTTGATTTACAGAGGTTAGAAAATATTTCGAAGTTGATTTAAATTCGATTTTTATTGAAATATATGTATACATTGTTGGAAAAATTGGATCCGATATCAGAGTTACGGCGCAGCGGAAGTTTTAAAATTTTTATGCCGATTCAGAAAAGAAGCTCATGATGCATATAACAATAAATTAAATTCATGATCAAGCGTACCTTATTTCTTGGATTCCGGAATTATTAGAGCGTTTGACCAACGTGTCTTCTCTATTATTCTCGAGTTCCACGCTCAGAGTGTGTGTGGGTACACGTTCTATGAATCCAAGTGATCGGTAATGCTTTCCGAAGTCTAGATCCTTCCTTCTCAATTCCGATGTTCCTCGTTGAGAATAATATCCAACTTCTTTCTTCAAAACTGCAAAACAGGAACCGGTTAACCTCCTATGAAAATTATCACTCCGTTTAACCTTCCTCACAATTTTGATTCAATGGAATTTTCTCTCCTTTTCTCTCTCACAAGATAGCCGAATTTTACGATGTGGAAGAAACCCAAATTATTTTTCTTCTCACTCCAAAAAACGTTTTTCTCCTTTTGTGAATGACCAAAAAATTAGTTTTTTAAGAATTCCTAGCCTTTATATAGAAGTCCAATCCTTTTCAAAATTTATCTCCTTTAAAAAATAATTAATAATTATTTTTCTGGATAAATTTTGAATCAAAAGATCATACAACTTTAGGGCTAGATTCATTGAACCTAAAAACGTTTTTTCAAGAGGAAATCAATCCTCAAAAATTTGGCCACTTTGAGATAAATCTTGATTGGTGGTTCAAATTTTAAATCAAGAATCTAGACTAGTCAAAAGATCCTAGTCCTATCTAGATTCAAATTCCTTTTAAACCTTTTTGAATTTAAATATGATTCACTTATTTGAATTAAATATTTTCCACACAACATCAACCATATTAATTAATTTAAATCAATGGAATATTTCAAATTTTCTTTCCTCACAAAAACCGTGCACCTCTTTTAAGGAAAAAAAAATCCATTAAATAATCTCCATTATTTAAATCAATTAATAATTTAATGTTAGGAATATATTTGAATAATTTTGAAACAAAATTTTCTTCCCTCCACCTATCTAAAAACCGTGCACCATATTTAGATTAGGAGAGAAAAATTTGTTTTCCAAAATTAAATAATTCAAACATAATCTTATTTCAAAATTCAATTAACCAATCTCATGTTGACAAATCATATTATTTGTCTACACAAATCTCACATGTCCAATCCTTTCTGGATTGCATGTTAGAGAGTACCATATCTTAATAGACATTACTAAATTCCATTTAAATTTACTGATCTCATTAGGAACAAATCCCGAGACGCTATACGGAACTATATGAGCTAATAGAGGGACCCGATGGAAATATGTAAAGAGGCTCCTATAATTGTGAAAAATTAATCCCAGATTAATTATTTATCAATTATCAACTTCAATACTATTCCACTAAAAGTTTGAAGCTGAACTCATATTTACATACCGTATTACGAAAGCTCTCTTACGCAGTGCTTCTTCCATGATTTATTCATCGCTTGCTTAATCCTCATATGTTATCCATGATTGAATTAAGGACTTTTTCCGTTTTACCTTTTCAATCATTTTAACTTAAAGTTCCATTATTCTCTATTGAAAGAATCACCAATTGTAAAACCATACAATTGGTAAACCACCAGAGAACACAAAGTAAACCGATGGCCAAGATCTTGTTATACTATCTTTCAATCCCCGAATAACCTTTAAGTAGATAACATTTACTATCGTTAAGATAGTTATGGATTCCGTATCTATGAATCTTGATTTCTCCATCCATAAGTCATGCACCTAAAACACAAGTATATTGACCATGAATAAACAGTGTCTCACCTATAGTGCATTAAAGTACATAAGTCATGGATACGAACTCAAGTAATCATTTCAGGATTAAGATTAATACATGATGATAATCAAAGTGTTATTGATTCTTATAAACGGAATTATTAAACCGAATCAATTCACACTTTAGGTCCAGTATAATGTCATACCTCAATACTGGTATACATTAAAGTTTCTACTCGGAACCTATCCGATGGTCAAGACAAACCATCCCTCCAAGGAAGTAGACAACCTTTACAATCTTATCATGAATAAGATCCCCAAATCTTATTTCATCGATTGCGGACTATTTATTTAGACTGTTATCAAATTACCACGTCTTCTATGTATACCCCGTATACATATGGTAATTCGATATATTACCAACAGCCAATGAGTATTTTATGTTTGCTCAAAATAACCATACAATCAACAAATGAAAGTAAATATGACACAACGTATTAAACATGAATAACTTCCTCTTATTAATATCAAAATGTCATATTTACAGAAAATCCCTAATATTGATTTTCTATCCTTAGAGCACATTTAGATCTCAACATACATACAGACACACACACATACACACACACATATATATATATATACACACACACGAGTCTTTCGGATTAGTATTTCAGTTTTGTGAAATAAGATTAGTTTCTTGTAAGCATGATTTGAAGTATGTTAAATATGAGTTTGAGTTATAATGTTTCGTTATGTCATCTGTACTAATTTGGGTGTGATAGAGCTACAAAAAATGAGTATTGAATGAATTTTGAACTTCCGAGTTGTAGTTGATACTTCTAACATTAAATAAATAAATAAATAAATAAAAAGACCGAGAGAGACAGAGAGAAAGAAACATGATTTTAAGCTATTATCCAAACATGCATATGATTTTGAGACACTATATTTTCAAGATAGATCAGAAATATATATATATATATTTAATATTTAAACTTAGTATCGAAAAGCACATTAATTAGACTTGATATTTCGTTTAATTATAGATTTGTATTGTGACAGATAATTAAATTTATCTGTATTATTGATTTAAGGTTTTGATGTTTAGAGTGAGGAGCTTCGATTTGCGTGAAATTATCCGTAGATTAATTTACCAAAGAGGTAGGATACGTTCCCCTCCCCTGTTTTTCCTTAAAATGATTATAGGATATGCCAACTCTAGTACTTTTGTGAAATTGATTGTTTTATTGTTTGATGAATTTCTCATTTTAAAATCATTTTTGAAAATAAAATAGTTTTACAAAAATATTTTTGAATGGAGAATACATATATATGTATCAAATGTTCTGGGTCAAAAGTATATATATATAGATATATTATTTTGAGAAACTCAAGTGAAGTTCGTTAAAGCTTGTGGTGTGTGTCGTCTAAGTATGTTAAATGACAATTTCGAATTCTATCTGGTAAGATACCGGCGGATGCTATTTGTAAACTTTAGGACTGTGTCAGGTATCGAGATGTTACCTTTAATCGGTCGGTCCACTTCGATAGTGTTCCACTATGGTAGTGTTATTTCGACTATAGATCAATGAGTATATCTATATTTAGTAAATTTCATTTATACATTTGTTTACATTGGTCTCGTTGATTTCATCATAACCCTTGCCAATCTCTTTTAAGTTTAATTACTTTTAATTGAGTCAACTGTATCCTACTTAACTTGTACCTCACATTTTATTGTTTTAAACTCCCCTCCCCCCCTCCCCCCCGCCAAGAGATGCTTGGAGTAGCGTTGAGTAGACGAGTATGACTTCAAGGCACTTCAATTTAGTGTTGACTATCTGTATTTTTCTATTCCAGTTATTTGTTTTTCTAACGCATGTATAACTAAACTCTTTCTCTCTTGACTAGGTTTAGATGTCTGTTCTTTTATTTTCAGCTTTTAATTTTTGTATGATGATATTGTGGGCTGGATTTTCAAAACCCATTTTCATGTGAAAAACTTAATATTTTGAAATGCCCACTGCTTTTGGTTAGAAAGCTACTTGACGATTTTTCATTAATTTAAAATTGGTAGACTCCAGAACAATTACCACCTAGCCTAATGCTCTAATGTGTTTTTTAAAGATGACTAAAATGGAAATATTATTAAATATATGGGTGAATTTCAGAATATAATGTGTTTTATTTATTTGATAGCTTTAGCTACGAATTTATTTTTAATTAAACCCCTCTACATCACCATACCCAGTTTTGGGTCGTGACAGTTTGACTATGTTAAGTGTGAAAAAAAAATCATCTTTTTTTATGTGTTTTTGTGGGATTTAACCTTGTTAGATCGGTAGTTTTTGAGTGTTAGATATGAATGATTTTAAGCAAGTGAAAATCAACATCTATAACGATCACGCTGTAGTACTAGTCAGATCTATGGGCTTACACAAAAGCTAGATGGTGTTTTCAAATAATTAAAAATTTTGTTTTGTTGTGCAGCTTAATTTTATTTGTGCTACGGAGGTACGTGCGTCAATCAGAAAGAATTTTCACTAAAAATAAAGGGCGTTTTTAGATAATCAAAATTTTATTTTTTGTGGAGCTCAATTTTAATTAATTCCTATTATGGAGGTATGTGCGCGTCAATTAAAAAGAATGCACGAAAAAAGTCTTTTGTTTTAAATTGTGTTTGATTAATGTGAATGAGCATTTATAGAATCAATCTTGTTTTTTAACAAGATATATATTTTTTTTGCTGGAATATTTTACAAGATATATGATTGTAATACTCATTTCTGTTCTCCACTCATAACAACAAAGAAATCAAGAACTGATTTACCCAACCCAAAAAAAAAAAAAAAAAAAAAAAAAAAAAAAAAAACGAAAGAAAGAAAAGATAAGAAAAGAAACCAAGATCTATCAGCATTGAACGAAATCACATGGCCGAAGTAGTTGGTTCTCAAGTGCGCTAGTGCGTTGCACCAACCTATTCCACTACACCTTTAGAGGGAGGAAAAAAAAAAAAAAGAAAAAAAAAAAAAAGAAAAAGAAAAAGAGAGACCTAGTCGACATTCTTAATAAAAAAAATAAAAAAAAATAAAATAAAAAAGTGAAACCCGTCCACTACTTTACAAGTTGGTACTAGGCTGATGTAGCATTAATAAAATTACATGTCCTATATAATTTTGGGTAAATTTCACTTTTAGCATCTGTGGGGAAAAGATTATTAAAATCAGCATCACTTTTTCATTCATTCATTTCTAGCACCGACACGTCATCAAAGCCTATAATATGTGGGGCTCTGCTGCACTAAATGTATGTCAAATTACTGGTTTATCCTCATCTCCCTCACATGGCCCAAAATAATGCCAAACTAGCATGTACAGTATTTTAGAGAGAGAAAACGAAATCTAAAGAGAGAAACAGTTGCAATCGGCCGGAACTGCTCGGAAACCGTTCGAAACCACCACGAAAGGCATCCATAAACAGCTTCGTGATATAGAAGGCCACCTACTTAGAATAGTTTAAAAACCCGACACCAGAGATCGAGAGAATAGTGGCCGATAAAGGGTTTAGGGGAAATCGAAGTTAACGAATCAAAGAAGTCGAAAGTTAAAAAAATGGGTTTTTCGTTTCAAAGTTTAAAAGGTTTGCGTTTAACGCTTTGTATGTAAAGGGGAAAAAAATTTAATTATTTTGAATTTGTTTAACAGTTGGTCTTCTTACAGGATCGGTCATTATCATAATGACCGCCTGGTAATTATCGTTTTGACCCCTGTAACTGTTAAATTTTAGCATACAATTTTGGTCACAACGATATTGACCAGGTGGTCATTATAAAAATGACCAGTTTTTCATCAGACATCCTTCTACAGAATCGGTCATTTTCATAATGACCCCATGGTCATTATCGTTGTGACCCCTGTAAATGATCAATACGGTGACGTATTGGTCAAAGTGTTAGACCATCGGTCATAACGGTTATGACCAGACGGTCATAACGGTTATGACCAGACGGTCATAACCGTTATGACCGCTGCGTTACACTATCGGTCATAACAGTTATGACCGTCTGGTCATAACCGTTTTGACCGGGACGTTACACTATCGGTCATAACAGTTATGATCGTCTGGTCATAACAGTTATGACCGTTGCGTTACACTATCGGTCATAACAGTTATGACCGTCTGGTCATAATAGTTATGACCTCTGTGTAAGACCAGCTGTCATAACGGTTATGACCGTCTGTTCATAACCGTTATGACCGCTGTGTTATAGCATCGGTCATAACAATTATGACCGTCTGGTCATAACTGTTATGACTTCTGTGTTACACCAGCGGTCATAACGAATATGACCATCTGGTCATAACGGTTATGACTGCTGTGTTATACTATCGGTCATAACGGTTATGACCACCCGGTCGTAACTGTGTTGACCGCTGTGTGACATCAGCGGTCATAACATTTATGACCGTCTGGTCATAACGGTTATGACCTCTGGTCATTGGTCAATACGGTGACGTATTGGTCAAACCTTAGGCACAAAGAGGTCACAACGAAAATTATCAGGCGGTCATTATGAAGTTGACCGTTTTGTAATATGCATTTTAAAATGATAGAAATACCAAGTGTCATTTAAATGTCGAATTACAGATTCACCCTCATCTCTCACCCGCCCAAAAGGCATTCTCCCTCGAATAAGGTCACAAAAATTTCCAATCAGCGTCTACAGTGTTTTAGAGAGAGAAACCCCGATTCTAGAGAGAGAAAGCTTTGCAACCGCTCAGACACCGCTCGGAAACAGTCCTAAACCACCCCGAGAGCCGTTTATATACTGGTTGGAAGTCTGCTAACGTCGAAAAATCTTAAAAAAATACCCATGTCGACGCCAACAAAAATGTCAGAGACAAACACTACTCCCGAAACATCGCCGAAGGGTACGCAGGGGGAGGTCGAATTGAAAGACTCAAAGAAGTTCATGAGTGAACTAGCCGATCACATATCCGACTCAGAAAAGCTAATGAAAATGGTTTTTGTTTTAATGATGAAAAATATTTTCATTGTTATTATATATTAGTGCCGTACGATAAAAGATATCGGGAGCCCGATCGATGTAAAAGTTGTTTTGTCCTTTGTGGTTAAAAAGTTTACACTTTTAATATTTTCCAGTAAGAATATGCAGTATTTATTGATTTTGTGAAAACAAAGTTTCTATTTTTATATGTGTTTTTTTATGATATTCCACTTTCTAATTGATTTGCTGAAAAATATTATCATAATGTACATAAAGTTAGAATTTTTAAATATCGAATTACAGATTCACCCTCATCTCTCACCCGCCCAAAAGGCATTCTCCCTCGAATAAGCTCACAAAAATTTCCAACCAGCGTCTACAGTGTTTTAGAGAGAGAAACTCCGATTCTAGAGAGAGAAACTCCGATTCTAGAGAGAGAAAGCTTTGCAACCGCTCAGACACCGCTAGGAAACCGTCCTAAACCACCACGAGAGCCGTTTATATACTAGTTAGAAGTCTGCTAACGTCGAAAAATCTTAAAAAAAATACCCATGTCGACGCCAACAAAAATGTCAGAGACAAACACTACTCCCGATACATCGCCGAAGGGTACGCAGGGGGAGGTCGAACTAAAAGACTCACAGAAGTTCATGAGTGAACTAGCCGATCACATATCCGACTCAGAAAAGGTAATGAAAATGGTTTTTATTTTAATGTTGAAAAATATTTTCATTGTTATTATATATTAGTGCCGTACAATAAAAGATATCGGGAGCCCGATCGATGTAAAAGTTGTTTTGTCCTTTGTGGTTAAAAAGTTTACACTTTTAATATTTTCCAGTAAGAATATGCAGTATTTATTGATTTTGTGAAAACAAAGTTTCTATTTTTATATGTGTTTTTTTATGATATTCCACTTTCTAATTGATTTGCTAAAAAATATTATCATAATGTACATAAAGTTAGAATTTTTATCTGTTTCCGTACCATAAAACATCCTTTAACTCAAGTTCGTGTTTTGGTTTATAATTTATATTAGGGTTTTCGTCGATGTTTGTGTTTAAGTGTAGATGATATCGGCTATTTGAAACAAAATGGAATGGTAATTTTTGTGATGACTCTCTGGTCATAATAATTATTACTCAGTTTCAGTTTTCTGTTATGTCCGGTGGTCATTTTCATTATGACTTGTTGGTCATAATAATGATTACTATGAGTTTTAACTTATTTTAGGCTGGTCATTTTCATTATGACTTGGTCATAATAATAATTACTCAGTGTTTTTCCCGATGGTCATTTTCATTATGGCTTGTTGGTCACAAAAATTACCATGTTTTTTGTTTGTTCCGGATTGTCATTTTCATAATGACCTGGTCATTGTAGGCAGACCTTTTTTGTTGAATTGATGGTGATTAATTTCGTATTTTCCACATTGCTGTTATTTTATGCATGGTAGTTTTTATTATTACTTCACTGTCATAAGTATAATTACTCTTTTCTGTTACGATTAACATTACCGCAGGTTCAATATAATCGACGGGTACCGGATTCTGCAATTACCAGGACAAAAATAAACACTTTTATTAACATTCCGGAGAGTTGTTCGAATTTGAGAAAGTGGTTGACCCCCCACCAGTACGAGGCCGTCATCCAGCAGCGATGCATTAAACAGTTTCTAAGATTAAGCACTCTTGGTTGGGCTGGGTAGGTCTTCCACAACATTGTTATGAGATTGACGGATCACTCAGCAATGGGTGATGCTCTTTGGTTTGAGGTCGGCGAAGAACTTGGCAGATTTTCCATCAACGAGTTCTGCCTCATTACCGGCATGAAATGTGTAGGGTCTACCCATCTCCCAGTGGTCGAAAGCCGATTGATAACCATATATTTTTTGACGTTGAGAGGTGTGTCGAGAGAAAATTTAGGGCTGCAGCTGTCCAATGCCAATTTTGACAACGACGACGACGCTGTGAAGCTTAGTCTACTATACTTGATTTTCTGCATTCCTTTATCAAATGCAAACTCAGTTAAGATAGACCCGAAGTTTTTTGCCCTGGCCGATAACATTGCTGATTTCAATGATTTTTCTTGGGGCGTTCTCTCATAGGAGGCAACCTGGTCTGCAATCTGCAACACAGTAGAAAACAGGCTGTCTTCGAAGAGAAGACCGGTAAAAAGGACTGACCAAGTACATTATAGTGTTGCGGGCTTTCCTCATGCCTTACTGGTCTGGGCTTATGAGACCCTCCCATCGATAGCATTGAAATTTTGCAAAAAGTATGATCATGCCATTCCGCGCATGCTGTCGTGGACCACCGCGGACAATGTCAAGTTCGACGATGTTATATCTGCTTTTACCGCGGTTGACGAAAATCAGGTATAAAGATCAAATATTTACTGTCTTCCGTATATTTATATTATGTATGCAGTGTCAATTACAATTGTTGGTTAATTTAACATTTTCACAAGCCTGTTATCATAACAGTGGTTATACTAGCATATTGATTTGATGCGTATCCCGTACTTATTTTTTTAAATGGAATCAAATGTGTTCAGACTAAGGGTTTTGTCATGATGCCAACTGAAGATGAGTTGAAGGACAAATGGGTCGCGCGGCTATATTTGAAGAACCCAAATGTCGTGCCTAACTTACCTCCCAAGACTTCTGCCCCCCGACCGAGCTCCGATACAAACTCAGGGTGGAGGGAGCTTCAAAAAGATATACGAGGAGAGGTTGTCTCCATTAAAGAAAAGTTGGTGGCTCTTGAAAAGGGCCAGAAGAAGGCTAACAAACTCATGCAAACTGTAATAAAAATGGTGGCCGCCAACATTTCTGATAAGGGATAGGGGAAGGCACACACCTGGTCTTATGTCAGCAGCTGCCAGAAGCCTCAGGTTCACACGGCTGAGTATCATGAGTTGAAAACTACCTCACCTCACATCGGCACCGGCTCGCAAGATGATGTGATATTCGACTCTGGCATCGTAGCAGATGCTGATATGGGTGTTCAAGCGGCCATGGAGTTCCTAATTGGCGAAAAGGTGATTGTTGCTGGAGAAGACGTCAAGGCTGCGAAGAATAAGGTAATCATTTAGGTGTTAGTCGAGTATTATATTAAATGTAGATTATCATAACTGTATTCCACAACTATAACTTTGTAATTATTATGCCATATTGTAAAACCTCACAGGAAAGTATTAAATACAATTTATCAGCAACCGATCTAGAAGCAAAGGAAAAATCAGATCAATTAGTTGGAATAAAGGAGGAGATCATTCCTGACCCGGAGATATATGGTAAAGAAAAAAACATAGGGATGGCTGTCGAGAAGCTTGAAGAGCCAGACGACGATGAGAGCATCGGTGACGTGGTTGTTACGAATATCTGTAACTTAGTTATATAGTAATTATGGTCATTGTACAATGTTAATTCGTTTCACCTATGTCACTTGTAGATCCGTAAGAAGAAGAGGGCCAGACTCTCAAGGATTGGCCAGCGGCCCTCCGGGTCAATCACTGATGTTGCCTCGCCGTCGAAGCCTCCGAGTAAGCTGCTTACACCCCTCCCTCCGGGTCTCGCAGATGAACCTCCGAAACAGACGCTAGACGAGTTCAGGGAGTGGTTCCCAAAAGGATTATTGAAGAGGACTCCTGCAGGGTAATCTTTTTTATAATACACTTTATGTTCGAATTGAAATTTACAATATATTAACAACGTCGTCACCAATTAACCAGAAGGTACATTATGTTTAGTAAACAGCCTCCCCGATACAGTGCAAAGCATGATATGTTCGACGAACCACATGACCTCGGATGCATGCTTGTGGAAAAAAAGTCTTGGTATTATGAGTTAGCTACATCCCCTGTTTGGCTATGGGATGAAGTAAGTACCGTTCTTCAATATTTTATACTTCATGTTCTATAAATTTTGTGTTCACTAACGTCAAGACGGTACATTGTTTGTTATCCTATAATTTTTTCCAATATATTTGTATTTTTTTTGTTTGTGCAGCACATTGACGTTACATTCTACTACCTAAGGAAGAAGATCAGGCAGTATCCTGATCTGGAACAACGAAAGGTGACAACGGTAGACACGTTTTTTTCTGCAAAAGTTCGTTCGTTGTGGATTGTCTACCAGGCAGCACCTGATAAGTTCGATTGGGCCTGCTGTGATTCTGTGTTCAGGATAATGCTTGGCGTTCGTGTCCAGAGTGGGGCCTCGTGGTTTGACGTTAACACGGTGCTAATGCCAATTCACTTTGGCGATCTGAAACATTGGGCATTAGTAAAGCTCGACCTAACAAACTGGACCATTGATGTATACGACTCTCTTCAGCACGAATGACCTCATAACTCTAAGGTCCGCGCAGGAGTGGAAGGTCTTTCAAAGTTCATTCCATTTCTAGCTGAGAAAAACAGTTTGTTCGAGTTCAAACCACGAGTTCCTCCAGGAAATTACCCAATACCAGTTACCATAATGAAAGATATTCCTCAACAAGCCAATGGGTTAGTACAAGCATTGCATATGATTTCATAACTTGAACTGTGTAGAGTGTGTTGCTTGTTTAATAGTCTTTTTTTCCTATCTTTCGTGTAACAGGGGTGACTGTGGAATGTTTACAATCAAATATGCTGAATACTTGATAGAATGGAGGGATGTCAGCTATTGGGTAATTGCTGAACGCATGCAAATCTTCAGGGAGTATTTTGCCTGTTACATGTGGTCCCATGCCAAAAATAAGCTCGCGAAAACTTATAAGAGTGATCCTGATGAGGAGGCTGATGTTTAACATTTTGACTAACCATTTCAATCTTGTTATCTAACTTAAGCAGACTGTAAATAGTGCCATTATTTAATTCTTGGTAAACCCCATTGATTTTTGTTGTATATTGTATATTGTTGCAAAATTGTAAGTTTAACATTACACATTAATCGTATTGGCCGAGCTCATAATTGTAATAACCAGATGGGAATAAAATGATTCATCGTCGATTAAATGTATCTTCGTACATGATAATCCACAAAATGTTAGCTTATAGCAATAAAAAGCTCTCTTTTCTTCAATACTAATACTATCGGTCATAACCGTTATGACCTCTCTGTTCTAACACAGAGGTCATAACAGTTATGACCAGATGGTCATAATCGTTATGACCGCCAAAACTTTACGCCAATGGTCATAACGGTAATGACCGCTCGGTCATAACCGTTATGACCCTTGCCTTTACGCCAATGGTCATAACGGTAATGACCACCCGGTCATAACAGTTATGACCATACTTACACGTCACTGGTCATAACGGTTATGACCGTGTGGTCATTACCGTTATGACCTGCCTCACACGCCAATGGTCATAACGGTAATGATACCCAGTCATAACCGTTTTGACCCTTACCTTTACGCCAATGGTCATAACGGTAATGACCACCCGGTCATAACCGTTATGACCATACTTAAACGCCAATAGTAATGCCACGTCATTGTAACTTTTTATGTTATTGGATATTTAGTTTATATATTATACACGCAGGCCCTAATCTGATGATTTGCCCACTTTCCCGCCCATCTCAGTATCCTAAATTTTGCCCTTTCCCACCAATCTCAGTACCCTAAATTTTGATATTTCCCGGCCATCTCGGTACCCACTTACCCACTTGCCCACTTTCTTCGTTTGAACGTTTTTCTCTCAACATATCTTCACGATTCCTCTCTGCACAGTTGCACTCCGTTAAAACTGACCCATACTTTCTGATTTGAGTTTTCGGTCGAAGCAGCCAGATCTTCATCTACCTCTGTGTTTGAATAGAGATCTTCACACTTCCAATCAGCCAATCTGAGGTAATGGTGCTTGGTATTTGGTTTTATTTGTTAATTTATGAGGTAAATTACCGTGCGTTTTGAATTATACTGTAGATAATTATTCTCTGTTCACGGTTTTTGCGTAAGTTTTCGGTCTCCTGTAGCATAAACCATCCGGCCATTACCATTGTGACCAGTCTTGAAATATAAGTCAACACTCAATAACAAGCCTAAAAAAATTGGTCACTTTCAGTTATGAGTACAATCGTTCATTATCATTGTGACCAGTTTTGAGTTATAAGTCAACACTACAAAGATAAAAAACAAACGGGTCATTTTCATAATGACCAACCGGTCAATATAATTGTGACCAATTTTTTAGTTATAAGTCAACTCTCTATTACATCATTTTTCGTTCAATTGTCACGCAAGACATTGGATAACATGATGCTGTTTCATTCAGGAATGGACACGGTCTGTGTTTTCGTCAAGTATAATGGTCAATGGGATGACACATTAAAATATATTGGTAGCGAAATGAAAGGATTATTGGTTACCTAGAACTCAACATATGTTGGTCTTCTTGAGTTGGTGAAAAGTGTGATTGGAATTAGGGACCCAGACAAGAATATAGTCATGAGATACGGTGTTGAACCTGGATTGCCTTTTGTGAGGATACAATGTGATGCTGACGTTAAATTCTACATACAACTGATGAAGAAGGATGTTCATGTGCTTAGCAAATTTGCACTTGCCATCGATGTATTGGATGAGTTTGCGGCGGTCGCCATGCCCCCAGAGGTAGGGGGAAGCAACCACATAGACGTTCAACGTTCTAGGGAGGGGGGACAGAGTGATGAAGCCATGCAACATGTAAACGACAGTTATATGATCATCCCTTCTCCTCCTCATATCCCTTCTTCTCGTCCTCCTCCTCATATCACTTCTTCTCCTCCTCCTCATATCCCTTCTCCCACAGTAGTTCTGGATTTGCACAGTGAATATGGATTTGATGAGCAACATCAAGTATTGAACAATGACTTCTGCAAGGCCCCTGATGATTTTAATGACGGGAAATTGAACGTTGCGGATGATGCTCATCGTTCAAACGAGCAAAGTTTGGCAGCAAGCATTGGCGGCTATTCTATTGTCAATAATACTACGTTTCAGTATGACAAAGTATCAAGTAGTGCCAGTGTATCCGACGGAGTCGTTATTGCTGATTATACACCTGTCACACTACGCAAAAATTCTATTTTTGAGAATAAAAAGTTACTGCAATACCATCTTCATCATGATGCTATGAGTAAACACTACCAATTCAAGGTGAAGAGGTCGAACTCTAGTCTATTACACATGATATTTATAGATAAGAAGGGATGCCCATGGCAATTGCGTGCGACTAGGATGAGAGGTAGTGAACTGTTTGTTGTGAAGAGGTTCGACGACGTCCACACTTGTTCAATTGAAATCGTTCAAGGGCATCATCGTCAAGCCAAGAGTTGGATGATTGGGGAGTGTGTTAAGGCAAAATACTTGGATCCGACTAATACCTTATATAGACCAGCTGAAATAATGCGAGACATGCAGGCCGAATTTGGAGTGTCTTTCAATTATCTTCGAGCATGGCGAGGGAAGGAACCTGCACTAACCAGCATGAGGGGCGATGATTCAGAGTCATACAAAGGTAATGAACCCTTATCTGGTTATATGTTCGTTAATGGACTGAATTTTTTTATTATTAACGATTTCGTGCTGATAATTTAATAATTACAGTTCTGCCCGCGTGGGCTGAAATGGTCAAGCGGAAAAATCCTGAATCGGACCTTCACATTGAGACAAACTCAGAAAATTGTTCAAATACTTGTATATGTGCTTAGCTGCTTCGAAACATGGTTGGCCTTATTGTCGTCCAGTAATTGTGGTTGATGGATCAGCACTAAAGGCCAGGTTTGGAGGAATGTTGCTTGCAGCATGCGGACACGACGCAAATGGCTCCATATTTCCCCTTGCTTTTGGTATCGCTCCGTCGGAAAGTAATGAATCATGGAAATGGTTCTTCGAGAAGCTAAGGGATTCAATCGGTACACGAGAGTCTCTTGCTATTGTGGCCGATAGGCATAAGGTCATCGAATATGCAGCCAAACATGTGTATCCAGATGCTGCATTCGGTATATGCGTCCATCACTTGGCTGCAAACTTGAAGACTAGGTACAAAGATTTCAAAGGACCTTTGAAGACCTATTTCGACGGTGCTTCGAGGTCGTATCTTCCAAGTGAGCACCATCGTCATATGGATTCCATCCGTGGTCGTAACCCCGACATGCATCGATACCTTGTCGAGGCCGATCCTACAAAGTGGTCGCGCGCATATTTCAACGGCCGGAGGTATTCAATCATGACGACCAACATTGCGGAGTCATTGAACAATGTGGATCGGAAAGCCAGGTTAATGCCAGTTGGATACTTGGTGGAATGGTTGAGGG
Source organism: Ficus hirta (assembly GCA_038430175.1). NCBI lineage: Eukaryota > Viridiplantae > Streptophyta > Magnoliopsida > Rosales > Moraceae > Ficus > Ficus hirta. The sequence goes on along the minus strand of CM076586.1, from coordinate 3,886,149 downwards.
AACTACTACAAAGATGGTTTGTCGAGAGACGTGAAGAGGCGCTTAAAATAACATTGAAACTGGCCCCAAAGGCTGAGTCACTGATCCGAACAAACTTCTCAATGGGTCTAACAGTAACGGTATGTTAAGAAGACCACATCATGCCGTGGGCATACAAAAATCAATTTTGCCTTGGCCTAAATGCGATAGCTTAAACTAATGTATTGTTAATTAATTTTTTTCCAGCCTCGGCCAGCTGATCAGTTTGAGTACGCCGTCACCAACAATGCTGCCCAAATATGGATTGTCGATATGAGCGAAAGGACGTGTACCTGCAGACGATTTCAGGTCGATCAAATTCCTTGTCCTCATGCAATGGCCGTCTGTAACCACCGACGAATTGATCCATATAATTATTGCTCTAATTACTATACGAAAAACTATTTGTATGCTTGCTATGCACATGTAGTCCATCCGATTGGCAGCGCCGAGGGCTGGGATGTTACTGAAGATGTAAGGTTGCAATTAGTTAATCCTCCCCCTACAAAGCGCCGGCCCGGAAGGCCACGGGTTCGAAGAATTCTGTCCTAAGGTGAAGACCATGCGCCTACTCACTGTGGTAGATGTAATGATTATGGACACAACCGCCAAACATGTTCTAACTCAGTACCCTTACGAAAACGTCCAACAACAAGCACTGATGCATCGTTAGGATCCCCCAGTTAGTGTAAATGGACATAAATGTATCCGAATTTTGATTTTATAGTTATGTTGGATAACTTTTTATCACACTTAACATATTGTAATTTCATAGTTTTTGTTATAGTTCAATAGAGTGATATAACACGCAGTCACCATTCATATTTATAAAAATAATTTACACCGCATAATCTAAAAAGTTTTAGGGGACATTTAGACATAGATCATAACAGTAATGACCGGGTGGTAATTACTGTTATGACCTATGTTTTAATAATGAATCAAATACTAATTTATATTATTCGCTTGTCGAGCATATTGTAATTTAGAGTACAACACTTTAAATATAACACGGCGTGACCATTTTCGATTAAAAAAATTGCCAAAAAAGTCTAAAGTTCTTTAGGTAGAATTTATAGTATCGGTCATAACAGTTATGACCTCTCTGTTCGAGTAACGGTCATAACCGTTATGACCGGGTGGTCATAACAGTTATGACCTCTCAGTTTATGTATCGGTCATCATTACGGTTGGTCATAACAGTTATGACCTCTCAGTTTATGTATCGGTCATAACCGTAATAACCGGGTGGTCATAACGGTTATGACCTCTCAGTTTATGTATCGGTCATAACTGTTATGACCGGACCACCCGGTCATAACCGTTATGACCTCTCAGTTTATGTATCGGTCATAACGGTTATGACCGGGTGGTCATCCTAAAGTATGAATTCCCAATAAATTGAACTTAAAGAAAAATTAACTCAAACAAGCTATCACAATGAACAAATCGGCCAAAAACCAGCCCTGACTTGTTTTGGGTTAAAAAGATGCAAAAACAAGCCAAAACTCATACACCAAGTGTCCAAAATACAAACCAATCATACCAAGACCAGGTTCAACACTTAGGCAGCCCAAATTTACCCCAAACAAGGTATCACATTGAACAAAATGGCCAAAAACCAGCCCCGACCTATTTTAGGACAAAAAGATATAAAAACAAGCTAAAACTCATGCACCAAGTGTCCAAAATGCAAACCAATCACACCAAGACCAGGTTCAATACTTAGGCAGCCCAAATTTTCCCCAAACAAGGTATCACATTGAACAAAATGGTGAAAAACCAGCCCCGACCTGTTTTGGGTCAAAAAGATGAAAAAACAAGCCTAAACTAATGCACCAAATACACCAAATGCAAGCCAATCACACCAAGACCAGGTTCAACACTTAGGCAGTCCAAATTTGCCCCAAACAAGGTATCACATTGAACAAATGGCAAAAAACCAGCCCCGACCTGTTTTGGGTCAAAAAGATGCAAAAATAAGCCAAAACTCATGCACCAAGTGTCCAAAATGCAAACCAATCACACCAAGACCAGGTTCAACACTTAGGCAGCCCAAATTTGCCCCAAACAAGGTATCACATTGAACAAAATGGCTAAAAACTAGCCCCGACCTGTTTTGGGTCAAAAAGATTCAAAAACAATCCAAAACTCATGCATCAAATACACCAAATGCAAATTAACATATGAGATTGAAACTAGTTTACGTTTCAGAAATTGGGGATGAAATACATACTAGCCCAAGGGTTCGTCTTCGATTCGAGATCCCCAACCGGCACCGTATTTGCTTCAGTTGGGGTGGGCGAAGCCAAAAGGCAAAGGTTATAAGCTTACCTGGGAGAGAGGAACGGCGAGCAGTCAATGGACCTCTTGCTACGTAGCAGATGGTCACAGGGATGGGGGTCAGAGGCTACAGCAAAACTGACAGCATCACATGGGTGCCGGTGGGGAGGAACACGAGAGAGATGAATAGGAGCCGAGGCATGCGAAAACATCTGAGTTGCAGTAATCACTGGGTGCACAGTGAACCCAGTTGGGTTCACTGTGCAATGGTTCAAAGGAAGATTCAAGTTGGACTGATATACCAAACAGCATGAGTTTGAACTGGACCTATAAAACTCAGCTTGAACTGGTGTGCCAAACGGGCTGTTAGTTTAGTCACCTTTATTCTTGGGTTAACAGCTTTCTATTAAACTGTTATCTTTCCGTTTTCATCAATACTATATTAAAACTGTGTAGTACCTTGGTAATTGAGAAATTGTTCTACTAATTTAATGTGTAGTACCTTGGTTGTCACAAGAAGGAAAGCTAGATGGTTGTATTGGAACTTTTTAGATTCTGAGAATGGACGAAATTTGATGTTTTAATTGAAAATTTTGAGTTTGTGTCTTGTATGGTTAGCAGGAAAATAAGCATTGACACATGGTGTTTGATGTAAAGTACTTTGATAGTTTTTTGGTTTTAAGCACTTGGGATAGTTTTTTAGGATGCTTTAAACATGGTGCATTGAGACAATTTTTTGTATGTCCTGATTTGATATGTATTGTTTTTCTTTTTTAAATGATACATAGACTGGTTCATGTTTTATATCAGACCAAGTTATTTGATATCTATTCACATTGTTACAGACTGAGTTATTTTCACTGTAACTGGGATTCTTGTATATTTTGATTTCTAGTTGAGTTCTTGTAGAATATATATTGAATTCTGGTAGAGTATAACTGGGATTCTTATAGAATAAGTAGTTTACTTTTGCAGAATTCTAATAGAGTATAATAGAGATTCTTACAGAATTCTGGTAGAATAGAACTGAGATTCTTGAAACATTTATATTGAAAACTTGAAAAATATTCTAATAGAGGTTATCCATGTTGAAAATTTAAAATATTCTAGTCATACTTTATTAGAGTATTACAGCGACCGGCGTTGGCGGCTGAAGTCGGAGACATCTGGTCATCCATGTTGAAAACTTAAAATATTATAGTTGAGTATGTACTATACTCTACAAGAATATAGATTATAATCTGCTAGTTATTCCGGCGATTGCTACTACAGTGTTCCAGTGACCGGTGCCGGCAGCCAGAGCAGGATACATTTGGCCATCACTGTTGAAAACTTAAAATATTCTAATAGAGTATGCACAATACTCTATTAGAGTATGAACAATACTCTAGTAGAGTATTCCAACGTCGGTACCGGTCACCGGCGGTTGGAGCTGAAGACATCCAGCCATCCATGCTGAAAATTGAAAATATTCTAGTAGAATATCCAAAATATTCTAGTAGTGAGCATGCATTATACTCTACTGCCGACGACTGGCACTGGCGGTCGGAGCAGGAGACTTTCGATCATTCATGTTGAAAACTAATATTCTAGTAGAATATCCAAAATATTCTACTATAGTATGCATTATATTCTACTAGAGTATGCTGACGATTGGCACCAGCAGTTGAAGCCGGAGACTTTCGGTCATCCTTGTTAAAAACTTAAAATATTCTAGTAAAATATCTAAAATATTGTAGTAGAGTATTCATTATACTCTACTAGAGCATACTGGCGACTGACATTAGCGATTGGAACCGACAGTGAGGAGGCATCCGGTTATCCATGTTGAAACTGAAAATATTCTTGTAGAATATTCAAAATATTCTAGTAGAGCATGTGTTATGCTGCACTAGAGTATGCTGACGACCAGTTCCGACGGCCGGAGCCTGAAATATCTGACCATCCATGTTAAAAACTAAAATTTTTTTATTAGAATATCCAAAATATTCTAGTAGATTATACTCTACTAGAGTACACCGACGACCAGTGCTGGCGGTCGAAGTCAGAGATATCTGACCATTTCTGTTAAAAATTAAAAATATTTTAGTTGAATATCAAAAATAATATATAGGTTATTATAGTAAATTTTCTAAGTAATATAGGCAATTTAAGTAAAGCATGTTAAGTTGATATTTGATTTTATAGGTTGACTTTTGACTAGAATTATTTTGTGTCATATTAGTGAAGGGACCAAATTTTATATTATTTAATTGATTCTCCCATTTTTAAATGAAAATTTATTTGTTAACCATTTTTGTGGGATGATTGTTGGGCTTTTTTTCTTTTTCTTTTTTAATTTTTTCATTGCAATTACCATCTAAGGATCTTATACGTTCTTTTTTTTATAATTCAAATTCTTTTTTGAAATTTTATTTCATAGCAATGTAATCCTACATTTATGGTTAATTTGATTTTTTATTTTTTATTTTTCCTATTTATTTTTTTTTGAAAAGAAGAAAATCATATATTCAGAATTAGTTATTCTTGGGCTTGTTTTATTTTTTGGTCTTATGATAATGACATTGTCATTTAAACAATTATATTTCATCATACGTTATTTGTATTATGGATTTTATCATTATTTTACGTGCTCTTAATTAGTAATAATCTGATCATATGATAATGATATTGTCATTTAAACAATTATATTTCATCATACGTTATTTGTACTGTGGATTTTATCATTATATTACGTGCTCTTAATCAGTAACAATCTGATCATGTGATTTATATGACAATGATTATATTCTTTTATGTAAGAACATTATATATCATAATTCTTGATTTTATTATTTTCAAATCATTATCGTATTGACTATATCATTAAGGGAGATAAAAACATATTCACATAATATCAAATAATATTGACCTTATCAATATGGTATTGATAACAACCTCAAAAAAATCAACAACATGCAATAAATTTATTCACAAAAATATTCAAATACAAAAATATGAATCGAGAATTTTTTTTAGGGATTTTTGAATATCTATTTTTAGATATAAAAATGCGTAGCTGAAATTAACGTGGTTAATTTTTAGGATCAAATCTTTATATATTTTTTAATTTCTTAAATTAAATATAATGGCGTTTTTGTCATTACAACATGATCAGTTTCATATTTTGTTCAATTTTGTAAATAAGTTTGTTTTTAAATTTTTTTTAAAAACATGTCTCTAATTTGATCATTTATGTAAATCATCCCATTACATATATACATATACTTAATTATATATATTTATATAATTTTTTTTCTCCTAAGTTATTCGGTGCAGGTGCATTGGGAGGGTCAATTCAGCATATCTAGGAGTTTCATGCTGCAGCCAAGGCGGTGAAGGAAAAGGCAGTGATTGATTTGCAATTTCCAAAAGTTTAAGGGTCAAAATGCAAAAATGCAAAAGTTGAAGGGTAAAAATGTAATTTTTGAAAACTATTTTTCAAATTTTAAATTGTAAAATTTAAATGCAGATAAATTATTTCTAAACACAATTTAGTGTACTAATTAATCCCATTTAGCTTAATTAAGTACAATTAATTCTAACGGCATTATACAGATTATTATTCCTACTAAAATAGAGTTTTTTTTTTTTTTTTTTTTTTGAGCATTAGTTCTGATTGGCGCACTACCTCAATAAGAGAAAAAAATGCACAAGAAATAAATTTTTGATTATTTGAAAACACCCCTTACCTTTAGTATAGGCTTTTCTGACTAATACAACATTAATCATGGTATAGATGTCGATTTTTACCTCCCTAAAATCTTTCACATATCTTACACTCAAATGCTACAGAACTTACAAGAGATCACGCCAAAACAAACAAAACTTATGACTATAAATAAATTATTACAATTAGATAAAAGATTTGAGTGGAACAAACTCATTACCACTATAGAACAAGATTAAGGGAAAAATTATCCGGAAAAATTATCAAGATTATTTACTGTCATGAATTATTATGTAGCTAACTGTTCGCGATCAATGGTTTTTAAAATACCAAATGACCTTAAAAATTCAAAAGTGTTCAACAAAATTATTAAGAAAATAAAACAAAAAACAAAACATAAAATTTAAGGAAAAAACGAACTTAAATAGTAATAGGTAACAAATAAGTTACCCAATACGGAGCAAAATGCCAAACATACATTAAATAGTTAGACTATTTTAATCATTAGATTAAATTATTACATGGTTCAAGTTGTTGTACTGTAATAACCCAAATTTTTATGACTCTAGATTTCCTTTGAATAAGGAAAACTTAAGTCTAGATCATGTTTGGAATAGAATACCGGTATAAGGTTGAGTTCTCGGTTAATTAGCTACGAGACTCAACGATGGATTACTGAGCCTAGTATAAGGCATTTTAAGGAAAATGGCGTGATAAAATTTCATGATTCCATGTTGGTCAAAGTTTGACCAAGAAAGTCAAAGTTGACCAAAAAGTCAAAGGTATGACTATACAGTAATGGGATAAGCAGTATGAGAAATATACTGCTAAAATTGTCTTTTTGGACAAAATAACAAGAATAAGCTATGAGACCACCCTAGAAAAATCAAGCACACTAAGTTGGATATCAAAGTCCTAATGACTTTCAGAAATAAGAAGAAAATTTTTACAGTCCATTTTTACGCAGATAAATTTTGGACTGCAGTCAAGCAAAACAGTACTGAATTGTACTGTGTATTAGTGAACACAGTATTAGAAATATCTGTGTTGGATTTAAAGTGGACTACATTAAAGAAAAAAGCCAAACAAGGCCTTATGATGACATCACCCAAGTTTGGAATTATGACATCATCCCATTTTTGAATTATGACATCATAAATGGTGGAAACAAATCACACCTAGCCACCTTGCACCATGGATGGCCGGCCATGTGGGGGAGGGAGGGGTCAAAATAGAATTAATTTTGCTCTATGGATTTATGAGCAAAAGTTGAACAAAAATTTTTGCAAAAAGGTCCCATTTTTTCACCTATAAATAGGCTCATGGGGGGATCAGTTTTGGCTGATAAAAATTCAGAAAAAGCAGCCAAATTCTGCCCATTTTCCCTCTCCAAAAATCTGCAATCTCAAGTGGGTGATTGAGTGAAGAAAAAAATTGAGAAACTTAGGGGTTTTGATGTTTGTAGTCTTCGGTTTCCCCTAGCAAGTTCAAGCAAAAATTTTGGCAGGTTTTGTGCCCAATTTTGGGGCCAACAGCCGGCTGCCAAAGGGGGGTGAGTGAGTGAGAAAATTTGGATTTAAGAGTGCCTAGCTTAGGTGCAAGCAGCCACCAAGAATCAGCCAATTTTGGTGCCAATTGGTGCAACAAAACCGGCCTTGGGTGGTGTCCTAGGAGGAAAATTTTTGTGACCAAACCCTAGCCTCAATTTCTTCAATAAATCAAGGTATTTTTCAAAACCCTAAGCTTTTTAATTGAGCTTTGATTTGGGAATTTAAGTGTATTTCCATGTTGATTATGTAAGAGCATAAGCTCACAATTTTAATTTCTTGCCCTTAGTTTAATTATTGTGCTTGATTAGGTGTTTTAAGGGTGGTTTGGTTCATTTATGTGCTTATGATGATTGAATATTAGGTTGCATGCTAGATGTGAATGGTTGTGTGTCCCCTGATTTTCTTGGTCCAAAATCTGCCCTAGGCAGTGCATGCTTGGCTGCTAGCTTAAGGGTGAATGATTGATGCTTGTTTGAATGAGATGCAAAAGTTAGAACCTTGCAAACCTAGGATTAGAGCTTTTTGGGTTTGGTTTGCATGGACCCGTTCGAGCTGCATGATTGTTCATGTGGGACGATAGAATACGCTGCATGCTTGCTATCTAGGCTCCCGCGTGTTCGGTTGAGGTAGTTTGCGCGAAATAGGATGTAAACCGGACTTAACAACCGAAACTGCCAATTCGGATTCCAAACTGGCCAGTTTCGGGAAAGTGGAAATTTAAGGCTTTTAGAGGCCGAACTGGGTGAAACATAAAACATGAAAGTTGTTCAGAAGGGTTTTTCCTAGGGAGCTACGCGGACAGTTCCCCAAATTGAGGCTCCAATGGCCTCTGTTTTTACAGAAAACCGAGACTAGTCTGCCCAGACCTAGTTTACACGACCAGTCAGTTTCAAATTAAAACTGACAAGAATACATGCAGAACTGGATTTTTCTCAAAACACGAAAGTTTTAGGATTTTTCGAGAGCTACAACTTTCGTGAAGACAACTTTTTCAAACTCGGAATGGATCTTTAAACTGACACGGTTTTATAAAGACTGTGCAGGGAACAGGAAATTCCTGCACAGGATTTTCTAAAAACAGTTCGGAAAAATTGTATCTTTCCCCAAAACCACTGTTTTGACTAGGGAAACTGTTCCAAAGGCAGTTTCCAGCCCTAAATGATTTTACAAAAAACCCATTTCAAAAATATGAATTTTTACAAGAAGATTAAGGAAATTTTGAAGCTAATTTCACAAGATTTCCAAAAAGTAAGAAAATAGAATTTTTGAGATAAAATTGTAAACAAGCCGATTACGGACCGTAACCGGGAATAATACCCGAGTTACTAGGCTTAGCCCCAAAGCCCAAGATTGACCGTAAAAGGTTGACCATAGTTGACCAAGGGTTGACCAGTAGTTGATCAAATATTGACTTTGGTTGACCAAGAGTTTGACTACAATTAACCTTAAGGGTTAGTCAAGATAACCCTAAAGAATACCAAGATTAATTAATTGGGCTAAGATATAGGGTTAATTGAAGTAATCCAATGGTTTATAGACAAGGATAAAGCCCAAGAGGTTATCCAACGTAGCCTCTTAAGGAATAATCAAAGTTCGATTATTCTCAAACAATAGGATAACTAATTGTGACCAAGTGAGATATCAGGTATCGGGGACATACAACTAAGATTTTGTAGGTATGTTGGTTAGGACACCAACATTCCACAACAAGAATTAGACTCTTACCTATGTCCATATTCAAGCAGGAGAAGGTCTACAGCTGTGCCAGTGGAAGGACAGCGTCAAGTAGGACATAGTAAAAGAGGTAAGTACAACTCCGCCTACAGCATAGGCCCTTTGTTGTTACTTGCCTAATGTGATGGTATGTTATGGCATGTGATGATATGTTATGGCGTGTAATGTTATGGTATGTTATGAATGAGGTTATGTTATGTTATATGTTGTAATATTGTGACATCATGAAACATGTTCACTAATGTTAAACCACCTGGTAAGAACAAGACAAGTAAGATGTTGTGTCGTACCGACTTGCCACAAAGGCGGGTTTAAATGGTATGGTTCATGGTTTGAGTTGGATTGGATGGCTACCTAAACTACTCCATGTTAAACTTTGTGTTTCATGGTTTGAGTTAAAACGGACTGCCGCCTTCAACCATTCCTTGGCTATGTACCACGGTACGAGCACACATGATAAGTAAAAGGAATAGAACTAAGCTAAGTTATGAATCCATATTTGATCCATAAGAGGTCATAATTGGTTCATGCATAATGATATGTGTTTTGCGTCGCGGATGTAACAGTTGTACTTGCTGAGCGAAAGCTCACGTCTTACGTCTATGCTGTAGGTAAGCAACCTGCCAGCAATCTCTGATGCAATACTGTAGAAGGCTGGTGCTGCGGACTGTGAAATGTGGGATGGACACTGCCACGGATTTTGGAAAAAAAAAATATACTCTATAAAATATGTTGTAATGAAAAAGGGTTTTCATATTTTCATGATGTTTTAAGTATGAATGACAAAGTTTATGTATGTATGGCAAGCAAGTTGCCTCTTGTGGTACCAATCCGCATTAAGTCGGGTTTGGTCTACAATTTGATTTCGATGGCCTTTAAGGAGGGTTTGAAAGTTCGGTACTCGAGTAAGTACCTATCAGTAAGTATGAGTTTGAGGATGAAGTTCAAGTTGAAAGTTTTAAAATAAAGTTTAAAAGAAAAAAAAAAATTTCCCCCCAAATTTTCCGCAAGTTTAAGTTCAGTATGTAAGTAAGGTGACGACCCGGCGTGGGAAGTCGGGGCGTTACATGTACTTATCAACAAGTGAAAAAAATCGTAGCCTATAGCACAATACATTATAAGAGATTTTTACGCTATAATATATTTATGAATATTTTGTGTTTTTTAATAATAAACTTTTATTAAATCACATCAAAATGAAAAAAATATTCAAATCTAATTGAACACAAATATAATGATTAAAAATATAATCCTAACACACTACTAGAAAAGAGAGCTTACACGACGGTTTTTAACCGTCGTGTAAAGTTTACACGACGGTTACCGAACCGTCGTGATATCCGGCGTCGTGGAAGATAACACGACGGTTATATTACCGTCGTCGTATCTCAATGTTACACGACGGTTTAATACCGTCGTAAAAACAAGATAAACCGCCGTGGAGGCACCTAGGCAGCGTCTTTACACGACGGTTCCATGCGGAACCGTCGTGTAATGTATAATTACACGACGGCTCCAATCGGAACCGTCGTGTAATGTAGACAATTACACGACGGTTCCATGAAACTGTCGTGTAATTGGCCATTACACGACGGTTCCATGCTGAGCCGTCGTGTAATGGCTGACATTACACGACGGCTCCATCTGGAGCCGTCGTGTAATGTGTGACCATTACACGACGGCTCAAGGCTGAACCGTCGTGTAATGGTCAGACCATTACACGACGGTTCCATGCTGAGCCGTCGTGTAATGGCTGACATTACACGACGGCTCCAGATGGAGCCGTCGTGTAATGTGTGACCATTACACGACGGCTCAAGGCTGAACCGTCGTGTAATGGTCAGACCATTACACGACGGCTCAAGGCGGAACCGTCGTGTAATGGTCAGACCATTACACGACGGCTCAAGGCGGAACCGTCGTGTAATGGTCTGACCATTACACGACGGCTCAAGGCGGAACCGTCGTGTAATGGTCAGACCATTACACGACGGCTCCGAGCTGAACCGTCGTGTAATGGTCTGACCATTAAAATAGAATTTTTGGGTTTTTTTGATTTCTCACGGGTGGCCTATACTGTAATACAAGATCCCTGCTTCATTGATCAACGTAAAATACATACAAATCATTACATTACAAGTTTATACATTATAATTAATGAAATCCATTACATAGCTAGCCTATTCTCCCCTAATCAAATCCAAATCCAGAGAAGTAAAAAATTCTTTACTTTCAAGTGCGTCAATTCCGTTTAACACTATTTCTCTCATAAAACCTAAAATAAAATAACCACATTCAACACTTCCCTCTTGGAGAGGACAAGGACGGTTCGAGAATTTGGTAATGAAGTCTCGTCTCCTTTTAATCCCTTCTCCAGCCATAAGTATCTTCCAATCCGATAGGGCCCTAGCAAAATTGGTAAAATTCAAACTAATTAATTAAGATGCATATAATTAAGATTAAAAAATTGAACATATTAACATTGACTTACATGTTGATTAACTCAGTAAAATCATCTCGTTTCTTCTCTCGAAGAGGATCAAAATAAAGGACCAAGTCCTCCCATGGGTCAATGACACCCAAAACCCAATGTCTCCCTCTGTTATGTGGCACAAGATAAAGCCGTCCTTTAAGTGCGTCGCGCAAAAAGCCGAGAAGATTGTCGGCTCGCTCTCTCCTGCCAGCATCTTCAGTATCTGTTCTCACCAGTGAGATCAAGCTTGGAGACACAAACACAAACTTCTCAGCTTGCCCGTTACTCCTACATAGTTCCTCCAAAAATCTGCATAAGCGTATCACGAATTATTACTCTACCTGACATATAGAAGAATTTGCAGATAACAAAATAATTTAGGAGAAAGTATGTCGTACCTCATGTAGACTAATATACAATTCGCACTGATTTCTTGTAAATTAATGAACTCGTAAATATCTTCAAAGCTCAGAAAGACAGGCATTTCAAAAGTCATGATCGTGTATGGTATTGGGATCTCAATCTGATTACCTCCACGCATGGATCTATGTGCATAATAAGCCAAAGGCCTCATCGCCTTGTTCATGGTATCAAAGTCGAACAATTGTTCTTGCGCACCTTGTTGTACCTCAGTTCGAGAGTCAATTGTTTTTTTCCATCCTTTTTTTGGCGTTTTTTTCTGGCAGCTGCTGGGTCAGGAACGTGTCTAGGCCCTCGACTCGCCTTGTTCATACTCGTGTCGAGCTCAACTAGTGCCTTAGGCCAAGCAACAAACCCATTAACAGCATCCTCCACGGTGGTTGCGTCGTACGTCGGTATAGGTAATGGTGATTTTTTTAATTTTGGCACATTGATTGACACTCGCACATTCCCTTCGCCCAGTGGAATACCATGCACCGTATCGGTTGGTAGGCTCTCCAGCCATGCTCTTCCAAACGCAACAAGCAACTGTCCACCCTGTACTTCATCGAAAATATAGAGCTTACACTCCTGACTGTCGACCGGAATGGTTGGCGGATCAGAAACTCCATGTTGTTTTTCTTGGGCAGAGCAACTAGCCTTAAAGCTGTTGTGTTTGTCCACAGTTGGCACATTGTTGGGATCAACCGACGGCTCCACATCTTTGCTCGGACATAGACCACGCACCAACGCCTTTAATTCTTCTATTTCACGTCTCATTGATCGTACTTCATTGTCTTTACTCGAACTTCGATTTAGGTTAAAGTACTGAGACGGCTTTACGAACTTTGATTGCCCACGGACACGGCCTTTGTGTTCGGGTCTAGATAATGCGTTCGACAATACATCACTAGTGCCAACCGATTCGAAAATGCCTTGGCTCTCCTGTGTGCTGTAATCCATCTACAATATATTTAACAGAACTCATTTAAGCTAACGGGTTGTGAGTACGTATAGTAGTGATCAAGATTTCAGTGTTAGTTAGTAAACTTACTATCAACTCGCTAACTTTTTGACATGCTGGATCTTTCAACTCTCCATCTTCACCTGTCTGTTGCTGTAGCCACAAACCTTCTCTTTTTTCCCATTTCCCAGTCTTCTTAAACTGTAATTTGACATCGTTAGTATAAATGGAATACGATTTAGTACGAACAAAATTTATTGACATACCATTTCCTGGTCGAGCTTCCTATATCCATCTCGGCCTCCTCTTGATGAGTATTCGTTTTTTGTCCTTATTTGGCTTCCACGATCAGATAGTTGTTTGAACTGTGAGGATGTTCTATACTGAACGAATTTCATCCAATCCTCTTCTTCTATATTGGGGTAGTTGTCAATAACCTTTTGCGGCCGGGTCCACACACTTTCTTCTGTTATAAATTCCTTGATGTACGTCTTGTACAGATCATACCGAAAATTCCTTGCAGCTTCACCACATGATTTTAAACATGTGCTCCGAAAGCTTTCATCCACGCTGAAAGAAGTAACAGTTTCTTTCCAAATAATCTCTTTCAATCCGTCTAAATCACGCGATCTCCAATCTTGTATCCATATTGGAACGTGCTCTCGAGCGAGCACACCAATCCAGCTCATCAATTCGTCACCGTGCTTCCCTTCTGGTTGTCCTTTGTCATCAAACGTTACTTGAATTCGTTCACCTCTTTTCCTTTTCCAAGCCGCTGCTTTGGCGTGGCTTACACGACGGTCCAGGGGACTGTCGTTTAAGCCTGCCATGCGCTTAGGCTTACACGACGGTCCCTGGGACCGTCGTGTAAGCCAGCCATGCGCTTAGGCTTACACGACGGTCCCTGGGAGGGACCGTCGTGTAATCCACGCCAAGCAGTGACTTACACGACGGTTCTCGTACACACCGTCGTGTAATCCCATATTTCATAAACTATACAAGAGCCCATTTGTCTCACCACAATCCGACGTCCTAATACCTATTTGTTATATACAATAATTACTCATGCATACTGCAGTATTGATCTTTATTCAAAATTAATGTTCAATATATATATACATTGATCAACATAACAAAATAAATTTATAATTCCCAGTGAATTATAATAAAAATAAAGTAGTGTGTTGTACAAAATAAATGGCAGAATGTTCAAGTTTTTTTCTTTTTTTTCTTTGCTTCCTCAACACGTGTCCATTCAATATCTGGTCGAACCAAGTGGGAAACATCATCGTCGAATTCGTTAATCTCCTCAACCGGTGGTATTCCCTGTGTGAAAGATGGAATGTCGGAGCAATCTTCCTCATCGACTTGACCATCACGAATCAATTTTGGCTTCATCGGCACTACTAAGGACAACTCTACATTGCTGGGATCCGTTGTGTAAAATACCTGGATTGCTTGTGATGTCAAAATGAATGGATCGTTTTTGTATCCCAATCGTCTGAAATCCACAACTGTGATGCCATCACTGTCGATCCTTACATAATTATTGTCGGCCCATTTGCACTTAAAGAGTGCAACATGTAAACAACAGTAATCGAGTTCCCAAATATCTTCAATGAAACCGAAGTAGTTCATAGTTCCATAAACTGGATTCTTGTCCTTGGCAGATGAAATATGCATGGCTTTAGCACGGATACTAACACCACTATTTTGAACAAGATGCTTCTCATCTCTTTCGTGAGTGTAAAATGTATAACCATTCACGAAGTATGACGTATACCGTGTAACAATCGTCGACGGACCTCTAGCGAGGTTCATTAACTCTTGCGAATAGCCGTCCTTGCCATCGACATGACTTCATAGCGACTGACGGAATGTCCGATTGTGATCATCTTGTAGCAACTTTCCGTTTCGTCCTCTTCTTGGATTTCTATCTCTTAATTCCTGTAGGTGGACCTCAATAAAAGACTCAACTTCGGTCCAATTTCGTAAAGTATACAGACAAGCTTTCTCCCATTCACATCGATTTACCTGCGATGGAACGCCGACGGATAGTCTTTTCCAGTCAATGTTTGTAGTCTTTGGCAACCCAATCGCTTCCGCGGTAGGCAAGTACTCGGAGCAAAATTCGACCGATTCCTCCGCAATGTAGCTTTCTACGATACATCCTTCTGCCCTATTTCGGTTCTTGACATAACCTTTCAAAACCTTCATGTGTCTTTCAAAAGGATACATCCATCTTAAGTATACCGGTCCATATAGCTTTACTTCCCGGACTAAGTGCACCGTTAGATGAATCATTATGTCGAAAAATGAGGGTGGAAAGTACTTCTCAAGCAAGCACATAGTCTTAACTAACTCTAATTGTAGCGAATCTAGTGTCAATGGATCAATTACCTTAGAGCATATCGAGTTGAAAAATGAGCATAACTTGGTAATGGCAAATCTCACATCCTTCGTTAAAACTCCTCGCAAGGCCAGCGGTAATAACTGTTGCATCAAGATATGACAATCATGTGATTTCATTCCAATCTGCCTCAGATCCTTCATAGACACCAACCTTTTGAAGTTGGAAGAATACCCGGTGGGCACTTTTACAGAAGCGAGCCACTCACAAAGCTTTCTTTTCTCTTGTCTTGATAGTGTGTACTTCGCCGGAGGTAAGTAAGTTGCATTCCCTTTCTTCGTAGGGACCAAGTTAAGTCTAATCTTCAATTCCTTAAGATCCAACCGTGCCTTTTCACCATCCTTGCTCTTATTAGGAATGTCTAGCAACGTGCCCACTATTGATTCACAAACGTTTTTCTCAATATGCATCACATCCAAGCAATGACGAACAAAAAGTGTCCTCCAATATGGAAGTTCGTAGAAAATTGACTGTTTTTTCCAAGGTCCATCTACCACAGGATCATTGTTACACCATTTTCTTTTCCCGAGCACTACTTTCAAATCCTTAACCATCTCATAAACATCTTCGCCCGTCAAAACCCGGGGAGGTATTCTTTCTTCCGTATTACCATCGAAAGCCTTTTTCTGTTTGCGGTATCGATGATTTTGTGGTAAGAATCTCCTATGACCAAGGTAAACGGTTTTCTTATCATTCTTCAATCGGATGGAGGATGTTTCTTTCATACAAACGGGACAACTGATAGAACTCCTGACTGAATAACCAGATAGATTTCCATAAGTCGGAAAGTCATTAATTGTCCACATCAACATTGCACGGAGTGTGAATGTCTCTTGACGGTAAGCATCTCTAACTTCGATTCCCTTTTCCCATAAGCTCTTCAGATCATCGATTAGAGGTGCTATGTACACATCAATGTCATTTCCTGGTTGTTGAGGACCAGATATCAATAAAGTCATCATCAAGAACTTCCGCTTCATGCTCAACTTCGGAGGGAGATTGTAGTTGACTAGTATGACGGGCCAAGTACTATGCCTACTACTCATATTACCATGTGGGTTCATTCCATCTGTCGACAAACCAAGACGTAGATTCCGTGGTTCCGCACTAAATTCAGGATGATCAGCATCAAAGGTCTTCCATTGTGGTGCATCGGCGGGATGTCTAAGCATGCCATCTTCAACACGTTTATCATGGTGCCAAGTCAAATTCTTGGCGTGATCGGAGGAATGTACCATAACACCTTTGCCGGCACACCTTTGCTGCCATTTGTTGGCTTCTTGCCTTTCTTCCATCTTGACTCCTTACAAACCGGACATGCATCCAAATCCTCATACGCATTTCGGTAAAGGGTGCAATCATTTGGACATGCATGAATTTTTTCATATTCCATTCCCAACGTGCTCAACGTCTTCTTAGCTTCGTACATACTAACGGGTATTTTATTATCAACCGGTAGAACCTCTCTTAGAAATTCTAAAAGAGCCGTGAAACTAGAATTTGTCCACCCTCCCGATGCCTTCATGTTCCATAATTTGACCAATGCGGACAATTTCGTATATTTACTACACCCGTCATACAAGGGCATCTCGACATCATTCATCATTGCTTCAAATAACTCCGGACGATGCACAAACTGTTCTTCCAAATCATTCACCATATCAAACAAATTATCTCCTACATCTTCCTCAACAATAGGTTCTTTCGCTTTGTTCTTCGATGATGGATTAAAACACATTTCACCGTGTAAATACCATGTTTGGTACGAACAAATAATACCACGGGCAAGTAAATGTTTTCTAACTTCATCAACTGAATGAGATCTATGATTTCCACAATCCACACAAGGACATCGCATCTTATCATTCTTCATGTGAGTTTTGGCAAATGACAAAAATTCTTCAACACCATCTCGGTATATTCTAGTCAATCTATTAGCCCACATCCATTTTCGATCCATTTCCAAGAACCCGACCTAAATGTATATTAATTAATTAATATATCATACAATTCATTCAATAATCATGTTTTGCATTTAAAAATACAACATATTAAGCTATTGCAAAATTTCAACAAATCATACTCAAAGAAGAGAAAAAAAAACGAGAATATACCATTTTAGACATCTACAATAATTCGTTAATAAAACTCAAATAACTACAAAGAAGAGTAAGTAATAATCACTATACTTACAAATAATTACTATACGCGAGTGTTGGTTTCACAGTGGAGGAGATGTGGTTTCGCAGGTCTCTGTGATGTTTTTCGCAGCTGCGCAACAATTCTGTAAGATAAAATGAGGGCTGCTGCTAGGGGTACAAAAACTAGGAATACACGACGGGTATTTAAATAACCGTCGTGTAAACCAGGCGGTTTACACGACGGCTCCACCGAACCGTCGTGTAAACCGTGGTTTACACGATGGTTTCTTGGAGCCGTCGTGTAAACCTCCTAGTTTACACGACGGCTCGGTGGAGCCGTCGTGTAAAACGAGGTTTACACGACGGCTCGGTGGAGCAGTCGTGTAAACCAGGAGGTTTACACGACGGTTTCTTGGAGCCGTCGTGTAAACCTCGTTTTACACGACGGCTCCACCGAACCGTCGTGTAAACCACGGTTTACACGACGGTTTGGTGGACCCGTCGTGTAAACCTTACACGACGGCTCCAAGAAACCGTCGTGTAAACCACAGTTTATACGACGGTTCGGTGGAGCCGTCGTGTAAACCTCCGTTTTTAGCACTTTACACGACGGATCTGAGGAACCGTCGTGTAATCGCCGTCGTTTAATCCCTATTTTCTAGTAGTGACAATAAAGTAGTTTTTCATACTTTCCACAGAATTCATCAATGAATATATTAATAACTACTTAAAAATGACAACCCATCGAGAAGCTAGTGATAACTCTCACTACTACAAAATGTGGATTTCACGACGGCGCTTCCACGACCGTTTTTAAAAAAACCGTCGTGAAAAATGCATAAAAACACGGAGCGGAACAGAGTTTTCGAAAACCGTCGTGGAAGCTACGGCTTCCACGACAGTTATTAAAAAACGGTCGTGGATATCTGAAGCTTCCATGACCGTTTTTAAAAAACCGTCGTGCAAAATTGACGAAAAAATTAGACAAAATGCCGAGAGCTGTTGCCCTCAATTTTTCAAAACAATAATTCTGCATATCCCAAAATAAGATCAGATCACTCCGAAAATAGGTTGTATACCATTGGACGTCACCATCACCATCTACTATATCCATCATTATAATCTCTCTGTAAGTGATAACTAAGTAACGTCTTCTTGTTCTTGTGTTTTCCTTAGTATTAATATTATTAATGATCTGTATGATTTTATAATTAATGTGTTATATATATATATATATGTTTTGGGATCAATTTAGAGTTAAATTATGCAATGGGTGTTAATAAATTAAGTGATCGAGAAATATTATTTTCTCCCGGTATTCATACTTAATTAATTATGGTTTTAGATGGTTTTGTATTTTAATTAGTTTTGTTATGTTCTTAATTCGATTTTTAATTGTTGATCAATTAATGGGCTGGTGTTAATTAATGAAAATGATATATATGCATGTTAAAATAGAGTACTTTGACTTCTAATTAATTAAGTATTTTAATTTTTTTATTTAGCATTTGCAAATCATGAATAGGAAATGGATGTGGTTTGATAGATTGTCTAAAGCATATGAAGATAGTGTTGAAGAATTTTTGTCATTTGCCAAAGCTCACATACAAGATGATAAGATTCCGTATCCGTGTCAAATTTGTGATAATCATAGATCTCATTCCATTGATGATGTTAGAGAGTATTTGCGTGCTTATGAAATTATTTATTCTTACCAAACATGGTATTTATATGGTAAAGATTTTTTCGATATTAAATATACATCGACGAGTACTAAAGGTAAAGAGCCTATTGTTGAGGAAGACGTTGATGATAATATATTCAATATGGTAAACGATTTGGAAGAAAACTTTGTACACCGTCCGGAGTTATTTGAGGCAATAATTAATGATGCTGAAATGCCCTTGTATGTCGGGTATACAAAATATATGAAATTAGGGACATTAGTTAAATTATGGAATATGAAAGCGTCGGCAGGGTGGACGAATTCTAGTTTCATGACTCTTTTAGAATTTCTAAAAGATGTTCTGCCAGAGGATAACAAAGTGCCATCTAGTATATACGAGGCGAAGAAGACGTTGAGTACTTTGGAAATGGAATATGAAAAGATACATGCTTGTCCAAATGATTGCGTCCTTTACCGGAAAGAATATGAAGATTTAGATGAATGTCCGGTTTATAACGAGTCAAAATGGAAGAAGGGCAAGATGCCATCGAATGGTAGAAAATGAGTGCCGGTTAAGGTGTTATGGTACATTCCACCGGCTCCACGTTTGCGTCGTTTATTCCGTAATGCCAAGCATGTTAAGAATTTGACATGGCACCATGATAAAAGTGTTGACAATGGCAAACTTAGGCATCTGGCCGACGCACCACAATGGAAGACCTTGGATGACAATCATCCAGATTTTAGTGCAGAACTAAGGAATTTACGTCTCGATTTGTCAATGGACGGAATGAACCCACATAGTAATATGAGTAGTCGGTACAGTATCTGGCCAGTCATACTTGTCAACTACAATCTCGCTCTAGAATTGTGCATGAAGTGGAAGTTCTTGATGTTGACATTATTGATCTCAGGCCCTCAACAACCGGGGAATGACATTGACATGTACTTGACACCATTAATCGATGACCTCAAAAGCTTGTGGGAAGATGGTTTACAAGTTAAAGATTCTCACCGTCAAGATACGTTCAATCTTCGTGCAATGTTGATTTGGTCAATTAATGACTTTCCTGCACTTGGCAACCTATCTGGTTATCCTGTGAAGAGTTCTATAGGTTGTCCAGTTTTTATGAAGGAAACATCTTCCATCCGATTGAAAAATGGTAAGAAAACCGTTTACCTTGGTCACAGGAGATTCTTGTCAAAAAATAATCGATACCGCAAATAAAAAAGGCTTTTGATGGTAATACCGAAGAAAGAACCGCTCCTCGAATTTTGTCTGGTGAAGATGTATTTGAGATGGTTAAAGATGTGAAAGTAGTTTTGGGAAAGAGAAAATGTAAGGCTCCAGTTGGCGATGGACCTTGGAAGAAGAAGTCAATCTTCTATGAACTTCCATATTGGAAGTCACTTTACGTTCGTCATTGCTTAGATGTTATGCATATTGAGAAAAACGTTTGTGAATCGATAGTGGGCACGTTGCTTGACATTCTAAACAAAACTAAAGATGGTGAAAAGGCACGGTTGGATCTTAAAGAGATGAAGATTAGACCAAATTTGCTCCCCGACAAAAGATCGAATGGCACATACTTACCTCCAGCAAGAGGCTCATTGGAATGAAAACACATGATTGTCACATCTTGATGCAACAATTATTACCTCTTGCATTGCGGGAAGTTTTAACGAAAGATGTGAGATATGCAATTACGAAGTTATGCTCATTTTTCAATGCGATATGCTCCAAGATAATCGATCCACTTATGCTAGATTCGCTACAATCAGAATTGGTGATAACTTTGTGCATGCTTGAGAAGTATTTCCCACTAGCCTTTTTTGATATAATGATGCACCTAACAGTACACTTAGTTCGGGAAGTTAAGCTAAGTGTACATGTCCATTTGAGGTGGATGTATTCTTTCGAAAGGTACATGAAGGTTTTGAAGGGTTATGTGAATAACCGAAATAGGTCGGAGGGATGTATAGTGGAAAACTACATAGCTGAGGAATCAGTTGAATTTTGCTCTGAGTATTTGTCCAACGCGGACCCAGTAGGGTTGCCAACGAGCCAGCTATTTACATCGAAAGGACTATCCGTGGGCGTTCATTCACCAGTAAATCAAGATGAATGGGAAAAAGCTTGTCTGTATGTTTTGCACAATGCTAAGGAAGTGGAGCCTTTCATTGAGGTTCACATGACGGAATTAAGAGATGCAAATCCAAGAAAAACAAGATGTGAGAAGTGGATTCAAGATGAGCACAACCGGATATTTCGAGAGTGGATAAGAAAAGATTTGCATACGAAGGCTGGCCATTCCCAAGACTTAATGAAGCTAGTAAGAGGACCGTCATCGATAGTCACAAGATATACATCGTACTTTGTCAATGCCTACTCCTTCTACACTCACGAAAGAGATGAGAAGCATCCCGTCCAAAATAGTGGTATGATCCTTCGTGCCGATTCTATGCATATTTCATCCGCAAAGGACAAGAATCTGGTATACGGTTCCATGAACTACTTTGGGTTTATAGAAGATATTTGGGAACTTAATTATTGTGGCTTGTGGATAGTACTTTTTAAATGCAAGTGGGCTGACAATAATTTTGTTAAGATTGATAGGGACGGCGTGATAGTGGTGGACTTTAGGCGATTGGGATACAAAAATGATCATTTCATTATGGCGTTGCGAGCGGTACAAGTCTTTTACACAACGGATCCCGATAATTTAGAGTTATCTTTAGTTGTGCCAATAAAGCCAAAAATAATCGGGGATGGCTAAGAAGATATTGAAGATTGCACCGACATTCCATCTTTCACAAACGGATTGCCACCGGTGGAGGAGATTGATGTTTTGGACGATGATACCTCACACTTGCTTTGTTTAGATGTCGAGTGGATACGTGTTGAGAAGACAAAAAAAAAAAAAAAAAAACTTGACAGTGTTTTTTTTTCGTTGTATAATTTATAAGTTATATTAACTATGTTAATTGTGCACATTATATTATTTATATATGCCTTTGTGTGAATTTATACAAGAACAAGAGTTATTAATGGGCTGGTTCATGCATAATACACATGTATGGCCGCCTGTGGGATTATAGCTGAAAAAACCAATATTTTAAAAAATTGTCGGTCACAATAACACGACGGTTTTTTAACAAAATGTCGTTATATTTGATAAACCATGACGATTTTTAGGAAAAATCGTCCTGGTATCTAACTGGGATTTTTTTAAAATTTTGTAAAATTTTTAAAAAATTGAAGGGGATTTTTTAAAAAAAATAAAAAATTTTGGATAACACGACGGTTTTTTTTTTATTATTTTATTATTTTTTAAATTTTCAGTTTTTAAAAAAAAATAAAAAAATTATCAACCACGATGGCAAGAAACCGTCATGGCACCTCAAGCCATGACGGTTTTTCATTTTTTTTAATTGTTTTTAAAATTTTTGGTTTTTTAAAAAAAATAAAATTTTTTTACCACGACGGTTTTTTATAAAAACCGACATGGTATCCTATGATACCACAACGGTTTTTAAAACCGTCATGGTTTCCAGGAAATTTTAAAATTTTTCCAGAAACCGTGCGCGCTTAAATTTAGTTGTCAATTTTTGCTTTGTCTTTCTTGGCTCCCATTTCCATTTCTCTCTCTCATTTTCAGCACTCTCCCTCCATTCTCTCTCTTTTCTTGTCGTGCTTCCTCCCTCCATATTCTCTCTCTTTGCTTTATCTCTCTTGACTCCCATCTCCATTCTCTCTCTCTCTCCTACGCCGCGCCCACGCTGTCGCCCATGCCGTCGCCCATGCTGTCGCCCACACCGTCACCCATGCTGCCGCCCACACTGCCGCCCACGCCGCGTCTACGCCATCGCCCATGCTGTCGCCCATGCCGTTGCCCGTACCCACACTCGAGTTCTTGATAAGTCGGCGTCTCTCTTTCACTGCACGGTTTATGGAAGTGAATTTGGTTGATTGTAAACTTGATTTTCGTTGATTGTTGATTATTGTTATGATTTTGGGTGATTTTTTCCACGAAAATAAGTGTTGATTTTGCATGTTAAATTTTTGCATTGTACATGTTCGATAAAATGCCTATTTGAGTGAGACTTAGTTTTGGATTATTGTACAATGGTTGGGTGAGGCGACGGTTTATCAAATTTCCAGAAAAAAGTGTTGATTTTGCATGTTAAATTTTTGCACACTACATATTCGACAAAATGCTTATTTGAGTGAGACATAGTTTTGGATTGTTGTACAATAGTTGGGTGAGGCGACGGTCTACTAAATTTCTGGAAAAAAGTGTTGATTTTGTGACGTATATGTTGATTTGGGAATTTTCCGTCCAAAATCCATCCTCTACATCTTCGGTGATTATTGATTGTGGACGTGATTTAGATTACTTTAAAATTACTTGGGTAAGGCACGGATTCGACAATTTGCCGGAAAAAGTGTTGATTTTGTGACTTAATTATATGATAGTATTTGACATGTTCGATAAAATGCCTCTTTGAGTTAGAATTAGTTTGAGATTGAATTAAATTGTTTGGGTTATGGACGGATTTGGCAATTTTCCGGAAAAATTGTTGATTTTGTGAGTTAAATTTTTGCATATGACATGTTTGATAAAATACATTTTTGAGTTAGAAATAGTTTTAGGTTGAATTAAATTACTTGGGTAGGGCACGGAATTGGGAATTTTCTGGAAAAATGGTTGATTTTGTGACTTATATGTTAGCATATGACATGTTCGATAAAATGCATCTTTAATTAGGTTGTATGTCATTTCCATAATTAAGTAAAGTATATGTTTAGTTGCACGGATTTACAATGATTTAATGTATGCTTTCGTTTTGCTTTTTATGTGTTTGGTTGCTATGATTTTATAATGATTTAATGACAAAGATTTTTTATTTTTTAATGTGTTTCGATTTGGAGTTGCTTTAGATTGATTTAAAATGTCACAAGATCACGAGGAGTAATGCTCAACGCAAACTCAAATTGGAAAACCACGACGAACCAACTCACCTAGATTCAATCCCGATGGAGATGGTAAACGAAGAGCAGCTCTTATGAGAAGAGTCCACCAGGTTAGGACAAAAGGAGAACGAATTGAAGTTTTGTTTGACACGAAAGGGCAGCCGTTAGGGAAGGAAGGAGATGAATTACAGAGTTGGATTGTAGTGCTTGCTCGAGAGCACAAACCCATTTGGATATCTGACTCTAGAAGTGTCGATTTAGCCCCAAGGAAAGAAAGAGTGTGGGTGGAAATCATAACTTCTTTCATCGTGGAGATATCGTTTAAAAAACAAGCTTTAAAGTCATGTGCAGAGTCAGCAAAAAATTTTAGATATGATCTTTACCAAGCTTTTATCAGAGATCATATTGATGAAGAAAATGTGTGACAACGACCGTCAAAAGTAGTTCATAATTACCCACCATCAGTCAGGATGATTGGGAAAAATTCATTGAGTATCGACGTACCCCGAAATTCAAAAGACTATCCGAACAAGGAAGTGAGATAAGAAAGAAGAGCAAATACGGATCAACCAGTGGCCGAGACGGATATAGGAAACGTGACCAATGTTGGGATCTATATGTGCCCTAAGGATAGAAAATCAATATTAGGGATTTTCTGTAAATATGACATTTTGATATTAATAAAAAGAGGTTATTCATGTTTAATAAGTTGTGTCCTATTTACTTTCATTTGTTGATTGTATGATTATTTTGAGCAAACATAAAATACTCCTTGGCTGTTGGTAATATATCGGATTACCATATGTAAACAGGGTATATATAGAAGACATGATAATTTGATAACAGTCTAAATAAATAGTCCGCAATTGATGGAATAAGATTTGAAGATCTTATTCATGATAAGATTGTAAAGGTTGTCTACTTCCTTGGAGGGATGGTTTGTCTTGACCATCGAATAGGTTCTGAGTATAAACTTTAATGTATACCAGTATTGAGGTATGACATTAGACTGGACCTAAAGTGTTAATTGATTCGGTTTAATAATTCCGTTTATAAGAATCAATGACGCTTTGATTATCATCCTATATTAATCTTAATCCTGAAATGATTACTTGAGTTCGTATCTATGACTTATGTACTTTAATGCACTACAGGTGAGACACTGTTAATTAATGGTCAATATACTTATGTTTTGGGTGCATGACTTATGAATGGAGAAATCAAGATTCATAGATATGAAATCCATAGCTATCTTAATGATAGTACATATTATCTACTTAAAGGTATTATTCGTGGATTGAAAGATATTATAATAAGATATTGGCCATCGGTTTACTTTGTGCTCTCTGATGGTTTACCAATTAACTGGTTTTACAATTGGTGGTTCTTTCAATAGAGAATAATAGAACTTTAAGTTAAAATGATTAAAAAGGTAGAACGGAAAAAGTCCTTAATTCATTCATAGATAACATATGGGGATTAAGTAAGCGATGAATAAATCATGGAAAAAGCACTGCGTTAGAGAGCTTTCATAATACGGTATGTAAACAGGAGTTCAGTTTCAGACGTTTAGTGGAATAGTCCTGAAGTTGATAATTGATGAATAATTAATCCGGGATTAATTTTTCATAATTATAGGAGCCTCTTTAATATGAACCTCGCCAATATACTGACGAAACCCGTTATCAATAAAGAAAGCACCAAGACCATTTCTACTTCAGATTTGGATGGAAATCACCACGACCCGTTGCTTATATCGAAGCAAGAACCTTGGTATAGCGAAGACGCCACAATCAAGGATGGAAGGCTTGATTGATAAGTCAGTTTTGAACGCCACGGAAACATTCCGAAAGTTCGGATAGTTCGTCAATGAACCAAAGAAAGAATTCACCTTTCTGAAATAAAAATTTTCATCCAAAAAGAATCTCTCCATTACACATGAAAATGCCTATTTATAGGCCAAATTACAATCAGAAAATCCTAAGGAAAGTCGTCCAAAAATCAGAGGAAAATTGCCTAAAACTAGAAAAGGGAAAGTTGACAAATTCAAATGTAATAACTAACCCTAATTTACCCTAAAATAAAAACCAACTAAAAGGAATGTTTTAATGGCTGATTATCAGCCAATTACATGCCCAAAACTTAAGGGAAAGTGCAATAAATTCGTTTTGGTAACTTGCACAAATAGATCAGTCACATGTGCCAACAATGGGAAAGTTTCCGAAATTCTTCATTGGCCTAGATCATGCCAAATTCATGGACTCTTCTAAAATCTGGATCAAATTGATGCACCTTTGAGGTTGACGTGGGCCTTGGTCAATGGGCTTGCATAAATTGACTTGATTCCAAATTTCATGAATCAGCTCATTTAATGCTTCCTTGAATTTCTTAGCACGGCCTCTTGTAATTGGACCAATAGGAACTTGAATTGGGTCAGCCACCTTCCATGCATTTGAGCTCTCCATGTCTCCATCACTCTTTACATATTTTCATCGGGTCCCTTTTCTAGCTCATGTAGTTCCACGAAGCGTCTCGGGATTTATTCCTAATGAGATCGGTAAATTAAATGGGAATTTAATAATGTCTATTAAGACATGGTACTCTCTAACATGCAATCCCGAAAAGATTGGACATGTGAAAATAATGTAGACAAATAATATGATTTGTCAACATGTGATTGGTTAATTGAATTTTGGAAATAAGATTGTGTTTGAATTATTTAATTTTGGAAAACAAAATTGTTCTCTCCTAATTAAAAGAGGTGTACATTTTTTAATTGAGTAGAGCGAAGAAAATTTTGTTTCAAAATTATTCAAATATATTCCTAACATTAAATTATTAATTGATTTAAATAATGGAGATTATTTAATGGATTTTCTTTCCTTAAAAGAGGTGCACGGTTTTTGTGAGGAAAGAAAATTTGAAATATTCCATTGATTTAAATTAATTAATATGGTTAATGTTTGTGGAAAATATTTATTTAAATTCAAATAAGAAAATCTTATTTAAATTCAAAGGTTTAAAAGGAGTTTGAATCTATATAGGATTAGGACTTTTTGACTAGTCTAGATTCTTGATTTAAAGTTGAACCACCAATCAATATCCAAATAAGGGGAGCACAAATTTTTTTGAGATTCTCCAAGCAAAAAAACCGTCCATAAGGTTTAAAGAACCTAGCCCGAAATTCGAATGATCTGTTGGTACAAAAGATTGTCTAGAAAAATAATTATTAATTATTTTTCAAATAGGAGATATTTTTTAAAAAGTATTAGAGTATTATATAAAGGCTAGGGGTTCTTGAAAAAACCAACCTTAATATCATATAGAAGGTGGACATTTTTTTAGGAGAGAGAAAAACAAAAACTAGGTTTTTCGGGCTTAAGAAAATTCGTCCTTCTTGGGTGTGAGAAAAAGAGAGAAATTTTCATTAAATCAAAACTGTGCGGAAGGTTAAGCTAAGTGATATTTTTCATAGAAGGTTAACCGATTCCTGTTTTGTTGTTTTGAAGAACGAACCCGGATCGAATTCTCAACGAGGTACATCGAAATTGAGAAGGTAGGATCTAGACTTCGAAAGAAGTATTGATCTCTTGGATTCATAGCACATGTGCTCATACACACTCTGAGACGTGGGGACTCGAGAATAGTAGAGAAGACACGTTGGTCAAACGCTCTAGCAATTCCGGAATCCAAGAATTAAGGTATGCTTGATCATAAATTTAATTTATTGTTATATGCATCATGAGCTTCTTTTCTGAATCAGCATAAAAATTTTAAAACTTCTGCTGCGCTGTAACTCTGATATCGGAACCATTTTTCCAACAACCAAGCTCATGTATGTGAATTACTTGGACAAAATGTGTAAATGGTATGTTATACTTTCAATTTTTTCGTTTATGTTTACTAATGGTAATTATTAAACTGCAGTTCGAGAAGACGAGAAAAATATACAGAGCGGCATACTAGGTGGCTGGACATACGTGTCAAATCCGATGGAGAGTTCAAGAATGAAGCATTTAAAATTATTGCCGATTCAATAGTAAGTTTTCGAATCCATTTAAAATATATTCATCCCGTACACTCATTTATGTTTACGAGTTCATAACATATTCTCTAATTGTTACAGGATGATTTCAGTCAACAAGAGACACAATGAAGTTTCGAATCTGTGGGGACAGATGACATATTGACCAAGGTATTAGGCAATACCGAGCATTCGGGTCGGATTCGAGGTCAATCTAAGTTTGTCAAGCAGTCGCAATAATTCAACCTTGTGCAAAGTTCAAGGGAAAATGCTGAAGTCTCGGATATAAAATGGCAGCTTCTCGCATTAGAAAGAACCGTACAGGAACTTTGTACGAAGCACGGTATCAACCGACAGACTATGGCGAGGAGACGACCGCACTGACTGTTGATCAATACAACAGCTTCAAGGCTAGTTGCACTCTAAATGAAAAAGAAGCTAGGCCGTCAGATCCGAAGCCCATGCCGAACGCAAGTAAGGAATGCCAGCTCTTTCTTCCTGATTTAGTTAATGGAGGAGATGTTTTTGTTGCAATCGACAGGGCATACATGGACTGTGTTCCAACTGACACAGTCCATGTGATTCCTTTAGGTGAGGAGAATGTAAGAGTGACAATTACAGTCCCAAAACTAAAACATGCACTCCTACATATTCCGACGAACGAAGCCACATGTATTGAAGAAGCTGTTGGTGGGTTTGTTGCTTGGCTGAAAAGATTATTCATCGTTCAAACAAGTTTGAGCCAGGCAAGTCAAGATACCAGTCATGCTCCTGACCGAGAAGTTGAGGGAAGCAAACGAGCCAAAAAGAGAGCAGGGAGGAAGAAAATACAGTCACAACCGGAAGTACAACAACAACCGGCGCAACAAGAACTACCTTCGTTCGACTTTAATGAAATTTCCTTCGAATTGAAACCTTTGGCATATTACGCATAAAATTCCATGTATGACGGTACCCAAATAGTGTTCCCACTATAGCAGTTCGTCATTGGCGATGACATGCCCATATATATTGGGTTTGAAGATGTATACCATTTCATAACATTTAAAGAAATTAGTGCAAACAACATAACAATTTACATCAGATAATACATTTATCTTTAAAAATGTTGATTTTTGGTTTGCCTCTTAATCTTATATATGTTGATTTTGCGTAATAAATGTGCCTAATTATTTTACAGATACTTAGCGGATTGTTGTGTAAGAACAGATATGGATCAATGGTTCGAGTTTATTTCTCCAGTCCTTGTCTCACCAGTTCAACAGAATGTAGATCGCGCCACCTATGTTCGAGAGAGGGCCGAAAATATTCTACGGATCTTAACCAACGCACCAAAGGGAAAGCTGTTTCTCATGCCATATAACAGGGGCCAACATTGGATCTTGCAGTTATTGATCCGTGGGAGGACTCGGTCCTGTATTTTAATCCTCTAGGAAACAAACCAGGTGATGATTTTAAAGACCTAATTACGACGTAAGTATTCTTTGATGTTCATATCTCTGATTAGACATAAAATAATTGTTGTTATAATTGTTTTGAAATTTATCAAATTGTTAGGGCACTTAATGATTGGAAATTATTAGTGGGAAGAGGAATAAGATAGCGACACAACTGTCAGACGTTGATTGATACTGTTCGATGTCCAATATAGGAAGGTTATGTAGAATGCGGTTATTTTGTATTAACTTTCATGCGAGAAATAACCTTCACTGTTGATGTACTAGCCGGCCTTAAAACTAAGGATTTTTATACTGATGCAGACATGAGTTTGGTTAGATAAGAGTGGTCTGCATTTGTCATGCGGTTTATACAATATTGACTAAAAACAATATATAAATTTTATCCTCTCGTTATATTATTTGTTGTACATTGTGATCAAGATAATTACAGATTATTTATGAAAATATTATTGGCTGTATAATAATAGATAACACACGGGATTTGCCACCCGTGGGAAATGAAATGAATTCGTAAATTTTTTTTTTCGTTGTTACATACCATGACGGTTTCTCTAGGAAACCGTCATGGTAGCTTCGTCTACCACGACGGTTTTTAATGTAAAACTGTCATGGTATGGTCTTAAATGTCTTCAGTTAGGCCCTATTTTTGCCTATTACACGATGGTTAAAAAATTGTCATGGAATCTGAAACCCTGGATTCCACGACAGTTAGAAAACCATCGTGGAAGTGTTACCACGACGGTTAAAAACCGTTGTGGAATCTACATTTTGTAGTTGTGTCTACTGGAAAGACTCACTGTTGACTGGCGCGTGACTACTAACTCAACACTAATTCTACATCCAATTGAGACTTGGCATCATCTGCCACAATGAGTCTCCAATTACAATCATTCGCCAGCCATTCACCAGTCACCGACAGTCTCCCTTCACCAATCGTCAATAGTCTCCTACCACCAGTCATCTCCAATGGTTGAACTCTACCGATATAGCTTCAAAACACCTGATTGTTTCTACCTTGTCTTTATTTAGTCATGCTTTGATCTTTTCTCTAGTGTGATGATTTCTCTTTTTGTTATTTCAATTTTTTTTTTAATTAACGGAGGAATCTTCTTGGGAGACCACAACGTCACAAAACCCAACATGATGATAATTTCCACCAGGAGATAAAGTATATTCGCATGACGAAGGAAAAACCTTTTAAGAAGATCAAACTCTTACCTAAGAAGCTCGTCAAATGACTCATCATCAGGAGATCAGCTCGGGTATCAACGAGATCAGCTCGGGTACCGACGAGTCATAAACGACTCACCAACGAGTCACGAATGAGTCACCAGTCATACCAACCAGCGAGTCATTAGCAAGTCGCTAGTCAATGATGGTCTGCTAGTCATCAATAACTCGCCAATCAACAATGACCAACCCTCCAATAAAAGACAGTTCCTCGACCTCCAAATCCATGTTGCATATGGAGAAGATCAAATGATGGCAGTTGCTGCCATAATGACTCACAAGGCTGACAGCGACTCACGAGTCCTACAACAATTCAAGTCGAGTACTCTCTCATCAACTTAAGAGTCATGCATTGACTCACGAGTCCAACATCAACTCACGAGTCCGACAATGACTCATTCACAAGTTCTATAATGACTAATTTATGAGTCCTGCAAACGACTCACTCATGAATCTCTCAACGACTCACTCACGATTCACTCAATGGCTTACTCACGAGTCTCCCAATGACTCACTCACGAGTCTCCTAGATTCACTCATGAGTCTCCCAATGATTCACTCATGAGTCTCGTAGCACTCACTCACGAGTCTAGTAGCGACTAACGAGTCTAACAGGGACTCAACCATGAGTGTCACAGTGACTCACGAGTCTTGCATTGACTCACGATTTCCACATCGACTGCTCATATGCCACATGGATTACTGGAGCTTGCCGTTACAAATTATCTCTATCCAATTCCCTTTTATTTAACTATTTGATATCCAAATACCACTCACAGGTCACTTGTTTACTAGGATTTATTGTTTCAATCCTTTAGGAACTATTTTCATAGTTTTTAGCTATTCATTCTCTTATCAAGAACTCATCATTAAGGCACGTAGGATTGTAACGATCAAAGTACATCTAGGCTTGATCCCTACATATGAGTACATAGGCAGCTCGTGCAACTATAAACGAGTGCAGTTCTAGTCATTTAAAATCCTATGTCTTTCCTTATTTTGTCACTAACATCTACAGGAACGGAGCCACGAGTCCCATCCGCAACTCAACGGCAACTCACAAGACTCCTGATTTGTGCGTCTAACAATGACTCATTCACGATTCCTGTAATGACTCACTCACGATTCTCCTAGTGACTCACTCACGAGTCTCTTGATTCTTTAGTCTCATTATCGACTCAGAGTCATACAATGACTCCCTTTCGAGTCTCATAATGACTCACAAATCAAAAAGCAGGTCACATGGCCAGACACACCATCAGTCAACTAACTACTCAATTCTTAGAATAAGTTGTCAACGAGTTCCAAAACACAAAGCCTCCCAGTCGGGAGCGAGAGAGAGTGTAAGTCGTAAACTGCTGGCAACTTAAGGTTTACCCTGCCCTCTGTGAAAAGTGCACCCTCATAGAGTATTTGCATTATGCCAAAGTCGAAAGTGCACCCACTACATCAATTTTACCGATAACAATGGAAGTCCCAGTATGGGGGAGGGCCCTTACACCTGGCTGAACCCTCACCTGACAAGGTATACTTTTCTAGCTTCCAAGCTGAAGCCGGAAATCACGCCGTTGCCAACCTGACAAGTTGATGCTAGCCTCTAGGCTGATCCCAATCTCTAGGTTGATGCCGACATCATAGTCGGTGCGATCAATTATGTCCTTGAATGGATTTAGTCGGCTAAGGAATCCACCAATCATCTCTCTCTAACAAGATGCGTACTCTTCCTTTTCTCTTTAGAGTCTTTCCTAATTTATTTCGATAAATTTAGCAAAGACTCAGAGGGGAAGGAAGAAAGCACCATCACAAACATTATCGAGCCTGGTGCAATCAAGTACAAATCTCTGTGATTTCTTGACAGTCGGACTTGGTTAATTTTAAAATTTTCAAAGTCAAACAATTCAATCTGCATACATCATGACTCAACGAGCAATCACTAATGACTCGACAGCCACCAGTGACTAGGGAGTCACCTGTGACTCGCTGGTCAGTCACCCGTAACTCACTGGGTAGTTACCCGTGACTCGCCATGCAGTCACCTATGACTCGGCATTCATCAATGGCTTGCCTATTGACAGTAACTCACCAAACAACATGCCCACGAGTCAATCAACTAACGACTCACATGTTGATAGTTAATTGCCAAACGACAGGCCTACAAGTCAAAGAGTGCCCTATGAGTCACTCACCAATTCATAAAAATCGGGGGCTCGAAGCTTAATCCCCCTTATACACTACGAGTTCACTTGATTGTATCAAGTCACTCTAAAGATGAGAACCTCAATTACTTTACGTATCGAGAACTCATTCAGCTTTCATACAATAGCCTAATCATTCGCTCAACACTCGCATACCGATGACTACAGGGTAAGACCCGTGGATGCATAATACCTAGTCAAAACATACTCAACAAGAAATGGTTTACAACCCTTCAGTCGAGTCAACAGTCATATCGACTCACAAGTTTCATAGTGACTTAGAAGTCTAGCAGTGACTAACGAGTCTCACAGTGATTCACGAGTGTCGTACTAACTCACGAGTCTCACATCGACTATCGAGTCAAGTTGTTTTATTACTCGACGTCAAGCAAGTGGTCAAGATTATCACATCCCAATGACCATGG
Source organism: Ficus hirta (assembly GCA_038430175.1). Lineage (NCBI taxonomy): Eukaryota > Viridiplantae > Streptophyta > Magnoliopsida > Rosales > Moraceae > Ficus > Ficus hirta. The sequence continues at coordinate 3,852,493 of CM076586.1, read as the reverse complement.
TTATTTTAACTTCAACGGGCTTAATCACAATCGCTTCAAGCTATAATCGCCAAGGCGGACATCTACATCACTCATCGACTACCTAAAGAACTTTTACTTCAAGTCACTTCATTGATTTTTATCAAGTGATAGAATTGACAATAAAATCGATCCAACCAAGTGACAACATCGAAGAACTATCACTTAGATCTCACTCAGCATTACTGGACAATAGAAGACTCTAGAAATAGCAGTTCGTGATTTAACGAAGAATCGACATTAGACGATAACAATCGATCGAGTTGACAAATGACTTGACAAGACACTCCTATAGTCGAATTCCATCGACTAAGAAGTGGGGGCTTACTGTTGAGGTCAGATTTTGTATCTCATTTCTCACCATTCACGTGTCAACTTGGATCGGTCAAAGACAACGAATCAGGCCAGATATGCTAACAAATCATCAGCTGACCCAAAGAATGACTCCTAAATGAGTCACAGACGAGTCACCAGACAGATCATCCAGACGACTTCCTGGCCAGTCACCGACGAGTCCCAATCCGAGAATAATTGGGAATCTTCTAGATAATTTTCATAATTATCTATTTATCAATTTTGAGATTTGAATAATCTTTCCAGCATGAAATATATTTGAATTTTGCTTCATAATTTAAATACATTAATTTAAATGCAATATCTAATCACAAGAGGAGTGGATAATCCTAATATTATTCAAATTCAAATTCAAATTCAAATTCAAATTCAAATTCAAAGTTGAATTTACTTGTGACTGGATTCCCTCATCAAAGCCTATAAATAGAAGGCCTTCCCAAACGTTCAAGGAATCCCGGCATCCTATCATCCCATTATAGCCTACCTAGGCACAAAATCGCCCAGGAAAGAGAAAGCCGATCATTGAGAGATCAAGAATAATTGATTATCCAAGAATCACTACCGAAATCTTACTGCCGCCATGCGCCACCTTCACATCACCGGAATTCTTCAATTTCGGAATTTTCCCCGATGCTCTTGTATCCAATTTCCCCCTTTTCTTATATTTCCCATTCTTGGCTTACATGAGCTTTCTTGTATTTTTCTACATACATAGTAAACGCTCTCAAAGCACCGATAGAGGACGTAGCCCATGAGATTACGGGTGAACCTCTATAAAAAATCTATGTCTCTTTATATATTTTCCACACTTTACTTTCTTTGTTCATGCGCAACTCTAGGCGACAGATCACAATAACAATCGATGTCAAATTGGTCATTGGCTCTCAATACAAATTCGGCTATAGATTTCACCCTCTACAAAGTCTAACCACTCAACATGATATTTGATCAACTAAATATCGTTTTCTTCATACATTGAAACATTAGAAGAAAAATTATACACAAGGACTCGAATATAAGACCGTAATTGATAGACAAGAATTTAATGACCCTTTTTATTTGACCTTATAAATTACCTTTTTTTTTTTTTTTTTTTTCATTTTTTCATTTTTAACACAATCTCGAGAGCCCAACTATATAGTTGTGCAGACTTTAATTAAAATTGATACTGGCAGCTCCCATCGTCGCTCCTCGTCGTCGGATCAAAGTTTTCTGCAGATGGATCAGTGCAGCCTTCTGGGACAGGAAGGTTAACTTGTTGAGCAGCTTTCCCTGCAACCCAACAAGTTTCAGGAAAGAGAAAACTTAAGAACAACTTCTCAAATCTTTTGCTTTCCAATAACTATATCCTACCCTCTGATCACAAGGAGTAACTTGAGGAGATTCTAGCTTAATTAGATTCTAACCGTAGAAGTTTCCGCTCTTTATCGAATCCTCGTTGGCATCTCCGAGTGCTGATTCTTTCAAGTACTTGTCTGCCAACTGAACTCTCTTCACATTCTCTTGCTCTTTCACAAGCATGTTTCCGTACTCAAGCAGCTTGTCAAGGCTCATTTTTGGCTGCTCAAAAGTTGGTGGTCCTTCTTTCGAGTTTACGAGTCTTTTCCCGACATTTTCTACTCCGATGCTGGAGACCCACTTCCTCACTTCATCATCATAAACTCTGGCTCTCAGGGCACCAAAGAAATCTGCACAAAGTCAAAAATAACAAACTTAGTTAGTTCCTGTAATACTGTTACCATGAAAGGCCAGAAGTCCATTGAAGATAATAATGATGCAAATAGCTTGTTTGGTGAAAATGCTAAAGGAAACTTTGTATAGACACAATGAATTTCCATAGATATTTTGAGATGCTAAATATTTTGTATTTTTGATTCCACTCTACTACTCATTTTCTATAAGTGACAGTCGAATTTCTTTCAGGAGTACAGCAATCCTAATTTGAAGAAGCGTACTTAAATTGAGGTCAAGGAGTAAGGCTTACCGATGGACTGCCCTGGAAAAGTGTCAACCAGCTTGATGATGTCCTGCTTCGGTACATTGTCACTCCTGAAGATACCGGTGCAGACACCGATCCTATCTTCCCTTGTAGGCGCCCAATAGAACTTCTCCATACGACCATCACGGATGAGAGGTGCATAGAGGGTGGAGAAGTCGTTACCGGTGACAATGGTTGGAACACGGGGATTTTCCTCCTTGTTGTACATTCCAGGAAGTTGGACATTGGTGGGATTGTCGGCAATGTTCATGAGTGTGGCATTCACCATCTGGTTGTTGACAGTGTATTGAGTGGTTCCTCCAAGCCTACCGGCTCCGGCGTCAAGATCGTTGATGAAGAGGCAGCACATTTTTCCTTTCTGGATGATGTCCGCTGCCTCGCGGTACCTTTGCCTGATCAGCTTTGCAGGCTCTCCGGCATTTCCACTTTCCAATTCTCCAGCACTCATCACAATTGGACTATGTATTTAAATTAGAAAAAGTACACATTAGCGCTTCTTAATCATAAAGCACAAGTACTTCCACACTTGTTTGCTAGAATAAAAATGAAAAAGATTTAATAATTAGAACTAACAATATGGTTACCAATTTCATATCGAAAGGCCAAAAAAAAAAAAAAAAGGGAATATGACATTTTATACTCACTTGATTCCCATTTTAGCGAACACAAGTTCACATTGGAAAGATTTTCCCTGACCTTTACCACCCCAAATACCCAAAATAAGAGGAACCTGCAATTGGTAACAACCATTTTTTTAAAAAGAAAAATAATACTTACTAGACAAAATAAAAAAAGTTAAGAATAATAGATAAATCGATCTTTAGGATATCGGTTAGTCAAAAACCTTAATGTTTGGTAGGTTCAAGAAGTTCTTAGTGATGTGTACAACAACTTTGTCCATGAAAGCCGGAGCAATATAGAAACCATCCATACGGTTGTCCAAGTTATATCTGTCACAAAAATTCAAAACCACTCGATGAGTTACATCTGATCAAACACTTGATTCTTTTTCCTTTGTTACCAAATGTTGGAGTCATGACATAGAGTAAATTCGAAGTATGTCAGTCATATCATTGTTCACTGACGATTTGTGTATATAGGAAATTTCGACATCAAATTCCGAATCACTTACTGGTGAAGACCAGCACTGATGTAGTCATAGGAGCTCAAGACAGCATAGTGAGTCCCAGCATCCATTGGAGCTTGGAACAGAGTGTCCACCATTCCCTTTCCTCTTGTGATGTCCTGTTGATCATCCGATGTGTCGTGGGTGAGCCCTCTCCACCTGTCCTTTGAAGTCTGCTTCTCTTCATCATATTCAGCCTTCACCTTCAATTTCCCAACAGAAATCCTCTGCTGGCTGATCTTAGAATTCACTCTCTTCAAGCTGTTTCCCAAGAAGGCTTTGCTCGGATGTGACGATGCCCTGGCAATGACACCGTTTATGTTGAGCTGCAAATAAAGTCACTGAACTCTTAACACCCCACTTGCAGAGCGAAAAGAAAGAAAATGGTCGGTGATCATCAAACAGATTGAGAACAAAAGTACTAAAATTACGGGGAATTTTTTTTTTTTCCCTTCTTAAGTTCGTTGTTGAAAAAATAAATATGCAAAATCTGTTAAGTGTAAAAAAAAACCTATGTCCCATATCGTAAACATATAACAACACTAAATCTTAAATTTCACATGGTACAGAGTCCAAAGAACAAAAATGAGCGGCCCGATTTAGTGGTTGACCTTTTAAGATGGAATCTCAATCCTTTAGCAGTCTTAAATTTCGCAAAGATCATAAGGTGAACTTGCGGGAAACTAAAGAACGACCCCATTACAGGAAAACTTTCAAATCATCAACAAATAAGAACAAAAATTCAAGAGAATATCTTCGTTGAAAACTAACGAGGATTAACACAATTTGATGCACTAAGAAAAAAGGGCGGGAAAACACTGAAACAGCGTACCGTTGATCTGTTGACAGCTCCGACGGCTGAGACTGAAGAAGCCATGGCTATTGGTATTGCAAATATTTTTGTCTTACAACGTCGAACAAGTTGTGATGGAATACGGAGTGGGAGTTTTTTAAGTGAAAAAACTGGTATTAGTGTGTGTGTGTGTGTGTGTGTGATCTCATCTGAGAGAAAGGGAGAGGTGTTGGCTTTTTATAGGGAAGCGTGAAATGTGTTTTGAGTTTTGAGATGGTGAGGTTGAAAAGAAAGAAAATTGCCATTTGGGGTTTGGCCTACGAATGAATTCCTAACGGCCACACAATATGGGATTTGGCCCGCACTTGCTGACGTGGACGTTGGTTTTGGATTATTGGTTTATAATTTGAGCTTAAATGGTATTTGGTTGACGACAAATCGGAGGGTTCTCGTAACTCATGAATTGGGTTTTGACTTTTGAGGTTGGGGGGTTTAAGCTTCTCTCTTTTCCACTCAAAACTAGTAGTTTTAGTATTTACCACAAAATTGTCTATTATTATTATTATTATTATTTTACTTTTAAAAAAAAAAAAACACTTGTATGTTCCTTGTTTAGTTTCTTGTTTCATTTAATTTCGCCTACAAATATAAAAAAAAAAATTTAGAATATTTTCTTACCTATGTTATAAACTTTTCAATCTCTCTAACGTTACACTCTTCATTTCTTATAAGAATAAAATGTATCCAATCCGACATGATATCATCATCTGCATTTGTTAATACCAAATATTTTGCAATGTCAATTTATATGCACTAACATTTTTAATTATAAAGTAATATAGAGTATGTAACATTGTCTTTGCCGTAAAGCTTGAATTTTCATGATTATAGATTTAATTTAATAATAATTTTATATTTGATTACATCACAAAATGTATAGTTTGAATCTTCCCATCTTAAAGTAAATAAAAAATAAAAATAAAATGACTGAATTTTCGCCAAGGAATTGTCATTTTAAAGCAACATTAGTCATCATTGCAGTCATTGAATGAACACATGTTTTTATTTTGACCTTTTAAGCAGAGTTATGGTAAATTTCCTAACACCACATTCAAAGATTGTAAGTTAAAACATTATTTTGAAGGTTTACTTTTTCACTAATAAATTTTATCGAGTGTGTACCTCTTAGAACGTATGTAAGAAGCTTAGCTTTTGGGAACATAATAAAGTCAAACAAGTTAAGACCAACAAAACAAGCCACAAAGAAACAAATAAAAAACAATAAACAAACCTAGAAACTTCGAAGGCCAAGACAAGATACCAATGTTGAGAACCAATCGCATTCGTATTACATGAGATAAATTAGTTTGCCACGTGGTAAAGTCAAATACCAGGAAAAATGTCTATTTGTTTTTCAAGGAAAGCTTGGATATATATATATATATATATATATAGAGCAAGCTACAAAAAGATGTTTCAATTTCATGATCCTAAATCGTTATCGGTTGCTGCATGTAGCGGAATGGGCTAAGATCGATCTTAGAAGAGTGCAATATTTATTTGGGATGGTGAAAGGGAAAGTTCATGGCCATATTTCATGATCCTCAATTATTGGTTTGCTTCTCCTGTTCTCCATACCCTTCTAGCCATACCATCCATCATTCTAGAGTTCTTCAGAATTACAATATCTCAAAATTTATTCTCTCTCTCTCGCTCGCGTAATATAATTATTACCCCCCTTTTCTCACTACATTTAATTACTCTAGCTTTAAGCATCAAAACATTAAAATGAAAAATTTAGAAACAAAAAACAGAAAATATATGAAAATGAAAAGGAAGTCCTAAATTGAGTTAAACGCTTAAGTTAGTAAATAAAGCAAAATGAATCACAAGTGGTGGTGGCATGCTGGTGATGAGTGAATATTTTACTCACAAATTAAACACTTTTGAGCTTAAATATTTGTGTAAACCTCAAGGTTAAGTGTTGTTTGATGGATTTGTGTGCTATTTTGTAGGAAGGCTTGAGAAATGGGACTTAAAGGAAATTTGGCATAAAAAATTGAAGAAAATGAGGCCATTTGAAGATCTCCTTGCAGCCGGCTAGAGACCTTGGCGTGGCCGCGCCAAGCCAGGGCATGCCCCTGCCTCTCCCCTCTGTGAGGCCAGGTGAGGTCGAAACCACGGCAAGCCCGCATGCCTCCATGCCCTTAAGCCCACGCGGCTGCGCCTCTCAGGTGTGCGGCCGCACCCTTCCTTTGCTGAACGACATCCAAGGGCCATTTTTGGCCCTTGGATGAGATTGGATGGCCATATTTGCTTGTTTTGGTAGGGTTTTGATAAATCCATTTTGGGTAGCCTCGAGAGGGGAGGTTAGAGAGAGAAAGTGGCACACATCCCAAGAAAATTGAGAACCACACTTTTCTAGAGAGAGAAGCTTGGAGACTACAACTCTGGAAGATTTTTCTTGAAGAATTTTTGAAGATTGAAGTCTTGAGGATTATCTTAATCTTAGTTTCTTCTTATTTCTTACTCTATTTTGTTTGAAATTTGTATTTGTTGTAATAACCATCTTTTTTTATAAATCAAAGTTTGTAATATGTATATTTATGTGAAATATTTGATCTAATTTATTAGAATATTATTGAGTTCTTGTAATATTATAAGACTCGATAATAGTTTATTTATACAAGTATAAGGCCTTTTATTGAAAGAGGCGAAATTAGGGTTTATGATCCTATGTCGGTCAACGTTTGACTAGAATGACCTAAGGTATGATTAAGACGGTACTGCAGCGTAATAAGTAGTATGAAAATTATACTGTGAAAAACCGTCATTACGGATGAATAAGCAAGATTAAGGTATGAGACCACTGTAGAAAAATCAATTACAAGACTGAGGACAATAAGGGCTAAGTAGCTTTAGGTGATAGGAGAAATCTATACGCAGTTAAGTTAAGTACAGATAAATTTTGGACTGCAGTTCAGTACAATTATACTGTTATTAGTTGAAAACAGTATTTGTAATATCTGCAATAGTATAAAGATGGACTGCATATTAAGGATTTTGGGAATTAAGTGGATAATTATGCATGAATTGGAAGCCAAGTGGCTTCACCATAGCCGGCCACCTCAAGGGACCAAAATGTAAATATTTTATCTTTAGAGGCCAATATGCAATTTTAAGAAAAGTAAATAATTAAGGATTTTAGAAAATTGAGAAAGTATTAAAATAGATGACTAAGCAAGAATTGGAAGCTAAGTGCCTCCACCTTAGCCGACCACCTAACAAGGACTAAAGTGCAAATATTTTGTCTTTAGGGGCTAATGTGTAATTTTAAGAAAAATGAGTGATTGTAGATAAGTATGTAAATTTTTGAATGATGGATTTTCCTAACTAAGCCTCCAAATCCAACTAGGCCAATGATCGGTTACAAGCTTGGTTATCATAGTTACCTTGAAAACCAAGGAAAATAAGTTAGAGATGGGTTTGAAAGAATTTGTGAAAGCTCAAGCCTCTACATGGCCCTATATGGCCGGCCACCTCATTGGGTCTATGGGTAAATGTTTTGCTCTTGGGGACAATTATGCAATTCTAGAAATAAAAATAATTCTAGAAATAAATTTATCCTTCACCTATAAATAGGTGTGATGGGTTCATTTTGTGAACACTTTGTGAAACCCAAATTTGGCAGCTCATTCTCTAGTCTTTTTCTCCCCTAGAAGCCGAGCCCAAAAAAAAAAAAAGAGAGAGAGAGAGAGGTCGGATTTGTGGTGTTGGTGGAGTGTGAAGAAAATTTCTCAACCATAGGGTGGATCCACTCTCTTGGATCTTGAGGTAAACCTCTTCACCCTCTAGTTCTTCAATTAAGTTTTGGTTCAAGATTTAAGTGTATTTCCATGTTGAGAATGTAAGAGTATAAGCTCACTTTTTAGTTTTATGAACTAGGGTTAATAGTAGTTGCTTGAATGTGCTTGATTAAGGTTTGGTGGTCTCTAATTATGGTTTGATGCATGTTTATGATAATTTGTGTTATAAAATAGTGCTATGTTTTATAAAACATGCCACAAGTTATTTCATGCCATTGATCTTTATGTTATGCCATGTTCATGAATCGCATGCATCATGACTAATAAGATTATAAGTAAAGAATCTTAGTCTCGGAAAAATAATAAGACTAAGGCTAAGCCAAGACAAATAAATATTAAGTGTCATATCAACCTCCCCCCAGATCGTGGAGGATTATGTATGTTCAAGAAAATTTTCAAACCTTCCGTCAGATTGTGAAGGCTTACATGATTCCACGAATTGTTAGGTACCTTACAAACCCTAACTTTCTGTGGATTGCGCACATTTGGTATGTACATTAGGGGCCCATATTTTAAACAAGTTAATAAGTCCATAATGGAGCATAAGAGATACATAATTGATCATAAATGGTTCATGCATAAGTTGCACGATTTTTGTTATTTTTTGTGAGATTAAGTTTGTACTTGCTGAGCGTAAAACTCATTAGTATATTTCATACTGTAGGTAAAAATCTGCAGCTTAATTGGTGGACATGTGGACGATGCAGCAAGTGAAGGGCGGTGTGGGATACCACTATATAAATTGTTCTGCAAGTTCTTTTGAATCGAATGTATATATATTTGAATAAGTTGTGATATACTATATATGTGATGCTTGAAGCCTTGAGATATATATAAGGAATATGTATGTCTTTTTATTTTAATTTGTATGCGGAAAGTTTATTTATATGGACTAGTCTATTTATATATGTTTTTTTTAAAAAAATTATTCTAAAATTTTCAAGTACGTTTAAGTATTTAAAATCGAGATGTAGTTTAAGTAAGTACGATAATGGCTCCACGTAGGTCGGGGCATTACATAAAGATGGTTTCAGAGTGGTATCCTACCAGCCTACTTCACCTTGCTTTACATCGCTTCTGCAATGCCCAAGTAAGTTAAGTTAATTTTTCCTATAGTTAGAATTAGTTAAAATCTTGTGTACGTAATGAGCATATCTCGTCAATGGCCACACTGGAGGATGATCCTAATGCTTTTAAAGGACTACTCCACCCTGATATGGTGATAGCGGGGAACTTTTCGTACTAAAGAATTGGTTCAACATTAGGGAAGTTACGTTTTGTGTTTGTCGAACTCTTGGCAACATGAGAATAATGTTAGATACGGGGAAGATGATGGGCGGTGTCTTAGCTTGGTGGTGGCAATTAGATGATGTGCAAACATAATGGGAAGTTTTAAATCTTCCTAAATATTATGATTATGTACTCATATTATGAAGGAGATATGAACAATATTATGATGGATTCAGAAACATTCTATATTACGTTAAGATATGAAAATAAGATTATGGTTCCATATAAGAGATAGAATCTCAAAATGGGAAACTTATTTTATCATTTTCTGTGTAGGAAACCATGCCATCAAAACGTAGAATGGCACAAACCCAAGACGTTGATCTTGCGGCTCAGTTGAATGAACTAAGACAAATGATGTTAGCCCAACAACAAGAGATAGGTGGGCTTAGAACTTAGTTGGCTCAACTAGATCAAAGACCTCCTGACATTGGAGTACCGCCAGCACCGGTGAATCAACCTGTTGCACCGGAAATTCTGAATGCTGACCTGGTGATGCCAAAAAACCATGTAGCCCCTGAAGTTCTTGTTGCGCCTTTAGCTGTTCCACCGGCACCACTGGTTCAAACTCCGGAAGAACTATATGACAAATTTCGGCGCATAAAAGTATCGGAATTTGAAGGATCAACAAACCCGATTGAGGTTGACAATTGGCTGGTCGACCTCCAGGTTATCCTGAACTTCCTCAGGCTCAATGACCAAGAGAAAGTACTATGTGCATCATTTATGCTAAGGAAAGATGCTTGTCTCTGGTGGGAAACAGTTCAGATTCGGCGGGATGTTAGTCAAATGACTTGGGAAGATTTTGTTGATGAATTTAAAGAGAAATACTTCAACATAGAGACTATGGAAGCTCAACAAAATGAGTTCAATGGTTTTCGCCAGGGTAATCTATCTGTAACTGAAGCTGTTAAAAAGTTTGAACAGCTAGCATGTCTCTGTCCTCGCCTTATTAGTTCCGAGAGGGACAAAGTAAGAAGGATGATGAGGATGTTCCGCTCTGATTTGGCAGTAGTAATTGACAGTGGACCCCATCCACCAATCACCGTTACTGAATATGTTAGTCGGGCAACTCGAGCTGAGTACTGGGTAGGACAAAATAGAGAACAACGGGCTAAGTTCTTAAAAGATAAGAAGGAATAAAAGGCCCAAGCTAAGCAGAATCAGGCAAGACCAAGCCAAATTCCTCAACAGAGAGGTCAAGGAGGACTATCCAGTCAAAATAGCAACAGTAAGCAGTACGGCAATAATTATCAGAAAAGAAAATGGAATACAGGAGGACCGAGGAATCAACAAAATTCTCCCCAAAAGAAGAATGCTTCAGATAACAACAGTTATCCCACTTGTCAGAAATGTGGAAGGAAGCATCTGGGAGATTGCCGTGCTGGAACCAATCGCTGTTTCTTGTGTGGCAAGGAAGGCCACTATGCTAAGAACTGCAATTCTAATTTCCAGAATCTGCAGAATCATCAGAGAGGTCAGGGATATCAACTTCATGCAGCACAGGTGAAGTTCAAAGAACCTGCAATCTCTCAAGGTAGACTTGAAGCTCCAGAACCTCAGGGATGTATTTATGCCTATACTAAGGAAGATGTTTAAGCTGGACCATCCACGGTGGTGACAGGTCAGCTTCCTTTTACCCAACAAGATGCCTATGTATTAATTGATTCTGGAGCTACGTATTCATTTACATCACCTACGTTTGCTAAGGAACTAGGTAGAGAAAGTGATAGAATTGGAAGAACATTTAGAACTGCCTTACCTTCTGGGGAAATTTTTTTGTCTGATTATTGGATACGTCATGCTCCAATAATTATATGTGGTAGGGAAATGTATGTTGATTTGATCGTTATTGACCTATATGATTACGATGTCATTTTGTATATGGACTTCTTGGGGAAATACAACGCAGTTATAGACTGTCAATGTCGTATTGTCACGTTCAAGCCAACTGAAGGCGAGGAGTTCATTTTTTGAGGATCAACTTCAAAACAACCGAAAATGTTCATTTCTGCGCTAAAGGCTAGAAAGTTATTGGTAAAAGGATGTATTAGATTTCTAGCCAATATGGTGGACAAGATGCAAGAAACCAAGAGTAGGCCGGAGAAAGTACCGATAGTCAAAGATTTTATGGAAGTTTTTCCTGAGGATTTACCAGGATTGCTGCTAGAGCGAGAAATTGCTTTTGAGATTGAATTGGTTCCCGGATTAGCACCAGTATCCAAGGCATGTTATAGGATGGCCCCTGCCGAACAGAAGGAACTGTAAAATCAGTTGCAAGAGCTCTTGGATCGAGGATTCACTATTCACCATGGGGAGCCGCAGTTTTGTTTGTAAAAAAGAAGGATGGCACTCTTAGGATGTGCATTGACTATCGAGAACTGAATAAGATTACCATCAAGAATAAGTATCCCTTACCTAGGATCGACGTTCTGTTCAATCAATTGAAAGGAGCTTCATTTTTTTCGAAAATTGACCTGCGATCAGGATATCATCAACTCCGAATTAGGGCAGGAGATGTTCCTAATACAGCCTTTCGTAGACGATATGGACACTACGAGTTCCTCGTTATGCCATTTGGATTGACAAATGCTCCAGCTACCTTTATGGACCTGATGAATCGAGTGTTCAAGGATTACTTGGATAAGTTCATTATTGTTTTTATAGATGATATCTTGATTTACTCAAGGTCAAAGGAGGAGCATGAGGAGCACCTAAGGATCACTCTACAAATTTTAAAACAAAACCAGCTTTATGCTAAATTCACAAAATGTGAATTTTGGTTGGAAAAGATTCATTTCTTAGGACATATAGTCTCTAAAAAAGGCATATCTGTAGATCCGACCAAGATTAGAGCAGTAAGTAAATAACCAGCTCCGAAAAGTGTCACCGAAGTACATAGTTTTCTTGGCTTAGCAGGTTACTATCGACGTTTTGTCGAGGGATTTGCCAAGATAACAACACTACTCACAGCACTTACCCGAAAGGGAAAGAAGTATGGATGGACTGTAAAGTGTAAAGAACACTTCCAAGAGCTAAAAAGTAAGCTGACCAGTGCTCCAATCCTTACAATACCAGTTGTAGAGGAAGGGAACTTCGTGTTATACAGCGATGCTTCTAAGATAGGATTGGGAGCCGTATTCATGCAGAATGGAAAAGTGATCGCTTATGCTTCACGACAACTCAAGGATCATGAAAAGAATTATCCAACACATGATCTGGAACTTGCGGCGGTAGTGTTTGCACTCAAGATCTGGAGACCCTGTCGTTACGGTACTAGGTGTGAGGTTTACACAGACCATCAAAATTTGAAATATATCTCCACACAGAAACTGCTCAATATGAGATAAAGAAGATGGCTTGAACTGGTGAAAGATTATGATATAAACATCCGTTACCACCCCGGGAAGGTTAACAAAGTAGCCGATGCCCTTAGTCGGAAGTCATCCTCCTCGTTGATATCAATTCAGTTATTAAACGAGCCTCTTCAGAAAGAGCTAGTGGAAGCTGGAATCGAGCTTATTACGAGAAGTTTAGCTACCGTAACCTTCCAACCTATCATTTTGGATGGCATGAAGGATCGTTAGGAAGCAGATACCTCGCTACTAAAGACAAGAAATGAGGTCCTAGAAGGAAAGGAGTCGGACTTCAACATATCTGTTGAGGGCATACTCTATCAGAAAAATAGACTATGCATTCCTAATAAGGATGAGTTGAAGAAGCAGATTATAAAAGACACTCATGAGACACCGTATTCTATTCACCCTAGAACCACAAAGATATACAAAGACTTGAAGGAAAGCTTTTGGTGGCCTAAAATGAAGAATGACGTTGCCATATTTGTCAGTAAATGCCTCACGTGTCAGAAAGTAAAGGCTGAACATCAACATCCAGGGGGAGAATGACAAAAAATTTCCATCCTAGAATGGAAATGGGACCAAGTGACGATGGATTTCGTGGTTGGTTTACCCCGAACTCCCAGCGGCAACGATGCTATTTGGGTAATTGTCGATCGATTGACAAAATCCATGCACTTTTTAGCTATCAAACTTAAGTCCTCTAGAATTCCAAGTTGGAGACTCGGTATTCCTCAAGGTTGCTCCATTCAAAGGAATCATGAGATTCAGAAAGAAAGGGAAATTAAGTCCAAGATATATAGGGCCATTCGAAATCCTTGAAAGAGTAGGTAACGTGGCCTATAAATTATCTTTGCCCCAAGAATTAGCATATGTGCACAATGGATTTCATATGTCGATGTTAAAGAAATATATATTGGATCCATCACATGTATTGAATCCTGAACCAATCGAGGTTCACGAGGATCTGACTTATGAGGAGAAACCGGCTTGAATTTTGGAACGGGAAGAAAAGGTACTAAGAAACAAAGTTATACCTCTAGTTAAGATTCTATGGCAAAATTATAAGATGAAAGAAGCAACATGGGAATGTGAGGAGGATATGAAGAAAAGCCACCCAGAATTATTCTAATTTTCGAGGACGAAAATTCTGTAAGGAGGGTGGATTGTAATAACCAACTTTTTTTTACAAATTTACGATTTCTTATTTAGGAATCAAAGTTTGTAATATGTATGTTTATGTGAAAAATTTGATCTAATTAATCAGAGTACTATTGAGTTCTTGTAATATTATAAGACTCGATAATAGTTTATTTATACAAGTATAAGGCCTTTTGTTGAAAGAGGCGAAATTAGGGTTTATGATCTTATGTCGGTCAACGTTTGACTAGAATGACCTAAGGTATGATTAAGACGGTACTGCAGTATAATAAGCAGTATGGAAATTATATTGTGAAAAACCATCATTACGGATGAATAAGCAAGATTAAGGTATAAGACTACTGTAGAAAAATCAAGCACAATATTTAGGACAATAAGGGCTAAGTAGCTTTAGGTGATAGGAGAAATCTATACGTAGTTAAGTTAAGTACAGATAAATTTTGGACTGCAGTTCAGTACAATTATACTGTTATTAGTTGAAAACAGTATTTGTAATATCTGCAATAGTATAAAGATGGACTGCATATTAAGGACTTTGGGAATTAAGTGAATAATTATGCATGAATTGGAAGCCAAGTGGCTCCACCATAGCCGGCCACCTCAAGGGACCAAAATGCAAATATTTTGTCTTCAGAGGCCAATATGCAATTTTAAGAAAAGCAAATAATTAAGGATTTTAGAAAATTGAGAAAGTATTAAAATAGATGACTAAGCAAGAATTGGAAGCTAAGTGCCTCCACCTTAGCCGAACACCTCACAAGGACTAAAGTGTAAATATTTTGTCTTTAGGGGTCAATGTGTAATTTTAAGAAAAATGAGTGATTGTAGATAAGTATGTAAATTTTTGAATGATGGATTTTCCTAACTAAGCCTCCAAATCCAACTAGGCCAATGATCGGTTACAAGCTTGGTTATCATAGTTACCTTAAAAACCAAGGAAAATAAGTTAGAGATGGGTTTGAAAGAATTTGTGAAAGCTCAAGCCTCTACATAGCCCTATATAGCCAACCACCTCATTGGGTCTGTGAGCAAATGTTTTGCTCTTGGGGACAATTATGCAATTCTAGAAATAAAAATAATTCTAGAAATAAATTTATCCTTCACCTATAAATAGGTGTGATGGGTTCATTTTGTGAACACTTTGTGAAACCCAAATTTAACAGCTCATTCTCTAGTCTTTTTCTCCCCTAGAAGTCGAGCCCAATAAAAAAAAGTGAGAGAGAGAGGTCGAATTTGTGGTGTTGGTGGAGTGTAAAGAAAATTTCTCAACCATAGGATGGATCCACTCTCTTGGATCTTGAGATAAACCTTTTCACCCTCTAGTTCTTCAATTAAGTTTTAGTTCAAGATTTAAGTGTATTTCCATGTTGGGAATGTAAGAGCATAAGCTCACTTTTTAGTTTCATGCACTAGGGTTAATAGTAGTTGCTTGAATGTGCTTGATTAGGGTTTGGTGGTCTCTAATTATGGTTTGATGCATGTTTATGATAATTTGTGTTAGAGATTATGTATTTGTGTGAATGCCTACTATATGTTTGTTTTATGCCATCACATACTCAAAGATGAGGTTTTTTGAATGAATATGGAAAAGGTGATGCATGTTGCATTTAGGGTTCAAGAAAACCCTAAAACCCTAATTTGGTATAGATTACCATTTGGGTTTGCATGAAGATTATAAGGATGAGAAATGAGTTGAACACAATTCCTATACATGCTCTAATAATCAAATTTAATGAACCAAGTTATTTAGAAACAAATGTTATATGTTGAGTTTTGGATCCAAGGTTACTTATAGTAACCAAATGGGATACCAATGTAACATAAGCTTGTAACTAGGGTTATTTATGGATGTTGGTTTGAATACTAACATTAAATGATATGACTCATAGCAAGATAGGATGATTTTTATCTTATGACTTTTTTTGCAAACAGGAAGGTAACCTGTTACTGTGATTTGGCGGAACACAGAACTCAGGACTTAGCATAACCTGTAAGTACATACCTCATCTACAGTATGAAAAATAATAAATTATTTTCAAGTATGACATGTTTACACATATGCCATGATATGCCATGTTTATGTATATAACATATTTTTACCATTATGCCATGAGTAACTACATGCTATGTTCTATGATAATACCATGTTATAAAATAGTGCCATGTTTTATAAAACATGCCACAAG
This sequence comes from Ficus hirta, assembly GCA_038430175.1. Taxonomy (NCBI): domain Eukaryota; kingdom Viridiplantae; phylum Streptophyta; class Magnoliopsida; order Rosales; family Moraceae; genus Ficus; species Ficus hirta. Next base: position 3,836,344 of record CM076586.1, on the reverse strand, counting down.
TTGTTTCATGCCATTGATCTTTATGTTATAAGTAAAACATGCCACAAGTTGTTTCATGCATCATGACTAATAAGATCATAAGTAAAGAATCTTAGTCTCGGAAAAATTGCAAGACTAAGACTAAACCAAGACAAGTAAAGATTAAGTGTCGTACCAACCTCACGCCAGATCGTGGAGGATTATGTATGTTCGAGAAAATTTTCAGACCTTCCGCCAGATCGTGAAGGCTTACTTGATTCCAAGAATTGTTAGGGACCTTACAAACCCTAACTTTTTATGGATTGCACGCATTTGGTATGTACACTAGGGGCTTATATTTTAAACAAGTTAATAAGTCCATAATAGAGCATAAGAGATACATAATTGATTATAAATAGTTCATGCATAAGTTGCACGATTTTTGTTATGTTTTGTGAGATTAAATTTATACTTGCTGAGCGTAAAACTCATTAGTATATTTCATACTGTAGGTAAAATGCCTGCAGCTTAATTGGTGGGCATGTGGACGATGCAGCAAGTGAAGGGTGGTGTGGGATACCACTACGCAAATTGTTCCGCAAGCTCTTTTGAATCAAATGTATATATATATTTGAATAAGTTGTGATATACTATATATGTGATGCTTGAAGACTTGAGATATATATAAGGAATATGTATGTCTTTTTATTTTAATATGTATGCACGGAAAGTTTATTTATATGGATTAGTCTATTTATATATGTTTTAAAAAAATTTATTTTAAAATTTTCAAGTAAGTTTAAGTATTTAAAATCGAGATGTAGTTTAAGTAAGTACGGTAACGGCTCCACGTAATTCGGGGCATTAGATTTGTGATATTGTCTTCAACATGTTTACATTTATAAATTTCTTGAGGATTTTGGTTATGGATTTACCTATGCTTGGCTAGACTCTTATTCTAGGGCTTGATGTAGCTATATTTGCACTATGTTTGTAATATTTAGCTAATTTTCGATGAAGTTTCAATTTCAATTCAGTTATGTTTCTTTATGCTTAATGCCTCTAATTTTTTGGGAAACGAATTGGTTGATTTGATTTATGAATTTGATGCTCAGGAGAGATTAATTCATTTATCGGTTTGGAAAACACAATCTTAGTTATTTGTGAGTTCGGGAGGCCATAAGCACTAGGATAGTCAATTGGGGGTTGCTTCATGAATGTGTGGGTAGGCAAATTGGATAGGAATATCGATTTGTTTACTTAGGCATATGATCTCATTTGATGCTCGGGAGCGGTCATGAGGTTAATTTTGAGCACTCGACTAATGAATTGATAAGAACTAGTTGACAATTGCTAAATCGGAAGAACATGAGAAAAATAGAGTGAAGCCATGACGTTAGAAGATTTTCACATAGATTTTACGTTGCACAAAATTGTCTCTTGTTTCTTGTGTGTCATTTTTCTCGGACCATTATTGATACGGCAACAAGTGGTACTCTCTTGTCCAAAACTATCGAGGAAGCTTAAGAATTATTGGAGGAGATGGCCTCAAACAATTATCACTATGCTAATGAGTATTCAAAGAGGAAGAAGGCTGCGGGTATTCATGAGGTTGATCCTATAATCTCTCTTTTGGCTCAAGTTTAGGGTTTGGTGAATCAAATTTCAGCTGTCACTACTAGGGAGGCATCATCAAGTAAAGAATCAGCAATGGTAGCTAATACTCCATACATCGGTGAAGGAGTTGATCAAGAGCAATATCAATATGTGAACAATCGGAACTACAACTATCGGGGTAACAAGTTGCTTACTCACTATCATCTGGGCCTCTGTAATCATGAGAATTTTTCTTATGACAACACTAGAAATGTTTTGCAACCTCTTCCAGGAATCAATCAAAATGTTGTGGAGAAGAAGCCTTCTTTGGAGGATCTCTTAGGCACTTTTATTATGGAAACTAGGGGGCGGTTCAACAAGGATGAGGCAAGACTTTGATAGTATTGAGACACATTGTAGTAATATGGGTGCAACTATGAAGTCTCTTGAAATGTAAATTGGACGACTTGCAAACTCCATAAAAGGCCAATCATACGTCAACTTTCCATGCGATACGGAGACTAAACCTAAAGACCATTGCCAAGCTATCACTTTGAGGAGTGGAAAAGAAGTTGAACTTTCCAAGCCTCAGGAAGCTAAGGCCAAGGAAGATGAAGTTGAAGTGGTGCAACAGAAGATTGTCAAGCCAAACTCCATATCTTTTCTAGATAATCCTACGATCATTGCTCTCCCATTGCCGTTTCCTCAATAGTTTCAAAAGAAGAAGTTGGCCAATCAATTTTCCAAGTTCCTTGATATTTTCAAGAAGATACATATCAACATCCCGTTTGTGAATGCTTTGGAGCAAATGCCCAACTATATGAAGTTCATGAAGGAGGTGATATCGAAGAAGCAGCGTTTGGAGGATTTTAAGATGGTGAAACTCACGAAGGAGTGTAGTGCCATCCTCCAAAAGAAATTGCCACAAAAGGTGAAGGATCCGGGTCGTTTCACTATTCCATGCACCATTGGTCAATCGAATTTTGAGAAGGCCTTGTGTGACCTTGGAGCTAGCATTAATCTTATGCCATTTTCCATTTTTCGGAAGTTAAGCCTTGGTGAAGTCAAGCGCACCACAATTTCATTGCAAATGGCAGATCATTCTCTTACCTATCCTCAGGGTGTCATTGAGGATGTCTTAGTCAAGGTGGATAAGTTCATCTTTCCGGTGGACTTTGTTGTTCTTGATATGGAGGAAGACTCGGAGATCCCCATTATTCTTGGAAGGCCATTTCTTGCAACCGGGAGAGCACTAATTGATGTACATAGTGGGAACCTCACGCTTCGAGTTAATGAAGAAGACTCCAATTTCAACATCTATGATTCAATGAAGTTTTTCGGTGAGGTGCATTCTTGCAATCACATTGATATGGTTTTGGCTTGTATGAAGTCGGTTATTCATAATGTTTGGCCTTATGATTTGTTGGAACATTGCTTGGTGAATTCATCTTCAAGGAAGGACACACTTCCTAGCTTGGATTTTTGAGAGACTTTTAACGATGCTAGTGAGGAGTTTATTGATAGTGTTTGCACTCTTGAAGCCTTGCCCGTTGATGCGGATTCTAGTGATTGAGTGGAAGATGTTTGGTCAGTAGCTTCTATGGAGAATTCTTTGGATTCGTCGGCATCCTCTAATGTCTCTCAAGAAGGACTGGTTCTAAAGCCTTTGCCCAATCAATTGAGATATGCTTTCTTGGAAGACAATTCTACCTTTGCAGTCAGTATTTTAGCTTCTTTGGATAATCTTGAGGAAGAGAAGTTGTTGGGTGTGTTGAGAAAGTATAAGTCTGCCTTGGGATGGACGATAGCCGACATCAAAGGAATTAGTCCCTCGACTTGTTTGTAAAAGATCTTGATGGAGGACTTTTACATGCCCTCAATTGAACACCAAAGAAGACTCAATCAGGCTATGAAGAAAGTTGTGCGCGGTGAGGTTCTTAAGTTGTTAAATGTCGGAATCATCTATGCAATCTTGGATAGTTATTGGGTGAGCCCTGTTCAAGTCGTGCTGAAGAAAGGAGGAATGATGGTGGTGAAGAATGAAAAGAATGAGTTGATTCCTACCCGCACGGTCATGAGGTGGCGAGTATGTATTGATTACCAGAAATTGAACAAGGCTACTCGAACGGACCACTTCCTTCTCCTGTTCATTGATCAAATGTTGGATCGGCTGGTGGGGGCATGATTATTATTGTTTCCTTGATGGCTATTCAGAATACATTCAAATTGCCGTAGCTCCGGAAGACCAAGAGAAGACCATGTTTACTTGTCCTTATGGTACCTTTGCTTTCTGGCGCATGCCCTTTGATCTATGTAATGCTCCCGCCACATTTCAAAGATGCATGATGGCCATTTTCTCCGATATGTTAGAAGAAATCATGGAAGTCTTCATGGATGATTTTTTGGTTTTCGGTTGTTCTTTTGATCATTGTCTCCACAATTTGTCTCTTGTATTGGAGAGATGTGAGGAAAAGAATTTAGTGCTTAATTGGGAAAAGTGTCACTTCATAGTGCGGGAAGACATTGTATTGGATCATAGAGTTTCATCCAAGGGTATTGAAGTGGATCCGGCAAAGATTTCTTCAATTGAGAAGCTTTTACCACTAGCTAATGTCAAGGGGATACGAAGCTTTTTAGGCCACACGGGTTCTACTAGAGATTTATCAAGGACTTCTTGAACATCGTCAAGCTGTTATGCAATTTGCTTGAAAAGGATGTTCACTTCATATTTGATGATGTTTGCTTGAAGGCCTTCAATATTATCAAGAAGAAATTGACATCGACTCCTATTATGGGGGTTCTCGATTACAACTAGCCATTTGAGATCATGTGTGATGCAAGATACTACGTGGTTGGAGCAGTTCTTGGGCAAATGAGAGACAAGATTTTTCGGGCCATATACTACTTAAGTCAGACACTCAGTGATGCACAATTAAATAACACTATTGCTGAAAAGGAGATGTTTGCGGTGATGTTTGCTTGTGACAAGTTTTGTTCTTACATCGTTGGGTCCAAGGTGATTGTCTATGTAATAACCGAATTTTTCGGACTTGTGATTTCTTTAGATATATATGTATATGAAGAAATTTAAGTTCGTACTATGTGTCATTATAATGTTTCATGGAAATTATGTATGTCAATATGAAGCTCATGATTTGATTTGATTATCAGAATATGTTTGAGTTCTTATAGTATTATAAGACTCAATGACGATCTATCAACTCAAGTATGAGGCCTTATGGTGAAAAAGGTAGAATCATGATTTATGATTTTGTTCTGGCCAATGAATGACCAGGATAATTTATAATATGATTAAGACGGTACTACCGCATAATAAGCGGTATTGAAATTATACTGTGGCCAACCGTCATTACGGATGTAGAATTGAGAATAAGGATTGGGATCACTCTAGAATAATCAGGAATAATATTTGGAGTAAGGAGGACTAAGAAGTTTCAAGTCCTAAGAAAAACCTATACGCTGTCCAGTTAAGAGCAGATAAATTCTAGACTGTAGTCCAGCAATACTATACTGTTGATAGTAAAAAATAGTATTCGTACTATCTGGATTATTAAGAAAATAGACTGCGTATTAGGAGGAATGCCAAACATGGCCCTAATTGGAGGTCAAGTAATTGTAGATAAGTATGAAAAGATTTTTTTTGGTTCAATCTCCACATGGTCGGCCATTTTGAGGGACTTGGAAGGTAAAAATTTTTGTCTTTAAGGACCAATATGCAATTCAAGGAGAATTTAAGAAAAAAAATAATTGTGAAAAATTATGAATTTTCCACTTATAAATAAAGGTGGGTTGTGAGAATTGAACCATTTTAGTTAGTCTCTCAACTTCTAGTTCTTTCTCAACTATTCCTCTCTAGCCTTAGAAGAGAGAGAGAGAGAGAGAGAGAGAGAGGTGGCCAGTTGGGTGTGGAGAGGTGGAGAATAAGGATTTCTCTCATTCAAGGCTTAGGATCCATCTCCTTCAAGCTCTAAAGGTATATTCTTGATCCTTAACTAAAACTTTAATTAGTTTTGGTTTGATAATTTATGTATATTTCAAGTTATGGGATGTAAGAGTATAAGCTCATGTTCTTTCATTTTCTTATTTTATGGCCTCTAATGGTTGGTTTCTATTAGATCTATGCTTAGGTTATCTTATTTGCTAGCTCTAAGCATGGGTTTGATTTTATGCTCTAAGATGAGTGTTAAGGTTATGTGTGTTCACCATGTGTTTGTGATCATGCTCTCACATGTTTAAGTATGGAGATTTTATGAATGATGATGATGATGATGATGATGATGTGGATATTATGGGTATGTTGGTCAAGAAATTAACCTAAAGACATAATTTGGTAAACAAGTAAGTTATCAATATTGTGTTTATCAAGGACATGAGATAAGTGAAGGGTTGAAGTTTAAGAACGAAATCAACGCACTGCATATTGATGTAGGCTCACGGCTTTAACCATTTGAGGTAGTGTGTGCGGATTTTTAAGCTAAGAATCCACAAAATACAAACTGCTGATTTTTAAAAATAATTTGGATAATTTTCTAGAAATCCAAATTTTGAGCTCCTTAAAAGCCGAATTTGGAAAAAGTTATAACCACAAAGTTGTAGAAAACAGAAAATCGTATAGGGAACCATAGTCAAATTTTGAAAAAATGGCTCTAAAGGCCTCTATTTTTATGAGTTTTCAAAACTAACCGGTCCAGGTATTGTACACGGTCAGTAACTTTCAAAAGAAAAAAAGGGTAAGTTAAATACAGAATTAAATTTCAGATAAGAAAAAAAGGTTATAGGTTTCGATGAGATCTACAACTTCCGTGCGGAAAACTTTTCCAAATTCTAAACCAATTTAAAGATAAAACTAGATTTTCAAAACTATGTATGGTACAGGAAATTTCCCGCACAGATACATTCAAGCAAATAAAAAGGGTGTTTTGAAATCAATTTTTTAACGTTTTATGACCTCTTTAAAAAGAGACTATGATTTTATGAAAATAGTTTCAAAAAGGTTTAAATCCATTTGAGTTTTTACAAGTGAATTTTAATACATACTATGCCTTACAAAATGCAATTTCATGAAATTTCAAGTATTTATGTTAAGAAATACTTGATTTGTAAAGTTAAGATATTTTCAAGTAAACAAGATATTTATAAGAAAAATGAAGAAAAATAGATTAAGTCTAAGTTACTTAAGCATATAGTAATAATTCTATGATTATCAGTGGTAATCGAACTGGATACCAATTTATTATGTCAGGATTTGTATCTATGATTACCAATGGTAATCAGATTAGATACCGATCTAGTATGTTATGGTTTGTAGTACGATAGAACGATTTTTATCTTACGTCCTGTTTGAAAACAGGAATATAACATGTAGTCGTGTCATACTGGAATGATAGATCAAGAGAACAAGACAAATTGTAAGTACAACTTCGCCTACAGCATGGGCAAAATATTTTTATTGTTTTGCATGTCTTCCAAAAATCATGCATTGATTTATGTGAGGTACATATGCTTATGCTTTATTATTGTGGCATCATACAAGCATACTCACTAATAATAAATCACATAATAAGAACAAGATCAATGTTTCAAGTAAGAAACAGTTAAGATTCAAGTTTTCAAGTATGATCGAAACAAAAACAAGTCTTCACGTAATAAAGCAAGTTTCTCGTATCGTACCGACCTACCACGAGGGTGGGTTTTGGTTTGGTCCATGGTCTGAGTTGGACAGGGCTGGTCGCCTTAACCACTCCATGGCTACGCGCCACAGTACGTACACTCCTGTTCATGATATGTAAGTGGCCCAAAACTAAGTTTACATAAGAAAGCATAATTGATTCATAAGAAAGCATAATTGGTTCATGTATTATCAATTCATATATTCTTTTACCGAAATTATTTTACGGAATAGAAAGTTATACTTATTGAGCATAAGCTCATAACTTACATTCACGATGTAAGTAAGTAACCTACCGGACAAGCTTGATGTAAGATTGTAGAGAGATGGCATTGCAGACTGTGAAATTTGGGTTGGACACCACCACGTGTTTTGTAAAATATGTTTATACTATGATATGATAATATAATGGTACCGGTACTTAAAATATTTAGTACTTGGATAGTATTTAAAGTTTATTATAACGGTAATTAGTATGGTTTTTCAAATGTCTTAAAATGATTTTACAACTCTGTACTCGATTGAGTACATATAAATAAGTATGAGAATAAGATAGGTTTTAAATTTAAATTTAAAATGAATAAAGAAAAAAAATATTTCCATAATTTTACGAAATATAAGAGTATGCTTAAATAAGTTAAGTATTTAAGTTAAGTAAGCATGGTATGTAAGCATAGTAACGACCCTATGTAGTCGGGTCGTTACAGTTTTGATATCAGAGTGGGTTTCCTGCCATCCAGTTTTACAGTTCTGCCACCAGCGCCACAGTTTTTATAAGATTGTCTTCTTACTCTATTACATGTATATTAATTATGTAAGGTTATAATAATAAAGACATAAATCTGGTGCCAAACCTGGGTCGGATTGAAGAGGACCGCGAGGCTTCGTTGGCATTCTGGGAAATGAAGTCACGCATCTTTGATGGGACACAGGGACCAACTGCATTAGCTGAGTGGCTGTATGACATGGAGTTCCTCTTCATATTATGTCATGTAGGGGCATATTTTCAGGTTATGCTTGACAGCCGATGCCTGGTCGGGGAGGCTCGTACCCGTACATGGTGGCTTGGCATAGGGGACCTTGAGATGAGGTTTCTAAATGGTCTTTCCTAACGACACCTTAACAAACTTTAGTTTTAGAGCCCTGATCACTCCAAGATATGGACTATTGCCTGGAGAGGGACCGCATATGCATTATCATGATCCCAAGATATGCCAGGATATGTACATAAGACGATACGTCAGCTATGTTGCAGCTGGGCATGTTTATCCGAATGAGTCTATGGGCCATTACTGCCAGTAGATCAGAGTTGCACAACGGAAGCGTGGTGGATAAAGCTAAGCTTACGGTATGATATGAAGAGGTCACGATGAATCTCTAGCATGATATGATGAGTTATGGCGTTTCTATGATATGACATGATAAGATATAAATGAAAGAATGAGTATTAGAAATATCCTTTCTTGTGATGAATTAGGAATTGGAAGATGGTTCGCCCGCACTTACGACTGAACCAAATTCCGCAAGAGCCTAATCTTGTAACTGTAGTAGCCGATTTGCAACGATAATTGCTAGAGCAGTAATAAGAAAAGAATAGACTTCAAGATCAGATAGCCCATCTGAATTAGATGCCTCGTGCTAATGAAGTTCCACCTTAGGATAATTTTACTAATCTTGTGCCTCCAGAAGTTAATCAAGATGTTCCACGGAATTCAGAAGTTCCGCTAGCACCAATCGCACCAGTTGGAGCACAAGCGAACCCATCTATAGTTCAGGAAGATTTATTGTACGAGCGATTTAGGCATATGAAGGTGTCTGAATTTGAGAGACTACCTCACCCTGGTATGGTGATAGCCAGGAACTTTTTGTACTAAGGAATAGGATCGAAACCATGGAAGTTATGTATCATGTTTGTGGAACTCTTATCCGCATAAGAGTAATATTAGATATGCTAAAAATGTTTATGCTTGGTAGTGCCTTAACTCGGTGGTGACGACAAGACGATGCGCAAACAATGAGTTGGATGTTGCCAATAACAATTTAGTAGACTACGATGATGGCTACGAGTCTGATGATGGAATGGATAATATGATCCTTTAGTAATAGAAATTATGTAATGATGGGAAGTTTTAGACATTCCTAAAAGTTATGATTATGCCCTCGTACTATGAAGGGAATATTGGAGGCAAAAGAGAAGTTTATATTAGCTAGCAAGCAGCTAGTTGATATAAGTATATATTCCACTACATCACTCGAACAGTATTATGTTTGGAAACATGTTTTCAATTATGCTATTTATTATTGTTTTCCATGACTGATTACGAAGAGATTCAAAGAAGAGTATGTTTAAGTAAGTTAAGTAAGCATGGTATGTAAGCACGGTAACAACCCTACGTAGTCAGGTCATTACAATTTTTCGCATCAGAGCCAGGTTTTGATCCTGGGACATTTGGTAAGCACAGTATTAGAGCCAGTTCTGGTAAGCACGATAAAAGGGTGTTTTGAAATCAGTTTTTTAAGGTTTAAATCTATTTGAATTTTTACAAGTGAATTTTAATACACATTATGTCTTACAAAAGGCAATTTCATGAAATTTCAAGTATTAATATTAAGAAATACTTGATTTGTAAAGTTAAGATATTTTCAGGTAAACAAGATATTTTTAAAAAAATGAAGAAAAATAGATTAAGTCTAAGTTACTTAAGAATATAGTAACAATTCTATGATTACCAATGGTAATCGGATTGGATACGAATTTATTATGTCAGAATTTGTATCTATGATTACCAATGGTAATCAGATTAGATACCGATCTAGTATGTTATGGTTTGTAGTAAGATAGAACGATTCTTATCTTACGTCCTATTTGAAAACAGGAATATAACCTGTAGTCGTGCCTTGCTAGAATAATAGATCAAGAGCATAGGACAAATTGTAAGTACAATTCTGCCTACAGCATTGGCAAAAAATTTTTATTGCATTGCATGTTTTTCAAAAATCATGCATTGATTTACATAAGGTACATATGCTTATGTTTTATTATTGTGGCATCATGCAAGCATGCTCACAAATAATAAATTACATGATAAGAACAAGATCAAGTTTTCAAGTAAGAAACAGTTAAGATTCAAGTTTTCAAGTATGATCGAAACAAGAACAAGTCTTCACGTAATAAAACAAGTTTCTCGTATCGTACCGACCTACCATGAGGGTGGGTTTTGGTTTACTCCACGGTTTGAGTTGGACAGGGCTGGTCGCCTTAACCACTCTATGGCTACGCACCATGGTACGTACACTTATGTTCATGATACGTAAGGGGTCCAAAACCAAGTTTATATAAGAAAACATAATTGATTCATAAGAAAGCATAATTCGTTCATGTATTATCAATTCATACATTCTTTTACCAAAATTAGTTTACAAATAGAAAGTTGTACTTACTAGTATAAATACATAACTTACATTCATGCTGTAGGTAAGTAACCTACCGGATAAGCTTGATGCAAGAGTGTGGAGAGATGGCATTACAGACTGTGAAATTTAGGTTGGACACTACCATGTGTTTTGTAAAATATGTTTATGCTATGATATGATATGATAATATAATAGTACGGGTACTTAAAATATTTAGTACTGGGACAGTATTTAAAGTTTATTACAATGGTAATTAGCATGGCTTATCAAATATTTTAAAATGGTTTTACAACTCTATACTCGATTGAGTACATAGAAATAAGTATGAGAATAAGATAGGTTTTAAATTTGAATTTAAAATGAATAAAGAAATAAAAATATTTTCGTATTTTTACGAAATACAAGTGTATGTTTAAGTAAGTTAAGTATTTATGTTAAATAAACATGGTATGTAAGTATGGTAATGTTCCTACGTAGTCGGGTAATTACAGTCTATATAGATTATGCGGTTATTTGATACTTGTTTGCAAAGATAGAAGCTCAGCCTCGATTGATTCGATGGATACTCCTACTCCAAGAATTTAATTTGGAGATTCGAGACAAGAAAGGAAGTGAAATTGTCGTGGCCGATCATCTTTCAAGACTTGAGTTGGCAGAAAGGGAAGACTGCCCATGTATTCAAGAGGTATTCCTAAATGAACACCTTTTGAATGTAGAAGTTAAATTGCCTTGGTTTGTCGATCTTGTGAACTATCTTGCATGTAAAGTCATGCCTCTGGATATCTCACACCACTAAAGGAATAAATTTCTTCATGATGTTAAAAGCTATATGTGGGATGATCCATTCTTGTTTAAGAAGTGCCCGGACCAAGTGATTTGACGATGTGTCACAAAGGAGGAAGTCCCAAATATTCTCTTTCAGCTTAGGGAATACTTAGTTTTAGTTTCTAATTTTTGTTATTTCTCTTTTGTTTTGTTTTGCATGAGGATAAACAAAGGTTTAAGTTTGGGGGTGTTTGATGAGTGAGTATTTTACTCACAAATTAAGAACTTTTGAGCTTAAATATTTGTGTAAACCTCAAGCTTAAGAGTTGTTTGATGGATTTGTGTGCTAGTTTGAAGGAAGGCTTGAAAAATGAGACTTAAAGGAAATTTGGCATAAAAAATTGAAGAAAATTAGGCCATTTGAAGATCTCCTCGCAGCTGGCTAGAGACCTTGGCGCAGCCATGCCACTCCAGGGCGCGCCTGCGCCCTCCCCTTCGCTAGACTAGGCAAGGTCGAGACCAAGGCATGCTCGTGCCAGCCCAAAAGTGCCCGAGTGGCTCCATACCCCCAAGCACACATAGCTGCACCCCTCCTCTGCTGAACGACATCCAAGGGCCAAAACTTTTGGCCCTTGGATGAGAATGGATGGCAAGATTTGCCTGTTTTGGTAGGGTTTTGATATATCCATTTTGGGGAGCCTCAAGGAGACAACAACTCTTGAAGATTTTTCTTGAAGAATTCTTGAAGATTGAAGTCTTGAGGGTTATCTCAATCTTAATTTCTTCTTCTTCCTTACTCTATTTTGTTTGAAATTTGTATTTGTGATATTGTCTTGAAGATGCTTACATTTATGAATTTCTTGATGTTTTTGGTTATGGATTTACCTATGTTTGGCCAGACTCTTATTCTAGGGCTTGATGTAGCTCTATTTGCACTATGTTTAGAATATTTAGCTAATTGTTAATGAACTTTCAATTTCAATTCAGTTGCATTTTATTTATGCTTAATGCCTCTAATTTATTGGGAAACGAATTGGTTGATTTGATTTATGAATTTGATGCTCGGGAGAGATTAATTCATTTATCAGTTTGGGAAATACAATCTTAGTTGTTTGTGAGTTCGGGAGGCCATAAGCACTAGGATAGTCAATTGAGGGTTGCTTCATGATGTGTGGGTAGGCAAATTGGATAGGAATATTGATTTGTTTACTTAGGCATATAATCTCATTTGATACTCGGGAAAGGTCATGAGGTTAATTTTGAGCCCTCGACTAATGAATTTATTGGAACTAGTTGACAATTACTAAATAGGAAGAACAAGAGAAAAATAAAGTGAAGTCAAGTCCCCAGAAGCTTTTCACATAGATTTTAAGTTGCACAAAATTATCTCTTTTTTCTTGTGTGTCATTTTTCTTGGTTAATTTTGTTAGTTTTAATTCCGTAATTTTCTTGCATCTTGTTCAAATTTGTGATTGCCTAGATAAAATTAGGTTGCCAATAGCCATAGTGCTTAGCTTTAAAGATTATGTGCACCTGTGGTCTCAGAAAAACTCCTACATTGATACTGGACGAAGGTGAGGAGCTTAAAAGCATTGCTGATCCTTATTTTTACTGAAAAAATTTACCAAAGTGAAAGAAATTGATAAATGGAGTAATCCCTCCCTTAAAGAGAAAATTACTTAAACAAACCATCTTTTTTTTTCATCTGTTAACGAATATGATACAAATTCCTCATTCTTAACCAACATGACATAAATTTGTGATAACTTTAGTTTAATTTTGTATCATATTAGTTTTGTGCTAATTTTTTTATATCATGTTGGTACAATGATCATTAAATTGAGTTATATGCAAGAATGTCATAAATTTGATACATCCTTATATTTATGGCTACCATAACATTAAAGTCGATAAATTTGTCAATTATCAAATTTAACATTAAAGTTGACAAAATTATAAGGAGATACTCAAAATATGACTATCCCCTTGATTTTCTCATTTATATAAATTTATGTCATTCAATGCCTCTCTCAAACCTAAATTGGTATTTGGGCTTAACATTTGGGCCTAACATTAGACTTTTGGGAAACAATATATCTCCAAGGTGTTTTCCAAAAGAGGAGAATCTATAGAAACAAAACACCATGCACCTTTTGTAAAGTTATAATTTACCCTATAAACTTTTAATTTTAACAATTTCCATCATAAAATTATAAACTTGTAATAATATGTCTCCTACTAATAACAAAGTTAGTTTTTTTTAATTACAAAATTGACCCTTGAGTTGCATTTAAAACGTTAAATTAAGAGCATAAAAGGTATTTTTTTAATCAATGTGAACCAAAGCTTATATTAAAAACAAATCGAAGTTCTCTATTTCAATAAAATTTAATTACAGATCTTTACGTTAATAGATTTATATTAAAATATAGAAAACTGACTATTCATGTCATTCCAAATCACATTTCAATTTCTTTCTAAAAATTAACATTGTTACTAATAGGGGTAAATTACTATAGGTTTTTGTAAGTTCAAATTGCATATTACAAAAATTAAAAATTCAAATTGTAAACTGCAATTGTGCGATAAATTCATGGTGTACCAATGCAAAACTAAGTCCTTAAACCTATATCTTTTTGACCTCGCTTAATCCTTGTTTGGATATTTTATCCTCCATATTTTCTAAATAGAGGTAAAAACAAATTGAAACTATTATAACTGGATCAATTATCATCTCACAATATGCTTCTAGAGGGGTAATCTTGTAAATCACCCACGTGAGAGTGCAATAAGTGAACATAGGCTGAAAAAAAAAAAAATAGGGCCAAACTATGATTATCCCAAATTAATGGCCAGAATACAATTTAAAAAATAATCATATTGCAAAAATTTTAAACTGAGTGAAGTTAACATGAGATACACTAAAAAATTATATAAAATGTAATAATAATTAAAATTCGTTGATTTAGGGACTATTTGGCAGAGTTTTTTAGAAGTTATTTTAGGTTTCCTAGGTTCAAAAGTAGCTTCTAAAAATGTTTAGATGATCTGTCAGAAATGCTTCCAGTCTACAAAATTACTTCCTGTTAAAGTCAAAAATTGTGAGTTGCGGTGAAAGTTCTTCTCAGTGGACTTTAAAACTTGTAATAAAGTTTAAGCTAGACAATATAAACTTGATTTTAACATTGTTTTTTCTACTTATTTGAACCTTTAAATATCATTTTAACCTTATAAGTTCTTTGCTTACAAACACTTATTGAGAAGCCATGATTTTTCCTTCTTTTATTCATCTAATTAAAAATAAAAGTAAAAACTCTACCAAACTGATCTTATTATTACTAAAAGGCCTTTTCGTTGTAGTGCCAAGTGAGGCTAACAAGGTTTAGGTTGATGCTCGTGGGTTAGCAGGGTCTTATAATTTGCCAAATATCCACTGAGCATGAGGGTATTATTAGGGATGATATTAAAGCTGTTTGGTCAACCATTAAGGCTGGAATTTTTTTTTTTTTTGTATTTTTTTATCTTCAATGAATTTGAGTGGGACACTTTAGTTCTCCTCTCTATTTATTTTAAAAAAACATTAGGGATAAAATAGAATAATTGTTATTTTCAAAAACTGCTACAAACAAAATAGCTTTACAAATACTTTTTTTTTTTCTTTTTAACTAGTCTAGTCAAGGGATTTAATTCTAGACTTAAGTGACTTTCGTTTTGAAGGCTTTCCGTTTTAGTTTATTTTATTTTGTTTTATTATTGTTCCGGTTTAGTTTTCGTTTTTATTTTGTATTCTAATTTTCCGTTTTACTTGTTTATTTATTTGTTTTTTTTTTTTCTGGATATTTGTTTATTGTTCTTGTTCAGTATTTACTTTTACTTCTGAATTCTAAACCTCAACATTGGCAGTAAGGGCACAATATATGAACAACTATTATGTCCGGAAAGATATTGTTGAGATTTGTGTAATTGATTATTAATCTAGTTACTATTTTGTGATTATTTCCTAATTTAGATGTGAACAGAATAATTATTTTTTTTATAGAGTTATCTATTAGGTGTCAATTAGGTGTAATTGGTTTTCTTTTTCTTTTTTTTTGGTTCTATATTTTTTTTCTTTACGTATATTTATAAGCCTAGTATTCATTTTAGTTTGTGAATGAAAATTATTTGAATCCCAAATTTAAGTTGGTATTAGAGCCTACTCGAAATCTTGAAAAAATCCTTTCATTCACTGTAAATAGCAAAAAAAAGAAGCAAAGTAAATCAAATAGAAAAAGCAAAATACCCATCAAAATCACCATCCATCCTTCAAATCCACACCAAGCAGATCTAAATCAAAACTCGCAAATCCCAATTCAAGAAATCAGCAAATCGTCATATTAAATAGCAAATCACCACATCAAATCCTCCCAAAGCGTTCAGATCAGAACAAAAAAAAATAAAAAAATAAAAAAAGTGAAATTGAAGAGCGTCAAAAATCAACACTGTTGCACCCAATTAGTCTTGAATCCTTAATCACCGTCGAAGAGCATAGACGACAAAATACTAATCTCCACAAATCTGTCATTCTCAAATAAAGCGTGAATCACTATGAGTCTCTGTCATGGAGTCTTTGCCCTGCGGGCGTTGCTTCTCCAAAGTCGAAGCCTCCTTTCTTTCTTGTTTATTTGTTCCTTTATTTATCTCTTATTGTTGACATATTATTCAAAAAAAAAAAAGGAAAAAAATTTTAAAATATCTTTCTTGTTCAGAAAAAAAAAAAAAAAAATTTGTTGGATTGAAAGAAAAAATAGAAATGAGTGAAAAACATATTGAATTATCCGGGAGCAAATATGTTTCTTTTATTGTGCAATTTGAAGTTAGCCGATCAACACTCTCTTTAAGATGGTGTTAGATCGGGAAATCTCAAAATTTTTGGGTAAGTTGGTATACACCAACTTGATATGTAGTATTGAGATTTTGTGTAATTTATTATTTATCTAGTTATCATTTTGTCGTCATTTCCTAATTTAGATATGAACATAATAATCAAATTTAGAGTAATTGGTCCAAATAGTCCATGGACTCTTTAAAAAGTGACGGTTTAGTCCCTTCTTTACTGTTTTTGGCCGAGAAGACCATAAACTCTCAAAGTGTTGGCCATTATAGTCATTTTCATCCAATTCTGTTAAATTTATAACAAAATGAGTCATGTGCATTGCATATGATCTAATTTGAGAGGTTAGTTTAGCAATTTAATAATAATTAATTTAAATAAATAAAAATTCATCTCTCTCTCTCTCTCTCTCTCTCTCTCTCCCCCCCCCCCCCCCCCAATAGCAAACCCAGATCTCGGGGGGGCTAGGTTTGTCAAAAGTGGGGTGGTGGTGGGTTCGTTACCGATGTGGGGCAGAGTGGGGGGTTGGGTTCATCGACGAATTTTTTTTTGGGGGGGGGGGGGGTATTGGGTGTTTGGCTTTAGATGCCGGGGGGGGATCTAGGTCCGAATCCGACATGGGGGGTTGGTATAGGTCTTAATCCAGTGTGGCGACGACCGCGGGGGGTGGGTTTGGCGATGGAGAAGAGAAGGTGGGGGGGGGGGGGGGAGGGGGGGGACTGGCGTCACCAGAGATGGAAGCCATCGCCGGCGATGGAGGCCATCAATGGATCTGCAAAGGTAGAGAGAGAGGCGAGGGAGAGAGGGACTTTAGGGAGAGTTTAGGAGAAAGAGAAAATTAAGGGACATTTTAGTCTTTTTACTACAAAATGATCACTTACGGAAGATTCCATTAGAAGTTTAACGGAATTAGATAGAAAGGAATATAATGGCTAACATTTAGAGAGTTTAGGATCGTCTCAACTAAAATAAATAAATAAATAAAACAAGGACCAAACTGTCATTTTTTAAAGAGTTCAGGGACTATTTGGATTAATTACTTTTAAGTTTATTATAGGGTTGTCAATTAAGTATTGTTGGTTTCCTTTATTGTTTTTCTATACGTGTATTTATAAGCCTAGTATTGTACCATTTTCAGTTTATGAATAAAAATTATTTGAATCTCAAATTTCAAGTTGGTATCAGTGCCTTACAAACTCAAATGAATAGCTCGATCTATCCAATACAAGATTAGTGACTTCAAAAAGAGAACCATCTTGCGAGAGTATATTAAGAGTAAAAAAAAAACACCCAAGTCTCACATCGTAAACATATAACAACAATAAAAAACATATAAGGGTACTGAGCCACTCCACTTAATAGGTTGACCTTTTAAGATGCAAGCTCAATCTCTTAACAATCTCAAATTTCTTCTTCTTCTCTCTAACCTTTGTAGATATTAGATTAAGATGAACTCATAAGAGAAGTCTCAAACATACATTCTCAAACTGAAAAATATGAGCTTTTGATTCATAAATACTTGTTTACAAAGTAGTGTTAGGGATACAACTCTAATCCCAATTTTTTAAATACCAGCTCATGTTTATATTTTTATTGTAGATGCAATCAATTGATGTGATAATATTTAAAATATTTTCTAATAAAGGAACACAGCTTATATACCATATAAGTTAATATTAAAAAGAAAGGATTAAAATTAGTGTCCCTAACAATTTTTTTCTTTGATCGATATCGTCTCAAACAAAATATCCATTTAAGAAGGATATATTCTCTCGAGTATATTATTATTTTTTTAAAAAATAGAGTACAAACATTATTACACAGCTTGCCTCCTTCGAAATTATCTGTTCTTAATTTGCAACTCTTTGTATTTCACCCCAAAAAAAAAAAAAGTATATTTATACAGATATAGATATAAATATCTTCGTAATTGTCACTCCTCTCATCATACTACAATCTATGCGACGAACCTATGAGCTAAAACCCCTAAGAAGAATAGAACCCCATACCTCAGTTTGAGTAACTTTCATCTCAAATAAAATTAAATTATATACAAAACACAATTTAATTTTGTCCATTGCTAAAATGAATAAACTCTCATCACTTGCATTCATATTTTTCCATTGTCCTATATATATGAAAAACATTCGGGCATTTTGAATGCTCAGCATCAGAATTAATAAAAAGTGTGTCTCACTTTTTATTAACATGATGCTGAACACCGTTGCTCCATAAAAAAAGTATGTACGATTCAAAGTACTTTTAAACCTTCTCTAAGGGAGGAAAAAAAAGTACTTAAAACTGAAGTAACCGTCACGACCGAGTCTTATTATTATATCCAGCTCCAACTGGTACTTGGACATGGCTAGGATGATCATGGTGATGATGATGATCACCGGAACGCCGTAGATTCTCGTACCGAAAGGCACAACTCAACCCGACCAACACCTCGACAATGGCGGCTTCCGTCTTCTCCAAGTCCGAGAAATGCAAAGTCTGCATCAACAACACCGACTTCTCCACGCCGCCAAAATACCTCTGCTGCCTCTCCAACTTCCTCTCCGCCTGCCACGTCATCGCGTCGTGAGCCAGAGGCGCCAGCCACGTCATCATCTCCTCTACCGCGTCCCTCCACCCCTCCGCCATTGCGTGGCCGTCACGCCCTCCCTCCTCCTCCCCCAATCGCTTCCTCAGTTTCGCTCTAACTGTTCTCCTCAAACTCTCCGGAAGCATCTCGTACAAACCGTCACGCGTGTCTTTATCCACCGTCTCCGGCGCGTAGAGACACCTTTCCGCCAATATGATCACGTTCGCGTACCGCACCGTCAACGCGGAGCCTCCCACCGTCGATTGCGGAGCCAATCTGAACATGCCCTCACTCTTCCCAATCTTACCGCCTGTGATTCTATCAAAACCGTAAAACCGGGCCAGGCCCATTGGGCTGGTTGTTTTCCAGGCCCGTTTCGTTTTCTGCTGGTGAAAGTACCGTTCCTCGAGAAGGCAATACTCCGTCGGAGAACATTGCAAGCCTGAAATGTAGTATGATCCGAAAACAACGTAGATTCTGGCGTACACGACACAGACGAGTCGTGCCATGAGGCCAAGGCTCTCGTCGTACGTCTTGCTCCAGAGAGAGGCTTCCTTGTAGCTCTGAACCTGTTTTTGGAGCAAGAAGATCTTCTCGTGAAAGAGATCGATGTTCGCAGTCTTCCATTCGTTGATCTTTTTCTTGGAATGCTCCAATTCCGATAGCGATTCCCACGCTGAGTAGAGATTCGCTGTTACGGAGACCAATCTCTCCATCTTCTGCACAATTATCTGCACATTTCTCGATCGGAATTTGATTTTCTTCGAATCGATGAGCCCTAGCTTTAGGCCGCCGTGGAGGAGGTCGAACCGGAGAAGTCCGCGGGTGGTGTCCGAGCATTTCTCTCCGAGGCGAGCGACGGAGGCGGCGACATGGTTGAGGTCGTCGAGGAGCTCGGCGCAGGCGAGGCGGAGGATGTGATCTTCATCTCTGGAATTCAAGTACGCCACGCCGGAGGACCTGACGACCTCGATCCTCAGTCTCCGAATCTCGTCGTCGGAGAGGGATCGGTAGAGAGATACGAGGCGGGACATCGTTTTCGCTGCTTCGAAGCAAAGGATTCCGAGAGGGGTTGAGGTCGCCGTCGTCATTTTCTTGTCGGACTGGAAGAGATTGCAAAGGGAGTCACCGGCGCCGGTGAGCCACGTCATGGAGTGCTCTTCCACCGGTGGCTCTAGCCTCTAGGATTAGTAGTGATTGTCGTCTATCTGGAGAGATGATGATAGGTTTTGGGTTTTGAAAATAATAACGGGATATATAATATATACGACGGAGGGAGGTTGTGTATGGACATTTCGAAGCTTGTTCATCTAGACAGACGCGTTGGCACTGACTTCGGAGGAAACGGCAGGTTGAGAACAATAAATAAATAAATTAGAAAAAACGGACAGGGACAATTAGAATTCGTTACTATTCTATCATGCAAAACAACGGAAAGAGGGAAAAAAATAAAAATAAAAATAAAAATCTTTCATGTAAAAACAATGCAAAGAGAGAAAAATATGTATATATACACAGAAGGTCTTCTATTATAGGTGTGCATAACTTTGTTAGGATGAAAATAAAAAATACTGTAAAGCTTTAGTGATATTGAACATCACACTAATAAAGAGGTGGATCCCATTTGTAAGTTCCATATTATGGGACTTACCATCTTTATGAGTGATGTTTATCATTCTAATGTCCCCTAATATTATTAAATAATAATAATAATAATAATAATAATAAGTCTAATGTTAAGAAAAATATCAAAATAGTCAAAGGTGGGAAATTGTGTTCACCACCATAAATTTTGTATAGTCAAGTCAACAAGAGCTTTTTGTAGTTCATAATTTCAACCCATCAGACCAAAATTGTTTTTTCCTTCAAATCCAATTTAAGTCCATGCTAATTATTATTCTTACTCCTACATATGTGATTAGGTGGAATTTAATAGCTATTGGTGATTGTCAAATAATATTAGACAAATTTTCAATTATGAAATATTTGTTCAAATTTAGAAGAGACAGATAAGAAGTACGCAAGTGTAACCATTATTAGGTGTGAATACAACTATTAAAACGTTTACGTTGTTGGTTAGGAATTTAATGATTATTTGGCATTATTTCCCTTATAATCTATCAATGGTATCATGAAGCATAACTTATAATTTACGGCGGGGAATATGTTTGAAATAATTTAATTTTTTGTTTGTTGTTCAATTGAATCTAATCGAAAGTCCTGCTATGTGATTGATAAGGCCGATTCGGCTCAGAAAGCCATAACATGTACGAGTTGGAGACCGCCGGCGGGACGCTTGATCAAAATTAATGTAGATGTTGAGGTTCGGAGGGACAAGGAAGATACTGGTATTGGGGAGGTTGCTAGAGATGAGAATGGTGTTGTTTTGGGTGCATGCTTTTTTTAATCCGGTATTGGCTCTTTCTCGGTTCACATAGCTGAGTGCTTGGCAATACGCGAAGGGACAAGGCTAGCCCGCAAATGTGGTTTACAGAATCGGGTCATTGAGCCGGATGCAAATAATGTAGCTATCACTTCACTGGCTGCAAAAGCTTTTGAAGCTTTGATTATTGAAGATATTAGAGAAGCTTTCTTAATCTATAGTGACAATGTCTGCTACTGATACGAACCACGCCAACAAAGTGACGAAACCCGATACCAAATCTGGAAACGGCAACCCAAGATCTTTCAAGTTTGATGGAAACCGCGACCCGTTGCTTAGCGAAGCAAGAACCTTGGTATGGTGAAGACACCACAAACGGTGATGGAAGTCCGTTTGATAAGTCGATTTGAACGCCACAAGGAATCCTTGATAAGTTCGAAAAAGTTTCTTCAAGAACTCAAGAAGAAAAACTCACAATATGAATAAACATCAAAATCTTATTTCCATCATCTGAAGTCAGCCTTATATAGGCAAAGTTACAATTTGTAAAATTCCTAATCTACCCTTAAGGATAAACTTGAATAAAAACATAAAAAAAAGATCAGATTTATCTAAATAAATTCGGAATTAAAAATATACCTAAATTCAAATTTTAAACTAAAACTTAAAATTAAAAATCAGATTACAAAGAAATCAAATCTTAATCAGATCTTGTTTTGAATTTTGAACTTCGTGAACTCTTGAAAACGTAATCTTGACTTGATTCTTTGTAGAAAAATAACTTCCACTTCAACGTTGGAAAATAAAACGTCCACATCAGTCTTGGGTCTCTTCCGGGTCAGATTTGACGAGTAAAATTAATATTTGTTTACCATCAGTAGTGAACACGCTCTCTTCTTGATGTAGAACTTTCTGGACTAAGTTATTCAACTCTTGTTTGAATCTTTTAGCTCGAGCTCTAGTCACCGGACCAACTGGAACTTGAATCGGTTCGTGAGAATTCCATTGAGCCTTGATGTCCTCATCATTCCCCCCCTCTTGAGAAGGATTTGTCCTCAAATCATCACCTACATCAAACGGACTTAAGTCAGTAACATTGAAAGTAGCACTAATATTGTACTCACCAGGTAAATCAAGTTTGTAGGCATTGTCATTGATCCGTTCTAGCACTTGAAATGGACCATCTACTCGGGGCAGCAACTTAGAACGTCTTTGCGCCGGAAATCTTTCTTTTCTCATGTGTAACCACACCCAATCTCCGGGTTCAAACACCAGCTTGTGACGTCCCTTGTTAGCTTGCTTGATGTATTGCTCGGTTCTCCTCTCTATGTTGAGCCGTGCCCTCTCATGAAGTTGCTTCACAAATTCTGCCTTCTTTTTACCGTCTAAGTTCACATGCTCGGAAACAGGTAAAGGTGATAAATCTAACGGAGTTAAAGGATTAAAACCATAAACAATTTCAAATGGCGAGAACTTAGTAGCCGAATGAATCGTACGATTATAAGCGAACTCAACATGTGGTAAACAATCTTCCCAAGTCTTGATGTTCTTACTAATGACAGCCCTCAACAAAGTGGATAAAGTCCTATTAACTACTTCTGTTTGACCATCAGTTTGAGGATGACAAGTTGTAGAAAACAAAAGTTTCGTTCCTAGTTTTCCCCATAACGTCTTCCAAAAGTAACTCAAGAACTTAGCATCCCGATCTGACACGATTGTCCTAGGCATACCATGTAATCTCACAATCTCCCTAAAGAACAAATCGGCAATATGAGAAGCATCATCAGTCTTATGACAAGGGATAAAATGAGCCATTTTAGAAAAGCGATCTACAACCACAAAGATAGAATCCCTTCCACGCCTACTCCTAGGTAAACCCAAAACAAAATCCATTGAAATATCAATCCAAGGTGAACTAGGAATAGGTAGGGGCTTGTACAGACCATGCGGCTGAACCCTCGATTTAGCTTGCCTACAAGTGACACATCTACCACAAACTCTCTCTACATCCCGTTTCATATGTGGCCAATAGAAGTGCTCCTGCAACATAGCTAAAGTCTTAGCGACTCCAAAGTGTCCCATTAACCCTCCACCGTGGGATTCCCGAACTAATAAGTCCCTTATTGAACAATTAGGCACACATAACTTATTCTCTCTAAACAAAAAGCCATCATGCCTATAGAACTTACCATCGGCAGATTTTTCACAAGCACTGTAAAATTGCCCAAAGTCGTGGTCATCGTGATAAAGTTCTTTAATGTGCTCAAACCCGAGAAACTTAGCATCAAGAGTAGAGATTAAGGCATACCTGGGTGAAAGAGCATCCGCAACTACATTTTCCTTACCTTGTTTATACCGAATGACATAAGGAAAAGTCTCAATGAACTCAACCCAACGAGCATGTCTCTTGTTCAGTTTATGTTGGCCTTTCAAATGTTTTAAGGATTCATGATCCGTATGAATCACAAACTCCTTTGGCCACAAGTAGTGTTGCCATGTCTCTAAAGTTCGAACCAATGCGTACAACTCTTTGTCATAAGTGGGATACTTAAGTGCAGCCCCGTTTAGCTTCTCACTAAAGTATGCAAGTGGTCTCCCTTCCTGCATAAGAACGGCGCCTATACCTACACCAGAAGCATCACATTCTACTTCGAACGTTTTAGAAAAGTTAGGTAAAGCAAGTAAAGGAGCATTAGTAAGTTTATGCTTAACAAGCTGAAATGCATTCGCTTGTTCTTCACCCCATTTGAATGCAACGTTCTTCTTGATAACTTCAGTAAGCGGTGCAGTGATGGTGCTAAAATCTTTCACAAACCTCCTATAAAAACTAGCAAGTCCGTGAAAACTTCTAACATTACCTACACTCGAAGGGGTCGGCCACTCTTGGATGGCTTTGATCTTCTCTTCGTCGACCTCAATACCTTTAGCACTTACAACATAACCTAGGAAAACAATCTTATCGGTGCTGAAAGTACACTTTTTGAGGTTAGCGTATAACTTCTCCTTTCTAAGCACATCTAAAACCGAATGCAAATGTGAGACATGATCATGCAAATTCTTGCTATAAATTAGAATATCATCAAAATAAACAACAACAAACTTACCAATGAAAGGACGCAGGACATGATTCATTAGGCGCATGAAAGTACTAGGTGCATTAGTTAATCCAAACGGCATAACTAACCACTCATACAATCCATATTTAGTTTTAAACGCTGTCTTCCATTCGTCTCCTTCTTTCATTCGTATTTGATGATATCCACTCTTAAGATCGATCTTAGAAAACACACAAGAACCATGTAGTTCATCTAACATATCATCTAAGCGAGGAATGGGGTGTCGATACTTTACCGTTATGTTATTGATAGCTCTACAATCAACACACATCCTCCAAGTCCCATCCTTTTTAGGCACTAGAATTACCGGAACTGCACAAGGACTCATGCTTTCTCTCACGTACCCTTTCTCCAGCAATTCTTCAACTTGTCGTTGAAGCTCTTTTGTCTCGTCCGGGTTACTCCTATACGCTGGTCGGTTTGGAATTGATGCTCCGGGCACAAAATCTATTTGGTATTCAATCCCTCGGATAGGTGGTAAGCCATGTGGTATCTCCTCGGGGAACAAATCCTCAAACTCCTGCAAGAGAGAAACAACAACACCAGGCAACAAAGAGTGAAGTTGGTTAGTGTTTAAAAGAGCCTCCTTGTACATGAGTACAATCATTGGCCGTTTTAAAATCATCGCTCGCTTAACCTCACTCGCTTTTGCATAGAAGCTTCTTTGTTTTCTCTCTGTTTTTACCTCCTTTTTTTCCTCACTCTCACTATGCTCAAACTCACACCTCTTTTCACTCTCATTCTTTTTTTCACTCAAGTTCTTTTGATCACTCAATTTTTGCAACCTCACTTCATCCTCATAGACTTGTTTTGGTGTCATCGGAGCTAGAGTGATTGTCCGTTGATTGTGTATGAATGAGTACTTGTTGGTGAAGCCGTCATGATGCACTCGTCGGTCAAATTGCCACGGTCTTCCTAGAAGAAGATGTCCAGCTTGCATTGGTACCACATCGCACAATACCTCATCCTCATATTTACCGACGCAAAATGGTACTACGACCTGCTTTGTAACCCTCACTTCACCGCTATCGTTCAACCATTGTAGCTTGTACGGGCGAGGGTGCTTAAGTGTTGTAAGCCCTAGCTTTTCAACCATGGAAGTACTAGCAACATTAGTGCAACTACCGCCATCGATGATAACACTACATACCTTGTCTTTCACGTGGCAACGAGTGTGAAAGATGTTCTCCCGCTGTACTTCTTCTTCTTCTTCTGTAGCTTGCAAATTTAAGGCTCGTCGTGCGACTAGTCCAAGCATCTCACCATGATCTGCCTCGAACTCCTCATCCCCTATTGGGGCGTCCTCCAATGGGGGCATATCCTCTAGAGCTGCTTCATCCTCGGATTCAATTTCACCATTTTCCCGGATCACCATAACTCGCTTGTTTGGACATTGGCTTGCTATGTGCCCTCTCCCCTGACATTTGAAACACCTAATCTCACTATTACGAGTTGAAGTAGGGGCTGATTTACCTTGAGAGGCAGTAGAAATGGCCGCTGGTTTGGGTTCAGGTTTGCCCTTGGACGTGGATTGGTTTTCCTCTTTCTTTGGGTAATTCGACCTCCATGGCGCTGCGCTTGAAGTTTGTGGGAATGGCCTTGGCCGTGTACCTCCCCTCTTCAGTTGCCTCTCAACCTTGATTGCCATATGCACCAAATCCTCCAATTCCACATAATGGTGCAGCTCGATGGTGTTAGCAATCTCTCGGTTTAAACCATTCAAAAATCTGGCCATTGTCGCCTCCCGATCCTCCTCCACGTTGGCTCTAATCATAGCCATCTCCATCTCTTTATAATACTCATCAACACTTCGGTTACCTTGATAGAGACCTTGCAGCTTAAGGTATAGATCTCGGTAGTAGTGACTTGGTACAAATCTTCGTCTCATTACTCTCTTCATCTCATCCCAAGTTTCAATAGGACGTTCTCCGTTCCGCCTCCTATTGATGCACAACTGGTCCCACCATACAATAGCATAATCAGTAAATTCAATTGCGGCAAGTTTTACCTTCTTTAGTTCGGAGTAATTGTGACAATCGAAAACCAACTCCATCTTCTTTTCCCACTCGAGGTATGCTTCGGGATCACTTTTTCCTTGAAACGCAGGAATTTTAATCTTGATACTTCCCAAGTTATTATCCACCCAGTTCCTAGCTTCTCTATCCTGGCCATATCTCCTATGGCTGCCCACGGACATCCTATCAAACTCCTCCTCCAAATCGTCGCCTTCAAATTCTCCAAGTTCCTCAATTCCCCTTTGATGCAACCTGTTCCTCCTTGGGGCATTCGGAGCAAATGGTTGCTGTTCTCGTTGTGTTCCCTCTTCTACCCTATCCAACCTCTCATGTAAATGCTCCAACTCCACCCTCATCATCCGTCTCATCTCCCCCAATAATGCTTACATTTGCAGGTTTGGAAGATTGGTTGGTGGAAGCTCTTCGTTTGTGTTCTTCTCTTGATCTTGCGACATGATTGAAATCTGCAAACAAGGTTAGAACTGTATGGAAAAAAATAAAAAAATAAAAAGGACCTCACTACACTCCCTCACGTGTTTCGCTCGAAAAATAATTTATTCAATTTCACTCGTGTTTCACTCAAGTTAATTGGCTTTTACCCTCTAACACGCTCGCACGCTCTGCCTTTTTCCACTCGTATTCTTCTTTTAGTTCTTTCAAAACTAATCGAACAATAATAATAAGCATTCAAGCAGCAATTCAAACGAGGAGTAAACCAAACGGATCAAATTTTGTCACGGATTTTTTTTATTTTTATTTTTTTAATTTTTTTCGGATTTATAGTGACTGGGAGCCTAATTCAAGGTTCTAGGTTTTGTAAACCTAGTAGGAATCGATTTTTTTTTTTTTTTTTTTTTTCGAAATCCTAGTAGAACTCAATCTCAAAGCAAGTAATTCAACTCTGAATCAAACACTAATATCACAGATTTAAGGAGAGAACAAACGGATTTAGTGCAACCAAAAAAATTTTTTTTTTTTTTTTTTTTGATAATTTATTTTTTTTTCGCTTTTTTTTTTGTTTGTTTTTAACTCTAATGATTGCAGGAAAACGAATTTAAAGAGCAATCCAAACAAGAACAAGAATCGAAATCAAAGGATAGGAAATCTAAATTTTTTTTTTTTTTTTTTTACTGTATTCCGAAATATTTTTTTTTTTTTTTTTTTTTTACTGTATTCCGATTTTTTTTTTGGACGAATTTTAGAAAAGAAAAAAAAAACAATAAAAGGATAGGCAAACCGGAGGAACCTAGGCTCTGATACCAACTGATACGAATCACGCCAACAAAGTGACGAAACCCGATACCAAATCTGGAAACGGCAACCCAAGATCTTTCAAGTTTGATGGAAACCGCGACCCGTTGCTTAGCGAAGCAAGAACCTTGGTATGGTGAAGACGCCACAAACGGTGATGGAAGTCCGTTTGATAAGTCGATTTGAACGCCACAAGGAATCCTTGATAAGTTCGAAAAAGTTTCTTCAAGAACTCAAGAAGAAAAACTCACAATATGAATAAACATCAAAATCTTATTTCCATCATCTGAAGTCAGCCTTATATAGGCAAAGTTACAATTTGTAAAATTCCTAATCTACCCTTAAGGATAAACTTGAATAAAAACATAAAAAAAAGATCAGATTTATCTAAATAAATTCGGAATTAAAAATATACCTAAATTCAAATTTTAAACTAAAACTTAAAATTAATAATCAGATTACAAAAAAATCAAATCTTAATCAGATCTTGTTTTGAATTTTGAACTTCGTGAACTCTTGAAAACGTAATCTTGACTTGATTCTTTGTAGAAAAATAACTTCCACTTCAACGTTGGAAAATAAAACGTCCACATCAGTCTTGGGTCTCTTCCGGGTCAGATTTGACGAGTAAAATTAATCTTTGTTCACCATCAATAGTGAACACGCTCTCTTCTTGATGTAGAACTTTCTGGACTAAGTTATTCAACTCTTGTTTGAATCTTTTAGCTCGAGCTCTAGTCACCGGACCAACTGGAACTTGAATCGGTTCGTGAGAATTCCATTGAGTCTTGATGTCCTCATCAGCTACAGTTCTCATGATGGAAATTCAGTAGTCCACTATTTAGCTAATTTTGCTTTTTTATTTGATTGTGATGTTACTTGGATTGATTCGATTCTCCGTCTTTTAGGATCAATTGTTAGAGCCAATTTATGTGATTGAAATGATCTAAGCTTTTCCGTAAAAGAAAAAAAAAAATTTAAGTCCTAAGAAATATCTTTGATGAAAAGCTCAATGTTTTATTTTATTAACTATGGTTTTCTTACAAGGAAAGTAGCAACATATTTTTATTTTTATTTTTATTTCACACAAATTATTATATACGTTAGATCTAAACGAAAGTTGGTCAAAATAAAAAACAAAAAATTAGCAAAATTGACAAAAACACGTTTTAAAAACATAGTCCTGTTCGTAGGGTATTTTTTATTTTTTATTTTTATATCCATGTTCTCATAATTCTCTATCTATATATATATATATATATATATACACACACACACACACACACACGTATTGAATAGTAACGTTGTCATTGTCATGAGCAACGTGATCGTGGGAGACATGATGAGGGGCTGAGAGAGAACACTCGATCGGGATTATAAGCTCCAATTGGATCTTAAAGATTCGAAGGTCATGGTCATGGTCTTGGTCCTTGGTCTTGCAACCGTGTGGGAACACATGCTCGGCCGAAAGCGAAGTACGATTGCAAAGAAATTAAACATCTAAACACACTTTTATAAGCTAACACACACATATTATATATATATATATATATATTTACATATATAAAGGATTGGATGCATCAATGAAGACATGAAGTTTCTCTACCCACTTAGTCAAACTCAACTTTGGGACGTAATTTCTTCTCTGTTGGCTTTAAAGTAATGGGAAATTTTAGTGACCAGAGTCAGAGCTGGCCAAGTCATTACGTGTAAATCATATATATGTGTGTTTACATATATATTGTTTTCTTTTCACATTGATAGAACCTAATTTGTATATTGCATGCGTAATAATAATAATAATAATAATTAAAAAAATCCGAGATAGTCGACAGATAATATTGAGGAGACTTCAGACTGCGACCGAGAAAAGTTTTTATAGTGCGAACGGAATTTCTGAGTTTCTTGTGTTGACATTTTATGATTTCGTAAAGACTTTGACCAAAAAAGCTTACTCCTTTGATTAAAAGAAATAAAATTAAAAAATAAGAGAGAGAGGTGGTTTACTTAACCGCTCTCTGTACTACTTTTGTCGTTTTAGCAATAAAATATTAGTGATTGCCTACGTAGGAGGTCAGGATTTGAATGTTGCCAAAATTTTAAAAAAAAAATGGATAACTGTACCATTTAAAAAATTTTATAAGCATTTTTTAAGTTTACAATAAGTTTTTATTTTTATTTTTAAAGATGATAAATTTAGCAGATAAATTCTTAAATTTTTTAATAAATAACTCATTTGCTAATTACATATTTTAAAATCTTAGTAAGAGATTTAAGTACATAATTTCAAGTTAGAGATAAAAGAGAGAGGATGAGAGGGAGAGAGAAGGAACGTAGGTACTTTTAATTTTAATATTATGTGTGATCATAAATCTGATTATATGATTTATTACTATATTAATAATTTTATGTTATTAATTATTATTACTCTTTTCAAAAAATCATGTTATTTATCTCTTTCTCTAAAAAAAAATAGAAAAGACTATTGAACTGTCAAAAATTTTTTTAATTTCTTTTCTAAAATCTTAATTAAAATTAGAAAATTCCAATTTAGTTTCAGACAAAAGATCCATCATAACAAATAGAAAAATAAAAAATCAAACCATTACTTTGACTAAAACAAAAAAAGAGTTCATAAATGACTCATAAATTCAGTTATTGACATTATCAATGATGGAGGAGGGGGGCAGGGGGGGGCCATGGCCCCCCCAAACTATTTTTTTTAATTTTAATTAGTGGGGTTTTTTTTAATTTAAGAAAAAAATACATATGTATATAATTAATCTTGACCTCCCCTTAAATTAAGAATTATCAATATTTTATTACATAAACAATTTGGATTTTAAAAAATAAAACGATTTTATTAAATCCTTAAATATCAGTTGGCTTAGTGGTTTGCCGTAAAATTTAGATCTGAACCACAATTTTAATAGCCTAAGTATTTTAAAAGATTAGCCCATATAAACTAAAAGCTTCCAAAGGAAACTAACTTTTCACTTTCTCATTCCACCATTCCCAAATAAATTTGGAAATTTGCTTTATTATTCAAGATGAGATTTTTATTTTTTCTTCAGTTTACATTGGATTTCTTCTCAACTTCGTCTTGGTTGTCAATTCATTTTTTTTCAGTTTACAACAATTCATTTGGATTATGGGTTCAAGTAAACGCATGAATGTGATTCGTCGCGATTCCGATTTTAAATCCTAAAATAAAGTAAACGACTTATTCAGATTCCGAATCATGTCTACTCCGAATTCTATTCATTTCAACTCATGCCCATCCCGATTACATGGAAGTTAACGCACACTTGTTTTCTTTACTTTGTTGCTCTTTTGCATTACCATCTGGCACGGACAATTAAAATTATATTTTTATTTGATATTATAATATTGCCCTCCTAATATACTGTGGAATTACATAAAACCACTAACAATATAAGTTTAACAGGTCAAAATTACACTGCAGTCCTTACCTCCATTTCTCCTTAGGTAAATTACTATAAGGGTCCTGGAACTTTTAATAAGACCAACTGATCCTCAAACTTGTTTTTTTATAATTGGTTAGTGTCTTTTTTGGTGAATGAGTTTGAGTTGAAAAAATACAGTTTGAGTTGAAAATTTTTGTTGACTTTTCAAAAAAGACAAAAACTTTTTCAGAAAAAAACAAAAACTAATATAAAAAAGTACAGTTTGAGTTTTTCTGAAAAATACAAAAATTTTTTCAGAAAAAAACAAAAACTATTAGGGGTGTTTGGGTGATGAGTTCAAACTCATCACTATTAACTCAATTTTTGTCTTTTTCCTTAAAAATTTTTTGTCTTTTCTAAAAAAATCAACCAAAATCACTATTTAAACTTAAAAATCTTAACTCAAACTTATACACCAAACACCCCCTAATATAAAAAATTACAGTTTGAGTTGAAACCCAAAACGAGATCTTAGTCCCTAAATTTCTAAAAATGGTGCAAAATGAAGTCCAACACTTGCACATAGGTATAATCAGAGGGGTAATTTAGTAAAATAATAATTTGAAAACAAAGCAATCCTCACACACTCACTCTCTCTCTCTCTTCTGCAGGTCTTCATCAAATAGGGCATGGGCATGGGTTTCGCCGGCGGAATAACCCAAATCCGTCGCTGGGTGGGGGGCGAGCCCGTCGCAGTGGGTTGCGGCGGGTCGGCGGTGGTTTTGGGTGGTCGGCTCCGAGTTCACAAAGGCTGTGGAAGGCGGGGCGGCGAGCTCCGAGTTCGCGGCGACAGCGCGAGGCTGGCGTCGGGCTGAGGATTTGTTGTGTTTTCTGTGAACCCAGATCCGCGAACCCTGGCCCCACGAACCTAGCTTTGCGGACGAGATCCTCCGCGAACAAAGACAACGCATTGCCGCCGTGCAGTGGAACAAAGACAACCTAGCTTCCGGTCTTCCGTCAGATATGGCATAATTAGAATTATTGATATGCTGGGTTTGAGTGGAGAAGAGAAAAGATAAATGATAGAGTGGAATTTTTTATTGGGGGAGGACGAAGGGTGAGCAAGAGGGTTTTTTTTTTAGTTTAAAAGAATGATTAGTATGATATATTAGGGGTAGTTTAGTACTTTTAAGGTAAAATCAGATCCTTTAACGGAAAATTGAGAGTCTTTAGACGTCAGTCCCTGAAAATTACTAATTTATATAACTTTTTAAGAATTTAAAGATTAATCAATCAAAAAATATTTTTTTTAAGGATTAATCAGTATTTTTTTTAAAAGACCCTTTCTCTTTTACTTTTACTAAAGGGCAATTCTCGGGATATGTGAAAGGAGTAGAACTCTTCCTTTACCCCGATATAACCGGTTAAAGCTCCACTTTCACTAGACGTGTGGCAAGTCAACACTGGGAAACCGGTCCCCCAAAAAAAAATGCAGGGGACTAGAGAAAAAGCCCAAAAAATTACTTTTTAATCTTTTTTGTTTTAAAAAATGATGAGTATGATTTATTAGGGGTAGTTTAGTATTTTTAAGGTAAAATCAGATCCTTTAACGGAAAATTGAGAGTTTTTAGACGTCAATCGATAAAAAAAAAAAACAATTTATATAACTTTTTAAGAATTTAAAGACCAATCAATCAAAAAAAAATTTTAAAAATTAATCACTACTTTTACCCTTTCTCTTTTACCAAAGTGCAATTCTCGGGATATGTGAAAGGAGTGGTACTCTTCCTTTACCCCAGATATAACCGGTTAAAGCTCTACTTTCACTAGAGGCGTCGCAAGTCAACGATGGGGAACTGGTCCCCCAAATAAATGCTGGGGGACTAGAGAAAAAGCCAAAAAAGTAAAAATAAAAATTTTTTTTTGCCCTGAACTTTCCTTTCGTTTCCTTTCTTTTTGTCTCCTTTTTCTCCGGCCTCCTCTCCTTCCTCGAAGGCACTGATCCTTTTGTGTTGGCAGTATTAGTTTAATTTATTTCAAATAAAACCTGACGACTTTCCTTAGGAAAATATATATGTCCAAAGTGGTATTCACAATGAATAATATATGTGAATATTTCTAATTGGGAGGAGTCACACTCTCAAAGGGATTGTAGCCTCTTATTTGGAGCTTCACCAGTATCAACGCCTTCTGTGCCGTTGATCATCTCGCAGCATTGCCGACGTGGTGCCTGCTTTTTAATTATCATTCAATCAAAAAAATTTATTTTTTATTTTTTTTCCAAACGTGTTAGACCCTGCAATTGACTATAAAAAATAATCTAAATGCAATTGACTATAAAAAATAATCTAAGGAAAACATTTATAAAACTCACACCATTACCAAACACAATATATTCGAGCTTTTTATTTTGACCCCCACCTCTAGAACCAATTACGGGAAGAATAATTGCTAAAACTTAAAATGGTAAATGGTGTAATATTTTTGTGGTTACAGACATAGTCTAGCTGTAATTTAATATCTAACTTTACTGTAAGGTGTAAAGTTTGAATATCTTATTTTTAAGTTTAAAAAAGAGTAATATGTTTGCTTAAGTATTATTATTTTTTTAAATAGTAGAACTAGGGACACCAACTTTAATACAATTTTTGAGTACCAATTCATGTGACGATAAATTGTCATATTTTATTAGTACTTAAAATCAATTAATGGGGCAATCCTTTAAACATTTTCAAATAAAAGAATGACAATTAACATCTCATATGTTGGAAAAACGGATCCGATATCAGAGTTACGGCGCAACGGAAGCTTTAAAAATTTTGTGCCGATTCAAAAGAGAAGCTCATGATGTATATAACAATAAATTAAATACATGATCAAACGTACCTTGTTTTTCGGATTCCGGAATTGCTAGAGCGTCGACCAACGTGTCTTCTCTACTATTCTCGAGTCCCCACGTCTCAGAATATGTGTGGGCATACGTGCTATGAATCCAAGCGACCGGTAATTCTTCTAAAGTCTAGATCCCACCTTCTCAATCCCGATGTACCTCATTGAGAATTCGATCCAGGTTCATTCTTCAAAACTACAAAATAGGAACCGGTTAACCTTCTATGAAAAATATCACTCGGCTTAACCTTTCTCACAGTTTTGATTTAATAGAAATTTCTCTCTTTTCCTCACATCCAAGAAGGACGAATTTTCTCAAGCACAAAAAATTAGTTTTTGGCATTTTTTGCTCTCCCAAAAACCGTCCCCCTTTTTTTTGAGTGTATGATCATGGTTGACTTTTCAAGAACCTCTAGCCTTTATATAATATTCCAATCATGTTTAAAAAATATCTCCTACTTGAAAAATAATTAATAATTATTTTTCTGGATAATCTTTTGAATCAAAAGTTCATTCAAATTTCGGGCTAAGTTCTTTGAACCTTATAGACAGTTTTTATGCTAGGAGAAGGACTCCTAAAATTCGTCCCTTCTTTTGACTATATTCAAATTCGTCCTCCATATAATGTGGAGGTTGATCGGTGGTTCAAATTTAAATCAAGATTCTAGACTAGTTAAAAAGTCCTAATCCTATCTAGATTCAAATTCCTTTTAAACCTTTGAATTTAAATAAGATTCAATAAGATTCTCTTATTTAAATTTAAATAAATATTTTCCACAAACATTATCTATATTAATTAATTTAAATAAATGTAATATTTTAGATTTCCTTTCCACTAAAAAACGTGCACAACTTTTTAAGAAAAGAAAATCCAACAAATAAATTCCTTTATTTAAATCAATTAATAATTTAATATTATCAATATATTTAAATAATTTTGAAACAAAATCTTCTTCCCTCCATTCATTAAAATTCGTGCACTATTAATTAGGAGAGAAAAATTTTGTTTTCCAAAATTAAATAATTCAAACACAATCTTATTTTCAAAATTCAATTAACCAAAATAATTAACAAATAATTAGTTTATTTACAACCAATCATATGTTGACAAATCACATTATTTGTTTACATTAATTTCACATGTCCAATCCTTTCGGGATTGCATGTTAGAGAATATCATGTCTTAATAGACATTATTAAATTCCCATTTAAATTACTGCTCTCATTAAGAACAAATCCCGAGACGCTTCGTAGAACTATATGAGCTAGTAGAGGGATCCGATGGAAATATGTAAAGAGACTCCTATAATTGTGAAAAATTAATCTCGGATTAATTATTCATCAATTATCAACTTCAAGACTATTCCACTAAAAGTCTGAAGTTGAACTCCCGTTTACATACCGTATTACGAAAGCTCTTTAATGTAGTGCTTCTTGCATGATTTATTCATCGCTTGCTTAATCCCCATATATTATCCATGATTGAATTTAAGACTTTTTCTTTTTTACCTTTTCAATCATTTTAACTTAAAGTTCCATTATTTTTTATTGAAAGAACCACCAATTGTAAAGCCATACAATCGGCAAACCATCAGAGAATACAAAGCAAACTGATGGCCAAGATCTTATTATAAAGTCCACTTTACACGATGGTTTTTGTTCAAAACCTTCATGTAAAGTCCAACATGAATTAAAAAAATAATTTGACATTTTTTGGTGATTTCCCACGGGTGGCTTAACCCATGTGTTATCCAATACATGGCCCAGGATATGATTGACAAAATATTAACTATATTGTATCAAAGTGAAAAAACCATCCATTAGATTACTAGTTTACATATCATAATTAATGAATTACATTACAAATTTAGTACATTTTTCCCTAATCAAATCCATATAATCCCAAGTATAAAATTCTTTTCTTTCAAGTACGTCAATTCCATTCAACACTACGTCCCTCATAAAACCTAAAACAAAATAACCACATTCAACACTTCCCTCTTGGTGAGGACATGGATGATCCTAGATTTTTGTTTTATAATCTCGTCTCCTTTTAATCTCTTCTCCGGCTCTAAGCTTCTAATCCATTAGGGCCCTAACAAGTTTACAAAATTCAAAATAATTAAAATGCATATCATTAAGATTAAATAAAACAAAATTCCATTTTGACATTTCATGTAGCATGTGGTAGGCGGAAAAAAAATACGTAGAATATTGTGTGTTTGTAGATCTTAAAATGCCAAAACATTCCACAAAGGATTCATCTACAAAGAGCAACAATAAAATAAATTGAACAACAATAAATACACAAATTACACTCCAAGCAAGTTATAAAAAAATTATGTGTTCGTATTTTTGTTGGAAAACAAGAAATTGAGCAATATGGAAGTCACCTTGCCTTTCTTTGATGCAAAATAGTCACGATCTTAATGGGAAGACAGGGTGGCAGTGGAGGTTGTGACGGCGGTGACGGAAAAATGAGAGAGAGGGGAGGCTGGTGTTGAGGGCGATGGGAGAATGAGGGGGAGGGGATGGTGGCATTGCGGGCGACGGTCGAATGAGGAAGAGGGGAGGGTGGCAGCGGCGTCACTAGGAGAATAAGAGATAGGGTAAGGCAGCGACGGGGAGGGCAGCAGCGCTGTCAGCGGGCGGGCAAAGGAGATAGTAGGTAGGAGAAATCTTTGAGTGGTCGAGAGGGAGAAAGATGAAAATGATGAGTGTTAGAAAAACGGTTCCGATATCAGAGTTACAGCGCAGCGGAAGTTTTTAAAATTTTTATGCTGATTCGGAAAAGAAGCTCATGATGTATATAACAATAAATTAAATATATGATCAAACGTACCTTGTTTCTCGGATTCTGGAATTACTAGAGCATTGACCAACGTGTCTTCTCTACTATTCTCGAGTCCCCACGTCTCAGAATGTGTGTGGGCACACGTGTTATGAATCCAAGTGACCGGTACTGCTTTCCGAAGTCTAGATCATTCCTTCTCAATTCCGATGTACCTCATTGAGAATTCGATCCGGGTTCATTCTTCAAAACTACAAAACAAGAACCTGTTAACCTTCTATGAAAAATATCACTTGGCTTAACCTTCCTTACAGTTTTGATTCAATGAAAATTTCTCTCTTTTTCTCACACCCAAGAAGGACGAATTTTCTCAAGCCCAAAAAACTTAGTTTTTGTTTTTCTCTCTCCCAAAAAAAACATCCACCTTTTATATGATATTAAGGTTGGTTTTTCAAGAATCTCTAGCCTTTATATAATACTCCAATCCGTTTTTAAAAATATCTCATACTTGAAAAATAATTAATAATTATTTTTCTGGATAATCTTTTGAACCAAAGGATCATTCGAATTTCGGGCTAGGTTCTTTAAACCTTATGGACGGTTTTATGCATGGAGAATCTCAAAAAAATTCGTGCTCCCCTTATATGGATATTGATTGGTGGTTCAAATTTAAATCAAGAATCTAGACTAGTCAAAAATTCCTAATCCTATCTAGATTCAAACTCCTTTTAAACCTTTGAATTTAAATAAGATTTTCTTATTTGAATTTAAATAAATATTTTCCATAAACATTAACCATATTAATTAATTTAAATCAATGGAATATTTCAAATTTTCTTTCCTCACAAAAACCGTGCACCTCATTTAAGGAAAGAAAAATCCATTAAATAATCTCCATTATTTAAATCAATTAATAATTTAATGTTAGGAATATATTTGAATAATTTTGAAACAAAATTTTCTTCCCTCCACTCAATTAAAAAACGTGTACCTCTTTTAATTAGGAGAGAAAAATTTTGTTTTCTAAAATTAAATAATTCAAACACAATCTTATTTCCAAAATTTAATTAACCAATCACATGTTGACAAATCATATTAGTTGTCTACATTAATTTCACATGTCCAATCCTTTCGGGATTACATGTTAGAGAGTATCATCTCTTAATAGAGTGATTTTAAGTGGATTTAAGTTAAGGGTTTACGTCTGAATTTTAAAACACAAAATTTCAAAATTTTAGAGTGATTTTCGGAAGATTACACGATGGTTTATGGAAACCGTCGTGTAATCTCAGAGATTACACACGGTTATCCTAAACCATCATGTAATATCGGGTTAGAGTGATTTCAAATTTCAAAGCATAAAATTTCAAATTTTTATAGTGATTTTCGGAAGATTACACGACAGTTTACCTAAACCGTCGTGTAATCTCGGGTTTACATGACGGTTTACATGGATAAACCGTCGTGTAATCTCGGGTATTACACGACGGTTACCCTAAACCGTCGTGTAATTATGAGATTACGCGACGGTTACCTTAAACCATCATGTAATCTCAGAGATTATACGACGGTTTCCCTAAACCATCGTGTAAACTCGGATTAGAGTGATTTCAAATTTCAAATTTCAAAACACAAAATTTCAAATTTTTAGAGTGATTTTCAGAAGATGTGATTACACCACGGTTTAGGATAACCATCATGTAATCCCGAAATTTCGAATTTCAAAGCACAAAATTTTAAATTTTTAGACTGATTTTCGAAAGAGGAAATTACACGACGGTTACCCTAAACCGTCGTGTAATATCAGGATTACACGACAGTTTCCGTCGTGTAATCTCGAAGATTACACGATGATTTCCCTAAACCATCGTGTAATTAGATTTTAGATGACGGTTTTTGTAAAACCGTCGTGTAATATCCATCGTTTAAGCCAACTTTTGTAGTAGTGATATCAACCTCAAAAAGTTCTGCTTTTTAACTAATCAGTTATTATTTCTTGGATTTGTTATCGGAGCTGATGGAATTAAAGTAGACGAGAACAAAGTGAAGGCTATTCGAGACTGGCCAACGCCTGGAACTGTTAAAGAAGTGAAAGCTTTCATGGTTTAGCAACCTTTTACCGACGATTTATTCACAGATTTGGTTCTATTATGGCACCTATCACCGATTGCTTAAAGAAAGAAGTGCAAATCTTTCATGGTTTAGTGAAAAGCTTAGTGCTGCATGTCAGAAATGGACTACCTATGAAATCGAATTTTATGTAGTTGTGCGTGCTTTAAAGCAGTGGGGACACTATCTAATCCATTTAGAATTCATTTTATGCAGTGATCACCAAGCTTTGAGGTACATTAATCCTAAGCAGACTCTCAATGCGATGCACGCACGATGGGTTGCTTTTCTACAAAAAGTTTGCTTTTATTCTTAAGCACCAGTCTGGCCATTATAATAAAGAGGCAGATGCATTGAGTCATCGGGCCAATACTTACTACTTTGAGGGCTGAATTGGTTGGCTTTGATTGCTTGAAAGAGACTTATGACGGAGATGAAGATTTTGGGGAGATTTGGCTTAAATGCACTAGAAAAGAAGCTATAGAATATTTTTACATCTATGACGGTTTTCTATTTCGGGAAAGTCAATTATGCATTCCTCAATTGTATTTACGAGAACATCTTATTCGAGAACTCCATGGTGGTGGTTTAAGTGGACATCTGGGGCGAGGCAAGACTATCTATTGTTGGAAAAATCGGATCCGATATTAGAGTTACGGCGCAGCGGAAGTTTTAAAATTTTTATGCCGATTTGGAAAAGAAGCTCATGATGTATATAATAATAAATTAAATACATGATCAAACGTACTTTGTTTCTCGGATTCCAGAATTGCTAGAGCGTTGACTAACGTGTCTTCTCTACTATTCTCGAGTCCCCACATCTCAGAGTATGCATGGGCACACGTGCTATGAATCTAAGCGACCGGTACTACTTTCCGAAGTTTAGATCCTTCCTTCTCAATTTCGATATTCCTCGTTGAGAATTCGATCTGGGTTCGTTCTTCAAAACTACTAAACAGGAACCGGTTAACCTTCTATGAAAAATATCACTTGGCTTAACCTTCCTCACAGTTCTGATTCAATGAAAATTTCTCTCTTTTTCTCACACCCAAGAAGGACGAATTTTCTCAAGCTCGAAAAACCTAGTTTTTGTTTTTCTCTCTCTCAAAAAAAAAAAACGTCCACCTATTGTATGATATGATAGATGGTTTTTTTTCAAGAACCCCTAGCTTTTATATAATACTCCAATTCTTTTTCAAAAATATGTCCTACTTGAAAAATAATTGATAATTATTTTTCTGGATAATCTTTTGTACCAAAGGATCATTTGAATTTCGGGCTAAGTTCTTTAAACCTTATGGACGGTTTTTTGCTTGGAGAATCTCAAAAAAAATTCGTGCTCCCTTTATATGGATATTGATTAGTGGTTCAAATTTAAATCAAAAATCTAGACTAGTCAAAAAATCCTAATCCTATCTAGATTCAAACTCATTTTAAACCTTTGAATTTAAATAAGATTTTCTTATTTGAATTTAAATAAATATTTTCCACAAACATTAACCACATTAATTAATTTAAATCAATCAAATATTTTAAATTTTCTTTCCTCACAAAAACCGTGCACCTCATTTAAGGAAAGAAAAATCAATTAAATAATCTCCATTATTTAAATCAATTAATAATTTAATGTTAGGAATATATTTGAATAATTTTGAAACAAAATTTTCTTCCCTCCACTCAATTAAAAAACGTGCACCTCTTTTAATTAGGAGAGAAAAATTTTGTTTTCCAAAATTAAATAATTCAAATACAATCTTTTTTCCAAAATTCAATTAACCAATCACATGTTAACAAATCATATTATTTGTCTACATTAATTTCACATGTCCAATCCTTTCGGGATTGCATGTTAGAGAGTACCATATCTTAATAGACATTATTAAATTCCCATTTAATTTACCGATCTCATTAGGAACAAATCCCAAGATGCTTCGTGGAACTATATGAGCTAGTAGAGGGACCCGATGGAAATATGTAAAGAGGCTCCTATAATTGTGAAAAATTAATCCTAGATTAATTATTCATCAATTATCAACTTCAGGACCATTCCACTAAAAGTCTGAAGCTGAACTCCCGTTTACATACCGTATTAGGAAAGCTCTCTAACGCAGTGCTTCTTCTATAATTTATTCATCGCTTGCTTTATCCCCATATGTTATCCATGATTGAATTAAGGACTTTTTCCGTTTTACTTTTTCAATCATTTTAACTTAAAGTTCTATTATTCTCCATTGAAAGAACTACTAATTGTAAAACCAGACAATTGGTAAACTATCAGAGAATATAAAGTAAATCGATCGCCAAGATCTTGTTATAATATCTTTCAATCCCCGAATAATACCTTTAAGTAGATAACATGTACTATCGTTAAGATAGCTATGGATTTCATATCTATGAATCTTGATTTCTTCATCCATAAGTCATGCACCCAAAACACAAGTATATTAACTATGAATTAACATTGTCTCACCTGTAGTGCATTAAAGTACATAAGCAAGGGATACGAACTCAAGTAATCATTTCAAGATTAAGATTAATGTAGGAAGCGTCATTGATTCTTATAAACGGAATTCTTAAACCGAATCAATTAACACTTTAGATCTAGTCCAATGTCATATCTCAATACTGGTATACATTAAAATTTCTACTCAGAATCTATCCGATGGTCAAGACAAACCATCCCTCCAAGGAAGTAGACAACCTTTACAATCTTATCATGAATAAGATCCCCAAATCTTATTCCATCAATTGCGGACTATTTATTTAGACTGTTATCAAATTATCATATCTTCTATGTATACCCCGTATACATATGGTAATCCGATATATTACCAACAGCCAAGGAGTATTTTATGTTTGCTCAAAATAATCATACAATCAACAAATGAAAGTAAATAGAACACAACTTATTAAACATGAATAACCTCTTTTTATTAATATTAAAATATCATATTTATAAAAAATCCCTAACATTGATTTTCTATCTTTAGAGCACATATAGATCCCAACAATCTCCCACTTGCCCTAACTGAGTAAATGTGACATATTACCCATCCCCATGCCTTCGACGTGTTCTTCGAATCTTTTGGTCACCAAAGTCTTCGTGAACGGGTCGGCAAGATTGTCCTCTTATGCGATTTTGCAAACCGTCACATTTCCACTCTCAACAAAGCCTCTAATAATGTGATTTTTTCTGTTAATGTGCTTACTCTTCTTATGATGCCTAGGATCCTTGGTATTAGCTACTGCTGCACTGTGGTCACAGTAGAGCACCATAGCTTTATTCATACCAAGAATGACCTCAAAGTCACCAAGAAAACTGCGGAGCCATACCGCTTCCTTTGATGCCTCACTAGCTGCCACATACTCGGCTTCCATGGTTGAGTCAGCAATGCAAGATTGCTTAACACTCCTCCATGCAACGGCACCACCTCCAAGGGTAAAGACAGATCCTGAAGTCGATTTCCTTGAATCCTGATCTGATTGAAAATCAGAATCTGTGTATCCTATAAGAACAAGGTCCTGACCGGAATACACTAGCATATAATCCCTCGTTCTTCGTAGATACTTGAGTATATGCTTGACCGCAGCCCAATGGTTCGGTCCCGGATTCGACTGATATCGACTTACCATACCAACCGTAAAACAAATGTCAGGCCTAGTGCATAATATAGCGTACATAAGACTACCTACCGCTGATGCATAAGGTATATTTTTCATATACTCTCTTTCTTCCGATGTCTTGGGACAGTCATCTCTAGAAAGCTTGATTCCAATCCTGAAAGATTGGGCACCTTTCTTGGAATCCTTCATAGAAAACTTCTCAAGTACTTTATCAATGTATGAAGCTTGGAAGAGTGCTATCATTTTGTTCTTTCTATCTCTAAAGAGTTGAATACTAAGAACATAACTAGCTTCTCCTAAGTCCTTCATGTCAAACTATTTGGCTAACCAAACTTTGACAGATGATAATGTTACCACATCGTTTCCAATAAGCAATATATCATCCACATAAAGTATAAGGAAAATCACTTTCTCATTCTTGATATATTTATAAACACATGGTTCATCAATGTTTTGTTCGAATCCATAGGTTTTGATCGCTTAATCAAACCTAATATTCCAAGAACGAGATGCTTGCTTTAATCCATAAATGGATTTAAGCAACCTGCATACCTTGTCTTCTTGGCCCTTTGTCTTGAACCCGTCTGGTTGTATCATATAGATATCTTCCTCAAGAGAGCCATTCAAGAAAGCTGTCTTGACATCCATTTGCCAGATCTCATAATCGAGAGCAGCCGCAATAGATAAAAGAATGCGGATTGACTTAAGCATTGCTACAGGCGAGAAGGTTTCATCATAGTCGATTCCTTCTTTCTGCGTATAGCCCTTCGCTACAAGTCTTGCCTTGAAAGTTTCCACTTTTCCATCCACACCTCTCTTCCTCTTGTATACCCACTTACACCCAATCGGTTTTATGCCTTGGGGTAAGTCTACAAGTTTCTAGACCACGTTGGAATCCATAGATTCCATCTCGGTGTTCATAGCCTTTTGCCAAAGACTAGAATCAACATCCTCCATAGCTTCCTTGTACGTAGCCGGATCATCAACATGTTATATGGATTCTGCTTCAAAAACTTCACCATTGAACATGTACCTTTCAGGTTCTCTGTGTTGGAAAAAATGGATCCGGTATCAGAGTTACAGCACAGCGGAAATTTTAAAATTTTTATGCCGATTCGGAAAAGAAGCTCATGATGCATATAATAATAAATTAAATTCATGATCAAGCGTACCTTATTTCTTGGATTCAAGAATTACTAGAGAGATTGACCAATGTGTCTTCTCTATTATTCTCGAGTTCCACGTCTCAGAGTGTGTGTGGGCACACGTTCTATGAATCCAAGTGACCGGTAATGCTTTCCGAAGTCTAGATCCTTCCTTCTCAATTCCGATGTTCCTCGTTGAGAATATTATCCAACTTCTTTCTTCAAAACTGTAAAACAGGAACCGGTTAACCTCCTATGAAAATTATCACTCGGTTTAACCTTCCTCACAATTTTGATTCAATGGAATTTTCTCTCTTTTTCTCACTCAAGAGTATGACCGAATTTTTTGATGTGGAAGAAACCCAAATTATTTTTCTTCTCACTCCAAAAACGTTTTTCTCCTTAGTGAATGACCAAAAATTTGTTTTTCAAGAATTCCTACCTTTTATATAGAAGTCCAATCCTTTTCAAAATTTATCTCCTTTAAAAAATAATTAATAATTATTTTTCTGGATAAATTTTGAATCAAAAGATCATACAACTTTAGGACTAGATTCATTGAACCTAAAAACATTTTTCCAAGAGGAAATCTTTCCTCAAAAAATTCGGCCACCTTTGAAATTCAAAGGTTGATTGGTGATTCAAATGTTAAATCAAGAATCTAGACTAGTCAAAAGATCCTAGTCCTATCTAGATTCAAATTTCTTTTAAACCTTTTTGAATTTAAATATGATTCACTTATTTGAATTAAATATTTTCCACACAACATCAACCATATTAATTAATTTAAATCAATGGAATATTTCAAATT
The DNA here is from genome assembly GCA_038430175.1 of Ficus hirta. Lineage (NCBI taxonomy): Eukaryota > Viridiplantae > Streptophyta > Magnoliopsida > Rosales > Moraceae > Ficus > Ficus hirta. The sequence continues at coordinate 3,791,921 of CM076586.1, read as the reverse complement.
TTATTTCCTCACAAAAACCGTGCACCTCTTTTAAGGAAAGAAAAATCCATCAAATAATCTCCATTATATAAATCAATTAATAATTTAATGTTAGGAATATATTTGAATAATTTTGAAACAAAATTTTCTTCCCTCCGCCTATCTAAAAACCGTGCACCACATTTAGATTAGGAGAGAAAAATTTGTTTTCCAAAATTAAATAATTCAAACACAATCTTATTTCAAAATTAAATTAACCAATCTCATGTTGACAAATCATATTATTTGTCTACATAAATCACACATGTCCAATCCTTTCTGGATTGCATGTTAGAGAGTACCATGTCTTAATAGACATTACTAAATTCCATTTAAATTTACCGATCTTATTAGGAACAAATCCCGAGACGCTATACGGAACTATATGAGCTAATAGAGGGACCCGATGGAAATATGTAAAGAGGCTCCTATAATTGTGAAAAATTAATCCCAGATTAATTATTCATCAATTATCAACTTCATTACTATTCCACTAAAAGTTTGAAGCTGAACTCCTGTTTACATACCGTATTACGAAAGCTCTCTAACGTAGCGCTTCTTCCATGATTTATTTATCGCTTGCTTAATCCCCATATGTTATCCATGATTGAATTAAGGACTTTTTCCGTTTTACCTTTTCAATCATTTTAACTTAAAGTTCCATTATTCTCTATTGAAAGAATCACCAATTGTAAAACCATGCAATTGATAAACCACCAGAGAACACAAAGTAAACCGATGGCCAAGATCTTGTTATACTATCTTTCAATCCCCGAATAATGCCTTTAAGTAGATAACATTTACTATCGTTAAGATAGTTATGGATTCTGTATCTATGAATCTTGATTTCTCCATCCATAAGTCATGCACCCAAAACACAAGTATATTGACCATGAATTAACAGTGTCTCACCTATAGTGCATTAAAGTACATAAGTCATGGATACGAACTCAAGTAATCATTTCAGGATTAAGATTAATGCAGGATGATAATCAAAGTGTTATTGATTCTTATAAACGGAATTATTAAACCGAATCAATTAACACTTTAGGTCCAGTCCAATGTCATACCTCAATACTAGTATACATTAAAGTTTCTACTCGAAACCTATCCAATGGTTAAGACAAACCATCCCTCCAAGGAAGTAGACAACCTTTACAATCTTATCATGAATAAGATCCCCAAATCTTATTCCATTGATTGCGGACTATTTATTTAGACTGTTATCAAATTACCACGTCTTCTATGTATACCCCGTATACATATGGTAATCCGATATATTACCAACAGCCAAGGAGTATTTTATGTTTGCTCAAAATAACCATACAATCAACAAATGAAAGTAAATAAGACACAACTTATTAAACATGAATAACCTCCTCTTATTAATATCAAAATGTCATATTTACAGAAAATCCCTAATATTGATTTTCTATCCTTAGGGCACATTTAGATCCCAATACTCTGATAATCCTCCCACTACGACGAAGCTCCCGTGGTTATTGATTCTTTAGCGGTTTTTCCACAGGGTTTTATGTGACTTTAGGAATATCCAAACCCGAAGTCATCTCCTCAAGCACTACTTTGCTATGAGGTTTAAAGTCTTCCATGTAACTTTCCTCCAAGAATGTTGCATGTGTAGAAACGAAGACTTTATTTTACTTCCGATTATAGAACAGACCACCTTTTGTCCCTCTTGGATAGCCAACAAACAAGCACACTTCTGATCGTGACTCCAACTTCTTCGCTTCCTTATCCAGGACGTGTTCCGGACAACCCCAAATTCGAATATGATTCAAATTAGGTTTCCTACTCGTCCATAACTCGTAAGGAGTTTTAGGAACCGATTTGGAGGGAATGTTATTCAGAAGATAGCATGCAGTTTGTATGGCGTGCCCCCAAAATGACAAAGGTAATGTGGAGTAACTCATTATAGATCGGACCATATCCAATAGGGTCCTATTCCTTCTCTCAGCTACACCATTCTGTTGAGGAGTACCAGGTGCAGTCAATTGGGATTGTATCCCATTCTCTATCAAATATCCTAAGAACTCATCCGATAGGTATTCTCCACCTCGATCTGATTGAAGTGACTTAATGGACTTGCCTAATTGTTTCTCCACTTCAGCCTGAAATTCTTTAAACTTGTCAAAGGTTTCGCTTTTGTGGGTCATCAAATAGACATATCCATACCTCGAGTAATCGTCAATACAGGTGACATAATACTCATACCCACCACGTGCTTTTATGTTCATGGGACCACAAACATCCGTATGCACAAGTTCTAAAAGTTCCTCGACATGAATATTTTTGACAGTAAACTGCCGTTTGGTCATCTTGCCTTCCAAACTGGATTCGCATTGTGGCCAAGGTTCAACCTCATACAAGTCAAGGCATTCCTCCTTTACCATCATTTGAATTCTGTTAAGGCCTATATGACCTAGTCATAAATGCCAAAGATATGATTTGTTAGAGTGAGAAAACTTATATCTTTTAGAGTTCTTTTCCAATTCTGTATCAAGCAGTGAGTGCATCTTAGGTTTGATAAAATAAAGATTTTCATGCATCCATCCATTACAGATAAGAGAATTATTTTTCCTAACAACAACTTTATTATTAAAAGAAACTGAATAAGAATCTTTGATCAAACAAGCTACCGAAATTAGGTTCTTTTTGAAACTAGGAACATAAAAACAATGTCTCAAAACAATAAATCTAAATTCATCAAAATAAAGATGCACTTCTCCCACTGCTTCAGCTCGCACCAATGTCCCATCACCGGTTCTTAACGTGAAGTCCTCCTCAAGCAGACTTCTTGTTACCTTGAACCCCTGCAGAGAAATACAAATTGGTTAGTAGCTCTAGAATCTATAACCCAATTATCCTTAGATTCTTCCACTAAACAACCCTCAAGATATAGAACATCGAAATTACCTTTTTGATTTTGCATAGATAGGTATTCTCGACAATCCTTCTTGAAATGGTGAAAGCACTTAGCCTTTTTGGGATCCACCTTTCGCTTTTTAGTCTTTTTAGATTTCTTAGAAGCAGGTGCATTCACCGCAGGCTTGTTCCCCTTGTTCTTCCCCTTTTCCTTCTTCCTTTTGGGATTAGGAGTAGGCGAACTAGGTTCAGCCATATTTGCCTCAGCCTTATATCCAGAACCCTTAAAAATGTTCTCAAAAGCTTACAACTTTTTCATCAATTCCGTTAAAGACATCTCCTTCCTGTTAAGTTATAGGATGTCTGAAACAAATCGAAATCCTTGGATAAGGTTTGGAAAACCATGACCAATTGAGTTGCAGAATCGATCTCAGCTCCATTTGCCTGAGCTTTAGACAAATAAGCCATAACTTTCATCATGTGCTCCTTGATGGGAGTTCCAACCTTCTGCCTGCAGTTCATGAGACCTTTGATAGCATCGGTCTTAGCCTGGATAGTTTGTTCACCAAACATATCCTCCAGGTTATCCATGATCTGCCTAGCAGTTTGATATTCCTCATGCTATTTCTGGAGCACATTAGACATGCTCACCCGAATATAGCACATAGCACTTAGGTTGGAATTGTCCCAGCGCTCAAGCGCTACAAATTCCCTATCAGGAGTATCGATCGCAGGCGTAGGTGGTCGAGATTGGGTTAGGACGAAACTGTGTTTCTCAAAGTTTAGGACGATAAACAAGTTCCTTTTCCAGTCATTAAAGTTCTCGCCAGTTAATTTGTTTTGCATAAGTATCACAGATAAATGGTTCGATATTTTGATATATAATAAGAAAACATGTAATAAGTACGTGCAAACATTTTTTTTTTATAAAATTTAATTTTGTAATGAAACAAAAAGATCTATATGCAATCTAAATGTTTATGTGTAAAACTCTTAAGACACATACCTTACAACAATAATTCCTAGCTTCTGCTTTCCAATCTACTGAGGGGTAGTCATAGAAGAACTAGCCAAGAATACGGATCTCTTCTGATTAATACATATTCATCCATGGAGCAAACTCCATTAAATATATATTAACTATCGTTTATTTGGCCACTACTTTACATAACAGAGCCTCGAGGGAGGGTTAATAAATAAAGTAGCATGAGTGTATAACCATCGTTTCCAATTTTGAATCCATATTTTACATCCGCCACCGAGGGGTGATCTAAACATAAAATATGCACAAAATTATTATCCTTTCAGAAATCCAAATCAGTGTGCGCTCTAGGTAAGATACCTATCCGAAGGAAATTCCTGGGTCAAAACCGAGTAGTAGGCACTACCATGCTTAACTATTGGACCAACGATGGAGGCCGTAGGTCTTAGTATGTAAAAGCTTCTCCCACTCAATCTTTTAAATTAGGGTTTTTGTTTTCATTCATAAACAATATTTATTGAGTGGCACTCCCTAGTCTATATGGCATATTATCAATACATCACGAAACAGTATATCATATTCATCTAGCAACACATCATCCGTGATTTGCAAAATATATAAATAGCCGCGGATCATGATTCCATCCTAGAAAAAAGAAAATTGTAAAATTTACAAAAAATAACCGAAACATATATCGGCCTTTATTTGTAGATCTATGTCCTGTATCATTCTTCAATGTATCTTCATTCTCCAATGTCACATCTTTTTAAATTTAAATTTAAATTTAAATTTCAGAAAAAATTATATGTGATTTTTAATTATAATCAAAATTACAAAAATATCAAAATTTAAATAAAAATCCGGTTTTTTTAAATCATAAAATTCAAAAAATTTGAAATTTCCAAATTTCAAATTTAAATCACAAAATTTTAAAATTCATAATAATATCCATTAAATTTAAATTTTAAATTTTAAATTTTGATTTCCAAATTATCAAGATCACATATCATTGGAAAATTAAATTTTCAAAAGGACTCTATGTGATTTTTTTTAATTAAAATTTTTTTTAATTGAATTAAAATTTCAAAATTTTAAAAAAATCACATCCTTTGAAAATTTTCATACCTTCGTTTACCTTCAATCTCCTCAAATCCATTGCAGCCCGAATTTAAAAAAAAATTCCTATGCCGTTTCCGGCTTACAAAAATTCTAGGAATTGAAAGAATGACCTAGCGGTGATAATATACCGTATCTATTACACTTGAAAAACCTAGATACAAATTCTAACCTCTATGGAATCATGACCGGTAAAATTAAACAAGCATCAAATACTATAAAAATAATAAAAGCATTCATTCATCCATATATCCATTCATAATATATTTAACATACACAAAATAAAACCTAGAGTGTCAACTCTCTAAAATATTTCATTAATGTATAGAGAGAAATTTATTCGATCAAATAATTTATGTTATATACATGATGATGAGTTGGCTCTGATACCAATTGTTGGAAAAATCGGATTTGATATCAGAGTTACGGCGCAGCAGAAGTTTTAAAATTTTTATGTCGATTCGGAAAAGAAGCTCATGATGTATATAACAATAAATTAAATACATGATTAAACGTACCTTGTTTCTCGGATTCCGGAATTGCTAGAGCATTGACCAACGTGTCTTCTCTACTATTCTCGAGTCCCCATGTCTCAGAGTGTGTGTGGGCATACGTGCTATGAATCCAAGCGACCGGTACTGCTTTTCGAAGTCTAGATCCTTCCTTCTCAATTCCAATATTCCTCGTTGAGAATTCGATCCGGGTTCATTCTTCAAAAGTACAAAACAGGAACCGATTAACCTTTTATGAAAAATATCACTTGGCTTAACCTTCCTCACAGTTTTGATTCAATGAAAATTTCTCTCTTTTTCTCACACCCAAGAAGGACGAATTTCCTCAAGCCCGAAAAACCTAGTTTTTATTTTTCTCTCTAAAAAAAAAAAACGTCCACCTATTGTATGATATGATAGATGGTTTTTTTTTTCAAGAACCCCTAGCCTTTATATAATACTCCAATCCTTTTTCAAAAATATCTCATCCTTGAAAAATAATTAATAATTATTTTTCTGGAAAATCTTTTGAACCAAAGGATCATTCGAATTTTGGGCTAGGTTCTTTAAACCTTATGGATGGTTTTTTGCTTGGAGAATCTCAAAAAAAATTCATGCTCCCTTATATGTATATTGATTGGTGGTTCAAATTTAAATCAAGAATCTAGACTAGTCAAAAAATCCTAATCCTATCTAGATTCAAACTCCTTTTAAACATTTGAATTTAAATAAATATTTTGCACAAACATTAACCATATTAATCAATTTAAATCAATCGAATATTTCAAAATTTCTTTCCTCACAAAAACCGTGCACCACTTTTAAGGAAAGAAAAATCCATTAAATAATCTTCATTATTTAAATCAATTTGTAATTTAATGTTAGGAATATATTTGAACAATTTTGAAACAAAATTTTCTTCCCTGCACTCAATTAAAAAACGTGCACCTTTTTTAATTAGGAGAGAAAAATTTTGTTTTCCAAAATTAAATAATTCAAACACAATCTTATTTCTAAAATTCAATTAACTAATCACATGTTGACAAATCATATTATTTGTCTACAATAATTTCACATGTCTAATCCTTTCAGGATTGCATGTTAGAGAGTACCATGTCTTAATAGACATTATTAAATTCCCATTTAATTTACCAATCTCATTAAGAACAAATCCCGAGACGCTTTATGGAACTATATGAGCTAGTAGAGGGACCCGATGGAAATATGTAAAGAGGCTCTTATAATTGTGAAAAATTAATCCCAGATTAATTATTTATCAATTATCAACTTCAGGACTATTCCACTAAAAGTCTGAAGCTGAACTCTCGTTTACATACCGTATTACGAAAGCTCTCTAACGCAGTGCTTCTTCTATGATTTATTAATCGCTTGCTTAATCCCTATATGTTATCCATGATTGAATTAAGGACTTTTTTCGTTTTACCTTTTTAATCATTTTAACTTTAAGTTCTATTATTTTCCATTAAAAGAACCACCAATTGTAAAACCATACAATTGGTAAACCATCAGAGAATACAAAGTAAACCGATGACCAAGATCTTGTTATAATATCTTTCAATCTCTGAATAATACCTTTAAGTAGATAACATGAATTATCATTAAGATAGCTATGGATTCCATATTTATGAATCTTGATTTCTCCATCCATAAGTCATGCACCCAAAACACAAGTATATTGGCCATGAATTAACAGTATCTCACCTGTAGTGTATTAAAGTATATAAGTCATGGATACGAACTCAAGTAATCATTTCAAGATTAAGATTAATGTAGGATGATAATTAAAGCGTCATTGATTCTTATAAGCAGAATTCTTAAACCGAATCAATTAATACTTTATGTCCAGTCCAATGTCATACCTCAATACTGGTATATATTAAAGTTTCTACTCGGAACCTATCCGATGGTCAAGACAAACCATCCCTCCAAGGAAGTAGACAACCTTTACAATCTTATCATGAATAAGATCCCCAAATCTTATTCCATCAATTGCGGACTATTTATTTAGACTGTTATCAAATTATCATGTCTTCTATGTATACCCCGTATACATATAGTAATCCGATATATTACCAACAGTCAAGGATGATTTTATATTTGCTCAAAATAATCATACAATCAATAAATAGGACACAACTTATTAAATATGAATAACCTCTTTTTATTAATATCAAAATGTCATATTTACAGAAAATCCCTAATATTGATTTTCTATCCTTAGGGCACATATAGATCCCAACATCTCTTTGGTTGGGGAGAGATTTTACTGGCCACAACTTAAAAGAGATGTTGGAAAATTTGATCAAAGATGCCCAGTTTGTCAAGTTGCTAAAAGAAAAAGCCAGAACATCGGTTTATATACACCACTTCCAATTCTGGAGAATATTTGGGAAGATTTATCTATGGAATTTGTCCTTGGACTTTATAGGACTAAAAAAGGTGTAGACTCTGTTTTTTTTTTTGTCGATCAATTTTCCAAGATGGCACACTTTAAACCTTGTAAGAAAACGTCGGATGCATCTCATGTTGCCAATTTTATTCTTTCGTGAGATTGTATGACTCCAGATGTTCAGAAGTTTATTACATTGGATCAAGATGCTAAGTTTCTCAGCCACTTTTGGAAGACATTGTGGAAGAAATTTGACACTTCCTTGAAGTATAATACTAAACATCACCCTCAAACAGATGGTCAAATTGAGGTTACTAATTGTACTCTGGGCAATATGATCAGGTGTGTCTGTGGGGATATACCAAAACAATGGGATACTGCAAGTCCACAAATTGAATTTGCCTTTAATAGCATGCTGAATCGATCAACAAAAAAGTCTCCTTTCGATGTCGTATACACTCATTCCCTAGACATACGATTGATTTGGTTAAGTTATGATGAGGACATGGCTAGCACAAGAACATAGAATGCGGATCGAATTTAAGTTCCTATTCTACCGGTTACAAGATCACGAGCCAAGAAATTCCAAAATGCGTTAAATGGACTGATTCGAGGGATTTGGGCTCAAGCATGCACGTGGAGGCCTATTGAGGGAGATGAACGTGTGGACTAGCCCTTAACAAGCATGAGTCAAGTTCAAGAAAGTCAATAGGAGAATCTGTGCTTACTTTCCTTTTTCAGCATCTCTTCTGGTTTCAAGCTACAACAAAAGGAAAGAGATTTGTCAATCAAGGCTGAATTATTATTCACTTTCCTTAATTGGATTTGGGCGCGTTTGCTGGGAAAGAAATCTGATTTGGGCGCATTGACTACTTTCTACTTTCCTATTTTAGTTCTACTTTCCTAATTTAGTTCTTTCACTGTTTTCTTTTCTTTATTGGCATGTAATAAGCTGAAAATTAAGGAATTAAAGTTAGAATTGTTTCCCTTTAATTGAAGTTGAAATATATGTCTATGTATACATACCGGATGACTAGATAATGCACATGACTTGGAACAAATTAGAGTGTCATGAGTTACTTCAGATAACGTACAACTTACTAGGAGAAATGTGAGTTGGGCCATGCAGTTTAGGCCGGATAATATGGGGTGACCGTGAAACCAAGCACCACTATATATATATATATATATGTATGTATACCGGATGACTAGATAATGCACATGACTTGGAACAAATTAGAGTGTCATGAGTCACTTCAGATAATGTACAACTTACTAGGAGAAATGTGAGTTGGGCCATGCAGTTTAGGCCGGATAATATGGAGTAACCGTGAAACCAAGCACCACTATATATATATATATATATATATATCTCATTTCCATAAAAATCATCCAACACTTATCATGGGAACAAATTCCACTACTTTAATTTTCCGCACCGTCACTGCTCAACTAATTTCTAACATAGTATTCTTGTTTGACCTGGTGGATTGAATCCTGGATATCTCACAAATGACGAGTCTTATGTGGATCTAAGACGGACGGAGTTGAATTATATTTTCTTTTCAGTAATCTCCCTTAATAACATATGTCAACTTTTCTTTAAGTTTTTTTGGCAAGTTTCCTTAGGCATTAGGCTTGAAAATTTGTGGCCTTGGTTCTATAAATTGTACCTTTTTCATGGAATAAGACAGATAATTAATCAGAAAATTGTGAGAATTTTTTCTCTTTAGTTCTTTGAAGAACTATTCGAACTTATCGAGATTTTCCGTGGCGTTCACCAACGACTTATCAATCAACCCTTCTATAGTTGATTATGGCATCATCGCCATACCAAGGTTCTTACCTCTTATAGGTAACGGGTCGCGGTTCCTTCCATTCGAACCTGTTCATAAAAATGATTTTGGAGACCTCTTCAAATACAAGTTTTGTCACATAGTTGGCGTTGTTCGTGTCAAGTTACCTAATATTCCTAGTGTTAGTCAAGTTGCCGAAGATCTAGCTGAGAAGATACAGAGTGCATATTGAAGTCACTCAAAGCTTAGAAGCTGCAAATCAAAGATATAAAGTTGCTACAGATCAACATAGATGTCTTAAGGTGTTTTATGAAGGGGATCTCGTCATGGCATTCTCAAGGAAAGGACGGTTCCAGTAGGCACTTACCACAATCTCAAGAATAAGAAGATAGGCCCTTGTCGGATTCTCCAGAAGATAAGTGATAATACCTACATAGTCGATCTACCAGATAATTTGGGAATTTCCAATACCTTCAATATTGCTGACCTATCTCCAGAAGAGCTAGAGTTATCTACATCTAACTCGAGGACGAGTTCTGTTTTAAGTGGAGGGAATTGATGTAGGACAATCCAAGTTATAGTAGGATTGCTATTTTATTATTATTATTATTTACATTCAATTTGAGTTTGATTAGGTTTAAATATTTTATTTGCATTAGGTCTCCTAGATGAGTTAGGATATAATAGCCTATAAATAAGACTTATTGGTGTGTGTTCTCAGTTAAGCTTTTACTCATTAATATCAATAAATTTCAGACTTAATTTTAAGTATTTTCTATCCTAACTCCTTGAAAGAGTATTAATTTCAAACTTCTCTATTCCGCTGGACCAAATTTTTTCCTCGACATTATTATATTTTAATTAACATGCATGCTAAGCTAGGTCAGTTAAGAACCCATTGCTACGAAATAAGTCACAAAAATAGGCAACAAAGGAAACGAAAAATAAGAACACATAGATTTATGTGAAAAACCCTAAACGGGAAAAAAAACTACGGGCAGAGGAAAATAAATCCACTAAATCAAGATTGGTACAAGAGGAGTGGCTACTGTACTAACTGCATATGAATTGAACAAACCATAGCATACTTGAGTGATCCCACTGCACTAGAATATGGAACTTGAGACATGTAATCAACATCTTTATCTAACTGTGGAGATAAAGCGGATGAAAGTTTGAAATGAGCCGCTAATGGAGTACTAACAAGCTTGGCATTCTACATGTTGAACCTGCAAATAACTTTCTCAATGTACCCTTTCTGACTTAGGTATAGTTTACCTGCCTTTCTATCTCTTAGGATCTCTATTCCAAGTATCTTCTTTGCCGCTCCTAAGTCTTTGATCTCAAACTCTCTACTCAGCTAGGCTTTGACCTTTCTTATCTCTCCCTTATCCTTGGCTACTATCAACATATCATCAACATATACGAGTAGATACATAAACGACCCATCATGACTCTTCTTACAGTAGATACAACTATCATAGCTACTTCTTCTAAAATTATGAGCGGTCATAAATGAGTCAAACCTTTTATACCATTGTCTGGGTGACTGTTTCAGGCCATACAGAGACTTATTCGATAAACACACATAATTCTCCTTTCTTGAAACTACAAAACCCTCTGGTTGATGCATGTAGATGTCTTCTTCAAGTTCTCCATGTAAGAACGTTGTCTTCATATCCAACTGCTCAACCTCAAGATCTTTCATGGCCACAATACCAAGCAAAGCTTGAATTGAACTATGCTTTTCAACTGGAGAGAAAACATCTGTAAAGTCAACACCTGGAACCTGACTGTAGCCCTTTGCAACTAGTCTTGCCTTATACCTAGTTTCTTCAACTCCTGGAATTCCTTCCTTCCTTTTGTATATCCATTTACAGGAAACAATTTTCTTACCCTTAGGTAATCTTATCAAGTCCTATGTGCCATTTTTATTAAGAGATTCCATCTCCTCCTGCATGGCAATAGTCTATGTGCCTGAGTAGTCATAACTAACTACCTCTGAATAAGTAGAAGGTTTTTCACCGAAGTCAATACCTTTGGCCACACTTAAAGCATAAGCAACCAAATCAGCCTCACCATACCACTATGGAGGTTTAACATCTCTTTTATGCCTGTCTTTTACAATAGAATATTGTGGTGGTGCTAGTGGTGGTGAGGAAGCAGCTCCACTCTGAATCTCCGAGCTAGGCTGAGATGTAGACTCCGATGTAGATCCAGAACCAATCTCAAACTCCACCTGTATGCTTGATTTCTACTGATTTTTATCACAAGAATCTCTAGAAGATGAGTCATGAAGCATAATAGTTTCATTAAAAATAACATCTCTGCTGACTATGATCTTCTTAGTTTCTGGACACCAAAGGTTTTATCTCTTAACACCAGACTTATAGCCGAGAAATACACACTTTATAGATCTAGGTTCTAGTTTTCCATTATCAACATGAGTATAAGCGGAACACCCAAATATCTTCATATTAGAGTAATTAACAGGAGTACCAGACCATACCTCTTGTGGAGTCTTCTTCTTGATAGCAGCTGAGGAAGAGTGATTAACCAGATAGCAAGCTGTACCAATAGCTTCGGCCCAGAAAGACTTACATAATTCCGCATTAGAACACATACAACTAACTTTTTCCATCAAAGTCCTGTTCATTCTCTCTACCATGCCGTTCTGCTACGGAGTACGACGAACTATCAAATGTCTCACAATTCCTTCTGACTTGCACAGATCATTAAACCCATCAGAACAGAACTCCAAGCCATTATTAGTGCGGAGGCATTTTATCTGCTTCCCTTTCTGCTTCTCATTCATAGTCTTCCACTCCTTGAATGTGGTCAACACATTACTTTTCTGCTTCAAGAAGAACACCCAAACTTTCCTAGAGAAATCATCAATGGTAGATAACATATAATTAGCACCTCCCCTAGAAGGCACTCTGGATGGTCCCTAAAGATCAGAATGAATAAAATCAAGTGTTCCCTTTGTGTTATTAACACCTTAAGTGAATCTGACTCTCTTCTGCTTCCCGAAAATACAGTGTTTGTAGAACTTCAATCTACTGATACTCTGGCTATCAAGAAGTCCTCTTTTGCTAAGTTCAGCCAGCCCATTCTCACTCATATGCCCAAGATGCATATGCCAAAGTCTAGTAACATCACCATCTGACAAGGAAGGAGTAGAGACAGCAACATCACTTGTAATCGTAGAACCCTACAAGACATATAAGTTGGCAGACTTTCTCTGCTCTTCATGATAACAAGGGTACCTTTGCTAACCTTCAAAACTCCACCTTTTCCAGTGTACTTATACCCTTTCAAATTAAGAGTACTCAAAGAGATAAGATTTCTTTTTAAATCCAGAACGTACCTCATATCACCAAGTGTCCTGATAACCCCATCAAATATCTTAATTCTGACTGTTCTGAAATCAGCTACTTTGCAAGATGCATTATTTCCCATCAACATAGCACCTTTAGACATTATTTCATAAGTTGAAAGACAGTCTCGATTGGGACACATACAAAATGTGCAACCATAATAAAAAATCCAATCCTTGCAAGGTTTGGAGTTGTCATTAGACACAACTAGGAGTTTGCCATCACTGTAATCCTCTTCTACAATACCGGTTTCACCGGAATTTTCCAGTTGTTTTCCTTTTTAATTAGCAGCAGCTTTCTTATTCTTATCTGCAACTTATAGCATTCAGATTTGATGTGCCCCTTCTTCTTGCAGTATCTGCAGATTATGTTCCTATTTTTGGATTATGATCGGCCCTTTGAATCACCACCATAATTCCTCTCATGCATTCTCCCTCGAACAACAAGGCCCTCAAACCGAGCCTCAGTACCAACCACAAGCTGCTTCATCTTCTTCTTAGAGAATAGAGCATCATATACTTCATCTAGAGTAAGAGTGTCATGAATATATAAAATAGTATATCTGAAAGTCACATATGAAGAGGGCAGCAAACACAATAAAATCAACCCTAAATCTTCTTCATCGTACTTAATCTCCATTGTCTCCATATCATAAACAACTTCCTTGAAGACGGTCAAGTGATCTTCTAAAGACGTTCCTTCAGCCATATGGTGAGAATACAGTCACTACTTCAGATGCAACTTGCTTGTAAGACTCTTCATCATGCATAACTGCTCGAGCTTCAACCACAACGCAACGATGGTTTTCTCCTTCAGAATGTCCTACAAAATTTGATTCGACAGATGAAGATGAAGTTGAGATAGGGCCTTTTAATCCTTACGTCGTTTTTCCTCTATAGTCCAAGACGAGGGCATCTTATGAAACCCTAATAGAGTATTGTCCAAATCTAACTGCACGAGCTTAGCACGCGTCTTGACCTGCTATAGGGAAAAACTTGTGTTGCAATCCAAAAGTGGAATGTCGTATTTCCTGGTTGCCATTGATGCTATCAAATGAACCAACGAACCTGGCTCTGATACCACTTGTTACGAAATAAGTCATGAAAATAGGCAACAAAGAAAACAAAAAACAAGAACACACAGATTTACGTGGAAAACTCTAAATGGGAAAAAAAAACCATGGGTAAAGGAGAAGAAATCTACTAAATCAAAGATTGATATGAGAAGAGTGGCTACTGCAAAAAAGCATAATACTGAAACCCTAAAATTACATCATATATATACCTAAACCCTAAAATTGGATCCAGGTAAAAATCGGGTCTGTCCGTACTACCCTCGCACCCCCAACGGCCTCAGTGGTGGGCTACGGGATTGGGCCTATAGGTCTAATCCCTGCACTGCCACCACAGAGCCCCAAAAAATTCCATAATTAAAGTTCCACCTCAAATGTCGCACCACTATCTTTTCGGATTGGGTCAAAGAGAATTCGGGTCCCCAAACTTTAATACCCACATAACAAAGGTGAGTATTTATCATCATTAATTATGAAAGTCACGCAAGAATTTAATATCTAGAACGATTATTATCAAATTATTGTTATTAAATTTTGTTCTTTTTTACCTTGTGCCATAAGTTGTCGTTGAAAAGGGTAGCTAAGACACTGAAAGTCTAAATGGCCAGCGCTGAAGCATGGTCAACCTTCTCACATTCCTTTTCCTTATTGTCCATGTACCTTTTATAAGTGGTCAAGGTCCGACCCGCACCAATACTCTCAACCCCATTAAAGAAATACACAACCGGTTTCTCACACGAGTCCGGGTCAAAGGGTCGGGTGTTGAAAGTAAAAGGCTCTCGTCTAAATGATTTCCACATCCGGATCGTAAGCAATGCCGTCTCAAGCTTCTTTGCAGTCACCAGAAACGGGTACAATTGCACGGTATAGCCCCACGACACCGAGACAGACCAATTCTGCCATAAGTCGTAGCAGAAACTGTGTTGGAGAGTCTGACCCGGATCCATCTCGTAGGCACTCTTTAGTTTATTGAGGGAGTCAATACGGGTCATGGTTGGGAGCAAGGGTTGGACATGGTAGGTGGTGGAGTGAGACCACTGGAGCAATTGGGTGCGCCGCTAGTAGCCCGTATGTGGTTTCCTCGAATATCGAGCTGTAATTGCAATTCAATTTAACAAAATTAAACAAAAAAATATTTGTTTTGAAAGCAATTAAACAAATAAATATGAAGTTCATATAACTGCAAACTTTTCTCATATAACACTAACACTGTATGATTCAATATTTTGTCATCCAAGAGCAATGTTGTTTTACAGTCTCATGATTCAAGAGTTGTTATATAGACACACATATATGCATACACAATATGTGTATATATGTATTAAGTTGATTGGCGTCCAATATTCATTTATCTGGTCAAACGTGTCATTTTATTGCAAAAATCACTCTACTTATAAATTGGAAAATGAATCAATTCCTGATCGAGATTTCTCAACTTTGAATTTTGAACAGAA
Organism: Ficus hirta; assembly: GCA_038430175.1. Taxonomy (NCBI): domain Eukaryota; kingdom Viridiplantae; phylum Streptophyta; class Magnoliopsida; order Rosales; family Moraceae; genus Ficus; species Ficus hirta. The sequence continues at coordinate 3,776,319 of CM076586.1, read as the reverse complement.
CAAATACACCTCCTCATTAGTTTTTTGTTTTGTTTTGTTTTTTTAAATAATTTTTTCTGTGGACACGTGGTCTTCATGGATAATTCTTCTATATGATTAGTTATCTATGTATACGTCATAAATTTTTTTTTTCTCAATTTATCTTTATCTTCCTAATATTATGAAGTTGTGATTTGAATTTGGATACTTCATCACTCTTGCATTTTTTTAATAAAAAACAAATAAAAAGATAGATTTGTTTAAAAAAAAAAAAAGTAATTGAAGAAAATTTTTATGTTTTTCATAGCAGTCACAAACATTATGGTTGGTGAATCATCTTTTCTTAAAAAAAAAAAAAAAAAAAGAATTATATATGTTTCATGGTTTTTATATTTAGTAACTGTTTGATTCTTTTAAGAGGAGTCCAGATTTATTGTCCTATTATCCTGTCTTAATAGTTGTCCTCTTAATAGTATTTTAACAACTCATCAATTTGTTTAATAATTTTTTGTATTATATGGTTAAATTTTTAAATTCAGATGATATGACACGACATTATTGGGGAGACAGCCAATGAGATAGGAAATTCAGGACAACAATCTTTTTATGCCTTTTTTTTTGAAAAAAATATTGAAACATATTTCTCAAAGGAAAAAAAGGAATTTTTTTTTCTTGAAAAAAAAAACGGATTATATAAATGTTGGGATACGTACCCATACACAAATGAGATGCATTATTTTACTGATTTAATTTGAGGAATTTTTTCAATATTATTTTTATATGCATATTTGGATGCTTTATAAATATCAAAACCCCTAGATTATTTAAATGTGACTTTAAATATTGTATATAAGTGTTATATACAGGAGGATAATATTTAAAGTAAAATAATCTAAATTTATCCATAATTAAAAATTAAAGTTGGGATTTTTAATTTAAAATTACTAGCGCGGTTCATTACATTCTAAATGAAATGATCTTATCCGGATTGTTAATAATAAGATTATTAGAATGAAAGCGCTTTATATAATTTGATTATATAGGACTGGAACACAATTAATCATGAATCTCTAATAATTTCCGTTGCATATAGAGCATTCAAAATTAATCAATAATGGTCATATATGAATCGATATTAATTCTGAGTAATTAATAGACTCCTATTTATTGTATCATGTTTTTTGACATATCGAGTAATGACATAAATGAATAGTGTCAAATTCTTGGTATATTGGAAATATAATATAATAAATAGCCAGGAATATTAATATACAAGATAAAATCCATTCCTTCACAAAGAAGTTAGATGGACAGTTCCCTTAAGTGTTGATTCGGGACTTGAATAATAAGAGCGCTCAATTTATGATTAGATCATAAATATATTATTCATTAGAAAATCAATAATACTTAAGGAGAAAGACATAATTAAAGAGGTTAACGGAAAATACCTAGCTTTAATTATGAACCGTTTATGGAGGATTGATTTATATGTAGTGACTATATGAATGGACAATTCAAATCCTTTCAATATAATTAGTTTTATAATTTTAAGAGTACAATTCCAAATTTTTAGTGGAATAATTTGGAACTAATAATTTTGATATTTTAATTAAGGTGTTAATTAATTATCAAAATTATTGGAGCTTAAAATTATAAAGTCCATAGTTCTTATCAACGGCTCCATTGAATCATGTGAACATTATTTTATGTTGGGTTAATTTATTAATTTAGAATTGAGAATTCTATATTAATATTCACACAACAAATTAATTGGATTAATTTGTGTTTTTTAAATAATATGATTATCTAAAATAAATTTAAAATAGTTTTAAATTAAAGATTATACAATATGGTAAGGACCACATCGTAGTTGTGCACCACAGGGTGGTTCACATAATATCCACAGAGTGTATATAGAATATTGAATTTTTGATTTTTAAATTTTGATACATTGGAAGAGAAAAGATTGGTTACTTTATTTTGAATAGTTCAAAATAAATTATAAAAAAAAATTAATTGATCAGATAATGGGAGAGAGATTTCTCTCTCCCATATCCATAAAACACGCCCACTATATGGAATTAGTGGGCGTGTGTATAGTTATTCCACATGGTTGAATTAATTAATTAATTAATTAAAATTAAAAAAAAAAGAGGAGTGTCAGTTATTTTCTCTGTAATATTAAAAGAGGGTACATATGATATAATTAAAAAGAATGGGTATATATGATGTATCTAAAAAAGGAGGAAGAGATATTAATTCCTTTTTGACAGAGTTTTTTTATCTGAGAGTTTCTTCTCCTCTTCTCCTTCACTTTGTCTCATGAGTTAAGAGCGCAAAATGAATCAAAATTCAAGTGTGTGATCAAACCCAAATTCAGAAACGCCCACTCATTTCCTGTTCATCGTGATCTGGAGAACGCTGAGAAAGAACCGTTGGTGTTTTGAAGGATTTGAAGTTCTCAAGAAAATTGGTGTTTCCGAAGGATTTGGAGTACTCAAGAAGGTTCTTGGAAGAGTTCAACAATTTCGACCTAATCGGACAACGGTCTATCTCTAAACTTTCGTCTTAATTTATTTTGTTAAATTAATATAAGTATTGTTGCCGGAAAAATTTTGAGAAAATTTTGATATGTGCGATTTTGATGAGGACATCAAGGCTGCTAGGAATACTCCTGAATCAATTCAAGTTCCAGTTGGTCCGGTGACGAGGGCTAGAGCTAAAAGATTCAAAGAAGAGCTAAATAACTTAGTCCGGAGAGTTCTACAACAAAACGAGAGCGTGTTCACTACTGAGGGTGAACAAAGGTTGGTATTACTCATCAAATTTGACCCGGAAGAGAGCCAAGAATAATGTGGACGTTTTTCCCAACGAAGAATCAAGTCAAGATTACGTTTTCAAGTTTTCAAGAAGTTCAAGATTCAAAACAAAATTCAAGAAGTTTAGAAGGAATTTTACAAATCTGATCTTTTTTTATGTTTTTATTCAAGTTTATCCTTAAGGGTAGATTAGGAATTTTACAAATTGTAACTTTGCCTATATAAGGCTGATTTCCGATGATGGAAAGAAGATTTTGATGTTTATTCATATTGTGAGTTTTTCTTCTTGAGTTCTTGAAGAAACTTATTCGAACTTATCAAGGATTCCTTGTGGCGTTCAAATCGACTTATCAAACGGACTTCCATAACCGTTTGTGGCGTCTTCATCATATAAAGGTTCTTGTTTCGCTAAGCAACGGGTCGCGGTTTCCATCAAACTTGAAAGATCTTGGGTTGTCGTTCCCAGATTTGGTATCGGGTTTCGTCACGTTGTTGGCGTAGTTCGTATCAGTTGGTATCAGAGCCAGGTTCTCCGGGTTTGCCTATCCTTTTCTTGTTTTTCTTTTCTACAATTCGTCCAAAAAAAAAAAAAATCGGAATACAGTAGAAAAAAAAAAAAAAAAAACCAATTACCCTGATTTCCTATCCTTTGATTTTGATTCTTGTTCTTGTTTGGATTGCTCTTTCAGTTCGTTTTCCTGCAATCATTAGAGTTTAAAAAAAAAAACAAAAAAAAAATTATCAAAAAAAAAAAAAACAAAAATCAAGAAACAAATCGATAAAAAAAAAATAAAAATTTTTTTTCCTGCACTAAATCCATTTGTTCTCTCCTTAAATCTGTGATATTAGTGTTTGATTCATAGTTGAATTACTTGCTTTGAGATTGAGTTCTACTAGGATTTAAAAAAAAAAAAAAAAAGATTCCCACAAGGTTTACAAAACCTAGAACCTTGAATTAGGCTCCCAGTGATTATAAATCCGAAAAAAAAAAAATATCCGTGACAAAATTTGATCCGTTTGGTTTACTCCTCGTTTGAATTGCTGCTTGAATGCTCATTATTATTATTCGATTAGTTTTGAAAGAACTAAAAGAAGAATACGAGTGGAAAAAGACAGAGCGTGTGAGCGTGATAGAGGGTAAAAGCCAATTAACTTGAGTGAAACACGAGTGAAATTGAGTAAATTATTCTTCGAGCGAAACACGTGAGGGAGTGTAGTGAGGTCCTTTTTTTTATTTTTTCCATACTGTTCTAACCTTGTTTGCAGATTTCAATCATGTCGCAAGATCAAGAGAAGAACACAAACGAAGAGCTTCCGCCAACCAATCTTCTAAACCTGCAAATGCAAGCATTATTGGGGGAGATGAGACGGATGATGAGGGTGGAATTGGAGCATATACATGAGAGGTTGGATAGGGTAGAAGAGGGAACACAACGGGGACAGCAACCATTTTCTCCGAACGCCCCAAGGAGGAACAGGTTGCGTCAAAGGGAAATTGAGGAAGTTGGTGAATTTGAAGGCGACGATTTAGAGGAGTTTGATAGGATGTCCGTGGGCAGCCATAGGAGATATGGTCGGGGTAGAGAAGCTAGGAACCGGGTGGATAACAACTTGGGCAGTATCAAGATGAAAATTCCTGCGTTTCAAGGAAAAAGTGATCCCGAAGCATACCTCGAGTGGGAAAAGAAGATGGAGTTGGTTTTCGATTGTCACAACTACTCCGACCTAAAGAAGGTAAAACTTGCCGCAATTGAATTTACTGATTATGCTATTGTATGGTGGGACCAGTTGTGCATCAATAGGAGGCGGAACGGAGAACGTCCTATTGAAACTTGGGATGAGATGAAGAGAGTAATGAGACGAAGATTTGTACCAAGTCACTACTACTGAGATCTATACCTTAAGCTGCAAGGTCTCTATCAAGGTAACCGAAGCGTTGATGAGTATTATAAAGAGATGGAGATGGCTATGATTAGAGCCAACGTGGAGGAGGATCGGGAGGCGACAATGGCCAGATTTTTGAATGGTTTAAATAGAGAGATTGCTAACACCATCGAGCTGCACCATTATGTGGAGTTGGAGGATTTGGTGCATATGGCAATCAAGGTTGAGAGGCAACTGAAGAGGGGAGGTACACGGCCAAGGCCATTCCCACAAACTTCAAGCGCAGCGCCATGGAGGTCGAATTACCCAAAGAAAGAGGAAAACCAATCCACGTCCAAGGGCAAACCTGAACCCAAACCAGCCGCCATTACTACTGCCTCTCAAGGTAAATCAGCCCCTACTTCAACTCGTAATAGTGAGATTAGGTGTTTCAAATGTCAGGGGAGAGGGCACATAGCAAGCCAATGTCCAAACAAGCGAGTTATGGTGATCCGGGAAAATGGTGAAATTGAATCCGAGGATGAAGCTGCTCTAGAGGATATGCCACCATTGGAGGACGCCCCAATAGGGGATGAGGAGTTCGAGGTAGATCATGTTGAGATGCTTGGACTAGTCGCACGACGAGCCTTAAGTTTGCAAGCTACAGAAGAGGAAGAAGAAGTACAGCGGGAGAACATCTTTCACACTCGTTGCCACGTGAAAGACAAGGTATGTAGTGTTATCATCGATGGCGGTAGTTGCACTAATGTTGCTAGTACTTCCATGGTTGAAAAGCTAAGGCTTACAACACTTAAGCACCCTCGCCCGTACAAGCTACAATGGTTGAACGATAGCGGTGAAGTGAGGATTACAAAGCATGTCGTAGTACCGTTTCGCGTCGGTAAATATGAGGATGAAGTATTGTGTGATGTGGTACCAATGCAAGCTGGACATCTTCTTTTAGGAAGACCGTGGCAATTTGACCGACGAGTGCATCATGACGGCTTCACCAACAAGTACTCATTCATACACAATCAACGGACAGTCACTCTAGCTCCGATGACACCAAAACAAGTCTATGAGGATCAAGTGAGGTTGCAAAAATTGAGTGATCAAAAGAACTTGAGTGAGCAAAAGAACGAGAGTGAAAAGAGGTGTGAGTACGAGCGTAGCGAGAGTGAGGGAAAAAATGAGGTAAAAACAGAAAGAAAACAAAAAAACTTCTATGCAAAAACAAGTGAGATTAAGCAAGCGTTGATTTCACAACGGCTCAACATAGAGAGAAGAACCGAACAATACATAAAGCAAGCTACGAACGGACGTCACACGATGGTTTTTGAACCCGGTGATTGGGTTTGGTTACACATGAGGAAAGAAAGATTTCCGGCGCAAAGACGTTCTAAGTTGCTAGCCCGAGGAGATGGTTATTTTCAAGTGCTAGATTGGATCAATGACAATGCCTACAAACTTGACTTACTTGGTGAGTACAATGTTAGTGCTACTTTCAATGTTACTGACTTACAGGATTTGAGGACAAATCCTTCACAAGAGGGGGGGAATGATGAGGACATCAAGGCTGCTAGGAATACTCCTGAATCAATTCAAGTTCCAGTTGGTCCGGTGACGAGGGCTAGAGCTAAAATATTCAAAGAAGAGCTAAATAACTTAGTCCGGAGAGTTCTACAACAAAACGAGAGCGTGTTCACTACTGAGGGTGAACAAAGGTTGGTATTACTCATCAAATTTGACCCGGAAGAGAGCCAAGAATAATGTGGACGTTTTTCCCAACGAAGAATCAAGTCAAGATTACGTTTTCAAGTTTTCAAGAAGTTCAAGATTCAAAACAAAATTCAAGAAGTTTAGAAGATCTGATCAAGATTTGATTTCTTTGTAATCCTACTTGAATTTTAAGTTTTAGTTTAAAATTTGAATTTAGGTATATTTTTAATTCCGAATTTATTTAGATAAATCTGATCTTTTTTTATGTTTTTATTCAAGTTTATCCTTAAGGATAGATTAGGAATTTTACAAATTGTAACGTTGCCTATATAAGGCTGATTTCAGATGATGGAAAGAAGATTTTGATGTTTATTCATATTGTGAGTTTTTCTTCTTGAGTTCTTGAAGAAACTTATTCGAACTTATCAAGGATTCCTTGTGGCGTTCAAATCGACTTATCAAACGGACTTCCATAACCGTTTGTGGCGTCTTTATCATACCAAGGTTCTTGTTTCGCTAAGCAACGGGTCGCGGTTTCCATCAAACTTGAAAGATCTTGGGTTGTCGTTCCCAGATTTGGTATCGGGTTTCGTCACGTTGTTGGCGTGGTTCGTATCAGATTTGATCCGTACCATGCTTCTACAAATTTTTAAAAAACTGGTTTTTGAAACCAACAATTGGTATCAGAGGCGACAATACCTTATATTAATTTAATGAGTAATTATATGATAATTTTTGTATGATTTTTGATAGGCACTTGTGTATATTGATGTATGTTTCTATTTATAATCATGATGATGAATGTTTGTGCGAATGAATTGATCGTAAATTATTCCGATTTCTTGGAAAATAGTTTGTATTTTTCTTTTTGATTAGAGCAATTGTAAATAGGAATCATGGTATAATTTTCTTTTGATTAGATCAATTATAAATAGGATTTATGTTGTAATTTTTCCATTAATGAAGAATTGTTCTTCATATTTTTTTTAACGAAAAGTTCTTATTTTTTTAATTAAAAAAAAAGGAAGGGAGGTGCCGGCGACCGTACGGACGTCGCCGGCGGCGCTGCACGGCAGCCATGGCCGATCGACGACCATGGTCGCCGGCCGGCGGGGGGAAGCCGGCCTGGGTTGGCTGCGCTGCCAACCCAGTCGTGACTGCTACAGCAGTCACAACAAAGCTAGGGTTCTGGGAACCCTAGCTGGCCCAATGGTTTGGGCCACCCAGCCACGGGCTGGGCCGCTCACCCTTGCTGAGCAGGTGCAGAGCAAAAGTAGGCTGGGCCTGCCCATGAGGAAGGCCCATTCGGCCAGTGCTGGGCAGTGCCCAGCCGCACAGCCACACCCACCGAAAAAAAAAAAAAATAGTTTTTTTTTAGATTTATGAAATCTATATTTTTTTTTGAATTTGAGAAATTCATGGAGGATCACCACCACTCATAAAGAGAAGTTGAAGAATTACAAGCAGACCCAAAGTTGGAGAATTACAAGAAGACCCATTTTTTTTATTTATTATATTATTTTTATTTTGAGTTGTAATATTAGGTTTCCATGGAACCCGACCAAGTTTTTCCATTTCGCTTGTGTTTGAATGTTTTTATTATGTTGATGATAATTACATTGCCATGCATATCACATATCATCTAAGATAGAAAAGTACTTACCAATTTTATATGTCATGCATTTAGCGTATTTTTTTTTCTAAAATTATTTTAGCAATTAATTTAATGCGTGTAGTCACAAATTTAATGAGATTAAATTTGAAATTAATTTAGCAAACGGATTTGCAAAATTAGTGGTCAAATGTGAAATTCATAAAATTTAAGTGTTAAATTTTAAAATATCATAATTAATTTAATTTATAATTTTAAATGGTTTAAAATTATAAAAGCTTAGTAATTTAAAGTGTTTAAATTTACTAAGGTTTATGAAACAAGAGTTGTTTTATAAATAAAATACATTTTTGCAAAATACTAAGTGGGAGTGGGTAATATGACAATATAAGCCCAAGGTCTCCACCGTTAGTACAACATCGTGAGTTTTTAATAGTGCCTAGAGACGCTTTGATTTCGTCCTCCCTACAGAAGGTGTCTATTAAATACAATACCAAGGTTGTCTTCCATGAGATAGGATTTTAAGATGTATTTTAGAATTGACCTACCCTATGGCGGTAATTTCTAAGTTAAATCTAAAAAATCTGATACGATGGGTTACACTCATAAAGAGATAATTAAATTAGTTAATTATTTTCTTGACCAAAAAATAAAAGAAATTAATAAGTATTAGAAATATAAGATATTTCGGATAATATTTATTAATTGAGAATGTCTCATTTTAATTAGCAATTATTTGACCTACCCTACGGCGGGACTTAGTTGTGGTGATTAAAATTCTTTAGGCTTTTAAAGTAAACATGTTATTGTGTATTTTAACATGTACATTCATGCATCATATTTACTTTGCCTTTAATTTTGTTACGATATTTATGCAATTATTTATTGAAAAATATTTCTTAATTATTTTCAGCAAATATGTCAAACCCGATTTTCTCACTTCTCGCCTCTCAAGTTTTAACTGGTGAAAATTTTGTCAAATAGAAAAGCAACATGAATATTCTCTTGATAAATGAAAACTACCATTTTGTTCTTAAGGAGGATTGTCCTCCAGTGCCTCCGGCCAATGCCTCTAAGGCTGTCTCGGACAAGTACGACTATTGGGTTGTTGCAAACAACAAGACCCGCTGCTACGTATTAGCAGCAATGAATGAAGTGCTTAGAGCTAAGCACGAGGCCCTTGAATCTGCTAATGAGATTATGAAATCTTTGCAGGAAATGTTTGGACACCACTCTGAGAAGGCTCACAATGTCATTGTAAAAACAGTTATGAACGAAAAAATGAAGAATGGTTCTTCAGTTCGTGAGCATGTCCTCAAAATGATTCATCATTTTAACGAGGCTGAAATCAATGGTGCGAACATTGATGAAAAGACCCAGGTTGGTATGATCTTGGAGACACTATCTCTCGATTTTCTCCAATTCAGAACGAACTATGTCATGAATCATAAGATGTATAATCTGACGGAACTTCTGGACGAGCTACAGACCTATGAGACCTTTATCGATGATAAGGGTAGCAAGGCAAATGTTGCCGAGGCCAATGTAGCTGAGGGGAAGGTTTTTTCTTCTAAGAATAACAAGAAGAAAATTGTGGGAAAATTGAAGGGCAAGAAGAAGATCCAAAAGAGGAAGAAACAAGGTAAATTAGATTTACTAGTCATAGAAACATGCTTAGTTGAGAATGATTTCTCAAGCTAGATTATTGATTCAGGGGCATCAAACCATGTTTATGTTTCTTTGCAGATGCTTGAGTCATCTAGGGATCTTGAAGAGGGAGTTTTCACAATGAGAGTTGACAGTGGGGAAACACTATCAGCGACAGCTATAGGGACAGTGTGATTGTCATTTGATAATAATAAATATTTGTTTTTGGACAATGTTTATTACATTCCGGATTTCAAACAGAATTTGATTTCGGTTTCAAAGTTGCTTGAACAATTTATTTTAGTTTATTTTGAAATTGACTCTATTTCAATTTATAAGAATGGTGTGAATATTTATTCTGGTTATGTGGATAATGGTCTATATTTTGTTAAACCAATTTCCAATAACTTACTTCAAACCGAAATGTTTAAAGTTGCTGAACCAACCCCTAAAAGAAGAAAGATTTCTAATGATAAAGATGACATATATTTGTGGCATTTAAGGCTTGGTCACATTAATATAGATAGGATAGAAAGACTAGCAAAGGATGGTCCTTTGAGAGAGCTAAAAGTTGACACTTTACCAGTCTGTGAATCCTACCTAGAAGGTAAAATGACCAAAAGGCCTTTTTTTGGCTAAAGATGAAAGAGCAAAAACACCTCTAGAGATCATACATACTGATGTATGTGGTCCTTTGAATGTCAAAGCTAGAGGGAACTATGAATACTTTGTCACATTTATTGACAATTATTCAAGATACGGATATGCATACCTGATGCAAAGAAAATCCGAGACCTTTGAAAAGTTCAAAGAATTCCATGCTGAAGTTGAAAAGCAACTTTGCAAATCAATCAAAACTCTTCGATCGGATCGAGGAGGAGAGTACCTAGATTATGAATTCAAGGACCACTTGATTGAGAACGGAATATTGTCGCAGCTCACGGCACCTGGAACACCACAGCAAAATGGTGTAGCCGAAAGAAGAAATCGTACTTTGCTTGACATGATAAGATCAATGTTGAACTATTCTTCTCTGCCTATCTCATTTTGAGGATATGCACTACAAACAGCTGTATATATCTAAATTTAGTTCCATCTAAGTCAATCTCTAAGACTCCCCTAGAGTTGTGGAGCGGTCGCAAACCTAGTTTGAGACACATTCGCATATGGGGATGCCCAGCACACATGCTAAAGGGAAAGACTGGGAAGTTGGAATCTTGCTCGGAGGTATGCATGTTTATAGGCTACCCTAAAGGAACGAGAGGAGGTCTGTTTTATAGCACTCAAGATAACAAAGTATTTGTATCGACAAATGCTACGTTTCTTGAGCACAACTATATGGCAGATTTCAAACCCAAAAGTAAAGTGGTTTTGGAAGAGTTGCTGGCTGATAAGATCGGATCATCGTAATCATGATCACCATGAAGTGGATGTTTCTAGTCTAACTTCGCACAAAACCAGTGGAGCTCGCTAACAACTCGAGCAACGATGTCAACCAAATTTATGGTGGATGAGGAGTAGCTGTTGAAGCTCAGACAGAGAGAGAGAGAGAGAGAGAGAGTAAATTTCTTTTCTTTAACGTCTCTTTCCCTCTACTCCCTATATTCGTCTGACAACCTATTCTGTACAGAGAGACAGAGAGAGGGAGAGAGTAAATGACCTGTATTTTTCTAATAAATAGCCAAATATAATAAAAAGAGACATAATAAATTTTTATGGTCATGCTTGCATTGCCGCATCAATCTGCTCGACGTACTAAAGACATTATATTATTATTATACTAATACACTAAAGGAAAAGAGTTTTTTACTGTTCTTTCTAATGTAAAAGGACTGTTTTGCCCCTCAATCAGATGTCTTTTTCAAGGGTTCTACAGTGAACGAACGTTTTTGTTCTTTTATTATTGTGAGGACGATTTTACCCTCATGTGTTTGCCTACCGGTTGCTTCCTCCACAGTGGATGGACATTTATGCCCACAAAACCCTAATTTCCCCTTTTCTTTCTTGCTTCCGCCGCCCATAGCCCCCTTTCACTTTCTCTTCTTATTGTTTGTGTTCTGACTCTCTCTCTCTTTCCTCATTCTTCAGACTTTTGGCCTTCAAACTCTATATTTTGGTTTTCTTTGTTCTCTCCGTCGCTCATTATCTCTTTTTCACTCTCGGTTTCTACTGTTGATCTTCTCATTCTCTCCTATGTTTTTTTTTCGTATGTTTGTTTTCTCGGAACCCTAAAATTTGGTTTTTGTTTTTTGTTTTTGGTTTTTGTTTTTTTTTTGGATGTTGTTGAATTTTTGTGTTGAAGGTTTAGATTTTGATTTTTGTTTTGTTGTTTTCTTCTTCATTGCTGTTTCTGTTTTTTTTTTTTTTTTTTGGGTTTGTTTGCCTTTTGTTATTTTTAAACTCACTGTTGATTTTCTCTTCTGGGTTTGCTCTTCTTTCTTTTTTCCGAACCGTGAGTTTTGATTTTTGGTTTTTTTTTTTTTGGTTGTCTCCGAACCCTAAATTTTGATTTTAGATTTTTGTTTTTTTGTTGGAATTTTAGATTGTAATTATATTGTTGTGTTTTTTTTTCGTTTTTTTTTTTTGGTCCTTTTGTTATTTTTTAACCTACTGTTCATTGTTTCTCTTGAGTCTTCTCTCCTCTTTTTTCTCCGAACCCTAAGTTTTGATTCTTGGGTTTTTTTTTTTTGTACGACTTTTGTGTTGGAAGTCTAGATTTTTAATTTTTATTCTGTTGTTTTTCCCTTTATTGTTGTTTCTATTTGGTTTTTTTTTCCTCGGTTTTTTTGTTTTTTTATCCACTGTTCATTCTCTCTCTTGGGTTTTCTCTCCTCTCTGAACCCTAGATTTTGAATTTTTGTTGTTGAAGTTTAAACTTTGTTTTCGATTTTTCTTACTGAAATTTTTGTTGTTTTTTATTGTATTCCCTTTATTTTGTTTTTTTTATAATTATTATATATATATATATATATATTTTGGCTGCATGTAGATGAATGAAGAAGAGTTTTTTCGTGTTCTCTTTTTTTTTTTTTTTTTTATTATTATGGGTATTTTTTATCTGTTTTTTAAGTTTTGGCTGGTATTGGGAAACAAATGCAGAGTAAAAAACTTAAAGAAAAGATAGGGTATGATTTTTTTTTGTTGAATTTATTTCGGTAGTGTTTTTTTTTTTTTTTTGATAATGATATTTGATTTTTGCTAATTTGTTTTTGCATATTGGAATAATGATGGTGGCAAAATGAATGAATGCGAGTATCAAGTGGAAGATTGAGGACTATTTCTCTATTATGTTTATATTTCTGTATTTTTTCTCTTTTTTCTTCCTGGGCAATATTTTGCTGATTTTGTTTGTAAATTTTATCTCTATATTTTGTATCTTGATGATTTTCTATTATATTTAGGACTTGCAATTCGGTCTTTATGTTATGAGTTTTTTTTTTCCCTTAAATTTTTATTTTTATGTGGTTTGATTTTATTATAAATAGGATATTGTTTTTTGTAATGGTTGATTGTGATTAGGTTAGTGTTTGTGTGGTATTTTATTATCATTATTCTTTAATTTGTTATATTTAATACGTGTGAAATTTGTAATTTTATTTATTCACTTTCTAGCCTATATGTTTTTTTTCCCCTACTGTTTAACTAGATATGATAGAATTGTTTGGTTTTGTTATTGTTTAAGTTTGTAGTTATTTCATTATATTAGTTGTTTACAGTTTGTTAATCCGGTGTGTAAGTTTCTAATTTGCTCTGATTTGTTATTTGTTGTAAATCATTGTTCTGTTTAATAACTGTATTGTATCATTTAGTTAGATTTGAATGGATTGTTAGACCTTTCTACTATTTAGTTTTCTAGCTGTAATCACAGTAAGTGATTTGTCCTTGACATTTAATGCTTCTAAATTGTCTTTTTTTTTTTTTTTGTAATTATGCTATTTGCTATAGTTATAACTCTGTGGTTTACTCTCTCATGATTACTTTGACTGAGATTTTATATATATGCAACTTTGTCATTAATGTATCTAATTTTGTTAAAATCTCTTATCTGTTGTGAATTAATATGTTTTTGTCTGATGTTTGTAGATGCCGGTTTTCTACAGTCAAAAATTAACAGAAGAGTTAAAACGGAATATGTTAAAATCGATTGATTGGGCCCTTGGATATCGTAGTGAAATCTAACAAAGCAATGTAAGAACAAATTTCATATCAGAAAATGAAATTAAAGAAAAGCAGAATATAAATTGACACCAAAAAGTATAGAGGTTCGCTTAATTAAAAGCTACGTCCTCTGTCAGTGAACGATTTCACTATATATGAGTGTTTGAGTACAATGAAGATTTGAGAATCCTCGCAATAGTTTCTGAGAAGATTTCTGCAGAATGAGAGTGTTCTGTGAGAAAATGTCAGAAAGAAAGACAGGGATTCCCCCTCCGATCCTTCCCCGTGGGGGGGGTCTTCCTCTATTTATAGAGGAAGATGGGCCTGAGCCCGTAACTGCTCATGGCAGTTCAGATATTGTCCTTGGGACACGTGTAAGCATGCCATTGGAGATTTTGAACAGACGGTTACCAGGGTGAACCTTAATCTCGGACAATGGGCTTTAGCGGTTATTGATGTAATATCGTTGTTGATATTGAGTTCGACGATTATAGGAGAGATGTCTCAATCTGTCGAATGCGAGCGACGAACGCTAATTTGGACACAAGTCTGATATTGTGATCCATCGTTCGTAGCTTATATAGAGATCGCGTTTGATCTGTTGGTTCAACGTTCGAGTGTGAACGAGCGTTTAACTGGGTCCGACCCGTGTTAAACGAGCGATAATCGTTCGATACTGAACGGAACGGAATGGGTCTGGCCCATGTAAAACGAGCTATCATCGTTCGAGATTGAACGGAATGAATTGGGTCTGGCCCAAAAGTCAGGAGTCCATCGTGAGTTGGGTCTGGCCCAAGTGTAAAGAGTTCATCGTTCGTTAGATAAACTGTTAAAAGCTAACGTCGTAAAGGGAAGACGAAGTCTAACCCCAACAGATAGCCCCCCACTCTATCGAGCGATGGATCCTCGATAGAGTGTTTGATCGTTAGCGAGAAAATCGCATCAGTCATGGGAAACGAGCATTACTCGGACAATTGCAAATAATTTGAGTGTATTTGTAGCTCGTATAGTTCGTATCGACGAACGTTAATAATCGGAACGATTATTGTAAAATAATGTAGCTGCACCTAATCGTAAAGACGAACGGTGAATGAAATTTGCAACCGACTAATGTAGTTCGTAAAGACGAACGTTTAGCGTCGAGCGATAACAAATTTTACAGGTGTGTGAAACACCGTTTTTGTATAGTAATATAAGCTGAACTCATTCAAGTGTGATGAGCTGCATACGTACCCAATGTTTAGGGATCAAGCCGTCCGTAGTTCGATTACACAATGTAATTGTGTGATTTTTGCGACTGGACTCGTACAAGCGTATACGAACTGCCTACGTACCCAATGTTTAGGGATCAAGTCGAACGTAGTTCAGGAACTGAACTCTGAAATCTGAGGCGTAGACATACAGGTTCGAACGTGTGTCGAACGTTCGCTGTAACGTATCTAGCCTTTACAGAGTGAATAGCGAAAAATGAGGCATAGACCTACGGATTCGATTTGACATCGAACGTTCGACGTAAGGGATCTAGCCTTTACAGAGTGAATAACGAAAAATGAGGCATAGACCTACGGGTTCGATTTGACATCGAATGTTCGACGTAATGGATCTAGCCTTTACAGAAATTGTCCAAATAAAAGCAAAATTATACAGTATTTTCTCAAGTGATGAGAATTCCAACTGCGAAGAACCTCCACTCCATCGCTCGTCTCCAGACGGTAGACGCCTGGTCGGATAACCTTCAAGATCCGGTAAGGACCTTCCCAATTTGCTCCCAACTTTCCTGCGTTTGGCTCTGCAGTGTTCTGGAATACTTTGCGAAGTACGAGATCTCTTTCGTTGAAAGTTCTGGGTCGAACTTTAGAGTCGTAGTACTTTGCCAGCGACTGCTGGTAGTTTGCCATGCGAATCAGGGCTTGATCTCGTCGTTCGTCAAGCAGGTCCAGACTGTCGTTGAGCATTTCTTGATTCTGGCTTTCGTTTTCAAAGGCCAATTGACACCGGAGTGTAGGGACATCGATTTCTGCTGGGACAACAGCTTTTGTACCAAAGGTTAGTGAGAATGGAGATTCACCGTTCGCCCTTCTAGAAGTGGTTCTGTACGCCCAGAGCACGCCATAAAGTTCGTCTGCCCATCGGCCCTTTCGAGCCTCGAGCTTCTTCTTCAAATTCTAAACAATCGTCTTGTTAGTAGCTTCAGCTTGTCCGTTCCCTTGAGAGTATCTTGGGGTAGAAAAGCTAAGCTCGATGTTTCATTCTTAGCAGAATTTTCTGAAGTTGCCCGAAATGAATTGAGATCCGTTGTCTGTAACAATCTCTTGGGGCACACCAAACCTACAGATAATGCTCTTCCAAATGAAACCTTCGACGTCCGAGTCCTTCACGTCCGCAAATGTTTCTGCCTCAACCCCTTAGTAAAATAATCAGTGAGTACAAGCAAATACTTGCGTTGACCGCTCGCTCTGGGTAATGGGCCCACTATATCCATTGAATATTTCATGAATGGATATGGAGATGCGATGCTCGATAGTCGTTCTGCTGGCTGATGGAAAACGGGGGAATGTCTCTGGCACTTGTCGCACCGTCTGACAAAGTCTTCGCTGTCTTGAAGCATAGTGGGCCAGTAATAGCCCTGTCGCTTGACTTTGTTGCATAATGAACCTCTTTCAGAACGTATGAAGCTTCTTTATTATCGAGACATCGAACATAGGGGCCGTTGAACGAACGTCGAAAGAGGATGTTGTTGATTAATGAAAATCTGGCAGATTTGGTCTTGAGCTTTCGAGCTTCCTGTTTGTCTTCTGGTAAAGTTCCTTGCTTCAGGTAGGCAACTATGGGCGTTCGCGTCTGAAAGACTTTTCCCGAGCTTCACGAGCCTCAGAAAGTTCATTCCTTGTTCGAACAAGGTCTCGTTCTATTCGCTCGTTCTCCTCCTCCAGTTCGATGAAACCCTTCGCTCGATGCAAGGCGTCCTGTATCGTCGGTGGGTATCGCGCACAGATCTCATTCTTGAACAAGGACTTGTGCTTCAAGCCCTTCTTCAGCGCTTCTCTCGCCGTGCCGTCGTCGAGCCCGGAGATCTCTGAAATGGCTTTGCTAAAGCGATTGATATAAGCGCGCAGTGATTCGTGAGGTCCCTGAATCACACCCCACAGGTCCTTGGTCGTCTTCCCGGACTGGATGTGCACTGAGTAACTTCGCATAAACTCCAGAGACAGTTCATCGAACGAATCGATCGACTCCGGTGAAAGGTTGCAGAACCATCTCAGCGCTGCTCCCTTTAAGCTCTGTGCAAACAACTTGCACATCATATCATCGAGCATGTCGTTTGGGATATTCGTCGATTGAACGACGTGTTTGTACTGGAGGAGGTGGTCGTGTGGATCCGACATTCCGTCGAACCGAGGAAAAGAAATACTTCCATACTTGGGAGTAATGGTGTTGGTGATGTGGCTTGTAAGTGGCGTTTCTCGAACACCCCGAGCAAGATCGTCAAATCCTGGGGTGGAGGTTGTCGCCCTGTGTAATTGGGAGGCAAAGCGCTGCTCCATCTGCGCTTCCAATGTCCTCATCTCCTCGGACATTATACGCCGCACAAAGTCCTCGACATTTGTAGGTCCTTGTTGAATTGGACCTTGCTGTGGTGGTACGTCGGGCGTCGAACGCCGAGTGGGAGTGATCCGTCTTGTGTCTTCGGATCCTGATGCTGTCGGCCTCTGCTGGGCTCGCCACTCGTTTACTGCCGGAGTGTCCCCAGGTGTGAACAAGGGTTGCATTGATGCCACGGGACTGTACGCAGCCCTCGACGCTCGTTGTTGAGGAATTGCTCGTTGCAAGCCTCCAGCGTTCGTCCCATGTTGTTCACGGGAAGTGGATGCTTGCCAGCCCCCAGTGTTCACACCTTGGGGATGTTGTAGGGTGGCTGGGTTCCAGCCCCCAGCGCTCGTTCCGGTTGTATACCCTAAGTACGGGTAGTAATACGAGTAGGCTGCTTGGGAGTTCGACATCAACTGGTTCTTGAGAATCTGGTTCTCTGCAACGATGTTTTCCATCTGACTTTGCTGACTGTCGTGTTTCTTTGTCAGTTCCTCGACCAATCGCGTCAGATGGACGATTTGGGTGTTTGCTTCAGAGGTTGAAGCTTCTTCGTGGTTGACAGGGCTTCCCTGGGGAAGTTCTTCCTGGCGTTCATGTTCTGCTGCCATGATTGTTTTGTAAATTTCCGATGTAAGACGTCCAAGAGCCCCACGGTGGGCGCCAAACTGTAGATGCCGGTTTTCTACAGTCAAAAATTAACAGAAGAGTTAAAACGGAATATGTTAAAATAGATTGATTGGGCCCTTGGATATCGTAGTGAAATCTAACAAAGCAATGTAAGAACAAATTTCATATCAGAAAATGAAATTAAAGAAAAGCAGAATATAAATTGACACCAAAAAGTATAGAGGTTCGCTTAATTAAAAGCTACGTCCTCTGTCAGTGAACGATTTCACTATATATGAGTGTTTGAGTACAATGAAGATTTGAGAATCCTCGCAATAGTTTCTGAGAAGATTTCTGCAGAATGAGAGTGTTCTGTGAGAAAATGTCAGAAAGAAAGACAGGGATTCCCCCTCCGATCCTTCCCCGTGGGGGGGGTCTTCCTCTATTTATAGAGGAAGATGGGCCTGAGCCCGTAACTGCTCATGGCAGTTCAGATATTGTCCTTGGGACACGTGTAAGCATGCCATTGGAGATTTTGAACAGACGGTTACCAGGGTGAACCTTAATCTCGGACAATGGGCTTTAGCGGTTATTGATGTAATATCGTTGTTGATATTGAGTTCGACGATTATAGGAGAGATGTCTCAATCTGTCGAATGCGAGCGACGAACGCTAATTTGGACACAAGTCTGATATTGTGATCCATCGTTCGTAGCTTATATAGAGATCGCGTTTGATCTGTTGGTTCAACGTTCGAGTGTGAACGAGCGTTTAACTGGGTCCGGCCCGTGTTAAACGAGCGATAATCGTTCGATACTGAACGGAACGGAATGGGTCTGGCCCATGTAAAACGAGCTATCATCGTTCGAGATTGAACGGAATGAATTGGGTCTGGCCCAAAAGTCAGGAGTCCATCGTGAGTTGGGTCTGGCCCAAGTGTAAAGAGTTCATCGTTCGTTAGATAAACTGTTAAAAGCTAACGTCGTAAAGGGAAGACGAAGTCTAACCCCAACAGATGACACTACTCGCACACAGCTCCTGAGTTTCCTTCAGAAGAATCTAGACTGCTTTGCATGGTCGCACAAGGACATGCCAGGCATTGACCCAGAAGTGACAACACATCGACTCAACGTCGATCCAAGCCACAAGCCTGTTAAGCAGAAAAGAAGGAAACTTGGTATCGAGCGGAACAAGATCATTAACGACGAAGTGCGAAAGCTAATCGAGGCTGGATTCATCAAGGAGGTTCAGTACCCAGACTGGCTAGCGAACGTTGTAATTCATCAACGAGGTTCAGCTTATCTGAACGTTGTTCGTTCGCTTGTACAGCATTTCGAAGGATACTCGATTGAACAAGTGTCGAGGGATCTCAACACACAAGCGGACGCCTTGGCATCATTTGGTTCAACTTCGGAGCCGAATATACGTCGAAGCATCCCAGTAGGATACATCGAGGAACCAAGCATCCAGCTCGAGTCCACGATCAATACAGACGAAGCCCCAGACGATTGGCGAACGTCCATAACTGCCTACCTGAAGGAAGGAGTTTTGCCAGAAACCAAACAGAAAGCTCGAAAGCTCAAGACCAAAGCTGCACGATTTTCACTAATCAACGACATCCTCTTCCGACGTTCGTTTAGTGGCCCCTACGTTCGATGCCTCGGTGACAAAGAAGCAACATACGTTCTGAAGGAAGTTCATGAAGGCGAATGCGGAAACCACTCTGGGGGACGATCATTATGCAACAAAGTCAAACGACAGGGCTACTACTGGCCCACTATGCTTCAAGACAGCGAAGACTTTGTCAGACGGTGCGACAAGTGCCAAAGACATTCCCCCGTTTTCCATCAGCCAGCAGAACAACTATCGAGCATCGCATCTCCATATCCATTCATGAAATATTCAATGGATATAGTGGGCCCATTACCCAGAGCGAGCGGTCAACGCAAGTATTTGCTTGTACTCACTGATTATTTTACTAAGGGGTTGAGGCAGAAACATTTGCGGACGTGAAGGACTCGGACGTCGAAGGTTTCATTTGGAAGAGCATTATCTGTAGGTTTGATGTGCCCCAAGAGATTGTTACAGACAACGGATCTCAATTCATTTCGGGCAACTTCAGAAAATTCTGCTAAGAATGAAACATCGAGCTTAGCTTTTCTACCCCAAGATACTCTCAAGGGAACGGACAAGCTGAAGCTACTAACAAGACGATTGTTTAGAATTTGAAGAAGAAGCTCGAGGCTCGAAAGGGCCGATGGGCAGACAAACTTCATGGCGTGCTCTGGGCGTACAGAACCACTTCTAGAAGGGCGAACGGTGAATCTCCATTCTCACTAACCTTTGGTACAAAAGCTGTTGTCCCAGCAGAAATCGATGTCCCTACACTCCGGTGTCAATTGGCCTTTGAAAACGAAAGCCAGAATCAAGAAATGCTCAACGACAGTCTGGACCTGCTTGACGAACGACGAGATCAAGCCCTGATTCGCATGGCAAACTACCAGCAGTCGCTGGCAAAGTACTACGACTCTAAAGTTCGACCCAGAACTTTCAACGAAAGAGATCTCGTACTTCGCAAAGTATTCCAGAACACTGCCGAGCCAAACGCAGGAAAGTTGGGAGCAAATTGGGAAGGTCCTTACCGGATCTTGAAGGTTATCCGACCAGGCGTCTACCGTCTGGAGACGAGCGATGGAGTGGAGGTTCTTCGCAGTTGGAATTCTCATCACTTGAGAAAATACTGTATAATTTTGTTTTTATTTGGACAATTTCTGTAAAGGCTAGATCCATTACGTCGAACATTCGATGTCAAATCGAACCCGTAGGTCTATGCCTCATTTTTCGTTATTCACTCTGTAAAGGCTAGATCCCTTACGTCGAACGTTCGATGTCAAATCGAATCCGGAGGTCTATGCCTCATTTTTCGCTATTCACTCTGTAAAGGCTAGATACGTTACAGCGAACGTTCGACACACGTTCGAACCTGTATGTCTACGCCTCAGATTTCAGAGTTCAGTTCCTGAACTACGTTCGACTTGATCCCTAAACATTGGGTACGTAGGCAGTTCGTATACGCTTGTACGAGTCCAGTCGCAAAAATCACACAATTACATTGTGTAATCGAACTACGGACGGCTTGATCCCTAAACATTGGGTACGTAGGCAGCTCATCACACTTGAATGAGTTCAGCTTATATTACTATACAAAAACGGTGTTTCACACACCTGTAAAATTTGTTATCGCTCGACGCTAAACGTTCGTCTTTACGAACTACATTAGTCGGTTGCAAATTTCATCCACCGTTCGTCTTTACGATTAGGTGCAGCTACATTATTTTACAATAATCGTTCCGATTATTAACGTTCGTCGATACGAACTATACGAGCTACAAATACACTCCAATTATTTGCAATTGTCCGAGTAATGCTCGTTTCCCATGACTGAGGCGATTTTCTCGCTAACGATCAAACACTCTATCGAGAATCCATCGCTCGATAGAGTGGGGGGCTATCTGCTGGGGTTAGACTTCGTCTTTCCTTTACGACGTTAGCTTTTAACAGTTTATCTAACGAACGATGAACTCTTTACACTTGGGCCAGACCCAACTCACGATGGACTCCTGACTTTTGGGCCAGACCCAATTCATTCCGTTCAATCTCGAACGATGATAGCTCGTTTTACATGGGCCAGACCCATTCCGTTCCGTTCAGTATCGAACGATTATCGCTCGTTTAACACGGGCCGGACCCAGTTAAACGCTCGTTCACACTCGAACGTTGAACCAACAGATCAAACGCGATCTCTATATAAGCTACGAACGATGGATCACAATATCAGACTTGTGTCCAAATTAGCGTTCGTCGCTCGCATTCGACAGATTGAGACATCTCTCCTATAATCGTCGAACTCAATATCAACAACGATATTACATCAATAACCGCTAAAGCCCATTGTCCGAGATTAAGGTTCACCCTGGTAACCGTCTGTTCAAAATCTCCAATGGCATGCTTACACGTGTCCCAAGGACAATATCTGAACTGCCATGAGCAGTTACGGGCTCAGGCCCATCTTCCTCTACAAATAGAGGAAGACCCCCCCCACGGGGAAGGATCGGAGGGGGAATCCCTGTCTTTCTTTCTGACATTTTCTCACAGAACACTCTCATTCTGCAGAAATCTTCTCAGAAACTATTGCGAGGATTCTCAAATCTTCATTGTACTCAAACACTCATATATAGTGAAATCGTTCACTGACAGAGGACGTAGCTTTTAATTAAGCGAACCTCTATACTTTTTGGTGTCAATTTATATTCTGCTTTTCTTTAATTTCATTTTCTGATATGAAATTTGTTCTTACATTGCTTTGTTAGATTTCACTACGATATCCAAGGGCCCAATCAATCGATTTTAACATATTCCGTTTTAACTCTTCTGTTAATTTTTGACTGTAGAAAACCGGCATCTACAATGTTTAACTGATGTAATTCTGTTGTGTGTATAAAAAAGTTTTTTTGTTTCTATTACACCGATTCTTTTTAAAAAAATTTTGGTATTATTCTATTTAGCCGACTCTCTTATAAATAAAGTTTATGTTTATTTATTACTTTATTTTCACCCTTTACCATTATTACCTCTGTAAAACTCTCTTAACTACTCTGCTTTGAATTTTCATTCATTCCTATTCAAACGTGTTTTTTTATTCAGGTATTGTTCTTATTTAAAGCTCTTAATTAGTGTTGATTGTTGTTTTATTGTATTATGATGGCGTGATGTTTTTATAGTTAATGTTTTATGAAAGATGTTATTGTTATTGTTTTTACTTTGTTTATTCTTAGGGGATGTTTGGGGGACCAGTTCAAACTCAAATTTTTGAGTCTAAACTCAACTTAGTGCATTTGGCTCTTCAGTTCAACTTGAACTCGATTGTGAACCGTTACACAGTGTATTGAGTTGGGTTTACTGTTGCCCTGCCCACCCACGTGAATTGATTCCCTAACCTCGGGAGCCCCCCCCCCCCCCCCCCCCCGACAGACATCCGTTTCTTCTTCGGCTCTCCCCATCTTCAAGCAACACGCCGCACATAAGTTTCTCTCTCTCCATTTGTGTTGCAACGGTTGCCAGCCCCTTGGCAACCATCCCCTCCGGCAGTTTGGCCCCCACCCACCGGCAACGACTTCTCCCCAGCCGCAGGCAACCATCCCCTCCGGTGAGGCCATCCACTGTGGCCCCCCACCAACCCAGTTACGAACTTCCTATTTCCCCACTCACCGTCGAATCGCGAGCTCACCGGCCTCGTGAGTTGCAGAAGAAGAAACGGAAGAAGAAACGGAGCCATTGGAGGCTCCGCCGTTTTCGGCGGCGACGGTGCTAATGGGGACAAGGTTGCGAAGCCTAGAGGAGGAGAGAGGTGGTGGCGGCGGCCATGGTGACGGTGTGCCTGACGGTGATGGAGGTGGGGGCGAAGACGGGAGAGAATTGGGAAGGTTTGGGGAGAGAATTGGGAAGGTTGTAGAGAGAGAGAGAGAGAGAGGGAGAGGAGAGAGAAGCGATGGAGAGAGAATTGGCAAGGTTTTAGGATAAAAAAATCTTAAAAATATTATAATAAATATAATTTTTGTGATAAATGTTATATTTGAATGCATAATAAAATTTACGTGCACGGAGCATCTAAGCCGTTTAGAAAGATCAATTATCGAAAATTTTACGTAGTCGTTTCGGGATACGCGAAAAAGGATTATTTCTTTAACAACTATGTAATTCTTGTTGTATTTTATGGCTATGTAAAAAATATTGTAAAAACTTTTTATTGATGTGTGTTTTTATTTTAGTTTATTTTAATTTTTTTATTTTTCCATTCACAACCTATAATGGAATATTAACTTTGAGTTAAACTTTTTAACTCAAATTTTTTACATCCAAACAAGGCCTTAACTCAAACTTTTTTACCAAACAATCAACTCAAGTTAAACTTTTCAACTCAAACTTTTTACCAAACACTCAACTTTTAAACTCAACTTAACTTAACTCAAACTCAACTCTAAAATCTTAACTCAAACTCATTCACCAAACACCCCCTTAATGTTTTGTTTCTCGGTTTTTCTGTTCATTTTATATATTGATTCCCTTACACAATCTCAACATGTTTATTATTATGATGATGATATTACGAAGAGATTAAATTTCGTTTTAATTGTGTTTTGCTTCTTTTCTCTGTTTCTAGTTTTTTTTTTTTAAACTGAGTACACAATTTTTTTTCTCTTATTTGTGAATGTTTTGTGAATATTATTATTAGTATAAGTTAGATGATTATGTTATATGATTTGACAATTTTTTTATAACTATGGTGATTCTTTGTGATTTTGAGTCTCTTTTTAATAATACTTTGGCCTATAATTACGTTGAATCATGTCTCTATTTTTATATGACTTATAAGACTTTACTATTTAACGACATAACTAGTATACAATTAAATTTCCGAGCATAACCGATATTATGTAAAAGTTTGTGGTGGAGGTAAAAGCACTCCTAAAATTAAAAACATAATACTAAAATAATTGGAATCGTCCATTGTATTCGATAAAGTACTTTCATCCCGATAACATATCAATAACAATCCGGATAGGATTGTCTCTCATTCATAATGGAGATAAACTATGCTAATAACAATGAATTAAAGATCTTGACTTTAATTATTTAGTATGGGTAATTTTAAATTACTATCGTTAATTATTATCCCATGTAATAAGAATGTATAACAGTGTTTTATTTGGGGTACTTAACTACCATTTTCAAGGTCATATAAATAATCACAGAATTTGATGATGTTTATTGAATATCAAACACACAAACATATAAGAGTATAATAATGAGAATTAAAACTAATTTATTTGAATAGAAATGAGTCATAAACTTCATATAATTTCTGATCATCAACCCTAATATTGTATCATTATATGCAATGACGTATAATTTAATGGTAATTTCATACCTAACTCTATATAAAAAATATAAATACTCACCTAAGTTAAAAATAAAAAAATAATAATAATAAAGTCGACACCACACTTATAACACACATATCACAATTTTATTCCCACAATCACTCCACTAACACAACACACTGGGAGTTCTAGTCACTAATGTGCAAGGGCATAGACCGATCTTGGAGCTATCTCTAATTGGACCACCCAAAAGATTTAGGAGTTGTTTGGTGTTTGAGTTGAGTTCAAGTTGAGTTAAAATTTTTAGGTTTGAATAGTATTTTTTGTTGACTTTATAGAAAAAGACAAAAAACATTTTCAGAAAAAAACAAAAATTTGAATTTAAACCTTAAGTTTAAACTTGAGCTCCAAACGGAGATACACTATTCATATGAAATAATAAGATGCACTATAAAATTTCTTAAACAAACTAGTATGAAAAGAACATTATCAAATAAGACGTAGATATAACCAGCAAAAAAAAATAAAACGTAGATATAAAGTTATAAACTAAATATAGTCCTTTATTTTATTTTTTTTGGACACGCACTTATATCTTGGACTTCATGTGAGTATCCTTTTGCAACATACTAAACTTCAATTAATGCCTATGACAAGTAATTAAAACTCTATAATTATCAATTAAATAAACATAAAATAAACTTATTGATGTCGTTTAATATATATATTACGTTATCTTTCATGTAAAATCAAGTATATTTGGTTCCAAAAATATCAATAATATAAAAAATAAAAAAAAAAGAAAGAAAGAAGAGAGAGACAAGTTCTAATTTCTTCCCCCGAACTTCAGGCTTTATCACAAAAGACCCCAAATTTTAATTTGTAACATTCTTTCCCTTTGAAATTCAGAAAAGTTTGTGAATTTTCCTCCTTAGTTAAATTTTTTACAAAAAAAAAAAAAAATGCACATTACAGTTGTTTGAAGTATGAGTTGTGGCACACATGGCTAACATTCCCAACATTCCTAACACTCGTTACCCTAATTGAATGTGAAATTTTGAAGTTACCTATAAGAGAAAGGTAAGAAAAAAAATGACAATCAGACTTAAATATTTATTCTTTGAACCTAATTTGTAATTTCAAGTTTATTATCCGCAAACTCATACTTCCAACGAGTGTCATGTACCATTTTTTTGTCAAAAATTTATTTGAGGGGGGAAATTCTAACTTTTCCAACGTTTAAGAGGAAAGAATGTTACAAATTAAAATTCAGAAGACATGTTATGACAATCTTAAATTAAAGGAGGGGAAAGCGTAATTTTTCCTTAAAAAAAATATGTAAACAAAATTACGCATATTACTCATGATATGCCCACGCTACTAAAACCAATAGCTAACAAAGAATAAGATAAATTATTTGTTTGGTCTCTAACATTTTTATGAAATTTCGATTTGATTCTCAACCTTTTTTTTCCGGCTAAAAGGTCCCTAAATTCTTCAAAAGAGTGCACTTTAATCTTATTTATATTAAAAAACAAAGGTTAAAATTTTAGCCATAAAAAATATCACGTTGATAATTTTAAATCGTGATAATTTTAAATGGTAACTAACAAAAAATAATTACTATATTCAACTTACAAATGTCATGTGATTTGTTCCATCCAATTTTTAACCTTTCTCTAATAAAAAAGATCAAATTACATCATTTTAAAAAGTTTAAAGACCTTTTAGCCAAAAAAAAAAAAAGGTCAAGGACTAAATCACAATTTTGTAAAAGGTTGGGGAGCAAACAAGCAATTAATCCTAAAAAAATTAAACAAAACAACTACACTAATCTTAAACAATCAGAGCTTAGAATCTCTTGTTTTTCCATTTGGTTGAAAATCCGAAACAAATTGCTTAGAGACTAGTTTATTACAAAACTGAGGCTTTTGATGTATAAATGAAAACTCCTATTGTCAAAGCTTTCAAGTCATGGTTTTGATACATAAAAAAGACACAAAGGGGCAAGATTTCAATGCCTAAAGTGCCGAACGTTGGTGAAGAGAAGCGATACGCCGTACTTGTTACTGCAGTCAATCGCGTCCCCGTCTCTGATGCTCCCTCCCGGCTCTGCAATAACACCGATTCCGCTCTCACATGCTTCTTCCACGGCATCGTTCCAAGCTGATCATAAAACAGACATCACGTGCATTAATATAAACAGCTTTTACGAAATTTCATTTCGAGGAGCAATCCTACCGTTGCATGAATATTCAACTTGATTTTATTGATATCGACGACTCTAGCGAATCTACTTTGTTAATGAAAGTTGTAAGAAGCCTGTAATGACCGAATGGGAAGAAAGCATCGCTAGCCAAAGCCGCTCCCTTGACTTCATCTCTGGCTTTCCTCATGGCTATCCTTAAACTCTCGCGATGGTTCGGCTGCCCACTTCCCATGCCCAACATACAGTTGTTCTGCCCAAACGAAAACGATCAGTAGTTTATATAGGATTGACTAATTCATAAAATAATATAAACACAAACAAAATCAGTAAGAAAAGTGCTAAAACAAAAAGGGTGTAAAACCTTTGCTATCACAATGGCATTACTCTTCACATGCTTGACGCACAACCATGCAAACTCTGCATCACGGAGCTCGCTTTCCTGTGGAGCCTTCTCCGAAACGCAATTAAATTGGATATCTTCAGGGGTTAAGTCATCCGATTCCTAGGCTAACCACCCACCCCCAACTTGTCTTAGGAAAAGCTTTCCTTTCTCATTTTTCTTTGCCTCGAGGATCCTTAAAAGTCTTTGATTTTCCAAGAAGAATCTCTAGCCCTTTCTTTGTGTACTTGGGTGCAACCACAATCTCGTAAAACATACGAGTTTCGTTATCTGTTGGGCTTCTAAACTCTCTGATTTCCCTAGCAAGAGCCTGAAAAAGAGAAAAGTCACAACAGGTAGTCAGAAAATATCGACAACTCAAATAGTTTCTAATCTAGTGTAGAAACCAGTGAATATGGTAAAGCCTACATATGGGATTCGAAGATTGTACTCACCTCATCAACCTCTACGTTGAAGGCTACAATACCACCAAAGGCACTTACGGGGTCTGCCCTCACAGCAAGCCTATATGCTTCAAGAATATCATCACGTGAAGCTACACCACACGGGTTTGTATGCTTTATGACTACACATGTAGGATTTCTAAACTCGGCCACACAACTCCAAGCTGCATCAGCATCTAAATAGTTATTGTATGACATCTCCTGCAGCACCCAAAATTTAATAGGTCAAAAGCATGCGGGATTAAGTAATGCATTGCCACCAAGGAATAGCGAGTGAAGATGGCTAGCAATTCAGATACTGCAAACCTCTAATTCCGATTTCAAGAATAAAAAATATCCAAGGCACTGTTTCACAAAGATGTAAACTTGGAATAACAGAAAATAAAGGGGTGTTTGGTAACACAACTCAACTCCAACTAAACTGTACCTTTTCATCTCAATTTTTGTCTTTTTCTGAAAAGTCAACAAAGTTTATAACTACTTTTTAAAAAGTCAACTCAACTCAAACTTAAAAATTTCAACACAACTCAAACTCAACTCATTCACCAAACACAAAGCTTCGTTAATCACTTGTCGGGAAAAAAACTATTGTCGGAAAAAATGTTAGATGTAAACTTGGAAGAACGGGAATTAAAGCTTCATTTATCACTTGTCGGAAAAAACACAACTTGTCAGAAAAAATGTGCAGGTGCATTTATCACTCACCTTCCCGTGGTGTTGAATAGCAATAGCAATACTGCCACCATTAACTTCAGCAAGGCTCTTATCAACATAAAAGGCAGCCTTTTGATGAGGATTTTCACCGTATCGAAGAGAACTTTTAAGTGACATGGGAACCGTTAAACTGGGAGGGAATTTATCTATAACACATAAAGTAGGTTGTTACTATCAACATTAGAGGCTCAAGGAAACAGATATAAATAGACTGAACAGCACTTGTTTTAGCAGAAACCACACCTTTTACTTTGTCAAAAGTAATTTTTCAAAAGCAAAAGAAGAATTTACTTGAAGAGATAAATAATTAGCTCATCATTATTATATGAGTACACGTATTTAGATTCTTTCCATGATTTGCATTGTTCAGGTACGTTTGTAGCTAATCAGAAAAGAAGAAAGTGAATATCTTCTGACGTCTGCTTCCACAACCACTCTGCAACTGCAGCATCATAAGAAGCAACATGTTGAAAAGCCTTCCATGCAAGCTTTCTGCGGAATTGTTGGTCGTTTTGGTTTCCTTTAAGAAATTCCAGCAGCTCCGGATAGTCTTGTGAATCGACAACCACCAGGACATCCTTGTGATTCTGTTTTAAAACAACAAACAACAAGCAACAAGCAGACGTTAGTTTGTAGAACAGACGATTTACAACTCAGAATAAAAGTCGAGATATTCTACTGTTCCCAACTTCTAAAATCAATATTAGATGGTGAAAAAGAATGTAAAAAAATACGGTGCCCATGGATCAAGTGTGCATAGGATCCTGACACGATATCATTCTAATTTGGATAACAAACCTTGGCAGCCGCTCTTATCATGGCTGGACCACCGATGTCAATGTTCTCGATTCCATCTTCAAACTCAATTTCTTTAGATGAGGTGACTTTATCATAAAAGGGGTACAAGTTCACGACCACAACATCAAATGTACCTGTAAAAGACCAATTTAAAAAGTCAACTATATTAACATATCTGCAGAAAATCAAGGACGTTTTGTATACGAGTTCTCACCAATTCCATGTTCATTAAGAGCTACCATGTGATGCTTTTGGTCTCTTCTAGCCAAAATACCACCATGAACGTTAGGATGTAAAGTTTTTACACGACCATCAAGCTGTAACAGAGAGAACATCAGAGTTATATCTGTTGTTCAAACAAAATAATTCTAACAACAGTAAAGTAAGCTTAATGCCAAAGTTAAGTGGAACTACATATAGGGAATGTCTCCCGAAAAGGTCCTCATTTCAAACAAAAGGTCAAACACCACGACCCACCTAAATAGATTTTCTACTTGTTTAACCACATGCTCCTACGTAAGTAGAGATCATTCTTCTTATCCTCTATGAAACAGGACAACACACGATTGGACATAAAGAGAAATAAGGTACCATAGGCTTCTTAAGAGTATAAAAATACAGCAATAGAACAGTGAACAAGGCATTGAAAACCACACATTAACAAAATGACTTGCAAATCAAGTTCATTTTGTGGTAAGGGATGGAAAAATTTTCATTCAAAATGGAAATTAAAAAATTATATAAAATGTAAGCTACCAAAGCTACAACTATGCTGAAAATAGTGGAGAAACCAGATTAAATAGGGAAAAAAAAATGAAATAATAACTTAAACCATAATATTCAAGGAAAAATGTGATTGACTACTACTTTAAAGCTTAAAATTTGACATAAGAAATCAGAATCGCCATCTCAGATAGACGAGAAGAAGTTGACGAACTGACTCACCATCTCGGGGAAACTAGTAAGTTCTTCCACCTTAGTAACAGATACACCAGCACTTTCCAAAGAAGATGCTGTTCCTCCAGTCGAAACAATTGTATATCTACAGTTAACAAGAGCAGTCATCACAATATCCTCCAAAGTCGAAAACCTTAAAACCATTAAAGTTTCTAATCCAAACAAAAAAATTTTTATTCTTGTGTGCAGCCAATGAATACCTAATGGAAATGAACACTAGATTCAAACTGATTAACGGAACCAAAGACATTAATGCGAACAAAGAACTCTATAAGAAACTGCTCAGTGGAACCAGAATATTCAATTGCAAAAGCTTATCAGAAGCATGATGTCCTAGAATTTACCCCAAGTTCTGGAGTCCATTTCCTAATAAAGCAAGATCTCTCTTGTCTGACAGTGATATAAGTGCCGGCTTTTTGTTTCCTGAAACATGGACCACAGTATTCTGATTTTTTGTTTTTGTGCTCTTTTTTTTTTTTTTTTTCATTTCATAAGATGAATTTTATTGAAACGGAAAATGTACAATAAAAGGAGAAGAAGGAGTCCATAAAAGAAACAAACTAAACGACCCACAGAACCAATAACTACAAACAGCAACACTACCAATCCATCGCAATTTTCAACTTCAAAATCATCGAAGAAAAAGAAAATTCTCTGAAAGCTTCGTCAGTAGAAGTCCACAAAGAACCTAAATATTTAGCTCTTTCATAAGAGAGAGAGCGATAAAAATCGACAAAGAGAAATCACAATATAAGAAGTCCAACAAATAGACACATGCACCACATATAAACAACTCTCTACGTTGCATATCCATGTGCACACATCAACAAAACCAAACAAAATGAAGGGGACAGGAAAGCTGTCCCCATTTTTCCCTGAAACCAGTTATACATCAAGTAAGAGCAAAACTCGAAATGTCAACTAAAATACAAGTTAAAAAGCTGATATTGAGTAGCCAATTGCCATTTCACAAAAACAATAAAAGCAAACACCAAAAAGGAAAACTGAAGGCAAGCGAAGGAAGAATACCAGATGAAGAGGATTGAGAGTCGGGCTTTGGCACAAACTGAGTTTCTGCTGCTGTCTCCTGAGCTGCCATGGCTTTGATTGGGTTACAAACTGATCGCATCGAATACGAGTACTTAACCGAACAAGACTGCATTGTCAAACCGAAAGTGAAGTTCCAAACTCGTGTTTATCTAAACAAATATATATTCAAGAGGGGGGGGGGGCTGAATGAGATTTATGTTGCCATACCATAAAAGAACAAGGACAAGGGCAAATAGTTCTTCTTTGGTTATTTGAAAACAGCCCAACAAGGCTTGTGTTCTGGATAGACGAGTTTGTAACTTGGGCAGTACTGGTGGTGGGAGCAGCCGTCAAACCAATCATCTTTATTAGCAAGAATAGATTATGTTATTACTCAAACACATAAAATATCAGCATAATTTCTTTAAAAAACAGACGTATAAAACAAACGGGCAATCTCAAATTCCATCAATACAAAAGCACAAAATAAAACAAAACAAAACAACATAGTTAAAACCACTTAAAACGAGAAGAGTAAAAAACTTAAATAAGAAAAATAAAAATAAAATAAAAAACCCAATAAAGGGTAAAGACACGCCACTAAAATAAACTCAATAACAAGAAATAAGAACTAGAATGAAAACTATAAAATGGGGTTTGAAGGAGCTGCGAAAGTACCAAAAACAGAAATGAAATTTCAAGTTTTTAGCAGTCAGTCAGTTGAGCTGATTACTGAGAAAAGGCCTAGTGAGAGAGACATGACCCAACACACATAGATGAGAGAGAAAGATGAGAGTCTCAGCACTTTTGGTAGCAGACGGTGGCAAAAAATAAAAGAAGACAGACAAGTTAAAAAGGTACTATCTGTATCAATCTAGTATTTTAAGATTTTTATTTACGTTGTTGACAAAACTAACTTCTACTAATGAATCAGATTAAGCTCATTTTCGGTACCCAAGAAAGCGCGGTTCTTTCAGACATTTTATCGAACAGGTTCTGTGCAGAGGCCAAAACACACAGTTTGAAAAGATACTAAAAAATGTCGTTTCTGTACATAAGAACCTTAAAAAAGGGAAACCGGTTTAGCTATTTACCTTCTCCCGATGATCGTCTCGGACGATGAATGAGGCGGCGATTGTCGGGTGTGTGACGGCTGGCCGCTAAGGGGGTATTTGGTTAGAGATAATCAAATGCAATCAGATACAATCGACAAATGTAAATAAATTACCCAGTTTGGTTAATTATAATGCAAAGACAATGGAAGAAGAAGAATTGCAGAGTTAAAAATAAAAAATAAAAAAAAAAGAACGCAAAGCTACTATCGACAAAGAAAAAGAAGAAACCCAGAAAAAAAAAAAAAAGAAAAAGCAAAGTTACGACGACGGAAGAAGAAGAATTGCAGAGTTAATAATAATCACTCAAGCATAGCATTTTCATGCTCAGAGAGGCTTTATGAATAGGAATGAGAACACATTACGTTTAAAAAAAAAAAAAGTATGGGAAGAAAAAAAGAGAGAGAGACGAAGAAGAACAGAAGGATAGTACCTGGGCAGAGGAGGCCAATTGACGGAGGTGGAAAAAGATGCTCACGTTTGAGGTTGGGAGTGAAAAATGTTAGGTTTTGATATATATATTTAAATTCGAAAAGATAGGTTTTTAAAATTTAAATATGAAATTTAAAAATATAATTGTGTCTAAATTATTTAAATTTTAAGATTATCATAATATTCAGATAAGGATTAATCTAAAATTTAAAAAGAAATGTGGGTTTCAGATTACCTTTTTATAAGAATATCTAAAATTTATAAATTTTAAATTTTCAGATATTTTAAAATAAGATAACCCTATTTATTTATAAAAGATTATCTCATATCAAATATCCCTTAAAAAATAGATGATGCCGAATGAATATGTTAAATTCTAAAGGAAAAATAATAAAAATAATTAATTTATATAATTTTAATAAATTCAAGAATCAATTAATAAAAAAAATACGTCCATCAAAAAAATTTATGGACTAATATAATTAATTATTTTTTAAAAAATTTAAACATTAAAAATTTACAAATTATTAATTTTAAGTTGGGGTTATTCTTTTTAAATTAAATAAAATAAAAAAAATTAAGACAAAATACAGATTACGTAAATTTTTTAATATATTTAAATTTTTTACATTTTTTATATCATATATATATATATATATATTATTTCCAATTCACAATTCAATCAAATAATTTTAGTTCCAATCAATGGTCAAGTGCCCTTTATTTTCGACTGTCTGAGTTTTAACAGTTGTAGAGTGCAGTTGAAGAAAAATAAAGAAACTCAAATTGAGACTGTCCTCCTGTTTTCTTCTCCGATACCCTCCACTCTTCGTCGTACGCCGTGTGCCTTCCTTCTCAATCTCTCTCTCCCCTCCCTTTCTCTATCATCAATTTCTTCAGCAAAGCAACGCCAATTCCCAGTTTCCCACTTTGGGTTGATCTGCAAACCTTAATGCTTTGGCAAAATCGAAATCCCCAATTCCAATCCTCAAAACCCTAAAACAACCAGTCGAATTCGAGAGAGAGCTCTTCGACCATCAACAAATTGAAAATGGAGCAACTGAAGACGATTGGGCGAGAGCTGGCGATGGGATCGCAGGGCGGGTTCGGGCAATCGAAGGAGTTTCTGGAGCTGGTGAAGTCGATCGGCGAGGCCCGATCGAAGGCGGAGGAGGACCGCATCGTCCTCCGCGAGATCGAAACCCTCAAGCGCCGCCTCTCCGAGCCCGACATCCCCAAGCGGAAGATGAAGGAGTACCTCATTCGCCTCGTCTATGTCGAAATGCTCGGTCACGACGCCTCCTTCGCTTACATCCACGCCGTCAAGATGACTCACGACGATTCCCTCCTCCTCAAACGCACCGGCTACCTCGCCGTCACTCTCTTCCTCTCCGACGACCACGACCTCATCATCCTCATCGTCAACACCATCCAGAAAGATCTCCGCTCCGACAACTTCCTCATCGTCTCCGCCGCCCTTTCCGCCGTCTGCAAGCTCATCAACGACGAGACCATTCCCGCCGTTTTGCCCCAGGTTGTCGACCTTCTCTCCCATCCCAAGGAGACCGTCAGAAAGAAGGCGATCATGGCTCTCCACCGCTTCCACCAGAAGTCCCCTTCCTCCGTCGCTCATCTCGTCTCCAATTTCCGGAAGCGGCTCTGCGACAACGATCCCGGAGTCATGGGGGCCACTCTTTGTCCTTTGTTTGATCTCATCGCTGGCGATCCCAATTCCTTCAAGGATTTGGTCGTCAGCTTCGTTAGCATTCTCAAGCAAGTAGCCGAGCGAAGGTTGCCAAAGGCTTATGACTACCATTCGATGCCAGCCCCGTTCATTCAGGTTCAAAACCCCTCTGAATTTTTAATCATGTTCTTCTGTTAGTTGAGAAAAGAGATAGTGCGATTTCGTTTTCATTCCTGGAGATTTTTTTTCCCTTAATTAATTTATCTCATTGAAATGGGTACTTATTTTATGCGTTGGATAGTTATCTGAAAGCAGAATCAGAAAGGCGACCAGTGCTTCTTGATGAAAAATGAAATGAGTTGCCCTTTTATTTTCGCCCATTTTTTTATTTTATTTTTTGTAGTCCGAGCAAAATTGTGAGCTGATATTGTGCATTCATGCAGATCAAGTTGCTCAAGATTCTTGCTTTGTTAGGAAGTGGGGATAAGCAAGCCAGCGAGAAAATGTACACTGTGGTCGGAGACATATTTAAGAAGTGTGATTCAGCTAGCAACATAGGAAATGCTGTTCTTTACGAGTGTATATGCTGTGTTTCATCCATATATTCGAATCCCAAGCTGTTAGAAGGTGCCACCGAAGTCATTTCCAGATTTTTGAAGGTTTGTTCTCGGACACTGTTAAGTGCTTTATCAAGATTGCTTATACATTTGCAATAAACCTAGTATTAGTGATCCAATTTTTACAATTTTAATTATGGACGTTGAAAATGATGTGAACAGAGCGATAGTCATAACCTTAAATACATGGGCATTGATGCCCTTGGTCGACTGATAAAGTTGAGTCCTGAGATAGCTGAACAACACCAACTCGCTGTGATTGATTGCTTAGAGGTCAGCATTTAATTTAGCGTGATGAATAATTGGTTTTGGATCATGCCTGCTTGTTATTTTCAATCTAATTAATAGAATCTTCATGTGCATGATGCAGGACCCAGATGATACTCTAAAGCGAAAAACATTTGAACTACTCTATAAAATGACCAAGTCCTCCAATGTTGAAGTGATAGTTGATCGTATGATTGATTATATGATTAGCATTAATGATAATCATTACAAAACCTATATAGCATCTCGTTGTGTGGAGCTTGCAGAACAATTTGCACCTAGTAACAATTGGTTTATCCAGGTAACATATTGCTGTCTTTGCAACCTTTTTTTTTTTTTATAATTTATTTTTAATTTTGAAAAGTAAAAGACAAATAAATGAAATTGTTTTCTTCAGTTTCATGTTCTCATCCCTGTCTGTTATTTGCTCCTCAGACCATGAATAAAGTCTTTGAGCATGCTGGAGATCTTGTGAATGTAAAGGTGGCACATAACTTGATGAGGTTAATTGCTGAGGGGTTCGGAGAGGATGATGAAACTGCTGATGCTCAGCTGAGATTCTCTGCTGTATGTAATCTTGATATTGCTCCTCATATATACCTGTCCATGTATATAATTGGATTTCTGGATGTCAATAAAGTTGCAATTTGTTGGTCTTTTTACATCTTTTTCTGAGAGTAATATTAGACTCCATTTGCATAATGCCGAAAACTTTTTCAGATTAGGTGTAATGTCAAGTGAATCTAGGTATCATGGTTCGGAATCAAGGTCTAATGTTAAAGTTTTTAATTCCTCCTTATGGGTATTCTTTTTTTCTTTTTCCTCTCTCTTTTTTGCTTGCTTCCTATGGATATGTCGAAAACAGCTTGAGAATACTGATTTTCTGATGGTCATTTATCTTTCATATAATTCCAGCCATAGCCTTGCAATAACTCTGACTCAGCCACTATAAAATAATTCCAAATTCCAGCTAAATGGGCCGTTTCCTTCTCCTGGAGCTGGAATTGCTGGCAGTGCCCGGTAACCCTGAATTAAAGAGTCCCTTCTGACCCGTCCATAATTGTTAGCCATTCTAAGGCCCCAAGTCTAATTCTTGCACAGATATGTTTCTCATCAATTAGATTTGAATAGACGTTTATACTGCAAGCCTCTTGCTGTCCTTTTTTCATTTGTTTTTGTTAATTTTATTAAGGAGTGTATTTACAGCAACTGAACTAGTACTAAGAAACTGCTAGTTTTATTTAATCTTTCTGTCTATCCATTCTCATCGAAAGGTATTTTTCTTAGCTAATTATTTATTTTTTGCTTTAATTGTGCAGGTACAGTCATATTTGCGTATTCTTGCAGAGCCAAAATTGCCATCAGTATTTCTTCAGGTAGATCACACCTTATGTACGTATGCCCATTAGGCTTCAGTGCATGGACTATGCTGAAAAGTTGTATCTCTGAAGTGCTGTTTCTTATTATAGGTCATTTGTTGGGTTCTGGGGGAATATGGAACTGCTGATGGAAAGTACTCTGCTTCCTATATCATTGGAAAGCTATGTGACGTTGCAGAGGCATATTCCAACGACGAAACTGTTAGGGTATCCTTCTAATAAACTCTTGATATATTTTCACTTTTTTATTCCTTTTGTTTTTTGGTAAGTAGGATAGTTAATGGCAGTGATCTGTGTTTGTTTCATTCATGTGGCCGAACCTGTCTTCATTTTCCTAATTACCATTACCAAATATATGTTACGATGAACGAAAATACTGGTCTCATGTATGCTTGGAGCTTCCTTTTTCGGAATAATTTCTCAGGACAATAAATTTTTATGAATTGGGAGGCTCTAGACAAATAAAATTGTTTCTTTTGATCTGTTTTCAGCAGTCTTAGTGAATTTATGGACATATTTTCAGGCATGGTGGTGTTTGGCCTTTCAATTTCTGTTGCCTAGTCTTTCAAAGGTCATTGTTTATGTTACTAACTTGCTGAATCTGCCAGACAACAATTACTTGGTCACAGGAATTCTAAAATGGTGACTGTTTTTGTTGCTCGTTATATGCTTAGAACTGCTTAAAGGTTTTTCGTTTCTTCTCTTTTTAGTTGTAATGCTTCTCCCTATATAAGTTTTGTTGAAACTTAGTTCATAAGATGAAAATTGTTTCCCTTTTCCTTTTCTTAGTTACTTGAAGAGTAAGACTTTATTTTCTGACGAGTGCACTTTTCTTGCGCCTTTGGGAGTATACTAGGAGATAAATGTTTTGATTTTGGAAACTGTAGGGGTCTGGATGTGAACTCTGGACCTCTTGGACGAGTAAGATACCCTAATGGCTGCTTCACTGCCGCTGATCCATGGCACTTTACTAGGAACAAATGTTAAATGTATTTCCATCTCTTTTCATTTCTGTGTAAAATGTTTCTTTCTTTCTATATGAATTTTTTTGGGTATATTTACAGACACACATATAGGGCGTGTTTATGTATCTCTGTGTGTGCTTAAGCTATTTTCTTTCCCCATTTATATGGTCTTTGTTTTGATCTATTTATGTAGTTGCTGATATGCAATGAATTCCTTTGTTTTCTTTGAAGGCTTATGCCATTACAGCAATCATGAAAATATATGCATTTGAAATAGCAGCTGGGAGAAAAGTAGATATGCTACCTGAGGTGCGTATGATTATACTAAATCTTCTTCTTGGAGCAAAGTTTAATTAGTTGACTG
Source organism: Ficus hirta (assembly GCA_038430175.1). Lineage (NCBI taxonomy): Eukaryota > Viridiplantae > Streptophyta > Magnoliopsida > Rosales > Moraceae > Ficus > Ficus hirta. Next base: position 3,738,014 of record CM076586.1, on the reverse strand, counting down.
ATAGCTGGTTCACCAATCCTTAATGTTTTGATAAAAAGAAACCAACGAAAGGAGACTAAAAAAATTCTAACAATAATGGGTATATTGCTCTTGTTTTTTATTTTTTTTATTTAAGGTATATTGCTATCATTATTTTTGTTATTAATGTCATAGTGAATGGGAATGTACTGCATATTTCTTTGGATACTTTTACTAGTTTAACTTCTCTATGGTAATTGGTTTGTGTAATGGCTTATATAGTTTTCAAGAAGCGGAACAAACATTGAGATGTTTTTCCTTATGCAAAGTTGGCAGGAGACGGTTTAGTTACGATATTCTTGATGTGCTAGGCCCAAGTTCTAATTCAAAATTCAACTAGGATCTATGGAGTTTCCTGGCGACTAAATTCGTTATGTTGCACGGTATCTGGGAATAGGCAAGAATTTGTCTGGATCTTTGGATATAGCTTCTTAACTCTTATAACCTTGGAAATCAGTGTCATAGTTTCTCTGTCAACTCTGTAGAATTTCAGATTCAATATTCATAATATGTTTTAAGAACAGCTATTGAATAGCTAGTTAATATTTTCTAATAGCTATTAAATATGGAAAATTTCGTACAGTAAGGAAATTTTGACTGTTTGAGTGATTCACAATCAATGATGCTTTTCCTTCTAAGGGGATTTGAACATTCTTGAATCTCTTTGTAGCAGTTGATGTTTGATTTTTGGAAATTTGATTTGATTTGTATGCATTTTCACGACATATCTTATTCTGGTAGAAGCAGAATCTGGTTCTCTTGTTGTGAATTGATTCCTTACAGAAGAATACCACCGATTACTAACTCAAATATATATATTTTTAGTGTCAATCTTTGGTTGAAGAACTCTCAGCTTCCCACTCAACAGATATGCAGCAACGTGCATATGAATTGCAAGTTGTGATCGACTTAGATGCTCATGCTGTTGGGATTATCATGCCATCAGATGCTAGTTGTGAAGATATTGAGGTCATACCTTCTTATATCTATTTTAAATTTATTATCTTAGAACATTTTGTTCAGAGTTCTTTTGTTCTCTTTTCTAATTTCTTACGATATCAACTTCCACGTCTCTTGTTTCTATGTGATTTGAAAATGGTTGTCTTGTTCGTTAGTTTGCTTTTTTTGAGGCCTTATATTCACGTCTTAAGTTGCGTGGTTAAGTTTTGGATGCAGCTTAATCACATAACTTGTTCATGCCATAATTTCGTTAGTAAGACCATCTCCAATGCGAACGCTAATGCCCATGCTATATTTGGCACCAAAAAGTGTGAAAGTGACATATTTCATATGTTGTTCTATTCTATGCTTCAATGCATAATGTTGTTTTAAATGCTAAATCTAATGTTGAAAGTTCGGAAGTGTAATTTGCCTGTATCTCTATTTCCTTTTTTGCAGATTGACAAAGACCTTTCATTCCTCAACAATTATGTTGACCAGTCAATAGAAAAGGGTGCTCAGCCGTACATTCCTGAGAGCGAGCGCTCTGGTGTGCTAAGTATCAGCACCTTGGGAAGCCAAGACCAACATGAAGCATCAAGCCACGGTCTCAGATTCGAGGCATATGAGCTTCCAAAACCACCAGTGCCATCAAGAGTTACTCCTCTGACCTCTTCAACTGAAATTGTTCCACAACCCGAACCATCGTATCCTAGGGAGACCCACCAGGCAGCACCAGTGCCATCTGTTTTAGATGCAGGGCAATCAGAACTTAAGCTACGGCTTGATGGTGTTCAAAAGAAATGGGGTAGGCCAACGTACTCCTCTTCGCCATCATCTACTTCTACTTCTACTTCCACTTCCCAGAAAACAACAAACGGGGTCGCACAGGATGTTGCTAGCAATGCAGGTTCAAGAAGCCGAGAAACTTATGATTTGAGAAAGCCTCAAGTTGAAATTTCCCCAGAAAAGCAGAAGCTTGTTGCTTCACTCTTTGGAGGTTCATCAAAAACTGAGAGAAAGTCATCTACTGCAAACCAGAAGACGGCTAAAACCAGTAGTAGCCATGGTGCCGAGAAGCTTCAGGTGCAAAAAGTGGCGACCATAGCCACTGAAGTTGCTGTTGACAGGACAAATCATCAACCACCTCCGGATTTGCTTGACCTGAGTGAAGCACCTGTTGTAAATGCTCCTCTGTCCGTAGATCCGTTTAAGCAGTTGGAATCGCTTCTTGATCCAGCCCCAGTTACATCAGTTGTGAATAATGGTTCGGGTGGTGCCTCGAAAGCACCTGATCTAATGGGATTGTATGGAGATTCTGCTGTAAGTGGGCAAAGTAGCAGCAGTCTGGGATTCGATATAAACGTCACTTCTGAATTCTCAAGCGTTGCCAGCACTGATGAAGGCAGAGATACGGTTTCATACCCCGTGCAATTAAGCAAAGGTCCAAACACAAAAGATTCCTTGGAAAAGGATGCCCTTGTAAGGCAGATGGGGGTGAACCCATCAAGTCAGAATCCGAATTTATTCAAAGATTTACTTGGGTAAAAGAAAATATGGCATACAAAATTCACAAATATGGACTGTGCAGGATTTGAGTATTTGATTTTCAATTTCCTTTTCAGTCGGATTGCTATCGGAGAAGGGCAAAGAAAAACTGTAAGAATATGTTTTACGCGCGAGTAGCTGACACAGCCCACATGGGGGTTTGTATTTTGATACAGGCATATTGGTTTCTAGAAAATTGGTCATGGTCGGTAATGCATAACGGGTGGGGTGTCATACACGGCCAGTCAGCTAAAAAAAGCTTTTCCCCTATGCCCCTTCTTTTTTTTTTTTTGTTTTTTTGTGAAGTGGAGAGGTGTTTGGGGCGTAACGGGGCATAAGGAAGTTCTTCTAAAGTTTCCATTTTCTTTGCGACATGCTTGTCTTGTTTCGTGTCGTCTTGTCTTATTAAATTAGTGATGTATTAATAAGAGATTTTTTCCCCCAATTTTTATCAAAATTTCTTTAATTGGTGTTCATTTGCGTTATAAACTTTAGTTCTTTTTCGAGAATGACAAGCCTTGTTCCTCTTGAACTCAATGGATAGAACATTCCATACTCTCTTTTTTCTTTGTTTCCTTTTTCTTTCTATTTTTGGGGTTTGGTTTTATTTTTTAGTCTTTTTGGTTTTTAGTTTTTATATTGTTTTGTTTTGTTTTGTGTGGGAATGACTTAAGATGCATAAAATTAAATAATGGAGGGCAATTCACCGGTCATTTACTGCAATTTTAATATGATTATGAGTGAATTTGCAAAGTAATAGCAGCATCTTATGAACATTACAATTTTCATATCATCTTCTTGTAGGCAAGGTTCAGGCGTGATCTGTGCAACAATTTCTGAAAAATGGTAATAACTTTTCTGGGTTTGTCACGTCCCTTCCAGAAAGAGTGAAGGACTGCTCTCTGTCAATCATCCCGTCCATCCTAATTCCACGGTTGTGAATAACTGAAGGACAAAAGTAAAAATTTGCTACCGGTTTCAAAGGTCTTGCTGGTTTATTTATTTATTTTTTATTTTTTAATAAAAAATGTGAAATGTAGCAAAACGGTCGTTCGCTATAACAGAGGAGGCAAAGATAGATAGAGAGAGGTGAAAAAATGACAATTAAGAAGAGGTGCTGCAAGTTTTTAGAGGAAGTTCGGCACATATCCATTCCTTCCAACATCAACATTTGTGATTCCTAACGAATTTCATAACATCAACTTGTCCTACCAATAAACCCCTTCCTTTTTGAAGTCTCCGATAACAAACTTTTTTACTTTTTCTGAAGTGTGGGGCAAAGTATACCCTCTACTTCTACATCTAACTAAAGGCGAACACTCGGCATTGCAAGCATATAGAGAGGCCCCGCCGGTTATAGTTGTTGCGAGCCGAAAAAACTATGTTTTGGTACTTCCATTGATTTTTAGACAAGGGTAGGGATATGACAATGACATGACAATAATGGATAAAGTTGTCTCGACTAGCAGAGGATGACATTTTGATGTCATCAGTTCCGGCAGGCATGTTCAAGGTATGATGCATTATTTCCGAATGTCAAAGTTAAGAAGATTGGAGAAGCTTTGAATCCAAGATTTGGAGATTTGGTAGGACATGTTCAGGGTCATGTTTTATGGATTAGGTAAGAAAAAGTACACAAGGAGTGAGAAAGAAAAACTAGGGATTCTTACTTACCCTAACTTGGAATTTTTTTTCTTGACTAAGAGCCCTCCTATGATGATTATACACTGGAAGCTAAAATATGTAACATTGACCGAGGATCAAAATCGTTCACGCTCATTGGACAAGGTCAGATGACCTAAATGTGGAAAGGAGCACACAAGCAACAAGATTTGGAAATCAATCAAACCACTTTGACTCTTTTTGTCCTATAGTCCGGAGGCATTCCAGCTATTCTAAGTAAGAGTTACGAGGCATTTTGGCACAAATGTTATAATCCCGGAGTACAACATGTATATTTTATAATTAGCGTTATGTTGACTTTAGTGACATAATCAATGAGAGATTCGTAAAATTTTTCCTTAAAAAAAAAAAAAAAACATCAGAGTGTAACAAACAATTTGAGTGGGTGGGTTTTGGGTTGGGGGGGGGGGGGGGGGCGCGGTGGAAGTTAACCATTGGATCCAAAAAAAATCCCAAATTCAAACCATACCCAAATTTTATAAACAGAAAAAGACAAGTTTCCTTTTTGCTCCCTGAACTTTGGTGTTCTTGTAATTGTGTTATCTAAACTTTGAAAACTGATAGAAATACTCCTTGAACTATGAAATGTTATCAACTTGGCTCTTTCTATAAGTTAAATGGATGAAATTGCTGACATAATGATAACTAAAGTGAAATTTTATAAGATCAAACTTTATTGTTGTCCCCCTAAACTTTACTATTCTTGTAACTTTATCCATTGAACTTTAAAAACTAGAGTTTATACCTCTCAAGCTTTAAACAGTTAGCAGGAATACCACTCGAACTTTAAATCGTTTGCAAAACTATCCCTTGTTTCATACTCTGGTCATATAAGACTTGAAAAACTTTATTTTTACCCCATAAATTTTACTACATTTGTAACTTTACCTCCAAACATTGAAAAACTAATACTTATATCTCTCGAACTTTAAACAGTTAACAAAATCATTTATATTTCGTCTAATTAAAACCGATGTAGTACTATTAAAATAAAATTAAAATTAAAATTAAAATACTTATGATAAGAAAAATAACCTTAAAAATTTATAAAAATTCAAGGGATCTAACTATACACGTCCTTAAATTTTTTTTTAATATATATATATATATATTTTATAATGACTTCAATTTTAAAAACAAATCTTAGCTAACAACACCGGAAAGGATGAAAGACATAAAACAAATACAAAACCAAAATATCGAAGCCTAAAAATGAGTAAAGTGTTCATAAGATTTATTTTTAAAATTAAAGTCATTACAAAAAAAAAATAATAATAATAAAAAAAGGAACTTGTATATTTAGGTTCCTTGATTTTTTTAAAAAAATAATTTTTAGTATAAAAGGTAAATAGGATATTTTAGTATTTACATAGTAATATTTTCTTATGTTCCCTTGTTTTAAGATTTTTTTTTAAGTACAAAGATTTTAATTATAAATCTTTTATTGTACTATTTATAAGTGATTTTGCTAACAGTTTAAAGATCGAGAGGTATAAGTACTGGTTTTTTAATGTTAAGGGATAAAATTACAAATGCACTAAAATTTAGGGGGTAAAAATAAAGCCCTTCCAAAGTCTTATAATGCCAAAATATTAAACAAGGGACATTTTTGTTGGTGGTTTAAAATTCAAGGGGCATTCTTACTAATAATTTAAAATTTGAGGGGCCTAAACATCAATTTTCAAAGTTCAAAAAACAAAATTACAAGATTATTAAAGTTAAGAGGTCAAAATAAAGTTTATTCTTATAAATTACACTTTAATTATTGTCATATTAATAATTTGATCCAGTTAATTAATAATTTGATCCATTTAACTGATAGAAGAAGTAAAAATGATAACATTTCATAATTCAACAGTATTTTTACTAATTTTTTAAACATCAAAATTTATGGAGTAAAAATGAAATTTGTTAAATTAAAAAAAAAAAAAAAAACAGACCAAAATCCGGTAAAATAAAACTATTTTCAAGCTCTAAATCCTAATTGCTACCAAAAAAAAAAAAAAAAGAAGCTCTAAATTTTAATTTTGACGATACTCACATAAAAAATATAGAACTTAAGATGGATGGAAATTGTGAAATGAACGAGGGATCGTTGAGAGAGGGTGAGGTCGGAGAAAAGTGACGGCTCCGGTGGTAGGCGACGACGCAGGTGGTGGTCGGCGTTGAATAGCCCCCAATTTTGAAGTGAAGTTGTGGTAGAGATTTGAAGCCCATCTTTTGGAGTTGTTTTCTCTCTCTTAAGTTTCAGAGAAAAATGGAATGGAGTTTCGTACACAAGACATGGGAGAAGTGGGCTTCTGTAAGTGTCGGTGTTGGGTCTCCTCTGAAAGCCGCTCTTCTTCTCAACTATGACCCTTCTGCTCCTTCTCGCTTGCTCTCCACCATGTATGTTTTTTTCTTAACTCCATTATTATTATTATTATTACGTCTTTCTGTTTGTTCCTTCTTCCTTCTTTTTAATTCAAAACCATATTATTTTGTATTGTATTAAAATGTAAGATTTGAAATTTGGTTCCCATTTCGCAGTGCAGAACAAGAAGGGATTAATGCAAATCCCACTGAGTTGTCCCAATTTATAGACTTTATTAAACGTGACTCCCTCCACTCCGACACCTTCACCTTCATCCTCGGCCCTAACCAATGTAATCTTTCTGTAATTTTTTTTTTCTGTAACTACTCAACTAATCATGTGATGATTTGATTTGAATTTATATGCCCTGCCTTGATAGAAGAGTTTAGTCAGTAATCTCCATTGGAAAATTGATCATTTTCTTAACACAAAGAAGATTGCTTCGAGTTTAGCTTATTTTGTCATAGAAACAAATGACGTCTCTTTTTCATTTCAATAACATTCTATTTCTCTTCTCCCTTTTGAGGTTTCCTGTTTCCTTTAACTAACCCGTTTTCTTCTTGTTGCAAACGAAGAGAAGAAACTAGGCTTAATATAAATGCTCGTTACAGTCACACATCTTAGCATGTTAGGGTGCAAATGTGCGTACTAGTTGTACTATCAAGTGAAAGGAAACCGTCTTCATTATCATATTTGGCTCTCAGGAATCGTGATTGTGTTACTAGTTACTAGGTTTAACCATCGTGGTACACGTTAATCCTCTGTCTTCCTACATCTGATTATGTTATGTTTTATGTAGTAATGTTAAAAAATTTACGCTCTCGATTTTAAATGACAGATGTTGTGACATCAATTCATGAGAACTGGATGTCTGCAAGGTGCATGAACACATCAAAGCCTGCTGGTGAAGGTGCTATTATCATGCAATCCGCGGCATTTATATTGGTCGCTCTGTGAGTCCATACATCCATTGTAGTTTTACAGATGTACTTTACTTAAAAGATGTTTGGAGTTCTTTCTCGTAAGTTGTGACTTTGGCATTTGTTCCTTGCAGGTACGAGGGTTCAATTGGCTCGGCATCTCGTGCTATGGCGGCTGTCGATCAGTTTGCCGGGCAATTAGGCCGAAGAAATCTATAGATACTTCTCTTCGCTTGCCGGTACTCTAGTTTATTTACTAGATTCAGGTCCCTACCTAATGGAGCTAGGCTAAGAGGGAAAAGGGGCCATAAGTTTCCTGCTCGAAACAGATTTGGGATGAGCAGACTGATATTTTTTTGTGGGAGGTTTGAGATTTTTGATTAGTGTAAGTGGGTTGGTGTGTGTGATTTGATTTTAAGCATTAAGTTATTCCCAAGACTCAAATGTATTAATTAAGGTGTAATGAGCTAATACTAATTACTATTATTAGCAAGGCTGTGGAATGTTTGGACTGAATTACGCTGAAATCCGTCAAGTTTAGTCTCTCTGATATCCGTGGAATCTTCGATCTCTGCCCCGCCCCCCTGAAAAGGAAATCACTGATATTATATAAATCTCTTGCTTTACAAATTTGTCCTTCAAATAAGTTTCAACTTTCAAGTAGTTGAAATTTGGTGTTCTTGTCCAAATCTTGGATTCAAGAGCCTCACTATTTAGTTGCATCATTCTAACTGTCATATACTTCACATAAATATAAGTAACACTAGATGATATAATCAAATGCAATTTCTTTCTTTCTTTTTTTTTTTTTCCACCCTCTTGTCACTCTAATATGTAATGTTATTTCTAATACTATCTCTATTTCTTATCATCTTTGTCATGCTTTAAAACTTGTAAAAGTGGGCTTCTAGAAATTAAATAAATTAAAAATAAAAACATGTTATAATTGATCACATAAAAATATATGGACAATCATTAATAAAAAATCAAATATTAATTTTGACATGGTTATTCATTATGATACATTTGTCATCAAAATTAATGTTTGACAAATTTGACATCATGAGAGTGAAATTGAACGAATTTTCTGAGTAGAATTGAATTAGGTTTTTTTTTTTTTTTTTACATTTTATTGATGGCCACTGAATTTTCTGCCATGGATGGTCGACGAGTATATGAAAATGAAAGGACGTTAAAAAAAAAAAAAAAGAGTTGTGGGGGGGGGGGGGGGGGGGGGGAATTGACGCAAATACTGTCAAATGGAGGTTAGAAATGTCAAATAAACAAATTGCAAAAAGAAAATGAAACAACAGTTGGCAGTTTGTTTGTTGAGGGAGGGATAGTTGGTGACTCTCGTCGTCATGTCATCCCTCAGATTCTTTCAATTCACTCCCTCCCTTTCATTCCCTGCCAAACACTAGATACGAAATCTTCGAATCTTTTTTAATTAGAATCCACTTTCCTTCATTTTCCCAGCTACCAAACACAGTATTTGACTCCTGCAGCAACAATTTCCGTTAATTTTTGTTTTTAAATCCCAAAATTCCAAACTCTTTCGTTTGTCTTCTAGTTCTACAGGTACTTGCCGGCCTTTCATTTGGAATTTATTGTCTTCTAGGGTTTGGTTTATTTATGTGCATGGAGCTCATATGATCACCGGATCGCTTGAGCTTGAGAATCCTAAAGCCATGGAACCTGTAGATACTCGCGACGAGGAAGCTCCTCTTGTTGCCATTGTTGAAGCCCCCAAGAATCACCACACCAGAGATGTTTACATTCTCAGCTTCGCCTTCTTGTTCGTCTTTCTCGCTTATGGCGCCGCTCAGAACTTGGAGAGTACTGTCAACACCGTCCGTCTCTCTTCTCTCTCTCTCTCTCTCTCTCTCTCTCTTTATTATTTCTATTTTCTGATTTTCTTTTTCTTGATCTTCGGTTCTATTCAAGACGATTTGTTCTTATCATTGCTGTTTTCAGCTCAATTACAGAATTTCATTTGTTCTAATTTTGAATCAGGAGGAGGCTTTGGGGACGACTTCGTTGGGGATTTTGTACTTATCATTCACATTTTTCTCGGTGATCGCTTCTTTGGTTGTTCGGCTTCTCGGCTCAAAGAATGCCCTGGTTCTTGGGACTACTGGTTATTGGCTCTTCATAGCCGCAAATTTGAAGCCAACTTGGTAATTGTTTCTGCTTTTGTTTGTCCTAAATAAGCCTTGTTATTACTTATTGGTTGTTGTTTCTACTCGTCGTACTTTTGGGCCATGTTCACTAACTTGTAATGGACTGTGATGTGAAAGAGTTGTCTAAGATCCTGCTTTTTTGCCTATTCGGGAGTGAAATTTAATCGTTTCGTACCTGTACAAAGAAACATAAAATTGTGATTTATTCCAAAGTCAAAAAGGAAACAAAACCAACGGGTGACAATCCCTATGAGGTTGTATAATACTATTGAAGTCTGATAATTCATTTGTATCACTTTGATATGGAAATTTAGGCTTAAATTTTCTACTTAAGTGATGATATTCCTCTAAATCACCCCATGGGATTGGCTTTCCCTATCTGATTCCCTGTCATGTGGGCCCCGCCAAATTAGCGTTGTAAGTATTCAAATAAATGAGAGAGAGTTTCCCTTTCCCTTTCCTGATAAGTAAACATTGCCCTTTGATTTTCTGTTTAGCTTTATCCCGACAACCAACATTGATATACAGATCTTTGGTTGTAAAGTCAACTACTTAATCATAAAATCCAAAGTTGCCCAGTGTGAGTCATGATCAAAGAAATCTTTGCAGTCTCCAAAAAATAGGCTCTCTTAATTATCTATTATAATGTGTGTATTTGCTCATTACAGAATGAAGAGTTTGGTTATAAAAAATTCCCAACAATTGTCAGCTTATAATCTTCCTTGAGATGATGACTTGTAGTTTTGAAAATGCATTGATGCATTGTTAACCTCTTTAAGGAGCTAGATAGAAGTCCTTCAAGACCTAGGATTTTAAACCTGTAGTTTAATGACGGGATGATATTAGGTAGAAACGACAGTTCTTGTCATATCCAATTCCAAAAACTGTCAGTATATATACTTTTGATATATAAAGAGCAGCCGGATATCTTGTCAAGGTTGGCACAGACGTGAATTTGCTATATGTTATGGTGGGACACAAGTAATAATAAAGTACTTTAATTGATCACTGCATAGATTCTTGTATGTTTGAATTGATCTCTAGGGTTTATATAGCCGTATCTTTGACCATAACGTGCAGTTGTTTCTGGAGCTCGTAAATAAAATTTGTCAATATGAGTATGGAAATATCTAACCATGTACTCGTGGTTTTATTTTCGAACTGTTCATGCTTTGTTATTGAAGAATGAAGAGTCTTCCTTGTAGGTATACAATGGTTCCAGCTTCATTGTATCTTGGTTTTGCTGCTGCTATTATATGGGTCGGCCAGGTGCAAGTCCATCTTTCTTTTTCCTTTAAATCTTTATTTCTTTTTAGTATTTACTCCTTACTAAGTGTGTGCCGTTCAGGGAACATATCTAACATCTACTGCCCGAAGTCATGCAAGTGACTACAACATGCATGAAGGAACGGTTATTGGTAACTTCAATGGAATATTTTGGGGAATGTTTGGCGGTCACCAGGTGAACCTTTTTTAATAGAAGTGTTTGTATATATATATATATGTATGTATATAGTGATTGCTTTGATGATGCATTCTGTATTGCAAAGTGATAGCTTTTTTTCCTTTGCAGTTTGTTGGAAATCTCATCTCACTTGCCCTTCTCAGAGATGGAGTGGTATGTTCCACCTTTGTATATTTAGCTTTGGATTCTGCAATTCTTTCTTCTTCTTTTTTGATATAAGGGGAAAAAAAAAAAAAAAAAAAAACCTTTACATTGATTGCAAAACCAATTACAAGGAAAAGAGGATAAGGAATTCTCTTAAAAATAAACAAAAGCCTTAACTAAGTACAGTGTTACTACAAAAAGCTCAAAGGGCATACATCAGGGATCCAAAAGTCAAAAACAGAAACAGAACCATCCCTCAGCAGTGAAATCCTTTTTTCCCTATGACGTCCTTCTAGTTCAAAATGATCAAGGAAAAAGGAAATCCCTTAACGCCTTATCGGATGCCCATAACGATGCTAGAATGTCAGCCTTTTCAAAAACATCTATTGCTCCCATTTCCTTTCCTGAAAAATTCTGGAATTCCTCTCCATCCAGAGTCTAAAGTAAAGAAAGCACCGTGCATCTCCATATAGCTTTTTCCATTTTTATATAATCCGAGCCCCTCCCTTTTCTCCACCATCAATGATTTACAGCTTGCTGGAAATGCCCAAAATAAGCCTACCTGCAACAATTTAAACCCTAGGTGCCTTGATACATGGCAATGAAGCAGCAAATGATGAATTGATTCTTTAGCCTTTCTGCAATTCTCCCTTTTCATTTCCATGCATATATTATGTTTGATTTGAAATGTCATGAGATGCTTATGCCTCTATCTAGTAGCTCCGGCTGAAAATATAGCTATTTTTTGTGTCAGTTTCGTCAAGTAAAATAGCTACGGTAGTAGGTGGACCTTAATATTTTTCATTTATTTTCTTTGTTTATTATGATTATTACTGGGTGAAGAAGCATAGGCGTTGTTTACAGAACTGATTAGTTAAGTGCAAAACATAGATGATTATGCACTTAAGTGACAGAAGCACAGATGAAGATACTTACCTTAATATCTGTTTTCATGGATTTTTCCAGTAGGCATTGATTCCTATTTCCTACATGTCACAGCAGGAGGGAAGTACAAGCGGCACTACTTTATTGTTCATTGTATTTCTTTGCAGCGCAACCTTGGGTGCCATTCTTATGTGCTTCTTACATAAACGGGATGGTAAAGGAGACGAGGGCCATCAATATTCTTCCAACATGTCATATGCTTCCATGTTATCTTTGTTGAAGTCCATTATCACTCCATTGTTAGATGTACGGATGCTATTGATTATTCCTCTTTTTGCATATTCAGGACTACAACAAGCATTTGCATGGTAAGTACTTAACTATTCCATATGGTGTACTCTCTATTAGCAAGACCACTATGGTTCAATTATTTTATTTCCCTATTCCATTTTTTCAGATTTTCCTTCTAAATCAAGGAACGTGTCATTGAATTTGTAGGTCTGAGTTCACAAAGTATATCGTTACCCCCGCATTGGGTGTGTCTGGTGTTGGTGGTACAATGGCAGTTTATGGGGCATGTGATGCAATAGTATGTATGCAGTATTAAGCACTTTTTGACACTTGCAGAATTGGTACTTTGGCTGATTTTAATTCCTACGTGATCCCTTTTCCATGAGTATCTACATTTAGTTTATTTATTTTTGTTATGGGAAACAAGTAATGTTTTTTTTTTAAATAATGAAGCGGAAAAGTTAAAAATATGGAGGAGGAGCTCTCAGAAAACAAAGTCAAAGAACTAAACTGATTAATAATATGACACTTTAGCAAACAAATAAAAAAATTAGGCACGAGAGATATGGACATACCCAATCTTTAAATAGGAAGTATGCTTTTAGAGGAATATGATATGTTGTAGTTGTGCTCCTATATATTTGTTCTATCATAATATATTGGAATTATCGTGTTAGTGTTCGCTGGCCGCTGGTCGTCTTACCTCTGGTCTCAAGTCAATCACTTTGATAGTTTCAGTTGGTGCTTTCATCCAGGCTATTGTATTCCTCTGGCTTCTCCTAAATCACAGGTAGTCACTAATCACTATGTTCAGGTGGTGTCGTAAATAGATATGGTTTCACATAGTTCGTTTCTTTTACAAATTAAAATATAATTTGAAATCCCTCTCTCTCTCTCTCTCTCTCTCTCTCTCAATTATTATTGTTAACCAACATGTTTTATTTTTACCATGTTATACAGTGTACCTAGTGGAGTACTTGGGATTTTATACCCAACTCTGATGGCAGCTCTATTGGGCATTGGGGATGGGGTATTTATGACTCAGCTTAATGCTTTACTTGGGATACTTTTCAAGAATGACACGGTACTTGCCAGCCCTGTACTGATGAACATATGTTTTTTATTTTTTATTTTTTTATTTTTTACCTTCCAATATTCTACATCTCCATAATTGAGAATTGAGAATGCTCCTCCATACAAATCTTGTTATTGCAACACGATGCTTTGACCATTTTGTGGTTTGAAGCTATAATAACCAAGTGTTGTTGCATTTTGGGGGACAGGAGGGAGCGTTTGCGCAGCTCAAGGTGTGGCAGAGTGCTTCCATTGCATTTCTGTTCTTTCTTAGTCCAAACATCTCATTGCAGGCAATGCTTTTGATTGTGCTTGCCGCAGTACTCGTATCATATGGTGGGTTTCTTGTTCTAACTCTTCTGGTCGAGAAAGCGTTTTCCTCATCAAGTCTGTGATCTTTTAGCACAAAAGCACGTCAAAAAATATATAAAACCTTTAATTGCTATGTTGCTGTTGCTGTTTCTTGTAAGTCTTGAATCTAGTCATTTTTAATTCTACTGAAAAGCAGAATCAGAAATTCCAAGAAGGATGCTGCTCTAGTGCCAAAATCTATAAAAGAAGAATTTTAACTGCAAAGCCAAATTCCATTGAATAGGTCTTTGCAACTTTCTAAAATTCCTTGTAAAGTTTTGAGAGATTAGTCCAACACTCACGTGTTATGTAGCATTAGAAACTCAGAGTTAGTTGCACGTATCAGCATCTATATATGTATATATATGCATATATATATATATATATCTCTGCATTATAAAAGGTAAAAGGCATGTAACATGTATTAACAACGTAACATAAAAAAAAAGTGATGTTTCATCTTCTCCATGTAGATAGCTACATACTATATGCTTGTAAATGTTGCATGTTATCTGGATATAAATGTAATAATGCGCTAGTTTGCATGTACATGACATGTGGATTGTGGACTAGTCCCTCAAAATATTAACTAGGAGCTATAAAAATAACCCGTTTTACATATTGTGGAGTTGCCCTGCTTTTGAAAACGCAAGCCAAACCTAACTTTGAAAGTTTTCAAAAACAAAAGTGCAGGCTTGTGGTTTATGTGTTTTGTAGACATCGGTTGGTGGTAAACCTTTCTTTTTTATTTTTTATTTTTTTCTTTTTCCTCCTTCAGTTAACACCATATTATGATAAGATATATACTGTATTCTCCAAGATTAACAGCGTTTTAGAGGTAATACACTGTTTTGGTAGGCCTGGTACTGAATTTATGTAAGTTCGTTTTTTCGAGCTAGGCGTTTAATGGCGCATGTAAGAGTGGCAGCTCATATATGATTAACTAATGTCTAATCTAACCACCGAGTGGGATGATCTAGTGATATTCGATTATTGTGGTGGGTTTGTTGTCAAAGTTCGAATGTTGATGACCTTCTTTGAAGATCTTAATGGGATTGTTTATTTCTTGTCAACTTAGTTTTCGATTAAAAGTGTGTAACTTGAGGATTTTATATGGGAAGATCTGTTTTTACTGATCTAGTACACGATATAGAATGTTTGAGATCACATTCTCATGTATCCTGATGTTAGTACATTTTGTGGTATTGG
The DNA here is from genome assembly GCA_038430175.1 of Ficus hirta. NCBI lineage: Eukaryota > Viridiplantae > Streptophyta > Magnoliopsida > Rosales > Moraceae > Ficus > Ficus hirta. The sequence goes on along the minus strand of CM076586.1, from coordinate 3,722,954 downwards.
GATGAAATGATCCTTATCGAGAGGTAGGGCTAACTCTAAGCCTCACACAAACATTCTTGTAACTAACTTCGCCGTCTTCCAATACTTTTTACTTAAAAAAAAAAAAAAAAAAAAAAAAAGCAGTGGCTAATCTATGAGAAATAATTGTTGTACCTTCTTGATGGGTTAAATTTGCACTCGAATAAGTGGAATCCCCTGAGCCGAAGCAAATTTGACTGGAGGGCGAAAGTATCATATACTCGTGGAAAAAGCTTGTCATTAACCGCCCTTTCTAGTTATCGGCTTTAAAATCTTTTGTTATAACTTATCAGCAAAATGTGAAAACAAATGTCTCGTGTTTATTATTATTATTATTATTATTATTATTATTGGCAAAGTCAAAGTCTTCGTGCTTTACTTGCAAGTTTTATTTATTTATTTTTTTATTTGATAATTTGCTTTACTTGCAAGTTGGTTTGGATACAATTATTGATACCAACTGTTAAACAGCATAATGCAAATTGACTATGCTTAAAATAATAATAATAATAAAGCAAAACTTGACTAGTGTCAAAAACTAGGTTGGTGATATAATGAAACTTGACAAAAAGGCGATCAGGGTGGCCATACAGTGAGCAAGTAATGCTAATAAATGGATGATAATGCAAGTGATAAACGATACGATTTATTTATGACAAGATGTATGATTAGTAATATGATGGTGAATAAAATAAGAGTAAGAATATCAAGAACTTAAATATAAATAAATATATATATATATATATATATATAGAGAGGATGACTGTGGTTTACGGCACGTGAAACTCGTCGGACGGAAACGACAATGAAGTTGCAGCCGTAGGATGAGAATTGAATGGCCACGGGAGATTGAGGAGGTGGAGGGGCAGCTAAAATTTCATCAAAGTCGGTTTGCAGGAGTAGACTAGGTGGAAAACAAGGATTATGTATATATAAGCTGAAAAATAAAATAAAATAAAAGAAAGGAAAAGCTGTTGGGGCAGGAAAAAGGCAATTAATGGGGATAGATATAAGAAATATTATTGTTGAGTTTGGAGACGCTACAGATAAATATAGTACTATCGATTGATAAATGAATCACAAATAAAGATTTTATATCACATACTCAATATGGCTTATCAAATATAATGTAACATATAGTCTTACACAATATTTAATGAGATGTTTGGATGTACAATTATATATAGCATTTTGCTGTCTCTTTTCCAACTGTCCGTTTGAGGTGGATTTTGTTTTCAAATCCACTTTTTCAAAATTTTACTCACATTTCTTTTTCATGTACTTTTTTAATTATCAAATCAAAATTATACATATCACCAGCATCACTTATTTTAATTATCCTTCAAAAAAAGAAAAAAAAAAAAAACTTTTTTCAAAATTATCCCAAACTCACGTTCTTAAAACTCAACTCAACAAAAGGTGGACAGTTTTCAAGCCAAGTCACCACCATCAACTGAACAAACAACTGAGGTCCGAGTTCCATAACAAATTCAGCAACAAACCAGGTATAGTATTTTGAACTCTGACTTCAACCAACTTCCATTTTGATAATTTTTCTGAACCGTTCCATTCTCTAATTTACCACTACTGCTGCAGGAAGTACATCTCATCCAGTGGCAGACTCGAATCAAAATATCAACACCAATAACGCAACCATTCAACAATGACCACTCTACAACTGATAAGTTTTACAACAAGTTATTGTTGTATTACTTGTTTGGATTGTAACCCGACTATGTTTGCTTGAATTTATCTAATTTCCAAAATGTAACGATGATCGTAATCACACTACCATGTCGACTCTAACCATCCATGGATTGTATTAATAAGCTATAATGCGTACTATTTTTAGCTTAATCTTGTTTTAGCACTTAACGTTACTTACATTAATTTGATTTATCTAATTCTTACTACATCTATTTCTATCTTTAATTCTAACCCAGCAAATATATATACATATATTTTTTAGCTTCCTAAATCAACCGCCTAAGGATTTTGATCATATACAGGACTACAACCTTCAGCCAAAACACACTATTTCTTCTCTGTCTGATTTGGGTAAACGTCTTACCAAACAAAGAAAAAATTAAATTAAATTAAATTAAAAAAATAAAAAACACTATACATTTCCGAAACCAAATATACGTTCTCCAGTCCATACATTTTCATGCTTGCTCTAAGACAGGGAATTGGTTTTTCTTTATTAAATCCATTTGTGACAACGCTTCTCCTGCTTGTGTACACCACATTTCATCAATGTCACAATCTATTGCAAATAAGGCTACAAGATCTCATTCTTCTTCTTATCTTGTTTAAAATTACCATTCACACATTACATCCCCATTTTTTTACAATTCTTTGACTGACATTGACTTTTTTTTTTAATATTCTTTTACTGACATCTAGACTTTTATACAATTTTTTTTTATTGACAACATTACTTGCTTTTTCCTTCACTAACTACCCGGGTCTGCTTGCTTTCTGACCACCCTAGGCTGCAACTAGGAGCCGGATTGTAGCCGTTGCCGTACAGTAGAGTCACCGTGTGTGTGTGTGTGTGTGTATGTATATATACTAAAATCACATCGGAATTAGAGTTATTTTATTTTTTATTTATCAGGATTTATTCAAGTTCTATAGGATTATTCAAGATGATGTCGAATTTAATCAGTATTAGGAGTTCGTTTATTACTATGATATATATCATAAATAAAGTGAGTATTTTTAGTTTTCACTGAAAACTTTCATTATTGTTATTAAATAAATATAGTTTTTCTTGATTATTCTCTTTTCTTACTAAATTCGTCTTCTCTCTCTCTCTCTCTCTTTTCCTTTACACTATCTTCGTCATGCATCACATTATTAATCTTCTTTTTAAACAATTTCCTTTATTGCGAAAAAAAGTGGTTGCAATTAGATGGTGACCTAAAACACTTGTCCAAAAAAAAAAAAAAAAAAAAAAAAAAGATGGTGACCAAAAATACATATTCTGGTAGAAGGCTATGAAGAAGTGAGATGTGTGTGACCATCAGAATGTAACGTGGCCATCACTTCTCTATCTTCTTTTATTTATTTATTTTTTGGGTGGTGGGATATTATTATTATAATTGTTACATTTATTACATGAAGTTGGCCTCACATGTGATCCGGTAAAACCATGAATGATGAAGGTGGCGGTGACAAAATGAACAAGTTTTGTGATAAAAGAAAAGGCTGTTATAAGAGCATTGTGACATGAGGGAGCGACAATTATAATTACTTACTAATTAGAACTAATTATACAACCGTTTATTAATTCAAACATTAATTACATCTAGATAGGCTTTAAATGAAATCCACATGCACCATACTATTCAGGACATTGAAAAGTGACGGGAACAATGTAATAAAATTTAATCTATACTACAAAACACCATTTTAGTAGGATCAATTTTCTAGCAATAAAAGTGAATATCCATTACAATAGATAATGTCATTTGTATTATTGATTTCGTGCAGTGAAAGTGTTGTTGAATTTTGACAATATTTTAAGACTCAAAAGATAATGTGAGAACTCTCTTATATCAAACAACATAAAGAAAAATTCTCATTATTATTTTTTTAAAAATTTTTCTCAGTTAAGTATGTTTGGATTGTATGTCCATTTTTTGGAAAGGAAAATTTTCTTATTTAAAATAAGAAAGTTATTTAATTTTGAGAATGAGATGGCTTCCTTCAAAAAAGTAAAATATAAAAAGAATGAAATAGCATTTAAATGTGTAAATAATTTTCCTTTTTGAAAACAATAAAGTTATTTAAAATAAGAAGAAATAATGCCTGAAATAGTGCATTAGATGAAGATTGTAAAAAGATTCCAAAAGGATTCTATAAAGGTATTGTACAAAAATAAATTTGAAAATAAGATAGCTTTCCTTTTTTAAATGAGAAAAATGATGGAAAAAATTTTAAAAAACCCTCTTACTATTTTTTCTCCTTTTTTCCGAAAATGGACTTGCAAAACAAACGTGGTTGCTTTCAATTTTCTATCTCTCTTTATAAACAAAACAGTAGTTTCTTTCTTTCTTTCTTTCTTTTTTTTTTTTTTTTTTTTTTTCAAGTTACATTGTTTAGTTTAATATATAGCTAGATACTTTTAAAAGTTTTATAATAATTTTCTGTAAAAGAGAGTTTTACTTCAGACTAAAAACAAAATGTTATTATTTTCTTATTAAAATAAATTTTTTATAAAGAAATAATACTACAAATGTGAGTGCTATTTTTCCTCAAAATTTTGGTGAAGCATCTAATTGAAGTCTTTAATGATTCATAGAATGTTTATTATTCATTTGAAAATATTCATTGATAAATTATAGTTAGAAGATAATATTATTGTTGATGAAAATGTCCAAGAATGTTATAACTCGCTAGCATAAGCTCAACAAGTAGGAGGGAAGGAGTTTGATTAAGAACTTTCAGATCAAAACCTGCAAGTGTTTTTTTTTTTTTTTTAATCTATGATTATGAGTTGGAGCCATAGATCCTATATTTAAAAAATATATATCATTTTTTTTGAACTTGAAGGAGGGAATATTCGAACTTTACACCTTGTGATGGAGTCAAACGTAAAATTATTGTTAGATTATATATGTAACCACATCAAAATTGTTAATTTAAAAATAAATTCATAATAATTAAAAAAAATTAAACAAACACGTTATAATAATTTAAATAACATAAATTTAATAATTTACATAATCATGACACGTGCTTTGCACGTGGTTTTAGCTAGAAATATATAAACAGACGCATGCAAACAAGGATGGGAATAAAAGAAAAATAAATAGGAATATGGTAGAAACAAAGTTGGTGAAGGATCGTTGACCAAATGTAGAGGATTTTTTAAGTCACCCAAAAATGGTTGAAGATAGATTAGATCATGCACTGTAGCTTGTGTCAATCTCACATTTGAATATGTGTTATTAGTTATAGATAATCTAAACCATAAGAGATTACACAATTATCTTACTAAACTCTAAATAAATGATGAACTAGAGGAATGATGGACGAGAGGTTTGGGAACACAATCAATTCGTTCTTTTAATAAACAAATAAATAAATAAACCAACAATCAATAGTCAGAGTTGATCTTCTGTCAAGAACTCAACTCCTAACTAGTATTCGCAATTTATTTTGAGAATTTTATGATTGGATATAAGTTTATGCAATCGGTGCTATATTTTGATGAGTTAACTTTTGCAATAAAATATAGCACCAATTGCATAAACTTATATAATAATTCGATTATCAAGAATAAATATGCAATGTACTATATCTTCTTTTTTTAATTTAAAAAAATTGAAGTGGGTGATGGAAACTTTAAACTCCAACTTCGAGAGAATGATGTGAATTAACCTTTAGATTAAGTTTTTAATCACTAGAATGCACTAATATGATCTATAAGATTATTATAATAATTACTATATAAGAATTTTGATTAGGCTGTGACTAAAAATAATAATAATAATTAAAAAAAGTGCCATATCTGAAGTAATTTTTTTTAAAAAATAATGTTATAAAAAATTAACGCTTATTTTATTTTTTTATATCACAAAACAATTATCTCACAAATTATCATATAAATTGCTATAATGTCTAACATTATCATAATCCCCCTTACGTAAGCAGTCAAACATATCCCCTCTCTCTATCTCGTCTTCCCCCACACCTAAACTCCTAACTTCACAATAAGTCGTTAAGATTAGGTTCCCCTCCACTCCAACTTTCTATCTCACCATACATTTATATGTGTGTGTGTGTGTATATATATATATAAAGTATATATATATATAATATACATATATATATATATATGTAGTTATCTCCAAAATACAATGTACTTTCTCAATATCACAAACATGAAGCTTCTCCACCCATTCTCATCCATCATCTCGCGCTTAACCTCGCGGTGGCCTCTTCTCTTCTACGCCGCCGCATGGACCATGCTCCTCACCTTGACGGTGGCCGTCGCCTCCTTTTCTCCCGAAGTGGCCTTCGTTTCGGCAATTTCCTCTTCCTCCTCCTTCTCCCGTGCCTGCGTCGACCCCGACATGTCCGTAAGAGTTCCGTTAGACCTGCCGGCCGAGATTTTATGCCTGCCGGCTCACCGGTTTACCAAGTCTAAGCTCGATCTCATCGTGCCGCCAATCTTCGCGGCGGTTGTGGTCGCCGGCTCCGCTTTCTTGGTTCGTGCCCTTGCCTTGTGGGAGGATGATGTGCCACATATTTGACCTTGAGAGTAGCTCTAGAATAGTATTACATAATCTTCAAATCTCTTGATATTATGTTTATGTTATTATTTACATTCACTTTAGGTAGTGTATATGTATTGATTTTGTTTCACACTCTTTTGGTGAAACATTTATTCAAGACTAATAAGTCCAAATTTAATATCTTTTTCTAAGATGTATACGTGGGTAAATGGTCTTTTTCTTTTCAGTAAATTTTTTTTTTAATAAATGTCCATAATTTTAGTAAATTAAAAAAAAAAATGGTTTTTTTAGTGGTCAAATTGACAGAATAAGTACATCAATATTCTAATGACCACGGATTATTTTCTTAAATAAAAAAAAGTTGGGCCAATTTCTATTCCAAACTACTTTTAGAGTTTGAAGCTCTGCATATCCCAAGCTCAAAACAAAAATGTAATATTTGCTAATAGATTTCCTCTTTATATTGAACATTCAACAGTCAACACCATGTAAGTATACATACATGGATATATAAATATATATATATATATACACATATACAACAACGGCTTTAGGCAAGGAAATTGGGCTACGATATAATTTGTCAACAAACAAAAGAGACCCCAAATGAAATCGGCTCAAGGAAGAGGTAAAAAAAGACAAGGTGGTAACTGATTTCAGTGACAATCCCACACTCAGTGCTACTAGCTAGGAACGGAAGACAAGTTCATTGCCAATAATAATAATAATAATATTATATCCGAGTAGTGATTTTGTATTTATTTGGTGATAGAGGGTGAAGAAGTAGAAGCTGCAGAGTGAACCAACATGTTGCTGAAGTCCCAGAGTTTGGTGGCGAGCTTTTGGTCTCTTGCATAAAAGCTTGGTGTCATCTCATTGCAATCCAGAAAGTACTTCCCTGTTACTCCTTTCAGACTCGGGTGGAGCGCCACGTAGCATGTTGTGGCTGCTCCCTGTAAATAAATAAATGAGTAAATTGTTAAGGAGCACAGATCTGATTAGTTTTTTCACCTATATATGATTTATTTGTTATGTGTAAGTTACCTGAGGTACATTCTTCCATAGGAGACAGGTGAAAAACTTCAATGTTTCTGCGTTTTCAATACGATGTGGCATCTTGTCAATTCAAATTGATAATCTTAAAAGGATGTGTTTGTAAATATAGGAGAATACGAAGTCGAAAAGTTCATTTCATTTTTTCCGGTGTGACTCGTGTATAAATGAGAAAGAACATACTCATTAGAAGTGCTGAGTGCCTCATGAGAGGCGTCATTATAAGTCCTGGATGGACTGAATTGGCTGTGATGTTCACCCCCTCTTCCTGCACCTCAAATTCAAGAGTTAATTTGAGTTTTAGTTTTTCTTTCGAGGAATCGAGAAAACGAGAAAGAGAAATTTAGAGAGAGAGAGAAGAAAGAACAACAGAGACCAAAATCTGAATACTCAGTGCCGTAAAATCAGTTAACCAAAAAACTTTGGCTGATCAAAAACAAATTTGAGTCGGAAAGATCACCTGCAAGCGACGCGAGAGCTCCTTGGCGTGTAATATGTTTGCTAATTTGGATTGTCCATATGCCCTCTTGTCAGAATAACTGAAAGCTCCATAGACAAAATCCAAAACATAAATGAGTCACTTAGAACATCGATATTCACACGAAACATTGCAACGCCCATGTGAATACCTATCCTTATCGTTGATCTTATCAAACTGAATTCCATCTTCACAAGTGTGGAGGTGAGCTATTGAGGATAAATTCACAATCCTTCCTTCGATTCCGGTGGTTCTTGCCGTGTCCTTCATTTTTTCGAGGAGGAGGTTTGTTAAGAGGAAATGACCTGGTAAATTCAGTTATGATCAGTCAAGTTGAAACCAGCTCTCCAGAGTAAAAAAAGAAAAAAACAAACGATTTACTGAATGATGTACATAAAACTTACCGAGATGATTTGTTGCAAATTGCATCTCTATTTCATCTTCTGAAAGCTGGAAGGGGCAAAACATTACCCCAGCATTGTTTCTGAAAGTTTAAAGCAATTATTATTATTTTTTTTTAGTGTTAATTTTCGGTAAAAATGAAGATATTTGTTAAAGTAATCAACATGAGAGAGGAGCTCATTACATCAAGAGGTTAAGGGGAAGTTTAAGAGCATTGAAATTATCAACAAACGTTCTAACGGACTTGATCGAGCTCAAGTCGAGTTTTAGAACATCGACACGAGCATTTTCGATGTCTTTGAGAATGAGTTCTTTAGCTTCATTTGCAGCCTGTGCGTTCCTTGCAGCAATGATCACATGAGCTCCGCGGAGAGCTAAAACTCTTGAGGTCTCCAATCCAATCCCACTTGCCCCTCCTGCATTATGTTTTTTTTTTTTTTTTTTAAATTTTTTAAATTTTTGTTAATTTCTTTATTCTTGTCTCTCATTAAAGAAGAATGTTATTTAGGCCAACACTGTGAACACAATTACCAATCACATCTCCAAGAGTACCAGACAGAATTTCATAACATTAATAATAAAGATAATTATTTAACGACTATTGGCAAACATAAACAATAATTATATGAAAACAAAGGTCGTTAGGAGCGAAACATATTATTATAACTTGACTACACTAGAATATCAGAAACAAGACGTTCTTTTTTCTCAATGCCTTCACATAAACGAAGAAAATAATGTTAGGCCAATTTCAACACAATTCAATGTCGAAATCAACTAAGCAGCATTTAGGTGGGCCACACAGATTTCTATTTTCATTAAAAAATAATAAAATTTAATGAAAATGCAAATTTGACTTGTAACAATTTTGACAATAGTATCTTGAACCATTTTTAACTTCCATTTTTTTTTTTTTTACTTAATTTTATTTATGAGAACAGACATATATATATCTTGGCACATGGTCGTGAATTAATGACAAGTGAGAGAACAAAGAAAAACGACAGTAATGAACATACTGGTGCCATTTACATAAGATTCAACTCTTGTCGGTTCCGATATGTATAATAGATCCTGTTATCGTCTACCTTTTTTTTTTCCCTACAGTAAAATAATAACATATTTTAACCAAATCACAAATTGAAAATCCAAGATCAGAATCCTTGTGACATCACAGCACATCCAAGAATAGTCAACGAAGACACCTTTGACGAACACACAAGAAATCACAGAAATGCAAAAAGAAAAGAAAATAAATTAAGAAACCAGGGAAAAAAAAAAAAGAAAGAGGATGAAGATGAAATGAAGATGAAGAGAGAGAGAGAGAGAGAGATGAAATGACCAGTGACAATGGCAGTGAGTTTGGAAGCATCAATCCCTTGAGTGACCTGCTCGGCCGTGGAGGCTGATCCAAACCCACTGGGCCCTGGCCATCCTGTCACCAATGAAAATATCCCCATCTTCTTCTTCTTCTCTTTTTTGTTATGCTTTTGTGCGCCAAAACAAGAAGAAAGATAAATATGTGAGCAAATAAAGCAATAGGAATGATCAGTATATCTATGTCGACTATGTATATATATGTAGAGAGAGAGAGAGAGAGAGAACAAGTGCAAGAGGAGAGGGTAGTCGTAATTTAGGTGATGAACATGAATGCTGTTAAATAAATATATAAATTTTATATCATTCTTTCTTCTTCTTCTTCTTCTTCTTCTTCTTCTTCTTCTTCCCTTTTTTTTTCTTTTTTTTTTCTTTTTTCTTTTTTCTGAGAGAAGAGATCACTAGCTAGTACTAGTAAATGCTCTCGTCGGTGATCAAGTGATCATGTTAAATACTCCCAACGACCTCTCAACCACTTTCTTTCAAATTGCCCCTTTCAATGGGCACAGCTAATATTAGGATAAAGGTTGCTAGTTGTTCTTCATATGGAAGGTATTTAAACACATATATATATATATATGTGTGTGTGTGTGTGTGTAAATATATTTATACAATATTATAAAAAGGAGAATAACTCCTACTGTTCACCTACATTTTGTCCAAATTTTAGACAAAAAACTGTACATTCTTTTTGTCTTCCGGTTTTTTGTTTTTTAGACCAATTTTTTATTTTTTATTTTTTCATTTAATCCTTTTTTCGTCATGACAAATTTTTTTTTTTTTCATTTTAGTCCCATCTTTTTCATAGCTTTTTCATGATTTTTTTTTTTAGGTTCTTTATTGATTCTTTTTTGTACTTTGGTTTGTTTATTTTACTTACTCTTTTAATTTTTCTTTATTTAAATTAATTTTCTCAAATATGTCAAAACATGTATATAGTACATGCTTTAGATTAATATACACATATATATATCTGAAGGCCGGCTAGTTGTGTGGTTAATTAGTAAGAGTGATAGTTGACTCACATTACCTCTAATTCTTGGTTCATACTTTATGGATGGTTTGGTCTCCATTAGGCAAAGTCGGGATACGGTCATGAGTATGTTTGTTTTTATCATCTTATTATTATAGTTTGCTTGCAAGGATCAAATTTCTTTTAATTTGTGATGCCTTCTAGACTTAATACCTCCCAATATCACTAATAAATAGCGATATAATCGAGGTGCGACTCTAGTGTATTATTTCTGAAAATATACCCCCACCACGTACTTCACTTTTAAAAGCAAAAGAGAAGTCTCCATAGTATCACAAATAATATTGAGAATTCTGTAATAGGATACGAAGATATTCTAATATTCTTATATTAAAAAAAAATATTCTAATATTTCAAATCGTTAAAATTTTATCTTTTTAAATTTCCACACACTTTCATTTTAATTTATTTTGTTATATTTTTTAGATGATTGTCATGTACCCTCAACAAAATTCTTTTGGCAATTATGTTAAATCTCCAAATTTCTAAATCATAAAGAAATATATTTTTTGTACTGGTATTAGATGTGAAATTATTATTCTAAATTTATAGAGTTGGAAATCATTTATTTATTTTTTATTTGAAAAGAAAAGCTCTTTTTTTTTCTTTTTTCTTTTTCCTTTTCCTTTTCTTTTCCTTTATCTTTTTTCTTTTTTTTTTTTTTTTTTTTTCCTTTTTCAACAAGAAAACAAGCGAAGGTCAGCAGCCAAAATTAATTATTGTAGTGACAAGCTAAAGCTAAAGAGTTGAGTTACGGCACACACTTTTGTTTTGTTTCCAGCTAATTTCGTACTAGACTGCTTTACTGCTCCTTTGATCTCAACCACACCACCTATGCCAATGTTGCCCTCTCCCTATTTTCCAACAGTTAAAAGTCAACTTCTTTTCCCTCTTTTCATGGACACTAGTCTTTATCTCTTCAAATGAAGGGATTTATATTTATGTATTTTTTTATTTTTTTAATAAATATATTTATTTATGTCTTTGAATTCTTAGTTGATAGAAGATAACAATGTTACTTTGTATGTATGTGTGTATATACTTATTATACATATATGAATGAGCTGTTATCCGACACTAAATATTGCTTGTAACTTTTTTTTGTGGTATATTGTAATAATCAAATGTTTCAACTATAATAATTTTTAATAATATTATTTGACTTTTATATTAATGCAAATAGTATTATGTAACAATATTCTAAATAAATATTATATTTAAATCAATTAGTTGTTATAAATTTTTTTAAAAAAATTATAACTGTCAGATGTACCCATCCATTGGATACGAAACATTTCTATATGTATATTGTAATTTGTATTTGTGTAAAGTTCATTCACAGTTCTCCTACTAGTAAATCTTTTTTTTTTTAATTCGTAAAAATAGACATATCATTATCTATTCGTCTTTCTTGTTGAGGTATGGGTGGTGTGACTGACTAGAGTGACCAGTATGAACAGTATGACTGATAATATAGTGATTTCATCAATCTTTATTCTTAGGCATTTTGTTGGTTTTTGAGTATTTTTGTTAGTGTTTTATGTTGTTTATGTTGTTTTTGTAGGAGAATTGCAAGAAGGAACAAAAAGAGGATAAAAAAAGGCACCAAAAAGAGGAATCAAATAAGCAAAAAGCGGACTGCAGAGCGCCAAATATCTACTGCAGCACGCGCTTAAACTCCCAGGCTAGAGCCAATGCAGCTGCAGGCTACAGCGCACAAAAGATCCACTGCAGCCCACCCTTGCCTTGTTTCAAGCACGCTGCGGCCACCTCTTCATCTGCTGCAGCCCGCCTCCTTGTGAACCCTAGCCGCTATATGCGCGCTGCAGCCCCTTTTTTATCCGCTGCAGCACCGCACACGTGGATGACTGAATTTGAGGTGAAAATAAGCTGATTTTGAGAGGGTATAAAAGGGGTGTTGATGGTGTAATTTGATGCGATGACGGGGTGCCTTCTCCGGGGATGAACTGGTCACCTTAGGGCGTTGGGACCAGATTTTCGTCACCTGGATGGCCACTACCGACCATAGCAGATCAGACGATCTCAAACTTTTCCCCAGGAACCTCACCGACCGGTCTTGTTACCTCCGCACTGGTGCTACCCGTCAAGTACCCCCGACATATAGGTATCGGGGTACCCACCAGTGATCCGGACTGAACATCCCAGGCAACTAGTGGGCACCACCCGCTCTATGGGCCCCTCACTGTCCGCGTCACACCGCCACGTACAGGCTGATAGCAGTGTCCTGGCGTGACTCCCGCAATCCGTCGCCTGACACCTGACACGCTGCCCATGACCGCGCCTGTCCCGTCACCATTATCCGCCTCCCGCTCAGATTGGTACAGTGCTCCTTTGTGCCAGAGCTAGCCCACTCTAGTGTCTCTCGACACTAGACCATGGACATGCGGCATCAGCTTATTAGGCATATGGTGCCTATACATCTCAAGCTTGTTTATCCGCCGGGAGTACTCGGAGTTCGACCCGACCGGGTCATTCGAACTCCCGAGCCCACAAGAAATGTCTATAAAAAGAGGGCTAGCCCACCTACTCATGTATGGACAATTTTCCTTGCCAAAACTCTGCCTCTCCGCTTGCTCATCAGTACCCTCATTGACTTGAGCATCGGAGTGCCCGTGGCAGACACTCCACCGGTGTTCCCATCACTTCAAGGTGCTTCCCTTTTGCAGGTGACCCACCGCAGAGTGACTGTGCAAGACCGATCAGGCCAAGCAATCACATCGGGTGTTGTGCTGGAGATTTTCGGCATCAACATTTTGGCACTAGAAAGAGGGCCCCTGCCTTTTCAGCAATCACAACCTTACCACCCACGTTCCCCACTCACTCGATCGCGATAAAGCCATGGGCGAGCCAGCCAGCCAGGACATTCAGGGCCTTGACAACCCTACTCTAACTGGTTCACAAAGCACCCAACGACCCCAGCGTCGGTGAGGTGGGCGAGCACAACGCAAACCTACGCAAATGGAACATCCAGAGATTGACCAAGACGGTGCGAGTGCTCGTGGACGCATTCCGAGAATCACAAAATATTCAACTCAACCAAGCACAGGAAGAAGCAACAGAATCTACGCCGACCAGACAACCCAGGTTGGCCGGCAGACCTCGGAGGCTATCGTCCGTGGCTGACTGAAGGAGTAACTAGACCAACGGGGGGAACTTGAGGGACCAGCAGTGAGACCAGTGGTATCACCTGGGTAGAGAACTCTCGAGGAGCCGCGACAACCAGATCACTTGTTCGAGAGTGGCCACACCACCAGTGGCTCCGAGAAGATATGACCCGAGCCAATGTCGGAGGGACATCGTGAACGTGCACGGGAGAACAACCTCCGTGTTTGATCACCTGGGACAAGCTGGAACTAACCAATGCCGAGGCTGAGACCGCTCGATCGATAAACCTACAGACAAGGTGGACGACCAGAACAAGCTGGACCACCTCCAGCGACAGCTCGACTTGCTGGTGAGCCAGCGGTATGGGTTAGAGCAAGTCGGGGCGGTCGACCCTCCCGTTACCCCAGAGATCATGGCTACGCCTTACTCGGCCAGGTTTAAAATGCCAACTGTAGCATCTTATGATGGCTACACAGACGTGGACGAGCACCTGGAAAAAAACCAGGCTCACATGCTCATTCAAAATGCCAATGAGGCCGCCCTCTGCAAAGCTTTATGCTTAACTCTGACTGGAGCCGCCCAGCAGTGGTATCGAAGACTGATCTCCTGGTTAGTAGATTCATTTAAACAACTGGCTGATGCCTTCGCGGCAGCATTCCTAGGCCCAAAGACTCGGAAGATGGAGACCTCGTACCTGTTTAGAATCAAGCAAGGCGAGAGTGAGCCACTAAAAGAATACCTTGATTGTTTTGATAAGACCGTCATGCAAATAAAGAGTTGTTCTGACGATACCTTAATCCAAGCTTTCTGGAAAGGCGTCAAGGACAAGAGGTTAGTTTGTACATTCACCTATGAAGTCCCACCAACCTTCGTGCACATGAGGGGAATCGCCAGGAAGTATGCCAAAGCAGATGAGTATATCAGGGGACGGGACCTAGTAGCTGGAGAACAATCACGACTACCCGGAAAGAAGCCGAATAAAAATGTAGTAGAACAGAACCAACCAGAGAAAGGGAAGGCTATAACGGATGTCAGCTGGGCTGAACCTACTCCGGGGCCAAAAACTCCGACAAGGAGGTTTCGTCAGTATACTCCCCTTGTTGCCACCACTGAGCACGTCCTGAATCAAATTTCCGACAGAGGGATACTTCGGGATCCACCACCACTTCGAACAGACTGTGCAAGAAGAAAGCAAAACAAGTATTATAATTTCCACAAAGACGTTGGCCACAACACGAAAGATTGCATACAACTACGGGACCAAATTGAACTGCTGGCTAGAGACGGCCACCAGTGGGAATTCGTGGAACGGGTCATTACCCCGGTAGGTGCAGCCAATAGGACTGCTCTAGTTCAGCCACGCTCTAACCTAGGATCAAGTAACCGGATGACTGTTACAGATTCTGAGCACGTTGCCCACACCATCTTTGGAGGAATCACTACTGGTGACACCGCGAGTAGCCGGAGAAGTTATGTCCGCGAGGCCAGGCATGTTGCTAGTGGAGAATATATAAACATTGCAGAGCACATCGCGAAAGTCTGTCGCCAGGACAGTACTACGATCACTTTCACAGACGATGAGGCCGACAAACTTCTCCACTCGCACAATGACGCGCTGGTCGGGGAAATCCGAATAGCAGACAATGTTGTCCGCCGTGTCCTTATTGACAGCGGAAGCTTAACCGACATTCTGTTCATGGATGCATTCACCAGGCTGAAGATCGAGGGGGCTGTGCTGACACCTGCCCGGACACCGTTATATGGGTTTGCTGGCGAGTGCATCCAAATGGCTGGCACTGTTTGTCTCCCAGTTACTGTTGGGGATGGTTCCGAGAGGGCGACCCGAATGGTGGAATTTCTGGTTGTAGATCGACCATCGGTCTCCAACATTATTCTGGGGAGGCCAACCCTCAATGCGCTAAAGGCAGTGGTCTCGACTTATCACCTGGTCATGAAGTTCCCCACCCCGAATGGCGTCGGGGTCTTCAGAGGGAACCAGAAAAGGGCCTATAAATGCTATATAGAGGCCGTGAACAAAGTCTGCTGTAAGGCGTCCCAACCAGCTGTCGTAACCACCATTTTAATGGCAGATGAAATTGACACCCCCAGTGGCGAGATCAAGGCCTTGAGTGACCTAGACCCTCGGATGCCCGAAGAGGAGGTCAGAGCAAACCTTAAAGAAGACTTGGTCCCATACCAATTAGACCCAAGATACCCAGAGAGAGAGGTGATGCTCGGGTCACAGCTCCGAGTGGATATTTGAGCAGAATTGGAACAGTTCCTACTGGAGTACAGGGATGTCTTCGCCTGGTCCCATGAGGACATGCCTGGAATTGACCCGGCCGTCATGTGCCATCAGCTGTGCATAAACCCAAAGTACAAACCGGTGGTCCAGAAGAGGAGAGTCTTTAATTTAGAGAGGTATGAAACCATTAACGTAGAGGTGAAGAAGCTGCTCACTGCAGGTTTTATCCGAGAAGTGACCTAGAGTGGCTAGCCAATGTGATCCTGGTCAAGAAAGCAAACGGCAAATGGCGGGTCTGTATAGACTACACAGACCTAAATAAAGCCTGTCCCAAGGACTGTTTTCCTCTTCCCCTGATAGGCCAGCTCGTTGACGCGACCGCGAGACACGAATTACTAGCTTCATGGACGCCCATTCGGGGTACAACCAGATTCCATTAAGCAAAATCAACCAGGCCAGGGCCGCGTTCACCATGGACCTAGGGCTGTACTGCTACCAAGTCATGCCGTCCGGCCTAAAGAATGTCAGGGTAACATATCAGTGACTAATGAATAAAATGTTTGCCCCGCTGATCAGAAGGACCATGAAAGTATACGTGAATGATATGCTAGTGAAGAGAAAACACGCGAGTGACCACGTCAAGGACCTCAAAGGCTGCTTCGATACCCTGCGACAATATAGTATGGAGTTTAACCCTGCTAAGTGTGCTTTCAGCATGGAGTCCGGGAAACTCCTTGGACTCATAGTGAATCACCGGGGCATCGAAGTTAACCCAGCCAAAGCACAAACTGTAGTGGAATTGCAATCCTCGCGCACGGTCAAGGAAGTCCAAAGGCTGACTTGGATGGTAAGAGCCCTATCCCAGTTCGTATCTCGGTCCACCGATAAGTGCCACCCGTTCTTCCAAGCGTTCAAGAGCAAATGCAAAATCAACTGAGACAGCGAGTGCGAAGAGGCCTTCCAGGGTCTGAAAACATATCTAGCAAGCTCGCCCCTACTTTCGAAGCCACTTCTCAGAGAAGTACTATATGTGTACCTCGCGGTGTCTGACAAGACAATCAGCTCTGTCATGGTCAGAGAAGAGAACAAAATACAATCTCCGGTCTACTATAATAGCAAGGCATTCCAAGGGGCTGAAGGAAGATATACCCCCTGGAAAACTCACCTTAGCATTGATTTCGTCGGCCCGCAAGCTGAGGCCCTACTTCCAAGGACACCCCATCCATGTCCTGACCAGTTATCCATTGTGCTAGGTTCTACAAAATCCCAAACTATCAGGATGAATCGCAAAGTGAGCAATAGAACTGGGGGAGTTTGACATCAAATTTATTCCCCGGACGGCAATCAAAGCTCAAGCACTGGCCGATTTCATAGCCGAGTTCACAGGACTTCCCGGACTAACGTCGGAGGGCGCAGAGAAGACTGTAGACGTTCCCATAGCAGAAGGTAGCAGGGCACCCTACCAGGGCACTGAACGGTGGAAACTGTTCGTGGATGGGTCTTCCAACTCGGAAGGCTCTGGGGTAGGGTTAATACTCAAAAGCTCGAACTAGTATAAGACCAGCCAGGTGTTCCGCTTCAACTTCAAGGCGTCCAACAATGAAGCGGAGTATGAAGCAGTAATAGCCGGTCTAGGCCTAGCCCGAGAACTCGGAGGGGAAGACATTGAAGTCTTTAGTGACTCGATGCTGATCGTTAATCAAGTAACCGGGGAGTTCCAAGCAAAAGAAGAACGAATGGTCAAGTACTTGGGGAAAGTCAAGACACTGCTAGACCAATTCAAAAGTCACCTAGCAACACGGAACCCTAGGTCCGAGAACAATGAAGCAGATGCCTTGGCACGACTAGCCTCGGGAATCGACATGGATCGTTTTGTCTCCTTCCTGGTAGAACGGCTCAATCAGCCCAGCATCGAACGAGAAGAACAGGTCCACTGCTCTGAAAATATCATTACCTGGATAGATCTGATCATCGACTACCTCACCACAACCAGGCTACCGGAGAACTGGGAAGAGGCCCGGAGGATCAGAAACACCTCGGCAAGGTACACTCTGATCAATGGGAAGTTGTACCGCAGATGGCACTCTACCCCGTATTAGCGATACGTCGGGCCAGCCGAAGCTGAGTATCTAATGAAAGAGATACACAGTGGGGTGTGTGGAAATCATTCTGGGGGGAAGATAAATGCCTTCGTCAAGGGTATTACTGGCCGACAATGGATAAAGACACTATGGAGCTCACTAAAAAATGCATCAAGTGCCAACAGTTTGCCAAAACAATCAAGTCCCACCAGGAGAAGCTCACCTCGGTAGTAAGCACATGGCCATTCGTCAAATGGGCTGTCGATCTGATCGGACTATTGCCGATGCCAGGTCACAGCTTCGATGTTGCCTTGTGAGCATAGATTACCTCACGAAGTGGGTTAAAGTAGAGCCACTAGCCTAGCAGACGGAGGCAAAATGTACCAACTTCTTATAAAAAAACATAATCTGTAGATTTAGGCTCCCACATACTATAGTCATAGATAACGGGAAGCAGTTCGACAATCCGAAATTCATTGTCCTTTGCGAGCAGTTTGAGATGAAGAAAGTGTTCTCCTCCCCCAAGCACCCCCAGAGCAACGAGTAAGTGGAAGCTGCCAACAAAACCATCAAAGAGAATCTGAAGAAGAATCTCGAGAAGCATAAGGGCGCTTGGATCGATGAACTATCTAGAGTGCTATGGGTATACCGAACAACGAAGCGCACTGCGACCGAAGAAACCCCCTTTGCAATGGCTTTCGGCATAGAGGCTGTTATTCCGGCTGAAGTGGGTTTACCAAGTCTCTGTGTTGAGAACTATGACGAAGAGGGCAATGCCGAGCAACTGATGCCTGAGCTAGACCTGATAAAGGAGAAAAGAGAACAAGTTCTTATTCAGACTGCTGCACACAACCAGGTGGTCACTAGGTATTACGACAAGAAATTCCAACCATGAGTTTTCCGGACAGGTGACCTAGTGCTCAAGAAGATATTGGTCCAAGAACCCGAGTTAGGCTCATTCGGTCCGTATAGAGTCACTGAAGTTGTCCGGCCAGGTACATATCGGCTAGCCGACCAGGACGGCACAATTCTCAGGCACCCATGGAATGCCGACCACCTCAAACGCTTCTACTAGTAATCTTCTTATTTTTCATAAATGATGTATAGAATGATTAAAAGAAATAAAGTTTTTGTTCGAACCAATCTTGTTTATTATTATAACAACACCATAAAAGTCTGCTCAGGCATACCACAAGACTCCATTGATTCCCCGACCACAGAGGATAAAGGTCCCAGCACTCGGCGTCGACCAGAGTTCGACTTGGGATTCATTCTAAGGAATAAACCCAAGCCAATCATAGGAGACATCTGAGCAGGACCTCCCAAAAGTCTGCTCAGGCAAACCACAAGACTCCAGTTGTTCCCGGACCATAGAGGAAAAAGATCCCAGCATTCGGCGCCGACCAGAGTTCGACTTGGGGTTCGTTCTAAGGAATAAACCCAAGCCGACCATGGTTTGCTCGGGTCAACCCAAGCAAACTGTTGTGCGAGCAAGGCCCCACAATAGTTTGCTCGGGCAGACCCCCAACAGTAAGGATAAAATAATTAATAATAACAATGCTAACAATACAAAGTAAAAATTAGATAGAAAGTGTTGAAAAGAAGTTCCAAAAACTTTTATTAACTTAATGAGGAGGAGGGTACAATTGGGGCACCCCTGAGCCCATAAAAAAAAATTTTACGATTACTGGTCAGTAGGAGCAGCCTGCTCGGTTGCGGCCGGGTCAGCACGAGCCTCCGGCTCGTCAATGACCACAATGTTCTCGGTCACGTGAACGCCCCTGGTCACCTCCCCTTCCTCGACTCCAGCTGCCGGCCCTTCCTCCTCAGGCACGGTCTCCCCAGAGATCTCGGGCATAAAAGACTAGTCCAACCCGGTCACCGTGGGATTGGACATGGTAATACCGATCTTCATGTCCCGCGTCCCCTCTTTATATTCAGTAAGGAGACGGGCCTCGAATTCGGCCAACCTCTAGTAATCGGCGACTGCTTGTTGTCGGTTCTAATCGAGTACAACGGGAAGAGCCTCATGGAAGTACTGCGAGTACTCATACCGGGTGGCGGTCAAGTCATCCTCTGCCCTTTTCCAGGCTTCCTCCGCCTTCCGGTGAGCCTCATCCGCCTTGATCGCCTCCTCTTCAGCCTTCTTTGCCTTCTCGGAGGCCGCCTTTTCAGCATCCTTCGACTTATTGACCTCTGTCGCCAGCGAAGCCACCTTTTCCTCCATGCAGTTGGAGTAGCCATATGCTGCAGCATTGCTTGAGAAAGCGAGGCAGACGACCTCGACCAGCTTATTGATCATTTCTTCGCTGGCCTGGACGTGGTCGGAACGTTGAGAAGATTCCGCTACTTCAGAGGTCAGGCGGTCATCAAACTTTGTGACAACCGCTCGTTGAACGGAGGATTTCCTCCTGACCAGCTCGGCACCAGAGACCAAGGCTGGAGGATTACGAGCCCTTGAATCTTCCCATCTACATGAACAGCGGGCTCAGATGGCGGATGCTCTTCTCGTGGCCTGATGACCCGGGCTACATGAGGGTCAGAAGGGGACCGGCTGACTGGGACTGAGCTCCCGGGATGGCTTTTGCTGCCATCACCCATTTTTGCAAACTTTTACTATAATTGGGCAACCCTGTCCTAGTCGCTCGGTCGCTTGCTCCCGCATTGTCCCAGCTCAGACATCCCCGGTTCTGCAAACGAAATATATAGTGATATTAATACTTGACCAGGAAAACACCTTAACAAAACAAACGAGTTAGACAACCTTCGATCCGAAGACCCCGCACTAGGTAGAGCCATTCGATCACCTCATCCAAGTCCTCGTCGGCGATTCTCGGACCTCAAGCCCTGGGGGAGGAACTATCGGACTGCAGACCATGGGTTGAGGTTACTGGCACTCCCCGCGGAACTTTGGACCGACCAGATGTGGTCGTGGCTTCGGTAGTGACAACTGTCCGCGCACTATAATGGACCATCGGGTCAGGCATACGTGCTGCCACCATGACCTCCCCGGGCCTCATTATTCTTGGGCGATCGTGCGGGTAGTCGGACATTGAAGACAAACCGAACCAGTTGTACTTGGCCAAACTGTCGGTTGACAGTAGCCAGTTTTGGTTTCGCTTTGGGTCCGCCTTCTCACGTAGTTTTTCGTTCTTCTCCAAATTGCTCATCTCAATGTGTGGCCCTCGTGTCCACACATACCCCCTCTTAAACATGATGGGGACTCACACTCGCCCCGAGGGAGGGACCTGGTCATAGTTCAGCTGACCATGTAACCACTAACCCGTCGCAAAGAACCACAAGTGGTTGTAGTTCTTGTCGGAGTCGGGGCAGCCAGCAATGAAGGTCCCCTGGTAACCTTGAAAATAATATGACCAGGCCGATGAAGGAGTCGTCTTCATAAGGTAGAGGTTTTGAAAGGCTCGAAACGGCAACTCCGAGGCGTAGTTCTTTGTCCAGAGAACGAAGTAGCTTATCAAAATCCGATAAGCATTGGCATTGAGTTGCATTGGGGCAACGTTGAGTCTGCGGAGCGCCCTCCGGAGGAACGGTGAAATGACAGGCGTAACCCTGCTCGAAAGAACTCGGTAGACAGTGCTATGTAGCTGGGGGGAGGTCGGGAAGGCAGGTCGTTTGGTCCCAAGACCATCATCTCCACATCATTAGGGATCCCGAACTCTTCTCGAAGCGATTCCAGATATTATGAGGTGACAGCTGAGGTGAAGTAATCCACCGTGTACACTGGGTGGTCACCTGCCCAGTCCACCGTCTCCATGTCGGCCATCCGGTACACCAGTATGCCGTTGATATGCAATGATCGGCTACGACCATGCTGGCGGGACTGTATGGTTCCCCAGCAGGTGCTGTGCTCTCGAAGCAGTCCGATCCCTCACGACCAGTTGTGATAGCCAGGCTAGCCATCCTCTCAGACGCGGCATCCCCACAGACCGTAAGGTCGACCAACGGGGCCGATTGCTCCTGGGATGCCCCATTTAGCTCTTCGATGAATGCAGGGTCTGGTATAGTGGCCGGCCCCATCTGCAGAATTTGTTCAAGCTGGCCTGCACCTTCTCTCGCCTAGCTGGTCGGCACGGCGGGACTATCCGGAGAGGGAATATCGGAGATATTTGATATGTAGTCCGATGTCCTGACTTCCTACTCAACTTCTTCTCTGTGCATGTCCGAACTTAAGCTTATGTCCGTAGTCGAACTACCAGTGATGTCGACATCTCCAGAAAGGTTGTCGTTCTCTGAGTCCGAAAAATGGTCGCTCATATTGAAAAATGAAAGGAGGAAGAATTTACCTTCACGGATTTTCTCAAAGTCGACGAATACGAAAACTCGACCAAAAATTATCGGTAGCTCTCGGCAGATCTCGACGGCTTTTTGCAATTGATGGAGAAAATGGAAGCACCCACTCTCTATTTATAAGGGTGGATTTGGGCGGGAAATCCTTTCGCGAATTACGTAGTGTCGATCTGACTTTCCACCGATCGTGGTGCGACACGTGGCGATGTTGACACGTGTCAGATATTTTTATACAACATGCTTATGACCAGACCAGACCAGACCAGACTAGACCAGAACAACGGCTACCAGGGCTGGCAGAACACATCACGAGAAGATCCGACCGGGGCCCGAGGCACGATCACTTATTAATCAGTTCATGGAGCACCCCTAGCCCGACCAGCCCAAGAATGCTTGGGGGGGTTATGTTGATGGTGTAATTTGATGCGATGACGGGGTGCCTTCTCCGGGGATGAACTGGTCACCTTAGGGCATTAGGACCAGAGTTCCGTCATGTGGACGGCCACTACCGACCATAACAAATCCGACGATGCCGGACTTTTCCCCGGGAACCTCACTGACCAGTCATGTTATCTCTGCACTGGCGCTACCTGTCAAGTACCCCAGACATATAGGTACCAGGGTACCTGCCAATGATTCGAACCGAACATCCCAGTCAACTAGTGGGCACCACCCACTCTGTGGGCCCCTCACTATCCGCGTCACACCGATGCGTATAGGCTGACAGCAGTGTCCTGGCGCGACTCCCGCAATCTGCCGCCAGACACCTGATACGCCGCTCGTTATTGTGTCTGTCCCGTCACCAATATCCGCCTCCCTCTCAGATTGGTACGGTGCTCCCTTGTGCTAGAGTTAGCCCACTCTAGTGTCCCCCGACATTAGACCACGGACACGCAGCATCAGCTTATTGGGCGTACGGTGCCTATGCAACTGAAGCTTGCCTACCCGCCGGGAGCGCTCGGAGTTCGACCCGATCGGGTTATTCGAACACCCGAGCCCGCGGGAAACGTCTATAAATAGAGGGTTAGCCCACCTACTCAGGTATGGACAATTTTCCTTGTCAAAACTCTGCCTCTCTGCTTGCTCATCAGTATCCTTGCTGACTTAAGTATCGGAGTGCCTGTAGCAGACACCCCACCGGTGTCCCCATCACTTCGAGGTGCTTCCTTTTTGTAGGTGACCCGCCGCACAGTGACTGTGCAAGACTGATCAAACCAAGCAATCACATCAGGTGTTGTACCGGAGATTTTCAGCATAAACAAGGAGAAATGTTTTAGGACTTGGGCGAGCTTTTGGAGACCCAAATTTTATAAAAACAAGAGAGAAAACTTTAAGGTTTTTAGGGCTTTTCTTGGAGATTTAAGGAGATTGAAGATTTGGGAGCTCGTTCTTCAACTAGTTCTTCTTTCTTCTACTTTCCTTTCTCTTTTTAGCTCTTGAACTTGTATATCTTTGAATTTGTTCTTGAACATGGGTTTGATGTTTGTTTCGAATTTGGTTATGGATTTGAAAACTTTGATGTCTAGCTAAACTCTAATCAAGGAAGTTTGATAATGCTTGATGACGACTATGTTTTGATGATTTTAACGCTTGTTGATTGAATCCCATTTTGAATAATTTGTGTTTCTCTATACTTTTTCCTAATTTGATTTTTTATTAAATTAGAGTTATTAGATGTGTGAAATTGAGCTTGAGAGAGTTAATTTTATATGTTGAGACTTGAAAAGCATAAACCATAGTGATATTAAGTTCGGGAGGCTAATATGATTTGGGTAATCACTAGATTCGGTTTTGCGTAATGAGTACTTAATTGATTGAGTTAATAGGGATATTAATTTGATTAATTTGGCATATTATTTTACTAGACACTCGGGAAATGGAGTGAAATTAATGTAGGAGCCTACGATTAATGATTTGAATGAATTTGATTATCAAGCCTTAAATTGGATAAGCATAGTTTAGTCAAGTGAAATCGAAACCCCCTAACCTCACATATCATCGAGTTCCCTTCAATCCATCACTCTGTTTGCATTTATTTACTTGATTCTTATTTGAAATTAATTGCTTAGTTTAGTCTATTTTTCATTTTACAATTGCCTAGATAAAATTAGATTGCTAATAGCCATAGTACTTGGCTTAAATTTGGAGAACAATCCTCGTGGTACGATAATCTCACTCAATCACTTTATTACTTGACGACCTTGTGTACTTGTGAGATTACATGCTAACACGACATGCAACAACTGATGATAATCACACATCACCAATAGAGTACCACACAAAAAGTTTCCATATTTTAGTTTGTTTTGGTACAAATTAGGAAAACTTCAATTTTTTTTTTTAAAGAATAAAACGAAGAACGCATTGCATTCAAATGTGTACATATACATTTTTCTTGTCCGCCATGGATGTTGGAAAAATGTTTACCCATTTCATCTATAATATATAGGGTAAATCTGTGATAAAGTCTTATTTATAAACCCTATCGATAGAGCTCATTTTTAAACCATTACGATGTAATCGAACTGCTGAGATATTGATTTGTGCATGACAACTATCATGCATATTACTTCATAGTATTATAGACTAATTAATAAATTAAACACATAATAAAAAAAGAAATTTAAAAAAAAACCAGATCTAGCCGATGAACGCCTGGTGGGAGGGAGCTCCTCACTGGCGGTTCAACGTTGGCGGGGTGGGGGCTTGTTGTTGTCAGAGGCATCACAGGGTCGGTCGCAGGTTGTCGCCTGGGATCATCGGGCTCGCGGGTGAGTGGTCCGTCGCCTGGGGTCTCGAGCCTCAGGAAAGGAGGGCCTTGTCATCGTGGGAGGGGGAGGGCCTAGGTTGTGGGGTGGCCGGATCTAGCTGCCGAGGAACGCAGGAGGGGAGGGGCTGGTGGCGTAGATCTGGTTTGGGGGAGGGGGGAGCCTTCGTCGGCATCGGCTGGGCGGGGCAAGGTAGGGTGGCGACTGGCTCGTCACCAACATCGGGGAGGGGGGCGCAGATCTAGTTAGCGAGGGTGGGGGGTTGTGTTTGTCAGTGTCGGCAAGGGGTGCATATCTAGTTGGGGAAGAGAAGAGGTCTTCGTCTGTGTCAGGGAGGGGGGGAGGCACTCATTGCCAGCGTGAGGGGTCTTCCGATGGACGGTCGCCGACCAGTTTTTTTTTAGTTTCTTTGATTTTTTTAATTTCTATTTTTTTTTTATTTTTTAGTATATAATACTATGTGGTAATGTGCATTATAGTTATCATACATAAATAATATCTTAGCCATACATAAATAATATCTTAGCCATTCGATTCTATCGTAACGGTTAAAAATGTGTTATATCGATAGGGTATATAAATGAGACTCTATCACAAACTTACCCTAATATATATAAAGCTGAGATATATTTCAACCAAACAAAAGAAAAAAAAAAAAGATATATGTATATTGTGCAAATTCTGATTACACAGGGACCAATCTGGGTAGCTTTCACACCAATGGATTCATTAATGGCAACCGAAGGTGTTGTAGCCACATAGATAGGCAGAGTTGCTGCAGGACAATTCCAGCCTTATTTTGCAGAGACTAATATCTTTTAATAATATATATATATATATATATATTCCAATTAGATGGACTTTACCAAGATCTTAAAAAATTGCAGGTGCCTACCTAATTACGCAACTCTTAATATTCATCAACCAAATTCATGTTGATCAATTTTAGCTACCCTATTTAATTTACTATAATTTAAGTAGGTGAATATATTTCTTATTTGGGTTATTTATATAGATATTCAAATTGAAGATATTGATTTGAAATATGTCTATTTTTCTTTTTATTCACATAAATGTCTAAAAGAGTAATTATAAAGATAATTTTACCATTTATAAAGAATGGAGAATTAAAAAATAAAGAAATTACAAAAAAGGAAACAAAAAAAAAGGAATCTAAGATGTTTTCCAAATAAGGCTAACGTTGATTTAATAAAATTGCAAAAAGAATTATAGAAAAGAAAACTTTGAAATTTTTTTGATTTATTGTAAAGAATGTGTAAATATTCATAATGAACCAAAAAAGAGAATATTTTCTTAAAATCAGATTTCACATTAATGAGAAAAAGCTAAATAAAGAAAAAGAAAAATCTCAAAAAATATTTCATATAATAAATCTGTCTTTATCATAAAAATATGTTTGATTTCATTTCTATAAATTTATATAAATAATAGTATTTTTTTCATAAAGAATTTGATTCCATTTATTGTGTTATTCTTCAATTTTTTTGGTTAAAACATAAATGATAACCCTTTGATTTATAGTGGATTACATAGATAAATAGGTTTTTTCATAAATAATTCATTGATTTTTTTTATGAAAAGTATGAATATTCATCAATCTTTATCGTTAATATTTTGTATTGCGTTTATTATTTAGTATGAACCGTCATCTTAATAATAAATATTTTATATTTATTATAATTACTTTGATGTTTATAACTAATTTTGGTTTATTAAAGGTAATTTACATGTATCAACAAAAAATACTCATCATTATAATAAAAAAAAAAAGAATCTATATAAAAATAAAATGATGCCAATTATAGCAAAGAGACAAAATAGGTACTATAGACATTTATTTCTTAATAGACATTCATAATATTATTGAAAAATAGATATATTTTAAAAAGGGACTCAAAAAATGGACATTTTGTGCAATTATTCTTTTTATTTATGTAACT
Source organism: Ficus hirta (assembly GCA_038430175.1). NCBI lineage: Eukaryota > Viridiplantae > Streptophyta > Magnoliopsida > Rosales > Moraceae > Ficus > Ficus hirta. Next base: position 3,695,856 of record CM076586.1, on the reverse strand, counting down.
TTTGGAATGTTCCATTCGGGCCACAAAACTATCTTCCTTCAAAATTGCTCTACTTGGGCCATTGATACTCTTAGAGTTTAGTGACCCAAATTCTATTTGACTCGGTCCGAAAAACTCGTAGTGTGACATATGTGGTAGAGGTTTAATTGTGAGATTTTTTTTAGGGTTTGTGGTCTTAACAGAAGGATCAGACCGATAAGCCCGATCGGTATGGACCCGTACATATATATATATATATATGTATAATGTATTGTAGTGGATTTTCTCGTATTGATCTTTAATATAATAGATTTTCTTCTCTTCTATCCGTGATTTTTTCCCGTCTAGGGTTTTACATGTAAATCTGTGTGTGTTCGTATTTTCATTTTTCTATTGCCTATTCTCGTTATTTTTCGTAACAGATACATTGCATCAATTTCCCCATTGTTTTTATAGTTCTATTTCAATACACAAATTGTAACGACCAAAATTTTTACGGACTTGCGATTTCCTTAGAAATAATAGAAATCTAAGTACGTATGATGTATGACAATACGAATCACATGATTTGATTTGATTATCATAATATGTTCAAGTTCTTAGAGTGTTATAAGACTCAATGATGATCTATTAAGTCAAGGATGAGGCCTTACGGTGATAAAGGCAGAATCATGATTTATGGTTTTGTTCTGGCCAATGAATGACCACAATAATTTATGACATGAATAAGATGGTACTGCCGTATAATAAGCAGTATTGAAATTATACAACAGCCGACCGTCATTACAGATGTAAAGTTAAGAATAAGGTATGTGATTGCTTTAGAAAAATCAGGAATAATATTTGGAGTAAGGAGGACTAAGTAGTTTCAAGTCCTAAGAAAAATCCAATATGCGGTCCAGTTAAGTGCAGATAAATTATGGACTGTAATCCAGTATTCCTATACTGTTGATAGTTAAAACAGTATTGGCACTATCTGGATTATTAAGAAATTAGACTGCGTATTAAAGGGAGTGCTAAACATGGCCTTACTTGGAGGCCAAGTAATTGTGGATAAATACACAATTTTTGATTTTTTTTTGAATTATCCCTCCACCTATGCCACATGGCCGGTTGTCTTGGTGGCCTTGGAGAACAAAGAAACAAGTTAGAGATAAGTTTGAAAAGATTTTTTTTTGCTCCAACACATGCATGGCCGGCCACCTAAAGGGACTAGAAGGCAAATATTTTGTCTTTTAAGGACCAATATGCAATTTAAGGAGAATTTTATAAATAAAAATAATTGTGAAAAATTTGGAAATTTCCACCTATAAATAGGGGTGGTTAGTGAACTTCCTAACCTTTTAGTTCCTCCTCAATTATTCCTCTCTAGCCTTAGAAAAAAAAAAGTGAGAGAGAGAAAGAGAGAGGGGGATGGCCGATTCCTATGGTGGAGATTGGAGCAAGAATTTTGCTCATGCAAGGATCTAGAACCACTCTTGCGAAAGCTTTAGATGTATAATCTCAACTCTCTAACTAAGAATTTCATTAAGTTTGGTTTATGAGATTTATGTGTATTTCAAGCAATGGATTGTAAGAGCATAAGCTCATGCTTCTTATGTTATGGTTTTTGATGATTGGTTATGTTAGATCTATGCTTAGGGTGATTTGGTTGATAGATCTAAGCATATGTTTGATTTTTATGCTCTAGAATGAGTTTATGATTATGATTGCTTAGCAAGTGTTTGTGAATATGCCTTCACATGCTTGAATATAGATGGTTTGTGAATGATGGTTATGTGGATAATCTAAGTATGATGGTTATGGAATTTAACCTAAAAATACAATTTGGTAAACTAGAAAGTTATCAAATGTTGTGTTTTTCATGAAGATGAATAAGTGAGTTATGGAATGTTAAGGACGAATCCAAAACGCTGCATGTTGACGTAGGCTCACGGCTGAGACCGTTTGAGGTAGTGTGCACGGATTTTTAATCAAAAACCAACAAAAAATGAAAACTGCCAATTTTCAGATTTAACTGGACAGTTTTCTGGAAACTGAATTTTGAGGGCCTTAGATGCCGAATTTGGGAAAAGTCAAAACTGCAAAGTTGTAGAAAATTGGAAATCCTAGGGGCATCATAGACGGTTTTTAAAATAAGCTTCCAAAGGCCTTTGTTTTTATCAAAATCCGAGACTAGCCTGCACATACAGTGTACACGACCAGAATTATTTAAAATAAGAAACGAGTAAGTTAAAGGTAGATTTAGGTTTCGATCAAAAGATAAAAATTATAGGTTTCGATGAGATCTACAACTTCTGTGAAGAAAATTTTCCCAAATTATAAACCAATTTAAAGATAAAATGAGATTTCCAAAACTATGCAAGGTACAGGAAATTCCTGCACAGAATTTTCAAAACTATGCATGGTACAGGAAATTTCCTGCACACATACATTCCAGTTAATTAAAAGGAAGCTTTAAAAAGTAGTTTTTAAGGTTTTATGATCTCTTTAAAAAGATATTGAGATTTTATGAAAATGGTTTCAAAAAGGTTTAAATAAAAATGTAATAGTCCCAAGTTACTAGAAATTATAGTAACAATTCTATGACGAATAGGAATCGGATAATATACCGATTTATTATGTTGGGCTTTATATTTATCGTTTCCAATGATAATCAGATGGGATACCGATTTGTTATGTTAGAGCTTGCATCCGTGATTACCAATGGTAACCGGACAGGATATCGGTTTACTATATTAAGGTATCAATGGTAATCGGATAGGATACCGGTTTACTATGATAGGATTTGTATCTATGATTACTAAAGGTAATCAGATTGGATACCGATCTAGTATGTTATGGTTTATAGTAAGATAGAACGACTCTTATCTTACGCCTTGTTTGAAACAGGAATATGACATGTTGTCATGCCTTGATGGAACGATAGACCAAGAGCGTAGGACGACTTGTAAGTACAATTCCGCCTACAGCATGGACAAAATGTTTTTGTTGCTTTGCACATTTTTCAAAAACTCATGTATTGATTTAAATGTTTTTACTGCTTTGCATGTTTTTCAAAGTATCATGTGTTAATGTATGTGACGCATATGATTTATATTTTATTATTGTGGCATCATGTAAGCATGCTTACTAATAATAAATCACATGACAAGACTAAAACTAAACCAAGACAATAAAGTGTCGTACCAACCTCCCGCAGATCGTGGAGGATTATGTATGTTTAAAAAAATTATCAGACCTTCCGTAGATCGTGAAGGGTTATGTATATGATTCACAGAATTGTTAGGGACCTTACAAACCCTAACTTTCTGTGGATTGCGCGTATTTGATTCGTACACAAAGGGCCCATATGTTAAGCAAGATAATAAGTTCATAATGGAAGCATAATTGATTCATAAGAAAGCATATTTGGTTCATGTATTACCAATTCATACATTCTTTGACTGAAATGATTTTGCGGGAAGAAAGTTATACTTGCTGAGCGAAAACTCATAACTTACGTTCATGCTATAGGTAAGCAACCTACCGGCAATACTTGATGCAAGACTGTGGAGAGATGGTACTGCAGACTATGAAATTTGGGTTACACACCGCCACGTGTTTTGAAAAAAATATGTTTGTGATATGTTATACTAATTTGATGGCACCGGTATTTAGTACTGGGACAGTGTTTACTACTATGATAATTAGTATGGTTTATCAAACGTGTTAAAATGGTTTTAAAACTTAGTACTTAGTTAAGTACATATATCTAAGTATGAGTATAAGCTTGAGTTTTAAATCGAGTTAAAAATTTAACGAAAAATATTTTTGTATTTTTACGAAATACGAGAGTATGTTTAAGTATGTTAAGTATGAAGTAGCGACCACGTAAGGTGGGTCACCATAAGATTTGGTATGTAAGCATGGTAACGGCCCTACGTAGGTCGGGGCGTTACACAAATCTATGAACAGTTTTCCAATTTTGTGAAGCATCTCTATTTAGTGCTTATGATCATCATCTATAATAATTATGAATTTTTTTTTTTGGAAAATAATAACAAATAGCATATTTAAAAAGTACTTATGAAAACTATAGCATATTTTAAAATGATGATAAATTATAACATATTTTAATTTTAATTTTAATTTTAATTTATTCCAATTTTACCATTGTCTCCCTACACATACTTTATTTCCAGTATCTCTCACTTTTATCTCTCTCCTCGGTCTCTCTCTCTCTCTCTAAAACTGACTGCAGATGGATGTCGCACCAGCGACGGAGTGATCGTTGTGATTTTGGCATCGGAATGGTGGCGGAGATACCACTTTCTCTCTCTCTCGCGTTTGTTGTTTGATTGTGGGACGCAGCGTCGGTGAGAGACTAATGCGCTCTCTACCAAATCAAGCGACGATATCAAGATCGTGAAGCCAACGATGAGACTGTGAAGAGATAGCTGGGATGGATCTCTTCTCTGGTTTTGTTGGTATTTTGTTGTAGGTACAGTTGGATTTGTGATAGTTTTCGGCAACGATGTCGGGTTGTTCCATGCGACGGAGTCCCAATCTTCAGCGACTGGCAATGATGGCAGCGAAGGTCACGACATCGCGATCTTTGTTGGTAGATCAAGCTTCAACATTTGGCAAGTTCGGTGGCAGTGGCAGCAGTATTGCTTGGAGAAGTTAGATCTAGGGATTTGAGTAGGGACTACTATGAAAATTTTAAAAATATAGTGGTGGCTAAATAATGTATTTACTTAATAAAAGTAATAAAAATGTTTAATTTTGTATTTTAGGTGTCAAGTATTTATTTATTTTTTTTAAAGAATTTGTTAGGTGATTTTAATTAATGAAATATATTAATTGGAAAATTTGTTAGAAATATTGTATTTTAATGTAAATATTAGATTTATTTAAAAATATTGGATTTACTTGAAAATACCATATTTTATCAAAATATGCAAAAGATTTTTGTTTGAAAATACCGGATTTACTTGAAAATATTGTATTTTAATGAAATAAAATTAATTGGGAATATTTTAGAAATACCGGATTTACTTGAAAATATCGAATTTTATCTAAATATCCAAAAGATTTTTGTTTAAAAATACTGGATTTACTTAAAAATATCATATTTTAATGAAATAAAAATAATTAGAAATATTTACTTGACAATATGATATTTTAATGAAATATCTAAAAGATTTTTACAGAAAAATATTGTATTTTCTTGTTGAAAATAATGTATTTACGAGAAAATATTTGATTTTCTTATTTAAAATATAGTATATTTATAAGAAAATATTATATTTCTTCAAGATATTTGTTTATTGAAAATAACATAATTAAAAGAAAATAAGGGATTTTCTTATTAAAAGTATTTGTAAATTAAAACTAGAAAATTATAACATAAATATGATATTTTTTTAGAAAATTAATTGATTTACTTACTGAAAATAATATATTTACAAGAAAATAATAGATTTTCTTGTCAAAAAATAATATATTTTCAAAAAAATAATGAATTTTCTTTTAAAAAATTATAAGGTAAATATGATATTTTCAAAAAAAAAATTTTAATTTTTTTTAACTAAAAATAACATATTTATAAAAAAATAAATGCTTTTCTTATTAATTTTCTAGTAAATTAAAATTAGAAAATTATAAAGTAAATATGATATTTTTCAGAAAATAAATAGACTTACTTACTAAAAATAATATATTTATAAGAAAATTATGGATATTCATACAAACAGTAATATATTTTCAAGAAAATAATGAATATTCTTCTAGAAAATTATAAGATAAATATGATATTTTCAAGAAGCTATTGGATTTTTTTGTTCCTAAAAATAACATATTTACAAGAAAATAATCACTTCACAAATAAAGGATAAAACTGTGGTAAAGTCTCTTTCAGAGTAACTATCGGTATAACTCTTTTTTGAACCGTTATGATTTAATCGAACGGTTGATATATTGTTGATGTATCATAATTACCATATACCTTATCTCATCTTACCCCTTCCCACCCTAATCTTCTCCATCGCCGGTGACCACAACCCCAGCCCGCCCCCCCAACCCCAGGTCGGGTCAGGCCCCACCCCATCACCGGCAACCCCCCAACCCCCCCCCCCCCGCGGGCCCTCACTCCAACCCCCAGGTCCCCCCCTCGACCGGGCCCCCCACTCCCCGGCACCCCCTCTCCCCCCAACTCGGCACACACAACCCCTCCCCCCCCACCCAAGGCCTCCCAGGCCCCTTCTCTCTCTCTTCTCCTTTCTCTCTTCCCCCCTCTCTCTCTTCCCCTCTCTCCTGGCCCCCCACCCCACGCCCGACGAGGACCCCCCCTCTCTCTTCTCTCACCGGGGGGAGTCGGTCGCGTCAGGGGGGGGGGGGGGGGGCGCGCCGTTGGGGGAAAGGGGCCTGGGGTGGGTCGAAGTTTCCCTAAAAAAAAAAAAAAAAAAAAACCACGTATAGGCCGTCACCGGAGAGAAGACGACGAGCTCGAGAAGCCGGCCGAGGTTGGGTCGCGATTCCTGCAGTCGTGCGAGGTCGCGCTCGCGAAGCAGATCGGAACCAACCAGTTGTCGCAGCGAGATCGTGATCCACGTCGCCTGCGAAAATACCACCGCGATTTCGCGATTCCAGCAGGCGCAAGAGTTTCATTCCAGCGGCAACGAAAAGACGGACTGCTGACGGAGCTCGGAATCTCCGTTCGCGCTGAGCTCCGGCGAAGTCGGGAATAACTGCTAGATCTGACGGTGTTGGTGGAGATCTGAAGTGCTGTCGTCTAGGTTCGAAACCTCCGCCGTGATTTCGCTGCTACGAAGTTAGCGATTTACTTTGGAGTTGCTACGTTGACGATCGCACGCTCTGCTAGCAACGGCTGTGTTTTCGGGAAGAGAGCCTACGGCGACGGCGATGGCTGCGGCTGCGGCGACGGCGACGCGGCGGCGGCGGTTACAGTGATCTGGTACTGCAAGTCTACAAGTGGGAAAGATTTGAGAGAAAGAAGATATTGGGTCATTTTGGGAATTTCAACAAAACTGAATTCAAATTATGCTATAATTTTCACTCCTGAAAATATTATGCCATTATTTTCCACTCTAATCATGAAATCTGCTATTTCCCATCTTCTCCTAATTTTTTTTTTCAATTAGTTCAAATTCTAAGGTAATAAAATTTAACTTTAATTAAATTATATTTTTTCGTCTTAATTTTTTCTTTTTTTTTAAAAAGTTAATAAATAATTAATTTTTAAAAGATTAATCAACTTAAATTTAAAAATATCTTCTTATCTCAAATTCAATCTAAACATCAAATAAATCTTAAGATTAATTATCTGAAAACTCACCAGTTAATCATTATGACTCAAGGGCCCACAAGAATTTATTGTACTTGAATTTTTTTTTGAGAACTCCTTTTTACTTGATGGATTTCAATTCGTGAAGTGCAAGAAGAAAAAAAACTCACATAATCTTGAGGACTTGCGTGTGTGCTCCTACACTTCAACAACTAATCATAAAAATTCTTGTTAAAACCAATCACAAGGACTATCATTTTACAATTTTTAATCAGATTAAAAAAAAATACTAATAAAAAAAAACTTTAATGATGATAACTTTTAACAAAGTTTAGCATTTTCAATTGTGTTAGGTGTAGCTAACACCTAAACACCATTATAAGGATCTGGTGCAGCAATCAGAAAATTGGTTTGAATGGAGCTCCAACACCAGCTATGGCGGCTGGGTCGCTGATGACTCTCAAAAGGTCTGGAAGATTTTTCAGAATTGTATTACCTCAAGTCTAACCAGTACTAGGGTAATCTGACCCCTTTAGTAATGGTACAATACCAAAACGATAACGTTTAGAGTGTTTAATACAAAACAACATCAAACTTAAAGAGTGGGCGCAGCCGCTAAACGACAAAGTTTTTAAACAAAAGAAAACATAACAAACGACAGAGAACTCAACAAACAAAACATAAACAAGCATAAACATAGCTGCTGCATCAGGATCTAATCCAAACTCAATAACTGCAGTAATCATTTTCTAACCTTTCCTCTTTCTTATAAATTGTTCCTTTCAAAAATTAAAAAGTCAGTCAGTAACTTTTTGTTTTCATTCTTTTTTAAACCATTCCTTACTTGTTCTGTTTGAAATTTTACCCAAAAAAAAAGTTATTTTTAATAAATGGTCTCCAAATTATGCATCTTATCTCATGTTGCCTCCTAACTTTTAGTCTCACACATATTGCTATTCTGAACTTCACTAGTATTACACAAACGGCCTATCTGTCAATATTTCTGTCAAAAATTATATAGAAATTGAACACAGACTGAACATATGAGCTTTTTAAAATCAAATTAGTAATTTTTTTTTTGGAGGGAAACTATACCTCCATTTGAGATATTTTTGACGTAAATTGTATATTCATTAAAGATTTATAACTTACTCAAAGATATTTCGGAGGTCTAGTTTTCCTCAAAATAATATTTAGTTACAACTTTATCTTTGATTAAAAGTCATGTGATTATTGTTGAATAATTGCTATAACATTTGAGTCTTAATTATAAATTTTCATGATTTTTATTCAAAATGATTTAATTGAAAAATGTCTAGTTTTAGCTTATTTATTTATAGATTTAAAAGAAGTGCAAAAATCATGAACAAAAAGCCATACAAATAAACCATAAAATCTATTCTTTTAAGCTACATTAGCTCCTAAGCCAGCCAAATTAAAATATTTAAATTCGAACAAAATAGCCACCTAGCCAAATTAAAATAGCCAAATTAAAATATTAAATTCGAACAAAAGCATTAAAGATTTCTCACCCACCTATCATTTATTTTATTCTTTTGTTTATTTTGTTTTATTATAAAAGATCTAAAAAAAAAATTATCTTTTAGCTTTTTTTTTCACTTATCTCTCTAATGTTTTGTTTTTTCATTAATTTTTCTTGTTTGTTGTCTTTGACTCCTCGTGGGACCGAAGAAGTTTAATCTCGTAACCCGTTAAAAGTGAAGAAGAAGAAGAAGTCCTTATAACCGGAGGTTTTTTCTTTTTTAAGGTTTGAGACCATACTAATTACTACTTAATTATGTTATTCCTAAAATTCTAAAAAGAAATTGCTACACTTTAATTCTACTCTTACTATATGTTGTAATATTTACCAAAAACAAATTTCCGTTTGGGAAAGGCTATAACTGGCATTTGCTTAACTAATGCAAAGCCCACGACCGCTAAACATTTCTTTTTAAGTGATGTCTTATTTTTCATAAATACGACTATTAAGAATTTGGAATTTTAAAGTTAAAAAAAAAAAACAAAAATTGGAATTCTAATGTTCAATTTTGTAAAAAATTTTTTTAAAAAAAGTAACAACCTTAATATCAAAGCGATGAATTAATGAACTTTAAATGATATACAACCTCAAATTAACACGAATGCTTGAAGTTTCAACTATGATAACGTTTTTCAACTTTCTTCCAAAAAAAAACAAAAAAAACAAAAACAAAAAACAAAAACAAAAACAGAACAAACAAACTTTGATAACCTTTGCTGGCAACGGGTTTATGAATAACGCTTTCTATTAAATTGATTAATTGTGTTCTTAGCCTTGTATTACTTTTTGGAGAAAATTTCACTGGCAGCAACCCTTGTGATTTTTTTATCACTGTTGGTAATCTTGTACTTTTTTTATATTCCAGGGATTCTCTTGAGCAAAAGTGACAATGACAACAAATAGTAGCAATAATGTCCAATGGGAATCATGAAAGCGTCATTTGTGTTCTCCTCCCTTAATTTTAACCTCATTACTGGGGGCAAGCTTTTCAGCCTCCGCCTGATCCAAATTGATCAGTTATTTGTTTTAGAGGTTTTACTTTCCTTTTTTCTTTACTTTACTTTCCTTTTTTTTTTTTTTCTCCCGCTACTGTTTTTAGAAGAAATTTCTTAAAAATTTTATCATAAATATCATAAATTATCAAGTGTCAAAATTTTATAGATTCTACAAAATTAAAATGACTACTTTATCCCTATTTTTTTCCTAATAAGTTATTTTTTAATTTCTTAATATATCAAAATTTTTTTTTTTTCATGACATGAATCATTTCCCTGTCTTTTATTACTTACTGGGTTATAATTGCTATCTTATTAGGTTCATCCATTATAGTTGTTTGTAATCCACAAGGCACAAACAATAATATGTCCTTGAATTCATTCAAGACGTGAGTGAGTAGAACTCAGATTGGAGAAGAATATGGTCCATGGATTCCTTTTATTGGAACTATGTTTCTATATATTTTTGTATGCCGATCGTGGTAATATCATCGCTTGTACCAAATAATGTTTTCGATTTAAGATGAGCACATTCATAATTCTATTTGGAATACTATAAAACCATCGGTCATGACTTTGAACTGTAAAATTATGTAAAAATCGTATCATGTAGAAAAGTAAAATACTTCCATGAAATCTCGGATTAAAATATGATGCTATGATTAAAAGCCCGTCTCATCGGATCGGAAAGGCATTTTTCAGTCCCTACCTAAGATTCACCCACCTTTTTTTTTTTTTTTTTTTTTTTTTTTTTAAGTTTTCCTAGTACCACAAAAATCCACAGTATATGCTTAGGTAAAAAACGTAGAGGGCCATATTGGCGAGAGATTTGAATGAATGATTAGTGATTACAGTCTCAGAAGGTAAGACAGAATATTTAACATGAATAAAAGATAAACCGAATTAAAGAAAGTCGAATACAAATCCAAAGAAACTTCCAAAATTCCTCACACTTACAAATAAAAATAGTTCTCTTTTGATTTTGGGCAAATTAACCCTCCTTGTTGACACTTTTAACATCTTATAAAAATTACTTTCAAACACACCAAAAGCTTTCCCCAATAGGTCACATCAACAGCTTTTTTTTTTTTTTTTTTAAAAAGAGAAAAATAAATGAAAAGGAAAATATAAAGGGTCAATAAGAATATACTAACCTTCACAAAAGTGTATCCCCCCATCAACATGGGATCTAAATACGTTGTCAGCAGCACTAGATACGCACCATCTCGCCAAGTCTTTCCAGCCATCCATTAGAGTGCTACCGATAATTGTCCGTTTATGGGCAATCCGTGAATTTTCTGAGAACTAGATTTAATATTGAAGATTCAACCTGGACAAACAAGAAGAAAATAATGTCAAACACAGCACTAGAAACAGAAGAATTAAACCATCGCAGTATATAGAAGTTATATTCAAATTACTATACTGTAAGGCTCTTCGATCATTTAACATTATCCAAATTACAATTTAAAGCAGAAACAATCGATGCAAACCCACCACCACCCCCCCCCCCCCCCCCAACAACAAACACAAAGTAGGCAAAAATAGATGTTTTTCAACCATATGTAAAGTTGATATCTCCTTCTAGGGGGATTTCCAATAAAAGTTATGCACAAAAAGATCAACAGTCAATACAAAAACCGTTCAGAAGAAGTATATCAAAAGTTTTTATATCTACAAGACGGTAACTGCCATAAAACACTAACCTTAAAGAAAGCCACCTCCTGTCCATGTAGCATCGGATTTCCCGCTATTACCAACAGGCTTCGTATCAGATGCAGTCTGATAGAAACTATCATATCCATCATCTTTGGGATCATCCCAACCAGCCCAACTGTCATTATTGTGGGATGATTTTCCCTTTGTCGATTCTTCTTTTCTATTATCTTTTTGGTCCCAATCATCCCAAGAAGATGAACCGAAAGAATTAAAATTCCCACTTGATGAGGACTGCCCTCGAGATGTAGAATTCCAGGATTCTTCGTTCTGCTTAAACTCTTGATAGTATCCATTGTTCTCATTATCATTACGTTGCCAGTTATCAGCCTTCCAGTTAGCTCCTTCTTTGGCATACTCTTCAACCTTCTGCGAGGCCATTGCCATGACTCCTTTCATAATCCCCCATGTCTTCTGTCCAAGCTCTGAAGTCTTTGCAGTTACTACATTAACAGTTTCGTTCACCTTGTAATCATAACCACCTTCTTTAACCTGTACATAAATTAAATCAGGCTCCTAGCTTAACAAATTTCAATTTTGATTTCATAGCAATTGAAAAACAAGAAAATGCTGCATGCAGGAGGTAGACGATTAAGTTGGTGCTGAAATCCGAACTCGGTTTGTAACGCACATAAGATGCAAAATAAAACAACGCCATCAGGAAACTTAAATTTCTACAATTCAATCTAACGTGCAGTAGCCGGCAAAAAAATACAAAAAGAAAGAGTTGACGTCTTCTGTGCAGAATCAGATACCTAACCTAACAGCCACCGTAAAATTGAAGGAGCAAACTCAGAGAGTTTGAAGCAGCAAGAAATAGTACAGAATGATAGCCAAAAAGCCAGTTACAAGAAACCTCCAGACCATCTAAGGTTTCACTAGCATCCTTCTACCTCAGACTAAATACTACCCAAACCCACAATATCAACCACAATCAACCACGAGAGCTGAGTACTTGCAGCACGATTAATGTAATGTTCAAAAAGAAATTTATAACTAGCCTATATTGAAGTCATTGAGGAAATGTTTCTAGAATGACCTTTGAGACGTGCCCTAATAATCATTTAACGGGGGTCAAATTTTGTATAAGAATTCAAAGTCACTTAGAGTTTGTAAGTTATGCAGGTCATTGAGGAAATGTTTCTAGAATGACCTTTGAGACGTGCCCTAATAATCATTTAGCGGGGGTCAAATTTTGTATAAGAATTCAAAGTCACTTAGAGTTTGTAAGTTATGCAGGTCCTAGAGATAAAGTGATACAGAATACCAGAATGGGTTTCATAAAATTTTGGAAATTTTACGTACTCTAACCTGATTAGTATTTGTATGGAACTTAAGTCATATCATGTAAAACAAAGAACAAAAGTGTTTTAACAAATAGACAAAACTTTAATCAAACTGGAAAGTTAATACAAATGGCCTATATTTAGCGTGAAGCGAGAAGCAGAACTCTTGGCTAAGCTACATAAATTCAGGTTAAATAATTGATTCATTGCATTGTTTACAATTGCACAACGAAAGGCGTGCCTTGAGGCATGCCTCACTATGAAGCGGTGAAAAAAAGTAATGAGGTTATGGCCTCATAAGGAAGGAAAGAGGCGTATGCGCCTGTCTTACGAACACGCTGTTTTGTCAAAAATTGAGTATGCCTCTGTTATTTTTAGGCCCACGGTTCAGTTTTAAGTTGACATGTTGGGTAGGGTTAAAACTTATTTATCAAAAGACCCAAAGCCCAAACATCAGAATTCATCAAAATGCCTAGATCTGTGTTTTTTTTTTCCCCTGTTTGGCTTAAATATATCGAAAGGCTCAGAGCCCAGACATCAGAGTTCATCCGGAAAACCCCTTATTTTGTTGAGACTTACGCCCCTCAAAACGCCCTTAGGCTTACGTCTTGACTCAGAAAAGGAGAACACCTTAACAGTAGATTCCGCAATTTAAAACATCAGCGTTGGATGGGAACTGGAGAAACATATGATGGAGAGTTTGACTTAACAGCAATGTACATATAAATACATGGAAGAATACATGGAAGTGCCAAACGATCGCATAGACATGAAGTTCTCCACCTTTTGTACCAATGAGGAATAATAGGTGAACTTATGAATAGAGCCTTCCTTTTAGTCTAACTTCTATAATCCTTTTGTTAGATTTAAGGTACAATGAGAATTTAGAGAGTTTTGGTGAATTTTACTCTTAATCTTGTTCTTTTAGCATGCACTGTGAATACAATTATACAACACATCTACTTATATAAGAAAAGACAGTGCTCTAGTCATTCACAAAAGCAGCCAAACGGAAACATTAATTTTGAAACCAATTCAATAAAGATGAACAGCAGAAGGATGCACCTTGACATTCATCAAGTATGGAAAACAAATAATGATCAAAACTGGTTTCAAATTATACCTTAGAAGTGATCTCTTTTGTGCCTGCTTGAACCACATTCGCAGCAGACTGAGCTGCTGATGCAGCAACCAAAGATAGTCTACCAAAGCCCTACACCACAACCAAAAGGCAAATAAATTTCTGTAGAACAAATGAAAAACATTCTTAATCTTAATGCATTACTACCTAAAAGACCGCAATATCCACAGATTATGCACAAGCAAATTCATTACTAACAGAATTCTAATGTTGAAATCATCAATAATCATCAAATCATTAGCAAGCATAGATAATCTACCAAAGCCATACTACACAACAATGAAGCAAATAAATTGCTTTTGAAGGTAACAAAAGGAATTCTCAATCAAATTAGTAAATAAATTATCAAAAGGAGCATCAAATAGATTGCTTTCCAAAGTACTCAAACAACATTCTTAATTAAAATCGGTAGCAAATCATCAATACCATTATCATATAAAATGCTTTGGAACCAGAACGTAAGAAATTATCAAAGCCATAAAGCAGTATTGAGAAGTTCACCTGAGAAACGACAGAGAAGACATCGGTTTCGGGGTTATTACTCCTCTGAGAAGGCGCGGGGCCCGATCCAAACCCTACGTACTTGCCGCCTTGCGAAGGCGGAAGCCCCTCCGGCCGGGACTCGTTCTCAGCAATCTTCCTCGAGAAGAAGCTCTCCTTATTCGCCGCCGAATCCTCCAACTGTGCCTTCGTGTAGATGTCCTCCGTCGATCTCGACCGCGGAGGCTGCATTCCTCCTCCACCACTGCCGCCGCCGCCATTAACGCCTCTCACGTTTCCCGTCGACTGATTCCGCCGCATATCAGTCGAGGATCTGAATCCGTCCTCGTTGTCCCAGCTATCCCAACCTCCTCCTCCGGTTCCATTAGCGGCGGCGCCGTTGTTGTTGTTGCGAGCCAAAGGAGGCTTTTTGTTGTGGGACTCCTTGACGACAGGAGGGTCCCTCCAGGGGCGGCCTTCGGCTAGGGCTTGGATCCGGTCGCGGTAGACGGAGGCTGCGTTGGTGTTGTACTTGGTGACGATGTCGGTCTCCTTGGGGACGCCGTACTGGGAGAGGAAGGCGTTGAGGCGGTCGTTGCCGCCGGACTCCATCTTCTTGATCTGGATCTCAGACCAGGAGTCCATAGTGACGGATCGTACGAAGGAAATGTGGACACCGAGGCCGCGGTGCTTGCCGGAGCACTCCAAGCACATGAAGACGCCGTAGGAGACGGAGGCCCACTGGGGGTTCTTCTGGGAGCAGTCGACGCAGATCTTGTTCCCAGGTTGCGATTGCAGATCCCTCAGCCGCCGAGATGCCGCCATTCTCCTCTCCTCTCCGATCAGATCGATCTGAATCCGATTAGGGAGTTGAAGAGATGAGAAAATCAACCAATCAAATTGAAACGGAAAATAAATCTGTTGTGTGTTTCTGACTCTCTCTGGATCCCTGTATCTCTCTCTCTCTGGATGAATCCGTGTTGATTTGTGCCACGGAGAGAATTTGGGGGGGAGGGATTTGACGATTTGATCACCGACAACGTCAATCCCTCAGAGGAACATCTCTTCTTTTCTTTTTTTAAATTTTTTTATTTAAATTTTAAAGGCCACTGATTCTCTCTCTCTCTCATTCTTTTGATGACATGTTTACTTACGCCTAATCGAATTGAGCATAAATTGAAATGGGTAGGATTCAGAGTGGACTAAATTCTGAATCAGAATTCGGAATCAGAATATACTGTTTACTTAGGTTCCAGAAATCGGAGTCGGAATTACTATCAATATCATTTATGCGTTTACTTAGAATATGAATCGGAATTAGTTGTTATAAATTTATTTATATACCCCTTTATTTATTGTATTTTCAAAAATTAAAAAAATGATTATTATTATTTATTTATTATCATACTATTAATCAAAAGTAAAATAATCATTATGATATTAAGACAATAAAATTAAATTGTGTAATTTTTTGTTTAAAAAATTAAAAAAAGTAAAAATAAATAAATTAAAATAAGTAAAGTATAAAAAATATAAAAATAGAAATATAATAATATATTATGATAAAAAAAATTCTTTATTTACTCTAATAATGTTAATAGTAATTAGGATAGTTATATAATATTAAGTTAATAAAAATATATTATATTTAGTTAATAAAAATAATTAATATAGGTTATTTTTTAATATATTTTTTTTGCAAATGAATTAAGGATAAAATTGTAATTTAATGTTAATAGTAGGAATGGGAGTCACAATTCGTAAGGGGCATGGGATTGTCAATCTCATTCCTCAATCCCAAATTGGTGTAGGACTCACCATTCTAACTTCCATTCTAGAAAAAAAATGAGCAAGTAAACAAGAGATTGACTCTCATTCTCCACTCTCATTCCCTACTCCTGATAAGTAAACATGCAATAAGAGTAATTGGCCCTGGCCCCCTCTCTCGTTCCTTGTAGAGTAATTGCGCCCCTGCCGCACCCCCCTCTCCCCCCCCCCCCCTCTATCTCTCTCTCTCTCTCTCTCTCTCTCTCTCTCTCGTTCTTTTAAAAGGAATTGATCAAAATATTCATGAATTTTTTAAAAGATAACGGTTTAGATTTTATTTTATTTTTTTAATCAAAACGATTTTAAACTCTCTAAATGTTGGCCATTATAGCTTTTTCTGTCCAATTCCGTTAAATTTCTAACGAAACAAGTCATAGCATTGCATGTGATCTAATTAGATAGAATATTTTAGTAATTTAATAATAATTAATTTTAAAAAATCATTAAAAAATTTAAATTCATTCTTCTCTATATCTCTCCCCGTCCTCCAAATAGCAAATCCAGATTCGAGGGGGGCCTGGGTTAGTCGGCCGTCACGCAGGAGGGGCGGATCTAGCATATCACCAGCAGGTAGGAGGTGGATCCAGATCGCTAGCATAGGTTCGTCAAGTGGGGGGAAGGGAGGGCGGGGGGCTGAGTTCTTTGACATGTTTATTCAAAAAAAAAAAAAACTGCGCGTAGTTGGGGGGCTAAGTTCGGCATTGGGGAAAGGAGGGGCTGGCGTCACCGGAGAAAGAGGTTATCGTCGAATTTGCAATAGTAGAGAGAGACAGGGGGGAGAGGGACTTTTGGGAAAGTTTAGGAGAAAGAGAAAATTAAATGGCATTTTGGTTTTTTTACTATAAAAATGATCACTTGAACAAGATTCCGTTAGAAATTTAGTGAAATTTGACGGAAATAACTATAATGGCCAACATTTAGAGAGTTTAGATTCGTCTCAACAAAAAAAAAAAAAAAAAAGACTAAATCGACATCTTTTAAAGAGTTCATTGATTATTTAAGTCAATTATTCTTCTTTTTATTTCATAATTATATAAATATTTTATTTTAATATTTTTCTCGCGTTCAATCCATTAGGGCCACGTGTGCTTTCCACACATCTCCGTTTCAGCCCTCCACCCTCCTATTTCCTTTCTTTTTCTTTTCTTTCTTTTTATTTATTTATTTATTAATTGTTCAGAGTTCGTTTGGTTTTTAGGTCCAAACTTAATACCATCTCCAATATATTTGAATATATCAATATTAATGTGAAAAATAATATTATCTTACATTATCCTTCAATGTATTATAATATTTCTAATGTTATTTTTATTTTTTGTCACTATTATTATACTTTAGAAGTTATGAAAATGAACTTTTAATATTTAAATAAAGAAAAAACAACAATATTGCAATAATTACATGCGACGTAACTCTTAAGAATCAAAAGTGAAATTTGGTATTGGCTATATATCTTGTGGTAAATTTATCATAAAATTTAACATGTGAAAAATTTGGCAAGAAAGATATTACTCTATTGGAGAGCACTTTTTTCATCTATATGCCAAAATTTACCATTGGCAGACTAATTTAGGATTGCATTGGAGATTCTCTAAGCTTGTGTTTGGTATACAGATTTGGAATATAATTTTTAAGTTGAAGTTGGTTAACTTTTCAAAAACTAGTTGTAATTATTTTTAATCCTAGTTTTTGTCTTTTTATGAAAAATCAACATAAATTATAATTAGTTTTTGAAAAGTCAATCAATTTCAACCTAAAAATTATATTCCAAACCCGTACATCAAACGAAAGCTGAGTTAGTCCTTAAGCTATCACATAAGTGACGTTTTGGTCTCTATTCTTTTTTTCATAACTGAAATAACTAAACTCTTAAAAAATATACAAAAAGTCTTTTTTTTTTATTTGAATCTGTTAACTGTGGTTAATGAAGTAACTTAATTATTCAATTGGTTCTTAAATTATTAAGTTTGTAATATTTAACCCTCATTCTTTTTTTTAACTGAAACATTAGATTTTTATTGAATTTACTAAACCAACCTTAAGAAGATAAAAAACAATAAAGAAAGTTTAAACAAGGAAAAAAATCAAAACATTTTGAAGGAAAAAAAAAACATTTTTTGAATCTCTCTCTCTCTCCCTCCCTCTTATCCCTGTCTCTTTATCTCTTTCTGTCAATTTTCCTCTCTCAAATCTTGAAATGTTAGCGTCGATCTATAAGGCTATTGGCCTGGCGACGATCTTGATTGGTCACAAAGGGGACTAGTAGCGGTGGGGTCTGTAAGCAAAGAGAGGAGGATCAACATAGAGAAAGAAAGAAAGATTGAGAGGGGAGAGATCGACATATGAATGTTTTTTTTCATATACAGGGCATTCAAATTTAGGACTATTTTAGTTTATTTTTCTTTCTTTCCCTCATAGGACAATGGGTGAACAAAGACTTGTCAATTATGTCATGTCATGTCAGTCTGGCCCATCATCGACTTGGCCCATGTGTGCTTCATGTCGTGTTAGGCCTGATCCATCGAAGTTTTGTGTCGTGCTCATGCAAGCCTTAGATTAAAATCCTTAGGACTGGCACGGTCCATCGGCCTAGGCACATCTCTTATCCGTGCCGTTCGTGCTTTTATCTTACTCAGCCCAATAGGGTTATGGGCTGACCCAACAAACTATTACAACATTTTAAATTATATTTCCATTAAAACAGAATTTAACACTTGCCAAATAAAAATAATGCCATCAAAGAAGTAATTTTAAATTTATTATTAAAAAAAACTTGATGTTGTCGAAAATCACAAACTTGAATATATAATTTTCATTTTATTACAACCATTCTTTTTTTTTTTTAATAAGAAATCTGGATTTTATTAATTAACGAAGAGAAACCAAATCGGCTATCACAAAAGCACCTAACCGTTTAGGCAGGGAATCAATCCAAATACAATCAACAAATCAAGAAATGACATAGTTTGCCAAGAAGTGGGCTACAACATTCCCATCATGGGAAGCATAGCGAATAGTTCCACTACCACTACTACTCATCAAATCTCGAATATCATTTACGACATTTGCCTCCGGTGCTCGACACATAGGTTTTTGGATGGCCTTGATGACATTTGACGCATCATATTTGACCACAAACTTTTTAAAACCACACCAATTGGCTAAGAACATTCCTTCCCTAACCGCCAAACATTCCCCAACATGCGGCGATAATTTGCCAAAGATTCTCCTAGTCAAAGCAACAACTACCACCCCGAATTCGTCTCTTATAACCGATAATTTGCCAAAGATTCTCCTAGTCAAAGCAACAACTACCATCCCGAATTCATCTCTTATAACCGCACCAAATCTGACATAGTCTAGTGCTTCATTTACCACTACATCAATGTTAATCTTCAAGAATCCATGTTCAGAAGGTTTCCAAGGAAGCTTGAACACCCTGTTCTTTGCCAAAATAGGCTTATCTAGGCCATTGCAGAGGAAACAATCACCCATAAACTTTCTTGCCCAAGTCATAATCTCCCCAGCAGTGATTTTACATCCTTCAAAAACTACTTTATTACGTTTCTACCATAAACACCAGGCAATTGTGCAAAAAACATTAACATCCTCTAGAGAACACTCAGCCGCAAGGAACATACATAGAGCATCGAACAGACCACCAGGGAAGAGCTTCAGAATTGGCCAAAGGGTAGTGCTTTGCCATACCTCTCTAGCCTTTTGGCACGATCACAGAACCTGAGTAGTATCCTCAAGACCATAAAGACACACTAGGCAGAGGTTGCTAACTTTGATTCCATGGTGTGAAAGGTGACAACGAGCTGAAATGTCAAAAAAAAAAAAAAAAAAAAAAAGAGCATGCCAGACATGGATTTTGAACTTGTTTGGAACTTGAGCTCCCCACAGCTTCTTCCACCATGCAAAATCACCCCCATGCCCCGATCGACTGCCCACCGTTCTACTTTCCATCTCAACCTTATATGCCGATCTCACTGAGAATTCACCCCGCTTATCAAAATGCCAAACCACGCATTGATCCACTCAGCTCCGAGAACTAAGGGGAATACTCCACATGACATCCCTATCAATCAGCCAAATCAACTCCTCCAACACCTCCCTATCCCAACCTGTTGTTGCCAATAGATCCGCCACCAACAGATCCTCCGAACCCCACTAGGTCTAGTGTTGGGTTTAAAAGAGCTTGGCCTAGGCAACCAAGGATCTTTAAAAACTCTTAATGTTTTTGTCATTTCCAATCTTCCACCGCGCCCCCATCTTAAGAAGCTCACGATCCCAAATAATACTCCGCCATGTATGAGAGGGGTTATTCCTAATATTAGCATAAAAATAATTAACATGAGGGAAATACTTGGCTTGTAGAACATGAACCATGAGAGAGTTTGGTTGAGTGAGGATTCTCCACCCTTGTTTGGCCACCAACGCTTTATTAAAAGTGGATAAATCTCTAAACCCCATACCCCCTTCAAGCTTCGCTCTACACGACCTCTCCTAACGAACCCAATGAACCTTGCGATCTTCACAACTTCTTCCCCACCAAAATATTGCATTAAGAGTTTGGAGCTCGTAGAATAACATGAAAGATACTTTAAAAACATTTATAGCGTAAGTGGACTTAGCTTGGGCCACAACCTTAATTAGGACTTCTTTACAACCCATCGAAAACAATTTCCTTTTCCACATTTGTAACTTTTTCCAAACTCTCTCCTTAATGCCATTGAAAATTCTCCTCCTGTCTCGGCCAACGAAAGAAGGTATTCCAAGATACATATCGTGGGAAACTCCATCCTGAAGCCCGAGAGAATGAAGTAAAATACCCTTACAATCATCCTTCACACATGGGTTAAAGCTAACGGTAGTTTTTTGTAAGTTGATCACCTGCCCAGATGCCCGCTAATATTTCTCCAAAACGCCCTTAATTGCATGGCAGCTCCCTAGATCGGCCCCTCCAAAAATAATACCATCATCGACAAAAAGTAGGTGGCTAATCCATGGCGCACCCCGGGCACAAAAGATCCCCAACAACTCTATATCATAATTTGCATGGCAGAGTAAAGTGGAAAAACCCTCTACACAAAAGAGAAAAAGGTACGGTGAAAGAGGGTGCCTTGACGGATTCCTCGAGATGGAATCACCTTACCGACCGGTTCTCCATTCTACAAGAAGGAGAAGTGCGATGTGGAAACACAACCTATAATACGATCTACCCATCGTTGGGAAAAACCCAATTTGAATTGCTTCCAAAAACGACCATTTGACTACGACATAAGCTTTACTCATGTCTAGCTTTAGAGCCATCAACCCCTTCTTTCCACCCATTTTCCGTCGAATAGTATGCATCAATTCAAAAGCTACCATAACATTATCTGTGATGAGTCTACCAGGGACAAAGGCACTTTGTTCGGCCGAGATGATATCCGACAAATAACCCTTCAATCGATTAGCAATATTCTTAGTGATAATCTCATACACACAAAGGCTAAAAGGCCGAAAATTTGATACCTCCTTTGGGGATTTTATCTTTGGAATGAGCACAATATAGGTTGCATTTAAAAGCCGAATTGATCTCTGGCCATTGAGCACCTCTAAGCACACCCTTGTCACATCCGCCCCCCAATAAGTCCCCAATTCTCTTGAAAAAATCTAGCATGGAAACCATCGGGCCCCGGTGACTTCCAATCTCCCATGCCAAACAGAGCATCCCTCACGTCATCCGTAGTGAACGGATCATCAAGTGACTCCGACATATAAAGTGGGACTTTCTGTTCAACACCGTCAAGAACCTCCCCTATAGCATGACCATCCAGTAAGGAAGTTGAAAAAATATCCGAAAAAATAACTTTCCAATTCACTTACAATGTCCTCTTTCTTATGAACCCATACACCCTGACCATCTTCTAAACCTTTTTACTTCATTCTGTTTCGGCGGTGTGATGCTTTCAAGTGGAAGAATTTTGTATTTCGGTCCCCACCACGAAGCCACTTCTGCCCTTAAACATTGCCTCCAGTAATACTCTTCCAAAGCTAAGACCCAATCCAGCTCAACTTTCAATGTCTGCTTCCGTCTCTTCACCTCTAAACTCCACTCTAATTCATTTAGATCGGCCAATTCCTTTTGCAAGGTTCTAACCTGTTTTGGAATGCGCCCAAAAACGTCCTTACTCCAAATTTTGAGAGCACCTGCATGTCTTTCCAAAGTATCAATAAGCTCCCCTCCATCTTCATCAATAACCAATTGACATCAAGACGAAAGGAGAACATCCTTATAGCCATCATTAGTATGCCACAGTGGTTCAAAAGTAAAATGCCGATTACCATATCCCACCACATATTGATTCGTCGGAGGGAAATCAAGAAATACGTGGAGAGCTTTATGATCGGACCCGAAAAAATCTCGATAAAAGACCCGTGCTCTATCAAATAAAGATTTCCATCTAATATCCGCCAAACACCAATCCAATCTCTTTTGAACGTTTTTGGGCGGGTCTTGATTGTTGTTCCATGTAAGAGCCGCACCTTGAAAACCTAGGTCAATGAGCTCACAGTCATTAACAGCTTCACCAAAACCTCGCATACTGTTATCATATCTATCACGACCATCTTTGCTTTCGAAAGAGTGTAAAATTTCATTAAAATCACCTGCCATAAGCCATGGTAGAGTGAACAGCCCACGGAGTTGTCGTAAAAGTTCCCAGCAGTGGTGTCTCTGTGCTTTCTCCGGATGGCCATAGAACCCAGTAAACCGCCACGAATTGCCATCAGGCGAGGTGATAAATGCATCAATGTAGGCCCGAGAAAAGCTTCGAATTACCACATCCCAATCCTTCCTCCACACAAGAGCCAATCCACTGCTACGTCCGACACTATCTACATGAACTCCGTATTCAAACCCCAATCAATCCTTAATTAGACTAGCTCTCCTACCATTTAGTTTGGTTTCAGAAATAAAGACCAAACCTGGGGAAAACTCCGAACAATCATCCGGAGCTTATCGAATGCTCGTGTATCCCTGAGTCCACGGGCCTTCCAAGCTATAAGACTCATTGTGTCCGGTGGGGTTGCTCCGCAACCTCCGCCGATATCAAAGAGTTTGTAACATTGCCCAAAATAACACACTTTCTATCACCCTCCCCTGCTCCATCCAGGAGTCTCCTATTCGCAAGACATGAAACCGAGTCTGTAGCATCCTTCTCAACATCATCATTCTTACCACCTTTATGTACCAGTTTCTTCCAATTCTTCTTATTATCTTTCTCCGACAAAAGCTCTCCATTTTCGCACAGGGAAGATCTTGCAACGAATACGAAATTACTCCCCTTACTGACCAAGAAGCCTATTCAGTAAATCCATCTGCATGTTTCTGTTCACATGACGCCTCCAAACTTTTACTATAGATACGTTCTCCTCACATGCACTAGCATACACACCCTCCCCACGTGAGCTATTAGTCACACTCTCTCAAATAATCACACTCTCTCTAATAATCACACTCTCTGTTGACCTTCCTTTATTCGAAATTGGAAATCTCGATAACCGCCGAGGATCCTGTGGGATAACATTATCTCAGACTTGATTGATAGCCTGTATCTCCAAAAAATCCTCCGTCATGCTTGTCAAGAAATCAGGGTTTCGAAAGTCAGCTTCGGAATCTACAGAATCATCGGCAGTGAGTTGCCGACCACTATTCCGAACACTGCTTCCGTTTCCAAGCCGACCACTACCCCTACCACTACGAGAGATCTTACTACGTCCACCACCACTTCCTGACTTCCAGTCTGTAGTGGGTTATTCTCCTGAGAAACTTGCTTTATCATTCTAAATGAAAGACAAAGACTAAATGAACTTTATTTTGGTAACCTTTCTTGCCCATGAATAAACAGATAAAGTCTGTTAAGACTGTTGCGCTTATGTCATCCTGGTGTGCACAGTTTGAAAGTGGTTCTTTGCTAAATTCTGCTTTCAAGCTTTTGTGGAAGTTATACCAAAACACTATTTCATCTCCAGAGAGAGATGGCCGTCGTCCGACACCAGCGTCGGACCTGTGGAACAGAGGGAGGGAGGGAGGGGAGGGGGGGAGAGAGAACCTCTCCTTTTTTTTTATTTTTTAATTGATATAAATAAGGGTATTTTCATCTTTTTATGGGTATTTTCCTTCAAAAAGCACAAAATATGCTTCTCATGTGATCATTCTGTGGGTTTTTTAACAGAACTAGATGGAAATGACTAAATCGTCACCTTTTTAGAGAGTTTAGGGTCAGCACGATAAAAAAAAATAATAAAAGGACTAAAGTGTCACCTCTTAAAAAGTTTAGGGACCATTTGGGCCAATTACTCAAAATAAAAATGCATTAAATATGAGACTTTAGGTTAAAATTAATCAAAATTATAGTATTTAATTTTTAACATATTAAAATGTTAAAATTTAATACTTGAAATTATATATATTATAAAACATCTTGTATAATATTTATAATATAAAAGTAATATATAACTAAACAGGGGAGCGTGGCAATGCAAAACTGTGAAACTGTGGGATTGGGACCTGCTACGCATTCTGTTAAATTACGCTATGCTTATTTTGATTATATTGTACCTATGTATAAGACTATGATAAGTAAATAAGTTTATGAACATATATATATATATATATATATATATATATGTAAGTGATTACTGCGACTAATTCCAATTTCAAAGTTATATATATCGTTTGTATAAAAAAAAATTTAGTCCTAATTTTTGCATATTGTTAAGTAAGTTATCAAGTAAGTAAGTATAAGTATGGTAACGGCCTACGTTAGGCGGGTCGTTACATCGACGATGGTTTTAACCGTCGTGTAACATTGAGATACCACGACGGTAATATAACCGTCGTGTTATCTTCCACGACACTGGATTACACGACGGTTGGGTAACCGTCGTGTAAACTTTACACGACGGTAAAAAACCGTCGTGTAATCCACTATTTTTACTAGTGATGTTTACATATTCTATTTAAGCACAAGGGATTAAGAACACGTACCGGGGAGGTGAGACAATTTTGCCTTCTAGTGCGGTCGGCAAAGATGCTTCAGGCATGGTGGTGTGTACTCAAGTTGGGGTGGGGCTTTCCTCAATAACTTGTGTCTTTAGGCTCCATTATTCCAATGCCGAGGAAGCTTGTCAAAGAGTGGCGTCCGCCCATAATACCTGTCATACAACACGTCAAATGAGTCTTGGTAAATGTGAATTTGATTTGATTAAATTGGACCAATTTTTTGTTTGTTTTATGATTTGTGTTGTAATAAATATAGGTAAGTATTGTAATAAAAAATGACACAAAATAGAGATGGAGTAGGCAAAAAGGGAAAACCACGAAGATCTTTGAAGACTATATTCTTTGCATTTTTTTTTTCCGCCCATCACATGCTCGATGAAATGTCAAAATGGAATTTCGTTTGGTTAATCATATGGAATTAGTTTCTAGTGTAATATGCTCGGATTTTTGAACGTTCTTGGTGAATGTGAATTTGATTTGATTAAATTAGACCAATTATTTGTTTGTTTTGTGTATTTGTGTTGCAATAAATATAAGTGAGTATTGCAATAAAAAATGACATAAAATAGAGATGGAGTAGGCAAAAAGGGAAGACCATGAAGAAAAAATCCATTTAATCCCAATGCCGATGGTAAACGAAGGACAACTCTAATAAAACGAGTCCATATGGTAAGGGAAATAGGTGAACGAATTGAAGTCATCTTTGACGAGAAAGGACAACCAGAAGAGAAGCATGGTGATGAATTGATGAGTTGCATTGCTGTACTCACTTGAGAGCACGTTCCAATATAGATACAAGATTGGAGATCCCATGATTTAGACGGAATGAAAGAACTAACTTGGAAAGAAACTATTACTTCTTTCACTATGGATGACTGGTTTCGAAGTGCTTGTTTAAAATCATGTGGTGAAGCTGCAAGGAATTTTCAACATGATCTTTACAAGACTTTTGTTGACCGTAAATATTTTAAGTATGATGTTTATGTGTGATTAAGTAGTATGTGATGTTTTCAAGTTGTGATTTAAAAATAAGTTTTCAGAGTTTAAAAAAAAGAAAAATAAAAATTTTCCCAAATTTTCAAGAGCAAGATTAAGTATTTAAGACCAAGATTTAAGTTAAGTAAGCAAGCATGGTAACGGCCCAAGTTTACGTAGTCAGTCCTACGTGGATTTTAGGGCGTTACAAAGTTGGTATCAGAGCGGTATCCTACCAGCCTACTTCACTTCGCTTCACATCGTTTCTGCAAGTGTCCAAGTAAGTTAATTTATTTTCCTTTGATTAGAATTAGTTAAGATCTTACGTGTGAAGTAAGTATCCCTTGTCAATGATCATGATTGGAAAATGATACTCCTGGTGCTTGTAAAGGACTACTCCATCCCGTTATGATCATAGCTGGGAACTCTTGTCCACATAAAGAAAATGTTGAATACAGGGATGGATAAGCTTACAATGTGATATGAAGAGATCATGATAAGTTATGATGTTTTCAAGATAGGACATGATAAGATATGGAGGAAAGAATGGATATACGACATGTGAGGAAATAAGGAACTAGAGTTAAAAGATGGTTCGCCATGCGTATGAACAGACCAAATTTTTTTTTTTACAAGAGCCTAATCTTGCAACTGTAGTAGCTAAGTTATGATTGCTAGGATAGCAATAAGGAAATTAATAGGCTTCGAGATCGTATAGCCTATCGCTTTACCTTGGTATGATGGTAACAAGGAATTTTTCATTCTAAAGAATGGATCAATGCCATGGAAGTTAAGTTTCCTGATTGTGAAACTTTTGCCCCATAAGAGTAATATTAGAAACGGGGAAAAATTTTGATGATGCCTTAGTTTGGGGGTAGCAAATAGGCAATATGCCAATATAAGTTGGATGCTACTGCTACCAACAACAATTTATCAGGCTATGATAATAATGATGACCAGGAGATTTGATGATAAGTTAATGAGGTTAAGGTCAATAGCACCAACCTTGAAGTCGACACATAATGGTTGATTAAGGTCGACTATATACAATCATTTAAGTGATGGAAATCATGAAATGATGATTGGGAGTTTTAGATATCCCTTAGAACTATGATTATGCCTTTTTGCTATGAAGGAAATGCTAAAGGCACAAGAGAAGTTTCTACTAGCTAACAAGTAGCTAGTTGATACAAGGATACCTTTCATTGCATCACTTAAACAGTAATATGTTTTCAATACTACTATTTAGTATTGTTTTCCATGATTCACTTGGAAAAAGATTCCAAGAAATTATTTTTATGTATGATGCTTGATCTTATGCTTATTAGAACCAACTCATGTTATGTAAAAGGCTAGAAAATCTTGAGGAACAGAGATTCCAAGAAAGGGGCCATCATGTTATGTAAAAGGCCAGAAAACCTTGAGGAACAGAGTTCCAATAAAGGGGCCATCATGAAAAGAAAAAGGGTTCTAATAGCACAAGATTAACATTGTACCAGAGGGTCCTCAGCTTCAGCAAATTGAAAGAAAAATATTTTCAATATGATATATTCGCTGAGCCCTCAAATAAAGTTAAAGAAAAGTATCTTAAATATAAGATACAATATGCTTTTCAAGTATGAAAAAAGCTATATGATACGATATGCTTTTCAAGTATGGAAAAGTTGTATATGTTTTTTTTAAAATATGACAAGTTATATGATATACTTGCTAAGAAATTTTATGAAAATAGTTCTGGTGATGTAGTACGAAAGAAAAGAATGATGGTATGTAAGAAAGTATAAAAGTATGCATGAAAGAATGAAAGTATGAATGCATGAAAGTATGAGGATATGAAGGTATGAATTATGTGGATATAGAAAGAAGATTATGGTTCCATATAAAAGACATGATCCCATTAAGATATTAAAATGAGAACGTGAACAAGTTATTCAATCCATAGTAACTTGTTAAGGATTGATAGTGGATGGAAGAAAAGCCACTTAGGATTATACGAATTTTCGAGGACGAAAATCTTTTAAGGAGGGTAGAATGTAATACCCGAAATTTTGATGACTTTAGATTTCTTTTGAAACAAGGAAAACCTAAGTCTGAATCATAATCGGAGTGGAATAACAGTATAGGTTTGAGTTCTCGATTAACTAGCTACGAGACTCAACAAAAGATTACTTAGCCAAGTAAAAGGCGTTTTAAGGAAAACAGCATGACGAAATTTCATAATTTCATGTTGGTCAAAGCTTGACCAAGAAAGTCAAAGTTGACCAAAAAGTCAAAGGGTTGACTAAGAACGGTCAAAGGTATGACTATACAGCAATAGGATAATCAGTATGGAAATTATACTGCGAAAACCGTCTTTACGAACGAATAAGCAAGAATAAGCTATGAGACCGCCCTAGAAAAATCAAGCACAATATTTGGAGCAATATGGGCTAAATGGTTTCAAGTCCCAAGAAAAATTTATACGTAGTCTAATTTTATGTAGATGGATTTTGGACTACAATTCAGTATGATAAAACTGTTTTAGGACAAAACAGTATTGATATTATCAAAGTTAGTAAGGAAATTGATTGTATAATTATATTAAGGGATTCTTGAAATCAAGAGGATAATTATGCATGAATTGGAAGTCAAGTGGCTCTACCTTAGCCGATCACCCGCAGGGACTAAATTACAAATATTTTGTATTTAGGGGCAAAAGTGCAATTTTTGGAAAAGTTAGCAATGGTGATGTAAGCATGATGTCATCAAGATGATGTCATCAAGGTGATGCAAGCATGATGTCATCAAGGTGATGTAAGCATGATGTCATCATGATGAGGTAAGCAAAACTTGTGCACCAAGGAAGCAAATGGCCGGCCACCACATGTAGGGACTATTTAGCAAATATTTTTGCTTCAAGGACCAAAATGTAATTTTAGAAAAATAATTAAATCCAAGTTCAAGGACTTTTTGGCAATTTTGAAAAGTTCAAAAAGCCTATAAATAGAGGTGGGGGGGGGGGGGGATTTTTAGTGGAAAAATAGAGGAATCTAGCCAAACTCTTGCAAAATTTTCTCTCACACTTT
Source organism: Ficus hirta (assembly GCA_038430175.1). Lineage (NCBI taxonomy): Eukaryota > Viridiplantae > Streptophyta > Magnoliopsida > Rosales > Moraceae > Ficus > Ficus hirta. The sequence continues at coordinate 3,666,506 of CM076586.1, read as the reverse complement.
TCCTCTCCAAAACCGAACTTAAGCCAAGAGAGAAAAAAAAAAAAGTAGAGTAAGGGAATTGGTGTAGGAGTGGTCGTTTTTCACCAAGAAACCCAAGCAAAAGTTTTGAAAATTTTTGGTACCCATTGGAGGGTGGAAGGCCGGTTGTTGGAGGACCAAGGGGGGAGAGAATTTTCGGGACCCTAACCCTAGCCTAGCCTTGCTTTGTTCAAGGTAACTCTCCCATAGCCCTAAACTTTTTAATTGAGCATCAATTTGGAATTTGTGTGTATTTTCAAGTTGATTATGTAAGAGCATAAGCTCATTCTTTTATTTTCATGCAATGGGTTTAGTGCTTATTATGTGCTTGATTAGGGTCTCAGGCTCTCAATTTATGATTTAGTGCATGCTTTCAATCATATGCTTGTGTGATAGTATGAATTGCATGCATGCCTAGTAGATGTTTGATATATGTCCCCTTATGTTTAAGATAGAGTATGGTATGCTTGAATGGTGTATGAGATTAGTTTAAGCATGAATGTAATGAATGGTAGCCAAACCAACCCAAAAACCCTAGTTTGGTGCATGATGACACACGGGTTTGCATGGGTTTGGTTTAATGCATGCGAATGGCAAATGAATGTTAGAAGCGCTGCATGTTGTTGTAGGCTCATGGCCAAAGCCGTTTGAGGTAGTGTGCGAGTAATTTTACGTAAAAGTTGACCTAAACCGAAACTGCCAGTTTTCGGGTAAAACTGGCCAGTTTTCTAGAAAGTCGATTTTGAGGCCCTTAGATGCCGAATTTGGAAAAAGTTAAAACTACAAAGTTGTAAACAAGGGCTTTTCCTAGGGGGCAACAAGGACAGTTTTCCAAAATAAGGCTTTGAAGGCCTTCGTTTTTATAAAAACCCAAGCCTAACTGTGCCCAGGACTTATGCACGGCCAGGTGAGTTCAACAGGGAATAAGAGTACGTTAGAGTCCGAACTGGGTTTTCTGCAAAACACTAAAGTTTTAGGATTTTTCGAGATTTAAAACTTTTATGAAGACAACTTTTTCAAATTCAATTTAGATTTTTAAACTGACATGGATTTCTAAAAAAACTGTGTAGGAAACAGGAAATTCCTGCACAGGATTTTCTCAAACAATGCAGAAAAAATGTATTTTTGCATAACACCAATTTTTTGACTGTGGAGACTGTTCCAACAACAGTTTTCAGTATTCAATAATATTTATGAGGCTTTATTTTAAGAACCCCGAATTTTTATAAGCTAATTGAAGGATTTTTGACTTAAACTTCCAAATTTTCCAAGACAAGGAAATTGGATTTTTAAATCCAAAATTGGTAACATAACGACAACAGAAGATAACCGGGATGGATACCCGAGTTATGAGGGGCTGACTTTTGTTGACTAAGCTTGACCCATGGAATGTTGACCTTAGTTGACCAAGAGGTTGACTTTGGTTGACCAAGTTCGACCAAGGTTGACCAAGGTTATCACATCAAAGGTTACGTATTGTAACCAAATAAGATATTTTATAAGGGACATATAATTAGAATGTTGGATAGGTCACCAACATTTTATAGGATCCTTATCCTATGTTCTTTTTAATAGCAGGAAGTAACCTGCAGTTGTGACCTGAGTTGGAACAACGAAACCCAGGGTATAGCATAACAGGTAAGTACAAACCTCACCTACAGTATGGAAAATAGTACACTATTTTCCAATATATGATATGTTTTCATGTGTGTTATGTATGCCATGTTTTCAAGTATGCCATGTTTTCAAGAATGCTATGTTTTCAAGTATGCTATGTTTTAAGAATGCCATGTGAATGTTAAGTTATGGTATAGTGACATCATGAGGCATGTTCACTAATGTTAAATCACATGGTCAGAAAATACAAATAAGGTGTCGTACCACCCTCCCGTGATCGAGGAGGATACAAGTTCAAGACAAGTTATGATTATTAACCTCTCGTTGATGCGTGAGGGTCAAGTTTATGATTCCCAGAACTGTTAGGGCCTTGCAAACCCTAACTTTGTCTGGAGGCTGCGCGCTTTTGGTACGTACACTATGGGCCCACATGTTAAGACAAGAGAATAAGTTCAAGTGCATAAAAGATTCATAATTGGACATAATTGGTTCATGCATAAGTTGTATGATATTTATTGTGTTTTTGTGAGATCATGTTTGTACTTGCTGGGCGAAAGCTCGTCAGTATATTCCATACTGTAGGTAAAAAATTAAGATGCCTGCAACTTTACTTGGTGGGCCATGGAGATGATGCAGCAAGTGAAGGGCGGTATGGGATACCACTACGTAAAATTTTCCGCTACCTCTTTTGAGTTAATATGTATATATCTCAAAAGTAAATTATGTTATATAGTATGTATGTAGTTAAAGACTTGAGAATGTCTTTTCATTTCTATATAAGTACGCAACATTTCCCGTAAATATTTTAAGTATGATGTTTATGTGTGATTAAGTAGTATGTGATGTTTTCAAGTTGTGATTTAAAAATAAGTTTTCAGAGTTTAAAAAAAAAGAAAAATAAAAATTTTCCCAAATTTTCAAGAGCAAGATTAAGTATTTAAGACCAAGATTTAAGTTAAGTAAGCAAGCATGGTAACGGCCCAAGTTTACGTAGTCGGTCCTACGTGGATTTTGGGGCGTTACAAAGTTGGTATCAGAGCGGTATCCTTCCAGCCTACTTCACTTCGCTTCACATCGTTTCTGCAACTGTCCAAGTAAGTTAATTTATTTTCCTTTTATTAGAATTAGTTAAGATCTTACGTGTGAAGTAAGTATCCCTTGTCAATGATCATGATTGGAAAATGATACTCCTGGTGCTTGTAAAGGACTACTCCATCCCGTTATGATCATAGCTGGGAACTCTTGTCCACATAAAGAAAATGTTGAATACAGGGATGGATAAGCTTACAATGTGATATGAATAGATCATGATAAGTTATGATGTTTTCAAGATAGGACATGATAAGATATGGAGGAAAGAATGGATATACGACATGTGAGGAAATAAGGAACTAGAGTTAAAAGATGGTTCGCCATGCGTATGAACAGACCAAATTTTTTTTTTTACAAGAGCCTAATCTTGCAACTGTAGTAGCTAAGTTATGATTGCTAGGATAGCAATAAGGAAATGAATAGGCTTCGAGATCGTATAGCCTATCGCTTTACCTTGGTATGATGGTAACAAGGAATTTTTCATTCTAAAGAATGGATCAATGCCATGGAAGTTAAGTTTCCTGATTGTGAAACTTTTGCCCCATAAGAGTAATATTAGAAACGGGGAAAAATTTTGATGATGCCTTAGTTTGGGGGTAGCAAATAGGTAATATGCCAATATAAGTTGGATGCTACTGCTACCAACAACAATTCATCAGGCTATGATAATAATGATGACCAGGAGATTTGATGATAAGTTAATGAGGTTAAGGTCAATAGCACCAACCTTGAAGTCGACACATAATGGTTGATTAAGGTCGACTATATACAATCATTTAAGTGATGGAAATCATGAAATGATGATTGGGAGTTTTAGATATCCCTTAGAACTATGATTATGCCTTTTTGCTATGAAGGAAATGCTAAAGGCACAAGAGAAGTTTCTACTAGCTAACAAGTAGCTAGTTGATACAAGGATACCTTTCATTGCATCACTTAAACAGTAATATGTTTTCAATACTACTATTTAGTATTGTTTTCCATGATTCACTTGGAAAAAGATTCCAAGAAATTATTTTTATGTATGGTGCTTGATCTTATGCTTATTAGAACCAACTCATGTTATGTAAAAGGCTAGAAAATCTTGAGGAACAGAGATTCCAAGAAAGGGGCCATCATGTTATGTAAAAGGCCAGAAAACCTTGAGGAGCAGAGTTCCAAGAAAGGGCCCATCATGAAAAGAAAAAGGGTTCTAATAGCACAAGATTAACATTGTACCAGAGGGCTTCAGCAAATTGAAAGAAAAATATTTTCAATATGATATATTCGCTGAGCCCTCAAATAAAGTTAAAGAAAAGTATCTTAAATATAAGATACAATATGCTTTTCAAGTATGAAAAAAGCTATATGATACGATATGCTTTTCAAGTATGGAAAAGTTGTATATGTTTGTTTTAAAATATGGCAAGTTATATGATATACTTGCTAAGAAATTTTATGAAAATAGTTATGGTGATGCAGTACGAAAGGAAAGTATGATGGTATGTAAGAAAGTATGACAATATGCATGAAAGAATGAAAGTATGAATGCATGAAAGTATGACGATATGAAGGTATGAATTATGAGGATATAGAAAGAAGATTATGGTTCTATATAAAAGACATGATCCCATTAAGATATTAAAATGGGAACGTGAACAAGTTATTCAATCCATAGTAACTTGTTAAGGATTGATAGTGGATGGAAGAAAAGCCACTTAAGATTATACGAATTTTCGAGGACGAAAATCTTTTAAGGAGGGTAGAATGTAATACCCGAAATTTTGATGACTTTAGATTTCCTTTGAAACAAGGAAAACCTAAGTCTGAATCATAATCGGAGTGGAATAATAGTATAGGTTTGAGTTCTCGATTAACTAGCTACGAGACTCAACAAAAGATTACTTAGCCAAGTAAAAGGCGTTTTAAGGAAAACAGCATGACGAAATTTCATAATTTCATGTTGGTCAAAGCTTGACCAAGAAAGTCAAAGTTGACCAAAAAGTCAAAGGGTTGACTAAGAACGGTCAATGGTATGACTATACAGTAATAGGATAATCAGTATGGAAATTATACTGCGAAAACCGTCTTTACGAACGAATAAGCAAGAATAAGCTATAAGACCGCCCTAGAAAAATCAAGCACAATATTTGGAGTAATATGGGCTAAATGGTTTCAAGTCCCAAGAAAAATTTATACGTAGTCCAATTTTATGCAGATAGATTTTGGACTACAATTCAGTATGTCAATACTGTTTTAGGACAAAACAGTATTGATATTATCAAAGTTAGTAAGGAAATGGATTGTATAATTATATTAAGGGATTCTTGAAATCAAGAGGATAATTATGCATGAATTGGAAGTCAAGTGGCTCTACCCTAGCCGATCACCCGCAGGAACTAAATTACAAATATTTTGTCTTTAGGGGCAAAAGTGCAATTTTTGGAAAAGTTAGCAATGGTGATGTAAGCATGATGTCATCAAGATGATGTCATCAAGGTGATGCAAGCATGATGTCATCAAGGTGATGTAAGCATGATGTCATCATGATGAGGTAAGCAAAACTTGTGCACCAAGGAAGCAAATGGCCGGCCACCACATGTAGGGACTATTTAGCAAATATTTTTGCTTCAAGGACCAAAATGTAATTTTAGAAAAATAATTAAATCCAAGTTCAAGGACTTTTTGGCAATTTTGAAAAGTTCAAAAAGCCTATAAATAGAGGTGGGGGGGGGGGGGGGGGGGATTTTTAGTGGAAAAATAGAGGAATCTAGCCAAACTCTTGCAAAATTTTCTCTCACACTTTTCCTCTCCAAAACCGAACTTAAGCTAAGAGAGAAAAAAAAAAAAAGTAGAGTAAGGGTATTGGTGTAGGAGTGGTCGTTTTTCACCAAGAAACCCAAGCAAAAGTTTTGAAAATTTTTGGTACCCACTGGAGGGTGGAAGGCCGGTTGTTGGAGGACCAAGGGGGGAGAGAATTTTCGGGACCCTAACCCTAGCCTAGCCTTGCTTTGATCAAGGTAACTCTCCCATAGCCCTAAACTTTTTAATTGAGCATCAATTTGGAATTTGTGTGTATTTTCAAGTTGATTATGTAAGAGCATAAGCTCATTCTTTTATTTTCATGCAATGGGTTTAGTGCTTATTATGTGCTTGATTTGGGTCTCAGGCTCTCAATTTATGATTTAGTGCATGCTTTCAATCATATGCTTGTGTGATAGTATGAATTGCATGCATGCCTAGTAGATGTTTGATATATGTCCCCTTATGTTTAAGATAGAGTATGGTATGCTTGAATGGTGTATGAGATTAGTTTAAGCATGAATGTGATGAATGGTAGCCAAACCAACCCAAAAACCCTAGTTTGGTGCATGATGACACACGGGTTTGCATGGGTTTGGTTTAATGCATGCGAATGGCAAATGAACGTTAGAAGCGCTGCATGTTGTCGTAGGCTCACGGCCAAAGCCGTTTGAGGTAGTGTGCGAGTAATTTTACGTAAAAGTTGACCTAAACCGAAACTGCCAGTTTTCGGGTAAAACTGGCCAGTTTTCTAGAAAGTCGATTTTGAGGCCCTTAGATGCCGAATTTGGAAAAAGTTAAAACTACAAAGTTGTAAACAAGGGCTTTTCCTAGGGGGCAGCAAGGACAGTTTTCGAAAATAAGGCACTGAAGGCCTTCGTTTTTATAAAAACCCAAGCCTAACTGTGCCCAGGACTTATGCACGGCCAGGTGAGTTCAACAGGGAATAAGAGCACGTTAGAGTCCGAACTGGGTTTTCTGTAATACACTAAAGTTTTAGGATTTTTCGAGATCTAAAACTTTTGTGAAGACAACTTTTCCAAATTCAATTTAGATTTTTAAACTGACACGGATTTCTAAAAAAACTGTGTAGGAAACAGGAAATTCCTGCACAGGATTTTCTAAAACAATGCAGAAAAAATGTATTTTTGCATAACACCAATTTTTTGACTGTGGAGACTGTTCCAACAACAGTTTTCAGTGTTCAATAATATTTATGAGGCTTTATTTTAAGAACCCCGAATTTTTATAAGCTAATTGAAGGATTTTTGATTTAAACTTCCAAATTTTCCAAGACAAGGAAATTGGATTTTTAAAGCCAAAATTGGTAACATAACGACAACGGAAGATAACCGGGATGGATACCCGAGTTATGAGGGGCTGACTTTTGTTGACTAAGCTTGACCCATGGAATGTTGACCTTAGTTGACCAAGCGGTTGACTTTGGTTGACCAAGTTCGACCAAGGTTGACCAAGGTTATCACATCAAAGGTTACGTATTGTAACCAAATAAGATATTTTATAAGGGACATATAATTAGAATGTTGGATAGGTCACCAACATTTTATAGGATCCTTATCCTATGTTCTTTTTAATAGCAGGAAGTAACCTGCAGTTGTGACCTGAGTTGGAACAACGAAACCCAGGGTATAGCATAACAGGTAAGTACAAACCTCACCTACAGTATGGAAAATAGTACACTATGTTCCAATATATGATATGTTTTCATGTGTGTTATGTATGCCATGTTTTCAAGTATGCCATGTTTTCAAGAATGCTATGTTTTCAAGTATGCTATGTTTTAAGAATGCCATGTAAATGTTAAGTTATGGTATAGTGACATCATGAGGCATGTTCACTAATGTTAAATCACATGGTCAGAAAATACAAATAAGGTGTCGTACCACCCTCCCGTGATCGAGGAGGATACAAGTTCAAGACAAGTTATGATTATTAACCTCTCGTTGATGCGTGAGGGTCAAGTTTATGATTCCCAGAACTGTTAGGGCCTTACAAACCCTAACTTTGTCTGGAGGCTGCGCGCTTTTGGTACGTACACTATGGGCCCACATGTTAAGACAAGATAATAAGTTCAAGTGCATAAAAGATTCATAATTGGACATAATTGGTTCATGCATAAGTTGTATGATATTTATTGTGTTTTTGTGAGATCATGTTTGTACTTGCTGGGCGAAAGCTCGTCAATATATTCCATACTGTAGGTAAAAAATTAAGATGCCTGCAACTTTACTTGGTGGGCCATGGAGACGATGCAGCAAGTGAAGGGCGGTATGGGATACCACTACGTAAAATTTTCCGCTACCTCTTTTGAGTTAATATGTATATATCTCAAAAGTAAATTATGTTATATAGTATGTATGGAGTTAAAGACTTGAGAATGTCTTTTCATTTCTGTATAAGTACGCAACATTTTCCATAAATATTTTAAGTATGATGTTTATGTGTGATTAAGTAGTATGTGATGTTTTCAAGTTGTGATTTAAAAATAAGTTTTCAGAGTTTTAAAAAAAGAAAAATAAAAATTTTCCCAAATTTTCAAGAGCAAGATTAAGTATTTAAGACCAAGATTTAAGTTAAGTAAGCAAGCATGGTAACGGCCCAAGTTTACGTAGTCGGTCCTACGTGGATTTTGGGGCGTTACAAAGTTGGTATCAGAGCGGTATCCTGCCAGCCTACTTCACTTCGCTTCACATCGTTTCTGCAAGTGTCCAAGAAATTAATTTATTTTCCTTTGATTAGAATTAGTTAAGATCTTACGTGTGAAGTAAGTATCCCTTGTCAATGATCATGATTGGAAAATGATACTCCTGGTGCTTGTAAAGGACTACTCCATCCCGTTATGATCATAGCTGGGAACTCTTGTCCACATAAAGAAAATGTTGAATACAGGGATGGATAAGCTTACAATGTGATATGAATAGATCATGATAAGTTATGATGTTTTCAAGATAGGACATGATAAGATATGGAGGAAAGAATGGATATACGACATGTGAGGAAATAAGGAACTAGAGTTAAAAGATGGTTCGCCATGCGTATGAACAGACCAAATTTTTTTTTTTACAAGAGCCTAATCTTGCAACTGTAGTAGCTAAGTTATGATTGCTAGGATAGCAATAAGGAAATGAATAGGCTTCGAGAACGTATAGCCTATCGCTTTACCTTGGTATGATGGTAACAAGGAATTTTTCATTCTAAAGAATGGATCAATGCCATGGAAGTTAAGTTTCCTGATTGTGAAACTTTTGCCCCATAAGAATAATATTAGAAACGGGGAAAAATTTTGATGATGCCTTAGTTTGGGGGTAGCAAATAGGTAATATGCCAATATAAGTTGGATGCTACTGCTACCAACAACAATTTATCAGGCTATGATAATAATGATGACCAGGAGATTTGATGATAAGTTAATGAGGTTAAGGTCAATAGCACCAACCTTGAAGTCGACACATAATGGTTGATTAAGGTCGACTATATACAATCATTTAAGTGATGGAAATCATGAAATGATGATTGGGAGTTTTAGATATCCCTTAGAACTATGATTATGCCTTTTTGCTATGAAGGAAATGCTAAAGCCACAAGAGAAGTTTCTACTAGCTAACAAGTAGCTAGTTGATACAAGGATACCTTTCATTGCATCACCTAAACAGTAATATGTTTTCAATACTACTATTTAGTATTGTTTTCCATGATTCACTTGGAAAAAGATTCCAAGAAATTATTTTTATGTATGGTGCTTGATCTTATGCTTATTAGAACCAATTCATGTTATGTAAAAGGCTAGAAAATCTTGAGGAACAGAGATTCCAAGAAAGGGGCCATCATGTTATGTAAAAGGCCAGAAAACCTTGAGGAGCAGAGTTCCAAGAAAGGGGCCATCATGAAAAGAAAAAGGGTTCTAATAGCACAAGATTAACATTGTACCAGAGGGCTTCAGCAAATTGAAAGAAAAATATTTTCAATATGATATATTCGCTGAGCCCTCAAATAAAGTTAAAGAAAAGTATCTTAAATATAAGATACAATATGCTTTTCAAGTATGAAAAAAGCTATATGACACGATATGCTTTTCAAGTATGGAAAAGTTGTATATGTTTGTTTTAAAATATGGTAAGTTATATGATATACTTGCTAAGAAATTTTATGAAAATAGTTCTGATGATGCAGTACGAAAGGAAAGTATGATGGTATGTAAGAAAGTATGAAAGTATGCATGAAAGAATGAAAGTATGAATGCATGAAAGTATGAGGATATGAAGGTATGAATTATGAGGATATAGAAAGAAGATTATGGTTCTATATAAAAGACATGATCCCATTAAGATATTAAAATGGGAACGTGAACAAGTTATTCAATCCATAGTAACTTGTTAAGGATTGATAGTGGATGGAAGAAAAGCCACTTAAGATTATACGAATTTTCGAGGACGAAAATCTTTTAAGGAGGGTAGAATGTAATACCCGAAATTTTGATGACTTTAGATTTCCTTTGAAACAAGGAAAACCTAAGTCTGAATCATAATCGGAGTGGAATAACAGTATAGGTTTGAGTTCTCGATTAACTAGCTACGAGACTCAACAAAAGATTATTTAGCCAAGTAAAAGGCGTTTTAAGGAAAACAGCATGACGAAATTTCATAATTTCATGTTGGTCAAAGCTTGACCAAGAAAGTCAAAGTTGACCAAAAAGTTAAAGGGTTGACTAAGAACGGTCAAAGGTATGACTATACAGCAATAGGATAATCAGTATGGAAATTATACTGCGAAAACCGTCTTTACGAACGAATAAGCAAGAATAAGCTATGAGACCGCCCTAGAAAAATCAAGCACAATATTTGGAGCAATATGGGCTAAATGGTTTCAAGTCCCAAGAAAAATTTATACGTAGTCCAATTTTATGCAGATGGATTTTGGACTACAATTCAGTATGATAATACTGTTTTAGGACAAAACAGTATTGATATTATCAAAGTTAATAAGAAAATGGATTGTATAATTATATTAAGGGATTCTTGAAATCAAGAGGATAATTATGCATGAATTGGAAGTCAAGTGGCTCTACCCTAGCCGATCACCCGCAGGGACTAAATTGCAAATATTTTGTCTTTAGGGGCAAAAGTGTAATTTTTGGAAAAGTTAGCAATGGTGATGTAAGCATGATGTCATCAAGATGATGCCATCAAGGTGATGCAAGCATGATGTCATCAAGGTGATGTAAGCATGATGTCATCATGATGAGGTAAGCAAAACTTGTGCATCAAGGAAGCAAATGGCCGGCCACCACATGTAGGGACTATTTAGCAAATATTTTTGCTTCAAGGACCAAAATGTAATTTTAGAAAAATAATTAAATCCAAGTTCAAGGACTTTTTGGCAATTTTGAAAAGTTCAAAAAGCCTAGAAATAGAGGTGGGGGGGGGGGGGGGGCGGATTTTTAGTGGAAAAATAGAGGAATCTAGCCAAACTCTTGTAAAATTTTCTCTCACACTTTTCCTCTCCAAAACCGAACTTAAGCCAAGAGAGAAAAAAACAAAAAAGTAGAGTAAGGGAATTGGTGTAGGAGTGGTCGGTTTTCACCAAGAAACCCAAGCAAAAGTTTTGAAAATTTTTGGTACCCATTGGAGGGTGGAAGGCCGGTTGTTGGAGGACCAAGGGGGGAGAGAATTTTCGGGACCCTAACCCTAGCCTAGCCTTGCTTTGATCAAGGTAACTCTCCCATAGCCCTAAACTTTTTAATTGAGCATCAATTTGGAATTTATGTGTATTTTCAAGTTAATTATGTAAGAGCATAAGCTCATTCTTTTATTTTCATGCAATGGGTTTAGTGCTTATTATGTGCTTGATTAGGGTCTTAAGGTCTCAATTTATGATTTAGTGCATGCTTTCAATCATATGCTTGTGTGATAGTATGAATTGCATGCATGCCTAGTAGATGTTTGATATATGTCCCCTTATGTTTAAGATAGAGTATGGTATGCTTGAATGGTGTATGAGAGTAGTTTAAGCATGAATGTGATGAATGGTAGCCAAACCAACCCAAAAACCCTAGTTTGGTGTATGCTGACACACGGGTTTGCATGGGTTTGGTTTAATGCATGCGAATGGCAAATGAACGTTAGAAGTGCTGTATGTTGTCGTAGGCTCATGGCCAAAGCCGTTTGAGGTAGTGTGCGCGTAATTTTACGTTAAAGTTGACCTAAACCGAAACTGCCAGTTTTCGGGTAAAACTAGCCAGTTTTCTGGAAAGTCGATTTTGAGGCCCTTAGAGGCCGAATTTAGAAAAAGTTAAAACTACAAAATTGTAAAGAAGGGCTTTTCCTAGGGGGTTGTGTACAGTTTTCGAAAATAAGGCTCCAAAGGCCTTCGTTTTTATAAAAACCCGAGCCTAACTGTGCCCAGGACTTATGCACGGCTAGGTGAGTTCAACAGGGAATAAGAGCACGTTAGATTCCGAACTGGGTTTTCTGCAAAACACTAAAGTTTTATGATTTTTTGAGATCTAAAACTTTTGTGAAGACAACTTTTTCAAATTCAATTCAGATTTTTAAACTGACATGGATTTCTAAAAAAACTGTGCAGGAAACAGGAAATTCCTGCACAGGATTTTCTAAAACAATGCAGAAAAACTGTATTTTTGCACAACACCAATGTTTTGACTGTGGAGACTGTTCCAACAATAGTTTTCAGTGTTCAATAATAGTTATGAGGCTTTATTTTAAGAACCCCGAATTTTTATAAGCTACTTGAAGGATTTTTGATTTAAACTTCCAAATTTTCCAAGACAAGGAAATTGGATTTTTAAAGCCAAAATTGGTAACATAACGATAACGGAAGATAACCGGGATGGATACCCGAGTTATGAGGGGTTGACTTTTGTTGACTAAGTTTGACCTATAAGGAGTTGACTTTTGTTGACTAAGTTTGACCCATGGAATGTTGACCTTAGTTGACCAAGAGGTTGACTTTGGTGACCAAGTTCGACCAAGGTTGACCAAGGTTATCACATCAAAGGTTACGTATTGTAACTAAATAAGATATTTTATAAGGGACATATAACTAGAATGTTGGATAGGTCACCAACATTTTATAGGATCCTTATCCTATGTTCTTTTTAGTAGCAGGAAGTAACCTGCAGTTGCGACCTGAGTTGGAACAACGAAACCCAGGGTATAGCATAACAGGTAAGTACAAACCTCACCTACAGTATGGAAAATAGTACACTATTTTCCAATATATGATATGTTTTCATGTGTGTTATGTATGCCATGTTTTCAAGTATGCCATGTTTTCAAGAATGCTATGTTTTCAATTATGCTATATTTTAAGAATGCCATGTAAATGTTAAGTTATGGTATAGTGACACCATGAGGCATGTTCACTAATGTTAAATCACATGGTAAGAAAATACAAATAAGGTGTCGTACCACCCTCCCGTGATCGAGGAGGATACAAGTTCAAGACAAGTTATGATTATTAACCTCTCGTTGATGCGTGAGGATCAAGTTTATGATTCCCAGAACTGTTAGGGCCTTGCAAACCCTAACTTTGTCTGGAGGCTGCTCGCTTTTGGTACGTACACTATGGGCCCACATGTTAAGACAAGATAATAAGTTCAAGTGCATAAAAGATTCATAATTGGACATAATTGGTTCATGCATAAGTTGTATGATATTTATTGTGTTTTTGTGAGATCATGTTTGTACTTGCTGGGTGAAAGCTCATCAGTATATTCCATACTATAGGTAAAAAATTAAGATGCCTGCAGCTTTACTTGGTGGGCCATGGAGACGATGCAGCAAGTGAAGGGCGGTATGGGACACCACTATGCAAAATTTTCCACAACCTCTTTTGAGTTAATATGTATATATCTCAAAAGTAAATTATGTTATATAGTATGTATGGAGTTAAAGACTTGAGAATGTCTTTTCATTTCAGTATAAGTACGCAACATTTCCCGTAAATATTTTAAGTATGATGTTTATGTGCGATTAAGTAGTATGTGATGTTTTCAAGTTGTGATTTAAAAATAAGTTTTCAGAGTTAAAAAAAAAAGAAAAAAAAAACTTTCCCAAATTTTCAAGAGCAAGATTAAGTATTTAAGACCAAGATTTAAGTTAAGTAAGCAAGCATGGTAACGGCCCACGTTTACGTAGTCGATCCTACGTGGATTTTGGGGCGTTACAGTTAGTCCACCTTGTGGACATTTAGTGAGATCAAATTTGCAGCTTATATTTTAGTCTTTTTCCCTTAGGAGCCGAGCCAAAGAAAAGAGAGAGAGAGAGAGAGAGAGAGAGAGAGAGAGAGAGGGAGGTCGGATTTAGTGTGAGGAAGTGTGAAGAAAATTGTCAATCATAGTTTAGATCCACTCTCTTGGATCTTGAGGTAAACCTTTCCACCCTCTAGTTCTTCAATTATATTTTTGGTTCAAGATTCAAGTGTATTTCTATGTGGGAATGTAATAGCATAAGCTCATTTTTAAGTTTCATGCCCTAGGGTTTATAGTAAGTGCTTGATTATGCTTGATTAGGGTTTAGTGATCTCTAATTAGGGTTTGATTCATGTTTATGATAAATTTATGTTAAAGATTATGTGATTATGTGTATGTTATTACATGTTTGATTTATGTCCTCACAATATTCAAATATGATGTTTTATGAATGAATATGGAATAAGTAAGTTATGTTGCATTTAGGGTTCTAGAAAACCCTAAAAACCCTAATTTGGTATAGATTACCATTTGGGTTGTTTGAAGGTTATTTGATTGAGTAATGAATTCATAAAGACATTTATGTAATGTGCTGCATGCTTGTCATAGGCTCACGGTTTTAACCGTTCGAGGTAGTGTACTCGTAATTTTACGTAAGAACCAACCAAAACGAAAACTGCCAGTTTCGGATAAAAACTGGACAGTAATCTGGAAATAGGATTTTGAGGCCCTTAGAGGCCGAATTTGAGAAAAGTCAAAACTACAAAGTTGCAGGAAATAGAAAATTCTAGGTGATAACAAGATAGTTTTTAAAAATAAGGCTCCAAAGGCCTCTGTTTTTATGAAAACCCGAGCCTGGTCAAAACAGGCAAGTGTTCATGGTCAGGTAGATTCAACAAGGAATATGGATAGGTTAAAAGCATAACTAAGTTTTGAGATAAAAACGAAAGTTGTAGGATCTTTCGAGTTCTACAACTTTTATGCAGAAAACTTTTTCAAATTCAAAACAGATTTTAAAGAGAAAACTGAATTCCCAAAACTGTGCAGGGTACAAAAAATTCCTGCACAGGATTTTCAAAACAGTGCATGAACAGGTTATTCCTGCACATGCAATGATAACCAAATATATAGGACTGGTTTCAAAAACAGTTTTTAGAACTTATAGTTTTACTATTTCTATTTAATTAATTACAGTTTTCTTAAAATAGTTTAAAAACGGGTTTAAGTTTTATTAAACTAGGGTTTGTGGAAAAATGAAATTAAGCTAAGAAATATGGTAAAGTAACGTAAGACAGATAGTAAATCAGAAAGGTTACCAAAGGTATTTAGAAACAAATATTATATGTTGAGCTTTGAATTCAAGGTTTGTACCTAGGATTATTTATGGATGTTGGTTTAGATATCAACATTAAATGATATGATTCATAGTAAGATAAGATGATTCTTATCTTATGATTTTGTTTTTGGGAACAGGAAGATAACTTGTTATTGTGATATTGACGGAACATAAAACTCGGGATTTAGCATAACCGGTAAGTACAACTCCGCCTACAGCATAAGTGAAAAATGTTTTTACCGCTTGTAGGTTTCCAAGCTCATGAATACATATTGAAGTGCATATGATTTATGCTTTATTATTATAGCATCATGATACATGCTCACTAATGATAAATTATTTGATAAGAATAAGAATCCAGTTCAAGTAAGAAACTGTTTACAAGTATGTAATATTTTTCAAGTATGAAATAGTTTTCAAATATGTTTTAAAGTAAGAACAAGTTTTCAAATATGATGACAAGCAAGTTTTCTCGAGTCGTACCGACCTGTATTAGGACGGGTTTGGTCCATGGTTTGAGTTGGACACGGCTGGCCGCCCCAACCATTCCATGGCTGGGCGCCACGGTACGTACACTTATGTTATGTAAGGGCCCAAAAAATTATGTTAAGCTAAGAAAGCATAATAAAAGCATAAGTAATTCATGTATTATGTTATATGAAGTGTTTTGCGGATTAATAGTTGTACTTGCAAAGCGAAAGCTCATAACTTACATTTATGCTGTAGGTAAGCAATCTATAAGCAATATGTGATACAAGGCAGTGGAGCATGGCAGCGCAAAACTGTGAAACTATGGGCTGGGAACTGCTATGCGTTTTGTTATATTGTTATTTACTTAAATATGTTGTATTTAAGTTTAATATTTCAGTACTGAAGTAAGCAAGGAAGTAAGTAAGTATATGTAAATATATGTAAGTATGTGCTGAGACAGATTTCAGTTTCAAGTTGTTAATGTTAAAAAAAATTTAGTCTCTATTTCTGCATGATAAGTTATGAAGTAAGTACGGTAACGGCCTACGTAAGGTGGGTGGTTACAGAATCGAAGTTAGAAATTCTTACCGTCAAGAGACATTCACACTTCGTGCAATGTTGATGTGGACAATTATTGACTTTCTTGCTTATGAAAACCTATATGGTTATTCAATAAATAGTTCTATGGGTTGTCCCGTTTGTATGAAAGAAACATCTTCCATCCGGTTGAAGAGTGGTAAGAAAACCATTTACCTTGGTCATAGGAGATTCTTACTAAAAAATCATCGATACCGCAAACAAAAAAGGCTTTTGATAGTAATATAAAAGAAAGAATCCCTCCCCGGGTTTTGATGGTTGAAGATGTATTTGAGATGGTTAAGATTTGTAAGTAGTGCCGGGAAAAGAAAATGAAGTAACAAAGATCCAATGGTCGATGAACCTTGGAAAAAGAGGTCAATCTTCTATGAACTTCAATATTGGAAGTCACTTTTCGTTCGTCATTGCTTCGATGTTATGCATATTGAGAAAAATATTTGTGAATCGATAGTGGGCACGTTGCTTGACATCCCTACTAAAACCAAAGATGGTGAAAAAATACGGTTGGATCTTAAGAAATTGAAGATTAGACTTAATTTACTCCGCATGAAAAGTGGGAATGCCACTTACTTACCTCTGGCAAAGTACATATTATCTAGAAAAGAAAAAACAAAGCTTTGATTAAGAATTTGAGGCTCATTGGAATGAAAACACATGTTGCAATAATTATTACCGCTTGCCTTGCGAGGAGTTTTAACGAAGGATATGAAATTCACAATTACTAAGTTATGCTCATTTTTCAATTCGATATGCTCTAAGGTAATTGATCCACTTATGCTAGATTTGTTGGGATTTATATGTATCCTAAGATAGAAAATTAATTCTAGGAATGTTATGTAAATATGACATTTTGATATGAATAAAAAGAGGTTATTCATGTTTAATAAGTTGTGTCCTATTTACTTTCATTTGTTGATTGTATGATTATTTTGAGCAAACATAAAATACTCCTAGGCTGTTGGTAATATATCAGATTACCATATGTATACGGGGTACACATAGATGACGTGGTAATTTGATAACAGCCTAAATAAATAGTCCGCAATCGATGGAGTAAGATTTGGGGATCTTATTTATGATAAGATTGTAAAGGTTGTCTACTTCCTTGGAGGGATGGTTTGTCTTGACCATCGGATAGGTTCCGAGTAGAAACTTTAATGTATACCAGTATTGAGGTATGACATTGGACTGGACCTAAGGTGTTAATTGATTCGGTTTAATAATTTCGTTTATAAGAATCAATGACGCTTTGATTATCATCCTATATTAATCTTAATTCTAAAATGAATACTTGAGTTCGCATCCATGACTTATGCACTTTGATCCACTATAGGTGAGACACTGATAATTGATGGTCAATATACTTGTGTTTTGGGTGTATGACTTATGGATGGAGAAATCAAGATTCATAGATACGGAATCCATAGCTATCTTAACGATAGTATATGTTATCAACTTAAAGGCATTATTCGGGAATTGAAAAATAATATAACAAGATCTTGGCCATCGGTTTACTTTGTGTTCTCTAATTGTTTACCGATTGTATGGCTTTACAATTGGTAGTTCTGTCAATGGAGAATAGTGAAACTTTAAGTTAAAATGATTGAAAAAGTAAAATAGAAAAAATCCTTAATTAAATCATGGATAATATATGGGGGATTAAGCAAGCGATGAATAAATCATGGAAGAAGCACTGCGTTAGAGAGCTTTCGTAATACGATATGTAAACGGGAGTTCAGCTTCAGACTTTTAGTGGAATAGTCCAGAAGTTGATAATTGATGAATAATTAATCCGAGATTAATTTTTCACAATTATAGGAACCCCTTTATATATTTCCATCAGGTCTCTCTACTAGCTCATATAGTTGCATGAAGCGTCTCAGGATTTGTTCCTAATGAGATCAGTAAATTAAATGGGAATTTAATAATGTCTATTAAGACATGGTACTTTCTAACATGCAATCCCGAAAAAGGATTGGACATGTGAAATTAATGTAGACAAATAATGTGATTTGTCAACATATGATTGGTTGTAAATAAAAAAATTATTTGTTAATTATTTTGGTTAATTGAATTTTGAAAATAAGATTGTGTTTGAATTATTTAATTTTGGAAAACAAAATTTTTCTCTCATAATTAATAGTGCACGAATTTTAATGGATGGAAGGAAGAATATTTTGTTTTAAAGTTGTTTAAATATATTCCTAACATTAAATTATTAATTGATTTAAATAATGAAGCTTATTTGTTAGATTTTCTTTTCTTAAAAATTGGTGCACGATTTTTTTTGGTGGAAATGAAATCTAAAATATTTCATTTATTTAAATTAATTAAATATGAATAATGTTTGTGGAAAATATTTATTTAAATTCTAATAAGAGAATCTTATTTAAATTCAAAAGTTTAAAAGGAGTTTGAATCTAAATAGGATTAGGACTTTTTGACTAGTCTAGATTCTTGATTTAAATTTGAACCACTGATCAACCTCCACATTATGTGGAGGACGAATTTGACTCTCCCAGAAAAGAGGGGACGAATTTTTTGGAGTCCCTCCCCTACCAACAAATGTCTATTAGGTTCAAAGAACCTAGCCCAAAATTTGTATGATCTTTTGGTTCAAAAGATTATCCAGAAAAATAATTATTAATTATTTTTCAAGTAGGAGATATTTTTTGAAAAAGGATTGGAATATTATATAAAGGCTAGGGGTTTTTGAAAAAAGCTAACCATTTATCATACACTCAAAATGGGACGTTTTTGGGAGAGAGAGAGAGAAAACACCAAAACTAGTGTTTTTGGGCTTGAGAAAAATTGAATCAAAACTGTGAGAAAGGTTAAGCCAAGTGATATTTTTCATAGAAGGTTAACTGATTCCTGTTTTGTAGTTTTGAAGAACGAACTTGGATCGAATTCTCAATAAGGTACATCAGGATTAAGAAGGTGTGATCTAGACTTCGGAAGAATTACCGGTCGCTTGGATTCATATCACGTGTGCCCACACACACTCTGAGACGTGGGGACTCGAGAATAGTAGAGAAGACACGTTGGTCGACGCTCTAGCAATTCCGGAATCCGAGAAACAAGGTACGTTTGATCATGTATTTAATTTATTGTTATATACATCACGAGCATCTTTTCTGAATAGGCATAAAATTTTTAAAAACTTCCGCTGCACCGTAACTCTGATCTCGGATCCGTTTTTCTAACAATTGTTATCAGCGCCAACTCATGATCAAGTATATAACATAAATTATTTGATCAAATGAATTTCTCTCAATACATTAATGAAATATTTTAGAGAATTGACACTCTAGGTTTTATTTTGTGTATGTTAAATATATTGTGAATGGATATATGGATGAATGAATGCTTTATATATATTTTTTATAATATATGACGCTTGTTCAATTTTATCGGTCATGATTCCATGGAGGTTAGAATTTGTATCTAGGTTTTTCAAGTGTAATAGATGCGGTCTATTATCACCGCTAGGTTGTTCTTTCAATTCCTAGAATTTTTTGTAAGCCGGAAACGGCATTGGAATTTTTTGTAAATTCGGGGTACAATGGATTCAAGGAGATTGAAGATGAATGAAGGTATGAAAATTTTCAAAAGATTTCATTAATTCAAATTTCATATTATTGACATTTTTTTCGTGGAAGAAAAATCATATTAAATTCTTTTGAAAATTTTAATTTTCCAATGAAATATGATCTTGATAATTTGGAAAATAAAAAATAAAAATTTAAATTAATTTAAATTTAATGGACGTTTTTATTTATTGAGAAATTTAAAATTTTGTAATTTTAATCAAAATTGGAAAATCACATTTTTTTCAAAAATTTAAAATTTGAATTTTTAAAATTAAAAACGTGTTTTATTTAAATTTTTGATATTTTGTAATTTTGATTAAAATTAAAAATCACATATAATCTTTTTAGAAATTTAAATTTAATTTAAATTTAAAAGGACGTGACATTGAAGAAGGACAACACATTGAAGAAGGATACAAGGTATGGATTTACAAAAGAAGGCCGATATATGTTTCGGTTAATTTTTTGTAAATTTTACAATTTTTTTTCTCTAGGACGGAATCATGATCCACGGCTATTTACATATTTTGAAAATCATGAATGATGCAATGCTAGATAAATATGTTATACTATTTCATGATGTATTGATAACATGCCATATAGACTAGGGAGTGGCACTCAATAAATATTATTTATGCATGAAAAACAAAAACCCTAATTCAAAAGATTGAGTGGGAGAAGGTTTCACACTAAGACCTATGGCCTCCATCGTTGGTCCAATAGTTACGTATGGTAGTGCCTATTACTCGGTTTCGACCCGGAAATTCCCTTCAGATAGGTATCTTACCTAGAGCGCACGCTGATTTGGATTTCCGAAAGGATAACAATTTTGGGCATATTTTATGTTTAGATCATCCCTCGGTGGCGGATGTAAAATATGGATTCAAAATTGAAAACGATGGTTACACACTCATGCTACTTTATTTATTAACCCTCCCTTGAGGCTCTGTTATTTAAAGTAGTGGCCAAATAAGCGATAGTTAATATATATTTAATGGGGTTATGCTCCATGGATGAATATGTATTAATCGGAGGGGATCCGTGTTCTTGGCTAGTTCTTCCATGACTACCCCTCGGTAGCTTGGAAAGCAGAAGCTAGGAATTATCGTTGTATGGTATGTGTTTTTTAAGGGCTTTACACATAAACATTTAGATTGCATATAGATCTTTTTGTTTCATTACAAAACCAAATTTTTTAAAAATAAAAGGATGTTTGCTCGTACTTATTACATGTTTTCTTATTATAGATCAAAATGTCAAGCCAATTATCTGTGATACTTACGCAACCTCGACCGCCCACGCCTGTGATCGATGCTCCTGATACGGAATTTGTAGCGCGTGAGCGTTGGGACAATTCCAACTTTAGTGCTAAGTGCTATATTCGGGCGAGCATGTCTAACGTGCTCCAGAAACAGCATGAAGAACATAAAACTGCTAGGCAGATCATGGACAACCTGGAGGAGACGTTTAGTAAACAAACTATCAAGGCTAAGACCGATGCTATCAAAGGTCTCATGAACTGTAAGCAAAAGATTGGAACTCCCATCAAAGAGCACATAATGCTATCAAAGGTATACAAGGTATACAAGTTGCTCAAATCCAACTATGGATTAAAGCAAGCATCTCGTTCTTGGAATATTACGTTTGATCAATCGATCAAAACCTATAGATTCGAACAAAACGTTGATGAACTATGTGTTTATAAACGTATCAAAAACGAGAAGGTGGTTTTCCTTGTACTTTATGTGGATGATATATTGCTTATTGGAAATGATGTGGCAACACTATCATTTGTCAAAGTTTGGTCAGCCAAACAGTTTGACATGAAGGACTTAGGAGAAGCTAGTTATGTTCTTGGAATTCAACTCTTTAGAGATAGAAAGAACAAAACGATAGCACTCTCCCAAGTTTCATACATTGATAAAGTACTTGAGAGGTTTTCTATAAAAGATTCCAAGAAAGGTGCCCAACCTTTCAGAATGGGAATCAAGCTTTCTAGAGATGACTGTCTCAAGACATCGGAGGAAAGGGAGCGTATGAAAGATGTACCTTATGCATCTGCGGTAGGTAGTCTTATGTACATTATGTTATCCATAGTTGGATTTGAGCAACTTGTATACCTTGTCTTCTTTGGCCCTTTTCCTGTCATGGTGTACGTCTGTCCATGAGCATTTCCATGTCCCTTGTTGTCATCGTTGATGTTGTTGCGCCATCTATAATTCCTGAATCTAGCTTGACGGTCAGAACTGCTACAGAAAAATTGATAATCGCAAGCAACCACATCGAAATAGATGACATCTATGGTGGAAGGTGGCGGCGAGAAATAAGGAAACTGTGACCAACTTGATCCGGTACCCCTCGGGGTCCTCCATCATTACTGGAAGTTGGGCTTGTGAAAGTACTCCTACTTCCTATCCTTCTTAGGTCTCAAGTCCTTCGTTCTGATAGCCCTTCCTTGGAAGACCTCGTACATCGTATTCGTTAGATCATTGTTGTTAGTAGGTTAAACATCGTAGCATGACAATGCAAAGACATTCTCTCGACAGAAAGAAAGAACTAGACTGCTTAGTGGTTTTTTGATTTCTGCTTCATATGTTGATCCCAAGGTTCAATAACCTGAGACTCTGATACCAAATCTTTCATGACCTGAAAACCAGGTATGGTGACATGAAGGGGTTTAATTAAAATAGATTTATGATTAAAATAATCAATTAAGTAAAAATGGATAATATTTTGAAATTTGCCCACATCTTTAAATAAATTCCAATTCTTGTCATCTTTGGTAAAGCACATTAGAGTATTGGGTCAGGTTGTAATTTGACCTAAAGTCTACTACTTTTAAATTATTAAAAACCATCAAGTAGCTTTTTAATTAAAATAGTGGGCATTCCAAAATAATGTTTTTCACATGAAAGCAAGTTTTGAAAGTCCAGTCTCCGATATCATCATACATAAATTACAAAAAAAAAAAAAAAAAAAGGTGCAGACATCCAAACCAGTCCACAGAGAGAGAGTTTAAGTTATACATACCTTGGAAATAATAATTAACTGATAGGAAAATACAGATAGTCACCACTAAACTGCAATGGCCTTGAAATCACACTTGTCTACATGACGCTACTCCTAGCACCTCCTAGGGGGGTTAAAAATAATAAAGCGTGAGCTACGAGCTCAGTAGGATGCAACTGACTCATATAAAATAATTAAACTTGAAAAGAGTTTGGTCGGGGTATAATAAAATGAACAAGGCTAAAATTAAATGCGTAAATAAATAAAAGCAGAAATAACATACTCTGAATATAGATAAATTCTCATATGTAACTAAGCCAGAACACCTCCACAGTGGAACACCACCAAAATGGACTGATCGGTTAAGGTAATATCTCAATACCTGACAGGCCCTAACATATATACTCAAATACCATCCGCCGGTTCGTTAGAGTTTGAAATTTAATTCATTCGACATAGTTGGCAGAAGATATCATTGCTCAAGCCTTAAAACATCCTCACTTGAGTCTCTCAAAATAACCTATCTACGTATATATATACTTTTGACCCGAAACTTTTGTTACATACATATACTCTCCATTTAAAAATATTTTCATAAAAACATTCTCACCTGAGTCTCAAAATAATTTATCTACATATATATATATATATATATATCTTTTGACCCAAAACATTTTTTTGCGTATATATAAACTCTCCATTTAAATCATTTTTCATAAAACAATTTTATTTTCAAAATGAATTTTAAAACGATAGATTCATAGAATAACAAATCAAACAATCTTACAAAATATGGTTGGCATATCCTACAACTATTTCAACAAAAAATAGGGGAGGGGAACATTTCCCAGCTCTTTGGCAAAATAATCAATGGATAACTTCACGCAAACCGAGATTTCTCGCTCCAATCACCAAAACTTTTCAAAAGTCGGGTTCTTAGATTTGTTTCCATGAGCTCTGAGTGAAAAAGGAAAATTTGAGGGAAAAGATAGAGGGAGAGTTCGTGAGAGAGGTGATGGCCGAAGGGAGAGAGTGTTTTGTTTGGATTAGTGTTGTATGGTTTTCTCTCTCTGTTTCTAACGTTGCATGAAGAAGAAAAGGAAGGAGGGGGAGAGAAGGAGAGTGGGGGAAGAGCTAATCTGAAGAGAAGTTTTGTACTTTTTTTTTCGGTGCACACACACATATATATATATATATGGTTGGTCTCCTATCCGGTACCAGATGGAATCCGGTAAATGTGAACTTCAGTTACTAGAAATGTGAATTCATGTAAAAGAAAACGTTAAATGAGGAAAATTTACATTCACTTTAGCTATATTTTCTTTTGCTTGAATTCACATTCATAGTAACTGAAGTTTGCATTCATAGTAATTGAAGTTTACATACCGATACCATACGGTACCGGATACGAAACTTTGAGTGTATATATATATTTATAGTAAATAATTTTTTTTTTAACTTCTAATTCTTGGTGAAGGAAGGAATAAATTCAACTTATTAGAGTTTGAGGATCAGCATTCCCAACGTTGTGAATATCGGCTGCAGAGCAGGAAAAAGGAAGGGTAAATTTCACTTTTTGCACCTGTGGGGAAAAGATTATTAAAATCAGCATCACTTTTTCATCTATTCATTTCTAGCACCGACACGTCATCAAAGCCTATAATATGTGGGGCCCTGCTACACTAAATGTATGTCAAATTACTGGTTTATCCTCATCCCCCTCGCATGGCCCAAAATAGGATGCCAAACTAGCATGTACAGTATTTTAGAGAGAGAAAACGAAATCTAGAGAGAGAAACAGCTGTAATCGGCCGGAACCGCTCGGAAACCGTTCGAAACCACCACGAAAGGCATCCATAAACAGCTTCGTGATATAGAAGGCCACCTACTTAGAATAGTTTAAAAACCCGACACCAGAGATCGAACCAATGGTGGCCGATGAAGGGTTTAGGGGAAATCGAAGTTAACGAATCAAAGAAGTCGAAAGTTAAAAAAATGGGTTTTTCGTTTCAAAGTTTTGCGTTTAACGCTTTGTTTGTAGAGGGGAAAAAAATTTAATTATTTTGAATTTGTTTAACAGTTGGTCTTCTTACATGATCGGTCATTATCATAATGACCGCCTGGTAATTATCGTTTTGACCCCTGTAACTGTTAAATTTTAGCATACAATTTTGGTCACAACGATATTGACCAGGTGGTCATTTTAAAAATGACCACTTTTTCGTCAGACATCCTTCTACAGAATCGGTCATTTTCATAATGACCCCATGGTCATTATCGTTGTGACCCCTGTAAATGATCAATACGGTGACATATTGGTCAAGTGTTAGACGCCCCGGTCATAACCGTTATGACCAGACGGTCATAACCGTTATGACCTCTGGTCTTACACAAAGGTCATAACGGTTATGACCTCCCGGTCATAATCGTTATGACCGCTGCGTTACACTATCGGTCATAACCGTTATGACCGCTGTGTTACACTATCGGTCATAACAGTTATGACCGTCTGGTCATAACTGTTATGACTTCAGTGTTACACCAGTGGTCATATCGGTTATGACCACCCGGTCATAACCGTTATGACCGTTGTATTATAATATCGGTCATAACAGTTATGACCGCTGCGTTACACTATCGGTCATAACAGTTATGACCGTCTGGTCATAACCGTTATGACCGTTTATTATAATATCGGTCATAACAGTTATGACCGGTAGTGTAACGCAGCGGTCAAAACGGTTATGACCGGACGGTCATAACAGTTATGACCGATGGTCTTACACAGAGGTCATAACCGTAATGACCGGACGGTCATAACGGTTATGACCGATAGTGTAACGCAGCGGTCATAACGGTTATGACCGGACGGTCATAACGGTTATGACCGATAGTGTAACGTAGCGGTCAAAACGGTTATGACCGGACGGTCCTAACCGTTATGACCGATGGTCTTACACAGAGGTCATAACCGTAATGACCGGACGATCATAACCGTTATGACCGATAGTGTAACGCAGCGGTCATAACGGTTATGACCGGACGGTCATAACAGTTATGACCGGTAGTGTAACGCAGCGGTCAAAATGGTTATGACCGGACGGTCATAACAGTTATGACCGATGGTCTTACACAGAGGTCATAACGGTAATGACCGGACGGTCATAACGGTTATGACCGATTGTGTAAGGCAGCGGTCAAAACGGTTATGACCGGACGGTCATAACCATTATGACCGATGGTCTTACACAGAGGTCATAACCGTAATGACCGGACGGTCATAACGGTTATGACCGATAGTGTAACGCAGCGGTCATAACGGTTATGACCGTTAGTGTAACGCAGCGGTCAAAACGGTTATGACCGGACGGTCATAACTGTTATGACCGATAGTGTAACGCAGACTTTGACCAATACGTCACCGTATTGACCATTTACAGGGGTCAATATGAAAATGACCGATCCTGTAGAAGGATGTTTGACGAAAAAATGGTCATTTTTATAATTACCACCTGGTCAATATTGTTGTGACCAAAATTATATGTTATAAAATTTTAACAGTCATAGGGGTCACAACGAAAATTACCAGGCGGTCATTATGATAAGGACGAAATTTTTTGACCCTTTGCAAACAAAGCATTAAACGCAAACCTTTTAAACTTTGAAACGAAAAACCCATTTTTTTAACTTTCGACTTCTTTGATTCGTTAACTTCGATTTCCCCTCAACCCTTCATCGGCCACTATTCTCTCTATCTCTGGTGCCGGTTTCCTAAACTGTTTCGTGGTGGTTTCGGATGGTTTTCGAGCGGTTCCGGCCGATTGCAACTCTTTCTCTCTCTACATTTCATTTTCTCTCTCTAAAATACTGTAGATGCTGGTTCGGAACAATTTTCTGGGGCACGCGAGGGAGATGAGGGTAAACCCGTAATTTGACATACATTAAATGCAGATGGGCCCCACATATCATGAACTTTGATGACGTGGCGGTGCTACAAATGAAGGGCTGAAAAAGTGGTGCTGATTTTAATAATATTTTCCCCACAGGTGTTAAAACTGAAATTAACCCAAAAAGGAAGCCAATTTGCAGCAGGGGCAAAAGCATAAATACGTAAAATTGAGGGGCAAAATGCATTTTTTGGAAAATATTTTCGAAAGTTTAAATGAAAAGTTTTAAATGCTTTTGATAATTTATTAACACAATTAAGCACACTAATTAATCACATTTAACTTAATTAAGCACAATTAATTTTAACAGGTATTACAGCTTCCTGCTTAATAATTAAATGTCTCCGAATCTGAACAGTTCATCATTTCTTAGCCTCCATTATCACCAAACGTCTTTATTATGAAGGAGACTAATTTCCTATTTTCTTGTGTCCTTTGATTTCTACTCGACCCTCCAATTCCCAATTTTTTCGATGCCATTTTCCACAACAGAAGTGCGAAAGTTTCTCGAGAATGCTTTCTCGTTTCTTTTATAAATAGGGCAATTTACTTCATTTTAACTCTCAAAGTTTCTTTCCTTTTCTCTCTTTGTTCCTTATTTTTTTAATAATTTTATAATGTTGATGTTGTCTCATCATAAACGGACAATGGAATATGATGAGCACGATTTCTCATGTTCATCATATTCCATTGGCCGTATATTCAAGTTTCACCAATTCTTTCTTCAAAACTATCCCTGCTCCAACTCCATATTCATTACTTGCTCCGTCAACATGTAGCTCCCAAATTTTGTGGCGTCCTACCTTACATGGCCGCTACTTACTACTTAAGCTTAAACTTAAATTTACTCTTATTTTTCATAAAAATACAGAAATATTTTTTTTTCTTTGAACTCAAATTTAAAATCCTAACTTAATCTAACACTTATATATATATATATATATATTTATATATATATTTAATTAAGTATTGAGTTCTCAAACCATCTTAACACATTTTACAAACCATGCTAACTATCGCAGTATAAATCGCAGTTCCAACACTAAGTATTAGTACCATCATATTATTATAGCACAACACAAATACATTTTATAAAATACATGGCGGTATCCAACCCAAGTTTCACAGTTGCCATTTCTCCACAGTCTTCATTGGGCATTACCGGTAGATTGTTTACCTACAGCATAAACATTAGTTATGAGCTTTCGCTCAGTAAGTATAACTTCCTAAACCCACAAAATGATCTTAGCAAAAGAATGCATGAATCAATTATGCTTTCTTATGTTAACTTAGTTTTGGGCCCCTTACTTAACTTGGGTGTACGTACCGTGATGCGTAGCCGTGGAATGGTTAGGGCAGCCAGTCCAATCCAACTCAAACCATGGATCAAAGCCGCTCTCATGACACAAGATAACTTACTTGATTTAATACATGAAAACTTGTTATTTATCTAATTATACTTGAAGACTTGAATCTTAATTGTTTCTTACTTGAAAACTTGATCTTGTTCTTGTCATATAATTGATTGTTAGTGAGCATAATTTCATGATACCACAACAATAATAAAAATAAAAACATAAAGCATATATGCGTCATATAAATCAATGCATGATTTTTTAGAAAACAAATAAAACAGTAAAAATATTTTTGCCCTTACTGTATGTGACGACCCGCCTAGCGCCAGCCGTTACCATACATTCTTACATAATAATATATGAAAATTTAGACAGAAATTTTTTTTTTTTTTTTTTATACAACTGATAAGTATTGTTTAACTTAGAAATTTCATAATAAACATTTATATCCATACATGTACTTATACATAACTACTTATGGCGGAAATGTGTTTTTGTACTTAAGTACAACATATTTAGCGTAGCATAATTTAACAAAAAGAAACGTAGTGATTCCGTCCCATAGTTTCACAGCTTTGCCTTGTCATGCTCCACCGCCTTGTATCAAGAAATACCGCAGGGTTGCTTACCTACAGCATAAACTTAAAACATGAGCTTTCGCTCAGCAAGCACAACTATTTATCAGCAAAACATATCATGATAACATAATGCACGAACCATTTATGGTCAATTTCTGTTTTCATAAGTTAGCATAGTTTTTGGGCCCATACATAACTTAACATGAATGTACGTACCGTGGCGCGCTGCCATGGAGTGGTTGGGGCGGTCAGCCCTGTCCAACTCAAACCATGAACCAAACCCGACCTGACGCGGGTCGATACGACATATAGCATTCTGCTTATATTAAAAGTCTTGTTCTTGTCTTATTTCATACTTGAAATATTGTTTCATATTCATAACCAGTTTCTTAACTGAAGCTGGGATTTCATATTTTACCAAATCGCTTATCTTTAATGAGCATACTTCGTGATGTCATAATATCAAATTTTTTATCATATGAACATACATACTATAAACATACATCATATATCTCTTAACATGAACTTGAAAACATACATGCTATACATTCATCATTTCTTGCATACATACATGCCATTCGTACTTTAATATTTATCATATCTTAAAAATGTACATACATACATATCATAAATATTTCTTATACACATAATATTATAAACTTGATATCATACAGGCCATAACGTTTTATCATGCTTATATCATTATAAACTTGAAGGCATTCAACAAACAAATTTTGTTTATGCTGTAGGCGGAGTCGTACTTACCGTTACTGCGCCTTGAATCACAATTCTTCACTCAAACAGGTCGTTTTCCTGTTTTCAAGAAAGTCATAGGATGAGTATCATCCTATCATAATAACATAATGATTCTAATTGCTAATAACCAATCCTAAATTTCAACTCCTTTTTGAAATTTAGTAAAAACTCTAATCATTTTGAAAATCGGGTTCCAAAACCAATTCATAAAGTTTAGTTCTTTTCTCACAAATCTGTTTCGAATTTGGAAAAGTTTTCTTCATTAAAGTTTAGTAAAAACTCTAATCATTTTGAAGGTCTTAAAAGCCTTATTTTCAAAAACTGGCCGCGTTGGTCCCTAGGATTTTCCCTCCTCTACAACTTTGCAGTTTTAACTTTTTTAAGATTCGGCCTCTAAAGGCCTCTAAATGTTGTTTCAGAAAAACTGCTCAGATAGAGACTTAATCAAGCATACAAAAACCCTAGTGCATGTATCTTACAAAATTAAACTCTTCCTTAATCATACTAATCATTCTCTTAATTCATAAATGGAGAACTAGAGGATAACAATATTTACCTCAAGTTTCACTGATGAAATTCTTAATCTAGTGTAATTGAAATTTCTCTCACACTAAACCGAAAAATCTTTTTCTAGTTTTCTTTTCTTTCTTTTCTTTCTTTTCTTTCTTTTCTTTGCTCGGCTTCTATGGCAGGATTGGGGGAGTTTGTGCTGCTCAAGGTTGTGTGTGTGTGTTGGCTAACCAAATGATACAACAGCACCTTCACCTATTTATAGATGAAGCATAAGTTTTGAATTTGCTTATCAATCCCTAGAAGTATAACAATTGGCTTCTTAGTCCTTAGAGGAAACCAATTTGAATTTGTTTCCTTGAAGGGTGGCCGGCCATCCTTGTGCTTCTCATGCCACTAACCCAAGCTAGGGTTGCTTACTCATGTGGCCTAGGGACCATGAGGTGTCCCTTCCTTGGTGTGGCCGGCCTTAGGTGTAAGTTGTGTAAGCCTTTGCTTGCCAACAAGCAAAGCTAGCAAGCTTACCAAGCTTGCCTAAGTGCATTAGGTGTCAAGCTCTAAAGGAGTTCAAGAAATCAATCTTTGGTAATTTAGGCAATAGTCCTTGAAGCCAAACTATTTTTCTCCTTGGTCCCTATGTGTTGGCCGGCCATACTTCACCCAATTTGCCAAGCAAGCTTAGCTAGGGTTGCTTGCTCATCAAGGCTACATTTTGAGGTGGCACTTCCTTGGTGTGGCCGGCCCTAGGGTGAGGTGTGCAAGCCTTGGCTTGCCAAGGAAGCTAGGCTAGGAAACCTAGGGTGTTGGTTCATCAAAGCTAGGCCAAAGATGTGTCTTTCCCTTGTGTGGCCGGTCATGGTGTGGTCTTGGTTTACCAAATTGGTGAAGCTAGGTTTGCTTACTCACCAAGGCTAGACCATAAGGTGTCTAACCAAGGTGTTGGCCGGTTCTTAGGTGTCAACTTAGCAAGATCTTAGCTTGCCAAGTGAAACTAAGTAAGCTTACTCACCAAGGCTAGGTTTTTGAGGTGTCACACCCTTGTGGTGGCCGGTCCTTGGGTGGTGGCTTAGGCAAACATGAGCTTGCCAAGTGAGCAAGACTAGGAACATTACTCACCAAAGCTACACCAAGATGTGTTGCTCCATGGTGGTGGCCGGCCATTGGTGTCTAGGTGTGCAAGCCTTGGCTTGCCAAGGGTGCAAGGCTAGGGTGTGACTTAGCCAAGCTAGAACCTAGGGTCCCTTATCCTTATGTGGCCGGTTTTTGGTGTAACCAAGTGACACAAATTGCTAATTGTTCTTAATACCAAATCAACCCACTAAATTAAAGTGTTAAAACACTAAACTTAGGGTATGATTTGTAAACTTTTATTAACACTTAAAATCTTCTAATTTGCATAATCTTTTTCAAGAACAAGATTCCTTGCTCAACAAGCCATGATGTGGCCGGTTTCTATGGTCACACATGGCATAATGGGATTGGTTCTAGCTAGAGTTTTCAAAAACGATCTTAACTTGTCATCCTTGATTTCCAACCAAACTAACTAAACTAAAAATGGGTCATTGACTTAATTGAACTTAGAAACTTTACTTAAAAAGTCCCTGGTTCAAAAATTTACATAATTGCTGATAAGTTTACAATTTTCTTCAAAATTGCACATTGGCCCCTAAAGGCAAAATATTTGCACTTTAGTCCCTATGACTTGGCCAATTTTGGTTAAGCCTTTAAACATCAAATTTTTACTAAATCCTTCCTTAAAAGACTTTTTAGCTTCAAAATCATAAACTTTTCTTAATTTGTAAATTGACCCCTAAACATAAAATATTTGCATTTTGGTCCCTGTGAGGTGACCAATCATAGTAATGACACTTGTCATCAGAGGTTTCATCCTTAGAGGCCTTATTTGGCTATCTCCTAAATGCAGTCCATTATTAAAATAACATAAAATCATAAAGCATAAACTTACACCTTTTTCTTTTAACAAAAAGGTCTTAAACTTGCATAACTAACTTATTT
The DNA here is from genome assembly GCA_038430175.1 of Ficus hirta. NCBI lineage: Eukaryota > Viridiplantae > Streptophyta > Magnoliopsida > Rosales > Moraceae > Ficus > Ficus hirta. The sequence goes on along the minus strand of CM076586.1, from coordinate 3,634,600 downwards.
GAATCTTTTAACTAAAGATTCAACAACTTTTCATAGAAACATATCATACATATAGCATAAACAGACTTTGATTCTTAACAAAAGAAATCATAAGTTTACAAACAAGTTGGTCATTACACTGTAGGTGGGGTTGTACTTACAAACTATCCTACGCTCTTATTCTAGCATTCCAAAAAGCATAGCAACAGGTTATATTCCTATTTTTAGACAGAGTGTAAGAATTACTCTGCATTATTACTTAACAATCCATAACATATTAGTTAAATAATGAATCAGTCTCCAAACCGATTAATTATCTTCTTAGTCACTACTAACTCAAGTCATAGAATTGTTACTATACTTTTAAGTAACTTTGGTATAAGAAGAAGGTCGAATAAGTTGCCCTTTATTTAAAACTTAACTTGAGTTTTAGTAACTTCGGTCTATTTTTTTTGCTCTATGTCGATAACCATCGGCTTGATTAATTTTCATAAGAGTTTTTCATATTTTATTTCCTTTGCTCAAAAATGTCTTGTTTACTTAAAAAATATCTTAATTTCATAAATTAAGTATTTCTTGATATAATACTTGAAATTGTATTTTATAATACATAGTAAGTATTTAAGGTTTAAAAATTACTTGTGAAATTCGAATGAATTTAAACCTCTTGACAGTATTTTCATAAAACCATAGTCCCTTTTAAGAGGGGTCACAAAACCTTAAAAACTGATTTCAATACATCCTTTTAATTTGATTGAATGTATGTGTGTAGGAATTTCCTCTTTCATGCACAGTTTTGAAAATTTAGTTCAATCTTTTAATCGGTTTATAATTTGGAAAAGTTTTCTTTATGTGGAAGTTATAGACCATGTCAAAGCCTACAACTTTTGTTCTTTTCTTGAAGCTTAAATCTGTTCCTAACTTACCCATTTTTCCTCTTGAAAGGTTCTAGCTGTGTAATACCTGGACCGACCAGTTTTGAAAACTGATAAAAACGGAGGCCTTTGGAGCCTTTTTTTTTTTTTTTTTTCTTCAAAAACTGTTTGCATTGTCCTCTAGGATTTTCTATGTTCTACAACTTTACAATTATAACTTTGTTCAAATTCGGCCTCTAAGAGGCTCAAAATTGAGTTATCAGAAAACTGTCCAAATTATTCCGAAAACTGGCAGTTTATTTTTTTGTTGGTTCTATTTTAAAAGCCCATAAACACTACCTCAAACGGTCAAAACCGTGAGCCTAAGTCATCATGCTGGGTGTCTGGTTCATTCTTAAAATTTAACCATTCACTTGTCTATTTACTTAAAGAACACAATATTGATTACTCACTAATTTACCAAATTGTGTTTTTATGTTGATCTCTTAGCCAACATGCATATAATCACCAAACTTTAACATATAAGAGCATAACCACATGCACATAATCATCAAAACTTATCTTAAAGCATAAAATCAAACCTAAGCTTAAAGCTAGCAAATCAAGTTAATCAAAGCATAAATCAAGCATTAGAGACTATAAAATAGAAAAATAAGTGAACATGAGCTTATGCTTTTACATCCCATAACTTAAAATATACTTAAATTCCACAAAACTAAAAATAATTAGCTTTAGTTAAAGGATCAAGAAACATACCTCTAAAGCTTAAAGGAAGTGAATTCTAGGTCTTGGATGAGAGAAAATCCTTGTCCTACTTTTCCAATAAAAACCGGCCACCAAGGACCATTGTTCTTCTATCTCTCTCTTTTTTTTTTTTTTTTTTTTTTTTTTTTTTCTTTCTAAGCACTAGAGAAGGAAAGGAGAGAAGATAACAAAATAGCTAAATCTCCACTACTCACACCTATTTATAGGTGAAATTTCCAAATTTTCCAACAATTAAATTTTATCCTCAAATTTTCCTTGATTTAAATAATTGGCCTTAAAACACAATTTTTTTATTTTTATTTTTTCCAAATAACCGGCCATGTGGAGGATTTAAGCCAAAAAATCATCTTATGCTTATCTCTTTAATTCTTTCCATAATAATAATAAATCCAAAAATTTGTGTAATTATCCTCAATTACTTAGCCTCCAAGTAATGTCATGTTTGGCTTTACTTCCTAATATGCAGTCCTTTTTCTTATTAATCCAGATAGTACAAATATTGTTTCACTATCAACAGTTTGATGATGTTGAATTGCAGTCCAGAATTTATCTGCACATAACTGGACCGCGTATAGGTTTTTTCTTAAGACTTAAAACCACCTAATTTTTATTGCTCCAAATATTGTTCCAAACCTAATCCTTATTCTTAATTCTATATCTGTAATGAAGGACGGTCATGGAATAATTTCAATACTACTTAATAAAATTGCAATATCGCCTTAACCGTGTTATAAGCTATCCTAGTCATTCATTGACCAGAACAATGCTATAAATCATGATTTTGCCTTTTTCACCATAAGGCCTCTTACCTGATTTGATGAACTATCATCGAGTCTTATAGCACTATAAGAACTCAAACATATTCTGATAATAAGATTATGATTTTTACATTGATATACATAGTACATACTTAATTTTCCTTTATATATAAGGAAATCACGAGTTCGTCAAAAGTTTAGTTATTACAATCTACCCCTCTTTTTCTTCTATTTCAAACTTTGTTCTTCCCAACTTGGTACATTCTGAAATGAAATCTGCTAGTACCTGACCTTCCTTGGAAGTTTTGGGCTTGATATGAATATCATAAACACCAAGCTCTATCGCCCATTTTGTAAGTCTTTCTGTCAGGTCTGGCTTAGATAATACCGCTTTCAATGGTTGGTTTGGCAGAACAGTAATTGAATCACTCTCGAAGTAATGTCTGAGTCTCCTCTTTGCATGTACAAGTACCAGTACTAATTTTTCCATAGCGTCATATCTTTTCTCGTCTTCTGTCATCATCTTACTTACATAGAAGATTGGTCTTTGTTTCTTATTTACTTCACTGAATAACATTGCACTAACAGAAACGTCATAATTTGGTAAGTATAAGACCAATTCTTCTCCTGGTTCTGGCGATGATAGAATTGGTGAACTAGTTAGATTATCTTTTATCTGTTTTAGAGCTTTATCTTGTTCTTCTCCCCATTTGATCTCTTTATTCTTTTTAATACTCTCTAGCAGAGGTTTGCATTTGTTGGATATCTTTGCAATGAATCTTCCTAAAGCAACAATTTTTCCTACTAAAGATTGAACCTCTTTCATTGTCTTTGGTCTTTCCGCACTGAGTATGTTTTTTTATTTGATTGGGGCTGGCCTCTATTCCTCTTCGGCTCACCACATGGCCCAAGAATTGCCTTGGCGAAACACCGAATGCACACTTTGTTGGGTTCAACTTCATCTGATATCTATTTAATACTTGGAAAGATTCAGTTAGGTCTGCTACATGGTCTTCCTTCCTCTACTCTTGCAGTTCGCTTCGATCTAGGCATTATGATCTTCGCTATTGAATTTTCAGCTTCTTCTTCTTCTCCTGGCTTTTCTGTCACGAATTCCAACAGATGATGCCAATTGTTGGGATGATTTTCTTCGCTATAAATCCCAAACAATAAAATTCTAAAGTTTGTTCTAAGAAATAAATTCTCAAATGAAAATTTTCTCCCGAAGAGCTAAAATCACGTCAAAGACTAAGCCTCAAAATATGCTGTAAAATTCTTTCTGTGCTCGTGCTCTACAATCTGTTTTTGAGACTATAAATAAGTAGCCACACAACCTTCACAAAATCTCGGATTAAAAAAATAATTTAAATTTCAAAGTGTTTCCTAATATATTGCAACACTTTCAGAAATACTCTAAAATTCAAATTTGGAAATTTCCTTCATAATCTAAATTTACTTTCCTTCATAATAGCTCATGATAAATCACGAAAAACCTTCAAAACACTCCAGAAATAAAATCTTCCAACCTTTCAGATTTCAAATGTAAGATTTTTCTCTTTTTGAGAAAGTTTGAATTTCTAATTTAAATAGGCAAAGGAAACCTACTCAAATTAAAAATATCTTTTTAAATGAAATCCCAAAATAATCTCCAATTCAATGCACGCAATCATACTTGATTTTTATCAAAAGAGAAACTACCAATTTGTAGATTATGTACACCAAGTCAAGATCACTCTGCCACATCAGCTTCCAAAATAAGTAACTTACCCAACTTTCAAAAAAAACAGTTAGCCATATCTTCAAAACAAGTAAGTTACCCAACTTTCTAAAGCTAGCTAACAAAATATTATTTTTGGTTTTTCTAAAAAAGTTGTCATAAATGCCAACATACAAAAAACCTAACAAAACGCATCATTTCAATTCTTCAAATACGATATCATTTTGTATAACTAAATATTTACTCTCCCACATTAAGTAAAGACATATTAAAGAAAAATTAATACGTACAGGTTTAGTATTTTTAAATTTTCTTAACATACGAAGAAAAATGTTTAATTAAGAATGTATTTGGGAGAAAGAAAAAAAAAAAAAAAACTTGTTCACATGTAACATATTTAAATATTTAATTTTATTAAGATGAACCAAAATATATGTTTTAATCAAAATATGTATTTTGGTTGGAATAAATAAATACATTATTTTTAAGGAAAAAATTATGAACGGGCGGAAGCAAATAGAAAACAAAGTAGAGATATATGGAAAGGAAATATTTTTTTTGAAGTAAAAGGAAAATTTTATTTCTATAAAACTATTAAAAGAAACGATACTTTAAATATTCACATGGATAAAAATAATATTTAAGAGGATAATAAATGAAATATGTAAGTAAAGATATATAGGAGAAAATTATTTTCCTGGACAAGTTGAAAGAAAAAATTTGTTTGAAGAAACATATAAAAAATTAAAGATAAAAGAGTTTATCGAATAAAAGAGAGTAAACAAAAACAAGAGAGAGAGAGAGAGACACACACACACACACATAAATTGGAAAAAGACAAAATAGGGATCTGGACAAAGATGAAGAGAAAGCTCAGCGCCAAAAAAAAAAATAAAAAAAATAAAATAAAAGAAGAAGAAGAAGAAGAAGTACTTAAATGACATAAATTTAAAAACGTTAAACAGTATGACATGAAAAAATTAATACTAGAATAAAACGACATAAAAGTAAACTAAAGTTAACTAAAATTTGTCTCATATTGATCAAGAAGGAGAAAATTATATCATGTTAGTCAATAGATGAAAAAAAAATGTGATTTTTTAATTAATTTTCTCCAAAAAAAAAAAAAAAGAGCAAACCACAAAACATCAAAATAGATGTACGAAAATTTGAACAGTATATGTAACAACCCAACTTTTGACGGATTTGTGATTTTCTTAGATACAAATAAAATCTAAGTCTATATTATGTATGTCAATATAAAGCTTATGATCTGATTTGATTATCAGAGTATGTTTGAGTTCTTATAAGTGTTATAAGACTCAATGATAGTTTATTACGTCAGGGATAAGGCCTTATGATGAAAAAGACAGAACCATGATTTATGATTTTGTTCTGGCCAATAAATGACCAGAATAATTTATGACATGATTAAGACGGTACTGCCGTATAATAAGCAGTATTGAAATTATACTGTGGCCAACCATTATTACCGATGTAGAATTGAGAATAAGGATTGGGATCAGTCTAGAATATTCAGGAATAATATTTGGAGCAAGTAAGACTAAGTAGTTTCAAGTCCTAACAAAAACCTATACGCGGTCCAGTTAAGTACGGATAAATTTTGGACTATAGTTCAACAATATTATACTGTTGATAGTTAAAACAGTATTGGTACTATCTGGATTATTAAGAAAATGGACTGCATATTAGGAGGGAATGCCAAACATGACCCCACTTGGAGGCCAAGTAATTGCAGATAAGTATGAAAGGATATTTTGGCTCCAACACTCCACATGGCCAGCAATTTGGGGGGACTTAAAAGGCAAATATTTTGTCTTTAAGGACCAATATGCAATTCAAGGAGGATTTAAGAAAAAAAAATAATTGTCGAAAATTATGAATTTTCCACCTATAAATAAGGGTGGATAGTAGAAACTTGTACTCTTTAGTTGGCTTCTCAAACTTCTAGTTCTTTTTCAAATATTCCTCTCTGGCTTTAGAAAAAAAGAAGAAGAAGAAGAAGAAGAAGAGAGAGAGAGAAAGAGAGAGAGAGGTGATGGCCTGTTGTGGTGTGAAGGGGTAGAGCAAGTTTCCTCTCATCCAAGGTCTAGAAGCAATCTTTCCAAGCTCTAGAAGTATAATCTTGATCTTCTAACTAAGATTTTCATTAAGTTTTGGTTTATAGGATTTAAATGTATTTCAAGCTATGGGATGTAAGAGCATAAGCTCATGTTTCTTATTTTCCTACATGATGGTCCTTTATGGTTGGTTTATGTGTTAGATCTATGCTTAGGTTATCTTGGTTGCTAGCTCTAAGCATGGGTTTGATTTTATGTTCTAAGATGAGTGTTAAGGTTATGTGTGCTTACCATGTGTTTGTGATTATGCTCTCACATGTTATGTGTGCTCACTATGTGTGTCACACCCCGACCTACGTAGGGTAGTGACACCGTGCTTACTTAACTTAATTCTTAATTCACATACCTTAAACTTACCGAAAATTTCAGAGTAAAATTTTTTTTTTTTTAAACTTTTATTTTAACTTGACATAAAACTCGACTCAGTCTCATACTTATACTCATACTTAAAACTTAACTTATCCTGATACATATTCATATGTACTCACTCGAGTACCAAGCTTTCACACTCATTTGAAAGCTATCATATTCAAACCGTGGACCAAACCCGACCTAGTGTGGGTCAGTACGACACGAGGTAACTTGCTGCTATACATACTTGAAACTTTTTCTTACCCATACCATTACTTCATTATAACGTAACATAAACATATTTTACAAAATATAATTTTCCAAATCCCGTGGTGGTGTCCATCCTACATTTCACAGTCCACAGCACCATCTCTCCACAGTCTTGCATCAAGTACTACCGGTAGGTTGCTTACCTACAACATGAACGTAAATAATGAGCTTATGCCCAGTAAGTACAATATTCAATCCGCAAAATATTTTAAGTACAAGAATGCATGAACCGATTATGCTTTCTTATGAATCAATTATGCTTTCTTATATTAACTTGGTTCTGAGTCCTTGACATAATATGAGTGCACGTACTGTGGCATATAACTATGGAGTGGTTGGAGGCAGCCAATCCAATCCAACTCAAACCATGAAACAAACCGTTTAACATGGAGTGATTGGGGCAGTCAATCCAATTCAACTCAAACCATAGACTAAACCGTTTAAACCCGCCCTCATGGCAAGTCGGTACGGCACAATAACATTAGTTTATCTTATCTCATTCTTACCCCGTGATTTAATATTCGTGAACATGCTTCGTGATGTCACGATAACAAAACATAATACACCATAACATAAAATGTCATAACATAAAACATCATAACATCATAACATAAATCATCGTAACATCATAACATAAGACATCATAACATCATAACATAAATCACCGTAACATCATAACATAAGACATCATAACATCATAACATCATAACATAAATCATCATAACCTATGTAAATCATGTAAATCAATACATGATTCCATGAAAACATGCCATGCAACAAAAACGTTTTGTCCATGCTGTAGGCGGAGTTGTACTTACTTGTCGTCCTACGCTCTTGGTTTATCGTCTAACATGACACGCCAACAGTTCATACTCCTGTTTCCAAACAGGGTGTAAGATAAGAATTATTTACATTCTATCTTACCATAAATCATAATCATTAAATGTTGGTATCCTAATCAACATTCATGAGTAACTCTAGTTATATGTCCCCCATATCTTCATGATAACTCGTTCGGTTACTTGCTGTAACCCTAGAGCACTTGGCCTAATCAAACAATATTTTGTTTGATTACTTAATGGAACCTTGGGTTCAAAGCCCAATCATACGTGAATAGTATCTTATTAGGTTACTATTGGTAACCATGGGCTTTAGACCCAACCTAGTAACTTGGGTATCCTACCCTGTTACCGTTGGTCATCATACTGTTACCGTGTTTTTAAGTTAGCTTTTGGCCCATTTATTTATTTATGAAACCAATTTCTTAATTTCAGTTATCAGTGCAAGTGCAAGAATTTCCTGCTTTTACACTGTTTTCTGAAAATCCAGTGTAGGAATTTCTTGTTTCCTGCATAGTTTTGGGAATCTTATTTTACTTTAAAATATGTTTGGAATTGGAAAAAGTATTCTTCATGAAAGTTGTAGATCTTGAAAAACCCTACAACTTTTGTTTTTAACTCAAAATCTAGTTTTGTCCTTAACCTATTCTTTTTCCTTGTTAAACCTTCCTGGCTGTGCAACTGGGTCTGGGCTGACCAGGCTTGGATTTTTATAAAAACAGAGGCCTTTGGAGCTTATTTTTAAAAAATGTCCATGTTACCCCCTAGGATTTTCCATTTCCTACAACTTTGTAGTTTTGACTTTCTTCAAATTCGGTTTCTAAAGACCTCAAAATCCAGTTTCCAGATTACTGCCCAGTCTTGACCCGAGACTGGTAGTTTTTGATTAAGTTGATTCTTACGTAAAATTACGAGCACACTACCTCGAATGGTTAAAACCGTGAGCCTACGACAAGCATGCAGCATATTACATAACATTTCCATGATCATACATTCATTTCTTATCCATACAATCTTCATGCAAACCCAAATGATAATCTATACCAAACTAGGGTTTTTAGGGTTTTCTTGAACCCTACATGCAACATGCAACACCATTATCATAATCATTCATCCAACATCATTATTGACCATGTGGGGACATATAACAAACATATAGTAGGCATACTCATTACCCACATAATCATACGATCATAACCATGCACCAAAACATAATTAGAGACCACCAAACCCTAATCAAGCATATTTAAGCAATCTAAGCTACTCCTATTGCATGAAAATAAAAGTGAGCTTATGCTCTTATAAATCCAACTTGAAATACACATAAATCTCCAATCAAAGCTCAATTTGAAAAGCTTAGGGAACTAAGGAGGATTACCTTAATCAACACAAAGGTTGGTGCTAGATTTTGATCCAAACCTTTTCCCCCTTGCTTCCTACCATAACCGGCTTTCCCCTAGCTTGGAGTTCTCCTAAAATTTTTGACCACCACTAGCTTGGTGTTTCTCCAATTTTCCGACCACCACTTTCCTATCTCTTTCTCTTTTCTTACTTTTTTTTTTCTCTCTCTCTATGGTTTCGGCTTTCTAAGGGAGGGAGAGAGTGAGGTGAGATTTTGGCATAGTTTTGGGGTATTTTCTCATTTTTGTGAACAAAATGAACCCCCCTCTCCCATCACCTATTTATAGGTGATAAATAATTTAATTTTTGGATTTATTTTTAATCCAAAAATTGCTTATTATCCCTTGAGACAAAAATATTTGCTCTATGCCCTTGTGAGGTGGCCGGCCATTGGCTTGCCTTGGAGGCCAAGTTACTTGCTTACATCACCTTGCTTACATCATCTTGCTTACATCATATTTCCTAAAATTACACTTTGACCCCTAAGGACAAAATATTTACACTTTAGTCCCTGTAGGTGGCCGACTATGGTGTAGCCATATGGCTTCCAATTCATACATAATTATCTACTTGATTCTCAAAATCTCTTAATTTACATATACAGTCCATTTTCATACTAATACAGATATTACCAATACTGTTTTCAACTAATAACATTATAATTGTACTGGACTGCAGTCCAGAATTCATTCGCATAAAATTGGACTGCGTATAGGATTTTCTTAGGACTTGGAACTAAATAGTCCATATTGTATTAAATATTGTGCTTGATTTTTCTAGGGTGGTCTCATGGCTTATTCTTGCTCATTTATCTGTAATGACGGTTTCTCACAGTATAATTTTCCATACTGTTGATTACACTGCAGTACCGTCTTAGTCAAACCTAAAGTCAACCTGGTCAAACTTTGACCGGATTAAAAATCATAATTCCTATTCTGTCCTTTTTCTCAAAAGGCCTCGTGCTTGACTAAGCAAACTATTATTGAGTCTCGTAACTAATTAAACGAGAACTCAAACATATATTGATATTCAACTCAGATCATGAGCTTCATATCGACATACATGGTTCAGTCTTAGATTTTCCTTGTATCTAAGGAAATCATAGGTTCATCACAATTTTAGGTTCTTACAATGTGTTTGTGATTATGCTCTCACATGTTTAAGTATGAAGATTTTATGAATGATGATGATGATGATGATGATGATGTGAATATTATTGGTATGTTGGTTAAGAATTAACCTAAAGACACAAGTTGGTAAACAAGTAAGTTATCAATATTGTGTTTTCAAGAACTTGAGATAAGTGAATGGTTGAAATTTAAGAACGAAACCAACATGCTGCATGTTGACGTAGGCTCACGGTTTTAACTGTTTGAGGTAGTGTGTGCGGATTTTTGAGCTAAAAATCCACAAAATACAAACTGTCGGTTTTCCAAAATAATTGGGACAGTTTTCTAGAAACCCAATTTTGAGCCCCTTAGAGACCGAATTTGGAAAAAGTTATAACTAAAAAGTTGTAGAACATAGAAAATTCTAGGGGGCTGCATTAACATATTTTGAAAAAAGGGCTCTGCATGCCTTTGTTTTTATGAGTTTTCAAAACTGGTCGGTCCAAATACTGTACACGGCTAGAACTTTCAAAAGGAAAAATGGGTAAGCTAAATATAGAATTAAGTTTTGGATAAAACAAAAGTTCTAGGTTTCGATGAGATCTGCAACTTCTATGAGAAAACTTTTCCAAATTCTAAATCAATTTAAAGATAAAACTGGATTTTCAAAACTGTCCATGGTACAGGAAATTTCTTACACAGATACATTCAAGAAAATTAAAATGGTGTTTTGAAATCAGTTTTTAAGTTTTTATGACCTCTTTAAAAAGAGACTATGATCTTATGAAAATAGTTTCAAAAAGGTTTAAATCCATTTGAATTTTACAAGTGAATTTTAATACATTTTATGTCTTACAAAAGGTAATTTCATGAAATTTCAAGTATTTATGTTAAGAAATACTTTATTTATAAAGTTAAGATATTTTCAAGTAAACAAGATATTTTTAAGAAAAAGGAAGAAAAATAGACTAAATCTAAGTTACTTAAGAATATAGTAACAATTCGATGATTACCAATGGTAATCGGATTGGATACCAATTTATTATGTCAGGATTTGTATCTATGATTACCAATAGTAGTCGGATTGGATACCGATCTAGTATGTTATGGTATGTAGTAAGATAGAACGATTCTTATCTTACGCCCTATTTGAAAACAGGAATATAACATGTTATCATGCCTTGGTGATCATGGTCTAGTTTGAAGTAAGTCATTAGGAAGAAGTACACAGGATGTGCACACACACACCTAGGGATAGCAGTCAGACCAAGTGATAGGATAGGTTGACCTAACACTTAAAGAAAGTTGGTGTTGAGCATAGACAGGTGGTTTAATTAAATAAATAAAAACTCTGAGAAAATAGCATATCTTCTTGAACGTTATGACTGAAAGATGGAAATCTCCTGCTGTCATCACCTTTTTTTTTTTGTTATTGTCTTTTCTTAATGTTTGTGTTTATTGTCTTTTTTTTGAGTCATTACTCGAGGACGAGCAATGTTCTAAGTATGGGGGTGTGATAACTCTAGGATTAGAGTTATCTTAGGCACTTTTAGGCTTAAATGTACTTGGTTTAGAGAGTATTTGTGTTATTTTTAGCATATTTTCCTTTGTTTTATGTTTGTGTGAACTTTTTATCATGGGTTTAGTGTTTGGTTGAAATCATGGCAAATGTGAAGAAAAATAGGATCAAATGAGGGCTGATGTGTGTTTTAATTCTTGTGTGAATTGTAGAAGAATCTGAGCCGAAAATACTGTAGCAATTCTCATAGCAATCCTTGCAACAAATTGTACCAGCTGGCATTATTTTGAAAGAGCAAAAAGAAGATTATAGCTCATATTTGTGGGGACCATTTTTCTACCTCAGCTGGGAGGTCACATGAGCCTTGGTTTATGCCCTAAAGTGTTAGTACAATTAAGAGGCAGCCGCATTGGTGAAGAAGAGAAGAGCTAGAAAAAGACGGAAACAAGGAGAGTACAGAGAAGAAAGAGGAAAGAGTACATGGAAAGTGAGTTTTGAGATTTCCTTCATTTTTCAGAGAGTAAGCTGAGAAGAAGAAGGAAAGGACGAGAAGGACACATCTAGCCACTTGGAGTTTTTCTCTTGCTTACTCTTCCTTTGAATTATTTTCGTTAATTTTCGTTCTCTGATGAACATGGATGATGTATTATTGCTTGTTTTTGTAATCCTAAACATGTGCTAAATTTCTTTAGCTGAGATTGTTGATGAACCCGGAATTGGGAGGATGATTTGAATGTTTGTTGGAATGTTGAGCAATTTCTTTCCTGTTCATTCGAGTGCTTTGATTGTTTAATTTCTATTATTGATTGGCCATCAATCTATAGAAAACTAGGTTTTGATTAACTCTGGAAAGATTAATTTGAGTTGGATCTAACTTGGATGATGCATGTTCAATAAGCTTTTTGAAGTTTATATTGATTTGTGAATGGTACAGGAATATGCTATTTACATTGTATAACCCATTGAAATTGGTGCATGAATTTGTGTTCTGAGAACTAGATTCACATAGGAATATGTTGAAAAAGGTTTAAAGAATTTTTAGTCATGATTAATTCGGAAGAATTTTATGATAAAATTGAATTTCAGTTCACATGACAGTTTTTACTGTAACATTTCTTACAGCATTCAGATTAGACTTGAAATTGAGGGGAAATTGGCAATCCTAGCTTAATTCTCTTTTTGATTTACAAACTCTTGATTGAATCTTGTTATATTTGTCCATTTTATTTCATTTTCATTGTACTCATTTTATTTCATCATATTATTGTCATTTTACTTAGTTTAATTTTTAATCCAAATTGATTTGTGCTTGATTTCTTTTGCAATTCATTTTAGTGATCCAATCCCTATAGAGACGATACTCAACTCACTTTCTATATTACTTGTTCGATTACGTACACTTGTGTATGTTTAAACACACTAAAGAATCACAAACACTTATGTTTTGCGTCGTTGCCGGGGATTGAAATCATTAAAAATATTTGTAAAAGTTATTTTGTTTTATTTCTTGTTTTTGCATTTTCTTATTGGTTGAGTTTTTGTATTTTCTAGAGCTTGCCTTCTCTGCATGAATAACCAGTGAAACCAAGAGTTGTTGCCCTTGGACCCAGAAATTAAAAGAACATTTCTAGTAAGGAGAAGGGAGCAACAAGGTCTAGCGGGTGTGGGAGAAATAACAGAAAGAGTTGCTGTCAATATGGCTAATGATTGGCAGCAAGTGAATGTCAACAATCTATTACCTCAACCAGTTTTGGTGGATGACAGAGACAAGGCTATTCGGAGGTATGCTGTACCCATTATACATGGGCTCAATCCAAGCATTATTAGGCCAGAAATACAAGTGCCACAGTTTGAAATCAAGCCGGTTATATTTCAAATGTTGCAAACCATGGGCCAATTCAGTGGAATGGCAATTAAGGATCCCCACATGCACCTTCGGCTATTCATGGAAGTGTGCGAGGAAGCATTGAGGCTGAAGCTATTCCCTTATTCCTTAAGGGATAGAGCTAGGGCATGGCTTAATTTGTTGCCACCAGATTCAATAGCAACATGGAATGACTTGGCAGAAAAGTTCCTCATAAAGTACTTTCCTCCAACCAAGAATGCCAAGCTTAGAAACGACATCACGTCATTCCAACAATCGGAGGACGAATCCTTATATGAAGCGTGGGAGAGATTCAAAGAACTGTTGCGAAAATGCCCTCATCATGGGATTCCCCATTGGATTCAGATGGAAACATTTTATAATGGGCTTAATGGGCAAACACGTACAATAGTTGACGCGGCTGCTAACGGTGCTCTTTTGGCCAAATCATACAATGAAGCGTATGAGATTTTGGAAAGGATGGCAACCAATAATTATCAGTGGCCCACCGAGAGTCTCAATGCTCGAAAGGCTGCAGGACTTCATGAAGTAGATGCTATTACTGCACTTTCTGCCCAAGTATCGAGTTTGACGAATATGATCAAGACTATGAGCATGTCGGCGGGTATTAATTCGGTGCAATCTATTGGCGTCACTTGTGTTTATTGTGGAGAGGGACACTTGTATGAGGATTGCCCTTCTAATCCAGTCTTTGCTTGTTATGTGGGTAATTTCAATAGTAACAACCCTTATTCGATGCCTTACAATTCGGGATTGAGACAACACCCAAACTTTTCATAGAGCAACTAAGGGGCCAGTTCTAGTGGAGCAAATATTTATCATCGACCTTCTCACCCACTGGGCTTTCCATCTAAACAACCAAGAACTCAAGCTATGGAATCATCTAGCTCATTGAAGAATTTGATCAAGGAGTATATATCAAAGAATGACGCTAGAGTTTAGAGTCATGATGCAACATTGAGGAGCTTGGAGAATCAGATCGGGCAGATTACAAACACCTTGAATGTTAGGCCGCAAGGCTCTCTTCCAACTAATACTGAAGATCCGAGAATAGAAGGGAAAGAACACTGCAAGGTAATTTTATTAAGGAGTGGAAAAGAGCTAGAGCCAAGGGCAAAACCAAAAGCTGTACAGAACGAGCCCACTTCAATCCAAGAACAAGACGAGCAATTTCAACAAGAAGAAAAGCAGGGTATAAATCAGCAGTTGGAATCTTACTCGAAAAATGCTACAGCATTTCCGCAGCAATCTGGTACAGCAGGAATTGCAGAACCCAACAACAACAAACTGCCTCCACTATTTCCTCAGCGGTTTCAAAAGCAACAAAAGGATGATTAGTTCTATAAATTTCTGGATGTCTTGAAGTAGCTTCACATCAATATACCTCTAGTTAAAGCCCTGGAGCAGATGCAAAATTACGCCAAATTCATAAAAGATTTGGTCACTAAAAAGCGTAGATTTGGAGAATTTGAAACTGTAGCTTTGACAGAAGAATGCAGCGCCATATTGCAAAATAAACTCCCTCCCAAGCTAAAGGATCCAGTAAGTTTTACAATACCGTGCTCAATTGGAAACCAATACTTTGGTAAGGCTTTATGTGATTTGGGAGCTAGTATCAATTTGATGCCAATGTCCATCTTCAAGAAGTTAGGAATTGGTGAAGCACGGCCTACCATAGTATCATTGCAGCTTGCCGATATGTCTATCACATATCCTGAGGGAAGATTGAAGACGTTCTAGTAAAGGTGGACAAGTTCATTTTTCCTACAGATTTTATCATTCTTGATTATGAGGCAGAAAAAGAAGTGCCAATCATCCTGAGAAGGCCATTTCTTGCTACGGGCCACACCTTGATTGATGTGCAAAAGGGAGAATTAACTATGAGGGTGCAAGATGAGCAGGTGACATTTAACGTTCTCAAGGCTATGAAGTTTCCAATTGAGGTGGAGGAGTGTTCGGCCATATCTGTTTTAGATTCCTTAGTGGCCGAAGAGTTTGAGGCAAGTAACTAGCAAGATTTGATATGTTCGTCATTGGCATTGGATTCGGTGGACGATGAAGATGAATTTGTGGAACAACTTGTTTGGTTAGATGGTAATGCAATTGCGCCAAGATCTGTGCGGAAATTTGAATCATTGGATTTGTCAAACCGTGAGCACAAGCCATCCAAATCCTCAAAGGAAGAGCCACCGGTGTTAGAATTGAAACCTCTACCGTCTCATCTGAGGTATGCTTATTTGGGAGAATCCTCGACTCTTCCTGTGATCATTGCTGCCGACTTGACTAAAGATCAAGAGGAGAGTTTGGTTCATATTTTGAGAAAATTCCAAGGTGCCATCGGGTGGATAATAGCAGATATAAAGGGTATAAGTCCCTTATTTTGTATGCAAAAATTCTTTTGGAGGATGACAAGAAAGGGTCTATAGAAGGTCAGCGATGAATGAATCCGATCATGAAGGAGGTAGTCAAGAAGGAGATAATTAAGTGGTTGGATGCAAGGATAATTTATCCAATCTCCGATAATTCATGGGTTAGTCCGGTTCAGTGTGTTCCCAAGAAAGCTGGGATTACCGTTGTGGAGAACGAAAATAATGAATTGATTCCAACAAGAACAGTAATGGGTGGCGGATTTATATGGACTACAGGAAGCTTAACAAAGCCACACGGAAGGATCACTTCCCGCTCCTATTCATTGATCAGATGCTAGATAGATTGGCAGGGAAAGAATTATATTGCTTCTTGGACGGATATTCAGGTTATAATCAGATTGCCATAGCCCCGGAGGACCAACACAAGACAACCTTCACTTGTCCATTCGGTACATTTGCCTTCAGAAGGATGCCATTTGGCTTGTGCAACACACCTGCAACTTTTCAACGGTGTATGATGGCGATTTTCACTAATATGGTAGAGCAATATGTGGAGGTGTTTATGGACGATTTTTTGATTTTTGGAGAAAACTTTGAAGATTGCCTCACCTGTAATAACCCGAATTTTTATGACTCTAGATTTCTTTTGAATAAGGAAAACTTAAGTCTAGATCATATTTGGAATAGAATAACGGTATAAGTTTGAGTTCTCGGTTAATTAGCTACGAGACTCAATGATGGATTACTGAGCCTAGTATAAGGCATTTTAAGGAAAATGGCGTGATAAAATTTCATGATTCCATGTTGGTCAAAGTTTGACCAAGAAAGTCAAAGTTGACCAAAAAGTCAAATGTTTGACTGAACAGTAATAGGATAAGCAGTATGGGAAATATACTGCTAAAATTGTTCTTTTGGACAAAATAACAAGAATAAGCTATGAGACCACCCTAGAAAAATCAAGCACACTAAGTTGGATATTAAAGTCCTAATGACTTTCAGAAATAAGAAGAAAATTTTTACAGTCCATTTTTACGCAGATAAATTTTGGACTGCAGTCAAGTATAACAGTACTGAATTATACTGTGTATTAGTGAACACAGTATTGGAAATATCTGTGTTAGCAAGAAAATAGACTGTATTTTAAGGAAAAAGCCAAACAAGGCCTTATAATGACATCACCCAAGTTTGGAATTATGACATCATCCCATTTTTGAATTATGACATCATAAATGGTGGAAACAAATCACACCTAGCCACCTAAGCACCATGGATGGCCGGCCACATGTAGGGGTGAAATTGAAAATATTTTGTCTTTTGGGGGCAAAAGTGTAATTTTGGAAAATATAATGATGTAAGCATGAGGTAAGCACATGATGTCATCAAGATGATGTCATCATGATGAGGTAAGCAAGACTTGGGCTCCAAGGCATGAAATGACCGGCCAACACTTGTAGGGGTCAAAGTGTAAATATTTTTGCTTCAAGGACTAAAGTGCAATTTTGGAAAAGTAATTAAATCCAAATTCAAGGACTTTTTAGTAATTTTGAAAGTTCAAAATCAGCTATAAATAGGGGTGAAGGGAGGGCGGATTTTGAGGGGAAAAATTGGGAAAACAAGCCAAACTATGGCAAAATTCTTCCATACCCATTTTTTTCTCTAAAACCGACCCTAGGAAGAGAAAAAAAAATTAGTTGGCCGGATTTCTTGGTGGCCGGACTTTGGTGAGGCAGCCATCAAGTGGCTGAAAAATTTTGGAACCACTAGGCCAAGGGGAGGCCGGTTGTGGGTAGTGGCAAGGAAAAGGTAAAAAAAAAAATGGTTGGAACCAAGCTAGCAAACCTTGAATAGGTTAAGGTAAACCACTAAACCTCTAAGTTTTTATTAAGTTTGGAGCAAGAAATTTATGTGTATGTTTCGTGTGGTATGGCTGAAATTTTGGAACCCATTTGGAGGGCAAAGGCCGGCTGTGATGGCAGCCAAAGGAGAGTGAGGAAAAGTTGGAATCCAAGCTTGAGAACCAACTTCCAAACCCTAGTGGTAAACCCTAAAACCCTAAGCTTTTTAATTGAGCTTTAATTTGGAAATTTAAGTGTATTTCCATGTTGATTATGTAAGAGCATAAGCTCACAATTTTAATTTCTTGCCCTTAGTTTAATTATTGTGCTTGATTAGGTGTTTTAAGGGTGGTTTGGTTCATTTATGTGCTTATGATGATTGAATATTAGGTTGCATGCTAGATTATGGTTATATGTCCCCAATCATGTGTTTGAGAATGTGTATGCATGTTAGGGTATGAATTGAAATGGTATGGCATGAATGGTTTGGTATGTGCTAAGTTTAGACCATGCAACCCTAGGTTTAGGAGATTCGGTTTAGGGCTGCATGGACACGTTGGGTTAGCATGATTGAATATGTGGGACGTTAGAAATGCTGCATGTTTGCTGTGTAAGCTCCCGAAGTGGTCGGTCGAGTTAGAATCCGCGAAATAGGACGTAAACCGGACTTAACAACCGAAACTGCCAATTCGGATTCCAAACTGGCTAGTTTCGGGAAAGTGGAAATTTAAGGCTTTTAGAGGCCGAACTGGGTGAAACGTAAAACATGAAAGTTTTTCAGAAGGGTGTTTCCTAGGGAGAAACGTGGACAGTTCCCCAAATTGAGGCTCCAATGGCCTCTGTTTTTACAGAAAACCGAGACTAGTCTGCCCAGACCTAGTTTACACGACCAGTCAGATTCAAATTAAAACTGACAAGAATACAAGCAGAACTGGATTTTTCTCAAAACACGAAAGTTTTAGGATTTTCTGAGAGCTAGAACTTTCATGAAGACAACTTTTTCAAAATCGGAATGGATCTTTAAACTGACACGGTTTTATAAAGACTGTGCAGGGAACATGAAATTCCTGCACAGGATTTTCTAAAAACAGTTCGGAAAAATTGTATCTTTCCCCAAAACCACTGTTTTGACTAGGGAAACTGTTCCAAAGGCAGTTTCCAGCCCTAAATAATTTTACAAAAACCTATTTCAAAAATATGAATTTTATGAGTTAAGTAAAAGATTTTTGAGGTTAATTTACCCAAGTTTCCAAAGAAATGGAAAATGGATTTTTAACCAAATTGGGTAAGCAAGATGATTATGGGTAATAACCAGAAGGATATCTGAGTTACTGGATGGGGTCCAAAGCCCAAGGTTGACTTAGGATAATTGAACTAAGTTTGGTTACCTCAAGGGTTACTCAAGGTAACCCAACAAGGTGTTAAGATTGGGTTTGGATCTAAACCCAAAAGATTATGGATAGATAACCAGGCATAGGCCAAGGTTAGGATGATAACCTAACCCTATTCATGTATGATTGGGATTAATACCCAAGGTTACCTTATGTAACCAAGTAAGCTATCATGAGTATAGGGGGGGACATATAACTAAGATTATGAATGGGTGTTGGTTAGGTCACCAGCATCTTAAGGTTATAATTATGAAGCCTTATGCTATGTCCTTTGACATAACAGGAGATAGCCTATTGTTGTGCCTCAGCTTGGAGTCGCACGAAATAGGACACAGCTAACCAAGTAAGTACAACTCCGCCTACAGCATAGGCCCTTTGTTGTTACTTGCCTAATGTGATGGTATGTTATGGCATGTGATGATATGTTATGGCGTGTAATGTTATGGTATGTTATGTCATGTGATGTTATGGTATGATATGTTATGGTATGTTATGAATGAGGTTATGTTATGTTATATGTTGTAATATTGTGACATCATAAAGCATGTTCACTAATGTTAAACCACCTGGTAAGAACAAGACAAGTAAGATGTTGTGTCGTACCGACTTGCCACAAAGGCGGGTTTAAATGGTATGGTTCATGGTTTGAGTTGGATTGGATGGCTACCTAAACTACTCCATGTTAAACTTTGTGTTTCATGGTTTGAGTTAAAACGGACTGCCGCCTTCAACCATTCCTTGGCTATGTACCACGGTACGAGCACACATGATAAGTAACGGAATAGAACTAAGCTAAGTTATGAATCCATATTTGATTCATAAGAGGTCATAATTGGTTCATGCATAATGATATGTGTTTTGCGTCGCGGATGTAACAGTTGTACTTGCTGAGCGAAAGCTCACGTCTTACGTCTATGCTGTAGGTAAGCAACCTGCCAGCAATCTCTGATGCAATACTGTGGAAGGCTGGTGCTGCGGACTGTGAAATGTGGGATGGACACTGCCACGGATTTTAAAAAAATATATATATACTCTATAAAATATGTTGTAATGAAAAAGGGTTTTCATATTTTCATGATGTTTTAAATATGAATGACAAAGTTTATGAATGTATGGCAAGCAAGTTGCCTCTTGTGGTACCAATCCGCATTAAGTCGGGTTTGGTCTACAATTTGATTTCGATGGCCTTCAAGGAGGGTTTGAAAGTTCGGTACTCGAGTAAGTACCCATCAGTAAGTATGAGTTTGAGGATGAAGTTCAAGTTGAAAGTTTTAAAATAAAGTTTAAAAGAAAAAAAAAATTTCTCCCAAATTTTCCGCAAGTTTAAGTTCAGTATGTAAGTAAGATGACGACCCGGCATGGGAAGTCGGGGCGTTACAGTTTGGTATCAGAGCAGAGCTCCTGCCATCCAATTTCACAGTTCTGCTGCCAGCGCCACAGTTTTGTAAGTTTGTTTTCTTACTTTGCTTTATAAGATTATTATAATGGCATGTACCTGGTGTTAAATTTCGGTCGGACTAAAGAGGACCACGAGGCTCCGTTGACATTCCGAGGAATGGAGGAGAAGCTTCGCATCTTCAATAAGACTCAAGGAGTGGATGCACGATATGGAGACCCTCCTCAAATTATGTTATGCAGGGACGTATCTTCAGGATATGCTTGCCAGTCGAGCCGACGTCTAGTCAAGGAAGCTCGTGCAAGGAGCCTTGGCCAAGAAGACCTTGAGAGGAGATTCCTAAATGGATTTCTTGACGACAGCAAGGATCGCCCATGTATTACCGCGATATCAAGATGTACTAGGATATGTACATGAGACGATACGTTAGCTATGTTGCAGCCTGACATGCTTATCCGAACGAGTTTATGGGCTTTTATTGCCAGTAAATCAGAGTCGCACAGTGGAAGCGTGATGGATAAACTAAGCTTACGATATGAAGATCGCTAGAATTGCAATAAGAAATTAGTAGGCACTAAGATTAGATAGTCTATCTCCTCATTTTGGGTATAGTGATCTTTCCATTTAAGGAATTGGATTGAGATTATGGAAGTTAAGTTTCCTGATTGTGAAACTTTTGCTCCATAAGAGAAATATTGGACATGGGGAAAATTTTGAGGATACCTTAGTTTGGGGGTAGCAAATAAGCAATATGCTACCAACAACAATTTATTAGGCTATGATTTTTTATGATAAGGATAATGATTATGAGATTTGATGATATGAAGTTAACGAGGTTAAGATCGATGGCACCAACCCTGAAGTCGACATATAATGGATGATTAAGGTCGACTGTAGACAACCATTTAAGTAATGGAAATTATGAGATGATGATTGGGAGTCTTAGATATCCCTTAGAACTATGATTATGCCTTTGAGCTTTAAAAGAAATGCTAAAGGCAAGAAGAACATTTCTACTAGCTAACAAGTAGCTAGTTGATACAAGGATACCTTTCATAGCATCACTTGAACAGTAATATGTTTTCAATAATACTATTTATTATTGATTTTCATGATTGAATTGGAAAAAAAAAATTTCCAAAAAGTATCTTAAATGTAAGAACATATTAAGATACATAAAAAGACAAGTAACAGTAAGGTGTCGTACCAACCTCCCGTGATCGTGGAGGCTACATGTTTCAGTTGTGATCTTGACCGTCCGTGATCGTGAAGGGTCAAGATTATAAGACCTTTCGTAAAATCGCAAAGGCTTATAAAATTCCCAGAACTGTTAGGGACCTTGCAAACCCTAGCTTTGTCTGGAGGCTGCGCGCATTTGGTACGTACACTATGGGCCCACATGTTAAGACAAGATAATAAAACACAAAATGCTTTTCAAATATGAAAAAGCTATGTGATATGATATGTTTTTAAAGTATGGAAAAGTTATATATAAGCTTTTCAAACATGGCAAGTTATATGATATACTTGCTCAGTTTTTCATGTAAATAGTTCTTGTGATGCAGTATGAAAGGAAAGTATGATGGTATGAAATGAAAGCATGAGAGTATGAGAAATGAATTATGATGATGTAGAAAGAAGATTATGGTTCTATATAAAAGACATGATCCCATTAGGGTATTAAAATGGGAACATGAACAAGTTATTCAATCCATAGTAACTTGTTATGGATTGATGGTGGATTTGAAGAAAAGCCACTCAGGATTATTTGAATTTTCGAGGACGAAAATCTTTTAAGGAGGGTAGAATATAATAACCCGAATTTTTATGACTCTAGATTTCTTTTGAATAAGGAAAACTTAAGTCTAGATCATATTTGGAATAGAATAACGGTATAAGTTTGAGTTCTCGGTTAATTAGCTACGAGACTCAATGATGGATTACTGAGCCTAGTATAAGGCATTTTAAGGAAAATGGCGTGATAAAATTTCATGATTCCATGTTGGTCAAAGTTTGACCAAGAAAGTCAAAGTTGACCAAAAAGTCAAATGTTTGACTGAACAGTAATAGGATAAGCAGTATGGGAAATATACTGCTAAAATTGTTCTTTTGGACAAAATAACAAGAATAAGCTATGAGACCACCCTAGAAAAATCAAGCACACTAAGTTGGATATTAAAGTCCTAATGACTTTCAGAAATAAGAAGAAAATTTTTACAGTCCATTTTTACGCAGATAAATTTTGGACTGCAGTCAAGTATAACAGTACTGAATTATACTGTGTATTAGTGAACACAGTATTGGAAATATCTTTGTTAGCAAGAAAATAGACTGTATTTTAAGGAAAAAGCCAAACAAGGCCTTATAATGACATCACCCAAGTTTGGAATTATGACATCATCCCATTTTTGAATTATGACATCATAAATGGTGGAAACAAATCACACCTAGCCACCTAAGCACCATGGATGGCCGGCCACATGTAGGGGTGAAATTGAAAATATTTTGTCTTTTGGGGGCAAAAGTGTAATTTTGGAAAATATAATGATGTAAGCATGAGGTAAGCACATGATGTCATCAAGATGATGTCATCATGATGAGGTAAGCAAGACTTGGGCTCCAAGGCATGAAATGACCGGCCAACACTTGTAGGGGTCAAAGTGTAAATATTTTTGCTTCAAGGACTAAAGTGCAATTTTGGAAAAGTAATTAAATCCAAATTCAAGGACTTTTTAGTAATTTTGAAAGTTCAAAATCAGCTATAAATAGGGGTGAAGGGAGGGCGGATTTTGAGGGGAAAAATTGGGAAAACAAGCCAAACTATGGCAAAATTCTTCCATACCCATTTTTTTCTCTAAAACCGACCCTAGGAAGAGAAAAAAAAATTAGTTGGCCGGATTTCTTGGTGGCCGGACTTTGGTGAGGCAGCCATCAAGTGGCTGAAAAATTTTGGAACCACTAGGCCAAGGGGAGGCCGGTTGTGGGTAGTGGCAAGGAAAAGGAAAAAAAAAAAATGGTTGGAACCAAGCTAGCAAACCTTGAATAGGTTAAGGTAAACCACTAAACCTCTAAGTTTTTATTAAGTTTGGAGCAAGAAATTTATGTGTATGTTTCGTGTGGTATGGCTGAAATTTTGGAACCCATTTGGAGGGCAAAGGCCGGCTGTGATGGCAGCCAAAGGAGAGTGAGGAAAAGTTGGAATCCAAGCTTGAGAACCAACTTCCAAACCCTAGTGGTAAACCCTAAAACCCTAAGCTTTTTAATTGAGCTTTAATTTGAAAATTTAAGTGTATTTCCATGTTGATTATGTAAGAGCATAAGCTCACAATTTTAATTTCTTGCCCTTAGTTTAATTATTGTGCTTGATTAGGTGTTTTAAGGGTGGTTTGGTTCATTTATGTGCTTATGATGATTGAATATTAGGTTGCATGCTAGATTATGGTTATATGTCCCCAATCATGTGTTTGAGAATGTGTATGCATGTTAGGGTATGAATTGAAATGGTATGGCATGAATGGTTTGGTATGTGCTAAGTTTAGACCATGCAACCCTAGGTTTAGGAGATTCGGTTTAGGGCTGCATGGACACGTTGGGTTAGCATGATTGAATATGTGGGACGTTAGAAATGCTGCATGTTTGCTGTGTAAGCTCCCGAAGTGGTCGGTCGAGTTAGAATCCGCGAAATAGGACGTAAACCGGACTTAACAACCGAAACTGCCAATTCGGATTCCAAACTGGCTAGTTTCGGGAAAGTGGAAATTTAAGGCTTTTAGAGGCCGAACTGGGTGAAACGTAAAACATGAAGTTTTTCAGAAGGGTGTTTCCTAGGGAGAAACGTGGACAGTTCCCCAAATTGAGGCTCCAATGGCCTCTGTTTTTACAGAAAACCGAGACTAGTCTGCCCAGACCTAGTTTACACGACCAGTCAGATTCAAATTAAAACTGACAAGAATACAAGCAGAACTGGATTTTTCTCAAAACACGAAAGTTTTAGGATTTTCTGAGAGCTAGAACTTTCATGAAGACAACTTTTTCAAAATCGGAATGGATCTTTAAACTGACACGGTTTTATAAAGACTGTGCAGGGAACATGAAATTCCTGCACAGGATTTTCTAAAAACAGTTCGGAAAAATTGTATCTTTCCCCAAAACCACTGTTTTGACTAGGGAAACTGTTCCAAAGGCAGTTTCCAGCCCTAAATAATTTTACAAAAACCTATTTCAAAAATATGAATTTTATGAGTTAAGTAAAAGATTTTTGAGGTTAATTTACCCAAGTTTCCAAAGAAATGGAAAATGGATTTTTAACCAAATTGGGTAAGCAAGATGATTATGGGTAATAACCAGAAGGATATCTGAGTTACTGGATGGGGTCCAAAGCCCAAGGTTGACTTAGGATAATTGAACTAAGTTTGGTTACCTCAAGGGTTACTCAAGGTAACCCAACAAGGTGTTAAGATTGGGTTTGGATCTAAACCCAAAAGATTATGGATAGATAACCAGGCATAGGCCAAGGTTAGGATGATAACCTAACCCTATTCATGTATGATTGGGATTAATACCCAAGGTTACCTTATGTAACCAAGTAAGCTATCATGAGTATAGGGGGGGACATATAACTAAGATTATGAATGGGTGTTGGTTAGGTCACCAGCATCTTAAGGTTATAATTATGAAGCCTTATGCTATGTCCTTTGACATAACAGGAGATAGCCTATTGTTGTGCCTCAGCTTGGAGTCGCACGAAATAGGACACAGCTAACCAAGTAAGTACAACTCCGCCTACAGCATAGGCCCTTTGTTGTTACTTGCCTAATGTGATGGTATGTTATGGCATGTGATGATATGTTATGGCGTGTAATGTTATGGTATGTTATGTCATGTGATGTTATGGTATGATATGTTATGGTATGTTATGAATGAGGTTATGTTATGTTATATGTTGTAATATTGTGACATCATAAAGCATGTTCACTAATGTTAAACCACCTGGTAAGAACAAGACAAGTAAGATGTTGTGTCGTACCGACTTGCCACAAAGGCGGGTTTAAATGGTATGGTTCATGGTTTGAGTTGGATTGGATGGCTACCTAAACTACTCCATGTTAAACTTTGTGTTTCATGGTTTGAGTTAAAACGGACTGCCGCCTTCAACCATTCCTTGGCTATGTACCACGGTACGAGCACACATGATAAGTAACGGAATAGAACTAAGCTAAGTTATGAATCCATATTTGATTCATAAGAGGTCATAATTGGTTCATGCATAATGATATGTGTTTTGCGTCGCGGATGTAACAGTTGTACTTGCTGAGCGAAAGCTCACGTCTTACGTCTATGCTGTAGGTAAGCAACCTGCCAGCAATCTCTGATGCAATACTGTGGAAGGCTGGTGCTGCGGACTGTGAAATGTGGGATGGACACTGCCACGGATTTTAAAAAAATATATATATACTCTATAAAATATGTTGTAATGAAAAAGGGTTTTCATATTTTCATGATGTTTTAAATATGAATGACAAAGTTTATGAATGTATGGCAAGCAAGTTGCCTCTTGTGGTACCAATCCGCATTAAGTCGGGTTTGGTCTACAATTTGATTTCGATGGCCTTCAAGGAGGGTTTGAAAGTTCGGTACTCGAGTAAGTACCCATCAGTAAGTATGAGTTTGAGGATGAAGTTCAAGTTGAAAGTTTTAAAATAAAGTTTAAAAGAAAAAAAAAATTTCTCCCAAATTTTCCGCAAGTTTAAGTTCAGTATGTAAGTAAGATGACGACCCGGCATGGGAAGTCGGGGCGTTACAGTTTGGTATCAGAGCAGAGCTCCTGCCATCCAATTTCACAGTTCTGCTGCCAGCGCCACAGTTTTGTAAGTTTGTTTTCTTACTTTGCTTTATAAGATTATTATAATGGCATGTACCTGGTGTTAAATTTCGGTCGGACTAAAGAGGACCACGAGGCTCCGTTGACATTCCGAGGAATGGAGGAGAAGCTTCGCATCTTCAATAAGACTCAAGGAGTGGATGCACGATATGGAGACCCTCCTCAAATTATGTTATGCAGGGACGTATCTTCAGGATATGCTTGCCAGTCGAGCCGACGTCTAGTCAAGGAAGCTCGTGCAAGGAGCCTTGGCCAAGAAGACCTTGAGAGGAGATTCCTAAATGGATTTCTTGACGACAGCAAGGATCGCCCATGTATTACCGCGATATCAAGATGTACTAGGATATGTACATGAGACGATACGTTAGCTATGTTGCAGCCTGACATGCTTATCCGAACGAGTTTATGGGCTTTTATTGCCAGTAAATCAGAGTCGCACAGTGGAAGCGTGATGGATAAACTAAGCTTACGATATGAAGATCGCTAGAATTGCAATAAGAAATTAGTAGGCACTAAGATTAGATAGTCTATCTCCTCATTTTGGGTATAGTGATCTTTCCATTTAAGGAATTGGATTGAGATTATGGAAGTTAAGTTTCCTGATTGTGAAACTTTTGCTCCATAAGAGAAATATTGGACATGGGGAAAATTTTGAGGATACCTTAGTTTGGGGGTAGCAAATAAGCAATATGCTACCAACAACAATTTATTAGGCTATGATTTTTTATGATAAGGATAATGATTATGAGATTTGATGATATGAAGTTAACGAGGTTAAGATCGATGGCACCAACCCTGAAGTCGACATATAATGGATGATTAAGGTCGACTGTAGACAACCATTTAAGTAATGGAAATTATGAGATGATGATTGGGAGTCTTAGATATCCCTTAGAACTATGATTATGCCTTTGAGCTTTAAAAGAAATGCTAAAGGCAAGAAGAACATTTCTACTAGCTAACAAGTAGCTAGTTGATACAAGGATACCTTTCATAGCATCACTTGAACAGTAATATGTTTTCAATAATACTATTTATTATTGATTTTCATGATTGAATTGGAAAAAAAAAATTTCCAAAAAGTATCTTAAATGTAAGAACATATTAAGATACATAAAAAGACAAGTAACAGTAAGGTGTCGTACCAACCTCCCGTGATCGTGGAGGCTACATGTTTCAGTTGTGATCTTGACCGTCCGTGATCGTGAAGGGTCAAGATTATAAGACCTTTCGTAAAATCGCAAAGGCTTATAAAATTCCCAGAACTGTTAGGGACCTTGCAAACCCTAGCTTTGTCTGGAGGCTGCGCGCATTTGGTACGTACACTATGGGCCCACATGTTAAGACAAGATAATAAAACACAAAATGCTTTTCAAATATGAAAAAGCTATGTGATATGATATGTTTTTAAAGTATGGAAAAGTTATATATAAGCTTTTCAAACATGGCAAGTTATATGATATACTTGCTCAGTTTTTCATGTAAATAGTTCTTGTGATGCAGTATGAAAGGAAAGTATGATGGTATGAAATGAAAGCATGAGAGTATGAGAAATGAATTATGATGATGTAGAAAGAAGATTATGGTTCTATATAAAAGACATGATCCCATTAGGGTATTAAAATGGGAACATGAACAAGTTATTCAATCCATAGTAACTTGTTATGGATTGATGGTGGATTTGAAGAAAAGCCACTCAGGATTATTTGAATTTTCGAGGACGAAAATCTTTTAAGGAGGGTAGAATATAATAACCCGAATTTTTATGACTCTAGATTTCTTTTGAATAAGGAAAACTTAAGTCTAGATCATATTTGGAATAGAATAACGGTATAAGTTTGAGTTCTCGGTTAATTAGCTACGAGACTCAATGATGGATTACTGAGCCTAGTATAAGGCATTTTAAGGAAAATGGCGTGATAAAATTTCATGATTCCATGTTGGTCAAAGTTTGACCAAGAAAGTCAAAGTTGACCAAAAAGTCAAATGTTTGACTGAACAGTAATAGGATAAGCAGTATGGGAAATATACTGCTAAAATTGTTCTTTTGGACAAAATAACAAGAATAAGCTATGAGACCACCCTAGAAAAATCAAGCACACTAAGTTGGATATTAAAGTCCTAATGACTTTCAGAAATAAGAAGAAAATTTTTACAGTCCATTTTTACGCAGATAAATTTTGGACTGCAGTCAAGTATAACAGTACTGAATTATACTGTGTATTAGTGAACACAGTATTGGAAATATCTTTGTTAGCAAGAAAATAGACTGTATTTTAAGGAAAAAGCCAAACAAGGCCTTATAATGACATCACCCAAGTTTGGAATTATGACATCATCCCATTTTTGAATTATGACATCATAAATGGTGGAAACAAATCACACCTAGCCACCTAAGCACCATGGATGGCCGGCCACATGTAGGGGTGAAATTGAAAATATTTTGTCTTTTGGGGGCAAAAGTGTAATTTTGGAAAATATAATGATGTAAGCATGAGGTAAGCACATGATGTCATCAAGATGATGTCATCATGATGAGGTAAGCAAGACTTGGGCTCCAAGGCATGAAATGACCGGCCAACACTTGTAGGGGTCAAAGTGTAAATATTTTTGCTTCAAGGACTAAAGTGCAATTTTGGAAAAGTAATTAAATCCAAATTCAAGGACTTTTTAGTAATTTTGAAAGTTCAAAATCAGCTATAAATAGGGGTGAAGGGAGGGCGGATTTTGAGGGGAAAAATTGGGAAAACAAGCCAAACTATGGCAAAATTCTTCCATACCCATTTTTTTCTCTAAAACCGACCCTAGGAAGAGAAAAAAAAATTAGTTGGCCGGATTTCTTGGTGGCCGGACTTTGGTGAGGCAGCCATCAAGTGGCTGAAAAATTTTGGAACCACTAGGCCAAGGGGAGGCCGGTTGTGGGTAGTGGCAAGGAAAAGGAAAAAAAAAAAATGGTTGGAACCAAGCTAGCAAACCTTGAATAGGTTAAGGTAAACCACTAAACCTCTAAGTTTTTATTAAGTTTGGAGCAAGAAATTTATGTGTATGTTTCGTGTGGTATGGCTGAAATTTTGGAACCCATTTGGAGGGCAAAGGCCGGCTGTGATGGCAGCCAAAGGAGAGTGAGGAAAAGTTGGAATCCAAGCTTGAGAACCAACTTCCAAACCCTAGTGGTAAACCCTAAAACCCTAAGCTTTTTAATTGAGCTTTAATTTGAAAATTTAAGTGTATTTCCATGTTGATTATGTAAGAGCATAAGCTCACAATTTTAATTTCTTGCCCTTAGTTTAATTATTGTGCTTGATTAGGTGTTTTAAGGGTGGTTTGGTTCATTTATGTGCTTATGATGATTGAATATTAGGTTGCATGCTAGATTATGGTTATATGTCCCCAATCATGTGTTTGAGAATGTGTATGCATGTTAGGGTATGAATTGAAATGGTATGGCATGAATGGTTTGGTATGTGCTAAGTTTAGACCATGCAACCCTAGGTTTAGGAGATTCGGTTTAGGGCTGCATGGACACGTTGGGTTAGCATGATTGAATATGTGGGACGTTAGAAATGCTGCATGTTTGCTGTGTAAGCTCCCGAAGTGGTCGGTCGAGTTAGAATCCGCGAAATAGGACGTAAACCGGACTTAACAACCGAAACTGCCAATTCGGATTCCAAACTGGCTAGTTTCGGGAAAGTGGAAATTTAAGGCTTTTAGAGGCCGAACTGGGTGAAACGTAAAACATGAAAGTTTTTCAGAAGGGTGTTTCCTAGGGAGAAACGTGGACAGTTCCCCAAATTGAGGCTCCAATGGCCTCTGTTTTTACAGAAAACCGAGACTAGTCTGCCCAGACCTAGTTTACACGACCAGTCAGATTCAAATTAAAACTGACAAGAATACAAGCAGAACTGGATTTTTCTCAAAACACGAAAGTTTTAGGATTTTCTGAGAGCTAGAACTTTCATGAAGACAACTTTTTCAAAATCGGAATGGATCTTTAAACTGACACGGTTTTATAAAGACTGTGCAGGGAACATGAAATTCCTGCACAGGATTTTCTAAAAACAGTTCGGAAAAATTGTATCTTTCCCCAAAACCACTGTTTTGACTAGGGAAACTGTTCCAAAGGCAGTTTCCAGCCCTAAATAATTTTACAAAAACCTATTTCAAAAATATGAATTTTATGAGTTAAGTAAAAGATTTTTGAGGTTAATTTACCCAAGTTTCCAAAGAAATGGAAAATGGATTTTTAACCAAATTGGGTAAGCAAGATGATTATGGGTAATAACCAGAAGGATATCTGAGTTACTGGATGGGGTCCAAAGCCCAAGGTTGACTTAGGATAATTGAACTAAGTTTGGTTACCTCAAGGGTTACTCAAGGTAACCCAACAAGGTGTTAAGATTGGGTTTGGATCTAAACCCAAAAGATTATGGATAGATAACCAGGCATAGGCCAAGGTTAGGATGATAACCTAACCCTATTCATGTATGATTGGGATTAATACCCAAGGTTACCTTATGTAACCAAGTAAGCTATCATGAGTATAGGGGGGGACATATAACTAAGATTATGAATGGGTGTTGGTTAGGTCACCAGCATCTTAAGGTTATAATTATGAAGCCTTATGCTATGTCCTTTGACATAACAGGAGATAGCCTATTGTTGTGCCTCAGCTTGGAGTCGCACGAAATAGGACACAGCTAACCAAGTAAGTACAACTCCGCCTACAGCATAGGCCCTTTGTTGTTACTTGCCTAATGTGATGGTATGTTATGGCATGTGATGATATGTTATGGCGTGTAATGTTATGGTATGTTATGTCATGTGATGTTATGGTATGATATGTTATGGTATGTTATGAATGAGGTTATGTTATGTTATATGTTGTAATATTGTGACATCATAAAGCATGTTCACTAATGTTAAACCACCTGGTAAGAACAAGACAAGTAAGATGTTGTGTCGTACCGACTTGCCACAAAGGCGGGTTTAAATGGTATGGTTCATGGTTTGAGTTGGATTGGATGGCTACCTAAACTACTCCATGTTAAACTTTGTGTTTCATGGTTTGAGTTAAAACGGACTGCCGCCTTCAACCATTCCTTGGCTATGTACCACGGTACGAGCACACATGATAAGTAACGGAATAGAACTAAGCTAAGTTATGAATCCATATTTGATTCATAAGAGGTCATAATTGGTTCATGCATAATGATATGTGTTTTGCGTCGCGGATGTAACAGTTGTACTTGCTGAGCGAAAGCTCACGTCTTACGTCTATGCTGTAGGTAAGCAACCTGCCAGCAATCTCTGATGCAATACTGTGGAAGGCTGGTGCTGCGGACTGTGAAATGTGGGATGGACACTGCCACGGATTTTAAAAAAATATATATATACTCTATAAAATATGTTGTAATGAAAAAGGGTTTTCATATTTTCATGATGTTTTAAATATGAATGACAAAGTTTATGAATGTATGGCAAGCAAGTTGCCTCTTGTGGTACCAATCCGCATTAAGTCGGGTTTGGTCTACAATTTGATTTCGATGGCCTTCAAGGAGGGTTTGAAAGTTCGGTACTCGAGTAAGTACCCATCAGTAAGTATGAGTTTGAGGATGAAGTTCAAGTTGAAAGTTTTAAAATAAAGTTTAAAAGAAAAAAAAAATTTCTCCCAAATTTTCCGCAAGTTTAAGTTCAGTATGTAAGTAAGATGACGACCCGGCATGGGAAGTCGGGGCGTTACATCACCAACTTGGCAAGGGTCTTAAAGCGTTGTGAAGAGACCAATTTGGTCCTCAATTGGGAAAAGTGTCACTTTATGGTCAAGGAGGGCAAAGTGTTGGGACACCGAGTTTCAAGAAATGGCCTTGAGGTTGACAAAACAAAGATTGCTATAATTGAGAAGCTGCCACCACCATCAAATGTGAAAGGGCTTCGGAGTTTTCTTGGGCATGCGGACTTCTACCGAAGATTTATCTGAGATTTTTCCAAGATCTCCAAATCTCTTTGCAGCTTATTGGAGAAGGATAGCCAATTCATCTTTGACGAGGCATGTTTGTTAGCGTTCACAGATTTGAAGAAGAAGCTCATTTCAGCACCAATCATAGTAACCCTAGATTGGTCTTTACCATTTGAAGTGATGTGTGATGCAAGTGACTGGGCTGTGGGAGCTGTTTTAGGGCAGTGTAAAGACAAAATATTCCACTCAATTTACTATGCCAGTAAGACTCTATCAGGGGCCCAACTTAATTACACGGTGACAGAGAAAGAGTTGTTGGCTGTTGTCTTCACATTTGACAAATTTCGAGCTTATTTGATTGGAGCAAAGGTCACGGTTTTCACGGACCATTCGGCCATCAAATACTTGGTAGAGAAAATGGATGCAAAGTCAAGGCTGATTAGATGGGTGCTTCTGCTTCAATAATTTGACATGGAGATCAAAGATAAGAAAGGAACAGATAACCAAATGGCTGATCATTTGTCTCGGTTGGAGAGGGATGAGAAGGGCACGGATTCAGAGGATATTAATGAGGTGTTTCTGGATGAGCAGGTCTTGGTTTTCATTAATTAGAGCTACTACTACGTTCCCTTGGTATGTTGATTTGGTAAATTACTTAATGAGTGGGCTGTTACCTCCTAATGGTTAACAAAAGAAGAAGTTTTTGCATGAGGTGAAATTTTACTTCTGGGATGAGCCTTACTTGTTCAGAAAATGTGCTGATCAGATTTTGCGACAATGTATTCCTGAGGAGGAAATCGAACAGGTGCTGCAACACTGCCTTGATTCCCCGTATGGAGGGCATTTTCAAAGTGACAAGACTGCAGCAAAAGTCTTGCAATCTGGCTTTTATTGGCCAAGCTTGTTTCGAGATGCCCGAAATTTTGTGCTATGGTATGATAGATGTCAACAGGTTGGTAGTATCTCAAGACGACATGAAATGCTACTAACCAACATTTTTGAGGTAGAGTTGTTTGATGTGTGGGGAATCGACTTTATGGGTCCTTTTATTCCTTTTTTTAGCAATTTATACATACTAGTTGCAGTTGATTATGTTTCTAAGTGGGTAGAAGCTGCTGCCCTACCAACCAATGACTCAAAAGTGGTGGTCCAATTCATGAAGAAGCAAATTTTCACAAGGTTTGGTATACCAAGGGCAGTGATCAGTGATGAAGGGACACGTTTCTGTAGCAAGTACTTTGAGGCTTTGTTGGCAAAGTACAACGTCCATCACATGGTAGCTACTGCTTATCACCCATAGACTAATGGGCAAGCGGAAACTTCGAACAAGCAAATCAAATCTATTTTGGAGAAAACTGTATGTCCTACAAGAAAGGATTGGTCCAAGAGGTTGGAAGATGTATTGTGGGTCTACAGGACTGCCTTTAAGACTCCAATTGGAATGTCACCGTATCAACTTGTGTTCGGGAAGGCCTGCCATTTGCCTTTGGAGTTGGAGCACAAGGCATATTAGGCACTTCAACAGTTGAATATGGATATGAGTGCTGCTGGAGAAAAGAGATTGATGTAGCTTAATGAGCTTGATGAATTTCGATTGCAAACTTATGAGAACGCCAAGCTCTACAAGGAAAAAGTCAAGCGTTGGCATGACATGAGAATCATTAACAGGACATTTGAAACGGGGCAGCAAGTTCTTTTATTCAATTCAAGATTAAAGCTTTTTCCTGGGAAATTGAAGTCTCAGTGGTCTGGCCCGTTCACAATTTCTTCTGTTTTTCCTCATGGAGCGGTAGAATTGCAATATGATCCAATAGGAAGGAAATTTTTGGTTAATGGTCAGCGAATCAAGCACTATTGGGGAAGTCCTGTGGAGCGTTCCAAGTCTTCCATCATTTTTAAAGAAGCTTAAAATAGGGAAGTGGTCAGGCTGATGACTTAAAAACAAGCGCTCTTGGGAGGCAACCAAAACAAAAATTTACCTTGTTTTGTTATTTTGGTTTATTATAATTTGTTTGAGTTGTTGATTCAGTAGTTGTTAAGTAATTTGAATTGATTTGATGATATTTTTCTATGCAGAAAGCGACCTAGGAATCAGCCTTCCAGAGCAATCTGTGTTAAAAATGTTGCAGTAATTGTTGCAGCATTTCAGAAAAAAAGGGGAGCAATATGTATTAAAATGCTGCAGGAATGCTACAGCATTTCAAAAAAAAAAAAAAAAGGAAGCAATCTGTATTAAAATGCTGCAGCATTCCTGCAGCATTTAAAAAAAAAAAAGGAAGCAATCTGTATTAAAATGCTGCAGGAATGCTGCAGCATTTCAGGAAAAAAAAAAAAAAAAGAAGACAATCGTTTCATAGCTCCTTGTGTAAACCTGGGATATAAAAGCCAAATATCACTTGACCCACTCTACTCCCTGCCGTTTCTTCACTCCGAAATTGTAATAACTAGCTTTTTACGATATTACGATTTCCTTTTTAAAGGAATTTAAGCTATACCATGAAGGTATTTATGGAAAAACCTGATTAGGGTTTTTATCAAATTTTGTGAGTCCTTATGATTTTATAAGACTCAGTAATGGATTGCTTAGTCAAGCATATAGCCTGTTGAGCAAAAAGGTATAATAAAAATTTATGATTTTATGTTGGTCAAAGTTTGACCAGAAGAGTCAAAGGTATGACGGTACTGTAGTATGAAAAGCAGTATAGAAAATATATTACGAAAAACCATCATTACGGATAAGATAGTAAGAATAAGATTCAAAACCACTATAGAAAAATCAAGCACATTATTTAGGACAATAAGGGCTAAATGGCTAAATGATATAAGAAAAATTTTTACGCAGTCCATTTATACACAGATGAATTATGGACTGCAGTCCAGTCTAACAGTACTGTTATTAGTTGAGAGCATATTGAAAATATCTGTATTAGTATGAAAATGGATTGTATTTTAAGAGAAATGCCAAACAAGGCCTAAGAAGGAGGACACCTCACCTTTGGATAATTAAGGATTTATGGAATTATTGGAAATTAGGGAAAGAAATACTTACTTGCTCTCCAAGGAATCTCCATGGCCGGCCACATCATGGGGGAGTGTGAGCAAATATTTTTATTTCAAGGACTAATAAGTAATTTTTGGATTAAAAATAAATCCAAAAAATTAAATTAATTGTCACCTATAAATAGGTGATGAGGGGGGGACTTATTTTGTTTCACAAAAAATGAGAAAACACCCCAAAACCATGCCAAAATCTCTCCTCACTCTCTCCCCTTAAATCCGAAACCCTAGTGGAAAAAAAAAAAGACAAAGAAGAAGAGAGAAAGAGATAGGTGGTGGTCGGATTTGGAGAATCATCAAGCAAGTGGTGGCCGAAAATTTTTGGAGGATCTCCAAGATAAGAGAAAGCCGGTTGTGGTAAAAAGCAAGGGGGAAAAGTTTGAATCCAAATCTAGTCCCAACCTTTGTGTGGATTAAGGTAATTCCCTTTGGTTCCCTAAGCTTTTCAAATTGAGCTTTAATTGGAGATTTATATGTATTTCCAATGTTGGATTGTAAGAGCATAAGCTCAATTTATTTCCTTATGTCCTAGTTTAGATTTGTGCTTGATTAAGGTGTTAGCTGGTTTTGATTTATGTTATTATGCATGATTATGTGGTTATGGTTGCATGATTTTAGGGTTTTGCATGTATGTTTTATGATGTTAGTTATATGTCCCCAATGTGCCTAAGAAGTTGTAGGCTATGCATGTTGTTGAATGAGTTAGGTTGTTAGCTTGATTGATGTATGATTATGCAAACCCAATTTACAAACCCTAGCTTGGTGAAAGAATACCCAAGGGTTTGCATGTGTATGTATGGATGTATGATGATGAGGTTTTATGTTAGAAAGCACTGCATGATTGTCTAGGCTCACGGTTGCGACCGTTTGAGGTAGTGTGCGCGTAATTGGACCGTATAAATGGATTTAAGAAAGAAACTGCCAGTTCGGGTAAAACTGGACAGTTTTCTTGAAAGATGGTTTTGAGGCCCTTAGAGGCCGAATTTGGAAAAACTTAAAACATGAAAGTTGTAGAGAAGGGAAATTCCTAGGGAGCAACATAGATAGTTTTCAAAAATAAGGCCTCAATTGCCTTTGCTTTTACAAAAATCCGAACCTGGTCATGCCCAGACTTCATGCACGGCCAGGCAGGTACAACAAGGGAAATGAGTGGGTCAGAAACCGAACTGGGTTTTGAGTAAAACACGAAACTTGTAGGGTTTTTGTAAGATTTAAAACTTTCGTGAAGAAAACTTTTTCGGATTCAACACAGATTTTTAAATAAAATTGGATTCCAAAAACTGTGCAGGAAACAGGAAATTCCTGCACAGGATTTTCTAAAACGGTGCAGGAAAAGGACATTCCTGCATATATACTGATAAATTGGCAGTGAAAAACTGTTCTAAAGGCAGTTTCCAACACTTAACAATTTTTACAAGCCCTACTCAAAGAGTTACAATTTTTGGTAAAAATGATAAAGTTGAACAAGGATTTTTGTATATAAAGAAAATGGACAAGGAATACTAAGTTTTTCCAAGGCAAGAAAAGTAAGTATTGGACCACAAGTTGTCTTAATAATGTGATAACAGTATGGCAACCAACGGTAACCAGGAAGGATACCCGAGTTACTGGATTGAGCCCAAAGCCCAAGATTACCTATAGTGACCCAATAGAATATAACTTAGGAGTTTGGGCTTTAGCAACCCAATAAGTTTGACCCAAGTTTGACTTAGGCTCACACCAAAGGTTACCCAATGTAACCTAACAAGATACTAAATATGTTAGTTGGTCCTAAAACCCTAGGGTTACTTGTAGTAACCAAGTAAGTTATCAAGAGATGTGTGTGGGGGACATATAACTAAGGTTATGTATGGATGTTGGTTAGGTTACCAATATTTTATGGTTATGATTTATAGAATCCTTACTCTATGTCCTTTGTAATAGCAGGAGGTAGCCTGTTGTTGCAATCTAACTTGGAGCAACATAGCATAGGACATAGCATACGAGGTAAGTACAACTCCGCTTACAGCATAGACTATTTGTTTGTTTACTTGCCTGATATGTTTAAAGGTTATGCAATGGTATGATATGATGTATGATTTGTTAAAGTTTATGAAATGTTATGATACATATGACTTATGTTTTATTATTAAGGCATCATGAAGCATGCTCACCAATGATAAGTCACTTGGTAAGAATGAGAACCCAGTTTCAAGTATGAAACTATTTTAAAAGACTGTTTCCAAGAAGAAATTATGTCAAGAATAAGTTAAGAACAAGATTTTAAGTATGATGGCAAGCAAGCTTGTCTTGTGTCGTACCGACCCGCGTTAGGTTTGGTTTGGTCTATGGTTTGAGTTGGACTGGACTGGTCACCCCAACCACTCCATAGCTGCGCGCCACGGTACGTACACTTATGTTACGTAAGGGGCCTGTTAGTATGTTAAGTTAAGAAAGATTAAGAAAGCATAACGAAGTATAAATGGTTCATGCATGATTATGATTTGTGTCGCGGATGTCAAAGTTGTACTTGCTGAGTGAAAGCTCACGTCTTACGTCTATGCTGTAGGTAAGCAACCTAGCAGCAATCTATGATGCAAGGTGGTAGAGCATGGCACTGCTAGCTGTGAAATATGGGGTGGTGGCCGCTACGCGTTTTGTTTATTTTATGTATTCCTTTCTATGTTTAAAGGATTTTATTTAATAAACGTTTATAAGTACGTATTTATTCGCGTGAGTTCGCGCCGTATAAAAAAAAAAATTCCGCTGGTTACGTAAGTAAGTAAGATAAGATATGTAAGGTAACGGCCTGCATTAGGCGGGTCGTTACAGAAACCTACCCTTTGCAAATGTCATTCTCCCCAAATTTTTCCTGTTAAAGAAACATTGTAGTTCACCCACGATTTCATACCCAAAATTTCAAGCACCTAGTTTCAATCCAACCGTGTTGCACCCACAACATCTTGGCTGAGTTGTAGTTCTGATTTCGAGAGGGAAGACCCACAGATTTGGGTATTTTAACCTCGAGTCACAAGCAAGTTTGGGGGTGGTGGCTTTGTAGTTCGTGCGAGCATTGTGGGCAAGATTCTTTGCATCAATTTTACTGTAATCCACCGAACTCCTAAGGGGCATGAGTTCTCTTAATTTTTTATTTTCTAATATACAGTTAATTTTTCACTTGGAAAAAAACTGATTTTGTGGGTTGGTTTTTGATTTCAATCTCTGGGTTGGTTGAAAAGTTGATTCTGTGTGTTTGTTGCTTATTGGATTTTGTGGGACTCCATCCTTTTCTTGGGCATTCCATTGCCGAGTGGGTGTTATGGTGTGTGGTTCACTTGGAAGGGTAGTGCTCCTAGGTGTAGATTTTTGTTATTAAAAAAATAAAATAAAGTAAAAAAAAGATTAAAAAAAATATGCCATTGAAGAAATGAGCAATGAGAGGGAACGAAAAGGCTACTACTAGAGATGAAGAAATTCCAATGGTTGATAAGTTTGAATCTGAGCTTGCAAAGACTAGGTTTAATGACTTTACTGCTGGGAGAAATCTGTGACCTAAGAGAGGGTTTGTTTATATGTCAAGTGATACTCTGGGGTATCCTGAGTATATTTACTCAGTGATCTTCAAGAACAACTGGAAAAATTTTTGTCAGCACCCCTCGGTTGCCATAGTCCAGCTAGTTAATGGAATTTTATGCTAACTTTGATGGTGACAGCCCAAATTCGGTGTATGTGAGAGGTAAAAGAGTGGATATTAGTGGGGCAGCAATTAATAAGGTCTATAGGCTGGATGATGTGGAGGATGAATACCTTGAATTTTCTAAGCGTGTGCATGAGGATCAATTAAGTGAGATTGTATAGGAAATTTATGTGCGAGGGACCAAGTAGATCAAATCAGCCCATGGATCGATATCCTTATCTAGGCGTAATCTTAAACCGGGGCCTATGATTTGGAACCATTTTCTCAAGTCTAGACTCATGCCCTTCACCCATGACCACCAGTTAATAAAGATAGGGCCATCCTGCTTTTTGCTATAGTTGATGGTAGAAAGATTAATGTGGGGGATGTCATTAGTGAGCAAATTAGTGTTTGTGCAGGCAGACAAAGTGGGGGTTTATGGTTTCCTTCTCTTATTACTAGTTTGTGCTTAGCACAAGGTGTGGAGGCTTCTAGTGAGGAGGAAAAGCTTAAACCATCTGGGCCTATCACCATGACAGTTATAACCCGAATTTTGCATGACAAACCAACAGTAGCAGGAGAAGAAAACCCAAGCCCGGTCCCTGAGGCTTGTCCACCGGAGCATTCTAACCACATTCCTTCTGGTGCAGGGTCCAGTTTCCTCCAATTAGAGCAACGAATAAGTCAGATGGAGGTAATGCAGTATGAATCATTGCAAATGATGCAGGACTTTTGGAAGTATGAACATCACAAGGACTTGGCTCTTCAAAAGCATTTCCGAGCCAATTCTAAGAGGTTTCATTCATTTCCACAATTCCCACAACACTTGTGTGACTCTTCTGCTGAGGATTCTGAGCCTGAGAGGGACGTTAGTCCTGACGCTATGGCCTCCAGTCATTCAGAGGAAGAATCCCATGAAGTACCCACTACTGCTCCTCCCACAGCCCGAGATAAAGGAAAGACTGGCATGACAAAACCAGCTGGAAAGAAATCAATCCTTCGAAGTGCAGCCAATTGGAAATGGAAGGATTAAGGGTGATCGTCTATATCCTCCACGGTTTTAGGGGAGTTTTCTTTGCCCATTGGTTTATTTTTATCTTTGTTTTTATGTTCTTTATTGCAT
The DNA here is from genome assembly GCA_038430175.1 of Ficus hirta. Classification (NCBI taxonomy): domain Eukaryota; kingdom Viridiplantae; phylum Streptophyta; class Magnoliopsida; order Rosales; family Moraceae; genus Ficus; species Ficus hirta. The sequence goes on along the minus strand of CM076586.1, from coordinate 3,594,328 downwards.
TTTCACATATTTAGTTAGTGTGTCTGTTGTTTGTGTTTCTTTGTATATTTTAGAAACAGTGAGGACATTGTTTACTTTTAAGTTTGGGGGTGCATGGAACTGCAGTTCCATGTGTTTATTCACTGGTTTTTGTGTTTTCTTTATATGTTGGTTTATTTAGTATGCTAAACCCGAGATATGTTTTCTGCCGTATGTTGTTTGGTTTTGATTTTGTTGTTTGTTTTTAGACTTTTTAATGTTTGTGGTTTGTGTTTGTGATGTCTCGGAGAATTTGTCCTTCGGTCATTTGTGTTTAGAAGAGGATTTTCAATGATGAGAAAAAGGCGAAAAAAAATAAATAAAAAAAAATGTTGACTACCATATTTTGTGCAATGCTCTGACTTGTTTGGGTGTTAGGAAAACCAGTTGAAGCTGGTTTTGGATGTATTTTCCCTTGTTTCATTGAGCACAACATCTTAATATAACTTTCCAAGAAGCATAGTAATAGCTAGAATGCTGTGAGAGTTGAGGTCTCCAGAATTGATTTAGAGAAACCCTCGAGGCGAATCCTTAGAAACTTAGCATGAGGGAGATGATTTAGGCCCTGTTTGATCAGTTGAGCCTTTTCTAGCCACCAATGATCATATGCATCTTTAGTCACCCACTTTGAGCCTTAAGACCTATTTTTTTGGCACCATGAATTACACCTGAACACTAAACAGTTACTGTTTTATGAGCTAGCATGCATTTCCTGATTGTTTAATTTCAAAAAAAAAAAAAAAAAAAAAAACTAAAACTAAAACTAAATTTTTTTCTATTTTTTTATACTTTTTATTTTTATTACTTTTTTTTTTAACTTTATATTTATTTTTTTATCTTTTTTTTTATTTTTTATTTTTTTATTTTATTTTTTTTCTCTTTATCTATTTTTTCTTTTATCCAAAAACTTGTTTGTGATTCTTTAGTGTGTTAAACCTACGCAAGTGTACGTAATCGAACAAGTAATATAGAAAGTGAGTTGAGTATCGTCTCCACAGGGATTGAATCACTAAAATGAATTGCAAAAGAAATCAAGCACAAATCAATTTGGATTAAAAATTAAACTAAGTAAAATGACAATAATATGACTGAAAGATGGAAATCTCCTGCTGTCATCGCTTTTTTTTTTTTATTGTCTTTTCTTATTGTTTGTGTTTATTGTCTTTTGTTTGAGTCATTACTCGAGGATGAGCAATGTTCTAAGTTTGGGGGTGTAATAACTCTAGGAATTAGAGTTATCTTAGGTACTTTTAGACTTGAATGTAGTTGGTTTAGAGAGTATTTATGTTATTTTTAGCATATTTTCCTTTGTTTTATGTTTGTGTGAACTTTTTATCTTGGGTTTAGTAGTTGGTTGAAATCATGGCAAATGTGAAGAGAAATAGGATCAAATGAGGGCTGATGTGTGTTTTAATTCTGGTGTGAATTGTAGAAGAATCTGAGCCGAAAATGCTACAGCAATTCTCACAGCAATCCTCGCAGCAAATTGTACCAGCTGGCATTATTTTGAAAGAGCAAAAAGAAGATTACAGCTCATATTTGTGGGGACCATTTTTCTACCTCAGCTGGGAGGTCACGTGAGCCTTGGTTTATGCCCTAAAAGGTTAGTACAATTGAGAGGCAGCCGCATTGGTGAAGAAGAGGAGAGTTGGAAAAAGAAGGAAACAAGGAGAGTACAGAGAAGAAAGAGGAAAGAGTACAGGGAGAGTGAGTTCTGAGATTTCCTTCATTTTTCAGAGAGTGAGCTAAGAAGAAGAAGGAAAGGACGAGAAGGACACATCTAGCCACTTGGAGTTTTTCTCTTGCTTACTCTTCCTTTGAATTATTTTCTTTAATTTTCATTCTCTGATGAACATGGATGATGTATTATTGCTTGTTTTTGTAATCCTAAACATGAGCTAAATTGATTGGCCATCAATTTATAGGAAACTAGATTTTGATTAACTCTGGAAAGATTAATTTGAGCTGGATCTAACTTGGATGATGCATGTTCAATATGCTTGTTGAAGTTTATATTGATTTGTGAATGGTATAGGAATATGCTATTTACCTTATATAACCCATTGAAATTGGTGCATGAATTTGTGTTCTAAGAACTAGATTCACATAGGAATATGTTGAAAAACGTGCAAAGAATTTTTAGTCATGATTAATTCGGAAGAATTTTATGATAAAATTGAATTTCAGTTAACAGGACAGTTTTTGCTGCAACATTTCTTACAGCATTCAGATCAGACTTGCAATTGAGGGGAAATTGACAATCCTAGCTTAATTCTCTTTTTGATTTTACAAACTCTTAATTGAATCTTGTTCCTTTTTGTCCATTTTAGTTCATTTTCATTGTACTCATTTTATTTCATCAGATTATTGTCATTTTACTTAGTTTAATTTTTAATCCAAATTGATTTGTGCTTGATTTCTTTTGTAATTCATTTTAGTGATTCAATCCCTGTGGAGACGATACTCAACTCACTTTCTATATTACTTGTTCGATTATGTATACTTGCGTAGGTTTAAACACACTAAAGAATCGCAAACACTTATGTTTTATTATTGTGGCATCATGCAAGCATGCTCAGTAATAATAAATCAACGATAAAAACAAGATCAAGTTTTCAAGTAAGAAACAGTTAAGATTCAAGTTTTCAAGTATGATCGAAACAAGAACAAGTCTTCATGTAATAAAGCAAGTTTCTCGTGTCGTACCGACCTACCACGAGGGTGGGTTTTTGTTTGATCCATGGTTTGAGTTAGACAGGGCTGGTCGCCTTAACCACTCCATGGCTATGCGTCATGGTACGTAAACTCATGTTCATGATACGTAAGGGGCCCAAAACCAAGTTTACATAAGAAGGCATAATTGATTCATAAGAAAGCATAATTGGTTCATGCATTATCAATTCGTACATTCTTTTACCGAAATTATTTTGCGGAATAGAAAGTTATACTTACGGAGCATAAGCTCATAACTTACGTTCATGCTGTAGGTAAGCAACCTACTGAACAAGCTTGATGCAAGACTGTGGAGAGATGGCATTGCAGACTGTGAAATTTGGATTGGACACTACCATGTGTTTTGTAAAATATGTTTATGTTATGATATGATAATATAATGGTACCGGTACTTAAAATATTTAGTACTGGGACAGTATTTAAAGTTTATTACAACGGTAATTAGTATGGTTTATCAAATATGTTAAAATGATTTTACAACTCTGTACTCGATTGAATACATATAAATAAGTATGAGAATAAGATAGGTTTTAAATTTGAATTTAAAATGACTAAAGAAAAAAAAATATTTACGTATTTTTACGAAATACAAGAGTATGTTTAAGTAAGTTAAGTATTTAAGTTAAGTAAGTATGGTATGTAAGCACAGTAACGGCCCTACGTAGTCGGGTCGTTACAATATACATGTGAGAGGAGCTACAGAAAAGCAACTCGATTTTCTATAAATGTTATTGTAGATTATACTTTAGTTGTGTATTCACTTTCAATGTGAATTTAATTAAATAAATTAAACTAAGTTGATAATCTCTTGACAAAAATGAAAAAAAAAAAAAAAAAAAAAAAAAAAAAAATTAAAGATCCCTTTTCTTGATCTCTCGTTTGCTCTCGTTCTTGTTCCTTTGTATTATACCAACTACCAAGCTAGAAGCTACCATACGAATGAGGTTATCAGAGTAATGCCACAGGTTGGTTCTACGAATTTAGATACAAGTCACTTCGATATACGTTGTTACCGTATTGACTTAAATGTTATTATATATATGTGTGTATAATTATAAGGAAAAACACTAAGTAATAATAATAATAATAATAATATCCCTATCAAACTCACATTAGTCGACTATTACTTTTATATTTATACATGTATAAATATACACACACGTAAAATATACAAAGTTATTATTTGCTTGATGATTAAGTGAAAGAGAGAGGAAAGGCATGTAGCTGGTAACGGATAACAATGCTATTTTGAGATAATCTTCTTGTTGTTAATTATTAATTTGGTGACTACTAGGCTAATTTTGAAACTGAGTAAAAGGGACACTTGCCACTCTAATTTGTGTTTTAATTTTCTAATAATAAGAGCCGACACTATATATATGTGCGTGTGTGTGTGTGTGTGTGTGTGTATGTACATATCTATAGCCAACACCTGTATATATTACTTTCTGTGGTCATTTCTATTATTAGCTAGCAAATTCCAAGTTGGTATAATATTCTGTTTATTTTTATGCACTTTTAACCATAGAGGCCGATGCTATATGTACTAATTTGTTCTTTGCTTTTTGGACCATGTGAAAATTATGCCCATTATTGATGTCAAACATTAGAATATTATCACGATAAATATTCGTGTCTAATATTATATATGGCCATTATAATATCTCTGATATAATACTCAAAATAAAACGATAAGATCACTTTATTGAATTTTGATATTTTAAATGGTGTTTAACCAATTTCATGAAATATGAAATGATGTTTTAATTGTTATGCTTTAACGTGTGAGTCCATTAAATGATGTAACATATATTGTAGTATATATATATGTGGCTGTTTACCCATCAAATGAAACAGTAAAAAATTATATAAATTACTGATTTGTTCCCTAATCTTTTTATAAAATTATAATTTGGTCTCTAACTTTTTTTTTTTCGTTAAAAGGTTTCTAAACTCTTTAAAATGATGCAATTTGATCCTTTTTATTTAAAACAATGTTCAAAATTAGATGGAAAAAATCATATGTATGACACATATAAATTGAATCATGTATAATTTTTCAGTCAACTACCGTAAATCATGTGTGATTACTGTGACGTTTTTTGTTAGAATTTTAATATTTTTTTTTTAGTAAAAGGACTAAATTGCACCCTTTTAAAGAGTTTTAGAACCTTTTAATCGCCAAAAAAAAATTTAAAATTTAAAACCAAATCGCAACTTAATAAAAAGATTAGAGACCAAACAAGCAATTAACATTAAAAAATTTAGATAAGAAATATATATGAATCCCTTATTCAGGTCGTAGACTGATAACAGGTCATAGTTTTTAAATAATAAACAATAATTGGGTCAAGAAACTACTCTTCAAAAGTTAGAAATTAATTTGATAGGCACCATATAAATAGAAAAGATGCATCCTAAGCTAACATTATATGATAAAAGAAGTATAAATCTATAACGTCATTCTTTAAAAGCACTTTTTGGTCCTCTCACGTGGCAATCAAGTCATCGTCACGTAGCAACTCAATTAACGTCACATAACGGTTTTTATTTTTTTTTTATTTTTTTTGTTTGTCTAGTCTGCATGCAACTAATATATATTAATGACCAAGTAATAGTGGATTGAAATCTTGTGTGGAAATGACTCCATGCACGTGGTTTAATTCTTTTGCATGTTAGCAATCTTGAGGATCGATGGTTTTTGAAGAAAGCATTTGATACACATAAAATGCATGAAAGCAACATAACTACCGCATATGGGATTATGATAACAGACGGTTTCTAGTGATATATATCAAGAATATAGATGTACAATATTGTTCAAATCAAGCATATTATATATGTCTGTTGGTGGGTTTTGAGCAACTTCAAATCTCTGGAATAATACATGAAATTAATTATTATTATTTTACAAAACAGAACCATCCCATTTTTGGTGCGCCGACAATTTACATCAACACACTTTTTCTGAATGAAACAAAAGAAAAAGATATCAGGTGAATAATTTAAATTGAGCAACTACTTGTGGCCATGGACGGATCCAATTTCTAATCATGAAGCACTATTCTCACTAGTACGTAGTCCAATGTATGAAAGTAAATTGCTCACTACAAAATTCGACCTTTTCCACTCGTCGGTCACCAAGCCGACGAGAAATTCACCAACAAGAAAAGTGCTAACTATATAACAGCAACCGACAAGAAACCCTTTCTCGTCAGCCAATGCGCAAACCGCCGAGGAAGGAGCGACCAGAAAAAACACCAAGTTTTTTGTAGTGGCTATATAATATATCTAAGCAAGCACTAGAATTATATATAATTAATAAAGGTTTCCGCAACCAAGTATAGTTTTGGCATTTAGATTCAATGCCCTTATGGTACATAATGAAACCAATAATTCACATGAATCTTGTAGTTAATAATTCATCTTTGGAAAGTGAAAACTCGAGAATTGAATATAGTAATCATTTATATTAGTTTTTTTTTTCAATTATACATACATACATACCTATATGTATATACATATATATATATATATATATTGCTAAACATATTATTATTTCTTAGACTCACGGACACCTTGCGTTGCATATATTGCCCTCTCTTGAGTGCCCAACAAAAAGCTGCCGTTGACTGCAAGCTTACACACATACACTATCTTTCTTCGTCACTAAAAGGCAAATCCACACATATCTTAATTTGGTTCCAAGTGGCATTGGGCATCACCACTTCCTTATGCTTTAGGTCACAGGAAAGATCTAGCTAGGACACCCATGCCATGAATAATATTAAACATTTATATATATATATATATATGACGATTTTGGTGAGCTATAGCACTTGAATTCAAATTGATCACATGTATATATATATACATCATCCTATTGTTATAGAAAATGTGGCTTTGACAATGATAAGACCTATGGTACGTTAATGAGCATTTTGTGTGTGTGTGTGTGTGTGTGATGGGAAATAACCAACAAAATCTCTAATAATCTCTCTCATTTTCGGATCACAAATTAATGGAAAAGTGATCATAAAGTTTATATATAGGTGTAGCGAAGAATAAAGGGCTCTAACTTGTGAAAATTATATGTTTATATAGCAATTAAATAAAGGAAAAAATGACCAAAAAGATCATCACAAGGCATGTGACATGCATCCACTAATTATATTGATATTGTTAGAAATTCTAAAGGTGAATTGATATCACATGATTCTTCATTTGTCCCAAACTAAGTAGCCCCAGTTGAGGAATAGGAAGTTTTCACAATAGTAATTTGTATCTTTTTTTGCCCTTTTTACTGTGCAATTGCAAACCCCTAAAAAAAAAAATTATATATATATATATATATCTTTGTAAAAATTTGGTGCAATTGGCATAATAAGATGCCAAATCCAAAATGTTATGTGGTTCGTGTAGAAAAGTCTAAAGCCGCCCCCTTTTTGCAAGACTCCCGTGATTATATTTGTAGTTTGCTTTGTATAAGACTAGTCTTTAGAAGATAAAATACACTATATTTTTTATCAAGACTCATTTATTGATTAGAATTTTATTTTTTTTTTAATTTTCTATAATTGGGTTTTTTTTTTGTTTTTGAGGAATATAATTGAGGTTTTGAAATTCTAAACCTTACAAATTAGAAAAAAAATTGTTTTTTTTTTTTGGCTCAAGATAACTAAGCGTGTAGTTATATTAAAATGATTAATATTTCTAAATTGCGTGTGCATGACAACATTATATCGAAATAAATTAAATAAATATTTTTTAAAGCAAAAAAAAAAAAGTAAATGTATTTTCAAGAATAATTCTTGCTCCTAAGTACGTGAGTTGTAATCATGAATATGTGACGGCAATAGCATTACGTATAAATTATATGTATATGCACATATATATATATATATATGCTTCAAATTCCTATAGCGATCTATTTATACATATAACAAAATATGTTATGTAATAATCCTATAAATACTAATGGAGCAACAGCGCACCGCACACCGTTGCCTTCTATTGCTCGTACGGCTCTGGGCAGCCTACTGATGACTGTCGACCAAGTACATATATATATATATATATATATTTATATGCTACATAAATATATCTGAATATTTTGAGTCAAGCAAAATAAAACAAAATGTTGTACGCAAACTTTATGTAACAGGCCACCAAAAAAAAGTAAAAAAAACGAGAAACCTAGAAAACCATAATTAGATACAGACAAGTGTACCCAATTCATCACATCACCGGTGACGAAGTCAGGATTTATTGATAGGGTATCAAAAAAAATTTTTAATCAAGATTATACTAACATATATATCTATATATGCAAACAGTTTTTGTTTATTAAATTCATGATATATTGACATGTAAAAACATCAGTACTATATCTAAATAGAACAACATATTATTGTCAGTTATATACAATTAAAAATAAAAATAATGCACAAAATAACCTGAAAGTGAAATCTTGATCTTAATATCTTCGTAATACCATAGTCATTCAAGTTTCACATCTTGAAGTTTCAAGTCTAATATATCACCTGTAAAAATGAAAAAAAAAAACAAAAAAAAAAAATTGATGCACTTGCAAATAATAATATTTTCTCAATAAAAGAGCAGCTGTGTTAACTTCATATACCTCAAAATATCATTTTCTTTTCTTAAATATAAGTTATGTTCGACGATCTTTCATAGAGGCAAACTCATCTGTAATTGATTCATTACTAAATTTTACAGTAACTTTCTTCTCAATGTAGACAATCAGTCATTTAAAAAATTATCTTCCAATATGATATATGACACCAACACCATTACAGCCCATGAGCCCAAAATTCTTCCAAAAAAAAAAAAAAAAAAGGCATGTCTAAGTTTATCACAAACTAAATTGAAAAGAAAAATAAAAATTGTATTTAAATTCAGAATATTAATCACTATTGTTTCTAATTTTCTCAACTAAAATCCATAATAAAAACTAAAAATCACAAATTTCTAGCAAGATATTTTCAATTTTCTAATCGGAATTAGAATATTATCATCAATATATAAGAACAAATAAAACAATTCAGAAAAAACAGTAGCACCATGGCCTGCAAATTCCACATTAAGACAATTAGAAAAATCACAATTAAGAAAAATAGAAAGTTGAAGAAGAATAAATTGATAGACCAAGATGAAGTTGTCTCAAGTTGAGAAGAATCCAGTGTAGTAAACCGAAGAAAAAATAAATATCACACTTTGAACAACAGAGCAAACCAAATTCGTTTGGGAATGGTGGAATGAGAAAGTGAAAAATTAGCTTCCTTTGGAAGCTTTTAGTTTATGTGTAGACAAAATATTACTTAGTATAATGAGCCAGTCTTTTAAAATACTAGGCTATTAGCATTGTAATTCAAATTTAGATTTTAGATTAAGCCATTAGGTCCACTAATATTTATGGATTTAATAAAACTGTTTTATTTTTTAAAATCCAAATTATCTGCCCAATAAAATATAAAAACTCTTAATTTAAGGGGGGTCAAGACTAGTTTATACATACTATTTTTTTTAATTTAAAAAAAACCCACTATATAAAAATTTTAAAAAAAGTTAGGGGGCGGCCATCCCCCCTCCCTCCATCATTGACCACCACCATGGGTTGAGATTTAAGTAAATATATTTATTTAATAAATAAATATGTACCATGGTTGAGATTTAAGTAGATATATATTTATTTAATCATTAAAAATTGATAAAAGTAGAAAAATAGTAATAATAATGTAATCTTATCGGAGAGACCCTCAAGAGCTCTGCAACGGACGGGGAAAAAAAGAATATCTTAGACTTTTTTTAATAAATAAAAATTTAGACTCGTTTTTATTTTTGTAACAAAAAACTTTAGACTTGTTGATAACAGAAGAATCAATCTTAACCACTGAAATGGCGGAGGAATCAATCTTAACCAATAATAGTATTGGCGATAAAAGACTACATATATATTGTACACATGGGATACATCAATATATAACGACTACATAAAAAAAATTTTGAATCACTCTCCACCACTAAGTAGTTCGACTATATATATATATATATATATTAGTCTGGGTAACATATCATTTACTATACATGACAAGTGACAAGAAGAAGTTTTATATATATTTATATATATGTACTGGATAGGTTTTATTCCTTGCTTTTTTTTTTACCCTATTCTGGGATCAGGGAAAAAAAAAATAATAATAATAATAATAATAATAAAAGAAGGAATTAGGATTTACGATGAGTGTATGTCTAAGAATGACTTCAGATTTATTGCTTTGATAACATTTTCCGTCTTAATAGATATCTTCTAATAATTTGTTTGACAGAGTTATTCAGAAGTTTTTTTTGATTTTCTAGATCTAAAAACAGCTCCTGAAAATATTCAGATGATTTATTAAAACACGTATTAATCTTCATAAGAGCTTGATCATGTCTGTTAAAGATATTCATATATCAGAGACAATAAAATTAAATAAGCAATTGAGCCATGTAATTAGATCTATCAGCTTGTCCTATATAGAACCGTTGAGTCGTGAGTTTTTAACTTAAAACACTTATATTGTTAAAAAATCGTTCAAATAATTATAAAATGATAACATCTATTGATAATGTATTTTTCCTCAGAAGAAATTAGAACAAAATTATTTAATGTTAGAAAAGTTATTAAGGAAATAATATTAGTAAGCTAATAGATACTAGGTGGCAGACTAAAACACGTGAGATGGTGTATCCTTTTGACACGAATCGCGCAATTGACTCGTAATATTTGTGTCCTAATTCCTAATTGCCCATTTAGCCAAAAAGAAAAAAATCCCCTAATTGCCTTACTCGTATTCTATTACGTCCATTATTAAATTAAAAATGTTTTAAAACATTAGTAATATTCAGCATCATACTAATAAAGAAGTGGATCTCATTGATGAGTCTCATATTATGAGATCCATCCTCTATTAATGAGTGATGTTAAATATTATTGATATTTTCTAGTATTGTTCTTACTAAATAGCTACATTTTTTTTTTTACAAAAATTTCAAAAATTCAAAAAAAATAATAAATTATTCCTATTTTACATCTATAAGTTTCCTTTTAGTATGAAAACATTATTCCTACTTTAATCATATCGAAAATATCCACTTTTATTGTAGTGGCTGTGTTGTACTGGTAAACTCTTCTATTTTGTTTTTCTTTTCTTTTTTTTTTTAACCTTTTGTTTCTTACTATCTCACAAATTTTGTTAGATCAATATAAGTTTTTGTTTTTCTTGGGGGTGAGGAAAAAGATTCCAAGTTTTAACACAAGTACAGAAAGATCAAATGTAATATAAAAATACAATATGATGACGGGTTTGTGAGAGGCGTCTTGGAATCATTTATCAGGCGTCACTATTTTCAATTGCTTGGCTAATACGAACTTTAACTTTGATTTTTCTTTTATTTTCTTTCTTTTTTAATTTTCTACCTAAGCAAAACCATTATTAGTCAAACTTTGCTTCTTCCTCTATCTCGTACGAAGAAGATATACTTGGAAATGTTATTCCTAAAATAACCTGAAAGTTAACATCACAAACATTTTCTTTTCCTCCTTAGAAGAGAGGGAAATTTTTTTTTTTCCCCAACAATATCCTTTTGCGTTAATATGAAGTACTTCTATTTTTAGTCACACGTTTAAATTCACACATGTAAGTAAAGTAGTAAAAACTATGAATCCTCACACTAAATTAGTGAAAACTATGAATCCTCACACACACTAATTATTATTTTCCTTTTTTTATTGGCAGACTTGCAGCAGCAATTGCCAAAATTTTCGACCGTGGAATTGCATTTTGATTGGCTCGTTAATTAAAAGTAAAAACGGTGAATAAATTTGGAGGGTAGATGGTGACAATTTTTTCTAGACATCACATGTATAATATTATATTTGAGTTATGACCGAATTGAAACTTTACTAAAAATTAGCAATACTTATTATATTCCCATATATTTTTTTTGTATGATATATTTGCATTATATTAGTAAAATCTGTATCATTTTGGTTTGAATAAATTAAAGTCAGGAGAATTCGTGGGCATCCGTCGAAAGTCGTTAAATCACCATTAGACGCACCCAAAAAAAAAATGATGACTAATACGTTCACATGATCTACTTCTAGCAACGCTACCTCTCCCCATTTGTCTATATATATAGCACTCTTCTTCTTACACTCTCAATCTCATCATCTTTTTCCTGTCTCTCTCTCTCTCATCACATTTTCTTATTGTCTTTTCCCAAGTCTTTAATTACCAACAACACAACACACATCATCATGATCACTAATTCCACAGCTAATTGATCATCTATTTCACGTTAATCCAGCTAAAAACAAGATATATATTATTACTAAGTAGATACAACAATTAATTAAGTAAGAGACCAAATTAAAAAAATGGGAGTGAACATAACATCCATAAAAACGTCCTCAAATGGGGCATGGCAAGGTGACAACCCCCTCGACTATGCCTTCCCTCTCTTGATCGTCCAAACCACCCTCATCGTCATCCTCGGCCGCTTCCTTGCCTTCCTTCTCAAGCCCCTCCGCCAACCCAAAGTCATCGCCGAGATTGTCGTAAGTACACTACTCTTACTACTAATTTCAACTCTCTTTCTCTTATTATTATTATTATTTTATAACTACATAAAATTCTGTACCTTAATATTGAAGGTACGACAACAAAATCAATTCCTTCTAAGAAGAAACAGTACTACATAAAAATTATTGTCATTGATTGATTTCATATCTATGGCAGCAAATCCGATCGATCGAATCTCTATTCATCGAGTTGAGTTGATAAGAAAATAAAATCTCATTCGTTTAATAATAATTAACTAATTATAATATTTGCTTTAGTTAAATTAATAATGTGTTATTTTTTTTATATAATTATAATTATTATTAGGGAGGAATTGTTTTGGGACCCTCGGCGATAGGGAGGAACCACCAATACTTGAACCGCATATTCCCGAAATGGAGTACTCCCATACTGGAGTCGGTGGCCAGCATAGGACTCCTCTTCTTTCTCTTCTTGGTGGGGTTGGAGCTCGACCTCAGCTCCATCCGCCGTAGCGGCAGGCAGGCCTTCTTCATCGCCCTCGCCGGCATCTCCCTCCCTTTCGTCAGCGGCATAGGCGTCGCCTTCGTCCTCCGCAAGACCATCGAAGGAGCCGACCGTGTCGGCTACGGCCAATTCCTCGTCTTCATGGGCGTCGCCCTCTCCATCACCGCCTTCCCCGTCCTCGCCCGCATTCTCGCCGAGCTCAAGCTCCTCACCACCCGCGTCGGAGAGACCGCCATGGCCGCCGCAGCCTTCAACGACGTCGCCGCATGGATCCTTCTCGCCCTAGCCGTCGCCCTCGCAGGCGATGGCGACGGCGGCGGAGGAAAGAGCCCCTTGATATGCGTGTGGGTGCTGATATCCGGAGTCGCATTCGTCGTGTTCATGCTCATGGTGATATCGCCGGCCATGAAATGGGTGGCACGCCGGTGCTCTTCCGACAACGACGTCGTCGACGAAGCCTATATCTGCCTGACACTGGCCGGAGTGATGGTGTCGGGTTTCATGACGGATTTAATCGGAATCCATTCGATATTCGGGGCGTTTGTTTTCGGGTTGACGATACCGAAAGGAGGGGATTTTGCAGACAGGCTGATAGAGAGAATAGAGGACTTCGTGTCGGGGTTGCTGCTGCCGCTCTACTTCGCGTCGAGCGGGCTGAAGACGGACGTGACGAGGATAAGAGGAGGGAGGGCATGGGGGCTGCTGGTGCTGGTGATATCGACTGCGTGTGCAGGCAAGATCATCGGAACCTTCGCGGTGGCGATGATGGTCTTGATTCCGGCGAGGGAGTCGCTGGCTCTCGGTGTGCTCATGAACACCAAAGGCCTTGTGGAGCTTATTGTTCTCAACATTGGCAAGGAGAAGAAGGTCAGTTTCTCTCACTTTTTTTTTTTTTTTCCTTTCATTTTTTTTTAATTTTGAAATTGGTTTTAGATTTTCGTTGTTAAATAAGTTTTATAAATATGTTGCCCCCTTAATTTGGTTTTGGTTTTTGTTTTTGTTTTTGTTTGATGTTCATGAAATTTGTCGTTCTAGTTTATTCTTATTTCCCCTTAATGTCGTAATCAGTATTGACAAATTCGCTAATCCCCAGACTCTCATTTTCTTGTATTTTCTCTTTTAACCCTGCTCGTTGCGAGTAAATGATAGACTATTTTGAAGATAACAAACCACTCTTTTTTTTTTAAATAATAATAATAATTTATGACACAAGCCGTTTGAAAAAAATTAAAAGACCACAACAATGTTGATTTTGAAATAGTAAAAATTAAGTAGATGCACAGTTTTTGAATAATTAACTTATGTTTGATGTATACGTTGGAGTTGAATTTTTTGAATTGCAGTTATTTAAGTATTAAAAAACTAATTTAAAATTTTGAAATATTTGCTAAAATAACAACTTCAAAAATTGAAATTAACAAAATAACCTTATTTCGATTTGCTAATTGACTCTTAAAATTTTTGTTAACTTAAAAAAAAAAACAAAAATGAATTGAAATATTTTGGTGTAAACTTGAACATCAAGCGGGACTTATTTTTTAGAAAAAGAAAAATGACTCTAGTTTTTTGTTTTAAAATGGCTATGGCTATCTAAATATTGACCAACTCATTTAGTAAATTAATCATTGATCATAATCAAAATCAATCATTGATTAATTAATAAAAATACATATTGATTTTTATCAATGAGTGGTTAATTATCCACAAGTGATGATTTCTAATTTAACAAAATATGAGACAGTTATTAAAAATATGTTTTAAAAAAAGGTCATTTTCTCATATATCACTCATCTATTAAATAAATAAAAAATAATTTTGCAACTTGAATGTTCTTGGCTTTGTTTTTTTCTTCTTTTTTAAAGGGTAATTATCATTCAAATTAAAATTGGGTACTAACACCAATCTTAAAAGAAAAATTATAGATATACATACGCATACATATTTTAAAGAATAATATATACATATATATGTATACACCTAGTCTACTTATGCAAATATGGTAATGTGCTAATATCCCTTTTTAACATTTCTTCTGTTTTTAACAGCGAAACCATAAAAATTGTTTTCTTTGCGCCCGCCGCCGCCCCCCCACCCCACACCCCACCCAAAAAAAAAACCGAAAAAGGGTTAAAAAAAATTATCATTAATGTGAACATCCCCCCAAAAAAAACCGAAAAAGGGTTAAAAAAATTATCATTAATGTGAACATCTTTTCTTATGGGTTACAACTATACCTTACGTTATGACATGATAATTACCAAAAACAATTGTTACCTGAAATTTTTTTTCAAATGCATCCCATCACGGATCGAATTAACTATATACCCTATATGTCAGCAATTCATGTGACTATGAGTGAGGAGTAGTAGACAAATCTATGTGTGAGCTTTTTATTGGTTGATCATTTCTCTATTTTTGGTTAAATTATAAAATAATCTGAAAGCAACTTTATTTTATTTTATTTTTTCTTTGTCCATTATACCTGGGAGTGGGAAGCTAATTAAGCACGGAAAGGCCAACACAGAGAATATCATTATATAGTTTATGTGGTAATGGAACATATAGTTTGTGAAAACTAAGTTGACAAACTTTTCTCTCCATGTTTTCCATGATTTTGTATATTTTTCAACATGTTGACATAAATAGACGATATAATGAGATTAATATGGTCTCATTTTTTGCATATAGCTAGCACTTTATATAGCACACATCCTGTGAATCCACTACACCAGTGTGATTTATTTTGTACTTTGAAATTGTCTTCACTCTAAAATATTGTCAAATCATGAAAATATATATAGCCAATTAGCTTTTCTATCCCCCCACAAAATAAAAATAATAAAAAAAAAAAAAGAAGAAAAGAAAGAAAGAAAGAAAGAAAGATATTGGCCAATCGTTTTCATGTTTGTTGGGTTCCTGAAATCTGTTTTACCACATAATTGCAAGACACATTGTTTCAAATAAAGGATTAAATATGAGCTTAACTACTAAACCAGTTTATATTACAAGTAATATATATTTAAAGTAGCTAATTACTAAATATTAGCTATTTTCTATTATTTTAGTATTGCTATTAGTTTTTATTATCACCTATATTAGTGGGTTGCTGATTGCACTAGGAATCTTGGCATGAAATTGGTGCTTCTCTTTCCAGATCATTCTTTAAAATATTTGGATGTAGGAGTATTTTTCCAAAGTCTAATCCAACTCCCAGGTTTCAGGACCAAAAAAAAAAAAAAAAAACCCACCCTAAATTTTTTTTTTATAAAAAATAAAAAAACGTTATAGGAGTAGACGTTAGAATATCCAGATAACTCCAGAGAGATGGATATCCCCTGTGTGATATATAGATTCTTCACGAAGCGAATTACTCATATACCCCGGCTAACGTGGTAGTGACGACTCGAACCTAAACATTCAACGATGAGAACGAGTACCCTATCAACCCATCTAAGAGATGTTGGCACAAAAACAAAACAAAAAAAAAAACAAAAAACAAAAAAAAAAAAAAGCCACCACTAAATTATGACCTCATGCCAACCACTTTTGAATTTCTTCTCCTTTATTCCATGATTAGGTGTCCAGGTTTTTTTTTTTTTTTAATTTGCTTGTTTAAAGTTTTATAACAAATTACATAAAAATGAGGGTCTTTCAAATGATCACTCCTTTTTATGAATTTGTCCACTTTACCCAAGGCCCTTAGAATTAACAGTTAAAAACATGTGTGATTTGTTGGTTTGTCCTTCGAAATGGACACTTTTATATTTTTACTTTATTCGGATTAGTTTCAATTTTTTACTTTCAATAACATAAGTATAGAATGCCAAAAATTCTATTAAGAGGACAAATATATATAAATATATATATAGTTGTTTTCACAATTTTTTTTTTTTTTTTAAATTGAGGCTTTAAGAGAGTGTGTCACATATGTGATCATTGCTAGCATGTTTCTTAATTTTAATGTGTAGTTAATTAATCAAAATTAAACAGGTGCTAAACGATGAGATATTTGCCATACTGGTGCTGATGGCTCTCTTTACCACCTTCATCACTACCCCAACAGTGATGGCCATCTACAAGCCAGCCCGCAGCATGTCGGTCCGCACACACCGCAAGCTCCGTGGCCTCTCCGCCTCCGATGACTCCCCCGACGAACTCCGAATACTCGCATGTGTCCACGGACCAGGCAACGCTCCGTCACTAATCAGCCTGATTGAATCCAGTCGTAGCACCAAGAAATCTTCCATCCTTAAGCTCTTCATAATGCACTTGGTGGAGCTCACCGAGCGTTCCTCCTCCATCATCATGGTCCAGCGTGTCCGCAAGAATGGCTTCCCTTTCTTCAACCGCTTCCGCCGCGGTCAATGGCACGACCGCGTTGTCGGGGCCTTTCAGGCATACGGGCAGCTAGGCCGGGTCTCCGTCCGCCCCTCCACCGCCATCTCACCGCTCTCCACTATGCACGATGACATCTGTCACGCGGCCGAGGAGAAGCGCGTTGCCATGATCATCCTCCCCTTCCACAAACAATGGACCGGCGGTGGCGGCGACGGCGACGAGGAAGTGGAGAATGTTGGCCATGGCTGGAGAGGGGTGAACCAGAGGGTGCTCAAACACGCGCCATGCTCCGTTGCGGTGCTCATTGACCGCGGTTTCGGTAGTGCCGGGGATAAAACTCCTGGACCAAATACTAATGCTATCACACAACAGGTATGTATGGTGACAGGTATAAAAAAGGCACGTGTTCCGCTCAAATTTTTTATTATTTATTATGATTTTTCCTGTTTGGCCCTCATATTTCTTCAATATCATCATTTTTTTTTTCAATGAAAACTTTTGCAATGTGCCCCAACTTTATCATTAATTTGTTTTTGGATCTTAGTCACCATTTGATTCCGTTTCTCTCTTCCCACCATTTTTTTAAAAAAATTTTATATGTAACATATAATATTGAATTATCTAAGATTATATTTAGTGCTACGATATATTATTTTCTATGTTAAAGATACTTGTTTTATGATGATTATTTTTTTTCCTTGGGAGATCAATTTCATGTCTTTTATTTGCACTTTACTTCTTAAGAGGTTGCTATAATATCATAAAATCCTAGTATTTAATTATGAAGAATTACATAACTAAGTAATTACAGTGTAATAAGTAAGTAAAATGATTTAAATTAGAGAGAGAGAGAGAGGGGGGGGGGGGGGGGGGGGAAGTCTTTATTTGTGCATTTACTTAAATAAAATTCTGAATCCGTCATTACAGGTGTGCATTGTGTTCTTTGGGGGACCGGATGACCGGGAGGCGTTGGAATTGTGTGGAAGGATGGCGGAACACCCCGCGGTTAAGGTCACAGTCGTAAGGTTCGTTGAGAAGGAAGGAATGGAGAAGGAGGGGATTTTGTTGCGACCATCGCCCAACAAAAGCATCGAGGTTAGCTATAGCTTTTCCACTGCAAAAATGAACCGAGAAAAGGAAAAGGTTAGTTTGTGGTTGGTTCTCTATATCACAACTCAGGCGCTAAATTTAGACCATTTCTTTCTTAAACGAGTAATTTTACTCCAAATTCATTGTATTGTGGACAGGAACTAGATGAGACAGCAGTGGCAGAATTTAGAAGTAGATGGGATGGGATGGCGGAGTACACAGAAAAAGTGGCCAACAACATTGTAAAAGGAGTCTTGGCAATAGGTTGTAGTAGAGAATATGACCTAATCGTGGTAGGAAAGAGTCGTTTCCCGTCTAAAATGGTGGCAGAATTGGCAGAACGACAAGCGGAGCACCCTGAATTGGGTCCAATTGGAGACATATTGGCATCGTCCGGGCACAATGTGGTTTCGTCGGTGCTAGTGATTCAACAACACGACGTGGCCCATGCCGAGGAGGTGCCGGTGTCGAAAGTTGTGCTCACTGATCAACATGACAAGTTAGAGGGCCCAAGCGATCTTGAATCCTCCGCCAGTATGGGGAGAGAGATTTCAAAAGACGTTGTGTAGACCAAACATACTAACTAAGCTGGTATAAAATAACAAATTGTACATGTATTTGATGCCAGTTTGAAGAAAGTTTGGTCTAAATTCCAAAACTACCAAGGGATGTAGGAGTTATTATAAATAAATAAAATGTATATTCCTTGTATCATCCTATTTTCAATTTAATGTGTGTCATGCACCTTTGATCATATAGTAATTAGGTTGATAATTCTTGACCAATCAAGATCATCGTAAGGTCAACTACCTCCTAGGTCGTCGACGTCGCTCCAAGATTTGAGAGAAGCAAATCAACAGAGAGAGAAAGAGACTTGAGATCAAGAGGGAGAGAGCGATTTTTTTTTTTTTTATTTCTGACATGTTTTTTTTTTAGGCTTTTTTGTTTTGTTTTATTTTCTTAAGCCTATGTTTGATAGGGTGCAATGGGGCGAGGAAGGAAGGTTGAGGAGTGATTTTAGAAAAGACAATTATATCTTGATTGTTTGGTATGGTGATTTTAGAAAAGACAATTATATCTTGATTGTTTGGTATGGTGATTTTAGAAAAGACAATTATATCTACCAATAACATGAAAGAATATCTCCTTTCCTTTTTATTTTATTTTACTTTTTCTTCCTCTCTGTTTTCCATCTCACCTGCCACACATACCATAAGATTAGTTTAGTGAGTTCAACCAAAAAAAAAAAAAAACAAACAAAGAACAAAAATTGATGTTTCAGCTACCAAAAAAAAGGGGAGAGGGGAGGGATCAAAATATCACAAACATAATTGATTAAGAACCAGCTGAACAATTAAGTCAATATGTTATCAACAGATAACGTCTTCCATTTAAAAAGGACATTTTTTAAAAGTTTAGGGTAAGTTCAGCTATGTAAAAATTTGGACAAAAACGTCAAAAATGTAACAGTTTATGGACCAACCAAGCAAGCAACTCTTTTTTAAGGTTCCACACATTAAAGAAAATTAAAAGGTTAATTAAAATACTTATACTAATCCATCCACCCCACTCTTTCCTTCCACCTTTCTTTACTACCAAACACACTCTAAACTTGTCAGTTGATGGGCATAATGATGATATCAAATGAAAGAGAATGAATAAGAAACCAAGCACATTCTTCTAACCATCTCACCACAAGTCTTGAACAGTCTTCACTTCCCTCTTTTGTACAAGTGAACAAAAGTTTCCACTCGCCTTTTTCTCTAAACCAAATTAAACTTCTACGTCTTTCACAGTATAAAACAATAGGCCAAATATAAACCCGTACTGATTAAACAAAAAATCTGTAGGAACTGGGTAAACGTAATAATATGTAGCAAATAAATCCAAACTTATGTATTATAGACCCTAATAGAGCAGAGGAGACAAAATTGGCTAGTTTACGGTATTATACGGCAGTAAAACAAAAACTACCATTTCAAGCAGAATACAACATGATTTCCGATCTGATTTGCTTCTACTTTTTACCGAAGAGGGCGGGAATTGGGAAAGATCATTCCTTCCACATATCTGCAAACTCATTGGGCTCCAATGGATTTGATAACTCGTGCATCTTTCTTCTTGTCTTCGCTTTTACTTTCTTAGCATACTTTCCAGCCTTCTTCTTTTTCTCTAATGCCCGAATCTAAGCGCAACAAAACAGCAAATAGTGTTGATATACAACCCATGAAATATTAGAGAGACAGCAAGTAGATAACCACACAAGTAGGTTCTCCAGAACTTTTTTTTTCCCAAAAAAAAAAAAAAAAAAAAAAAAAGACCTAACCTGATTTGGTGATATGTAAAATGGATTCTCATATAGCGTTGGGCCTCCAAAGCTGCCACCAAATATCTTGATAGGATTCAAACAAAATCGAGGACCAACCTACAGACACCAGCTCCCCTAGTCAAATTTTACCAGAACTACGAGATGAGATGCATAGACAAAGAAAGCTTTAAGCACAAACCTCAATAAGGGTCATGTTCTCCAAGCCCCCGCGAGCTATTTTGTCTGATTCATTATGAGGAACAGATATCTATAGTGAAAGAGAGAAGGTATGAATCCAAGAGCAACGGGTTTTAAACGAAAAATAACAATCCACCACAATACACCGAATATGCATCATGTCATATAAATATCCAATGCCAACTTATTGTATCATCTCACAGCTCAAGAACAGAGGAGGCTTGACAAATTGTTTTATGACCCACTAAAATGAGAGATGGCCTCTCCAACTTTTTGAGACGCCTTCATCCAAGAACAAAGATGGCTCTCAACATTACCTCTCTAAACTTATTATGATACTTCTCCATATTACAATATTACTATACTATCATGAATGCTCACCAGTCACCTCATCAACGTTCTCACACCATCATTTGGCACAAGTCAAGAAGAAATGTTAAAATGTTAACAAGCCTCTTACTGTCATATATCTAGGAACACACCATATGTCAAAGCACAGAATTTAGCATGCGTTTGGCGCACGGATTGGAATTGAGTTTTTTGGGTTGGTGAATTGAATTGAGTTGTGCATTTGGTGAGGCATTTGAATTGCTGGAGTAAAAAAGTGTAAAAACTTAAAATATTTTCGGGAAAAAAATATTAATATGAGTTACAAAGTTGTAATAGTAACTATGAATAGTGAAACTAAGGTTGATTTTTCAGAAAAAGACAAACAAATTGTGATTCAAATTGGATTGAACCGGTGCACCAAACAAGCTATTAATTACAAATAAATACTACATAACCAACCTGATAATTCCGGAACCAAATGTGGTCATCAACAATGGAGAAAACAAACACATGATCATGGTATGGCTTAGATTTCCTGTGCTCCTTTGGAACTCCAAATATCTGGGGAAAATAAGCGAGGAAAGAAAAGAAAAAAATAACTTAACTCGTGCCAGCATTATCCAAAAAATTGATCAGATGCAACCAAGCTAGAATTTACTCCTATAGAACTTTAACTGCCTGGTTCAAATTCAACAATCTATATCATTCCACAGTTAAACAAGCAAGGTCCATATAAAAGGCTCAACTTAATTTTACAACAAAAAAAAAAACACGATAAAGGAGAACATCAAAGTTTTCCTTAAACTCCTTGGATGAATACATGCCGAAGTTCATGCTGACTCTTTCATATGCACATGTAAAGCATACAACATTAGAGAAACTATCAAAAAAACATGTCAGAACTATCTATCATAAGAAAACATGTGACTCGTATGATTTTCCCAATGTTTCAAATATTGTCGAATGAAATAGGTAAAGCAGTAAGTTGTACTGACTGAGAAAGCTAAGGTTGGCCTTGTCAGGGAGAAAAAACTGAACAGGTAGGGGAAAAAAAAAAACTGTGCAAGTACCTGCGTAATCATCTCTTTCAAAAGTTTCCAGTGAGCATTGTTATCAAAATTGGATGAAAATGTCAAAATGGGGCGTGACCCTTGTAGATGATTCCCAGTAAGTTTCAATTCCTCCATAGTGTGCACTGGAAAGAGCAAAAAACAGTTTTACCAACAGTTTTTCTGACCTTTTACAAGAATGAATTTAACACGTACATACACACAATAAATAAATGGATCAATCTGCAATCATAAGAGAAACTATACAAAAAGGGCAAGCATTGTACTTCTAAATAGAAACCAAGAAGAAGCTTGTAATAACAATTATCAACAATCAGATAACCGAAATTGAAATTACCGGCATTAACTAAAAATTTCACAGAGGGCCCATTGGGGCACTTTGCCATCCATAAATATAGATCTTTTTGTTTCCTGCACTGAAATTGAAAAAAGAAAAGGTACAACATCAATAAAAAATAATAATAATAATAATAAACAAACTAACTAACTAACTAACTAAAAGCAACCGAAACTTCATTTGTTGAAAAAACAATCTCAAACATCTAATCTTGCTCTAAAGAAAATGCACAAAAAGAAGTTAAAAATTTTACCTCAAAAAACAGACAGGAAGAACAACTCTTAAGCTCAACAAGCTCATTAAGAGTGGCGCCCTTACTTTCCTTGGACTCGACCTTGTTATCCTTCTTACAGTGTGGCATTAGAGACACCACATTCAACATCAAATGCCGGTACCTACATTCCATAAAACTCAAAATTTCTCATCAAACTTATAGCTTGAAGTAAATTGGATATATATATATATATATATATGAGTGCGTCTTTGTATATTCTTTAGAAAACCATATACTTTCAGAAAAACAGATTTAAAAATCAGAAACAAAATTATTTCTTGTTTCATCACCTCCAGGCAACGACGAGAAAAGACAGAAAAAAAATTAATAATTTCCGAACCTGAAATTAATTCGACGAGAACAAGTGACCAGAACCTTCTCTTTGTTCCTAAAACCAACTGTCGACTCAGTCACTTGCGCTTCGTTGTTGTTTGCGTTGTTCTTGTCCTTCCAACCGAAGATCGTCCTCTGAGGTCTCTCCGGGGCGTCCTTCTTTACCGGTGCCGATGCCACGGTCTCGCTGTGCTTCCTCTTCTTCCCCATCTCCGGAAAACCTAAAACCCTAATTGAGAAACAACCGCACTATTAAACATTTATCTCAATGCTGCCAAAACTAAATACCAGCGTTTAACACAAGCATACGTTAGTTTCTAGCTGATTTTTTTTGGTTTCCGAGAAACTAAATGATGAAAGATGGGAAAATTAAGCAGAGAATGAGGCCAAAAACCTGACCTTTACAAAGCGAAGCGAGGAGAGGAATATTTAGGAGGAAGGGCGGGGGGGTTTGGTTTTGGGAGTTTTTGGCCGCCAGGCGTCAACAGGGGTTTTTAGTAGGGCTTTTCATTTCACAGATGAAAACCGTGCCATGTTAAATGTGAATTTTTTTTTTTTTTTTTTCTTTGGGTTAAAGTTGTTAAATGTGATTAGAAACAAGGTCGTTTTATTTTGAAAAAATAAAAATAAAAATAAAAAGTTGTTATTGAGAAAATTAAGTAAAGTATGATGTTTTGAATATCTTCCTATAATTTTACTCATTCTAATATTAAAATTAATAATTTTAGTATTATAAAATATCAAAATAATCAATTTTAATTTTACAGTGAATATAAATATAAGTAGATGTCAAATTTTTAGTATTCTTGCATATAACCCAAAGTTATTTATATTTTTGTATTTTATATTTTGTTTTTATTTAAAAAAAATATATTCTCTATTTTGAATTCTTTTTATTTTTGTACAATCAAATTACGGTTAATAACTACTACACAAAATAAAAAATGCCATTTCTCAGTCGCTCTTAATTTTAATATGTTGATCCCTAAACTTTTAAGTTTGTGTAATTTTGGTCATTGTTCTTTTTTCGAAATTGTAATGATCTAAACTATTAAAAACATTACTACAGTTATTCTTTCAGTTAATTTTTGGATGAAATATTTTAATTAGCATCATTTTTTGATCAAATTACTAACCGATTCGGTATAAAAATTAACGGAAATAACTATTTTAGTAATATTTTAATAGTTTAGGGATATTTCAGCTATAAAAAAATAAAAAAAATATAAAAATATAAAAAAAGATCAAATATCAAAATTGCACAAACTTAAAAGTTTAGGACTGAATGAGCAATTACCCTAACTAAAATCATGGATTATTTATATTTTTATACAATACTACTACAAAATATAGATTCCATGACGGAGTTTCTATGACCGTTTTTAAAAAACGGTTGTAGAAAGTACGGCAAAAATACGGCGCGAAACTGGGTTTCTAAAAACGGTCGTGGAAGCCGAAACTTCCACGACTGTTTTTTAAAACCATCGTGGAAACAAGAATTTTCAAATTTTAAATTAAAATTTTTTTTTTCTGATTTTCGGCTGGGGTTTTAGAGCATAAAAAAAATAAAAAAAATAAAAAAATAAAATAAAAAAAAGCCATCATTCCCTCCAAAAACCCATTCTCTCTCACGCCTCTTTCACTCTCGCCTCCAATCCTTCTCTCGAAACCCATCTCCTCCTCTGTGACTTCTCCCTCCATTATCTCTCGCGTCTCTCCCTCTCTACCTCGCCTCTAATCTCTGCCACCCTCCCTTCATTCTCTCTCGCCCCTCACCCTCTAGCTCTCGCCTCCAATCTCAGCCAACCGTGACTCCACCATTCATTCTCTCTCGCACCTCACCCTCTCTGTCTCGCCTTCAATCTCTGCCACGACTCCTCCTTCTAATCACTTCCTCAAAACCATCCTCCACCGCCTACCCCGCTACCATGCCGCCCGCACCCACGCCCGTGGAATTGGTAAGTCTCTCTCTCTCTTGCACCGAACATATTATGATTTTGAAGACCATTTGGTTGATTGTGTTTATGATTTTGGGTGATTGTTAATTGTGTTTATGATTTTGGGTGATTGTTTTCCGGAAAAAAAAGTTTTGATAACTTGATTATAATTTTGCATATTACATGTTCGACAAAATGCCCGATTGTATGATATTTATGTGTTTGGGTGAGGATTAGTTTTAAATTGATTTAAAATATTTGGTTGAGGAATTGGTTTAGATTGTTTTCCAGAAAAAAAATGTTGATTTTGTGATTTATGCTTTTACATATTACATGTTCGACCTAATTAAGTTGTAAGTATATTTTTATATTCCAAATTGTGATTTGACGTTACATTATTCTTATTTTAATTGTTTTGAACTTTGTTAAATTATTAGGGCACTTAATGGCTAGAAGATTTTGGTGGGCAAAGGAGTAAGAAAGCGACGCAATTATGAAACATTGATTGATACTGTTCGATGTCCTCTACAAGAAGGTTATGTTGAATGCGGATATTTTGTTTTAGTCTTTGTGCGATAAATAACCTTGACTCTCGATGGATTATCCTTACTTCAAACTAAGGATTTTTATACCGACGTTGAGATGAGCTTAGTAAGGCAAGAGTGGACTAATTTTGTAATGCGGTTCATCTAATATATTTAGAAGACAATCTATAAGTTTTGTAATGTAGTGTATGTTTTTGTAATAATTATTATACAGTGTGACACAAAATCAATTGAAGATTAGCTATTATTTTAATCTATGATGTATAATGGATAACACATGGTATTTGTCACCCGTGGGAAATCGCATGAATTGTGTATTTTTTTTTAATGGTCACCTACCACGACCGTTTTCTAAAAAAACAATCGTGGAATGGTCACCTATCACGATGGTTTTTTTAGAAAACAGTCGTGGTAAGTTAACTATCCACAACCGTTTTTTCAGAAAACCATCATGGAAAGTTAACCTACCACGACCGTTTTCTGAAAAAACCATCGTGGTAGGTTAACTTTCCATGACGGTTTTTTCAGAAAATGATTGTGGAAAGTTACTATCTACCCTCTATTTGGAGCCAATTTTATCTATTTCACGACGGTTAAAAAACGTCTTTGAATCTAAATAGGTTGGACGCGCATGTCCAACCACAAACCATTTCACGGTTGCCATTGTCCCGTCATCTCAAACTATAGTTTATTAATTACTGTTAGTAAACATAAAGATAAAAATAGAAAGTACAACATACTATGAAAACACCAAACAAAGTAATTCACATACGAGTTTTTAATCAAGTTTCCTATATCCGTCTCGGCCTCCCGTTGATCCGTATTTACTTTTCTTTCTTATCTCACATCCTTGCTCTAATAGTTTGTTGAATTCCGGCGAACGTTGATACATAATTAATCTCTCCCAATCATCCTGACTTATGGAGGGGTAATTATTCACCACTTTGGGTGGCCATTCCCAAACACTTTCTTCATCAATATGATTTTTTACAAAAGCCTAGTAAAGATCATATCTAAATTTTTTTGTGGACTCTACGCATGACTTTAGAGCTGATTTTTTAAATGAAAGTTTCACAATGAAAGAAGTTATGACTTCCACCCACACTCTTTCTTTCCTTGGGGCTAAGTCGGTACTTATAAAGTCAGCTATCCATATGGGAATGTGCTCTCGAACAAGCACTCCAATCCAACTCTGTAGTTTATTCCCCTCCTTCCCTATTGGTTGCCCTTTAGTATCGAACAAAACCTGAATTCTTTCTCCCCTTTTCCTAACAAGATGGACTCGTCTCATAAGAGTCGCTCTTCGTTTACCATCTTCGTCGGGATTGAATTTTGGTGTATTTGTTCGTCGTGGTTTTCCAATTTGAGAAGTTGTTGACACATCCTCTTTATCTTGTGACATTTTCAATCAATCTAAAACAACTCCGCACCCAAGCACGTAAAAAACGGTCAAAATGCGACAATAAATCATTCTACAATCATATCACCCAAACGGTTGAAAAAAATCACACAAAATCATACTTGTGTAATTGTAAATCAATCTAAACAAAATCTTAACATAATTATGTAAAAAACACACAATTTAATCGAACGGGCATTTTGTCGAATATGTAGTATGCAAAGGCATAAATCACAAAATCAACACTTTTTTCTGGAAAACAATCCAAACCAAATCCTTACCCAAACAATTTAAATCAATGTAAAACTAATTCTCACCCAAACATGTAAAACATCACACAATCTAATCAAATGGACATTTTGTCGAACATGTAATATGCAAAAGCTTAAATCACAAAATCAACACTTTTTTCGGGATAACAATCCAAACCAAATCCTCACCCAAACAATTTAAATCAATCAAAAACTAATTCTCGGCATAATACTTAAAAAATCACACAATCTAATCAAACAGGCATTTTGTCGAACATGTAATATGCAAAAATATCGCAAACACATTGAAAACTTTTTCCAAGAAAAAATCACCCAAAATCACAAACACATTCAACAATAACCCAAAATCACGTTTACAATCAACCAAATGAACTTCCACAATATGTGCAGTGCAAGAAAGAGCAAGAGAGAGAGAGAGACTTACCAAGTACACGGGCATGGGTGTGGTCGGCTTCATAGCGGGGTAGGCGGCGGAGGATGGGTTTCGAGGAAGAGATTGGAGGGAGGAGTCGCAGCAGCGAGTGTAGGCGAGAGAGAGAGGGAGAGACGCGAGAGAGAGTTAGTGGTTGAGTCGCGGCCGTCGGAGATGAAAGGCGACAAAGAAAGGGAGAGGCCCGAGAGAGAATGGAGGCGAGGTGGGAGAGAAAATGGAAAGAGGGGTCACGGTGAAGGAGATGGGTTTCGAATGAGAGTTTGGAGAGGTGCGAGAGTAAAAATGTGGAGGGAATGAGGGTTATTTATTTATTTATTTATTTATAAGCGGCAGATTCAAGTGAAAATTTTGAAAAAAAAAAATTTTAAATTGCACCACATACCACAACTAAAATCGCACAACATACCACGACCGTTTATGGCAAAAACCGTCATGGTATGTTGTGCAATTTATAATTTTTTTTTTCAAAATTTTAAAAGTGGCGGACTCACGCGAAATATTGAAAAATTTTAAAAAAATAATTAAAAATCGCACAACATACCACAACTGTTTTTTCCATAAACAATCATGGTTTGCACAACATACCACGATCGTTTTTGGTAAAAACGGTCGTAGTAAGCCATCATCCACGACCGTTTTCCAAAAAAACGGTCGTGATATTTGGAAAAAAATTCTCGAACATTAACGAATTTAACTAAAATCCCACAGGAGGCCAATCCTGTATGTCATGCATACAGCACCCATTATGAATTCTTGTTCTCAGTTTCATTCACACAAAATCATATATAAATATCCATATATAAGTAATATAATAAGCATAATTAACGTAATTAATACAAATTATAAAGTATATACAATGTAAAAAAAAATCATGGTCAAATATTTTTTTTTTTTTGGTTCCTCAACATGTGTCCAATCGACATCTAAACGAAGCAAGTGTGAAACATCATCATCAAAATCATCAATCTCCCCCACCGGTGATAATCCTTTTGTGAAAAATGGAATGTCGGTGCAATCTTCAACATCTTCTTGGCCATCACGGATTATTCTTGGCTTCATCGGCACAACTAATGATAACTCTAAATTATTGAGATCCGTTGTATAAAATACTTGAACCGCTTGTACCGCCATAATGAAAGAATCATTTTGTATCCCGATCGCCTAAAGTCCACCACTGTCACATCATCACTATCAATCTTAACATAATTATTGTTGGCCCACTTTATTTTAAAGAGTGCTATCCGCTAGCCGCAAATCAAGTTCTCAAATATCTTCAATGAACCCAAAGTAGTTCATGGAATTGTACACCAGATTCTTATCCTTTGCAGATGAAATATGCATAGACTCGACACAAAAGATCACACCACTATTTTGAACGGGATGCTTCTCATAACTTCTGCAAGTGTAGGAGTAGCCATTGACAAAGTACGATGTATATATTATGACTATAGATGACGGTCCTCTTGCTAACTTCATTAAGTCTTGCGAAACGTCAACCTTCATATGCACATGTATTCTTATGCACTCCCTAAATGTTTGGTTGTGCTAATCTTGAAACCACTTCTCACTTCTTCCTTTTCTTGGATTTGCAGCTCTTACTTCCTTTATGTGAATCTCAGTGAAAGTCTCCACTTCCTTAGCATTGTGCAAAACATAAAGACAAGCTTTTTCCCATTCATCCTGATTTACCAGTGAAGGAACGCCCACGGATAGTTTTTTCGACGTAAATAGCCCACTCTTTGGCAACCTTATTGGTTCCGCGTAAGACAAATACTCCGAGCAAAATTCAATCGATTCCTCCACTATGTAGTTTTCCACTATACTTCCCTCCGACCTATTTCGGTTGTTCACATAACCCTTTAAAACCTTTATGTACCTTTCAAAAGGATACATCCACCTCAAATGCACCGGTCCACATATCTTAACTTCCCGAACTAAGTGCACTATTAGATGGATCATTATATTAAAAAATAATGGTGAGAATTACTTCTCAAGCATGCACAATGTCATCACCAATTCCGATTGTAACGAATATAGCATAAGTGGATCAATTACCTTAGAGCATATTGAATTGAAAATAAGCATAACTTGATAATTAAATATCTCACATCTTTCGTTAAAACTCCCCGTAATGCAAAAGGTAATAATTGTTGCATCAAGATATGACAATCATGTGTTTTCATTCCAACGAGTCTCAAATCTTTCATCGACACCAACATTTTAAAGTTGGAAGAATACCCACTTAGTACTTTCACGGAAGCAAGTCATTCACAAAATTTTCTCTTTTCTTGTCTCAACAATGTGTGCTTTACTGGAGGTAAGTAAGTGCCGTTCGATCTTTTCCCAGGGAGCAAATTAGGTCTAATCTTCATCTCTTTAAGATCCAACCGTGCCTTTACATCATCTTTAGTTTTATTCGGAATGTCAAGCAACGTACCCACTATCGATTCACAGATGTTTTTCTCAATATGCATAACATCTAAGCAATGACGAATGTAAAGTGACTTCCAATATGGAAGTTCATAGAAGATTGACTTTCTTTCAAGGTCCATCGACTATTGGATCCTTCTGTTTTCTCTTTTTCAAAACTACTTTTATATCTTTAACCATCTCAAATACATCTTTGCCAGTCAAAATCCGAGAAGTGGTTCTTTCTTCGATATTACCATCAAAAACCTTCTTTTGTTTGCGGTACCGATGATTTTTTGGCAAGAATCTCCTGTGATCAAAGTAAACAGTTTTCTTACCGTTTTTCAACCGGATGGATGATGTTTCCTTCATACAAATGAGACAACCTATAAAACTCTTCACCGAATAACCGGATAGGTTGTCAGGTGTGGGAAAGTCATTAATTGACCAAATCAACATTGCACGAAGATTGAACGTATATTTACGGTAAAGATCTCTAACTTCTAAACCATTTTCCCACAAGCTTTTTAGGCCATTGACTAATGGTGCCAAGTACACGTCAGTGTCATTCCCCGGTAGTTGAGGACCTGAAATCAATAAAGTCAACATCAAGAACTTCTATTTCATGCACAATTCTGGAGGTAGATTGTAATTGACAAGTATGACTGTCCAGATACTATGCGTACTACTCATATTACTATATGGGTTTATTCCATCCGTCGACAAACCGAGACGTAAATTCCTTGGTTCTACACTAAAATCTGGATGATTGTCATCAAAGGTCTTCCATTGTGATGCGGCGGCTGGATGCCTAAGCTTGCCATCATCAACAAGTTTATCATGATGCCAAGTCAAATTCTTAGCATGCTCGGCATTAAGAAATAAACGACGCAAACGTGGAGCCAGTGGAATGTACCATAACACCTTCACCGGCACTCATTTGCTACCATTCAATGGATCTTGACCTTTTTCCATCTTGACTCGTTACAAACCGGGCATTCATCTAAATCTTCATATTCTTTCCGGTAAAGGACGCAATCATTTGGACAAGCATGTATCTTTTCATATTTCATTCCTAAAGTGCTCAACGTCTTCTTCGTTTCTACATACTAGGAGGCACTTTGTTATCATCTGGTAGAACATCTTTTAGAAATTCTAAAAGAGTCGTGAAACTATAATTCGTCCACCTTCCCGATGCTTTCATGTTTCATAATTTAACCAATACCCCTAATTTTGTATATTTTGTTCACCCGACATACAAGGCGTCTCGGTATTATTAATCATTGTCTCAAATAACTCCAGACGGTACACAAATTATTCTTTCAAATCATTTATCATATCGAACATATTATCACCAATGATGTCTTCCTCAACAATAGGCTCTTTACCTTTACTCGTTGATGTATATGTAATATTGAAAAAATCTTTACCATGTAAATACCATATTTGATAAGAACAAATAATCTCATATAGTGCAAATGCCCTCTAACATCATCAATGGAATGAGATATATGATTTCCACAAATTTCACACGGACACGGAATCTTATCACCGTGTATGTGAGCTTTGGCAAATGATAAAAATTCTTTAACACCATCTTCATATGTTTTAGACAATCTATCAAACCACATCCATTTCCTATCCATGATTTGCAACTCCTAAATCAAAATATCAAAATTTTAGAAGTCAAAGTACTAAATTTTAAAATGCATATCAAATTAATTTAACACCCATTAATTGCACAATTCACTCAAAAATTGTAAAAACAAAACTAAAAATACAAAAATTAAAATCATAATTAAGTCTAAATACCGAGGAAAAAAAATTTCGTGATCATTTAAATTAACACCCATAGCACAATTAACTCAAAGCGACCTCAAAATATACAAAACCTAAAATCACAAATCTAAATATAGAGAAAAACAATAAAAAGAAGTTAATGATCCCTTACAAGAGAGATTGATGGATGGTAGATGGTAGTGGCGACATCCAACTGTGGTATAGTGACTGTTTTCGGAGCGTTCTGATATGATTTTGGTAACTGTAGTTGCGGTATTGATGTGGAAAAATGAGGACATGATTCAGTTTTGTCTGAATTTGTCGCGAATTTTCCATGACCGTTTTTAAAAAACAGTTGTGCAAGCAGAAGCCTCCCCGACCGTTTCCAAAAACCGTCGTGGAAGCCATGGAAGCTTCGACTTCCATGACTGTTTTCAAAAACCCTGTTCCGCACTATGCTTTTGACTTGCTTTCCACAACTGTTTTTTAAAAACGGTCGTGTAAACTCCATCGTGGTATCCGTATTTTGTAGTAGTGACATTTGCAAAACTACATTTGGTTTCCAAACCAAAACACATCTCCAATACCTCCCTGAAACGGGATTATGGACTTTAGGAGCTGATATAATGAAGTTTGAAATAATATATATTTATATTCTATTTCTTTTTTATTTTTATAACTTAAAAAATAATGAACATCAAACAGGTTGTTTGATTAAAAAAAAATTATGAAACTAAGGTAGAGTTGTCAAAATTGATTATTTTCTTGACACCTTTGCATTTTGTAGAGCTATATTACAATCTTTAGATTAAATAAAGAAAAAAACTTATTTCCTAACAAAATTTATATAAATTGGCGAACATAAATTTACGGATCCGTCAGTGACCACAGAAGTAGTCCCTTAGTGTCGGTCTGGGTCCTATTATCCGGCATTCTCTTCGTGGCTTTCATGCTTTTTCTGGTGAGACCATTGATGAATTGGGTCTCGCTCCAGTGAGATCAGTTCCTAGATGAGGCATGCATCTACCTGATGCTGGCTAGCGTGATGGCATCAGGTTTTGTGACGGACCTCCTAGGGATTCATTCCATTTTTGGGGTGTTTATCTTTGGGCTAACGATCCCTAAAAGGGGTGAGTTTTCAGGGAGACTGATCAAGAAGATAAAGGACTTCATCTTGCGGCTACTTCTGCCACTTTACTTTGCATTAAGCAAGTTGAAGACCAACATCACGAAGCTAAGAGGAGCACAGGCATGGGCACTCCTTTTGCTGATTATACGACA
The DNA here is from genome assembly GCA_038430175.1 of Ficus hirta. NCBI lineage: Eukaryota > Viridiplantae > Streptophyta > Magnoliopsida > Rosales > Moraceae > Ficus > Ficus hirta. Next base: position 3,561,130 of record CM076586.1, on the reverse strand, counting down.
TCGTGTGCAGGAAAGATTATCGGGACATTTGTGATGGCCATGTTGTGTATGATTATGACTAGGAAATCCTTGGCGTTAGGGGTGCTTATGAACACGAAGGGCTAGGTGGAGCTTATCGTTCTCAAATTGGCAAGGAAAAGAAAGTAAGTGCAATTTAATTTCATTAACTAATTAACTTTTTTTTAATGCACATGTATGCTTTGATTAGATTTCTGAACAGTTTGGTTTAAAAATTCAAATAAAAAATTTCAACTCATTTTTATCTTCTTCTTTTTTTTTTTTCCTTTTTTTTTTAAAGTCAACAAGTTTTTTAACTAATTTTTGAAAAGTAAAACAATTCTAATCCAAAATCTTCGACTCAAATTTATCAACCAAACACATCCTTAATGTTATTTAGTATTTCACTCGTATTCTCATAATTAACGATGGCACTAAAGAATCTTAAAGACCACTGTAGAGGATCGTATCTACAATCAAAGAAAAATAGAGCCAATGACTGAAACAGGACGACGGGCAAGTCGTTGGTTGGTCATCGACATGTCATTAGTGAGTAACAAAAAATAAAGTAAATTGCAAGAAAAGTAAATAGAGATAGAGACAATCAATTTTATAGAGGTTCGCCCGTAATCTCTAGGCTACATTCTCTATAATGCTTCTGGATGCTTCCACTATGTGTAAAAAGTGTTACAATGATGTATAAGAGTAAGAAAGGGGTAGAAAGAGATGGGAGATGATGTGATACATAGAGATTCGGGGAATTTAGTGTGTATTTTGCTGAGTACGCTGAGTAAAACTTCTGGAATGTCTGGAAGAAAAAGATCCCTAGGCTTGCGGAGTAAGCCTTGATTTATAGGGACTGACTTGATGACTTGAGTTGCTTGATTCCGGTGGAATATGCCCTCAATACTAATGGGTAGTTGCCCTTTTCTCTATTGCTTGACTTTCTAATTCAAGAATGACTAAAAGATATCGGGAAACTGACTTTCCTGTGAGATCTAGACTTGCTAGCTGATTCCCTGGTCTAAAATGCTGGATATAGTTTACTGATCCTACCCATGAAGTTAACTTTGCTTATGCAGCTCTGTTGACTTGCCAGTCGCCCGCCGGTCGTTCTCTTGTCGTCCATGAGTTGTTCCTAGGCTTCTAAGCTGCCTGTCTCCGAGTCATCTTGTGCTCTCCGATGGCTTATCCGTGAACATGTATACAATAAGAGATGAGGTATAAAATCTAATCTCAACAATAAGTCCCCCCACTCCATAGTCAATTATAAATCAGTTAGAGGAGTATTTCTGTCTGAATCGTGCTTCCTGGCAACTGATGGGTGACTCACCGTCGACTCCTGGTTGATTCGCATTCTATCTGGGATGATTATGCATGCTATCGAACATGTGTCGCTTTCTGTGCTATATGGCAGTTGCAGGTGGTACATCAATACATAAGTTTTCTATGTGCGACTTTTTTATATCTTACATATCTCAGTACTAAAAACTAAGTTTTATAAAAAGGTTCAAAACATGATTAGGATGCAATTATAACAGCACATATATAGGCAAAAACATTAAAATGAGCTCTTAATAGAGTCAAAAAAAAATTTATGTCTATTATCTCAAATTTCATTACCCCATTTAACTTGACGGAAGCTTTTACGGTAAAACCTCTTATGTTATATTATTAAACGAAAATTATTTTTTTAATTAATCTTATAATTTTTTGAAGTCTGATCACCCCCCTAGGACCGGCCATTACAAGGAAAAGCCACCTTATGTTTTTAGCTTGGGTGAGCAAGACCTATAGACTTGCCTACTTGGCAATTTGAGACATGAAAGGCCGGCCACCACATGAGGATCATGAGCAAATATGTTGCTCTTAAGGATCAATAGGTAATTTACAAGATTATGAACCTCATTAGCACTTGACACCTCATGCTTTCTAGCCTTGCTTAGTAAGCATGCTAGCCTTGCTTATTGGTTAGCAAGAGCAAGCTTAAGGCTCCACCTAAGGCCGGCCAACCTAGGAAGAGGACACCTCATGGTTCCTAGCCTTGATTAGCAAGCTTTCCTAGCTTTGCTACTTGGCAAAATGAGACATGCTTGGCCGGCCACCACATAGGAAGTAAGGGCAATTGTTTTTCTTGTGAAGACTAGTGAGCAATTTTAAGAAGTAGTGGTTCACCTATAAATAGGTGAAGGTGTTTTCAATTCATTTTGTTAGAGAACTTAATCAAACAGCATACCCTTTAGTTTCTGCCCTTAGGAGCCGAACCAAGAGGGAGGAGAAAACAAGAAAAAGGAGTATTCGGTTTAGTGTAGGAGGTGTGAGGAAAATTTCAAAACCTTAGTTTAAGAAATTCATCTGTGGAACTTGAGGTAAAAATTGTTATCCTCTAGTTCTTCATTTAAGTCTAATTAAGATTTAAGTGTATGTTCAATAAGTATAAGTATGAATTAAATTTTAGAAGTCATATGCGCTAAGGTTTTGATATGCTTGATTAGAGTTTCTAACCGGACAGTTTTTCTGAAACAGGATTTTGAGGGCCCTTAGATGCCGAATTTGAAAAAAATCAAAACTGTAAAGTTGTAGAGGAGGGAAAATTCTAGGGGCTAACATGGTAGGTTTTTGAAAATAAAGCATTTAAGATTCTTGTTTTTACAAAAACCCGAGACCAGGTTATGAAATTGTAATTATGGTCGAAAAATTTTCAAAGGATAAAACAAGCAAGTTAAGGATAGAATTGACTTTTGAGTTAAAAACAAAAGTTGTAGGAGACTTCAATATCTACAACTTTCATGAAGAAAACTTTTTCAAATTTGAAATTGATTTGTAAGAAAAAGAACAAAAATTTATAAATAAGTTTTAAACACAGTTTTTTCAGAATTTAGAGTCTTACTAAATTCAAAAAGGAGTTGAGTTTTAGGGTTTGTGTTTTGTAATAGGATAGTAACTAGAGTTATTTGTGATATTATGATAGGATGATTCTTATCCTATGATTTTATTGAAAACAGGAAAGCAACCTGTTTAAGTGGAATATTTTAATTCAAGGTGCAAAGTAACTGGTAAGTACGAGTCCGCCTACAGCATAAACGAAAATGTTTTTGTTATATGTTTCAAGTTCATGGTGATATGAGTATGATAAATGTCTATGGCTTTCAAGTTCATGGTAATATAACTATGATATATGTTAAGGCTTTCAAGTTCAAGAAGATATGAGTATGATATATGTTTATGGCTTTCAAGTTCATGGCTTTCAAGTTCATGAAGATATGAGTATGATATATGTTTATGGCTTTCAAGTTCATGTTGATATGTTTATGATGAATGTTATAGCATGTATTTTTATATGATGAATATTTTGATATTATGGCATCACGAGGCATGCTCATTAACGATAAGTCACTCGGTAAGAATAAGAATTTGGTTTCAAGTAAGAAACTATTTATATGAATTGATTTTCAATTAAGTTAAAGAAAAACTTTCAAGTATAATGGCAAGCAAGTTGCCTTGTGTCGTATTGACCCGCACTAGGTCGGGTTTGGTCCATGGTTTGAGTTGGACAGGGCTGGCCGCCCCAACCACTCCATAGCAGCGCGCCACGGTACGTACACTTATGTTATGTAAGGGCCCTAAAATTATGTTAAGTTAAGACAACATAATAAAAGCATAAAGAATTCATGCATTACGTTTTATGAAATGTTTTGCGGATCAATAGTTGTGCTTGCTGAGCGAAAGCTCATAATTTATGTTTATGCTGTAGGAAAGTAAACTTATGGCAGTACGTGATACAAGACGGTGGAGTGTGGCAATGCAAAGCTGTGAAACTGTGAGATTGGAAACTACTACGCATTTTGCTAAGTTCCGCCATGTTTATTTTGATTATGTTGTATCTTTGTATCTAAGTACAAAATTATGATAAGTAAATAAGTTTATGTACATATATATATATATATATATATATATATGCAAGTGATTACTGCGAGTGATCCCAATTTCAAAGTTATATATATATCGTTTGTAAGTTGGAAAAAAAAAAAAAAAATTAGTCCCAATTTTTGCATATTGTTAAGTAAGTTATCAAGCAAGTATGGTAACGGCCTACGTTAGGCGGTTCGTTACATCCTAAGTCCTTCATGTCAAACTGTTTGGCCAACTAAACTTTGACAGATGATAATGTTGCAACATCGTTTCCAATAAGCAATATATCATCCATATAAAGTACAAGGAACACCACCATCTCATTCTTGATACGTTTATAGACACATGTTCATCAACATTTTGTTTGAATCCATAGGTTTTGATCGCTTGATCAAACCTAATATTCCAAGAATGAGATGCTTGCTTTAATCCATAGATGGATTTGAGCAACTTGCATACTTTGTCTTCTTGGTCCTTTGCCTTGAACCCGTCTGGTTGTATCATATAGATATCTTCCTCAAGAGAGCCATTCAAGAAAGCTGTCTTGACATCCATTTGCCATATCTCATAATCGAGAGCAGCCGCAATGGATAAAAGAATGCAGATTGACTTAAGCATTGCTACAGGCGAAAAGGTTTCTTCATAGTCGATTCCTTCTTTCTGCGTATAGCCCTTTGCCACAAGTCTTACCTTGAAAGTTTCCACTTTCTCATCCACACCTTTCTTCCTCTTGTATACCCACTTACACCCAATCGGTTTTATGCCTTGGGGTAAGTCTACAAGTTTCCAGACCTCGTTGGAATCCATAGATTCCATCTCGGTGTTCATAGCCTTTTGCCAAAGATTAGAATCAACATCCTCCATAGCTTCCTTGTACGTAGCCGGATCATCAACATGTTTTATGGATTCTGCCTCAAAGACTTCACCATTGAACATATACCTTTCAGGTTCCCTGACAATCCTCCCACTACGACGAAGCTCCCGTGGTTGTTGATTCTTTAGCGGTTTTTCCACAGGGTTTTCAGTGACTTTAGGAACATCTGAACCCGAAGTCATCTCCTCAAGCACCACTTTGCTACGAGGTTTAAAATCTTCCATGTAACTTTCCTCGAGGAATATTGCATGTGTGGAGATGAAGACTTTATTTTGCTTCGGATTATAAAACAAGCCACCTTTTGCCCCTTTTGGATAGCCAACAAACAAGCACACTTCTGATCGTGACTCCAACTTCTTCGCTTCCTTATCCAGGACGTGTGCCGGACAACCCCAAATTCGAATATGATTCAAATTAGGTTTTCTACTCGTCCATAACTTGAAAGGAGTTTTAGGAACCGATTTGGAGGAAACGTTATTCAGAAGATAGCATATAGTTTGTATGGCGTGCCCCCAAAACGAAAAAGGTAATGTGGAGTAACTCAACATAGATCGAACCGTATCCAAAAAGGTCATATTTCTTCTCTCAGCTATACCATTCTGTTGAGAAGTACCAGGTGCAGTCAATTGGGATTGTATCCCATTCTCTATCAAATGTCCTAAGAACTCATCTGATAGGTATTCTCTACTTCGATCCGATAGAAGTGACTTAATGGACTTGCCTAATTGTTTTTCCACTTCAGCCCGAAATTCTTTAAACTTGTCAAAGGTTTCGCTTTTGTGGGTCATCAAATAGACATATCCATACCTCGAGTAATCGTCATTAAAGGTGACATAATACTCATACCCACCACGTGCTTCTATGTTCATGGGACCACAAACATCCGTATGCACAAATTCTAAAAGTTCCTCGACACGACTATTCTTGGCAACAAACTGTCGTTTGGCCATCTTGCCTTCCAAGCAGGATTCGCATTGTGGCCAAGGTTCAACCTCATACTAGTCAAGGCATTCCTCCTTTACCATCCTTTGAATTCTGTTAAGGCCTATGTGACCTAGTCGTAAATGCCAAAGATATGATTTGTTAGAGTGAGAAGACTTATGTCTTTTAGAGTTCCTATCCAATTCTGTATCAAGCAGTGAGTGCATCTTAGGTTTGATAAAATAAAGATTTCCATGCATCCATCCATTACAGATAAGAGAATTGTTTTTCCTAATAACAACTTTATTATTAAAATAAACCGAATAGGAGTCTTTAATCAAACAAGCTACCGAAATTAAGTTCATCTTAAAACTAGGAACATAAAAACAATGTCTCAAAATAATAAATCTAAATTCATCAAAATAAATATACACTTCTCCCACTGCTTCAGCTCGCACCAACGTCCCATCACCGGTTCTTAACGTGAAGTTCTCCTCACACAGACTTCTCGTTACCTTGAACCCCTGTTGAGAAATACAAACATTGTTAGTGGCTCCAGAATCTATAACCCAAGTGTCCTTAGATTATTCCACTAAACAAGCCTCAAGATACAGGATATCGAAATTGCCTCTTTGCTTCTGCATAGTGAGGTAGTTTCTGCAATCCTTCTTGAAATGTCCCTTCTTCCCACAAAAAAAGCACTTAACCTTCTTAGGATCCACCTTCCACTTCTTAGTCTTGGTAGACTTCTTAGGAGCAGGTGCCTTCACCGCAGGCTTGTTCCCCTTGTTCTTCCCCTTTTCCTTCTTCCTTTTGGGATTAGGTGTAGATGAACCAGGTTCAGCCACATTTGCCTCAGTCTTAAATCCAGAACCCTTGAAAATGTTCTCAAAGGCTTGTAACTCTTTCATCAATTCCGTTAGAGACATCTCCTTTCGGTTAAGGTTGTAGGATGCCTGAAACAAATCGAAATCCTTGGACAAGGTTTGGAAAACCATGACCAATTGAGTTGCAGAATCTATCTCAGCCCCATTTACTTGAGCCTCAGACAAATAAGCCATGATTTTCATCATGTGCTCCTTGATGGGAGTTCCAACATTTTGCTTGCAGTTCATGAGACCTTTGATAGAATCGGTCTTAGCCTGGATAGTTTGTTCACGAAACATCTCCTCCAGGTTGTCCATGATCTGCCTAGCAGTTTCATGTTCTTCATGCTGTTTCTGGAGCACGTTAGACATGCTCGCCCGAATATAGCACATAGCACTAAGGTTGAAATTATCCCAGCACTCAAGCGCTACAAATTCCCTATCAGGAGCATCGATCGCAGGCGTGGGCGGTCGAGGTTGGGTAAGGACGAAACTGTGTTTCTCAAAGTTTAAGATGATGAGCAAGTTCCTTTTCCAGTCATTAAAATTCTCGCCGGTTAATTTGTTTTGCGTAAGTATTACAGATAATGGGCTCGACATTTTGATATATAATAAGAAAGCATGTAATAAGTACGAGCAAACATCCTTATATTTTTTTAAAAAAAATTTGGTTTTGTAATGAAACAAAAAGATCTATATGCAATCTAAATGTTTATGTGTAAAGCCCTTGAAAAACACGTCTTACAACGATAATTCCTAGCTTCTGCTTTCCAAGCTACCGATGGGTAGTCATGGAAAAACTAGCCAAGAACACGGATCCCCTCCGATTAATACATATTCATCCATGGAGCATAATCCCATTAAATATATATTAACTATCGCTTATTTGGCCACTACTTTAAATATCAGAGCCTCGAGAGGGTTAATAAATAAAGTAGCATGAGTGTGTAATTATCGTTTCCAATTTTGAATCCATATTTTACATCCACCACCGAGGGGTGATCTAAACATAAAATATGCCCAAAATTGTTATCCTTTCGGAAATCCAAATCAGTGTGCGCTCTAGGTAAGATGCCTATCCGAAGGGAATTCCCGGGTCGAATCCGATTAGTAGGCACTACCATGCGTAACTATTGGACCAACGATGGAGGCCGTAGGTCTTAGTGTGTAAAATCTTCTCCCACTCAATCTTTTGAATTAGGGTTTTTGTTTTTCATGCATAAACAATATTTATTGAGTGACACTCCCTAGTATATATGGCATGTTATCAATACATCACGAAGTAGTATAACATATTTATCTAGCATTGCATCATTCATGGTTTGCAAAATATGTAAATAGCCGTGGATCATGATTCCATCCTAGAGAAAAGAAAAATTGCAAAATTTACAAAAATTAACCGAAACATATATCGGCCTTCTTTTGTAGATCCATGCCTTGTATCATTCTTCAATATGTCGTCTTTCTCCAATGTCACGTCCTTTTAAATTTAAATTAAATTTAAATTTCTAAAAAGATTATATGTGATTTTTAATTTTAATCAAAATTAAAAAATATCAAAAATTTAAATAAAACACGTTATTAATTTAAAATTCAAATTTTAAATTTTTGAAAAAAAAAATTGTAATTTTCCAAATTTAATTAAAATCACAAAATTTTAAAATTCTTAATAAAAACGTCCATTAAATTTAAATTTAATTTTTGATTTTTGATTTTCAAAATTATCAAGATCACATATCATTGGAAAATTAAAATTTTCAAAAAAATTTAATGTGATTTTTCTTCCATAAAAAAAAAATGCCAATTATGAAATTTGAATTAATTAAAATTTCCAAATTTCAAAAAAAATCACATCCTTTGAAAATTTCCATACCTTTGTTCATCTTCAATCTCCTTGAATCCATCGTAGTCCGAATTTACAAAAAAATTCATACGCCATTTCCGACTTACAAAAATTCTAGGAATTGAAAAAACGGCCTAGCGTTGATAATAGACCGCATCTATTACACTTGAAAAACCTAGATACAAATTCTAACCTCTATGGAATCATAACGGGCAAAATTGAACAAGCATCATATATTCAAAAAAAAATATAAAGCATTCATTCATCTATACATCAATTCACAATATATTTAACATACAGAAAATAAAATCTAGAGTGCCAACTCTCTAAAATATTTCATTAATGCATAGAAAGAAATTTATTTGATCAAATAATTTATGTTATATACATGATCATGAGTTGGCTCTGATACCAATTGTTGGAAAAAACGGTTCCGATATCAGAGTTACGGGGCAGCGGAAATTTAAAAATTTTTATGCCGATTCAGAAAAGAAGCTCATGATGTATATAACAATAAATTAAATACATGATCAAACGTACATTGTTTCTCGGATTCCGGAATTGCTAGAGCGTTGACCAACGTGTCTTCTCTACTATTCTCGAGTCCCCACGTCTTAGAGTGTGTGTGGGCACACGTGCTATGAATCCAAGCGACCGGTACTTCTTCCGAAGTCTAGATCCCACCTTCTCAATTCCGATGTACCTCGTTGAGAATTCGATCCGGGTTCGTTCTTCAAAACTACAAAACAGGAACCGGTTAACCTTCTATGAAAAATATCACTTGGCTTAACCTTCCTCACAGTTTTGATGTAATGAAAATTTCTCTCTTTTTCTCACACCCAAGAAGGACGAATTTTTCTCAAGCACAAAAACCTAGATTTTGGCGTTTTTCTCTCTCCCAAAAAACGTCCACCTATGAGTATGATATGATAGTTGGTTTTCAAGAACCCCTAGCATTTATATAATACTCCAATCCTTTTTGAAAAATATCTCCGACTTGAAAAATAATTAATAATTATTTTTCTGGATAATCTTCTGAACCAAAGGATCATTCAAATTTCGAGCTAGGTTCTTTAAACCTTATGGACGGTTTTTTTTGCTAGGAGAAACTCAAACAATTCCTGCTCCCCTTCATGTGGATATTGATTGGTGGTTCAAATTTAAATCAAGAATCTAGTCTAGTCAAAAAGTCCTAATCCTATCTTGATTCAAACTCTTTTTAAACCTTTGAATTTAAATAAGATTTTCTTGTTTGAATGTAAATAAATATTTTCCACAAACATTATCCATATTTATTAATTTAAATAAATGGAATATTTTTGATTTCCTTTCCACCCAAAAACCATGCACTATTTTTTAAGAAAAGAAAATCTATCAAATAAGCTATATTATTTAAATCAATTAATAATTTAATGTTATGAATATATTTAAACAATTTTAAAACAAAATTTTCTTCCCTCCATCCAATAAAAATTCGTGCACCATTAATTAGGAGAGAAAAATTTTGTTTTCAAAAACTATATAATTCAAAAACAATCTTATTTCAAAAATTCAATTAACCAAAATAATTAACAAATAATTATTTTATTTGCAACCAATCATATGTTGACAAATCACATTATTTGTCTACATTAATTTCACATGTCCAATCCTTTCGGGATTGCAGGTTAGAGAGTACCATGTCTTAATAGACATTATTAAATTCCCATTTAATTTACCGATCACATTAGGAACAAATCCCGAGACGCTTCGTGGAACTATATGAGCTAGTAGAGGGACCCGATGGAAATATGTAAAGAAACTCCTATAATTGTGAAAAATTAATCCCAGATTAATTATTCATCAATTATCAACTTCAGGACTATTCCACTAAAAGTCTGAAGATGAACTCCCATTTACATACCGTATTACGAAAGCTCTCAAACGCAGTGCTTCTTCCATGATTTATTCATCGCTTGCTAAATCCCCATATGTTATCCATGATTGAATTAAGGACTTTTCCATTTTACCTTTTCAATCATTTTAACTTAAAGATAGGTATGGATAACATGTACTATCGTTAAGATAGGTATGGATTCCGTATCTATGAATCTTGATTTCTCCATCCATAAGTCATACACCCAAAACACAAGTATATTGACCATCAATTATCAGTGTCTCACCTATAGTGGATCAAAGTGCATAAGTCATGGATGCGAACTCAAGTATTCATTTCAGGATTAAGATTAATGCAGGATGATAATCAAAGCGTCATTGATTCTTATAAACGGAATTATTAAACCGAATAAATTAACACCTTAGGTCCAGTTAAATATCATACCTCAATACTGGTATACATTAAAGTTTCTATTCGGAACCAATCCGATGGTCAAGACAAACCATCCCTCCAAGGAAGTAGACAACCTTTATAATCTTATCATAAATAAGATCTCCTAATCTTATTCCATCGATTGCGGACCATTTATTTAGACTGTTATCAAATTACCACGTCTTCTATGTATACCCCGTATACATATGGTGATCCGATATATTACCAACAGCCCAGGAGCATTTTATGTTTGCTCAAAATAATCATAAAATCAACAAATGAAAGTAAATAGGAAACAACTTATTAAACATGAATAACCTCTTTTTATTAATATCAAAATGTCATATTTACAGAAAATCCCTATAATTGATTTTCTATTCTTAGGGCACATATAGATCCCAATACAAACATCCGTTTGTACAAGTTCTAAAAGTTCCTCGACACGACTATTTTTGGCAGCAAACTGCGGTTTGGTCATCTTGCCCTCCAAACCGGATTCGCATTGTGGCCAAGGTTCAACCTCGTACAAGTCAAGGCATTCCTCCTTTACCATCCTTTGAATTCTGTTAGGGCCTATGTGACCTAGTCGTAAATACCAAAGATATGATTTGTTAGAGTGAGAAGACTTATGTCTTTTAGAGTTCCTATCCAATTCTGTATCAAGCAGTGAGTGCATCTTAGGTTTGAAAAAATAAAGATTTCCATGCATCCATCCATTATAGATAAGAGAATTGTTTTTCCTAATAATAACTTTATTATTAAAATAAACAAAATAGGAGTCTTTAATCGAACAAGCTACCGAAATTAGGTTCCTCTTAAAACTAGGAACATAAAAACAATGTCTCAAAACAATAAATCTAAATTCATCAAAATAAAGATGCACTTCTCCAACTGATTCAGCTCGCGCCAACGTCCCATCACCGGTTCTTAACGTGAAGTTCTCCTTACGCAGACTTCTCGTTACATTAAACCCCTGTTAGAAATACAAACATGGTTAGTGGCTCCAGAATCTATAACCCAAGTATCCTTAGATTCTTCCACTAAACAAGCCTCAAGATACAGGATATCGAAATTACATCTTTACTTCTGCATAGTCAGATAGTCTCTGCAATCTTTCTTGAAGTGTCCCTTCTTCCCACAGAAAAAAACACTTAACCTTCTTAGTATCCACCTTCCGCTTCTTTGTCTTGGTAGACTTCTTAGGAACAGGTGCCTTCGCCGCAGGCTTGTTCCCCTTGTTCTTCCCATTTTCCTTCTTCCTTTTGGAATTAGGTGCAGGTGAACCAGGTTCAGCCACATTTGCCTCAGCCTTAAATCCAAAACCCTTGAAAATGTTCTCAAAGGCTTGCAACTCTTTCATCAATTCCGTTAGAGCCATCTCCTTCCGGTTAAGGTTGTAGGATGCCTGAAACAAATCAAAATCCTCGAAGAAGGTTTGAAAAACCATGACCAATTGAGTTGCAGAATCGATCTCAACCCCATTTGCCTGAGCCTCAGACAAATAAGCCATGATTTTCATCATGTGCTCATTGATGGGTGTTCCAACCTTTTGCTTACAGTTCATGAGACCTTTGATAGCATCGGTCTTAGCCAGGATAGTTTATTCACCAAACATCTCCTCCAGGTTGTCCATGATCTGCCTAGTAGTTTCATGCTCTTCATGCTGTTTCTGGAGCACGTTAGACATGCTCGCCCGAATATTGCACATAGCACTAAGGTTGGAATTGTCCCAGCACTCAAGCGCTACAAATTCTCTATCAGGAGCATCAATCGTAGGCGTGGGCGGTCGAGGTTGGGTAAGGACGAAACTGTGTTTCTCAAAGTTTAAGACGATAAGCAAGTTCCTTTTCCAGTCATTAAAATTCTCGCCGGTTAATTTGTTTTGCGTAAGTATCACAGATAATGGACTCGACATTTTGATCTATAATAAGAAAACATGTAATAAGTACGAGCAAATATCCTTTTCTTTTTTTAAAAAAATTTGGTTTTGTAATGAAACAAAAAGATCTATATGTAATCTAAATGTTTATGTGTAAAACCCTTAAAAAACACATGTCTTACAACGATAATTCCTAGCTTCTGCTTTCCAAGCTATCGAGGGGTAGTCATGGAAAAACTAGCCAAGAACACGGATCCCCTCCGATTAATACATATTCATCCATGGAGCATAACGCCATTAAATATATATTAACTATCGCTTATTTGGCCACTACTTTAAATATCAGAGCCTCGAGGGAGGGTTAATAAATAAAGTAGCATGAGTGTGTAACCATCGTTTCCAATTTTGAATCCATATTTTACATCCGCCACCGAGGGGTGATCTAAACATAAAATATGTCCAAAATTGTTATCCTTTTGGAAATCCAAATCAGTGTGCGCTCTAGGTAAGATACCTATCCGAAGGGAATTCCCGGGTCGAACCCGAGTCATAGGCACTACCATGCGTAACTATTGGACCAACGATTGAGGCCGTAGGTCTTAGAGTGTAAAACCTTCTCCCACTCAATATCAGAGTTATGGCGCAGCGGAAGTTTTAAAATTTTTATACCAATTTAAAAAAGAAGCTCATGATATATATAACAATAAATTAAATACATGATCAAATGTACCTTGTTTCTCGGATTCCGGAATTGCTAGAGCGTCGACCAACGTGTCTTCTCTACTATTCTCGAGTCCCCACGTCTCAGAGTGTGTGTGGGCACACGTGCTATGAATCCAAACGACCGGTAATTCTTCCGAAGTCTAGATCCCACCTTCTTAATTCTGATGTACTTCGTTGAGAATTCGATCCGGGTTCGTTCTTCAAAACTACAAAACAGGAACCGGTTAACCTTTTATGAAAAATATCACTTTGCGTAACTTTCCTCACAGTTTTGATTTAATGAAAATTTCTCTCTTTTTCTCACACCCAAGAAGGACGAATTTTTCTCAAGCACAAAAACCTAGATTTTGGCGTTTTTCTCTCCCAAAAACTGTCCACCTATGAGTATGATATGATAGATGGTTTTTTCAAGAACCCCTAGCCTTTGTATAATACTCCAATCTTTTTTGAAAAATATCTCCTACTTAAAAAATAATTAATAATTATTTTTCTGGATAATCTTTTAAACCAAAGGATCATTCAAATTTCGGGCTAGGTTTTTTAAACCTTATGGACGGTTTTTTGCTAGGAGAAACTCAAAAAATTCGTGCTCCACCTCATGTGGATATTGATTGGTGGTTCAAATTTAAATCAAGAATCTAGACTAGTCAAAAAGTCCTAATCCTATCTAAATTCAAACTCCTTTTAAATTTTTGAATTTAAATAAGATTTTCTTATTTGAATTTAAATAAATATTTTCCACAAACATTATCCATATTTAATTAATTTAAATAAATGGAATATTTTAGATTTCCTTTCCACCAAAAAAATGTGCACCATTCTTTAAGAAAAGAAAATCGATCATATAAGCTCAATTATTTAAATCAATTAATAATTTAATGTTTGTAATATATTTAAACAATTTTGAAACAAAATCTTCTTCCCTCCATCCATTAAAAAACCGTGCCCTATAATTAGGAGAGAAAAATTTTGTTTTCAAAAATTAAATAATTCAAACACAACCTTATTTCCAAAATTCAATTAACCAAAATAATTAACAAATAATTATTTTATTTGCAACCAATCATATGTTGACAAATCAAATTATTTGTCTGCATTAATTTCACATGTCCAATCCTTTCGGGATTGCATGTTAGAGAGTACCATATCTTAATAGACATTATTAAATTCCCATTTAATTTACCGATCACATTAGGAATAAATCCCGAGACGCTTCGTGGAATTATATGAGCTAGTAGAGGGACCCGATGGAAATATGTAAAGAAGCTCTTATAATTGTGAAAAATTAATCCCGGATTAATTATTCATCAATTATCAACTTCAGGACTATTCCACTAAAAGTCTGAAGCTGAACTCCTGTTTACATACCGTATTATGAAAGCTCTCTAACGCAGTGCTTTTTCTATGATTTATTTATCGCTTGCTTAATCCCCATATGTTATCCATGATTGAATTAAGGAATTTTCCGTTTTACCTTTTTAATCATTTTAACTTAAAGTTCCATTATTCTCCAATGAAAGAACCACCAATTGTAAAGCCATACAATCGGTAAACCATCAGAGAACACAAAGTAAACCGATGGCCAAAATCTTATTATATTATCTTTCAATTCCCGAATAATGCCTTTAAGTAGATAACATGTACTATCGTTAAGATAGGTATGGATTCCGTATCTATGAATCTTGATCTCTCCATCCATAAGTCAAACACCCAAAACACAAGTATGTTGACCATCAATTATCAGTGTCTCACCTATAGTGGATCAAAGTGCATAAGTCATGGATGCGAACTCAAGTATTCATTTCAGGATTAAGATTAATGCAGGATGATAATTAAAGCGTCACTGATTCTTATAAGCGGAATTATTAAACCGAATCAATTAACACCTCAATACTGGTATACTTTAAAATTTCTACACGGAACCAATCCGATGGTCAAGACAAACCATCCCTCCAAGGAAGTAGACAACCTTTACAATCTTATCATAAATAAGATCCCTAAATCTTATTCCATCGATTGCGGACTTTTTATTTAGACTGTTATCAAATTACCACGTCTTTTATGTATACCCCGTACACATATAGTAATCCGATATACTACCAACAGCCTAGGAGTATTTTATGTTTGTTCAAAATAATTATACAATCAACAAATGAAAATAGGGCATAACTTATTAAACATAAATAACCTCTTTTTATTAATATCAAAATGTCATATTTACAGAAAGTCCCTATCATTGATTTTTTATCCTTATGGCACATATAGATCCCAACATAATCATCAATGAAAGATACAGTTTACACAGACCAAACTATCTTAGGAAATTAATTATACAAGAAAATTAGGAAACTAATAATCTGGAAGTTATGAAGCTACTTGACAATCAAATCTACGTTTATACAATCTCATTTCAATCAAAATAAATCTTTCAAATCTGAAAATAATCACCGGATTCCAACATTTTTTTTCCTTCTTATTTTTATTTTATATAAAAAGAAATAGGTATTTGAGTAAATAGGGTATCATGTGAGTACCCTGAATCCATGCTGCGAAAAACAAGTCAACTTAAACATATTAATAGAATAGGTTTAGGGAGGATTTTTATTCGCAGAGTTGATTCAAAAAAAGATCACCCCGTCTTGTTGTCATCCCTAATACTAGAGGTGCCAAAAACCATACTATTTTTAAGAATAAAATAGAATGTCGCATCAATTCTCCAAGCATCCGTATATATTGTACGAGGGACCTGCCCGTTTCAAATATATATATTTTTTCATTTGTTGTTCTAAAAAAACTTGAAACCTCTGAGTATAAATATTGCCATAACCTACATTTTCAATATATACATAAATATATTAATAGTAATTTACAATATCATAAGTTATATAATAAATACATAGAATTCTCTACAACTAATATTATAAGAAATTAAAGTTTTTAACATTAAAAGAACAAAAGAAAAAATAGAACAACAAACATATTACAAAGAAGTTGAGACTTGAGAGTACTTATTAAAAAAATGTGCTCAAGAGTAAATACTTTGTCCTTTTATGGTAAGCAAAAAACAAAAATGGTTTAGTGTGTATTTCTAATGAGATGTCAAAAAAGAGTTTGCCAGATTAATATAAGCCATTGGATTAAAATAAATGAAAAAAGAGTAAACCATTGGATTCTAGGTTGAAG
Organism: Ficus hirta; assembly: GCA_038430175.1. Taxonomy (NCBI): domain Eukaryota; kingdom Viridiplantae; phylum Streptophyta; class Magnoliopsida; order Rosales; family Moraceae; genus Ficus; species Ficus hirta. The sequence continues at coordinate 3,544,624 of CM076586.1, read as the reverse complement.
AACAAAAAAAGTGCAACTTATGTAAATTATAGATGAACACAAAAACAAAAGATTAAAAAATAATAAAAAATAAAAAATAAAAATAAAAATAAAAAACAAACAAACAAGTTGGAACAAAAACTTTTGTCATTTCCTATCTCATTCTCCTTTCTATTTATGTTATAGATATACTTGATGGAAACAGCCACTAAAACCATCTCCAAGCATTTGTATATGCTAATATTATATTTGTTACAAAATAGTTAAAAAAAAATAAAAGTATAATATTATTTCATGCTCTAATTCATTATGTTATTTTAATGTTATTTCTAATTTTTATCATTATTATTATATTTTGTAAGTTGTAAAAATGATCTTTTAGTATTTAAATAAAGGATAAATTATTATGTTGATCTCTGAATTTTTAGTTTTGTACAATTTTAATCCATGAATTTTTTTTTTATATCTATAATGCCCCTCAACTATTAAAATATTACTATAATAGTCTTTTACGTTAATTTTTAGACGGACTCCGTTAGTTAGCATTATTTTTTGACCACATTACTGACAGATTCCGTTTAAAAACTAATCGAAATGACTATTATAACAATATTTTAATAGTTTAAGGGTATTTTCTCCTTTTTTTTATAGCTAGAATGACTATAAATTATTAAATATATAACTACAATAGTATTTTTTATTAATTTTATACAAAATCTGTAATTAGAATTATTATTTGATCAAATTATTAATAAATTTTATTTAAAAATTAATAAAAATAATTATGATAGTTTTATTTTAAAAATTTAGAGATATTCTAACTAAAAAAAATGGAGAGATGAAAGTTACCGATGATCTAAGAGCAACAACATTAGTAGGAACAATAATTACCTTGGAAATCAGCAGCTACAAAGTTAGCCCATCAATCTCCAGTTGCACAACAGCAGGTGTCGATTTATGTAAGGATAAATAATCGAGTTAAACTATCCGACCCTAAAATTGATCTAATTGTGAACGAATAAATAAAATACAGAATTGATCTAATTGTGAACGAATAAATAAAATACAGAAACATAAATGAGAGACACGAGATTATCTGGAGAAATCATTAAATGTTTGACGAATTTAAAAAAATTACGATAAATAACATATTTTAAAAATATTAGAAATAACTAGATTCATCTTAAATATGTTTCATAAGTAAATGATTTAAATATTTTAAAACGTGCTATTTATCTTTAAGTTTTGAAAAAAAAAAATATTGCTATTTACCTATTTTTCCCTTTTTATTAATTACTAATAAGAGTTAGCACACATGCTGATCCAAACGTATTTCACATATAAGGATATAATATTATTTTTAACGGAGGAACATCAAGCAATTTTTTCGTCTACAAAAATTATATCAGCTTATTAAAGAACAATTGATAGCTTGTGAAAAAACTAAACAAATCTTATATACAAGATAGCTTCAAGTAAACTCCACTCCCTTGCGCTCGTTACGCAACACGACTAAACTCGTTAGTTCACAGAAAAACTCCAGTCCACAGTTTGTATATCTAAGAACATAGTGCTATGTTAGTCGGTACAGTCAGAAAGGGAATCATTCAAACTTATAGCTTAGTATCAGAAAATTTCACTTCTATTCAAGTTTCGAAGCTTTGAGACATGATATATTTTGTACTGTTAAGCAAAGGGTATATAAAAACTAATAAATCAATATTAAAATTTTTGAAGAATTGACAGATCGAGCACATATCAAATTGTATTAACTTTACCCTGTTTGTAGCAAAGTAGCATATCGGAATCATATTAATTTTACACCGTAACTACAACATAGTAGCAGCAAATACTATCTACGTATTTAGCAGACATCACAATTACATTCATATAAAGATGATTATGTAGCAAGAAACCATCTTCCACTCGTTTTAACCATAGAACTATCAAATAGACAAACTAATTGATCTTGAACTCCAAAAATAAGTGGACAAGCTAATTTATCTTAAACTCCAAAAGCAAGAAGAAAGTGAGAACTAAACTCATAAAAGTAAATCTACCATGTGATAAAAAATCACACAGAATTTTGTAGCAAAATCCTGATCCTCGATGAATCCATCTCTCTTCCACCATGTGATAAAAACTCTCATGGAATTATTAAGCAAAATCCCAGAACAAATTATACATGCACTCTCACTCAGAAGTAGAAAAAGAGAAAAATTCAAGATGAAAAGGAAAAAAAAATTAATAGAAGGCAAAAACAAATTTAATTTCTCAAACGTTTTTTGTTTGAGAAATTAATAGAAGGAAAAAAAAAATTACAAAGAAGAATTACTCCTACAAATGAGAATCCAATCTAAATGAAACTGCAATCTGCAGTTTCAATCCTTCGACAACTTGTTGATATATTTCCTAAAAATTATCGAAGAACCAAATAACTTCTCTGTTATAAAAGAAAGGAATTTTATTTCAAATCAATGAGGCAACACTATCTCAACCTACATATTAAACAACACATCTTATTTTCTATTTCTCAAAAGTCACCAGAAGAATTACTCCAATAAATGAGTTTTCAACCTTAGTTTTCCAATAACTTGCTAATATTATAGTTATAAACTATCAAACAATGAAATTATTTCCCTCTCAATACTATTTTTCGTCTATAATCTTTTAATGTTTTTAGCTTTTAGCTTAACATTGTCAACTTTTTTTTTATGATGAAAACTAGTAGTCTTGAGACAACCATTATGGGCTAAGCTGTTTTTGAAGATCTAATTGATAATTATCCAATAACCAAAGTTGTATGACATGAAGAAATTAAAGGCAATTTTTAGAAGAAATAGACTAAACGGAAGAGGAACTTGAGAGGAAAAAAAGGGAAGAGGAACTTGAGAGAACCAAAAAAGAAAACTCTATAAAAGAGAATTTGAGGCAAAAGTATATAGCTTGCACAGTTGAAACCCTTGTGACCTAAAACCAATTACCTAATGTCAACCAGCACCCTCAGAGTGTTGGAACAACTCAAAGGGAGATTCCCGCCAGCATCATGCCTCTAGAACAACTACTATCGCGTAATAAGGGCAGTCTCGCTCAACTTATGTATAACACAATGGGAAAATAAGAAGACTAAAATAAATAAACGCTTAAACGGTTCCAAAGGTAAGCGACTTAGAGACCATGGAGAAAGAATTAACATGAAATATATATATATTTTTTTTTCAATTTACACTTTCTACATCTAATCTCCCTTTACTGAGAATTCAACTCAAATTGACATGAAAAAACCTATAAATTTCATAAAGTTGACACCTAGAATTGTAGTGTAAAAACTAATTATTTCTCAAACCCACAAGAACTTGTTGTTTTTGAAAACCTTTTTTTCTTTAAGCTTCGATAATAAAAATGAAATGAGCCTCGTGAAGCCTAATAAAGAAACGGTTTGTTAGAAGAGCATCTACTCTACAGTGACTTATAAGGAATTTGGTTTTCTAAGTTTTTTTTTTTTTTTTAATTGTTCACAGTTGCACGTTTTTGCTTGGCAGCCCAAAACTACATGCTTAAGCTTGCCTAAACAAGTAGCTAAAACGATTGCCACACACACCAAAGCTTCTTTATCTAAAGGTAATATTCTCGTTGGTAAGAAGAAGAGAGAGAAACTCATTCAAAGAGCCGTAATTTTTTCCACTACAATTCCTAGCTCGGAAAAAGTAAAACATTCTATTCCACATCTTATAATGTTAACTTTTTTTTTTTTTTCCTAATTAGTTCCCAAAGCACATTCTTTTAAACGCTCAATTTCGACTTGGCTTTTCCATTGTCCTTCTCATCATCATCATCATTGTCATCATGGAAGCTCAACCTAATAACTCCTCCTTTCCTCTTGAAATCGCCCTTTTGACAAAATCAAATCTCAAGTCCTCAACTTACCTTACCATATGAATCTTATTTAACTCTCCACACCAGAAGTTTAGTTATCAATACTATCGAAAATAGCATCACTGTAGCTGCGATCAATTGCCCATTTTCCTATATCAATCTCTCAAATTATTCACCCTTTCCTCCAGAAGAAATCCTAATTTATATTAAATATAATAATCAACATCATCAGACAATTACCAAACAAAAAGGATGTATCAAGAATTCCTAACAGTTGAACTAAGAAAGAAAAAAGATCTATAAATGAAAATCATATGTAGCTACATGAGCAATAATTATATTCATGCACACATAAATACAATAATAATACAAAAGAGAAAACCTATATGAGCATTAACATCTCATATATCTAAAGCGTATGAGATTTATATACAGCTCTAGTACTTGGAAATTGTACTTCCGTACGTTATCGTCAAGAAGAAGTTTCAATCCTATGAAGTGCCCTCTTTGAAAGGTCAGGAAATGAAAAAGAATTGGGAACTGTTGTTCCCAGCAAAAACCAACCACCTAGTTCTCAGCAAAAACTTTACACATACCTAGTTCTCAAACATTTCAACAAACACTAAACATACAGTAGTGAAAAGTTTATACACTAATCACTAACAACAGCACTTAGAGATTAAAAATAAATAAATAAATAAATAAACAAAACAAAAACAAAGATAAAGATTTATGATGCTAGGAAGGTTGTATAATATATACACATGTTTAACGTGAGAAAGCTATCAGAAAGAATTGCCTATAAGTAAGAAGGAAGAGTAGTATAATATTACAGAGGACAATGTTTAAGGAATTGGAAAGTCTAAGTTTTGATAGAATAATCTAAAATAATATTTACCAGATATTGATATTTGGAGGAATTTCACCTTGACGCTCTTGCGAAAGAGTTATCAGCTACCAACACCTAAACTCTCTATCATTGATTGAAAAGCACCAGAGGACCTCCAACCATACTACCGCCTTATTTGCGTTTACAGACCACCATCCCCTTTGTTAATTGTTATACTTCTTCTGGTGATTTATAAAGGAGTCGGTGGAGGACAACCGACTTAATGGCTTGGGTTCACGACAACCAATCATATTTCTCTCTCTTTTCTTTTCTTTTTTTCTTTAATTTTCTAATAAGAAGAGTAATGGGATGAAAGGCCAAAAAGACAACAAAGTAAAAACTAGAAAACCAAAAGGTCAACCCACAGCCGCTTGCTTTTATACATGTAGAGAAATGGAAACCGGGTTAGTTTGTAGGCGGTTCGGACTTGATCCCTTGTCTTCAAGGTACTTTCACGTATGCCTAATCATTGAACCACACATGTCATTGAACAATAAATTACGCGCAATAAAAATATTATAATAATTACATAAGATAACAATTAATAAAAATAAAAAATAAAATTTAATATTAAAATTTGATATTAATTATATATTATGATAAATTTATCATAAAATTTAATATATGATAAATTTAATATGAAAGATAATATTATATTAATATAATTTTTTTATTTAAATATTAAAATTAATCATTAATATTTTAATTTAATATTGTATTGAAAATAGTCTAAGCATTAAATGCTTATCACTAATCAAACTTATCCGCAAATCAAAAGCAATTTTTTTTTCTTTTTTGCTAGAAAAATAAAAAGCAATTGATTACTATGACCATTACCCGCTCAATGTCAAATCAATATATATATATATATATATATATATTTCTACTTCATTGGTGTTTGGGATATACGGAACAATGGATCAGAAAGAAATTTCTCTATCACGTTGGTAATGATAACCAGCGAACTAAGGAAGCATTAAAGATACGTTTATAAAATGGTAAAGAAATATAATGTGAAAGATAATGGAATTGAAAAATAAAGTATTAGAATAGAAAGGAGAATCATTGACTCTTTTTATAGTGTTTATTTATCTATTAGATGGTGTAAAGGAAAATAATTTTATTTCCTTTGTAGTGTTTACTAACCTTAAAATGTTAATCTTATTAATGTAATCACTAAAATATCTTTTACATAATAAAAAAATATTAGCATATGAAAACTTATTAAGTATATATGAGTAAATTTGATATGTATTCCCTTTGATAAGAAATCAATATCAAGGAGATGTAAAGATTGACAATCCCCTTCTTTATTCTCTATATTGTGCGGGACCCATTAAAATATCATTTCTCAGTTTGTAAGTAAATATATGATCTATGGGTTAGTTTAGGATTGTTATGCTTTTGTCATAATTTTTACTTATACTTTTAGTAAAAAGAGAAATACAAGCTAAAAGAGAAAGTTAAAAATTTTAGATTCTCTAAATAAATATTAAAATACATTTGTGTATGTGCATTGACTTTTAAATATTTTTATCAAGCACAATATTTTACATCGTGACTTATGTAAAGAACTTTTGAAAACTCCAAAAGTTTTACCAAACTAACTAATGGAATGACTAGTTACTTTTTATTTTCCTTTGATGCAAAGTAAGCATGTTTGTTATGTGGAGGCAATGTGAGGTTTAGAAGGGCTTTGCTCTGTGAGAGCTTTTACACATCTGCTACAATCATAATAGATTGATTTTTTACACAAACGAAAAAAATGATAAATTTTTTAATATCTGTTTGGATCGTTAATTGAAGTTAAAATTTTTAAGTTGGAGTTCGTTAATATTTTCAAAATTAGTTATAATTTTTATTAAATTTTCAGAAAAAAATAAAAATCTAATAAAAAAATACATTTCAATTAGAATTAAACTAATGTGTCAAACAAAGTTTCTTTTTTTTCCCTGAATTTTTAAGGTCACTCATTTCTATCTTTCCGTGAATTTCGAAAATCGTCTCTCTCTGTACTTCAAGACATCAGCAAATACATGTCTCCGTGTCGCTTCGAAAGAACAAGTTTTATAAATATCCCCCCGCCCCCGATCATAGCTCACTACTTATTTTGCCCTCCAGCTCTTAGGAAGGTTCAAAAGCTGGCAAATTTCTCCGTTTCTTCACTTAAATAGACGACAAAAGCTGACGTGACATTATATTTAAAATATTAAAGTGCACTTTAGCCAAAACTCTAATAATTAAGAAAAAAACGAAGATAAAATAATCGGCTTTTGCGGAGCAAGCCCAACTATAGATTGAACGTGCCCGACTTGTTATATTCAGTAGCTTGTTATGAAAGTTTTTTTTTTTATTTGTGGATGTCCACGTCTCTTCGTTTATGTGAAGGAGGCATGAAATCATCAAAAAGCAAGTGTTGTGCTGATGATCACGTGAAGGACATCATCCCCTTGCAGGATCAATGGGCAAGTTGGCAAGTTGCCTTTATGGATGTGTTGTTAACAAAGCCTTGCTTCCGCTATAAATGGAGGAACGTATACCTCCTTTTTATCAGTCAGAAACACTCAAGAAGAGAGTGCGTTCAAGAGGGAGAGAAAGAGAAAGGAAGAAATAGAGAGAATAGAGAAATAGGGAGAAGAAAGAGAGATGTATGGTAGTGAGAAAATAAATAAAGAGTGAGCCAATATTAACCAAAGAAAATTTTCTCTATATATATATATATATTTGATTTCTCTACGTTGCTATTTATTTATATTATTTTATAATACACTACTACAGAATGTGGAATCCATGACGATTTTTAACCATTGTGGTAACACTTCCACGATGGTTTTCTAACCGTCGTGGAATCCAGGATCAGATTCCACGACAGTTTTTTAACCATCGTGTAATGGGTAAAAATAGGACCTAATTGTGCATATTTAATAACATACCATGACGGTTTCCCATGAAAACCGCCGGGGTAGATAACAATGAAAAAAAAATTTGCGAATTCAACACTTTTTTCCGGAAATTTGGTAAACCGTCGCCTCACCCAACCATTGTATAACAATCCAAAACTGTAATAACCGACCTTTTTACAAATTTATGATTTCCTTTTTAGGGAATCAAAGTTTGTAATATGTATGTTTATGTGAAATGCTTGATCTGATTTATCAGAGCATTATTGAGTTCTTGTAATGTTTTAAGACTCGATAACAGGTTATTTATTCGAATATGAAGCCTTTTGTTGAAAGAGGCAAAATTAGGGTTTACGATCCTATGTCGGTCAATGCTTGACCAGAATGACCTAAGGTATAATTAAGACGGTACTACAGTATAATTAGCAGTATGGAAATTATACTGTGAAAAAAACCGTCATTTCGTATGAATAAGCAAGAATAAGGTATGAGACCACTGTAGAAAAATCAAGCACAATTTTTAGAACAATAAGAACTATGTGGCTTCAAGTCCTAAGATAAACGAAATATAATCCAGTTAAGTATAGATAAATTCTGGACAGTAGTTTAGTATAATAAATACTATTTTTAGTTGAAAACAGTATTTATTTGAACTGCATTTAAAAGGAAAGCCAAACGAAGCCTAAGGGAATGACACTTCATTCTAAGATAGAATGGATGAAAATTTCTTGGCCACTAAGCACTCCTTATGACCAGCCACCTCATAGGGACTAAAGTGTAAATATTTTATTTTTAGGGGCCAATATGCAATTTAGAAATAATAAATTACCCTATTTTATTGAGAGCTTGACAAGTGTGCTTCTAGCTTTGGTGAGCAAGCCCTTAGCCTTGCTTACTTGGCTAGCTAGAGCAAGCATAACTCTCCACATATGGCCGGCCACCACAATCATGCTTCTAGTCTTGATGAGCAAGCACCCTAGCCTTGCTTGCTTGGCTAACTGTGATCTTCCACATGGCACTATGGCCGGCCACCTTAGTGGTTTTAAGAGCAAATATTGTGCTCTTAAGGACTTATATGCAAATATAGAAATAAGAGTTTCATTGAGAGCTTGACACATCATACATCTAGCTTTGGTGAGTAAGCTTGGTAGCCTTGCTTACTTGGCTAAGTGATGTGTTTCAACAAGCAAGTTCCACCACATGGCTCTACATAGGCCGGCCACCACATGGTTTCTAAGAGCAAATATGTTGCTTTTGAGGATCAATATGTAATTTAGAAATAAGAATTTGACCAAAAAAATTTGAAAGATGACAAGTGGTACATCTAGCTATGGTGAGTAAGCTTAGTAGCTTTGGTTACTTGGCTAGGTGATGAGCTTGAACAAATATGTTCCTCCACATGACTCTAGAGGGCCGGCCACCTCAAGGGGTCTATGAGTAAAAATTTTGCTCTTCAAGGCCCTCATGCAATTTTAGAAATGAAGTTATCTTTCACCTATAAATAGGTGAGGTTAAAGCACTTGGTGAATATTTTAGTGAAACCCAAAATTTGGCAGCCCATTCTCTAGTTCTTCTGCCTTTAGGAACCGAGCCAAAGAAAAGAAAAAATGAGAGAAAGAAAGAGAAAGAGAGAGGTCGGATTTTGTGTGAGGGAGTGTGAAGGAAATTCTCAACCATAGTCTAGATCCACTCTCTTGGATCTTGAGGTAAACCTCTTACTCTCTAGCTCTTCAATTAAGTTTTAGTTTAAGATTTAAGTATATTTCTATGTTGGAAATGTAAGAGCATAAGCTCACTTTTTAGTTTTATGCACTAGGGTTTATGGTAAGTGCTTGATTATGTTTAATTAGGGTTTGGTGGTCTCTAATGATAATTTAGTGTATGTTTTTGATAAGTTAAGTTAGTGGTTAGTTGGCTGCACAAACGTCTACTATATGTTTGCTATATGTCCTGCACATGCTCAAAGATGATGTTTTATGGTTAAGTATGCAAAGGGTGATGTATGTTCCAATTAGGGTTCAAGAAAAACCCTAAAAACCCTAAATTGGTATAGATTACCATTTGGGTTTGTAAGAAAGTAGTATGAATATGAAATAAGTGTATGGTAATGAAAATATTATGTAACGCTCTGCATGCTTGTCATAGGCTCACGGTTTTAACCGTTCGAGGTAGTGTGCGTGTAATTTTACGAAAAAACTCACCGAAATGAAAACTGCCATTTTCGGATTTAACTGGACAGTTTTTTGGAAATAGGATTTTGAGGCTCTTAGAGGCCGAATTTGAAAAAATTCAAAACTGAAAAGTTTTAGGAAATGGAAAATCCTAGGGGTCAGCATGGACGGTTTTTAAAAATAAGGCTCCTAAGGCTTTCGTTTTTATCAAAATCCGAGACCAATTTTTATGGTTAGTGAATATGGTCAAAACATTTTCAAAGGAGGAAACAAGCAAGTTAAAGACAGATTCAGGGTTCTGACCAAAAACAAAAGTTATAGATTTTGATTAAATCTACAAATTTCATGAAGGAAGCTTTGTCAAATTCAAAACAAAATTTTAAAGTAAAACTGAAATTCCAAAACCGTGCAGGATACGGGCAATTCCTGCACAAGATTTTCAAAACGGTGCATAAACAGGCGATTCCTGCACCTGCACTAACAACCAAATTATTGGACCAAGTTATTTAGATACAGATGTTATATGTCAAGTTTTGGATCCAAGGTTACTTATAGTAATCAAATGGGATACCAATGTAACATAAGCTTGTAACTAGGATTTTATGGATGTTGGTTTAGATACCAACATTAAATGATATGATTCATAGCAAGATAGGAAGATTCTTATCTTACGATTTTTCTGGAAACAGGAAGATAACTTGTTACTGTGATTTGACGGAACAAATGATTCAGGATTTAGCATAACTGGTAAGTACAACTCCGCCTACAGTATAAACGAAATGTGTTTTTCACTACTTGTATGTTTTCAAGCTCATGCATACATGATGAGGTGCATATGATTTATGTTTTATTCTTGTGACATCATGAAGCATGCTCACTAATGATAAATCACTTGGTAAGAATAAGAACCCAGTTTCAAGTAAGAAACTGTTTATAAGTATGAAATGCTTTCAAGTATGAAATATGTTTTAAAGTAAGAACAAGTTTTTAAGCAAGTTTCTTTGTGTTGTACCGACCTGCACTAGGACAGGTTTGGTCCATGGTTTGAGTTGGACAGGGCTGGCCTCCCCAACCACTCCATGGTTGCGCGCCACGGTACGTAAACTTATGTTATGTAAGGGCCCTAAAAGTAAGTTAACATAAGAAAGTATAATGAAAGAATAAGTGGTTCATGCATTGTTATGTTTTGCGGGTCAATAGTTGTACTTGCTGAGCGAAAGCTCATAACTTACGTTTATGCTGTAGGTAAGCAACCTATCGGCAATTTATGATACAAGGTTGTGGAGCATGGTGAGGCAAAACTGTGAAACCGTGGAATGGGAACTGCTACGCGTATTGTTATATTATTTGGATAATCTGAAATATGTGGTAATAAGTTTTAATGTTTCAGTACTAAAGTAAGTAAGTATATGTGTATACATATATATGTAAGTATGTGATGAAATAGTTTTCAGTTTCAAGTATTTAAAAAAAAAAAAAAAGTTAGTCCCTTTTTCCACATGTTATGTTATTAAGTAAGTAAGTAAGTATGGTAACGGCCTACGTTAGGTGGGTCGTTACAAAAACTAAGTCTCACTCAAATAGGTATTTTGTCAAACATGTAGTGTGCAAAAATTTAACATGCAAAATCAACATTAATTTTCGTGGAAAAAATCATCCAAAATCACAATAACAATCAACAATCACCGAAAATCAAGTTTACAGTCAACCAAATTCACTTCCATAAACCGTGCGGTGAAAGAGAGACCTCAACTTATCAAGTACTTTAGTGTGGGTACGGGCGGGTCGATCGGTACCGGCGTAGGCGACGACGTAGGCGCGGCGATAGAGAGAGGGAGACGAGGTAGCGAGGGCGAATACGAGAGAGAATGGAGATGGGAACCAAGAGAGACAATGGAGGGAGGATGCACGGCAAGCAAAGAGAGAGAATGGAGGGAGGATATGCACGGCAAGCAAAGAGAGAGAATGGAGGGAGAGTTCTGAAAAAGAGAGAGAGAAAGTGGAGGGAATGAGGTTTTTATTTTGTTTTTATACATAGGGAGTAAAATTTACATCTAAATTTACGCACGCACGGTTTTCGAGAAATTTTTAAAATTTCCCAGAAACCACGATGATTCTTAAAACCGTCGTGGTATCTAGGATACCACGACGGTTTTTTAAGTATCCTAGATACTACGACGGTTTCTTCAAAAAACCGTCGTGGTATCTAATTTTTTATTTTTATTTTTAAATACCGAAATTTTTTTCAAAATTTTAGTTGAGATACCACGACGGTTTTTTCAAACAACCGTCGTGGTAGCTAATTTTTTTATTTTTTTCAAAATTTTAGTTGAGATATCACGACGGTTTTTTTAACCGTCGTGGTATCTCAAGCTACCATGACGGTTTTACTAAAAAACCGTCGTGGTATCCAAAATTTTTTCATTTTTTTAAAAAAATCCCCTTCAATTTTTTAAAAATCTTAACACTTTTTAAAAATACCCGGAAAAGTTACCACGACGGTTAGTAATAACCGTGGTGGAAGCCTCTAGCTTCCACGACGGTTTTCTATAACCATCGTGGAAGCTTGAAGATTCGTCGTGGAAGCGTCGGCTTCTACGATGGTTTTCACAAACTCTGTTCCGCTCCGTGTTTTTGCCGCATTTTCCACGACGGTTTTTTTAAAAATGGTCGTGGAAGTTCCGTCGTAGAATCCACATTTTGTAGTAGTGATAGTTATACCTTTTATCCCCCAATTCATAACATAGCTATCTTTATATGTCTATTGTCTTTATTTTTGTTTTGCAGAATTTATTATCAATGGTTTATTATTGTTACTATTATTATTATTTTTAAAACAATTCTTTGGTTTGATTGAAGAGTGGTCAAACCCAAGGATAACGATATTATGTCCTGCCAACATCCCTTAAGTGCGTTGGTATGGCGTTCGTCTTCTTTGCTGAATGCTTGGATTCGAGTCGTCACCACCATGTTGGTCGGGGTATATAGGCAATCCACTTCGTGAGGGATCCATATATCATGCAGGGGAATATCCACCTTCCTAAGATTATCTGGGCATACCAACCTCTACCCCTATAACCCATTTCTTTCAGAAAAAAAAAAAACGAGATTATACCCTTGACAAATATTATGAATAATGGAAATAAAAAGGAGGAGGAAAGAAGACAAAAGTCTAAATGATTATTATATTTGTCGCACTGGTATATGAGTTACAAAGGCTACATATATAGCCTACATTACAGCATTGTGAAAAGTAGGGCTGGCAATACGGGTCGTGACACAATGACACAATTCAAAAAAGACACGAATTTCGTGGGTTCGGGTTGGGAAAAATAAGGGTCGGGTCAAATTCGGGTGACCTGAATTGGACACGGGAAAAAACCGGTCAATTTTGGGTTGGACCCGTCTAACCCGAATATGACCTATATTTTTCATGCGGATCAATTTCGTGTCAATTTCTGGTCCGACCCGAACAAGACCCGGGACCGACCCAAAATTAATGCTTGATATGCTTTTTGCACTTGAGTTGGAAGTTTAATTTTATGATTGTGGATTTGAAAACAAACTTTAAAACTTGTTGTTTTGTCAATGGTATGTTCTTGTTGAAGGTAAATTATTACTCTTCTAGGTTTTTTATGAAATTGGGATATAATTTTGCTTAAATTGAATTGGTTTTTGTGTCAAATTCAAGTTGTGGGTTCAATTTGGGTCAAATTCGTATCGCGGGTCAAATTTTGAGTTGCGTGTCAATTTCGGTTCGTGTCGTGTCAACCCGTTACGGGTTCGTGTTGTGGTTTGAAGAAAGTTTCGTATCACGGGTCGTGTACAGGTTGGGAAAGACAAAAATCGACACGACTCTAATACGACACATGACACAAATTGCCACCCTTAGTGAAAAGTACCTAAAAAAGGAAAAAAAAAAAAAAAAAAAAAAGAGACTAAAATCTTAAATGAGAAAGAAAATTAATACAATTCTCATACAACCAGGAAAGCAAATAATATGGAATAAGATATTCGTTGGGTCCGCATACTAGCCCGATGACACGGTACTAAAAATTTTGGGTTAGGCACGGCATGATACAAGATGATATTGGATCAGGCTAAGCACGACACGAGATGATAGGCTGTACTAGGATCATAGTTTTAAAGCACATGTAGTTGTCACGACATGGCATGATGTTAAGCACGACACGGGCATAAGTCAAACACGTCATAGCCTGTTGAGCACAATGGGTTAACACGAATTAGACAATTTTTTCTTTTTAATTTATGTAACTTTCTTATTAATTATCCATAATTAAAAAATTAGATATCCACATCAATGTAATTAAGTCATTTGACCTAAAAAAATATTTACATTATCTCCTTTTATTTAAAGAATCTCTACAATAAGCATATATAAGCATGCGTTTGGTGCTAAGGTTTGAATTGTAGAATTTGAGTTTAAATTAATTGTGTGTTTATTGAGACGTTTGAATTGCTAGAGTAAAAACATATAACTTAAAATGTGTTCACAAAAAAAAAAAAAAAAAAAAAAAAAAAAAACAAACAAACAAACAAAGTTATGGACTTTTAAAGTTTGAGTTACAAAATTGTGTGCATAGTTGATATGAACCACGCCAACAATGTGACGAAACCCGTTACCAAATCTGGAAATAACGAACCCAAGATCTTTCAAATTTGATGGAAACCGCAACCCGTTGCTTAGCAAAACAAGAACCTTGGTATGGTGAAGACGCCATAAACAGGTATGGAGAATCCGTTTGATAAGTCTATTTGAACGCCACAAGGAATCCGTGATAAGTTCGGATAAGTTTCTTCAAAAACTCAAGAAGAATAACTCACAATATGAATAAATATCAAAAACTACTTCCATAATCTGAAAATCAGCCTTATATAGCCGAAATTACAATTTGTAAAATTCCTAATCTACCCTTAATGAAAAACAGGCTTAAAAACTCTAGGAAGGAATCAAATTTGACTCCTCAACCGCCTATAATAAAATCTAAACAAAGATACTAAAATTCAAATTTTAAACTGAAATTTAAAACTAAAATAGGATTACAAAGAAATCAAATCTTGATCAAATCTTCTAAACTTCTAGAATCTTGTTTTGAATCTTGAACTTCTTGAAATCTTGAAAACGTAATCTTGACTTGATTCTTTATTGGAAAACACACCCACATCAGCTTGGAACCCCTTTGCACATGTATCCCGGAATGGACATGCAAGTTAGCCATGTAATGGCTCAATGGATGTGTATGGCTGATTGGCTCTCTTCCGGATCAACTTTGATGAGTAAAACCAACTTCTATTCACCCTCAGTAGTGAACACACTCTTTTCTTGTTGTAGAACTCTCTGGACTAAGTTATTCAGCTCTTCTTTGAATCTTTTAGTTCGAGCCCTCATCACCGGACCAATTAGAACTTGAATTGGTACGTGTTTATTCCTTGCACCCTTGATGTCCTCATCATTCCCCACCTCTTAAGAAGGATTTGTCCTCAAATCATCACCTACATCAAAAGGACTCAAGTCAGTAATATTGAAAGTAGCACTAACATTGTACTCACCAGGTAAATCAAGTCTGTAGGCATTGTCATTGATCCGTTCTAGCACTTGAAAAGGACCATCTCCTCGAGGCAGCAACTTAGAATGTCTTCGTGCCGGAAATCTTTCTTTCCTCATGTGTAACCACACCCAATCACCGGGTTCAAAAACCAACTTATGACGTCCCTTGTTAGCTTGCTTGATGTATTGTTCGGTTCTCCTCTCTATGTTGAGTCGTGCCCTCTCATGAAGTTGTTTCACAAATAATGCTTTCTTCTTACCATCTAAGTTCACATGCTCGGAAATAAGTAAAGGTGATAAATCTAACAGAGTTAAAGGATTAAAACCATAAATAATTTCAAATGGTGAAAACTTAGTGGCAAAATGAATGGTACGATTATAAGCGAAATTAACATGTGGTAAACAATCTTCCCAAGTCTTAATGTTCGTGCTAATGACAGCTCTCAACAAAGTGGATAAAGTCCTATTAACTACTTCTATTTGACCATCAGTTTGAGGATGACAAGTAGTAGAAAACAAAAGTTTTGTTCTTAGTTTTCCCCATAATGTCTTCCAAAAGTAACTCAAGAACTTAGGATCACGATCTGTCACAATTGTCCTAGGCATACCATGTAATCTCACAATCTCCCTAAAGAACAAATCTGCAACATGAGAAGCATCATCAGTCTTATGACAAGGGATAAAATAAGCCATCTTAGAAAACCGATCTACAACTACAAAGATTGAATCCCTCCCACGCCTATTCCTAGGTAAGCCCAAAACAAAGTCCATTGAAATATCAATCCAAAGTGAACTAGGAATAGGTAGGGGCGTGTAAAGACCCTTCGGCTGAACTCTCGATTTAGCTTGCCTAAAAGTGACACATCTATCACAAATTCTCTCAACATCTCATTTCATGTGTGGCTAATAGAAGTGCTCCTGCAACATAGCTAGGGTTTTAGTGACTCTAAAGTGTCCCATTAATCCCCACCATAGGATTTCCGAACTAACAAGTCTCTTATTGAACAATTAGGCACACACAACTTATTCTCTCTAAACAATAAGCCCTCATGCCTATAGAACTTACTCTCTGCAGATTTTTAACAAGCACTATAAACTTCCCCAAAGTCGTGGTCATTATGATAAAGCTCTTTAATGTACTCAAACCTAAGGAACTTAGCATCAAGAGTAGAGATTAAGGCATACCTGTATGAAAGTGCATCCGCAACCACATTTTCCTTACCTTGTTTATACCGAATGACATAAGTAAAAGTCTAAATGAACTCAACCCATCGAGCATGTCTCTTGTTGACCTTTCAAATATTTCAAGGATTCATGATCCGTATGAATCACAAACTCATTTGGCCACAAGTAGTGCTGCCATGTCTCTAAAGCTCGAACCAATACATACAACTCTTTGTCATAAATGGGGTAGTTAAGTGCAGCTTAGCTTTTCGCTAAAGTACGCAAGTGGTCTCCCATCCTACATAAGAATAGTGCCTATACTTTCACCAGAAGTATCACATTCGATTTCGAACGTTTTAGAAAAGTTAGGTAAAGCAAATAAAGGAGCGTGAGTAAGCATGTGTTTAATAAGTTGAAACGCCTTCTCTTGTTCTTCACCCCATTTGAACGCAACATTCTTCTTGATAACTTCAGTAAGTAGTACAGTGATAGTGCTAAAATATTTCACAAACCTCCTGTAAAAACTAGTAAGTCAATGAAAACTTCTAATATTACATACACTGGAAGGGGTCGGCCACTCTTGGATGGCTGTGATCTTCTCTTCATCAACCTCAATACCTTTACCACTCACAACAAAACCTAGGAAAACAAGCTTATCGGTGCAGAAAGCACACTTTTTGTGGTTAGCATATAACATCTCCTTTCTAAGTACATCAAAAATCGAATGCAAATGTAAGACATGATCATACAAACTTTTGTTTTAAATTAGAATATCATCAAAATAAACAATAACGAATTTACCAATGAAAGCACGCAAGACATGATTCATTAGGCACATGAAAGTACTAGGTGCATTAGTTAATCCAAACAGCATGACTAACCACTCATACAATCCATATTTAGTTTTAAACGATGTTTTCTATTCGTCTCCTTCTTTCATTCATATTTGATGATACTCACTCTTAAGATCGATCTTAGAAAACACACAAGAACTATGCAGCTTATCTAACATATCATCTAAACAAGGGATAGAGTGTCGATACTTTACCGTTATGTTGTTGATGGCTCTAATATCAACACACATCCTCCATGTCCCATACTTCTTAGGCACTAGAATCACCAGAACTATGCAAGGACTCATGCTTTCTCTCTAACAATTCTTTGACTTGCATTTGAAGCTCCTTCGTCTCCTCCGGGTTGCTCCTATATGCTGGTCAGTTTGGAATTGATGCACCAGGGACAAAATTGATTTGATGTTTAATCCCTCGGATAGGTGGTAAACCATATGTCACCTCCATAGGAAACACATCCTCAAACTCCTGCAAGAGAGAAACAACAACACTAGGCAACAAAGAGTCAAGTTGGTTAGTGTTTAAAAGAGCCTCATTGTACATGAGTACAATCAACGGCCGTTTTGAAATCAACGCTCGCTTAACCTCACTTGTTTTTGCATAGAAATTTCTTTGTTTTCTCTATGTTTTAACCTCCTTGGCCGAACTCTTCTCTCTAATTTCTTCTTCACCATATTCGACATTACTCTCTTTTTTTCTCTCTTTGGCGTGTATCTCTCTTTCCCCTCACTATGCACGGCCTCACTCATCTTTTCACTCTCATTCTTTTGCTCTCTCAAGTTCTTTTGATATCTCGGTTTCTTTTGTTCACTCAATTTTGGAACATCACTTGATCCTCATGGACTTGTTTTGGTGTCATCGGAACTAGAGTGATTGTCCGTTGATTGTGCATGAATGAGTACTTGTTGGTGAAGCTGTCATGCTACACACGTCGGTCAAATTGCCACAGTCTTCCTAAGAGAAGGTGTCCAGCTTGCATTAGTACCACATCGCATAATACTTCATCCTCATATTTACCAATTTGAAACGGTACAACAACCTGCTTCGTAACCCTCACTCCACAACTATCAATCAACCATTGTAGCTTGTATGGACTAGGGTGTTTAAGTGTTGTAAGCTCTAGCTTTTCAACCATGGAAGTGCTAGCAACATTAGTACAACTACTGCCATCGATAATAACACTACATACCTTGTCTTTCACATGGCAATGAGTGTGAAAGATGTTCTCCCACTGTACTTCTTCTTCCTCTTCTTTAGCTTGCAAGCTTAAGGCTAGTCATGCGACTAGTCCAAGCATCTCACCATGATCTGCCCCGAACTCCTCATCTCCTATGGGGGGCATCCTTCAATGGTGGCATGTCATCTAGATCGGCTTCGTCCCCGGATTCAATTTTACCATTTTCCCAGATCACCATAACTCGCTTGTTTGGACATTGGCTATTTATTTGCCCTCTCCTCTGACATTTGAAACATTTAATCTCACTAGAACGAGTCGAAGTAGGGGCTGATTTACCTTAAAAGGCCATGGTAGTGGTGGCTGGTTTAGGCTCGGGTTTGGCCTTGGAGGTGGACGTGTTTTCTGCTTTCTTTGGGTAGTTCGACTTCCAAGGTGCTGCGCTCAAATTTTGTGGGATTGGTCTTGGTCGTGTACCACCCCTCTTGAGTTGCCTCTCAACCTTGATTGCCATATGCACCAAATCCTCCAATTCCACATAATGGTGTATCTTGATTGTGTTAGTAATCTCTCGGTTTAAACCATTCAAAAATCTGGCCATTGTCGCCTCCCAATCCTCCTCCACGTTGGCTCTAATCATAGCCATCTTCATCTCTTTATAATACTGATCAACGCTTCGGTTACCTTGATGGAGACCTTGCAGCTTGAGGTATAGATCCCGGTAGTAGTGACTTGGTACAAATCGTCGTCTCATCACTCTCTTCATTTCATCCCAAGTTTCAATAGGACGTTCTCCGTTCCGCCTCCTATTGATGCAAAACTGGTACCACCACACAATAGCATAATCAGTAAATTCGATTGCAACAAGTTTTACCTTCTTTAATTCGGAGTAGTTGTGACAATTGAAAACCAACTCCATCTACTTTTCTCACTCGAGGTATGCTTCGGGATCACTTTTTCCTTGAAACACAGGAATTTTCATCTTGATACTTCCCAAGTTATTATCTAACTAGTTCCTAGATTCTCTATCCTGGCCATATCTCCTATGGCTACCCACTGAAATCCTATCAAACTCCTCCTCTAAATCGTCCCCTTCAAATTCACCCATATCCTCAACTTCCCTTTGGTGTAACCTGTTTCTCTTTGGGGCGTTCGGAGCAAATGGTGGCTGTCCCCATTGTGTTCCCTCTTCTTCCCTATCAACCTCTTATGTATATGTTCTAACTCCACCCTCATCATCCATCTCATCTCCCCAATTAATGCTTGTATTTGCAGATTTGGAACAACGGTTGGTGGAATCTCTTCGTTTGTATTTTTATCTTGATTTTGCAACATGATTGAAATCTGGAAACAAGGTTAGAACAATATGGAAAAAAAAAAAAAAAAAAAAGGACCTCACCATACTCCCTCACGTGTTTCACTCAAAGAATAATTCACTCAAATCCACTCGTGCTTCACTCAAGTTAATTTGGCTTTTACCCTCTAATACACTCACATACTCTGCCTTTTTCCACTCGTATTCTTCTTTTAGTTCTTTCAAAACTAATCAAACAATAATAAGAGGATTCAAGCAGCAAATCAAGATGAGAAGCAAATCAAATGAATCAAATTTTTTCACGAATTCTGATGATCGTTGACACTCAAGCATGGGGTTTTGGCAAAAGTGGGTCCAGGACGTGAGAAACAAGATTAAACAAAAAAAAATTAAGAAAGGTTCCCAGACCTTTTTTTTTTTTTTTTAAGAATCCTCTTGATTTTTCCTTCTTTTCATTGCTTTCTTTTCTTTTCTTTTTTTTTTTTATCAGATTCTTTTCCTTGATTTCGCAGAAACGAGTAGCAAGGAATAAGAAATAAGAGAATCGAATTCAGAAACACTAGAACCATAATTCACGTTTCTAGGGTTTGTAAACCTAGTGGGAATCGGATTAGGGTTTCGAAATCCTAGAAGACCTCAATCTCAAAGCAAGATATTCGACTCTGAATCAAACACTAATATCACGGATTTAAGGAGAAAACAATTGGATTTTAGTGCAGCAATAAGGACAAAATTTTTTTTTTTAATGGATTGAAAAAGAAAACAAAAAAAGGATAGGCAAACCGAATGAACCTAGGCTCTAATACCAACTGATACGAACCACGCCAACAACGTGACAAAACCCATTACCAAATCTGGAAACAACGAATCCAAGATCTTTCAAGTTTGATGGAAACCGTGACCCGTTACTTAGCAAAGCAAGAACCTTGGTATGGTGAAGACACCACAAATGGGTATGGAGAATCCATTTGATAAGTCAATTTGAATGCCACAAGGAATCCGTGATAAGTTCGGATAAGTTTTTTCAAGAACTCAAGAAGAATAACTCTCAATATGAATAAACATCAAAAACTACTTTCATAATCTGAAAATCAGCCTTATAAAGTCGAAATTAAAATTTATAAAATTCCTAATCTATCCTTAATGAAAAACACGCCTAAAAACCCTAGGAAGGAATCAGATTTGACTCATTTACCACCTATAATAAAATCTAAACAAAGATACTAAAATTCAAATTTTAAACTGAAACTTAATACTATAATAGGATTACAAAGAAATCAAATCTTGATCAGATCTTCTAGACTTCTAGAATCTTGTTTTGAATCTTGAATTTCTTGAAATCTTGAAAACGTAATCCTGACTTGATTCTTTGTTAGAAAACACACCCACATCAGCTTGGAACCCCCTTACACGTGTATCCTGGAATGGACATGCAAGTTAGCCACGTAATGGCTCAATGGACATGTATAGCTAGCTGATTGGCTCTCTTTCGGATCAACTTTGATGAGTAAAACCAGTGTCTGTTCACCCTCAGTAGTGAACACACTCTCTTCTTGTTGTAGAACTTTACGGACTAAGTTATTCAGCTCTTCTTTGAATCTTTTAGCTCGAGCCTTCGTCACCGGATCAATTGGAACTTGAATTGGTTTGTGAGTATTCCTTACAGCCTTGATGTCCTCATCAAAATGAAGCTGAGGGAAAAATACAAAAATTGGATTGTAATTGTAGGGTTTCAACCAGGACACCAAACATACTATAATTGTAATTGATCAGATATGATTTAATTTCTTTTATTTTGAGAATATCTACAATCAACAATCATTCTTGTATCATGTACTGCCATAAGTTTTCTTACCTACAGCATAAACATAAATTATGAGCTTTCGCTCAGCAAGCACAACTATTGATCCGCAAAACATTTCATAAAACGTAAGGCATGAATTTCTTATGCTTTCATTATGCTGTCTTATCTTAACATAATTTTAGGGCCCTTACATAACATAAGTGTACGTACCGTGATATGCTGTCATAGAGTGGTTGGGGCGGCCAACCCTGTTCAACTAAAACCATGGACCAAACCCGACCTAGTGTGGGTCGATACGACACAAGGCAACTTACTTGCCATCATACTTGAAAGTTTTTCTTTAACTTGTTCTTCCTTTAACTTAATGGAAAATCAATTCATATAAATAGTTTCTTACTCGAAATTAAATTCTTATTCTTACCGAGTGACTTATCTTTAATGAGCATGCTTCATGATATCATATCATTAATCATAACATAAATATCATAGCTTAAATCATCATAACATAAACATCATAACCTAAATCATAACATAACATCATAACCTAAATCATGACATAACATCATAACCTAATATCATAACATAACATCATAACCTAATATCATAACTTAAATCATCATATCATAAGCATCATAACCTAAATCATAACATAACATTATAACCTAAATCATAACATAAAACTTCATAACATACATCATATGTATATCATCATAAGCTTGGAAACATACAAGCAGGAAAACATTTTTCGTTTATGCTGTAGGCAGAGTCGTACTTACCAGTTACACTAAACCTTGAATTTAAATGCTCCACCTAAACTGGTTGTTTTCCTGTTTCCAAGTAAATCATAGGATAAGAATCATCCTATCATAGTATCATAAGTAATTCTAATCGCTATCTAATTGTATAATAATACATCAACTTTAAAACTTAACTTCCTTTTCGAATTATAGTAAAACTCTAAAATTCTGAAAACTGTGTCTGGAACCAATTCATTAATTTGGTCTTTTTCTTACAATTCTGTTTTAAATTTGAAAAAGTTTTTTTCATAAAAGTTGTAGATCTTGAAGTTTCCTACAACTTTTGTTTTTAACTCAAAATTCAATTCTGTCTGTAACCTACTTGTTTCATCCTTTTAAAAATTTTCGACCATATTTACTGACCCTAAAATTGGTCTCGGGTTTCTGTAAAAATGAAGGTCTTAAATGCCTTATTTCTAAAAACTGTCCATGTTAGTCCCTAGGATTTTCCCTTTTCTACAACTTTACAGTTTTGACTTTTTCCAAATTCGGCCTCTAAAGGCCTCAAAATCTTATTTCCAGAAAAACTGTCCAGTTACAAACCCTAATCAAGTATATCAAAACCCTTGTGCATGGAACTTAACAAAAATGAACTCATGCTCATACATATTGAACATACATTTAAATCTTAACTAAAACTTGAATGAAGAACTAGAGGATAAAAAGATTTATCTCAAGTTCCACGGATATAGATCTAGACTAGGTTTTTGAAATTTTCTTCACACTAATCCAACATCAAACCAAAATCTCTCTCTCACTTTCTTCTCTCTTTTTTAAATTCAGCCTTACAAGGGCCGGGGGGGGGGGGGGGGGGGAACTAGATGAGCTGCTTATTTAAGTTCACTAACAAAATGGAATGAATCCAACTTCACCTATTTATAGGTGAACCAACTTACTTCTTAAAATTGTCTAATTGTCCCTAAGAGCAAAATATTTGCTCAAGACCCCTATGTGGTGGCCGGCCAAGCTTGCTCAAAAACTAGGTTAAGCTTACTCCACAAAGCTAGGGGAATGAGGTGTCCTCTCCTTGTGAGGCCAGCCAAGTTTTGGGACATGTGGCTTGTCCTAGTTCACCAAGTAAGCCAAGCTAGGAGACTTACTCATCAAAGCTACATATGTGAGGTGTTTTCACCTTATGGTGGCCGGCCCTAGGTGGTGTGTTGTGCAAGCCCTAGCTAGCCAAGTAAGCAAGGCTATGAGCTTACTTACCAAGGCTATGAACATGATGTGTCTTGCCCTTGTGATGGCCGGCTCTAGGTGGTGAGTTGTGAAAGCCATTGCTAGCCAAATGAGCAAGGCTAGGAGGGTGTATTCATCAAGGCTAGTTTGTGATGTGTCTTGCCCTCATGGTGGCCGGTCATGGTGATGGTTTGGCAATACTTAAGTTAGCCAAGTGGACAAGGCTAGGGAAGGTTTGCTCACCAAAGCTAGTTCATGAGGTGTCTTTCCCTCATGATGGCCGGTTCTTAGGAGGTTCCAAATGACAAACTTCTTGCTTGATGATGAATCACATGTAGCCAAGTAAGCAAAGCTACCTTGCTTACTAAGCAAAGCTAGGTTATGAGGTGTCAACCTCTCCTAGCAACACCTATTTCCTTATTTGCTTACAAGTCCTTAAAAGTACAAAAATTATTTACATACCACATGAGGTGGCCGGCCATAGAATGCCAAATGTAAAAGTTGGTTAGTTGAATATCAAAATCTAGCCAACCAAGCAAAACTAAAGTGCTTAATCACTAAGCCTATAGCATAATATGTCAAATTTTAGTGACACTCAATTTTTCACAAATTGCAAGTACATCCTTAATAACAAGAACACTTGCTCATAGAACCATGAGGTGGCCGGTTCTAGTAAGTTCATGTGGAAGGATAGGATTGGTCCAATTGAAATCATCAAATCCTAACTTTTTTTTTTTGGTCTTCCAACTAGGTTAACGAAACATATAATTGATCATTAGCTTAGTTGGACTTGAAAACTCAACAAGAAAAGTCCATAGCTTCCAAATTTATAAATTTACTTATAAACTCAAAATTTTCTCAAAATTACACATTGGTCCCTAAAGGCAAAAATATTTGCACTTTAGTCCTTATAAGGTGGCCGGCTAAGATGAAGCTACTAAGCATCCATTTCTTACTTAATTATCGCCTTAAAGACACTCTTAATTTCTAAAAATCAACGATCATGAACTTTTCTTAAATTTGCATACTGGTCCCTAAACATAAAATATTTACATTTTGGTCCCTGTAAGGTGACCAATAGTGGTAATGACACTTGTCATACAATTAAAGACGAGGTGTCATCTTATAAGGCCTCGTTTGGCTTACCTCCTAAATGCAGTCCATTTTCATACTGACAGAGATATTCATATACTGTTTTCAACTGTTAACAGTATAATTGTACTGGACCATTATCCAGAATTTATCTGAACTGCATATAGGATTTTCCTAAAACTAGAAACTACCAACATATAATCATAAATCATAAATTTGCCTTTTTAACAAAAGGTCTTAAACTTGCATGAGTAAATTATCGAATCTTTCAACAAAAGATTCAACAAATTTTCTTATAAAACAAGACAAACATATCACATAAACATACCTAACACAAACTTTGATTCTTAATAAAAGAAATCATAAACTTATAAAAAGTTAGTTATTACATTCTACCCCTCTTAGATATTTTCGTCCTTGAAAATCACAACAAGTAGGGATAGTTTCTTCTCATTTCTTCTTCAAGTTCCCACGTTGCTTCTTCAACGTTATGATTCTGCCATAACACCTTAACCATCGGAATGATTTTGTTTCTCAAGACCTTTTCTTCCCGATCTAGAATCCGGATTGGCTTTTCTTCATAAGTCAAATCCGTCTGCACTTCAATTGGTTCTTGATTTAACACATGGGAAGGATCAGATACATACTTTTTTAACATTGAAACGTGAAAAACATCATGTACAGAAGCCAATGCTGGCGGCAAGGCAAGCTTATAAGCTACTTTCCCAATCCTTTCGAGGATTTCAAACGGACCTGTGTATCTTGGACTAAGTTTTCCCTTCTTACCAAACCTCATAATTCCCTTCATTGGAGCAATCTTAAGGAAAACAGAATCTCCAACTTGAAATTCTAAGGGTCTTCGACGTTTATCAGCATAACTTTTATGCCGACTGAAAGCTACGTCGTGTCATTGCTTAATCATCTTAATATCTTCTGAGGTTTTTCTAATGAAATCTGTAGTTTGAAGTTGCTTCTGTCCAACTTCTTGCCAATGGATGGGAGATCGACATTTCCTTCCATATAACGCTTCAAATGGAGCCATACCAATTGAAGCGTGATAATTGTTATTATGAGAAAATTCGATCAAGGGTAACTTCTGATCCCAATTTCCTTTGAAATCCAAAACACATGACCTTAACATATCTTCTAGTGTTTGGATAGTGCGTTCCGATTGTCCATCCGTCTGAGGGTGAAAAGCAGTACTGAATTTCAACTTTGATCCCATAGCTGAATGAATACTTTTCCAAAATCGAGAGGTAAAATGCCCATCTCTATCTGAAATAATGGATTTAGGCACTCCATGAAGCCTAACGACCTGAGATACATAAATTTCAGCCAATTTCTCGACTAAAAAGGTGGCTTTAATGGCAATGAAATGGGCTGATTTGGTTAATCTATCCACAATTACCCAAATCATGTCATTCCCACTTGTGGTTCTGGGTAATCCAACTATAAAATCCATAGTAATTTGTTCCCATTTCCATTATGGGAGCTCGATTTTCTGAAGATCTCCGCCAAGTTGTCGGTGTTCAACCTTAACTTTCTGACAAGTTAGGCGTTTTGACACATAATCAGCAATTTCCTTCTTCATATTTGGCCACCAAAAATTTTCCTTGAGGTCTTTGTACATCTTAGTAGCTCCAGGATGAACTGAGTATGGCGTTTCATGCGCTTCAGACATGATCTGTTTTCTAAGAAATTCAAAGTCAGGAACGCAAATCCTTCCTTTGAAAAGAATTAGCCCATTCTTAGTCATCTTAAATTCTCCGCCTTCTCCACCAAGAAGTTCTGTTTTTAGCAAAAAGGAATCCTTTCCTTGATAAAACTTAATGGATTCTAGGAGATTGGACTGAAGAGTCAACACAGCCAATTTCCCAGTTATCATTTCCAGTTTGAAATCAGAAATCTCTTTTTGAAGCGGCTTGGACAACATTCCAATAGACATTAGCGTGCCAAAAGATTTCCTACTTAAAGCATCCGCTACCCTGTTTGCTTTTCCAGAGTGATAGAGAATCTCGCAATCATAATTCTTTACGAGCTCTAGCCATCTGCGCTGCCTCATGTTAAGCTCCTTTTGGGTAAAGATGTATTTAAGACTTTGATGATCGATAAAAATCTCACATCTATTCCCATACAGGTAATGTCTCCAAATCTTCAATGCAAAAACCACCGCTGCAAGCTCCAGATCGTGCATAGGATAGTTCCATTCATGATCCTTTAATTGACGTGAAGCATAAGCGACCACATTTCTTTTTTGCATAAGGACAGCCCCTAATCTAGTCTTAGAAGCGTCGCTAAAAATAACGAAGTTTCCTGCATCAACGTCAGGAATTACTAACACCGGTGCACTCGTAAGCTTCCTCTTAAGTTCTTGAAAACTTTCTTCACACTTCTGTGTCCATTCAAACTTTCTCCCTTTCTTCGTAAGGGCTGTAAGTGGGGCCGCTATCTTGGAGAATCCTTCAACGAAGCGTCGGTAGTATCCAGCCAAACCTAGAAAGCTTCGTATCTCGGTAACGCTTTTGGGTACTGGCCAGGTACTAACAGGTTCTATCTTCGCAGGATCTACAGAAATTCCTTCTTTTAGAACCACGTGTCCTAAAAAATGCACTTTCTCCAACCAAAATTCACATTTTGTGAATTTGGCATAGAGTCGATTCTGTCTTAATGTTTCCAAAACCGTTCTAAGATGCTGCTCATGTTCCTTCATGGACTTTGAGTAGATCAAAATATCGTCGATGAAGACGATAACAAATTTATCTAAATACTCTTTGAACACCCTGTTCATAAGATCCATAAAGGCAGCTAGTGCAGTAGTCAATCCAAATGGCATGACTAGAAACTCATAATGCCCATAACGTGTTCGAAATGCCGTCTTAGAAATATCTCCCTCCTTGAATCTGAGTTGATGGTAGCTTGAACGCAAGTCAATTTTCGAAAATACCAGTGCTCCCCTGAGTTGATCAAAAAGATCGTCAATTCTCGGAAGAGGGTATTTATTTTTAATCGTGATCTTGTTCAGCCCACGATAGTCGATGCACATTTGTAACGATCCATCCTTCTTTTTGACGAATAGTACTGGTGCTCCCCATGGGGAATGGCTTTGTCGGATGAATCCCTTATCCAACAATTCCTGTAACTATACTTGGAGTTCCCTGAGCTCGACTGGGGCCATACGATAGGGTGCTTTTGAAATTGGTGCAGCTCCTGGTAATAATTCTATCTCGAAAGCAATTTCTTGCTCAGGAGGAAGTCCTGGTAAGTCTTTTGGAAAGACATCAACATATTCCTTGATAATAGGAATTTCTTCCGGCTTTAACTCCATTTCTTGCTATTTGTCCACCATGTTGGCTAAATATCCTTGACATCCATTAGCCAACATTTCCAAGCCTTCATTGCCGAAACTAGCCGGGTTGATGAGCTCTTAGATTGGCCGTGAAAATTAAATTCTTCTTCACCGAAAAGACTAAACGTAACACAACGCTTTCGACAATCAATCTTAGCATTGTACTTATCTAAGAAATCCATTCCCAGGATAACATCGAAATCCTGAAGCTTAATCGCAATCAGGTCTACATATAATTCTTTACCACACATGACTATCAGACATTTCGCATCCAGGAGTCAGACAATAAAATCTCTCCCGATGGAAGAGAGGTTCTAAAAGGTTGCCTTAAGTTTTCTACACCTCTTTCTAATTTCTGGGCATACTCCATTGATACAAACAAATGAGTTGCACCAGAATCAAACAAAACAAATGCATCATAAGCGGCTATAGAGATCTGACCTGTTACCACATTAGAGGTTCCAGCTTCAACATCCCCTTTGGTGTATGCATAAATCCTAGCTTGGGGTTCGGGAGCCTCAAGTCTTCCTTGTACAATCGAAGGACCTTCGATCTTTGCTTGCACCGCATGCAGTTGTCGGTTTGGATTTCTATTCTGGTATTGAGGGTTCTGGTTCTGGCAATTGGAGGTGCAACTCCTCGCATAATGGCCTTCCTTGCCACAAAGGTAGCAAGCATTCGTTCCCAACCTACACACACCTAGGTGTTTCTTTCCGCATTGAGGACACACAGGAAAGTTGTTGTTATTACCCTCATTCCCACGGTTGTTCTTCTTTTGAGGGTAATTCCTCTGTTGGCCCTGGCCCATAGCATTCCCTTTCCTCTTATTCTTCCAGAACTGTTTGAAATTTTGGCCAGAATTACCAGTCTGGCTTTTTGAGTTCGATTCCTGATTTTGTCTAGACTGCGACTGTTTCTCCCCAGTCTTTTCTTCTCTTTTAGAGTTAAATATCTGAGCCCTCGTTTCCTTATCTTGGTTAATCCAGTACTCGGCTCTCAAGGACCGACTTTTGCAATTCGCTACAAGGGTAGGAGGGTTACTTCCAGCACTAACTTGCTTAGAAATGTCCGTTCGGAACATTTTCATCATCCTTCTTACTTTCTCTGATTCGTTCGACACCAGTTCCGGACATAAACGAGCAAGCTATTCAAACTTCTGGACTGCTTCCAGCACCGACATCGATCCTTGCTTAAAGCTATTGAACTCGTCTTGTTGAGCCGCAGGAGTTTCCAGATATAATACATTGATCTAAACTCGATTACGAAATCTTGCCATCTCATGTTTTGCAACATTTCTACGCATCTGAACCATCATCCACCAATGACACGTATCCTTCTTTAATGCAAAAGAGGCACAAAGGACTTTCTCCTGTTCTGTAAGTCCCATAAAATCCAAAATCACTTGAATATCGATTAGCCAATTATCCGCTACTATCGGGTCTGTGGTTCCTTCAAATTCAGGCACGTTCATTCGCCTAAACCGCTCATACAATAAATCCTCCCTAATTAAGGGTGGATTCCTCTGCAGCCCTGCGGGTGCTAACGGAACTTCTTGATGAACTTCTGGTACCTGAGGCACTACTAGGAGTAAGGGGTTATTTTGCGGTGGAACTTCGTTAGCTTGAGGTGCTTGATTTAGTTGGGCTACTTGTTCCCGAAGCTGGTTCGTCTCCTGCTGTTGTTCTCGCAATTGCCATTGCAAGGTAGCTACTATGTTCGCAAGATCAGGTTCTTGCGGAATTAGGTTCGCTCGGGTACGCGAACGTGACATCTTCTATTTCTTATCTAATCACGATAAAGATATTGTTATACTTCAAATATATTTTCGTTCATTCATATCTCATCATAAATTTTTATCATGAACAATACTTATTCATCATATCATATCATTACTATATCTGATGATAACATAATCATATCATAGATCGTAGCATATCTTACATAAACATATCTTATTCATATTATTGCATACATATCTTACATATTCTATCCTTGTTCTATATACAAATTCAAACATTAGATGGAAATGTCTATCACTTATCCATCGTACATATATACTATCCTATGTCTAAATTATCTACTCTGACGTTATATCAGAGAATACATCCCAGTCCTCATCAACAAACAAGATTTCTTCTAGATCATCCTCTATATTTATTTCTTCATCTTCCATGTTGTTTTCAGGGGGATCCTCGAGAGCCTCGGGTTTGTCTGGAAATTCTTCAGGATCCATATTATCATCATCTGCACCATTTGTAGCCTCTTGCGGAGGAATCTCCTGAAGTGGTATCGTGGGAATAGGGTCTTCTGGCAATACTGGACCCCATTGGAAGGGTGGCACTTCCACATCGTTTTCATTGACTGGCACCTGAATGTTGTTCTCTACCAGAGCATCCGCCTGAACCATATGAGCTATTAATTCAGCTTCCATGATGTCATTAATCATGTGTTCCAAAGTCATTCCTATCGTTGGTGGCTGAACATGTTCCCTGACGTCGGGAGGTAAACCCTCCCTAAGCAGTTGTTGTGTCCGCATCTCAGGGTTACCTAAATCTGGAATATGAGGCAACATAGCCTCCTGAAATCGTCTGCAGTAATGGCCCAGAGATTCGCCCGTATAGGCATGCCAGCCATAAACATAGTTTAGGTATCGTACGAGATTCATATCACGATAAATTTCTGGATCTCGATTGTGCATGTCAGCGTCCTCCTCCAATGGAGGTCCAAAACGACTAATCATTAAGTTCCGAAAATTTTCCAATGATCCTCCTTGTAACTCCTGTTCTCCAAAAGTTCTCCACCATAACCTCGCATCAACTGCTAGACATCGACTGGCTAGCGATACTTGTAAGTGTGCCTGAATATGACATATTTGAAATATAGATTCTATGTCATGAAGCCAAGCTGCTAGGGACACGGTTCGTCTAGTTCCATCGAATATCAGCGGGGACATCATAAAGAACGCATAAGCCGCACCAAGATCTTCATCCATTATTCTTGGATCTAAATCATACAAATTCTTATAAATTAATTTTACATATACCAAGTTTTATTTTTAACTTACAATGACTGTGGCGTCGGCAAGAATACTGTGAAACCGGAAGGCAGGAAACCTTTGTTCTGATACCAACTCTGTAACGACCCGCCTAATGTAGGCCGTTACCATACTTATACTTACTTACTTGATAACTTACTTAACAATATGCAAAAATCGGGATAAATTTTTTTTTTATACAAACGATATATCACTTTGAAATTGGAATTACTCGCAGTAATCACTTACATATATATATATATATGTACATAAACTTATTTACTTATCATAGTCTTATACATAGGTACAATATAATCAAAATAAGCATAGCGTAATTTAACAGAATGCGTAGCAGATCTCAATCCCACAGTTTCACAGTTTTGCATTGCCACGCTCCACCGTCTTGTATCATGTACTGCCATAAGTTTTCTTACCTACAGCATAAACATAAATTATGAGCTTTCGCTCAGCAAGCATAACTATTGATCCGTAAAACATTTCATAAAACGTAATGCATGAATTTCTTATGCTTTCATTATGCTGTCTTATCTTAACATAATTTTAGGGCCCTTACATAACATAAGTGTACGTACCATGGCGCGCTGCCATGGAGTGGTTGGGGCGGCCAGCCCTGTCCAACTCAAACCATGGATCAAACCCGACCTAGTGCGGGTCGATACGACACAAGGCAACTTACTTGTCATCATACTTGAAAGTTTTTCTTTAACTTGTTCTTCCTTTAACTTAATGGAAAATCAATTCATATAAATAGTTTCTTACTCAAACTGAATTCTTATTCTTACTGAGTGACTTATCTTTAATGAGCATGCTTCATGATATCATATCATTAATCATAACATAAATATCATAGCTTAAATCATCATAACATAAACATCATAACCTAAATCATAACATAACATCATAACCTAAATCATAACATAACATCATAACCTAATATCATAACTTAAATCATCATATCATAAGCATCATAACCTAAATCATAACATAACATCATAACCTAAATCATAACATAAAACTTCATAACATACATCATATGCATATCATCATAAGCTTGAAAACATACAAGCAGGAAAACATTTTTTGTTTATGCTGTAGGCAGAGTCGTACTTACCAGTTACACTAAACCTTGAATTTAAATGCTCCACCTAAACAGGTTGTTTTCCTGTTTCCAAGCAAATCATAGGATAAGAATCATCCTATCATAGTATCATAAGTAATTCTAATCGCTATCTAATTGTATAATAAAACATCAACTTTAAAACTTAACTTCCTTTTCGAATTATAGTAAAACTCTAAAATTCTGAAAACTGTGTCTGGAACCAATTCATTGATTTGGTCTTTTTCTTACAACTCTGTTTTAAATTTGAAAAAGTTTTCTTCATTAAAGTTGTAGATCTTGAAGTTTCCTACAACTTTTGTTTTTAGCTCAAAACTGAATTCTATCATTAACCTGCTTGTTTCATCCTTTTAAAAATTTTCGACCATATTTACTGACCCTAAAATTGGTCTCGGGTTTCTGTAAAAATGAAGGTCTTAAAAGCCTTATTTCTAAAAACTGTCCATGTAAGTCCCTAGGATTTTCCCTTTTATACAACTTTATAGTTTTGACTTTTTCCAAATTCGGCCTCCAAAGGCCTCAAAATCTTATTTCCAGAAAAACTGTCCAGTTACAAACCCTAATCAAGTATATCAAAACCCTTGTGCATGGAACTTAACAAAAATGAACTCATGTTCATACATATTGAACATACATTTAAATCTTAACTAAAACTTGAATGAAGAACTAGAGGATAAAAAGATTTACCTCAAGTTCCACGGATATAGATATAGACTAGGGTTTTGAAATTTTCTTCACACTAATCCAACATCAAACCGAAATCTCTCTCTCACTTTCTTTTCTCTTTTTTAAATTCGGCCTTACAGGGGGGGGGGGGGGAAACTAGAGAATGAGCTGCTTATTTGAGTTCACTAACAAAATGGAATGAATCCAACTTCACCTATTTGTAGGTGAACCAACTTACTTCTTAAAATTGTCTAATAGTCCCCAAGAGCAAAATATTTGCTCAAGACCCCTATGTGGTGGCCGGCCAAGCTTGCTCAAAAACTAGGTTAAGCTTACTCCTCAAAGCTAGGGGAATGAGGTGTCCTCTCCTTGTGAGGCCAGCCAAGTTTTGGGACATATGGCTTGTCCTAGTTCGCCAAGTGAGCCAAGCTAGGAGACTTACTCATCAAAGCTACATATGTGAGGTGTTTCCTCCTTATGGTGGCCGGCCCTAGGTGGTGTGTTGTGCAAGCCCTAGCTAGCCAAGTAACCAAGGCTATGAGCTTACTTACTAAGGCTATGAACATGATGTGTCTTGCCCTTGTGATGGCCGGCCCTAGGTGGTGAGTTGTGCAAGCCATTGCTAGCCAAATGAGCAAGGCTAGGAGGGTGTATTCATCAAGGCTAGTTTGTGATGTGTCTTGCCCTCATGGTGGCCGGTCATGGTGATGGTTTGGCAATACTTAAGTTAGCCAAGTGGACAAGGCTAGGGAAGGTTTGCTCACCAAAGCTAGTTCATGAGGTGTCTTTCCCTCATGATGGCCGGTTCTTAGGAGGTTCCAAATGACAAACTTCTTGCTTGATAATGAATCACATGTAGCCAAGTAAGCAAAGCTACCTTGCTTACTAAGCAAAGCTAGGTTATAAGGTGTCAACCTCTCCTAGCAACACCTATTTCCTTATTTGCTTACAAGTCCTTAAAAGTACAAAAATTTATTTGCATACCACATGAGGTGGCCGGCCATAGAATGCCAAATGTAAAAGTTGGTTAGTTGAATCTCAAAACCTAGCCAACCAAGCAAAACTAAAGTGCTTAATCACTAAGCCTATAGCATAATATGTCAAATTTTAGTGATGCTCAAATTTTCACAAATTGCAATTGCATCCTTAATAACAAGAACACTTGCTCATAGAACTATGAGGTGGCCGGTTCTAGTAAGTTCATGTGAAAGGATAGGATTGATCCAATTGAAATCATCCAATCCTAACTTATTTTTCTTGGTTTTCCAACTAGGTTAAGCAAACTTATAATTGATCATTAGCTTAGTTGGACTTGAAAACTCAACAAGAAAAGTCCATAGCTTCCAAATTTATAAATTTACTTATAAACCCAAAATTTTCTCAAAATTGCACATTGGTCCCTAAAGGTAAAAATATTTGCATTTTAGTCCTTATAAGGTGGCTGGCTAAGATGAAGCTACTAAGCATCCATTTCTTACTTAATTATCCCCTTAAAGACACTCTTAATTTCTAAAAATCAATAATCATGAACTTTTCTTAAATTTGCATACTGGCCCCTAAACATAAAATATTTATATTTTGGTCCCTGTAAGGTGACCAATAGTGGTAATGACACTTGTCATACAATTAAAGACGAGGTGTCATCCTAGAAGGCCTCGTTTGGCTTACCTCCTAAATGCAGTCCATTTTCATACTGATATAGATATTCATATACTGTTTTCAACTGTTAACAGTATAATTGTACTGGACCATTATCCAGAATTTATCTGAATTGCATATAGGATTTTCCTAAAACTAGAAACTACCAACATATAATCATAAATCATAAATTTGCCTTTTAATAAAAGGTCTTAAACTTGCATGAGTAAATTATCGAATCTTTCAAAAAAAGATTCAACAAATTTTCTTATAAAACAAGACAAACATATCACATAAACATACCTAACACAAACTTTGATTCTTAACAAAAGAAATCATAAACTTATAAAATGTTGGTTATTACAGTCGAAACAAGGTATACCGTTGTTGAAACAAGTAATGTAGCGACATTACACGACGGTTCATGCTAGAACCGTCGTGTAATGTAGCTACATTACACGACGGTTCTACGTGTAATGAACTATGTAAAAAAAAAAATTTGGGGTTTTTTGGTGATTTCCCACGGATGGCCTAACCAGTTGTAACGACCCGCCTAACATAGGCCGTTACCATACATACTTACTTTATAACATGCGAAAATTTGGGCTAAATTTTTTTTTATACAAACGATAGATATATATGTACATATTTACTTATTTACTTATCATAACACTGAGGTCTTGTACTTAAATACAACATATTTAAGATAATCATAACATAGTTTAACAAAAAGAAACGTAACAGTTCCGGACCCACAGTTTCACAGTTTTGCATTGTCATGCTCCACCGTCTTGTATCATGTACTGCCATAAGTTTGCTGACCTACAGCATAAACATAAATTATGAGCTTTCGCTCAGCAAGCACAACTACTAATCCGCAAAATATTTCATAATAACATAATGCACGAACCATTTATGCATCCTTATTGTTTTCTTAGGTTAGCATACTTTTAGGGCCCTTACATAACATAAATGTACGTACCGTGGTGCGCAGCCATGGAGTGGTTGGGGCGGCCAGCCCTGTCCAATTCAAACCATGGACCAAACCCGACCTAGTGCGGGTCGATACGACATATAGCATCCTGCTTATCATCATACTTGAAAATATTTCTTTAACTTATTCTTGCCTTTAAGTATAGAGAAAATTCTATTTGTATTTGAAAACATTTCATACTTGTAACAGTTTCTAACTTGAAACTGGATTCTTACTCATTACCGAGTGACTTATTATTAATGAGCATACTTCGTGATGCCATAATATCAAAATATTCATCATAATAACATATAAGCTATAAAAATTCATCATCTACATATCAACATGAACTTAAAAACATACAAACTATAAATATTTATCATACACATAACAACATGAGCTTGAAGACATACAACAATAAATATTTTCGTTTATGCCGTAGGCGGAGTCGTACTTACCAGTTACACTAAACTTTGAATTTAAATGCTCCACCTAAACAGGTTATTTTCCTGTTTTCAAGAAAATCATAGGATAAGAATCATCCTATCATAGTATCATAAGTAATTCTAATTACTATCTAATTGTATTACAAAATACAAACTTTAAAACTTAGCTTCCTTTTCGAATTATAGTAAAACTCTAAAATTCTGAAAACTGTGTTTGGAACCAATTCATTGATTTGGTCTTTTTCTTACAATTCTGTTTTAAATTTGAAAAAGTTTTCCATAAAAATTGTAATTGAAGTTTCCTACAACTTTTGTCTTTAACTTAAAACTCAATTCTGTCCTTAACCTACTTGTTTCTTCCTTTGAAAATTGTTCGACCATATTTACTAATCATAGAATTGGTCTCGGGTTTTTGGAAAACCAAAGGACTTAGAGACCTTATTTTCAAAAACAGTCTATGCAGCCCCTAGGATTTTCCCTTTTCTACAACTTTACAGTTTTGACTTTTTCCAAATTCGGCCTCTAAAGGCCTCAAAATCTTGTTTCCAAAAAACTGTCCAATTACAAACCCTAATCAAGCATACCAAAACCCTAGTGCATGAAACTTAACAAAATGAACTCATGCTCATACATATTGAACATACACTTAAATCTTAACTAAAACTTGAATGAAGAACTAGAGGATAAAAAGATTTACCTCAAGTTCCACGGATGTAGATCTAGACTAGGGTTTTGAAATTTTTCTTCACACTAATCCAACACCAAAACCGAAATCTCTCTCTCACTTTCTTCTCTCTTCTTAAATTCGGCCCTACAGGGGAGAACTAGAGAATGAGCTGCTTGTTTAAGTTCACTAACAAAATGCAATGAATCCACCTTCACCTATTTATAGGTGAACCAACTTACTTCTTAAAATTGCCTAATAGTCCCCAAGAGCAAAATATTTGCTCAAGATCCCTATGTGGTGGCCGGCCAAGCTTGCTCAAAGGCTAGGCTAGGCTTTCTCCTCAAAGCTAGAAGCAAGAGGTGTCCTCTCCTTGTGATGGCCAGCCATGTGTTGGGACATGTGGCTTGTCCAAGTTCACCAAGTAAGCCAAGCTAAGAGACTTACTCATCAAAGCTATATATGTGAGGTGTTTTCTCCTTATGGTGGCCGGCCTTAGGTGGTGTGTTGTGCAAGCCTTAGCTACCAAGTAAGCAAGGCTAAAAGCTTACTTACCAAGGCTAGGAACATGAGGTGCCATCTCCTTGTGATGGCCGGTCATGGTTGATGAGTTGTGCAAGCCTTAGCTAGCCAAGTGAGCAAGGCTAGGAGGGTTGCTCATCAAAGCTAGTCCATGAGGTGTCTCACCCTCATGGTGGCCGGCCCTAGGTGATACCAATTGGCAAGCTTTCGCTTGATGATGCATCACACATAGCCAAGTAATCAAAGCTACTTTGCTTACTTAGCAAAGCTAGGTTATGAGGTGTCAAATTCTCAAAGCAACATCTATTTCCATATTTGCCTACAAGTCCTTAAGAGTACAAATTTTACTTGTATACTACATAAGGTGGCCGGCCATGGGGTGCCAAGTGAGGAATTTATTAGTTGAATCACAAAACAAAGCCAACAAAGCAAGATCAAAGTGCTTAGTCACTAAACTTATGGCATGATGTGTCAAATTTCAATGACACTCAAATTTTCATAATTGCAAGTACATCCTTAAGAGCAAAAATACTTGCTCATAAAACCATGAGGTGGCCGGTTCTAGTAAGTCCATGTGGAAGAACATGGTTGGTCAAATTTGAATCATCCAATCCTAACTTCTTTTCCTGGTTTCCAACTAAATTAACCAAACTTGTAATTGATCATTAGCTTAGTTGAACTAGGAAACTTAACTAGAAAAGTCCATAGTTCCAAAAATTTACATATTTATAAATTTACTTATAAATCCATAATTTTCTCAAAATTACACATTGGCCCCTAAAGGCAAAATATTTGCACTTTAGTCCTTATGAGGTGGCCGGCTAGGGTGAAGCTACTAAACATCCAATTCTAGCTTAGTCATTTCTTAAAATACTTTCTTAATTTCTAAAAATTAAAAATCATAAACTTTTCTTAAATTTGCATATTGACCCCTAAACATAAAATATTTACATTTTGGTCCCTATGAGGTGACCGACTGTGGTGGTGACACTTGTCATACTATCAAAGATGAGGTGTCATCCTATAAGGCCTCGTTTGGCTTATCTCCTAAATGCAGTCCATTTTCATACTGACATAGATATTCATATACTGTTTTTAACTGTTAACAGCATAATTGTACTGGACCATTATCCAGAATTTATCTGAACTGCATATAGGATTTTCCTAAAACTAGAAACTACCGACATATAATCATAAATAATAAATTTATCTTTTTTAACAAAAGGTCTTAAACTTGCATAAGTAAATTATTGAATCTTTTAACAAAAGATTCAACAAATTTTCTTATAAAACAAGTCAAACATATCACATAAAATACATAACACAAACTTTGATTCTGAACAAAAGAAATCATAAACTTATAAAAAGGTTGGTTATTACACCTGTATGTTATCTAATACACGATCCAAGATATTAACTTCATTGATCAAAGTAAAAATACATACCAATTATTACATTACAAGTTTATATATCAGAATTAATGAATTCCATTACATGGCTAGCCCATTCTCCCCTAATCAAATCCAAATCTAAGAAGTAAAAAATTCTTTACTTTCAAATAATTCAATTTCATTCAACACTATGTTCCTCATAAAACCTAAAATAAAATAACCACATTCAACACTTCCCTCTTGGAGAGGACAAGAACGGTTTGAGATTTTGGTTTTACAGTCTCGTCTCCTTCTAATCCCTTCTCCGGCCATAATGATCGTCCAATCCGATAGGGCCTAGCAAATTGGTAAAATTCAAACTAATTAATTAAGATGCATATAATTAAGATTAAAAAAAATAACATATTAAAATTGACTTACATGTTCATTAGCTCAGTAAAATCGTCTCGTTTCTTCTCTCGAAGAGGATCAAAATAAAGGATGAGGTCCTCCCATGGGTCAATGACACTGTAATAACCCGAATTTTGATGACTCTAGATTTCCTTTGAATGAGGAAAACCTAAGTCTGGATCATGATCGGAAGAGAATGATGGTATAAGTTTGAGCTCTCGGTTAACTAGCTACGAGACTCAACGATAGATTACTTAACCTAGAATGGGCGTTTTGAGAAAAACGGTATGACAAAATTTCATGATTTCATGTTGGTCAAAGTTTGACCAAGAACAGTCAAAGGTATGACTATACAGTAATGGGATAAGCAGTATGGGAAATATACTACTAAAATTGTCTTTTTGGACTAAATAACAAGAATAAGCTAAGAGACCACCCTAGAAAAATCAAGCGCACTAAGTTGGATATCAAGGGCAAAAAGGTTTGAAGAAATAAGAAAAAAAATTTTACAGTCCATTTTTACGCAGATAAATTTTGGACTACAGTCAAGCAAAACAGTACTGAATTATATTGTGTATTAGTGAACACAGTATTGGATTTATCTGTGTTAGCTTAAAATTGGACTGCTTTTTCAAAAAGTAGCCAAACGAGGCCTTAGGATGACATTACCTACCTTTTTGATTTATGATATCATCTTATTTGGATTTATGGCATCATAATTCCATGAACCAAGCCTTTAAAGACAAGTGTCTTGTTCTAGAAAATTCTTTCTTGTTCTCTGTGACGACCCGCCTAGCGCCGGCCGTTACCATACATTCTTACATAATAATATATGAAAATTTAGACAGAAAATTTTTTTTTTTTTTTTTTTATACAACTAATAAGTATTGTTTAGCTTGGAAATTTCATAATAAACATTTATATCCATACATGTGCTTATACATCACTACTTATGGCGGAAATGTGTTTTTGTACTTAAGTACAACATATTTAGCGTAGCATAATTTAACAAAAAGAAACGTAGTGATTCCGTCCCACAATTTCACAGCTTTGCCTTGCCATGCTCCACCGCCTTGTATCAAGAAATACCGCAGGGTTGCTTACCTACAGCATAAACTTAAAACATGAGCTTTCGCTCAGCAAGCACAACTATTTATCCGCAAAACATATCATGATAACATAATGCATGAACCATTTATGGTCAATTTCTGTTTTCATAAGTTAGCATAGATTTTGGGCCCTTACATAACTTAACATGAATGTACGTACCGTGGCGCGCTGCCATGGAGTGGTTGGGGCGGCCAGCCCTGTCCAACTCAAACCATGAACCAAACCCGACCTGACGCGGGTCGATACGACATATAGCATTCTGCTTATATTAAAAGTCTTGTTCTTGTCTTATTTCATACTTGAAATATTGTTTCATATTCATAACCAGTTTCTTAACTGAAACTGGGATTTCATATTTTACCAAATCGCTTATCTTTAATGAGCATACTTCGTGATGTCATAATATCAAATTATTCATCATATGAACATACATACTATAAACATACATCATATATCTCTTAACATGAACTTGAAGACATACATGCCATACATTCATTATTTCTTGCATACATACATGCCATTCGTACTTTAATATTTATCATATCTTAAAAATGTACATACATACATATCATAAATATTTCTTATACACATAACATTATAAACTTGATATCATACAGGCCATAACGTTTTATCATTCTTATATCATTATAAACTTGAAAGCATTCAACAAACAAATTTTGTTTATGCTGTAGGCGGAGTCGTACTTACCGTTACTGCGCCTTGAATCACAATCCTTCACTCAAACAGGTCGTTTTCCTATTTTCAAGAAAAATCATAGGATGAGTATCATCCTATCATAATAACATAATGATTCTAATTGCTAACAACCAATCCTAAATTTCAACTCCTTTTTGAAATTTAGGAAAAACTCTAATCATTTTGAAAATCGGGTTCCAAAACCAATTCATAAAGTTTAGTTCTTTTCTCACAAATCTGTTTCGAATTTGGAAAAGTTTTCTTCATTAAAGTTGTAGATCTTTAAGTCTCCTACAACTTTTGTTTTAACCTCAAACTTCAAATCTGCCTTTAACATGCTTATTTGTGCCTTAGAGAATTGTTCGACCAAACTTACTACTCATAATTTGGTCTCGGGTTTTCATAGAAATGAAGGTCTTAAAGGCCTTATTTTCAAAAACTGGGCACGCTTGCCCCTAGGATTTTCCTTCCTCTACAACTTTGCAGTTTTAACTTTTTTAAGATTCAGCCTCTAAAGGCCTCTAAATATTGTTTCAGAAAAACTGCTCAGATAGAGACTTAATCAAGCATACAAAAACCCTAGTGCATGTATCTTACAAAATTAAACTCTTGCTTAATCATACTAATCATTCTCTTAATTCATAAATGGAGAACTAGAGGATAACAATATTTACCTCAAGTTTCACTGATGAAATTCTTAATCTAGGGTAATTGAAATTTCTCTCACACTAAACCGAAAATCTTGTTCTAGTTTTGTTTTCTTTCTTTTCTTTCTTTTCTTTCTTTTCTTTGCTCGGCTTCTATGGCAGGATTGGGGGAGTTTGTGCTGCTCAAGGTTGTGTGTGTGTGTTGGCTAACCAAATGATACAACAGCACCTTCACCTATTTATAGATGAAGCATAAGTTTTGAATTTGCTTATCAATACCTAGAAGTATAACAATTGGCTTCTTAGTCCTTAGAGGAAGGCAATTTGAATTTGTTTCCTTGAAGGGTGGCCGGTCACCCTTGTGCTTCTCATGCCACTAACCTGAGACGACCCGCTTAGCGCCGGCCGTTACCGTACATTCTTACATAATAATATATGAAAATTTAGACAGAAATTTTTTTTTTTTTTTTTTTTTATACAACTGACAAATATTGTTTAACTTGGAAATTCCATAATAAACAATTATATCCATACATATACTTATACATAATTACTTATAGCGGAAATGTGTTTTTGTACTTAAATACATCATATTTAGCGTAGCATAATTTAACAAAAAGAAACGTAGTGATTCCGTCCCACAGTTTCACAGCTTTGCCTTGCCATGCTCCACCGCCTTGTATCAAGAAATACCGCATGGTTGCTTACCTACAGCATAAACTTAAAACATGAGCTTTCGCTCAGCAAGCACAACTATTTATCCACAAAACATATCATGATAACATAATGCATGAACCATTTATGGTCAATTTCTGTTTTCATAAGTTAGCATAGATTTTGGGCCCTTACATAACTTAACATGAATGTACGTACCGTGGCGCGCTGCCATGGAGTGGTTGGGGCGGCCAGCCCTGTCCAACTCAAACCATGAACCAAACCCGACCTGACGCGGGTCGATACGACATATAGCATTTTGCTTGTATAAAAAGTCTTGTTCTTGTCTTATTTCATACTTGAAATATTGTTTCATATTCATAACCAGTTTCTTAACTGAAGCTGGGATTTCATATTTTACCAACTCGTTATTCTTTAATGAGCATACTTCGTGATGTCATAATATCACATTTCTCATCATATGAACATACATACTATAAACATACATACATGAACTTGAAAACATACATGCCATACATTCATCATTTCTTGCATACATACATGCCATTTCGTACTTTAGTATTTATCATATTTTAAAAATGTACATACATACATATCATGAATATTTCTTATACACATAACATTATAACTTGATATCATATAGGCCATAACGTTTTATCATGCTTATATCATTATAAACTTGAAAGCATTCAACAAACAAATTTTGTTTATGCTGTAGGCGGAGTCGTACTTTTCTCACAAATCTGTTTTCAAGTTTAGTTCATAAAGTTTAGTTCTTTTCTCACAAATCTATTTCGAATTTGGAAAAGTTTTCTTC
The DNA here is from genome assembly GCA_038430175.1 of Ficus hirta. Classification (NCBI taxonomy): domain Eukaryota; kingdom Viridiplantae; phylum Streptophyta; class Magnoliopsida; order Rosales; family Moraceae; genus Ficus; species Ficus hirta. The sequence continues at coordinate 3,501,711 of CM076586.1, read as the reverse complement.
ATTAAAATTGTAGATCTTTAAGTCTCCTACAACTTTTGTTTTAACCTCAAACTTCAAATCTGCCTTTAACATGCTTATTTTTGCCTTAGAAAATTGTTCGACCAAACTTACTGCTCATAATTTGGTCTCGGGTTTTTATAGAAATGAAGGTCTTAAAGGCCTTATTTTCAAAAACTGGCCGCGCTGGCCCCTAGGATTTTCCTTTCTCTACAACTTTGCAGTTTTAACTTTTTTAAGATTCGGCCTCTAAAGGCCTCTAAATATTGTTTCAGAAAAACTGCTCGGATAGAGACTTAATCAAGCATACAAAAACCCTAGTGCATGTATCTTACAAAATTTAAACTCTTGCTTAATCATACTAATCATTCTCTTAATTTATAAATGAAGAACTAGAGGATAACAATATTTACCTCAAGTTTCACTGATGAAATTCTTAATCTAGGGTAATTGAAAATTCACTCACACTAAACCGAAAATCTTTTCTAGTTTTCTTTTTTTTTTCTTTTCTTTCTTTTCTTTGCTCGGTTTCTATGGCAAGGTTGAGGGAGTTTGTGCTGCTCAAGGTTGTGTGTGTGTGTTGGCTAACCAAATGATACAACAGCACCTTCACCTATTTATAGATGAAGCATAAGTTTTGAATTTGCTTATCAATCCCTAGAAGTATAACAATTGGCTTCTTAATCCTTAGAGGAAGCCAATTTGAATTTGTTTCCTTCAAGGGTGGCCGGTCACCCTTGTGCTTCTCATGCCACTAACCCAAGCTAGGGTTGCTTACTCATGTGGCCTAGGGACCATGAGGTGTCCCTTCCTTGGTGTGGCCGGCCTTAGGTGTAAGTGGTGTAAGCCTTTGCTTGCCAATAAGCAAAGCTAGTAAGCTTACTAAGCTTGCCTAAGTGCCTTAGGTGTCAAACTCTAAAGGAGTTCAAGAAATCAATCTTTGGTAATTTAGGCAATAGTCCTTGAAGCCAAACTATTTTTCTCCTTGGTCCCTATGTGTTGGCCGGCCATGCTTCACCCAATTTGCCAAGCAAGCTAAGCTAGGGTTGCTTGCTCATCAAGGCTACATTTGAGGTGGCACTTCCTTGGTGTGGCCGGTCCTAGGGTGAGGTGTGCAAGGCTTGGCTTGCCAAGAAGGCTAGGCTAGGTAACCTAGGGTGTTGGCTCATCAAAGCTAGGCCAAGGATGTGTCTTTCCCTTGGGTGGCCGGTCATGGTGTGGTCTTGGCTTGCCAAATAGGTGAAGCTAGGCTTGCTTATTCACCAAGGCTAGACCATGAGGTGTCTAACCAAGGTGATGGCCGGTCATGGTGTCAACTTAGCAAGATCTTGGCTTGCCAAGTGTGTAGAGCTAAGCACTCTTACTCATCAAGGCTAGGTTTTTTGAGGTGTCACACTCTTGAGGTGGCCGGCCCTTGGGTGGTGGCTTAGTGTGCAAGCCTTGGTTTGCTTGCTCACCAAGGCTACACCATGGTGTGTTACTTCCTTGGGTGGCCGGCCTTTGGTGCCTAAGTGTGCAAGCCTTGGCTTGCCAAGGGTGCAAGGCTAGGGTGTGACTTAGCCAAGCTAGAATCTAGGGTCCCTTATCCTTAGGTGGCCGGTTTTTGGTGTAACCAAGTGACACAAATGCTAATTGTTCTTAACACAAAATCAACCAACTAAATTAAAGTGTTAAAACACTAAACTTAGGGTATGATTTGTAAACTTTTATTAACACTTAAAATCTTCTAATTTGCATAATCTTTTTCAAGAACAAGATTACTTGCTCAACAAGCCATGACGTGGCCGGTTCCTATGATGACACATGGCATAATGGGATTGGTTCAAGCTAGAGTTTTCAAAAACAAACTTAACTTGTCATCCTTGATTTCCAACCATACTAACTAAACCAAAAATGGGTCATTGACTTAATTGAACTAAGAAACTTTACTTAAAAAGTCCCTGGTTCAAAAATTTACATAATTGCTTATAAGTTTACAATTTTCTTCAAAATTGCACATTGGCCCCTAAAGGCAAAATATTTGCACTTTAGTCCCTATGACTTGGCCAATTTTTTTGGTTAAGCCTTTAAACATCAAATTTTTACTAAATCCGTCCTTAAAAGACTTTTTAGCTACAAAATCATAAACTTTTCTTAATTTGCAAATTGACCCCTAAACATAAAATATTTGCATTTTGGTCCCTGTGAGGTGACCAATCATAGTAATGACACTTGTCATCAGAGGTGTCATCCTTAAAGGCCTGGTTTGGCTTATCTCCCAAATGCAGTCCATTTTTTAAAATAACATAAAATCATAAAGCATAAACTTACACCTTTTCTTTTTTACAAAAAGGTCTTAAACTTGCATAACTAACTTATTTGAATCTTTTAACTAAAGATTCAACAACTTTTCATAGAAACATATCATACATATAGCATAAACAAACTTTGATTCTTAATAAAAAGAAATCATAAGTTTACAAACAAGTTGGTCATTACATAACCCAAGCTAGGGTTGCTTACTCATGTGGCCTAGGGACCATGAGGTGTCCCTTCCTTGGTGTGGCCGGCCTTAGGTGTAAGTGGTGTAAGCCTTTGCTTGCCAACAAGCAAAGCTAGCAAGCTTACTAAGCTTGCCTAAGTACATTAGGTGTCAAGCTCTAAAGGAGTTCAAGAAATCAATCTTTGGTAATTTAGGCAATAGTCCTTGAAGCCAAACTATTTTTCTCCTTGGTCCCTATGTGTTGGCCGGCCATACTTCACCCAATTTGCCAAGCAAGCTTAACTAGGGTTGCTTGCTCATCAAGGCTACATTTTGAGGTGGCACTTCCTTGGTGTGGCCGGTCCTAGGGTGAGGTGTGCAAGGCTTGGCTTGCCAAGGAGGCTAGGCTAGGAAACCTAGGGTGTTGGTTCATCAAAGCTAGGCCAAAGATGTGTCTTTCCCTTGTGTGGCCGGTCATGGTGTGATTTTGGCTTGCCAAATAGGTGAAGCTAGGTTTGCTTATTCACCAAGGCTAGACCATGAGGTGTCTAACCAAGGTGATGGCCGGTCATGGTGTCAACTTAGCAAGACCTTGGCTTGCCAAGTGTATAAAGCTAAGCACTCTTACTCACCAAGGCTAGGTTTTTGAGGTGTCACATTCTTGAGGTGGCCGGCCCTTGGGTGGTGGCTTAGTGTGCAAGCCTTGGTTTGCTTGCTCACCAAGGCTACACCATGGTGTGTTGCTCCATGGTGGTGGCCGGCCATTGGTGTCTAGGTGTGCAAGCCTTGGCTTGCCAAGGGTGCAAGGCTAGGTGTGACTTAGCCAAGCTAGAACCTAGGGTCCCTTATCCTTATGTGGCCGGTTTTTGGTGTAACCAAGTGACACAAATTTCTAATCATTTTTAATACCAAATCAACCCACTAAATTAAAGTGTTAAAACACTAAACTTAGGGTATGATTTGTATTTTATTAAGACTTAAAATCTTCTAATTTGCATAATCTTTTTCAAGAACAAGTTTCCTTGCTCAACAAGCCATGATGTGGCTGGTTCCTATGGTGACACATGGCATAATGGGGTTGGTTCTAGCTAGAGTTTTCAAAAACGATCTTAACTTGTCATCCTTGATTTCCAACCAAACTAACTAAACTAAAAATGGGTCATTGACGTAATTGAACTTAGAAACTTTACTTAAAAAGTCCCTGGTTCAAAAATTTACATAATTGCTGATAAGTTTACAATTTTCTTCAAAATTGCACATTGGCCCCTAAAGGCAAAATATTTGCACTTTTGTCCCTATGACTTGGCCAATTTCTGTTAAGCCTTTAAACATCAAATTTTTACTAAATCCTTCCTTAAAAGACTTTTTAGCTTTCAAAATCATAAACTTTTCTTAATTTGCAAATTGACCCCTAAACATAAAATATTTGCATTTTGGTCCCTGTGAGGTGACCAATCATAGTAATGACACTTGTCATCGGAGGTGTCATCCTTAAAGGCCTTATTTGGCTTATCTCCCAAATGCAGTCCATTCGTAAAATAACATAAAATCATAAAGCATAAACTTACACCTTTTTCTTTTAACAAAAAGGTCTTAAACTTGCATAACTAACTTATTTGAATCTTTTAACTAAAGATTCAACAACTTTTCATAGAAACATATCATACATATAGCATAAACAGACTTTGATTCTTAACGAAAGAAATCATAAGTTTACAAACAAGTTGGTCATTACATTCTCCAAGGTTGATGGCCGGCCACCTCTTGCATGCCTTTTTGGTAATTTTTCAAAAATTTAGGGGTCAAATTGTAATTTTTAAAAGTTTCCCTTTTGCCTGTAAATACCCATGAGATGGGCAGATTTTTGGGGCTGAAAATTTGAGAAAGACAGCCAAACTATGGCCAAAAATTCTCTCAAAAATCCAAAGCCAAAAAGGAAGAGAAAAGAAAAGAAAGAAAAAAAAAATAGTGAGGAAGGATTTGAGCTAGGGGGTGGCCGGATTTCTTGGTGGCTGGACTTTGGTGAGGCAGCCATCAAGTGGCTGAAAAATTTTGGAGCCACTAGGCCAAGGGGAGGCCGGTTGTGGGTAATGGCAAGGAAAAGGAAAAAAATGGTTGGAACCAAGCTAGCAAACCTTGAATAGGTTAAGGTAAACCACTAAACCTCTAAGTTTTTATTAAGTTTGGAGCAAGAAATTTATGTGTATATTTCATGTGGTATGGCCGAAAATTAGGAACCCCATTTGGAGGAGGATGGCCGGTTATGGTGAAGGATCAAAGGAAAAAAAAAAAAAAAGTTTTAGACCCAAAACCGAGCACAATCCTTGGATTGATTAAGGTAATCTCCCTTTGACCCTAAGCTTTTCAATTAGAGCTTAAATTTGGAGATTTAAGTGTATTTCTATGTTTGGGATGTAAGAGCATAAGCTCATTTTCTTATTTCATGCAATGGGTTTAATGCTTATTAGGTGCTTGATTAGGGTACTAAGGTCTCAATTATGATTATGGTGCATGATTTGATAAGTATGCTTGCATGATTATTAAGATTGCGTGCATGCACATAAGGTGTTTGTGATATGTCCCTAATATGCCTAAGAAGTTATAGGTCATGCATGTTTATGTTTGAGCTAGATTAGAAGCTTGATTGATGAATGGTGATGCAAACCAAATGTTTTGCAAACCTTGGTTTGGTGCAAGAACACCCAAGGGTTTTGCTTTGCATGAAAATGTTTGAATTATGCATGGATGTATGTTTTACGTTAGAAAGTGCTGCATGACTGATATTAGACTCCCGCTGCAGGCGGTTGAGGTAGTTTGCGCGAAATAAGACGTAAACCGGACTTAACAACCGAAACTGCCAATTCGGATTCCAAACTGGCCAGTTTCGGGAAAGTGGAAATTTAAGGCTTTTAGAGGCCGAACTGGGTGAAACGTAAAACACGAAAGTTGTTCAGAAGAGTTTTTTCTAGGGGATAGCATGGACAGTTTCTCAAAATGAGGCTCCAATGGCCTCCGTTTCTATAAAAATCCGAGACTAGTCTGCCCAGACCTAGTTTACACGACCAGCCAGTTTCAAATGAAAACTGACAAGGATACATGCGGAACTGGATTTCTCGCAAAACATGAAAGTTTTAGGATTTTCTGAGAGCTAGAACTTTCGTGAAGATAACTTTTTCAAAATCGGAATGGATCTTTAAACTGACACGGTTTTATAAAGACTGTGCATGGAACAAGAAATTCCTGTACAGGATTTTCTAAAAACAGTTCGGAAAAAAATTGTATCTTTCCCAAAATCACTGTTTTGACTAGGGAAACTGTTCCAAAGGCAGTTTCCAGCCCTAAATGATTTTTACAAAGACCTATTTCAAGAATATGAATTTTATGAGTTAAGTAAACGATTTTTGAAGTTAATTTACCCAAGTTTCCAAAGAAATGGAAAATAGATTTTTAAACTAAAATTGGGTAAGCAAGATGATTATGGGTAATAACCGGAAGTAATATCCGAGTTACTGGGCCAAAGCCTAAAGCTCCAGTTTGACCCGTATAAAGTTGACCTTAGTTGACTAAAAATTGACTTTGGTTGACCAAGAGTTTGACTACAATTAACCTTAAGGGTTAGTCAAGATAACCCTAAAGGATACCAAGATTAATTAATTTGGCTAAGATATAGGGTTAATTGAAGTAACCCAATGGTTTATGAACAAGGATAAAGCCTAAGGTTGGGAAGGTAACCTAACCCTAATGGTATATATGATGATTTAGCACATAAGGTTACTATTTGTAACCCAGTAAGACATCTAGTATCGGGGACATACAACTAGGATTATGTAGGCATGTTGGTTAGATCACTAACATTCCACAATACTAATTAGAACCTCACCTATGTCCTTCAACAAGTAGGAGGGAACCTGCAGCTGTACTCAGAGAAGGAGCAGCACTACGCAGGACATAGCAAGAGAGGTAAGTACAACTCCGCCTACAGCATAGGACCTTTGTTGTGCTACCTGCTTAATGTGTTATATATGCTAAGGTATGATGTGGTACGTTATGGTATGCTAAGGTATGATATGGTATGCTATGTTATGAGGAAGTATGTTATGTTATATGTTTTAATAGTGTAACATCATGAAGCATGTTCACTAATATTGAATCACATGGTAATAACAAGACAAATAAGGTGCTGTGTCGTACCGACTTGCCACAAAGGCGGGTTTAAATGGTATGGTTCATGGTTTGAGTTGGATTGGATGGCTACCTAAACTACTCCATGTTAAACTTTGTGTTTCATGGTTTGAGTTAAAATGGACTGCCGCCTTCAACCATTCCTTGGCTATGTACCACGGTACGAGCACACATGATAAGTAACGGAATAGAACTAAGCTAAGTTATGAATCCATATTTGATTCATAAGAGGTCATAATTGGTTCATGCATAATGATATGTGTTTTGCGTCGCGGATGTAACAGTTGTACTTGCTGAGCGAAAGCTCACGTCTTACGTCTATGCTGTAGGTAAGCAACCTGCCAGCAATCTCTGATGCAATACTGTGGAAGGCTGGTGCTGCGGACTGTGAAATGTGGGATGGACACTGTCACGGATTTTAAAAAAAATATACTCTATAAAATATGTTGTAATGGAAAAGGGTTTTCATATTTTCATGATGTTTTAAGTATGAATGACAAAGTTTATGTGTGTATGGCAAGCAAGTTGCCTCTTGTGGTACCAATCCGCATTAAGTCGGGTTTGGTCTACAATTTGATTTCGATGGCCTTCAAGGAGGGTTTGAAAGTTCGGTACTCGAGTAAGTACCTATCAGTAAGTATGAGTTTGAGGATGAAGTTCAAGTTGAAAATGTTAAAATAAAGTTTAAAAGAAAAAAAAAATTTCTCCCCAATTTTCTGCAAGTTTAAGTTCAGTATGTAAGAAAGGTGACGACCCGGCGTAGGAAGTCGGGGCGTTACAGACACCCAAAATCCAATGTCTCCCTCTGTTATGTGGCACAAGATAAAGCCGTCCTTTTGGTGCGTCACACAAAAAGCTGAGAAGATTGTCGGCTCGCTCTCTCCTGCCAGCATCTTCAGAATCTGTTCTCACCGGTGAGATCAAGCTTGGAGACACAAACACAAACTTCTTAGCTTGCCCGTTAATCCTACATAGTTCCTCCAAATATCTGCATAAGCGTAAAATTGTTACTCTACCTGACATATAGAAGAATTTCCAGATAAAAAAAAATTTCAGAGATAGAATGTCGTACCTCATGTAGACTAATATACAATTCATACTGATTTCTTGTAAATTAATGAACTCATAATATCTTCAAAGCTCAGAATGACAGGCATTTCAAAAGTCATGATCGTGTATGGTATTGGGACCTCAATCTGATTACCTTGTCGCATGGAACTATGTGCATAATAAGCCAAAGGCCTCATCGCCCTATTTATGTTACTAAAGCCGAACAAAAGTTGTTGTTCTTGCGCACCTTGTTGTACCTCAGTTCGAGAGTCGATCATTTTATTTCCAACCTTTTTTTGGCATTTTTTTCTGCCAGCTGCTGGGTCAGGAACGTGACTAGGTCCTCGACTCGCCTTGTTCATACTTGTGTCGAGCTCAACTAATCTTTTAGGCCAAGCAACAAACCCATTAACAGCATCCTCCACAGTGGTTGCCTCGTACGTCGGTATAGGTAATGGTGATTTTTTTAATTTTGACACATTGATTGACACTCGCACGTTCCCTTCCCCCAGTGGAATCCCATGCACCGTATCGGTGGGAAGGCTCTCCAACCATGCTTTTCCAAACACAACAAGCAACTGTCCACCCTGCACTTCATCGAAAATATAGAGCTTACACTCCTGACTGTCGACCGGCATGGTTGGCGGATCAGAAACTCCATGTTGTTTTTCTTGGGCAGAGCAACTAGCCTTAAAGCTGTTGTGTTGGTCCACGGTTGGCACATTGTTGGGATCAACCGACGGCTCCACATCTTTGTTCCCATATAGATCACGCACCAACGCCTTTAATTCTTCTATTTCACGTCTCATTTATTGTACTTCATTGTCTTTACTCGAACTTCGATTTAGGATAAAGTACTGAGATGGCTTCACGAACTTTGATTGCCCACGGACACGCCCTTTGTGTTCGGGTCTAGATAATGCCTGCGGCAATACATCACTTATGCCAACTAATTCGAAAGTGCCTTGGCTCTCCTATGTGTTGTACTCCATCTACAAGATAATTAACAGAACTCATTTAAGCTAAAGGGTTGTAAGTATGTATAGTAGTGATGAAGAATTCATTGTTAGTTAGTAAACTTACTATCAACTCGCTAACTTTTTTACATGCTGGGTCTTTCAACTCTCCATCTGTGCCTGTCTATTGCTCTAGCCACAAACCATCTCTTCTTTCCCATTTCCCAGTCTGCTTAAACTGTAATTTAACATCGTTAGTATAAATGAGGATATAATGTTCTATAAATAGCATATGATTTAGTACGGACAAAATTTATTGACATACCTTTTCCTGGTCGAGCTTCCTATATCCGTCTCGGCCTCCTCTTGATGAGTATTCGTTGTTTGTCCTTATTTCGCTTCCACGATCAGATAGTTGTTGGAATTGTGAGGATGTTCTATACTGAACGAATTTCACCCAATCCTCTTCTTCTATATTGGGGTAGTTGTCAATAACTTTTTGCGGCCGTGTCCACACACTTTCTTCTCTTACAAATTCCTCGACCAACGTCTTGTATAGATCATGCCGAAAATTCCTTGTAGCTTCACCACATGATTTTAAACAAGTCATCCGAAAGCAATCATCCACGGTGAAAGAAGTAATAGTTTCTTTCCAAATAATCTCTTTCAATCCGTTTAAATCACGAGAGCTCCAATCTCGTATCCATATTGAAATGTGCTCTCGAGCGAGCACACCAATCCAGCTCATCAATTCGTCACCGTGCTTCCCTTCCGGTTGTCCTTTCTCGTCAAACGTGACTTGAATTCGTTCACCTCTTTTCCTTGCCATATGGACGCATTTCATTATAGTTGCCCTTCGCTTGCCATTGACAGTGGGATCCAACGGGTTTTTCCTTCGTGCTCATCCCTTTTTGGAATGTTCCATTGTATTCGTTCACCTATATTTCTTGCCAAAAATAAATAAAAAAAAAACAATTATGTCGGACCCATATAATCGAATCAATTAGTTAACTTTAACTACTAACCACACATTACATTAATTTTTTTAAATGGCGCAAAGGTGCACAAACTTATTTTGTTGGAATTTCATCAATAAAAAACAAAAAACCAGTGACGAACGTATAAACGGCTAAGTCACAGTTACGCGCGTGCTCACACTGCCACATGCCCATGCGCCCGCATGAACAAGGGCGCCAGGAGCCACCCACGGGCACCAGGTGCCCGGCGCCCCCCACTGGTGCAAAAAGGTCCCAACGGGCGCCAGGCGCCCCCCACGGGAGCGGGGGTCCAGGCGACTCCCACAGGGCGCCCCCAACGGTCACCAGAAGGCCCATAGTGGTGCCAGGTGTAATGCCCCAAAATCCACGTAGGACCAACTACGTAAACGTGGGCCGTTACCATGCTTGCTTAAACCTTAGTCTTAAATAATTAATCTTGCTCTTGAAAATTTGGGAATAAATTTTTTTCTTTCTTTCTTTTAAACTCTGAAAACTTATTTTTAAATCACAACTTGAAAACATCACATACTACTTAACTACACATAAACATCATACTTAAAATATTTGCGGAAAATCTTGCATACTTATACTGAAATGAAAAGACATTCTCAAGTCTTTAACTCCATATATACTATATAGGATAATTTACTTTTGAGATATATACATATTAACTCAAAAGAGGTTGCGGAAAATTTTGCGTAGTGGTATCCCATACCGCCTTTCACTTGCTGCATCGTCTCCATGGCCCACTAAGTAAAGCTGCAGGCATCTTACTTTTACCTACAGTATGAAATATACAAATGAGCTTTCGCCCAGTAAGTACAAACATATCTCACAAAACATTTCAAACCTCTTAAAAAAACATGTCAATCATCATGTAATTTATGCATGATCCATTTATGATTGATTTGTATGTCTTATGCTTCATTATGGACTTAATCTTGAACTTATTATCTTGTCTTAACATGTGGGCCCATAGTGTACGTACCAAAAGCGCGCAGCCTCCAGACAAAGTTAGGGTTTGCAAGACCCTAAACAGTTCTGGGAATCATAAACTTGACCCCCATGCATCAACGAGAGGTTAATAATCATAACTTGTCTTGAACATATATCCTCCTCGATCACGGGAGGGTGGTACGACACCTTGTTTGTATTTTCTTACCGTGTGATTTAACATTAGTGAACATGCCTCATGATGCCACTATATCATAACTTAACATTTACATGGCATTCTTAAAAACGTGACATTCTTGAAAATATGGCATTCTTGAAAACATGGCATTCTTGAAAACATGGCTTACTTGAAAACATGGCATTCTTGAAAACATGGCATTCTTTAAAACATATCATATATTGGAAAATAGTTTACTATTTTCCATACTGTAGGTGAGGTTTGTACTTACTTGTTATGCTATACCCTGGGTTTCGTTACTCCGGCTCAGGTTGTAACTGCAGGTTACTTCCTGCTATTAAAAAGAACATAGGATAAGGATCCTATAAAATGTTGGTGACCTATCCAATATTCTAGTTATATGTCCCTTATAAAATATCTTATTTGGTTACAATACGTAACCTTTGATGTGATAACCTTGGTCAACCTTGGTCGAACTTGGTCAACCAAAGTCAACCTCTTGGTCAACTAAGGTCAACATTCCATGGGTCAAACTTAGTCAACAAAAGTCAACTCCTCATAACTCGGGTATCCATCCCGATTATCTTCCGTTGTCATTATGTTACCAATTTTGGCTTTAAAAATCCAATTTCCTTGTCTTGGAAAATTTGGAAGTTTAATTCCAAAATCCTTTAATTAGCTTATAAAAATTCGGGGATCTTAAAATAAAGCCTCACAAATATTATTCAACACTGAAAACTGTTGTTGGAACAGTCTCCATAGTCAAAACATTGGTGTTGTGCAAAAATACAGTTTTCCTATATTGTTTTAGAAAATCCTGTGCAGGAATTTCCTGTTTCATGCACAGTTTTTTAGAAATCTATTTCTATTAAAAATCTGATTTGAATTAGAAAAAGTTGTCTTCATGAAAGTTTTAGCTTTCGAAAATCCCTATAACTTTTGTGTTTTGCAGAAAACCCAGTTCGGACTCTAACGTGCTCTTATTCCCTGTTGAACTCACCTGGCCGTGCATAAGTCCTGGGCACAGTCAGGCTCGGGTTTTATAAAAACGAAGGCCTTCGGAGCCTTAGTTTTGAAAACTGTCACATTGCCCCCTAGGAAAATCCCTTCTCTACAACTTTCATGTTTTACTTTTTGCCTAATTCGGCCTCTAAAGGCCTCAAAATTCACTTTCTATAAAGCTGCCCAGTTTTACCCGAAAACTGGCACTTTCGGTTTAGGTCAACTTTTACGTAAAATTACGTGCACACTACCTCAAACGGCTTTGGCCGTGAGCCTACGACAACATGCAGCGCTTCTAACATTCATTTGCCATTAGCATGCATTAAACCAAACCCATGCAAACCCGTGTGTCATCATGCACCAAACTTTTTGGGTTGGTTTGGCTACCATTCATCACATTCATGCTTAAACTAATCTCGTACACCATTCAAGCATTTCATACTCTATCTTAAACAAAAGGGGACATATATCAAACATCTACTAGGCATTCATGCAATTCATACTATCACACAAGCATATGATTGAAAGCATGCACTAAATCATAAATTGAGACCTTGAGACCCTAATCAAGCACATAATAAGCACTAAACCCATTGCATGAAAATAAAAGAATGAGCTTATGCTCTTACATAATCAACTTGAAAATACACATAAATTCCAAATTGATGCTCAATTAAAAAGTTTAGGGCTATGGGAGAGTTACCTTGATCAAAGCAAGGCTAGGCTAGGGTTTAGGTCCCGAAAATTCTCTCCCCCCTTGGTCCTCCAACAACCGGACTTCCACCCTCCAATGGGTACCAAAAATTTTCAAAACTTTTGCTTGGGTTTCTTGGTGAAAACCGACCACTCCTACACCAATTCCCTTGCTCTATTATTTTTTTTTTCTTCCTTTTTTTGGGTTCGGTTTTGTGAGGAAATGGGTGAGAAGAAAATTGGCAAGAGTTTGGCTTGTTTTTCCCAATTTTTGGGTCCAAAATCCGCCCCCCCCCCCCCCCCCCCCCCACCTCTATTTATAGGCTTTTTGAACTTTTCAAAATTGCTAATGTGACGACCCGCCTAGCGCCGGCCGTTACCATACATTCTTACATAATAATATATGAAAATTTAGACAGAAATTTTTTAATTTTTTTTATACAACTAATAAGTATTGTTTAACTTGGAAATTTCATAATAAACATTTATATCCATACATGTACTTATACATCACTACTTATGGCGGAAATGTGTTTTTGTACTTAAGTACAACATATTTAGCGTAGCATAGTTTAACAAAAAGAAACGTAGTGATTCCGTCCCACAGTTTCACAGCTTTGCCTTGCCATGCTCCACCGCCTTGTATCAAGAAATACCGCAGGGTTGCTTACCTACAGCATAAACTTAAAACATGAGCTTTCGCTCAGCAAGCACAACTATTTATCCGCAAAACATATCATGATAACATAATGCATGAACCATTTATGGTCAATTTCTGTTTTCATAAGTTAGCATAGATTTTGGGCCCTTACATAACTTAACATGAATGTACGTACCGTGGCGCGCTGCCATGGAGTGGTTGGGGCGGCCAGCCCTGTCCAACTCAAACCATGAACCAAACCCGACCTGACGCGGGTCGATACGACATATAGCATTCTGCTTATATTAAAAGTCTTGTTCTTGTCTTATTTCATACTTGAAATATTGTTTCATATTCATAACCAGTTTCTTAACTGAAACTGGGATTTCATATTTTACCAAATCGCTTATCTTTAATGAGCATACTTCGTGATGTCATAATATCAAATTATTCATCATATGAACATACATACTATAAACATACATCATATATCTCTTAACATGAACTTGAAAACATACATGCCATACATTCATTATTTCTTGCATAGATACATGCCATTCGTACTTTAATATTTATCATATCTTAAAAATGTACATACATACATATCATAAATATTTCTTATACACATAACATTATAAACTTGATATCATACAGGCCATAACGTTTTATCATTCTTATATCATTATAAACTTGAAAGCATTCAACAAACAAATTTTGTTTATGCTGTAGGCGGAGTCGTACTTACCGTTACTGCGCCTTGAATCACAATCCTTCACTCAAACAGGTCGTTTTCTTGTTTTCAAGAAAAATCATAGGATGAGTATCATCCTATCATAATAACATAATGATTCTAATTGCTAACAACCAATCCTAAATTTCAACTCCTTTTTGAAATTTAGGAAAAACTCTAATCATTTTGAAAATCGGGTTCCAAAACCAATTCATAAAGTTTAGTTCTTTTCTCACAAATCTGTTTCGAATTTGGAAAAGTTTTCTTCATTAAAGTTGTAGATCTTGTAGTCTCCTACAACTTTTGTTTTAACCTCAAACTTCAAATCTGTAATGACCAACTTGTTTGTAAACTTATGATTTCTTTCGTTAAGAATCAAAGTCTGTTTATGCTATATGTATGATATGTTTCTATGAAAAGTTGTTGAATCTTTAGTTAAAAGATTCAAATAAGTTAGTTATGCAAGTTTAAGACCTTTTTGTTAAAAGAAAAAGGTGTAAGTTTATGCTTTATGATTTTATGTTATTTTACGAATGGACTGCATTTGGGAGATAAGCCAAATAAGGCCTTTAAGGATGACACCTCCGATGACAAGTGTCATTACTATGATTGGTCACCTCACAGGGACCAAAATGCAAATATTTTATGTTTAGGGGTCAATTTGCAAATTAAGAAAAGTTTATGATTTTGAAAGCTAAAAAGTCTTTTAAGGAAGGATTTAGTAAAAATTTGATGTTTAAAGGCTTAACAGAAATTGGCCAAGTCATAGGGACTAAAGTGCAAATATTTTGCCTTTAGGGGCCAATGTGCAATTTTGAAGAAAATTGTAAACTTATCAGCAATTATGTAAATTTTTGAACCAGGGACTTTTTAAGTAAAGTTTCTAAGTTCAATTACGTCAATGACTCATTTTTAGTTTAGTTAGTTTGGTTGGAAATCAAGGATGACAAGTTAAGATCGTTTTTGAAAACTCTAGCTAGAACCAACCCCATTATGCCATGTGTCACCATAGGAACCGGCCACATCATGGCTTGTTGAGCAAGGAAACTTGTTCTTGAAAAAGATTATGCAAATTAGAAGATTTTAAGTGTTAATAAAAGTTTACAAATCATACCCTAAGTTTAGTGTTTTAACACTTTAATTTAGTGGGTTGATTTGGTATTAAGAATGATTAGAAATTTGTGTCACTTGGTTACACCAAAAACCGGCCACATAAGGATAAGGGACCCTAGGTTCTAGCTTGGCTAAGTCACACCTAGCCTTGCACCCTTGGCAAGCCAAGGCTTGCACACCTAGACACCAATGGCCGGCCACCACCATGGAGCAACACACCATGGTGTAGCCTTGGTGAGCAAGCAAACCAAGGCTTGCACACTAAGCCACCACCCAAGGGCCGGCCACCTCAAGAATGTGACACCTCAAAAACCTAGCCTTGGTGAGTAAGAGTGCTTAGCTTTATACACTTGGCAAGCCAAGGTCTTGCTAAGTTGACACCATGACCGGCCATCACCTTGGTTAGACACCTCATGGTCTAGCCTTGGTGAATAAGCAAACCTAGCTTCACCTATTTGGCAAGCCAAAATCACACCATGACCGGCCACACAAGGGAAAGACACATCTTTGGCCTAGCTTTGATGAACCAACACCCTAGGTTTCCTAGCCTAGCCTCCTTGGCAAGCCAAGCCTTGCACACCTCACCCTAGGACCGGCCACACCAAGGAAGTGCCACCTCAAAATGTAGCCTTGATGAGCAAGCAACCCTAGTTAAGCTTGCTTGGCAAATTGGGTGAAGTATGGCCGGCCAACACATAGGGACCAAGGAGAAAAATAGTTTGGCTTCAAGGACTATTGCCTAAATTACCAAAGATTGATTTCTTGAACTCCTTTAGAGCTTGACACCTAATGTACTTAGGCAAGCTTAGTAAGCTTGCTAGCTTTGCTTGTTGGCAAGCAAAGGCTTACACCACTTACACCTAAGGCCGGCCACACCAAGGAAGGGACACCTCATGGTCCCTAGGCCACATGAGTAAGCAACCCTAGCTTGGGTTAGTGGCATGAGAAGCACAAGGGTGACCGGCCACCCTTCAAGGAAACAAATTCAAATTGGTTTCCTCTAAGGACTAAGAAGCCAATTGTTATACTTCTAGGGATTGATAAGCAAATTCAAAACTTATGCTTCATCTATAAATAGGTGAAGGTGCTGTTGTATCATTTGGTTAGCCAACACACACACACAACCTTGAGCAGCACAAACTCCCC
Organism: Ficus hirta; assembly: GCA_038430175.1. Lineage (NCBI taxonomy): Eukaryota > Viridiplantae > Streptophyta > Magnoliopsida > Rosales > Moraceae > Ficus > Ficus hirta. The sequence continues at coordinate 3,485,611 of CM076586.1, read as the reverse complement.
CAATCCTGCCATAGAAGCCGAGCAAAGAAAAGAAAGAAAAGAAAGAAAAGAAAACTAGAAAAAGATTTTTCGGTTTAGTGTGAGAGAAATTTCAATTACCCTAGATTAAGAATTTCATCAGTGAAACTTGAGGTAAATATTGTTATCCTCTAGTTCTCCATTTATGAATTAAGAGAATGATTAGTATGATTAAGCAAGAGTTTAATTTTGTAAGATACATGCACTAGGGTTTTTGTATGCTTGATTAAGTCTCTATCTGAGCAGTTTTTCTGAAACAATATTTAGAGGCCTTTAGAGGCCGAATCTTAAAAAAGTTAAAACTGAAAAGTTGTAGAGGAAGGAAAATCCTAGGGGCCAACGTGGCCAGTTTTTGAAAATAAGGCATTTAAGACCTTCATTTCTATAAAAACCCGAGACCAAATTATGAGTAGTAAGTTTGGTCGAACAATTTTCTAAGGCAAAAATAAGCATGTTAAAGGCAGATTTGAAGTTTGAGGTTAAAACAAAAGTTGTAGGAGACTTCAAGATCTACAACTTTAATGCAGAAAACTTTTTCAAATTCGAAACAGATTTGTGAGAAAAGAACTAAACTTTATGAATTGGTTTTGGAACCCGATTTTCAAAATGATTAGAGTTTTTCCTAAATTTCAAAAAGGAGTTGAAATTTAGGATTGGTTGTTAGCAATTAGAATCATTATGTTATTATGATAGGATGATACTCATCCTATGATTTTTCTTGAAAACAGGAAAACGACCTGTTTGAGTGAAGGATTGTGATTCAAGGCGCAGTAACGGTAAGTACGACTCCGCCTACAGCATAAACAAAATTTGTTTGTTGAATGCTTTCAAGTTTATAATGATATAAGAATGATAAAACGTTATGGCCTGTATGATATCAAGTTTATAATGTTATGTGTATAAGAAATATTTATGATATGTATGTATGTACATTTTTAAGATATGATAAATATTAAAGTACGAATGGCATGTATGTATGCAAGAAATAATGAATGTATGGCATGTATGTCTTCAAGTTCATGTTAAGAGATATATGATGTATGTTTATAGTATGTATGTTCATATGATGAATAATTTGATATTATGACATCACGAAGTATGCTCATTAAAGATAAGCGATTTGGTAAAATATGAAATCCCAGTTTCAGTTAAGAAACTGGTTATGAATATGAAACAATATTTCAAGTATGAAATAAGACAAGAACAAGACTTTTAATATAAGCAGAATGCTATATGTCGTATCGACCCGCGTCAGGTCGGGTTTGGTTCATGGTTTGAGTTGGACAGGGCTGGCGGCCCCAACCACTCCATGGCAGCGCGCCACGGTACGTACATTCATGTTAAGTTATGTAAGGGCCCAAAATCTATGCTAACTTATGAAAACAGAAATTGACCATAAATGGTTCATGCATTATGTTATCATGATATGTTTTGCGGATAAATAGTTGTGCTTGCTGAGCGAAAGCTCATGTTTTAAGTTTATGCTGTAGGTAAGCAACCCTGCGGTATTTCTTGATACAAGGCGGTGGAGCATGGCAAGGCAAAGCTGTGAAACTGTGGGACGGAATCACTACGTTTCTTTTTGTTAAATTATGCTACGCTAAATATGTTGTACTTAAGTACAAAAACACATTTCCGCCATAAGTAGTGATGTATAAGTACATGTATGGATATAAATGTTTATTATGAAATTTCCAAGTTAAACAATACTTATTAGTTGTATAAAAAAAAAAAAAAAAAAAAAATTTCTGTCTAAATTTTCATATATTATTATGTAAGAATGTATGGTAACGGCCGGCGCTAGGTGGGTCGTCACAGAGTTGGTATCAGAGCAAAGTTCCTACCTTCCGGTTTCACAGTTTGCTTGCCTGCCCCACAGTCATTGTAAGTTAAAAATATTTCGTATTTATATTATGAATTTGTATAATCTAGATTTGAGGATAATGGACGACGATCGAGGTGCAGCCTACGCATTTTTCATGCTGTCTCCGCTAGTATTTGATGGAACTAGACGAACTGTGACACTCGCAGCATGGCTTCATGATATGGAGGCTATATTTCGAATAGGTCATATTCCACCTCATCTACAGGTATCTTTAGCAAGTCGTTGTCTAGCATTAGATGCTAGATTATGGTGGAGAATAACAGGAGAACAAGAAGTTCAGGGAGGATCATGGGAAAACTTCCGCCATGTCATCACTGCTCGTTTTGGACCTCTACTGGAGGAAAACGCCGACGTACATTATCGAGATCCAGAAATTTATCGTGACATGAACCTTATCCGATATCTTAACTACGTTTATGATTGGCATGCTTATCCAGGAGAGTCGATGGGCCATTATTGTCGAAGATTTCAGGAGGCTATGTTGCCTCATATTCCAGATATGGGCGACCCAGAGTTTCGGGCATTGCAACTACTCCGGGAAGGACTGCCACCTAATGTCAGGGAACACGTTCATCCACCGGCAATAGGAATGACTCTGGAACACATGATTAACAACATCATGGAAGCGGAGTTGATAGCTCATATGATTCAAGCGGATGCTGTAGTGGAGAACAACATCCAATTGCCAGTTAACAACAATGACGTGGAGGAGCCACCCTTCCAATGGGGACCAGCATTGCCAGAAGACCCTATTCCGGCGATACCACTTCAGGAGATTCCTCCACAAGAGGATATTGATGGCATGAATCTTGAAGATATTCTTGGCGAGCCCGAATTGCAAGAGGATCCCCACGAAATCATCCTGGATAACGGAGATGAAGAAGAAGAGGATGTGCATATGGAGAATGATCCGGAGGAAGTCTTGTTCGATGAGAAAGACTGGGATGTATTCTCTAAGATATCATCGGAGTAGATAGTTTAAGTATATAATAGTATGTATGGATGATAGATAGTGATAATCACTTCTATCTTGTACTTGATCATGTATATATATATAGCAAGTATAGAATATATACATGATAGTATGGATGAATATGAATGTATGTATAAATTATGAATGTATGTATGAATTATGAATTATGAATTATGAATTATGAATGATGATGGAATGCAAGATTATGAACAACATATGATATGTCATGGAATGATGAGATCATGATGGATCTCTAATGTTATGTTTTATGATATGATGTTATGGTATGATACGATGATATGATATGATAAGTAAGTAGTATTCATAATAAGATTTTATGATGAGATATGAATGAATGAAAAGATATTTGTAGTATAACAATATCTTTATCGTAATTAGATAAGAAATAGAAGATGTCACGTCCACGTACTTGAGCGAATCCTATTCCGCAAGAACCTGATCTTGCAAATATAGTAGCTACTTTGCAACGACAATTGCGGGAACAACAACAAGAGACGAACCAGCTTCGGGAACAAGTAGCCCAACTGAATCAAGTGCCTCGAGTGAACGAAGTCCCACCGCAAAATAACCCTGTACCCCCAGCAGCGCCTCAAGCACCAGAGGTTCATCAAGAAATTCCATTAGCACCCGAAGGACTGCAAAGGAATCCACCTTTAGTTAGGGAAGATCTGTTGTATGAACGATTTAGGCGAATGAAGGCACCTGAATTTGAAGGAACCACAGATCCAATAGTAGCAGATAATTGGCTGATCGATATCCAAGTAATTTTGGATTTTATGGGACTTACGGAACAGGAGAAAGTTCTTTGTGCCTCTTTTGCACTTAAGAAAGATGCACGTCACTGGTGGAGGACGGTTCAGATGCGCAGAAACGTGGCGTTCATGAGATGGCAAGATTTTGTAGACGAATTCAGAATAATGTACTACAATCAGGAAATTCTTGCAGCTCAACAGGATGAGTTTACCAGTTTTAAGCAAGGATCTTTGTCCGTGATGGAAGCAGTCAAGAAGTTTGAACAGCTTGCCCGTTTATGTCCAGAACTGGTACCGAACGAAAGAGAGAAAGTAAGGAGGATGATGAAAATGTTTCGGACAGACATTGCTAAACAAGTTAGTGCTGGAAGTAGCCCTCCAACTCTTGTAGCTGATTGTATAGGTCGAGCTATGAGAGCAGAATACTGGATTAATCAGGATAAGGAAGCGCGGGTTCAGATATTCAAAGCTAAGAAGGAAGAAAAAGCTGTAGAGAAACAGATACAGTCTAGGCAGAACCAACAACCGAACTTAAAAGGCCAGACTAGTAATTCCAGCCAAAGTTCCAAGCAGTTTGGAAGGAATAAAAGAAGAGAGAATGCTACGGGCCAGGGCCAACAGAAGAATTACCCCCAGAAGAGGAACAACCGTGGGAATGAGGGTAATAATAACTATCCTGTGTGTACTCAATGTGGAAAGAAACATCCAGGCGTATGTAGGATGGGAACAAACGCTTGCTACCTTTGCGGCAAGGAAGGTCCTTATGCGAGGAATTATACCTCCAATAGTCAGAATCAGAACCCTCAGTACCAGAATAGGAATACAAACCGACAGCTTCACGCGGTACAAGCAAAGGTCGAAAGTCCTTCGATGGTACAAGGAAGACTTGAAGCTCCTGAACCACAAGCCAGGATTTATGCTTACACAAGGGGAGACGCTGAGGCTGGAACTTCTAATGTAGTAACAGGTCAGATCTCTATAGCCGCTTATGATGCATTTGCCCTAATTGATTCTGGTGCCACCCATTCGTTTATATCAATGGAGTATGCCCGGAAGTTAGATAGAAATGTAGAAAGTATAGGGCAACCTTTTAGAACCTCTCTTCCATCGGGAGATATTTTGTTATCTGATTCCTGGATGCGAAATGTTCCGATAGTTATGTGTGGTAGAGAGTTATATGTAGACCTGATTGTAATTAAGCTTCAGGATTTTGATGTAATCCTGGGAATGGATTTCTTAGATAAGTACAACGCTAAGATTGATTGTCGAAAGCGTTGTGTTACGTTTAGTCTTTTCGGCGAAGAGGAGTTCAACTTTCACGGCCAGTCTAAGAGCTCATCAACCCGGCTTGTTTCTGCAATGAAAGCTTGGAAAATGTTAGCTAATGGATGTCAAGGGTATTTAGCTAACATGGTGGACAAAGAACAAGAAAAAGAGCTGCAGCCCGAAGATGTTCCTATTATTAGGGAATATGTAGACGTCTTTCCAAAAGATTTAACTAGACTTCCGCCCGAGCGTGAAATCTCTTTCGAAATAGAATTGTTGCCAGGAACAGCTCCAATATCGAAAGCACCTTATCGCATGGCCCCAGCTGAGCTTAGGGAACTTCAAGTACAGTTGCAAGAACTGTTGGACAAGGGATTTATTCGTCAAAGCCATTCCCCGTGGGGAGCACCTGTGTTGTTTGTCAAGAAGAAGGATGGAACGTTACGAATGTGTATCGACTATCGCGAGTTGAATAAGATCACGATTAAGAACAAGTACCCTCTCCCGAGAATCGACGATCTCTTTGATCAACTTAGAGGAGCTTTAGTATTCTCGAAGATTGACTTGCGTTCAGGCTACCATTAACTCAGAATTAAGGAAGGAGATATTCCCAAGACGGTGTTTCGAACACGTTATGGACATTATGAGTATTTTGTCATGCCTTTTGGATTAACTAATGCTCCAGCTGCTTTTATGGACCTTATGAATCGGGTATTTAAAGATTATTTAGATAAGTTTGTTATCATCTTTATTGATGATATTTTGATCTACTTAAGATCTACAAAGGAACATGAGCAGCACCTCAAGATGGTTTTGGAAACCTTAAGACGGAATCAGCTTTATGCCAAATTCACTAAATGTGAATTTTGGTTGGAGAAAGTACATTTCTTAGGCCACGTAGTTTCAAGGGAAGGAATTTTTGTTGATCCTGCTAAGATAGAAGCAGTTAGTGCATGGTCAGCACCCAGAAACGTTACGGAGATACGAAGCTTTCTTGGCTTGGCCAGATACTACCGACGGTTCGTTGAAGGATTCTCCAAGATAGCAGCGCCACTAACAGCTCTTACTAAAAAGGGGAGAAAGTTTGAATGGACACAGAAGTGTGAAGAAAACTTCCAAGAGCTCAAGAGGAAACTTACAAGTGCACTAGTGTTGATCATTCCGGACGTTGATGCAGGAAATTTCGCCATTTATAGTGATGCGTCGAAAACTGGACTAGGAGCTGTCCTTATGCAAGGAAGAAATGTGGTTGCTTATGCTTCACGTTAACTGAAGGACCATGAACGGAACTACCCGACTCACGATTTGGAGCTTGCTGCGGTGGTTTTCGCTTTAAAGATTTGGAGACATTACCTGTATGGTAATAGATGTGAGATTTTTACCGATCATCAAAGTCTCAAATACATCTTTACTCAAAAGGAGCTTAATATGAGGCAACGAAGATGGCTCGAACTCGTAAAGGATTATGATTGTGAAATTCTTAATCATCCTGGAAAGGCAAACAAGGTAGCAGATGCGCTGAGCAGGAAGTCATCCGGTATGCTCATGTCTCTTGAAATGATGTCCGAACCCCTCCAAAAGGAAATTTCTGATTTCCGATTGGAAATGCTAATCGGAGAATTGTCTGCTTTGACTCTTCAGTCTAATCTCCTAGAAACCATTAAGTACTATCAAAGGAAAGATTCCTTTTTGTTGAAGATTCAACTACTTGGTGAAGAAGATAAGGAATTTAAGACGTCTACGAATGGGCTAATTCTTTTCAAAGGAAGGATTTGTGTTCCTAACTTTGAATTTCTAAGGAAACAAATCATGTCAGAAGCGCATGAAACGCCATACTCAGTTCATCCTGGAGCTACTAAGATGTATAAGGACATTAAGGAGAACTTTTGGTGGCCGAACATGAAGAGAGAAATTGCTGAATTTTTATCAAAGTGTCTAACTTGTCAGAAAGTTAAAGCTGGACACCGACAACCTGGCGGAGATCTTCAAAAGATAGAACTCCCATAATGGAAATGGGAACAAATCACCATGGATTTCGTAGTTGGACTACCCAGGACCGCTAGTGGAAATGATATGATTTGGGTAATTGTGGATAGATTAACCAAATCAGCCCATTTCATTGCTAGTAAAGCCACCTTTTCGGTTGAGAAATTAGCTGAAATTTATGTATCTCAGGTTGTTAGGTTGCATGGAGTTCCAAAATCCATTATTTCAGATCGAGATGGGCGATTTACTTCGCGATTTTGGAAAAGTGTTCACACAGCTATGGGATCAAGGTTGAAATTCAGTACTGCTTTCCACCCTCAGACAGATGGACAATCGGAGCGCACGATCCAGACCTTAGAAGATATGTTGAGATCTTGTGTTTTGGATTTTAAGGGAAATTGGGATCAAAAGTTACCCTTGATCGAATTTTCGTATAATAATAGTTATCATGCTTCTATTGGGATGGCTCCATTTGAAGCGCTATATGGAAGGAAATGTCGATCTCCCATCCATTGGCAAGAAGTCGGACAGAAGCAACTTCAAACTACGGACTTCATCAGAAAAACCTCAGAAGACGTCAAGATGATCAAGCAACGGCTTGACATAGCTTTCAGTCGACAGAAGAGTTATGCTGATAAACGTCGAAGACCTTTAGAATTCCAAGTTGGAGATTCTGTTTTTCTCAAGATTGCTCCAGTAAAAGGGATTATGAGGTTTGGTACGAAGGGAAAGCTCAGTCCAAGATACACGGGTCCGTTTGAAATCCTCGAAAGAATTGGAAAAGTTGCCTATAAGCTTGCTTTGCCGCCAGCTTTAGCTTCTATACACAATGTTTTTCACGTTTCCATGTTAAAGAAATACGTACCTGATCCTTCTTATGTGCTAAGTCAAGAACCGATCGAAGTACAAACGGATTTGACGTACGAGGAAAGGCCAATACGAATTCTAGATCAGGAAGAAAAGGTTTTAAGGAACAAAACCATTCCGATGGTTAAGGTGTTATGGCAGAATCATAATATTCAAGAAGCAACGTGGGAAGTAGAAGAAGAAATGAGAAAGAACTATCCCTACTTGTATTGATTTTCGGGGACGAAAATTTCTTTAAGGAGGGTAGATTGTAATGACCAACTTGTTTGTAAACTTATGATTTCTTTCGTTAAGAATCAAAGTCTGTTTATGCTATATGTATGATATGTTTCTATGAAAAGTTGTTGAATCTTTAGTTAAAAGATTCAAATAAGTTAGTTATGCAAGTTTAAGACCTTTTTGTTAAAAGAAAAAGGTGTAAGTTTATGCTTTATGATTTTATGTTATTTTACGAATGGACTGCATTTGGGAGATAAGCCAAATAAGGCCTTTAAGGATGACACCTCCGATGACAAGTGTCATTACTATGATTGGTCACCTCACAGGGACCAAAATGCAAATATTTTATGTTTAGGGGTCAATTTGCAAATTAAGAAAAGTTTATGATTTTGAAAGCTAAAAAGTCTTTTAAGGAAGGATTTAGTAAAAATTTGATGTTTAAAGGCTTAACAGAAATTGGCCAAGTCATAGGGACTAAAGTGCAAATATTTTGCCTTTAGGGGCCAATGTGCAATTTTGAAGAAAATTGTAAACTTATCAGCAATAATGTAAATTTTTGAACCAGGGACTTTTTAAGTAAAGTTTCTAAGTTCAATTACGTCAATGACCCATTTTTAGTTTAGTTAGTTTGGTTGGAAATCAAGGATGACAAGTTAAGATCGTTTTTGAAAACTCTAGCTAGAACCAACCCCATTATGCCATGTGTCACCATAGGAACCGGCCACATCATGGCTTGTTGAGCAAGGAAACTTGTTCTTGAAAAAGATTATGCAAATTAGAAGATTTTAAGTGTTAATAAAAGTTTACAAATCATACCCTAAGTTTAGTGTTTTAACACTTTAATTTAGTGGGTTGATTTGGTATTAAGAATGATTAGAAATTTGTGTCACTTGGTTACACCAAAAACCGGCCACATAAGGATAAGGGACCCTAGGTTCTAGCTTGGCTAAGTCACACCTAGCCTTGCACCCTTGGCAAGCCAAGGCTTGCACACCTAGACACCAATGGCCGGCCACCACCATGGAGCAACACACCATGGTGTAGCCTTGGTGAGCAAGCAAACCAAGGCTTGCACACTAAGCCACCACCCAAGGGCCGGCCACCTCAAGAATGTGACACCTCAAAAACCTAGCCTTGGTGAGTAAGAGTGCTTAGCTTTATACACTTGGCAAGCCAAGGTCTTGCTAAGTTGACACCATGACCGGCCATCACCTTGGTTAGACACCTCATGGTCTAGCCTTGGTGAATAAGCAAACCTAGCTTCACCTATTTGGCAAGCCAAAATCACACCATGACCGGCACACACAAGGGAAAGACACATCTTTGGCCTAGCTTTGATGAACCAACACCCTAGGTTTCCTAGCCTAGCCTCCTTGGCAAGCCAAGCCTTGCACACCTCACCCTAGGACCGGCCACACCAAGGAAGTGCCACCTCAAAATGTAGCCTTGATGAGCAAGCAACCCTAGTTAAGCTTGCTTGGCAAATTGGGTGAAGTATGGCCGGCCAACACATAGGGACCAAGGAGAAAAATAGTTTGGCTTCAAGGACTATTGCCTAAATTACCAAAGATTGATTTCTTGAACTCCTTTCGAGCTTGACACCTAATGTACTTAGGCAAGCTTAGTAAGCTTGCTAGCTTTGCTTGTTGGCAAGCAAAGGCTTACACCACTTACACCTAAGGCCGGCCACACCAAGGAAGGGACACCTCATGGTCCCTAGGCCACATGAGTAAGCAACCCTAGCTTGGGTTAGTGGCATGAGAAGCACAAGGGTGACCGGCCACCCTTCAAGGAAACAAATTCAAATTGGCTTCCTCTAAGGACTAAGAAGCCAATTGTTATACTTCTAGGGATTGATAAGCAAATTCAAAACTTATGCTTCATCTATAAATAGGTGAAGGTGCTGTTGTATCATTTGGTTAGCCAACATACACACACAACCTTGAGCAGCACAAACTCCCCCAATCCTGCCATAGAAGCCGAGCAAAGAAAAGAAAGAAAAGAAAACTAGAAAAAGATTTTTCGGTTTAGTGTGAGAGAAATTTCAATTACCCTAGATTAAGAATTTCATCAGTGAAACTTGAGGTAAATATTGTTATCCTCTAGTTCTCCATTTATGAATTAAGAGATTGATTAGTATGATTAAGCAAGAGTTTAATTTTGTAAGATACATGCACTAGGGTTTTTGTATGCTTGATTAAGTCTCTATCTGAGCAGTTTTTCTGAAACAATATTTAGAGGCCTTTAGAGGCCGAATCTTAAAAAAGTTAAAACTGCAAAGTTGTAGAGGAAGGAAAATCCTAGGGGTCAAAGTGGCCAGTTTTTGAAAATAAGGCTTTTAAGACCTTCATTTCTATAAAAACCCGAGACCAAATTATGAGTAGTAAGTTTGGTCGAACAATTTTCTAAGGCAAAAATAAGCATGTTAAAGGCAGATTTGAAGTTTGAGGTTAAACCAAAAGTTGTAGGAGACTTCAAGATCTACAACTTTAATGAAGAAAACTTTTCCAAATTCGAAACAGATTTGTGAGAAAAGAACTAAAATTTATGAATTGGTTTTGGAACCCGATTTTCAAAATGATTAGAGTTTTTCCTAAATTTCAAAAAGGAGTTGAAATTTAGGATTGGTTGTTAGCAATTAGAATCATTATGTTATTATGATAGGATGATACTCATCCTATGATTTTTCTTGAAAACAGGAAAACGACCTGTTTGAGTGAAGGATTGTGATTCAAGGCGCAGTAACGGTAAGTACGACTCCGCCTACAGCATAAACAAAATTTGTTTGTTGAATGCTTTCAGGTTTATAATGATATAAGAATGATAAAACGTTATGGCCTGTATGATATCAAGTTTATAATGTTATGTGTATAAGAAATATTTATGATATGTATGTATGTACATTTTTAAGATATGATAAATATTAAAGTACGAATGGCATGTATGTATGCAAGAAATAATGAATGTATGGCATGTATGTCTTCAAGTTCATGTTAAGAGATATATGATGTATGTTTATAGTATGTATGTTCATATGATGAATAATTTGATATTATGACATCACGAAGTATGCTCATTAAAGATAAGCGATTTGGTAAAATATGAAATCCCAGTTTCAGTTAAGAAACTGGTTATGAATATGAAACAATATTTCAAGTATGAAATAAGACAAGAACAAGACTTTTAATATAAGCAGAATGCTATATGTCGTATCGACCCGCGTCAGGTCGGGTTTGGTTCATGGTTTGAGTTGGACAGGGCTGGCCGCCCCAACCACTCCATGGCAGCGCGCCACGGTACGTACATTCATGTTAAGTTATGTAAGGGCCCAAAATCTATGCTAACTTATGAAAACAGAAATTGACCATAAATGGTTCATGCATTATGTTATCATGATATGTTTTGCGGATAAATAGTTGTGCTTGCTGAGCGAAAGCTCATGTTTTAAGTTTATGCTGTAGGTAAGCAACCCTGCGGTATTTCTTGATACAAGGCGGTGGAGCATGGCAAGGCAAAGCTGTGAAATTGTGGGACGGAATCACTACGTTTCTTTTTGTTAAATTATGCTACGCTAAATATGTTGTATTTAAGTACAAAAACACATTTCCGCCATAAGTAGTGATGTATAAGCACATGTATGGATATAAATGTTTATTATGAAATTTCCAAGCTAAACAATACTTATTAGTCGTATAAAAAAAAAAAAAAAAAAATTTCTGTCTAAATTTTCATATATTATTATGTAAGAATGTATGGTAACGGCCGGCGCTAGGCGGGTCGTTACAAAATCTGCCTTTAACATGCTTATTTTTGCCTTAGAAAATTGTTCGACCAAACTTACTACTCATAATTTGGTCTCGGGTTTTTATAGAAATGAAGGTCTTAAAAGCCTTATTTTCAAAAACTGGCCACGTTGACCCCTAGAATTTTCCTTCCTCTACAACTTTTCAGTTTTAACTTTTTTAAGATTTGGCCTCTAAAGGCCTCTAAATATTGTTTCAGAAAAACTGCTCAGATAGAGACTTAATCAAGCATACAAAAACCCTAGTGCATGTATCTTACAAAATTAAACTCTTGCTTAATCATACTAATTATTCTCTTAATTCATAAATGGAGAACTAGAGGATAACAATATTTACCTCAAGTTTCACTGATGAAATTCTTAATCTAGGGTAATTGAAATTTCTCTCACACTAAACCGAAAAATCTTTTTCTAGTTTTCTTTTCTTTCTTTTCTTTCTTTTCTTTGCTCGGCTTCTATGGCAGGATTGGGGGAGTTTGTGCTGCTCAAGGTTGTGTGTGTGTGTTGGCTAACCAAATGATACAACAGCACCTTCACCTATTTATAGATGAAGCATAAGTTTTGAATTTGCTTATCAATCCCTAGAAGTATAACAATTGGCTTCTTAGTCCTTAGAGGAAGCCAATTTGAATTTGTTTCCTTGAAGGGTGGCCGGTCACCCTTGTGCTTCTCATGCCACTAACCCAAGCTAGGGTTGCTTACTCATGTGGCCTAGGGACCATGAGGTGTCCCTTCCTTGGTGTGGCCGGCCTTAGGTGTAAGTGGTGTAAGCCTTTGCTTGCCAACAAGCAAAGCTAGCAAGCTTACTAAGCTTGCCTAAGTACATTAGGTGTCAAGCTCTAAAGGAGTTCAAGAAATCAATCTTTGGTAATTTAGGCAATAGTCCTTGAAGCCAAACTATTTTTCTCCTTGGTCCCTATGTGTTGGCCGGCCATACTTCACCCAATTTGCCAAGCAAGCTTAACTAGGGTTGCTTGCTCATCAAGGCTACATTTTGAGGTGGCACTTCCTTGGTGTGGCCGGTCCTAGGGTGAGGTGTGCAAGGCTTGGCTTGCCAAGGAGGCTAGGCTAGGAAACCTAGGGTGTTGGTTCATCAAAGCTAGGCCAAAGATGTGTCTTTCCCTTGTGTGGCCGGTCATGGTGTGATTTTGGCTTGCCAAATAGGTGAAGCTAGGTTTGCTTATTCACCAAGGCTAGACCATGAGGTGTCTAACCAAGGTGATGGCCGGTCATGGTGTCAACTTAGCAAGACCTTGGCTTGCCAAGTGTATAAAGCTAAGCACTCTTACTCACCAAGGCTAGGTTTTTGAGGTGTCACATTCTTGAGGTGGCCGGCCCTTGGGTGGTGGCTTAGTGTGCAAGCCTTGGTTTGCTTGCTCACCAAGGCTACACCATGGTGTGTTGCTCCATGCTGGTGGCCGGCCATTGGTGTCTAGGTGTGCAAGCCTTGGCTTGCCAAGGGTGCAAGGCTAGGTGTGACTTAGCCAAGCTAGAACCTAGGGTCCCTTATCCTTATGTGGCCGGTTTTTGGTGTAACCAAGTGACACAAATTTCTAATCATTCTTAATACCAAATCAACCCACTAAATTAAAGTGTTAAAACACTAAACTTAGGGTATGATTTGTAAACTTTTATTAACACTTAAAATCTTCTAATTTGCATAATCTTTTTCAAGAACAAGTTTCCTTGCTCAACAAGCCATGATGTGGCCGGTTCCTATGGTGACACATGGCATAATGGGGTTGGTTCTAGCTAGAGTTTTCAAAAACGATCTTAACTTGTCATCCTTGATTTCCAACCAAACTAACTAAACTAAAAATGGGTCATTGACGTAATTGAACTTAGAAACTTTACTTAAAAAGTCCCTGGTTCAAAAATTTACATAATTGCTGATAAGTTTACAATTTTCTTCAAAATTACACATTGGCCCCTAAAGGCAAAATATTTGCACTTTAGTCCCTATGACTTGGCCAATTTCTGTTAAGCCTTTAAACATCAAATTTTTACTAAATCCTTCCTTAAAAGACTTTTTAGCTTTCAAAATCATAAACTTTTCTTAATTTGCAAATTGACCCCTAAACATAAAATATTTGCATTTTGGTCCCTGTGAGGTGACCAATCATAGTAATGACACTTGTCATCGGAGGTGTCATCCTTAAAGGCCTTATTTGGCTTATCTCCCAAATGCAGTCCATTCGTAAAATAACATAAAATCATAAAGCATAAACTTACACCTTTTTCTTTTAACAAAAAGGTCTTAAACTTGCATAACTAACTTATTTGAATCTTTTAACTAAAGATTCAACAACTTTTCATAGAAACATATCATACATATAGCATAAACAGACTTTGATTCTTAACGAAAGAAATCATAAGTTTACAAACAAGTTGGTCATTACAATCTACCCTCCTTAAAGAAATTTTCGTCCCCGAAAATCAATACAAGTAGGGATAGTTCTTTCTCATTTCTTCTTCTACTTCCCACGTTGCTTCTTCAATATTATGATTTTGCCATAACACCTTAACCATCGGAATGGTTTTGTTTCTTAAAACCTTTTCTTCCCGATCTAAAATTCGTATTGGCCTTTCCTCGTACGTCAAATCCGTTTGTACTTCGATCAGTTCTTGACTTAGCACATGAGAAGGATCAGGTACGTATTTCTTTAACATGGAAACGTGAAAAACATTGTGTATATAAGCTAAAGCTGGCGGCAAAGCAAGCTTATAGGCAACTTTTCCAATTCTTTCGAGGATTTCAAACGGACCCGTGTATCTTGGACTGAGCTTTCCCTTCTTACCAAACCTCATAATCCCCTTTACTGGAGCAATCTTGAGAAAAACAGAATCTCCAACTTGGAATTCTAAAGGTCTTCGACGTTTATCAGTATAACTCTTCTGTCGACTGAAAGCTATGTCAAGCCGTTGCTTGATCATCTTGACGTCTTCTGAGGTTTTTCTGATGAAGTCCGTAGTTTGAAGTTGCTTCTGTCTGACTTCTTGCCAATGGATGGGAGATCGACATTTCCTTCCATATAGCGCTTCAAATGGAGCCATCCCAATAGAAGCATGATAACTATTATTATACGAAAATTCGATCAAGGGTAACTTTTGATCCCAATTTCCCTTAAAATAAAAAACACAAGATCTCAACATATCTTCTAAGGTCTGGATCGTGCGCTCCGATTGTCCATCTGTCTGAGGGTGGAAAGCAGTACTGAATTTCAACCTTGATCCCATAGCTGTATGAACACTTTTCCAAAATCGCGAAGTAAATCGCCCATCTCGATCTGAAATAATGGATTTTGGAACTCCATGCAACCTAACAACCTGAGATACATAAATTTCAGCTAATTTCTCAACCGAAAAGGTGGCTTTACTAGCAATGAAATGGGCTGATTTGGTTAATCTATCCACAATTACCCAAATCATATCATTTCCACTAGCGGTCCTGGGCAGTCCAACTACGAAATCCATGGTGATTTGTTCCCATTTCCATTCTGGGAGTTCTATCTTTTGAAGATCTCCGCCAGGTTGTCGGTGTTCAGCTTTAACTTTCTGACAAGTTAGACACTTTGATAAAAATTCAGCAATTTCTCTCTTCATGTTCGGCCACCAAAAGTTCTCCTTAATGTCCTTATACATCTTAGTAGCTCCAGGATGAACTGAGTATGGCGTTTCATGCGCTTCTGACATGATTTGTTTCCTTAGAAATTCAAAGTTAGGAACACAAATCCTTCCTTTGAAAAGAATTAGCCCATTCTTAGACGTCTTAAATTCCTTATCTTCTTCACCAAGAAGTTGAATCTTCAACAAAAAGGAATCTTTCCTTTGATAGTACTTAATGGTTTCTAGGAGATTAGACTGAAGAGTCAAAGCAGACAATTCTCCGATTAGCATTTCCAATCGGAAATCAGAAATTTCCTTTTGGAGGGGTTCGGACATCATTTCAAGAGACATGAGCATACCGGATGACTTCCTGCTCAGCACATCTGCTACCTTGTTTGCCTTTCCAGGATGATAAAGAATTTCACAATCATAATCCTTTACGAGTTCGAGCCATCTTCGTTGCCTCATATTAAGCTCCTTTTGAGTAAAGATGTATTTGAGACTTTGATGATCGGTAAAAATCTCACATCTATTACCATACAGGTAATGTCTCCAAATCTTTAAAGCGAAAACCACCGCAGCAAGCTCCAAATCGTGAGTCGGGTAGTTCCGTTCATGGTCCTTCAGTTAACGTGAAGCATAAGCAACCACATTTCTTCCTTGCATAAGGACAGCTCCTAGTCCAGTTTTCGACGCATCACTATAAATGGCGAAATTTCCTGCATCAACGTCCGGAATGATCAACACTGGTGCACTTGTAAGTTTCCTCTTGAGCTCTTGGAAGTTTTCTTCACACTTCTGTGTCCATTCAAACTTTCTCCCCTTTTTAGTAAGAGCTGTTAGTGGCGCTGCTATCTTGGAGAATCCTTCAACGAACCGTCGGTAATATCCGGCCACGCCAAGAAAGCTTCGTATCTCCGTAACGTTTCTGGGTGCTGACCATGCACTAACTGCTTCTATCTTAGCAGGATCAACAGAAATTCCTTCCCTTGAAACTACGTGGCCTAAGAAATGTACTTTCTCCAACCAAAATTCACATTTAGTGAATTTGGCATAAAGCTGATTCCGTCTTAAGGTTTCCAAAACCATCTTAAGGTGCTGCTCATGTTCCTTTGTAGATCTTGAGTAGATCAAAATATCATCAATAAAGATGATAACAAACTTATCTAAATAATCTTTAAATACCCGATTCATAAGGTCCATAAAAGCAGCTGGAGCATTAGTTAATCCAAAAGGCATGACTAAATACTCATAATGTCCATAACGTGTTCGAAACGCCGTCTTGGGAATATCTCCTTCCTTAATTCTGAGTTGATGGTAGCCTGAACGCAAGTCAATCTTCGAGAATACTAAAGCTCCTCTAAGTTGATCAAAGAGATCGTCGATTCTCGAGAGAGGGTACTTGTTCTTAATCGTGATCTTATTCAACTCGCGATAGTCGATACACATTCGTAACGTTCCATCCTTCTTCTTGACAAACAACACAGGTGCTCCCCACGGGGAATGGCTTTGACGAATAAATCCCTTGTTTAACAGTTCTTGCAACTGTACTTGAAGTTCCCTACGCTCAGCTGGGGCCATGCGATAAGGTGCTTTCGATATTGGAGCTGTTCCTGGCAACAATTCTATTTCGAAAGAGATTTCACGCTCGGGCGGAAGTCTAGTTAAATCTTTTGGAAAGACGTCTACATATTCCCTAATAATAGGAACATCTTCGGGCTGCAGCTCTTTTTCTTGTTCTTTGTCCACCATGTTAGCTAAATACCCTTGACATCCATTAGCTAACATTTTCCAAGCTTTCATTGCAGAAACAAGCCGGGTTGATGAGCTCTTAGACTGGCCGTGAAAGTTGAACTCCTCTTCGCCGAAAAGACTAAACGTAACACAACGCTTTCGACAATCAATCTTAGCATTGTACTTATCTAAGAAATCCATTCCCAGGATTACATCAAAATCCTGAAGCTTAATTGCAATCAGGTCTACATATAACTCTCTACCACACATAACTATCGGAACATTTCGCATCCAGGAATCAGATAACAAAATATCTCCCGATGGAAGAGAGGTTCTAAAAGGTTGCCCTATACTTTCTACATTTCTATCTAACTTCCGGGCATACTCCATTGATATAAACGAATGGGTGGCACCAGAATCAATTAGGGCAAATGCATCATAAGCGGCTATAGAGATCTGACCTGTTACTACATTAGAAGTTCCAGCCTCAGCGTCTCCCCTTGTGTAAGCATAAATCCTGGCTTGTGGTTCAGGAGCTTCAAGTCTTCCTTGTACCATCGAGGAACTTTCGACCTTTGCTTGTACCGCATGAAGCTGTCGGTTTGTATTCCTATTCTGGTACTGAGGGTTCTGATTCTGACTATTGGAGGTACAATTCCTCGCATAATGACCTTCCTTGCCGCAAAGGTAGCAAGCGTTTGTTCCCATCCTACATACGCCTGGATGTTTCTTTCCACATTGAATACACACAGGATAGTTATTATTACCCTCATTCCCACGGTTGTTCCTCTTCTGGGGGTAATTCTTCTGTTGGCCCTGGCCCGTAGCATTCTCTCTTCTTTTATTCCTTCCAAACTGCTTGGAACTTTGGCTGGAATTACTAGTCTGGCCTTTTAAGTTCGGTTGCTGGTTCTGCCTAGACTGTATCTGTTTCTCTACAGCTTTTTCTTCCTTCTTAGCTTTGAATATCTGAACCCGCGCTTCCTTATCCTGATTAATCCAGTATTCTGCTCTCATAGCTCGACCTATACAATCAGCTACAAGAGTTGGAGGGCTACTTCCAGCACTAACTTATTTAGCAATGTCTGTCCGAAACATTTTCATCATCCTCCTTACTTTCTCTCTTTCGTTCGGTACCAGTTCTGGACATAAACGGGCAAGCTGTTCAAACTTCTTGACTGCTTCCATCACGGACAAAGATCCTTGCTTAAAACTGGTAAACTCATCCTGTTGAGCTGCAAGAATTTCCTGATTGTAGTACATTATTCTGAATTCGTCTACAAAATCTTGCCATCTCATGAACGCCACGTTTCTGCGTATCTGAACCGTCCTCCACCAGTGACGTGCATCTTTCTTAAGTGCAAAAGAGGCACAAAGAACTTTCTCCTGTTCCGTAAGTCCCATAAAATCCAAAATTACTTGGATATCGATCAGCCAATTATCTGCTACTATTGGATCTGTGGTTCCTTCAAATTCAGGTGCCTTCATTCGCCTAAATCGTTCATACAACAGATCTTCCCTAACTAAAGGTGGATTCCTTTGCAGTCCTTCGGGTGCTAATGGAATTTCTTGATGAACCTCTGGTGCTTGAGGCGCTGCTGGGGGTACAGGGTTATTTTGCGGTGGGACTTCGTTCACTCGAGGCACTTGATTCAGTTGGGCTACTTGTTCCCGAAGCTGGTTCGTCTCTTGTTGTTGTTCCCGCAATTGTCGTTGTAAAGTAGCTACTATATTTGCAAGATCAGGTTCTTGCGGAATAGGATTCGCTTGAGTACGTGGACGTGACATCTTCTATTTCTTATCTAATTACGATAAAGATATTGTTATACTACAAATATCTTTTCGTTCATTCATATCTCATCATAAAATCTTATTATGAATACTATTTACTTATCATATCATATCATCGTATCATACCATAACATCATATCATAAAACATAACATTAGAGATCCATCATGATCTCATCATTCCATGACATATCATATGTTGTTCATAATCTTGCATTCCATCATCATTCATAATTCATAATTCATAATTCATAATTCATACATACATTCATAATTTATACATACATTCATATTCATCCATACTATCATGTATATATTCTATACTTGCTATATATATATACATGATCAAGTACAAGATAGAAGTGATTATCACTATCTATCATCCATACATACTATTATATACTTAAACTATCTACTCCGATGATATCTCAGAGAATACATCCCAGTCTTTCTCATCGAACAAGACTTCCTCTGGATCATTCTCCATATGCACATCCTCTTCTTCTTCATCTCCGTTATCCAGGATGATTTCGTGGGGATCCTCTTGCAATTCGGGCTCACCAAGAATATCTTCAAGATTCATGCCATCAATATCCTCTTGTGGAGGAATCTCCTGAAGTGGTATCGCCGGAATAGGGTCTTCTGGCAATGCTGGTCCCCATTGGAAGGGTGGCTCCTCCACGTCATTGTTGTTAACTGGCAATTGGATGTTGTTCTCCACTATAGCATCCGCTTGAATCATATGAGCTATCAACTCCGCTTCCATGATGTCGTTAATCATGTGTTCCAGAGTCATTCCTATTGCCGGTGGCTGAACGTGTTCCCTGACATTAGGTGGCAGTCCTTCCCGGAGTAGTTGCAATGCCCGAAACTCTGGGTCGCCCATATCTGGAATATGAGGCAACATAGCCTCCTTAAATCTTCGACAATAATGGCCCATCGACTCTCCTGGATAAGCATGCCAATCATAAACGTAGTTAAGATATCGGACAAGGTTCATGTCACGATAAATTTCTGGATCTCGATAATGTACGTCGGCGTTTTCCTCCAGTGGAGGTCCAAAACGTGCAGTGATGACATGGCGGATGTTTTCCCATGATCCTCCCTGAACTTCTTGTTCTCCTGTTATTCTCCACCATAATCTAGCATCTAATGCTAGACAACGACTTGCTAAAGATACCTGTAGATGAGGTGGAATATGACCTATTCGAAATATAGCCTCCATATCATGAAGCCATGCTGCGAGTGTCACAGTTCGTCTAGTTCCATCAAATACTAGCGGAGACATCATGAAAAATGCGTAGGCTGCACCTTGATCGTCGTCCATTATTCTCAAATCTAGATTATACAAATTCATAATATAAATACGAAATATTTTTAACTTACAATGACTGTGGGGCAGGCAAGCAAACTGTGAAACCGGAAGGTAGGAACTTTGCTCTGATACCAACTCTGTGACGACCCGCCTAGCGCCGGCCGTTACCATACATTCTTACATAATAATATATGAAAATTTAGACAGAAATTTTTTTTTTTTATTTTTTTTTATACAACTAATAAGTATTGTTTAACTTGGAAATTTCATAATAAACATTTATATCCATACATGTACTTATACATCACTACTTATGGCGGAAATGTGTTTTTGTACTTAAGTACAACATATTTAGCGTAGCATAATTTAACAAAAAGAAACGTAGTGATTCCGTCCCACAGTTTCACAGCTTTGCCTTGCCATGCTCCACCGCCTTGTATCAAGAAATACCGCAGGGTTGCTTACCTACAGCATAAACTTAAAACATGAGCTTTCGCTCAGCAAGCACAACTATTTATCCGCAAAACATATCATGATAACATAATGCATGAACCATTTATGGTCAATTTCTGTTTTCATAAGTTAGCATAGATTTTGGGCCCTTACATAACTTAACATGAATGTACGTACCGTGGCGCGCTGCCATGGAGTGGTTGGGGCGGCCAGCCCTGTCCAACTCAAACCATGAACCAAACCCGACCTGACGCGGGTCGATACGACATATAGCATTCTGCTTATATTAAAAGTCTTGTTCTTGTCTTATTTCATACTTGAAATATTGTTTCATATTCATAACCAGTTTCTTAACTGAAACTGGGATTTCATATTTTACCAAATCGCTTATCTTTAATGAGCATACTTCGTGATGTCATAATATCAAATTATTCATCATATGAACATACATACTATAAACATACATCATATATCTCTTAACATGAACTTGAAGACATACATGCCATACATTCATTATTTCTTGCATACATACATGCCATTCGTACTTTAATATTTATCATATCTTAAAAATGTACATACATACATATCATAAATATTTCTTATATACATAACATTATAAACTTGATATCATACAGGCCATAACGTTTTATCATTCTTATATCATTATAAACTTGAAAGCATTCAACAAACAAATTTTGTTTATGCTGTAGGCGGAGTCGTACTTACCGTTACTGCGCCTTGAATCACAATCCTTCACTCAAACAGGTCGTTTTCCTGTTTTCAAGAAAAATCATAGGATGAGTATCATCCTATCATAATAACATAATGATTCTAATTGCTAACAACCAATCCTAAATTTCAACTCCTTTTTGAAATTTAGGAAAAACTCTAATCATTTTGAAAATCGGGTTCCAAAACCAATTCATAAATTTTAGTTCTTTTCTCACAAATCTGTTTCGAATTTGGAAAAGTTTTCTTCATTAAAGTTGTAGATCTTGAAGTCTCCTACAACTTTTGGTTTAACCTCAAACTTCAAATCTGCCTTTAACATGCTTATTTTTGCCTTAGAAAATTGTTCGACCAAACTTACTACTCATAATTTGGTCTCGGGTTTTTAAAAAAATGAAGGTCTTAAAAGCCTTATTTTCAAAAACTGGCCACGAGGACCCCTAGGATTTTCCTTCCTCTACAACTTTGCAGTTTTAACTTTTTTAAGATTCGGCCTCTAAAGGCCTCTAAATATTGTTTCAGAAAAACTGCTCAGATAGAGACTTAATCAAGCATACAAAAACCCTAGTGCATGTATCTTACAAAATTAAACTCTTGCTTAATCATACTAATCATTCTCTTAATTCATAAATGGAGAACTAGAGGATAACAATATTTACCTCAAGTTTCACTGATGAAATTCTTAATCTAGGGTAATTGAAATTTCTCTCACACTAAACCGAAAAATCTTTTTCTAGTTTTCTTTTCTTTCTTTTCTTTCTTTTCTTTCTTTTCTTTGCTCGGCTTCTATGGCAGGATTGGGGGAGTTTGTGCTGCTCAAGGTTGTGTGTGTGTGTTGGCTAACCAAATGATACAACAGCACCTTCACCTATTTATAGATGAAGCATAAGTTTTGAATTTGCTTATCAATCCCTAGAAGTATAACAATTGGCTTCTTAGTCCTTAGAGGAAGCCAATTTGAATTTGTTTCCTTGAAGGGTGGCCGGTCACCCTTGTGCTTCTCATGCCACTAACCCAAGCTAGGGTTGCTTACTCATGTGGCCTAGGGACCATGAGGTGTCCCTTCCTTGGTGTGGCCGGCCTTAGGTGTAAGTGGTGTAAGCCTTTGCTTGCCAACAAGCAAAGCTAGCAAGCTTACTAAGCTTGCCTAAGTACATTAGGTGTCAAGCTCTAAAGGAGTTCAAGAAATCAATCTTTGGTAATTTAGGCAATAGTCCTTGAAGCCAAACTATTTTTCTCCTTGGTCCCTATGTGTTGGCCGGCCATACTTCACCCAATTTGCCAAGCAAGCTTAACTAGGGTTGCTTGCTCATCAAGGCTACATTTTGAGGTGGCACTTCCTTGGTGTGGTCGGTCCTAGGGTGAGGTGTGCAAGGCTTGGCTTGCCAAGGAGGCTAGGCTAGGAAACTGTAATATCCAAAAATTTTCACGAACACATGATTTTCTTGTATATAAGAAATCTAAAGTTTGTACTATGTGTTTATGTGCATGTGTTTATGTGCAATTGTATGGGAAATATACTGCGGAAACCGTCTTTACGGGCCAGATTGTATAATTAAGTTTTAAAACCACCATAAAAAAAAATCAAGCACCTAAAATAGTATATTAAAGACCAAATGGCTTTAAATAAAAAGAAAAATTTTTATACAGTCCAACTATACACAGATAAATTTTGGACTGCAGTCAAGCAAAACAGTACTGAATTGTACTGTGTATTAGTGAACACAGTATTAGATTTATCTGTGTTAGCATAAAAATGGATTGCATATTGAAGAAAAAGCCAAACAAGGCCTTAGGATGACATCACCCACCTTTTTGATTTATGACATCATCTTATTTGGATTTATGACATCATAATTCCATGAACCAACCCTTTAAAGACAAGTGTCTTGTTCTAGAAACTTCTTGCTTGTTCTCCAAGGTGCATGGCCGGCCACCTATGCCCCCTATTGTGCAATTTTGTGTTTCTTCAAGGGCTTTTTAACAATTTTTAAGGAATTTCCATCACCTATAAATAGGTGAAGCCATTGTTCACAAAAATTAGAAAATCTAGCAAAACTATGCCAAATTTTTCTCTCAAAATCCGAACTTGAGAGGCCAAGAGAGAAGAGAGAAAAATCAAAACCCAAGAGGGGGAGAGCATAGGGGTTGGTCGGATTTCACCTAGAGCCAAGGAAAAAGTTTGAAAAAAAATTGGAACCCATTCTAGGCCAAGTGGCCGGTTGTGGGGAGGAAGAAGAAAGGAAGAAAAAAATCCAAGCTTTTGGCCGGATTTTTAGAGCCTAGAGGTGGCCGGAGTTGGAACAAGGGTGGCGGCAAATTTTGGAACTCAACTAGCCAAGGTGGCCGGTTGTTGGTGGAGGCAAAGAGAAAGGAAAAGCCAAGCCAAATTCTTCACCTAAAGTGAGGTATAAATCCCTTAAACCCTAAGTTTTCATTTAAATTTCATTTGGAAAATTTAAATGTATTTTAAGCATGGTTTGTATGAGCATAAGCTCACTTTTAATTGCTGCCCTAGTTAGAAATTTTAGGGTTTGTGCTTGATTAATTAGGGTTTTGGTTTGGTAGTTTAATTATTGCATGCTAAGTGTTTGATATGTTGATTAGGTATTAAGGGTGGTTTGGTTTAATGGCTTTGAATGGTTATGTTTATGCTTGTTTGAATGGTTATGTTTATGCTTGTATGAATGTTAGGGTGCATGCTAGGTTGTTGGTTTCGATTATGGAATGGTAAGACAACCTAGAACCATGCAAACCTAGGCTAGGACAGTTCGGTTTTTGGTTTGCATGGGCGCGTTTGAGTAGCATGATTGTTAATGTGGGACGTTATAAAACGCTGCATGTATGCTATCTAGGCTCCCGCGTGTTCGGTTGAGTTAGATTTGCGACAATAAGACGTAAAACGAATTTAAGAATGAAAACTGCCAGTTCGGGTACAAACTGGCCAGTTTTCTGGAAAGTGAAATTTGAGGCCTTTAGAGGCCGAATTGGGAAAAACGTAAAACATGAAAGTTGTAGAGAAGAGATTTTCCTTGAGGACAATGCGGACAGTTTTTGAAAATAAGGCTCCAAAGGCCTTCGTTTTTGTAAAAACCCGAGCCTGACCGTGCCCAGGATTTATACACGGCCAGGTGAGTTCAAACGGCAATATGAACATGTTAGAGTCCGAATTAAATTTTTTGTAAAACACGAAAGTTTTAGGATTTTTCAAGAGCTAAAACTTTCATGCAGACAACTTTTTCAAATTCAAATTGGATTTTTAAACTGACACGGATTTCTAAAGACTGTGCCGGGAATAGGAAATTCCTGCACAGGATTTTCTAAAACAATGCAGAAAAACTATATTTTTGCACCAACACAAATATTTTGACTGTGAAAACTGTTCCAATGGTAGTTTTCAGCCTTTAATGATTTTTATAGAGTCACACTTTAAAAACCACGAGTTTTCAAGTTAAACAAAAGATTGTTGTCAAATTTTCCAAATTTGGAAATTAGTTTTTTTAAAAGTCAAAGTATAGTAACAAGAGGTTGACGGATGATAACCGGGAAGGATACCCGAGTTACTAGGCTTGGTCCAAAGCCAAGTTTGACCATAAAATATTGACCATCTCAAGGGTTACCTCATGTAACCTAATGAGTTATCATGTGTATAATTGGGGGACATATAACTAAGATTGTGTATGAATGTTGGAAAAGTTACCAACATTTTATAGGATCCTTATCCTATGTTCTTTTTAATAGCAGGAAGTAACCTGCAGTTGAGATCTGGGTTGAAGCAACAAAACCAGAAACCTAGCATATCAGGCAAGTATCAAACCTCACCTACAGTATGAAAATAGTAAATACTATTTTCAAATATGCTATGTTAAGCTATGCTATTTACACTATATGTTTAAATATACATGCTATGTTGTGTTATGATATGCGATGATATGCTACGACATGTTACATGTTATGCCATGTTATATGAATGTCATGTTAACAAAAATGCCATGTTTTCTAAAAATGTCATGGTTTCCAAAAATGCCACGTTTACAAATATGTCATGGTTTTAAAAATGCCATGTTTTCAAGAATACCATGTTATAGCAAGTGTTAAGTTTGATAGGACATAGTGACATCATAAGGCATGTTCACTAATGTTAAATCATATGGTAAGATAAATCAAGTAAGGTGTCGTACCAACCTCCCGTGATCGTGGAGGCCACATGATTCAGTTGTGACATTTACCTTCCGTGATCGTGAAGGGTCAAGTTATAATTCCCAGAACTGTTAGGGCCTTGCAAACCCTAGCTTTGTCTGGAGGCTGCGCGCTTTTGGTACGGACACTATGGGCCCACATGCTGAGACAAGATAATAAATTAAAGATTGAGTCTATAATGAAGCATAAGACATTCAATCAATCATAAACGGTTCATGCATAAGCAACATGATGATTGGCATATTTTAAGATGTTTGAATTATTTTGTGAGATTACGTTTATACTTGCTGGGCGAAAGCTCACTCTTATATTCATACTGTAGGTAAGAAGCCTGCAGTTTAAGTGGTGGGCTATGCGGACGATGCGGCGGGTGAAGGGCGGTGTGGGATACCACTACGCAAAATTTTCCGCAACTGCTTTTGAGTTAAAATAGATATATTTCAAAAGTAAATTATGTTGTGCAGTATGTATGAAATTTAAAGACTTGAGATTATACTTTCAGTATGGTATGTATGCATAATAAGTTTTTCTCTACTAAATAACTTATGTGAATATGTTTTAAAAAAATAAATAAAAATTTGTCTCAAATTTTCAAGTAAAGAACTAGTATGTATGGTGTCGACCTGGCTTGGGAAGTCGGGGCGTCACAGTTTGGTATCAGAGCGGTAGCCTGCCAGCCTACTTCACTTCGCCTCACATCGCTTCTGCAACGGCCCAAGTAAGTTATGTTATTTTCTTACAATTAGTTAAGATTTTATGTGCGTAGTAAGTATCTTTCTTCAACGGCCATGCTGGAAAATATTGGACACTGGGATGACGATGGGTGGTGCCTTAGCTTGGTGGTGGCAACTAGGTGACGTACGGAGATGATGGGAAAGTTTTATATTTTCAAAAAAAAAAAATATTATGGTTATGAACTCCTGTTGTAAAGGATATACGAACAAGAACATGATGAATTCAGATATGTTCATGTTATGCTTTTATATGGAATAAAGATTATGGTTCTATATAAAAGGCATGATTTCAAGAAGCTGAACTTATTTCCTTATTTTCCGTACAGAACCATGCCACCAAAGCGCAGAAGAGTACCGACCCAAGACGTTGATCTTGCGGCCCAGCTGAATGAGCTAAGGCAAATGATGCTAGCCCAACAGCAAGAGATAGGGGGGCTTAGAGCTCAGTTAGCTCAGCAGCATCAGGGACCTCCTGATGCTAGAGTACCACCAGCACCTATGAATCAGCCTGCTGCACCGGAAATTCCTGACGTTGACCCGGTGATTCCAGAGAACCCCATAGCCCCTGAAATACCTGTTGCGCCTGTAGCTGTACCACCAGCACCTCTGGTTCGAACTCCAGAAGAACTTTATGACAGATTTCGGCGCATGAAGGCACCAGAATTCGAGGGGTCTACAAACCCAATTGAGGCCGACAACTGGTTGATTGACCTCCAGGTCGCCCTAAATTTCCTCAGACTTAATGATCAGGAGAGAGTCCTCTGTGCATCCTTTATGCTACGGAAAGATGCTCGCCTCTGGTGGGAAACAGTCCAAATCCGGCGAGATGTTACTGAGATGACTTGGGAAGACTTTGTAGAGGAATTTAAGGAGAAATACTTCAACACTGAGGTCATGGAGGCTCAACAAGACGAGTTTGACAGGTTCCGCCAAGGAAATCTATCGGTAGCCGAAGCCGTCAAAAAGTTTGAGCAGCTAGCACGTCTCTGCCCTCACCTCATCAGTTCCGAAAGGGATAAAGTAAGAAGAATGATGAGGATGTTTCGCCCGGAATTAGCAGTGGTAATTAGCAGTGGCCCCCATCCACCATTCACTGTTGCTGAATGTGTCAGCAGGGCAATTCGAGCTGAATACTGGGTAGGACAGAACAAGGAGCAACGGGCTAAGTATTTCCAGGAGAAAAGAGAAGAAAAGGCCCAAGCTAAGCAGAATCAGGTCAAGCAAGGCCAGACCTCACAACAGAAGGGTCAAGGGGGACCTTCGGGCCAAAACAACAACAACAGGTAGTACGGCAACAACCAGCAGAAGAGGAAGTGGAATGCAGGAGGACAGGGGAATCAACAAAATTTTCCTCAAAAGAAGAATACCCCTGATAACAACAGTTATCCCACTTGTCAGAAATGTGGGAGAAGGCACCCGGGAGATTGCCGTGCTGGAAACGGTCGCTGTTTTCTATGTGGTAAGGAAGGCCACTATGCTAGAAACTGCAATCTCAATCCGCAGAGTCTGCAAAACCAACAGAGAGGACAGGGATCTCAACTTCACGCTGCACAAATGAAGCTCGAGGGACCTGCAATCTCTCAAGGCAGGCTGGAAGCTCCGGAACCTCAAGGACGCATTTACGCCTATACAAAGGAAGATGTTCAAGCTGGACCTTCCACTGTGGTGACAGGTCAGCTTCCTTTTGCCCAACAAGATGCCTATGTGTTAATTGATTCTGGAGCTACGCATTCATTCACATCACCTAGGTTCGCTAAGAAACTAGGTAGAGCAAGTGATAGAATCGGAAGAACATTTAGGACTGCATTACCCTCCGGGGAGATTCTGCTGTCTGATTATTGGATACGTCATGTTCCAATGATTATATGTGGTAGGAAAATGTATGTCAACCTGATCATCATTGACCTATACGACTACGATGTCATCCTGGGTATGGATTTCTTGGGGAAGTACAACGCAGTGATCGACTGTCCACGACGTACTGTCACGTTCAAGCCAAGTGGAGGCGAGGAGTTTATTTTTAGAGGATCGACTCCAAAACAGCCGAAAATGTTCATTTCTGCGCTGAAAGCTAGAAAATTGTTGGCAGAAGGATGTATGGGATTTCTAGCCAACATGGTGGACAAGACGCAAGAGACCGAGAGCAGACTGGAAGAAGTATCGATAGTCCGGGAATTTATAGAGGTTTTTCCTGAAGAGTTGCCAGGACTACCACCAGAACGAGAAATCTCCTTCGAAATTGAGTTACTTCCTGGATCGGCACCAGTATCCAAGGCACCTTATAGGATGGCGCCTGCCGAACTTAAAGAACTGCAGATTCAGTTACAAGAGCTTCTGGATCGAGGATTCATTCGTCAAAGCTACTCGCCATGGGGAGCTCCAGTTTTGTTCGTTAAGAAGAAGGACGGCACTCTTAGGATGTGCATTGACTATCGGGAATTGAACAAGATAACCATCAAGAACAAGTATCCCTTGCCTCGGATCGACGATCTGTTTGATCAGCTGAGAGGAGCTTCAATTTTCTCGAAGATGGACCTACGATCCGGATATCACCAGCTTCGAATTAGGGAAGGAGACGTTCCTAAGACAGCCTTTCGTACGCGATATGGACACTACGAGTTCCTTGTTATGCCATTCGGACTGACAAATGCTCCAGCAGCCTTTATGGACCTGATGAATCGAGTATTCAAGGATTACTTGGATAAGTTTGTAATCGTCTTTATAGATGATATCTTGATTTATTCAAGATCAAAGGAGGAGCATGAGGAGCATTTAAGGATTGCTTTACAGATTTTAAAGCAAAACCAGCTCTACGCTAAATTCACAAAGTGTGAATTTTGGTTGGAAAAGGTCCATTTCTTAGGACATGTGGTCTCCAAGGACGGCATATCTGTAGATCCGGCTAAGATTGAAGCAGTAAGTGAATGGCCAGCTACGAAAAACGTCACCGAAGTACGTAGTTTCCTCGGCTTGGCGGGCTACTACAGACGTTTCGTCGAAGGATTTGCTAAGATTGCAGCGCCGCTCACCGCACTTACACGGAAAGGAAAGAAGTATGAATGGACTGCAAAGTGTGAAGAGCACTTCCAAGAGCTGAAAAATAGGCTGACTCGCGCTCCGATTCTTACAATTCCGAATGTGGAGGAAGGAAACTTCGTGATATACAGCGATGCTTCCAAGATAGGATTGGGAGCCGTTCTCATGCAAAATGGAAAGGTGATCGCTTATGCTTCACGCCAGCTTAAGGATCATGAGAAGAACTATCCGACGCATGATTTGGAACTTGCGGCGGTAGTATTTGCGCTCAAAATCTGGAGACACTACCTTTACGGTATTAAGTGTGAGGTTTACACGGATCATCAGAGTTTGAAGTATATCTTCACACAAAAGGAGCTTAACATGAGGCAAAGAAGATGGCTCGAACTGGTGAAGGATTATGACATAGACATCCGTTACCATCCAGGGAAGGCTAATAAAGTAGCCGATGCCCTTAGTCGGAAGTCGTCTTCCTCGTTAATGTCCATACAGTCGTTGATCGAACCTCTTCAGAAGGAGTTAGTGGAAGCTGGAATAGAGCTTATCACGGGAAGTTTAGCTGCCCTAACCTTCCAACCTACCATTTTGGATAGCATGAAGGAGCGACAAGAAGGAGATGCCTCGCTGCTCAGAACAAGGAACGAGGTCTTGGAAGGAAAGGAGTCGGACTTCAATATATCAGATGAGGGCATACTCTATCGGAAAAATAGATTATGCATCCCTAATGAAGACAAGTTGAAGGAGCAAATCATGAAGGAGGCCCATGAGACTCCATATTCCGTCCACCCAGGAGCTACAAAGATGTACCAGGACCTGAAGGAAAGTTTTTGGTGGCCCAGAATGAAGAATGACGTTGCTACATTCGTCAGTAAATGGCTTACATGTCAAAGGGTAAAGGCAGAACACCAACGTCCAGGGGGAGAATTGCAGAAAATTTCCATCCCAGAATGGAAATGGGACCAAGTGACTATGGATTTTGTAGTTGGTCTACCCCGAACTTCCAGTGGCAATGATGCTATTTGGGTGATTGTGGATCGTTTGACGAAATCTGCACACTTTATCGCCATCAAGCTTAGCTTTTCAGTAGAGCAGCTGGCAGAACTATACGTTGCGCAGATTGTTCGCTACCATGGGATTCCAAAGGCAATCATTTCCGATCGTGATGGTCGTTTCACTTCTAAATTCTGGAGAAGTGTACATCAAGCCATGGGTACAAAGCTTACTTTTAGTACGGCTTTTCATCCTCAAACGGACGGACAATCCGAGAGGACCATTCAGACCTTAGAAGACATGTTGCAAGCATGTGTGATGGATTTCAAAGGAACTTGGGATAAGAAGCTTCCTTTGATTGAGTTCTCGTACAACAACAGTTTCCAAGCTTCAATTGGAATGGCTCCTTATGAAGCCCTATACGGGAGAAGATGTAGATCTCCAGTCCATTGGTACGAAACAAGAGAAAAGGAACTTGTGTCCACAGATTTTATTCGAAAAACCACTGAGGCTGTGAAACTTATACGCCGACGGATGGAAACTGCATTTAGTCGACAAAAGAGTTATGCCGACAAACGCAGAAGACCTCTAGAATTCCAAGTAGGAGACTTGGTTTTTCTCAAAGTTGCTCCATTCAAGGGAGTTATGAGATTCGGAAGGGGAAATTAAGTCCACGATACATAGGGCCATTCGAAATACTGGAAAGAATTGGTAACGTGGCCTATAGGTTGGCTTTGCCTCAGGAATTAGCATATGTACACAATGTATTTCATGTGTCGATGCTAAAGAAGTACATCTCGGATCCATCCCATGTATTGGACCACGAACCAATTGAGGTTTACAAGGATCTGACGTATGAGGAGAAACCGGTTCGAATCTTAGCACGAGAAGAAAAAGTGTTAAGGAACAAGGTCATACCTTTAGTTAAGGTCCTATGGAGAAATCATGAGATTGAGGAAGCAACGTGGGAACGCGAGGACGAGATGAAGAAAAGCTACCCCGAATTGTTCTGATTTTCGAGGACGAAAATTCTTTAAGGAGGGTAGATTGTAATATCCAAAAATTTTCACGAACTCATGATTTTCTTGTATATAAGAAATCTAAAGTTTGTACTATGTGTTTATGTGCAATTGTATGGGAAATATACTGCGGAAACCGTCTTTACGGGCCAGATAGTATAATTAAGTTTTAAAACCACCATAAAAAAAAAATCAAGCACCTAAAATAGGATATTAAAGACCAAATGGCTTTAAATAAAAAGAAAAATTTTTATACAGTCCAACTATACACAGATAAATTTTGGACTGCAGTCAAGCAAAACAGTACTGAATTGTACTGTGTATTAGTGAACACAGTATTAGATTTATCTGTGTTAGCATAAAATTGGATTGCATATTGAAGAAAAAGCCAAACAAGGCCTTAGGATGACATCACCCACCTTTTTGATTTATGACATCATCTTATTTGGATTTATGACATCATAATTCCATGAACCAACCCTTTAAAGACAAGTGTCTTGTTCTAGAAACTTCTTGCTTGTTCTCCAAGGTGCATGGCCGGCCACCTATGCCCCCTATTGTGCAATTTTGTGTTTCTTCAAGGGCTTTTTAACAATTTTTAAGGAATTTCCATCACCTATAAATAGGTGAAGCCATTGTTCACAAAAATTAGAAAATCTAGCAAAACTATGCCAAATTTTTCTCTCAAAATCCGAACTTGAGAGGCCAAGAGAGAAGAGAGAAAAATCAAAACCCAAGAGGGGGAGAGCATAGGGGTTGGTCGGATTTCACCTAGAGCCAAGGAAAAAGTTTGAAAAAAAATTGGAACCCATTCTAGGCCAAGTGGCCGGTTGTGGGGAGGAAGAAGAAAGGAAGAAAAAAATCCAAGCTTTTGGCCGGATTTTTAGAGGCTAGAGGTGGCCGGAGTTGGAACAAGGGTGGCGGCAAATTTTGGAACTCAACTAGCCAAGGTGGCCGGTTGTTGGTGGAGGCAAAGAGAAAGGAAAAGCCAAGCCAAATTCTTGACCTAAAGTGAGGTATAAATCCCTTAAACCCTAAGTTTTCATTTAAATTTCATTTGGAAAATTTAAATGTATTTTAAGCATGGTTTGTATGAGCATAAGCTCACTTTTAATTGCTGCCCTAGTTAGAAATTTTAGGGTTTGTGCTTGATTAATTAGGGTTTTGGTTTGGTAGTTTAATTATTGCATGCTAAGTGTTTGATATGTTGATTAGGTATTAAGGGTGGTTTGGTTTAATGGCTTTGAATGGTTATGTTTATGCTTGTTTGAATGGTTATGTTTATGCTTGTATGAATGTTAGGGTGCATGCTAGGTTGTTGGTTTCGATTATGGAATGGTAAGACAACCTAGAACCATGCAAACCTAGGCTAGGACAGTTCGGTTTTTGGTTTGCATGGGCGCGTTTGAGTAGCATGATTGTTAATGTGGGACGTTAGAAAATGCTGCATGTATGCTATCTAGGCTCCCGCGTGTTCGGTTGAGTTAGATTTGCGACAATAAGACGTAAAACGAATTTAAGAATGAAAACTGCCAGTTCGGGTACAAACTGGCCAGTTTTCTGGAAAGTGAAATTTGAGGCCTTTAGAGGCCGAATTGGGAAAAACGTAAAACATGAAAGTTGTAGAGAAGAGATTTTCCTTGAGGACAATGCGGACAGTTTTTGAAAATAAGGCTCCAAAGGCCTTCGTTTTTGTAAAAACCCGAGCCTGACCGTGCCCAGGATTTATACACGGCCAGGTGAGTTCAAACGGCTATATGAACATGTTAGAGTCCGAATTAAATTTTTTGTAAAACACGAAAGTTTTAGGATTTTTCAAGAGCTAAAACTTTCATGAAGACAACTTTTTCAAATTCAAATTGGATTTTTAAACTGACACGGATTTCTAAAGACTGTGCCGGGAATAGGAAATTCCTGCACAGGATTTTCTAAAACAATGCAGAAAAACTATATTTTTGCACCAACACAAATATTTTGACTGTGAAAACTGTTCCAATGGTAGTTTTCAGCCTTTAATGATTTTTATAGAGTCACACTTTAAAAACCACGAGCTTTCAAGTTAAACAAAAGATTGTTGTCAAATTTTCCAAATTTGGAAATTAGTTTTTTTTTAAAGTCAAAGTATAGTAACAAGAGGTTGACGGATGATAACCGGGAAGGATACCCGAGTTACTAGGCTTGGTCCAAAGCCAAGTTTGACCATAAAATATTGACCATCTCAAGGGTTACCTCATGTAACCTAATGAGTTATCATGTGTATAATTGGGGGACATATAACTAAGATTGTGTATGAATGTTGGAAAAGTTACCAACATTTTATAGGATCCTTATCCTATGTTCTTTTTAATAGCAGGAAGTAACCTGCAGTTGAGATCTGGGTTGAAGCAACAAAACCAGAAACCTAGCATATCAGGTAAGTATCAAACCTCACCTACAGTATGAAAATAGTAAATACTATTTTCAAATATGCTATGTTAAGCTATGCTATTTACACTATATGTTTAAATATACATGCTATGTTGTGTTATGATATGCGATGATATGCTACGACATGTTACATGTTATGCCATGTTATATGAATGTCATGTTAACAAAAATGTCATGTTTTCTAAAAATGTCATGGTTTCCAAAAATGCCACGTTTACAAATATGTCATGGTTTTAAAAATGCCATGTTTTCAAGAATACCATGTTATAGCAAGTGTTAAGTTTGATAGGACATAGTGACATCATAAGGCATGTTCACTAATGTTAAATCATATGGTAAGATAAATCAAGTAAGGTGTCGTACCAACCTCCCGTGATCGTGGAGGCCACATGATTCAGTTGTGACATTTACCTTCCGTGATCGTGAAGGGTCAAGTTATAATTCCCAGAACTGTTAGGGCCTTGCAAACCCTAGCTTTGTCTGGAGGCTGCGCGCTTTTGGTACGGACACTATGGGCCCACATGCTGAGACAAGATAATAAATTAAAGATTGAGTCTATAATGAAGCATAAGACATTCAATCAATCATAAACGGTTCATGCATAAGCTACATGATGATTGGCATATTTTAAGATGTTTGAATTATTTTGTGAGATTACGTTTATACTTGCTGGGCGAAAGCTCACTCTTATATTCATACTGTAGGTAAGAAGCCTGCAGTTTAAGTGGTGGGCTTTGCGGACGATGCGGCGGGTGAAGGGCGGTGTGGGATACCACTACGCAAAATTTTCCGCAACTGCTTTTGGAGTTAAAATAGATATATTTCAAAAGTAAATTATGTTGTGCAGTATGTATGAAATTTAAAGACTTGAGATTATACTTTCAGTGTGGTATGTATGCATAACAAGTTTTTCTCTACTAAATAACTTATGTGAATATGTTTTCAAAAAAAAATAAAAATTTGTCTCAAATTTTCAAGTAAAGAACTAGTACGTATGGTGTCGACCTGGCTTGGGAAGTCGGGGCGTCACAGAAACCTAGGGTGTTGGTTCATCAAAGCTAGGCCAAAGATGTGTCTTTCCCTTGTGTGGCCGGTCATGGTGTGATTTTGGCTTGCCAAATAGGTGAAGCTAGGTTTGCTTATTCACCAAGGCTAGACCATGAGGTGTCTAACCAAGGTGATGGCCGGTCATGGTGTCAACTTAGCAAGACCTTGGCTTGCCAAGTGTATAAAGCTAAGCACTCTTACTCACCAAGGCTAGGTTTTTGAGGTGTCACATTCTTGAGGTGGCTTAGTGTGCAAGCCTTGGTTTGCTTGCTCACCAAGGCTACACCATGGTGTGTTGCTCCATGGTGGTGGCCGGCCATTGGTGTCTAGGTGTGCAAGCCTTGGCTTGCCAAGGGTGCAAGGCTAGGTGTGACTTAGCCAAGCTAGAACCTAGGGTCCCTTATCCTTATGTGGCCGGTTTTTGGTGTAACCAAGTGACACAAATTTCTAATCATTCTTAATACCAAATCAACCCACTAAATTAAAGTGTTAAAACACTAAACTTAGGGTATGATTTGTAAACTTTTATTAACACTTAAAATCTTCTAATTTGCATAATCTTTTTCAAGAACAAGTTTCCTTGCTCAACAAGCCATGATGTGGCCGGTTCCTATGGTGACACATGGCATAATGGGGTTGGTTCTAGCTAGAGTTTTCAAAAACGATCTTAACTTGTCATCCTTGATTTCCAACCAAACTAACTAAACTAAAAATGGGTCATTGACGTAATTGAACTTAGAAACTTTACTTAAAAAGTCCCTGGTTCAAAAATTTACATAATTGCTGATAAGTTTACAATTTTCTTCAAAATTGCACATTGGCCCCTAAAGGCAAAATATTTGCACTTTAGTCCCTATGACTTGGCCAATTTCTGTTAAGCCTTTAAACATCAAATTTTTACTAAATCCTTCCTTAAAAGACTTTTTAGCTTTCAAAATCATAAACTTTTCTTAATTTGCAAATTGACCCCTAAACATAAAATATTTGCATTTTGGTCCCTGTGAGGTGACCAATCATAGTAATGACACTTGTCATCGGAGGTGTCATCCTTAAAGGCCTTATTTGGCTTATCTCCCAAATGCAGTCCATTCGTAAAATAACATAAAATCATAAAACATAAACTTACACCTTTTTCTTTTAACAAAAAGGTCTTAAACTTGCATAACTAACTTATTTGAATCTTTTAACTAAAGATTCAACAACTTTTCATAGAAACATATCATACATATAGCATAAACAGACTTTGATTCTTAACGAAAGAAATCATAAGTTTACAAACAAGTTGGTCATTACAGATTTGAAGTTTGAGGATAAAACAAAAGTTGTAGGAGACTTCAAGATCTACAACTTTAATGAAGAAAACTTTTCCAAATTCGAAACAGATTTGTGAGAAAAGAACTAAACTTTATGAATTGGTTTTGGAACCCAATTTTCAAAATGATTAGAGTTTTTCCTAAATTTCAAAAAGGAGTTGAAATTTAGGATTGGTTGTTAGCAATTAGAATCATTATGTTATTATGATAGGATGATACTCATCCTATGATTTTTCTTGAAAACAGGAAAACGACCTGTTTGAGTGAAGGATTGTGATTCAAGGCGCAGTAACGGTAAGTACGACTCCGCCTACAGCATAAACAAAATTTGTTTGTTGAATGCTTTCAAGTTTATAATGATATAAGAATGATAAAACGTTATGGCCTGTATGATATCAAGTTTATAATGTTATGTGTATAAGAAATATTTATGATATGTATGTATGTACATTTTTAAGATATGATAAATATTAAAGTACGAATGGCATGTATGTATGCAAGAAATAATGAATGTATGGCATGTATGTTTTCAAGTTCATGTTAAGAGATATATGATGTATGTTTATAGTATGTATGTTCATATGATGAATAATTTGATATTATGACATCACGAAGTATGCTCATTAAAGATAAGCGATTTGGTAAAATATGAAATCCCAGTTTCAGTTAAGAAACTGGTTATGAATATGAAACAATATTTCAAGTATGAAATAAGACAAGAACAAGACTTTTAATATAAGCAGAATGCTATATGTCGTATCGACCCGCGTCAGGTCGGGTTTGGTTCATGGTTTGAGTTGGACAGGGCTGGCCGCCCCAACCACTCCATGGCAGCGCGCCACGGTACGTACATTCATGTTAAGTTATGTAAGGGCCCAAAATCTATGCTAACTTATGAAAACAGAAATTGACCATAAATGGTTCATGCATTATGTTATCATGATATGTTTTGCGGATAAATAGTTGTGCTTGCTGAGCGAAAGCTCATGTTTTAAGTTTATGCTGTAGGAAAGCAACGCTGCGGTATTTCTTGATACAAGGCGGTGGAGCATGGCAAGGCAAAGCTGTGAAACTGTGGGACGGAATCACTACGTTTCTTTTTGTTAAACTATGCTACGCTAAATATGTTGTACTTAAGTACAAAAACACATTTCCGCCATAAGTAGTGATGTATAAGTACATGTATGGATATAA
The DNA here is from genome assembly GCA_038430175.1 of Ficus hirta. Classification (NCBI taxonomy): domain Eukaryota; kingdom Viridiplantae; phylum Streptophyta; class Magnoliopsida; order Rosales; family Moraceae; genus Ficus; species Ficus hirta. The sequence goes on along the minus strand of CM076586.1, from coordinate 3,448,236 downwards.
ATGTTTATTATGAAATTTCCAAGTTAAACAATACTTATTAGTTGTATAAAAAAAAAAAAAATATTTCTGTCTAAATTTTCATATATTATTATGTAAGAATGTATGGTCTTATGCACGGCCAGGTGAGTTCAATAGGGAATAAGAGCATGTTAGAGTCCGAACTGGGTTTTCTGCAAAACGCAAAAGTTATAGGGTTTTTCGAAAGCTAAAACTTTCATGGTGACAACTTTTTCTAATTCAAATCAGATTTTTAATAGAAATGGATTTCTAAAAAACTGTGCATGAAACAGGAAATTCCTGCACAGGATTTTCTAAAACAATATAGGAAAACTGTATTTTTGCACAACACCAATGTTTTGACTATGGAGACTGTTCCAACAACAGTTTTCAGTGTTGAATAATATTTATGAGGCTTTTTTATAAGCTAATTAAAGGATTTTGGAATTAAACTTCCAAATTTTCCAAGACAAGGAAATTGGATTTTTAAAGCCAAAATTGGTAACATAATGACAACGGAAGATAACCGGGATGGATACCCGAGTTATGAGGAGTTGACTTTTGTTGACTAAGTTTGACCCATGGAATGTTGACCTTAGTTGACCAAGAGGTTGACTTTGGTTGACCAAGTTCGACCAAGGTTGACCAAGGTTATCACATCAAAGGTTACGTATTGTAACCAAATAAGATATTTTATAAGGGACATATAACTAGAATATTGGATAGGTCACCAACATTTTATAGGATCCTTATCCTATGTTCTTTTTAATAGCAGGAAGTAACCTGCAGTTACAACCTGAGCCGGAGCAACGAAACCCAGGGTATAGCATAACAAGTAAGTACAAACCTCACCTACAGTATGGAAAATAGTAAACTATTTTCCAATATATGATATGTTTTAAAGAATGCCATGTTTTCAAGAATGCCATGTTTTCAAGTAAGCCATGTTTTCAAGAATGCCATGTTTTCAAGAATGCCATATTTTCAAGAATGTCACGTTTTTAAGAATGCCATGTAAATGTTAAGTTATGATATAGTGGCATCATGAGGCATGTTCACTAATGTTAAATCACATGGTAAGAAAATACAAACAAGGTGTCGTACCACCCTCCCGTGATCGAGGAGGATATATGTTCAAGACAAGTTATGATTATTAACCTCTCGTTGATGCATGGGGGTCAAGTTTATGATTCCCAGAACTGTTTAGGGTATTGCAAACCCTAACTTTGTCTGGAGGCTGCGCGCTTTTGGTACGTACACTATGGGCCCACATGTTAAGACAAGATAATAAGTTCAAGATTAAGTCCATAATGAAGCATAAGACATACAAATCAATCATAAATGGATCATGCATAAATTACATGATGATTGACATGTTTTTTTAAGAGGTTTGAAATGTTTTGTGAGATATGTTTGTACTTGCTGGGCGAAAGCTCATTTGTATATTTCATACTATAGGTAAAAGTAAGATGCCTGCAGCTTTACTTAGTGGGCCATGGAGACGATGCAGCAAGTGAAAGGCGGTATGGGATACCACTACGCAAAATTTTCCGCAACCTCTTTTGAGTTAATATGTATATATCTCAAAAGTAAATTATCCTATATAGTATATATGGAGTTAAAGACTTAAGAATGTCTTTTCATTTCAGTATAAGTATGCAAGATTTTCCGCAAATATTTTAAGTATGATGTTTATGTGTAGTTAAGTAGTATGTGATGTTTTCAAGTTGTGATTTAAAAATAAGTTTTCAGAGTTTAAAAGAAAGAAAGAAAAAAATTTATTCCCAAATTTTCAAGAGCAAGATTAATTATTTAAGACTAAGGTTTAAGCAAGCATGGTAACGGCCCACGTTTACGTAGTTGGTCCTACGTGGATTTTGGGGCATTACACCTGGCACCACTATGGGCCTTCTGGTGACCGTTGGGGGCGCCCTGTGGGAGTCGCCTGGACCCCCGCTCCCGTGGGGAGCGCCTGGCGCCCGTTGGGGCCTTTTTGCACCAGTGGGGGGCGCCGGGCACCTGGTGCCCGTGGGTGGCTCCTGGTGCCCTTGTTCATGCGGGCGCATGGGCATGTGGCAGTGTGAGCACGCGCGTAACTGTGACTTAGCCGTTTATACGTTCGTCACTGGTTTTTTGTTTTTTATTGATGAAATTCCAACAAAATAAGTTTGTGCACCTTTGCGCCATTTAAAAAAATTAATGTAATGTGTGGTTAGTAGTTAAAGTTAACTAATTGATTCGATTATATGAGACCGACATAATTGTTTTTTTTTTATTTATTTTTGGCAAGAAATATAGGTGAACGAATACAATGGAACATTCCAAAAAGGGATGAGCACGAAGGAAAAACCCGTTGGATCCCACTGTCAATGGCAAGCGAAGGGCAACTATAATGAAATGCGTCCATATGGCAAGGAAAAGAGGTGAACGAATTCAAGTCACGTTTGACGAGAAAGGACAACCGGAAGGGAAGCACGGTGACGAATTGATGAGCTGGATTGGTGTGCTCGCTCGAGAGCACATTTCAATATGGATACGAGATTGGAGCTCTCGTGATTTAAACGGATTGAAAGAGATTATTTGGAAAGAAACTATTACTTCTTTCACCGTGGATGATTGCTTTCGGATGACTTGTTTAAAATCATGTGGTGAAGCTACAAGGAATTTTCGGCATGATCTATACAAGACGTTGGTCGAGGAATTTGTAAGAGAAGAAAGTGTGTGGACACGGCCGCAAAAAGTTATTGACAACTACCCCAATATAGAAGAAGAGGATTGGGTGAAATTCGTTCAGTATAGAACATCCTCACAATTCCAACAACTATCTGATCGTGGAAGCGAAATAAGGACAAACAACGAATACTCATCAAGAGGAGGCCGAGACGGATATAGGAAGCTCGACCAGGAAAAGGTATGTCAATAAATTTTGTCCGTACTAAATCATATGCTATTTATAGAACATTATATCCTCATTTATACTAACGATGTTAAAATTACAGTTTAAGCAGACTGGGAAATGGGAAAGAAGAGATGGTTTGTGGCTAGAGCAATAGACAGGCACAGATGGAGAGTTGAAAGACCCAGCATGTAAAAAAGTTAGCGAGTTGATAGTAAGTTTACTAACTAACAATGAATTCTTCATCACTACTATACGTACTTACAACCCTTTAGCTTAAATGAGTTCTGTTAATTATCTTGTAGATGGAGTACAACACATAGGAGAGCCAAGGCACTTTCGAATTAGTTGGCATAAGTGATGTATTACCGCAGGCATTATCTAGACCCGAACACAAAGGGCGTGTCCGTGGGCAATCAAAGTTCGTGAAGCCATCTCAGTACTTTATCCTAAATCGAAGTTCGAGTAAAGACAATGAAGTACAATCAATGAGACGTGAAATAGAAGAATTAAAGGCGTTGGAGCGTGATCTATGTGGGAGCAAAGATGTGGAGCCGTCGGTTGATCCCAACAATGTGCCAACCGTGGACCAACACAACAGCTTTAAGGCTAGTTGCTCTGCCCAAGAAAAACAACATGGAGTTTCTGATCCGCCAACCATGCCGGTCGACAGTCAGGAGTGTAAGCTCTATATTTTCGATGAAGTGCAGGGTGGACAGTTGCTTGTTGTGTTTGGAAAAGCATGGTTGGAGAGCCTTCCCACCGATACGGTGCATGGGATTCCACTGGGGGAAGGGAACGTGCGAGTGTCAATCAATGTGTCAAAATTAAAAAAATCACCATTACCTATACCGACGTACGAGGCAACCACTGTGGAGGATGCTGTTAATGGGTTTGTTGTTTGGCCTAAAAGATTAGTTGAGCTCGACACAAGTATGAACAAGGCGAGTCGAGGACCTAGTCACGTTCCTGACCCAGCAGCTGGCAGAAAAAAATGCCAAAAAAAGGTTGGAAATAAAATGATCGACTCTCGAACTGAGGTACAACAAGGTGCGCAAGAACAACAACTTTTGTTCGGCTTTAGTAACATAAATAGGGCGATGAGGCCTTTGGCTTATTATGCACATAGTTCCATGCGTCAAGGTAATCAGATTGAGGTCCCAATACCATACACGATCATGACTTTTGAAATGCCTGTCATTCTGAGCTTTGAAGATATTATGAGTTCATTAATTTACAAGAAATCAGTATGAATTGTATATTAGTCTACATGAGGTACGACATTCTATCTCTGAAATTTTTTTTTATCTGGAAATTCTTCTATATGTCAGGTAGAGTAACAATTTTACGCTTATGCAGATATTTGGAGGAACTATGTAGGATTAACGGGCAAGCTAAGAAGTTTGTGTTTGTGTCTCCAAGCTTGATCTCACCGGTGAGAATAGATACTGAAGATGCTGGCAGGAGAGAGCGAGCCGACAATCTTCTCAGCTTTTTGTGTGACGCACCAAAAGGACGGCTTTATCTTGTGCCACATAACAGAGAGAGACATTGGATTTTGGGTGTCTGTAACGCCCCGACTTCTTACGCCGGGTCGTCACCTTTCTTACATACTGAACTTAAACTTGCAGAAAATTGGGGAGAAATTTTTTTTTTCTTTTAAACTTTATTTTAACATTTTCAACTTGAACTTCATCCTCAAACTCATACTTACTGATAGGTACTTACTCGAGTACCGAACTTTCAAACCCTCCTTGAAGGCCATCGAAATCAAATTGTAGACCAAACCCGACTTAATGCGGATTGGTACCACAAGTGGCAACTTGCTTGCCATACACACATAAACTTTGTCATTCATACTTAAAACATCATGAAAATATGAAAACCCTTTTCCATTACAACATATTTTATAGAGTATATTTTTTTAAAAATCCGTGACAGTGTCCATCCCACATTTCACAGTCCGCAGCACCAGCCTTCCACAGTATTGCATCAGAGATTGCTGGCAGGTTGCTTACCTACAGCATAGACGTAAGACGTGAGCTTTCGCTCAGCAAGTACAACTGTTACATCCGCGACGCAAAACACATATCATTATGCATGAACCAATTATGACCTCTTATGAATCAAATATGGATTCATAACTTAGCTTAGTTCTATTCCGTTACTTATCATGTGTGCTCGTACCGTGGTACATAGCCAAGGAATGGTTGAAGGCGGCAGTCCATTTTAACTCAAACCATGAAACACAAAGTTTAACATGGAGTAGTTTAGGTAGCCATCCAATCCAACTCAAACCATGAACCATACCATTTAAACCCGCCTTTGTGGCAAGTCGGTACGACACAGCACCTTATTTGTCTTGTTATTACCATGTGATTCAATATTAGTGAACATGCTTCATGATGTTACACTATTAAAACATATAACATAACATACTTCCTCATAACATAGCATACCATATCATACCTTAGCATACCATAACGTACCACATCATACCTTAGCATATATAACACATTAAGCAGGTAGCACAACAAAGGTCCTATGCTGTAGGCGGAGTTGTACTTACCTCTCTTGCTATGTCCTGCGTAGTGCTGCTCCTTCTCTGAGTACAGCTGCAGGTTCCCTCCTGCTTGTTGAAGGACATAGGTGAGGTTCTAATTAGTATTGTGGAATGTTGGTGATCTAACCAACATGCCTACATAATCCTTGTTGTATGTCCCCGATACTAGATGTCTTACTGGGTTACAAATAGTAACCTTATGTGCTAAATCATCATATATACCATTAGGGTTAGGTTACCTTCCCAACCTTAGGCTTTATCCTTGTTCATAAACCATTGGGTTACTTCAATTAACCCTATATCTTAGCCAAATTAATTAATCTTGGTATCCTTTAGGGTTATCTTGACTAACCCTTAAGGTTAATTGTAGTCAAACTCTTGGTCAACCAAAGTCAATTTTTGGTCAACTAAGGTCAACTTTATACGGGTCAAACTGGAGCTTTAGGCTTTGGCCCAGTAACTCGGATATTACTTCCGGTTATTACCCATAATCATCTTGCTTACCCAATTTTAGTTTAAAAATCTATTTTCCATTTCTTTGGAAACTTGGGTAAATTAACTTCAAAAATCGTTTACTTAACTCATAAAATTCATATTCTTGAAATAGGTCTTTGTAAAAATCATTTAGGGCTGGAAACTGCCTTTAGAACAGTTTTCCTAGTCAAAACAGTGGTTTTGGGAAAGATACAATTTTTTTCCGAACTGTTTTTAGAAAATCCTGTACAGGAATTTCCTGTTCCATGCACAGTCTTTATAAAACGGTGTCAGTTTAAAGATCCATTCTGATTTTGAAAAAGTTATCTTCACAAAAGTTCTAGCTCTCAGAAAATCCTAAAACTTTCATGTTTTACGAGAAATCCAGTTCCGCTTGTATCCTTGTCAGTTTTCATTTGAAACTGGCTGGTCGTGTAAACTAGGTCTGGGCAGACTAGTCTCGGATTTTTATAGAAACGGAGGCCATTGGAGCCTCATTTTGAGAAACTGTCGATGTTATCCCCTAGAAAAAACTCTTCCGAACAACTTTCGTGTTTTACGTTTCACCCAGTTTGGCCTCTAAAAGCCTTAAATTTCCACTTTCCCGAAACTGGCCAGTTTGGAATCCGAATTGGCAGTTTCGGTTGTTAAGTCCGGTTTACGTCTTATTTCGCGCAAACTACCTCAACCGCCTGCAGCGGGAGTCTAATATCAGTCATGCAGCACTTTCTAACGTAAAACATACATCCATGCATAATTCAAACATTTTCATGCAAAGCAAAACCCTTGGGTGTTCTTGCACCAAACCAAGGTTTGCAAAACATTTGGTTTGCATCACCATTCATCAATCAAGCTTCTAATCTAGCTCAAACATAAACATGCATGACCTATAACTTCTTAGGCATATTGGGGACATATCACAAACACCTTATGTGCATGCACGTAATCTTAATAATCATGCAAGCATACTTATCAAATCATGCACCATAATCATAATTGAGACCTTAGTACCCTAATCAAGCACCTAATAAGCATTAAACCCATTGCATGAAATAAGAAAATGAGCTTATGCTCTTACATCCCAAACATAGAAATACACTTAAATCTCCAAATTTAAGCTCTAATTGAAAAGCTTAGGGTCAAAGGGAGATTACCTTAATCAATCCAAGGATTGTGCTCGGTTTTGGGTCTAAAACTTTTTTTTTTTTTTCTTTGATCCTTCACCATAACCGGCCATCCTCCTCCAAATGGGGTTCCTAATTTTCGGCCATACCACATGAAATATACACATAAATTTCTTGCTCCAAACTTAATAAAAACTTAGAGGTTTAGTGGTTTACCTTAACCTATTCAAGGTTTGCTAGCTTGGTTCCAACCATTTTTTTCCTTTTCCTTGCCATTACCCACAACCGGCCTCCCCTTGGCCTAGTGGCTCCAAAATTTTTCAGCCACTTGATGGCTGCCTCACCAAAGTCCGGCCACCAAGAAATCCGGCCACCCCCTAGCTCAAATCCTTCCTCACTATTTTTTTTTTTCTTTCTTTTCTTTTCTCTTCCTTTTTGGCTTTGGATTTTTGAGAGAATTTTTGGCCATAGTTTGGCTGTCTTTCTCAAATTTTCAGCCCCAAAAATCTGCCCATCTCATGGGTATTTATAGGCAAAAGGGGAACTTTTAAAAATTACAATTTGACCCCTAAATTTTTGAAAAATTACCAAAAAGGCATGCAAGAGGTGGCCGGCCATCAACCTTGGAGAATGTAATGACCAACTTGTTTGTAAACTTATGATTTCTTTCGTTAAGAATCAAAGTCTGTTTATGCTATATGTATGATATGTTTCTATGAAAAGTTGTTGAATCTTTAGTTAAAAGATTCAAATAAGTTAGTTATGCAAGTTTAAGACCTTTTTGTTAAAAGAAAAAGGTGTAAGTTTATGCTTTATGATTTTATGTTATTTTACGAATGGACTGCATTTGGGAGATAAGCCAAATAAGGCCTTTAAGGATGACACCTCCGATGACAAGTGTCATTACTATGATTGGTCACCTCACAGGGACCAAAATGCAAATATTTTATGTTTAGGGGTCAATTTGCAAATTAAGAAAATTTTATGATTTTGAAAGCTAAAAAGTCTTTTAAGGAAGGATTTAGTAAAAATTTGATGTTTAAAGGCTTAACAGAAATTGGCCAAGTCATAGGGACTAAAGTGCAAATATTTTGCCTTTAGGGGCCAATGTGTAATTTTGAAGAAAATTGTAAACTTATCAGCAATTATGTAAATTTTTGAACCAGGGACTTTTTAAGTAAAGTTTCTAAGTTCAATTACGTCAATGACCCATTTTTAGTTTAGTTAGTTTGGTTGGAAATCAAGGATGACAAGTTAAGATCGTTTTTGAAAACTCTAGCTAGAACCAACCCCATTATGCCATGTGTCACCATAGGAACCGGCCACATCATGGCTTGTTGAGCAAGGAAACTTGTTCTTGAAAAAGATTATGCAAATTAGAAGATTTTAAGTGTTAATAAAAGTTTACAAATCATACCCTAAGTTTAGTGTTTTAACACTTTAATTTAGTGGGTTGATTTGGTATTAAGAATGATTAGAAATTTGTGTCACTTGGTTACACCAAAAACCGGCCACATAAGGATAAGGGACCCTAGGTTCTAGCTTGGCTAAGTCACACCTAGCCTTGCACCCTTGGCAAGCCAAGGCTTGCACACCTAGACACCAATGGCCGGCCACCACCATGGAGCAACACACCATGGTGTAGCCTTGGTGAGCAAGCAAACCAAGGCTTGCACACTAAGCCACCACCCAAGGGCCGGCCACCTCAAGAATGTGACACCTCAAAAACCTAGCCTTGGTGAGTAAGAGTGCTTAGCTTTATACACTTGGCAAGCCAAGGTCTTGCTAAGTTGACACCATGACCGGCCATCACCTTGGTTAGACACCTCATGGTCTAGCCTTGGTGAATAAGCAAACCTAGCTTCACCTATTTGGCAAGCCAAAATCACACCATGACCGGCCACACAAGGGAAAGACACATCTTTGGCCTAGCTTTGATGAACCAACACCCTAGGTTTCCTAGCCTAGCCTCCTTGGCAAGCCAAGCCTTGCACACCTCACCCTAGGACCGGCCACACCAAGGAAGTGCCACCTCAAAATGTAGCCTTGATGAGCAAGCAACCCTAGTTAAGCTTGCTTGGCAAATTGGGTGAAGTATGGCCGGCCAACACATAGGGACCAAGGAGAAAAATAGTTTGGCTTCAAGGACTATTGCCTAAATTACCAAAGATTGATTTCTTGAACTCCTTTAGAGCTTGACAGCTAATGTACTTAGGCAAGCTTAGTAAGCTTGCTAGCTTTGCTTGTTGGCAAGCAAAGGCTTACACCACTTACACCTAAGGCCGGCCATACCAAGGAAGGGACACCTCATGGTCCCTAGGCCATATGAGTAAGCAACCCTAGCTTGGGTTAGTGGCATGAGAAGCACAAGGGTGACCGGCCACCCTTCAAGGAAACAAATTCAAATTGGCTTCCTCTAAGGACTAAGAAGCCAATTGTTATACTTCTAGGGATTGATAAGCAAATTCAAAACTTATGCTTCATCTATAAATAGGTGAAGGTGCTGTTGTATCATTTGGTTAGCCAACACACACACACAACCTTGAGCAGCACAAACTCCCCCAATCCTGCCATAGAAGCCGAGCAAAGAAAAGAAAGAAAGAAAGAAAAGAAAGAAAAGAAAACTAGAAAAAGATTTTCATGCACTAGGGTTTAATGGGGTTAAGAATTTCATCAGTGAAACTTGAGGTAAATATTGTTATCCTCTAGTTCTCCATTTATGAATTAAGAGAATGATTAGTATGATTAAGCAAGAGTTTAATTTTGTAAGATACATGCACTAGGGTTTTTGTATGCTTGATTAAGTCTCTATCTGAGCAGTTTTTCTGAAACAATATTTAGAGGCCTTTAGAGGCCGAATCTTAAAAAAGTTAAAACTGAAAAGTTGTAGAGGAAGAAAATCCTAGGGGCCAACGTGGCCAGTTTTTGAAAATAAGGCATTTAAGACCTTCATTTCTATAAAAACCCGAGACCAAATTATGAGTAGTAAGTTTGGTCGAACAATTTTCTAAGGCAAAAATAAGCATGTTAAATGCAGATTTGAAGTTTGAGGTTAAACCAAAAGTTGTAGGAGACTTCAAGATCTACAACTTTAATGCAGAAAACTTTTTCAAATTCGAAACAGATTTGTGAGAAAAGAACTAAACTTTAGGAATTGGTTTTGGAACCCGATTTTCAAAATGATTAGAGTTTTTCCTAAATTTCAAAAAGGAGTTGAAATTTAGGATTGGTTGTTAGCAATTAGAATCATTATGTTATTATGATAGGATGATACTCATCCTATGATTTTTCTTGAAAACAGGAAAACGACCTGTTTGAGTGAAGGATTGTGATTCAAGGCGCAGTAACGGTAAGTACGACTCCGCCTACAGCATAAACAAAATTTGTTTGTTGAATGCTTTCAAGTTTATAATGATATAAGAATGATAAAACATTATGGCTTGTATGATATCAAGTTTATAATGTTATGTGTATAAGAAATATTTATGATATGTATGTATGTACATTTTTAAGATATGATAAATATTAAAGTACGAATGGCATGTATGTATGCAAGAAATAATGAATGTATGGCATGTATGTCTTCAAGTTCATGTTAAGAGATATATGATGTATGTTTATAGTATGTATGTTCATATGATGAATAATTTGATATTATGACATCACGAAGTATGCTCATTAAAGATAAGCGATTTGGTAAAATATGAAATCCCAGTTTCAGTTAAGAAACTGGTTATGAATATGAAACAATATTACAAGTATGAAATAAGACAAGAACAAGACTTTTAATATAAGCAGAATGCTATATGTCGTATCGACCCGCGTCAGGTCGGGTTTGGTTCATGGTTTGAGTTGGACAGGGCTGGCGGCCCCAACCACTCCATGGCAGCGCGCCACGGTACGTACATTCATGTTAAGTTATGTAAGGGCCCAAAATCTATGCTAACTTATGAAAACAGAAATTGGCCATAAATGGTTCATGCATTATGTTATCATGATATGTTTTGCGGATAAATAGTTGTGCTTGCTGAGCGAAAGCTCATGTTTTAAGTTTATGCTGTAGGTAAGCAACCCTGCGGTATTTCTTGATACAAGGCGGTGGAGCATGGCAAGGCAAAGCTGTGAAACTGTGGGACGGAATCACTACGTTTCTTTTTGTTAAATTATGCTACGCTAAATATGTTGTACTTAAGTACAAAAACACATTTCCGCCATAAGTAATGATGTATAAGTACATGTATGGATATAAATGTTTATTATGAAATTTCCAAGTTAAACAATACTTATTAGTTGTATAAAAAAAAAAAAAAAAAAAAAATTTCTGTCTAAATTTTCATATATTATTATGTAAGAATGTATGGTAACGGCCGGCGCTAGGCGGGTCGTCACAGAGTTGGTATCAGAGCAAAGTTCCTACCTTCCGGTTTCACAGTTTGCTTGCCTGCCCCACAGTCATTGTAAGTTAAAAATATTTCGTATTTATATTATGAATTTGTATAATCTAGATTTGAGGATAATGGACGACGATCGAGGTGCAGCCTACGCATTTTTCATGCTGTCTCCGCTAGTATTTGATGGAACTAGACAAACTGTGACACTCGCAGCATGGCTTCATGATATGGAGGCTATATTTCGAATAGGTCATATTCCACCTCATCTACAGGTATCTTTAGCAAGTCGTTGTCTAGCATTAGATGCTAGATTATGGTGGAGAATAACAGGAGAACAAGAAGTTCAGGAGGCTATGTTGCCTCATATTCCAGATATGGGCGACCCAGAGTTTCGGGCATTGCAACTACTCCGGGAAGGACTGCCACCTAATGTTAGGGAACACGTGCAGCCACCGGCAATAGGAATGACTCTGGAACACATGATTAATGACATCATGGAAGCGGAGTTGACAGCTCATATGATTCAAGCGGATGCTGTAGTGGAGAACAACATCCAATTGCCAGTTAACAACAATGACGTGGAGGAGCCACCCTTCCAATGGGGACCAGTATTGCCAGAAGACCCTATTCCGGCGATACCACTTCAGGAGATTCCTCCACAAGAGGATATTGATGGCATGAATCTTGAAGATATTCTTGGCGAGCCCGAATTGCAAGAGGATCCCCACGAAATCATCCTGGATAACGGAGATGAAGAAGAAGAGGATGTGCATATGGAGAATGATCCGGAGGAAGTCTTGTTCGATGAGAAAGACTGGGATGTATTCTCTGAGATATCATCGGAGTAGATAGTTTAAGTATATAATAGTATGTATGGATGATAGATAGTGATAATCACTTCTATCTTATACTTGATCATGTATATATATATAGCAAGTATAGAATATATACATGATAGTATGGATGAATATGAATGTATGTATAAATTATGAATGTATGTATGAATTATGAATTATGAATTATGAATTATGAATGATGATGGAATGCAAGATTATGAACAACATATGATATGTCATGGAATGATGAGATCATGATGGATCTCTAATGTTATGTTTTATGATATGATGTTATGGTATGATACGATGATATGATATGATAAGTAAGTAGTATTCATAATAAGATTTTATGATGAGATATGAATGAACGAAAAGATATTTGTAGTATAACAATTTAGGCGAATGAAGGCACCTGAATTTGAAGGAACCACAGATCCAATAGTAGCAGATAATTGGCTGATCGATATCCAAGTAATTTTGGATTTTATGGGACTTACGGAACAGGAGAAAGTTCTTTGTGCCTCTTTTGCACTTAAGAAAGATGCACGTCACTGGTGGAGGACGGTTCAGATGCGCAGAAACGTGGCGTTCATGAGATGGCAAGATTTTGTAGACGAATTCAGAATAATGTACTACAATCAGGAAATTCTTGCAGCTCAACAGGATGAGTTTACCAGTTTTAAGCAAGGATCTTTGTCCGTGATGGAAGCAGTCAAGAAGTTTGAACAGCTTGCCCGTTTATGTCCAGAATTGGTACCGAACGAAAGAGAGAAAGTAAGGAGGATGATGAAAATGTTTCGGACAGACATTGCTAAACAAGTTAGTGCTGGAAGTAGCCCTCCAACTCTTGTAGCTGATTGTATAGGTCGAGCTATGAGAGCAGAATACTGGATTAATCAGGATAAGGAAGCGCGGGTTCAGATATTCAAAGCTAAGAAGGAAGAAAAAGCTGTAGAGAAACAGATACAGTCTAGGCAGAACCAGCAACCGAACTTAAAAGGCCAGACTAGTAATTCCAGCCAAAGTTCCAAGCAGTTTGGAAGGAATAAAAGAAGAGAGAATGCTATGGGCCAGGGCCAACAGAAGAATTACCCCCAGAAGAGGAACAACCGTGGGAATGAGGGTAATAATAACTATCCTGTGTGTACTCAATGTGGAAAGAAACATCCAGGCGTATGTAGGATGGGAACAAACGCTTGCTACCTTTGCGGCAAGGAAGGTCATTATGCGAGGAATTATACCTCCAATAGTCAGAATCAGAACCCTCAGTACCAGAATAGGAATACAAACCGACAGCTTCACGCGGTACAAGCAAAGGTCGAAAGTCCTTCGATGGTACAAGGAAGACTTGAAGCTCCTGAACCACAAGCCAGGATTTATGCTTACACAAGGGGAGACGCTGAGGCTGGAACTTCTAATGTAGTAACAGGTCAGATCTCTATAGCCGCTTATGATGCATTTGCCCTAATTGATTCTGGTGCCACCCATTCGTTTATATCAATGGAGTATGCCCGGAAGTTAGATAGAAATGTAGAAAGTATAGGGCAACCTTTTAGAACCTCTCTTCCATCGGGAGATATTTTGTTATCTGATTCCTGGATGCGAAATGTTCCGATAGTTATGTGTGGTAGAGAGTTATATGTAGACCTGATTGCAATTAAGCTTCAGGATTTTGATGTAATCCTGGGAATGGATTTCTTAGATAAGTACAATGCTAAGATTGATTGTCGAAAGCGTTGTGTTACGTTTAGTCTTTTCGACGAAGAGGAGTTCAACTTTCACGGCCAGTCTAAGAGCTCATCAACCCGGCTTGTTTCTGCAATGAAAGCTTGGAAAATGTTAGCTAATGGATGTCAAGGGTATTTAGCTAATATGGTGGACAAAGAACAAGAAAAAGAGCTGCAGCCCGAAGATGTTCCTATTATTAGGGAATATGTAGACGTCTTTCCAAAAGATTTAACTAGACTTCCGCCCGAGCGTGAAATCTCTTTCGAAATAGAATTGTTGCCAGGAACAGCTCCAATATCGAAAGCACCTTATCGCATGGCCCCAGCTGAGCTTAGGGAACTTCAAGTACAGTTGCAAGAACTGTTGGACAAGGGATTTATTCATCAAAGCCATTCCCCGTGGGGAGCACCTGTGTTGTTTGTCAAGAAGAAGGATGGAACGTTACGAATGTGTATCGACTATCGCGAGTTGAATAAGATCACGATTAAGAACAAGTACCCTCTCCCGAGAATCGACGATCTCTTTGATCAACTTAGAGGAGCTTTAGTATTCCCGAAGATTGACTTGCGTTCAGGCTACCATCAACTCAGAATTAAGGAAGGAGATATTCCCAAGACGGCGTTTCGAACACGTTATGGACATTATGAGTATTTAGTCATGCCTTTTGGATTAACTAATGCTCCAGCTGCTTTTATGGACCTTATGAATCGGGTATTTAAAGATTATTTAGATAAGTTTGTTATCATCTTTATTGATGATATTTTGATCTACTCAAGATCTACAAAGGAACATGAGCAGCACCTCAAGATGGTTTTGGAAACCTTAAGACGGAATCAGCTTTATGCCAAATTCACTAAATGTGAATTTTGGTTGGAGTAAGTACATTTCTTAGGCCACGTAGTTTCAAGGGAAGGAATTTCTGTTGATCCTGCTAAGATAGAAGCAGTTAGTGCATGGTCAGCACCCAGAAACGTTACGGAGATACGAAGCTTTCTTGGCTTGGCCGGATACTACCGACGGTTCGTTGAAGGATTCTCCAAGATAGCAGTGCCACTAACAGCTCTTACTAAAAAGGGGAGAAAGTTTGAATGGACACAGAAGTGTGAAGAAAACTTCCAAGAGCTCAAGAGGAAACTTACAAGTGCACCAGTGTTGATCATTCCGGACGTTGATGCAGGAAATTTCGCCATTTATAGTGATGCGTCGAAAACTGGACTAGGAGCTGTCCTTATGCAAGGAAGAAATGTGGTTGCTTATGCTTCACGTTAACTGAAGGACCATGAACGGAACTACCCGACTCACGATTTGGAGCTTGCTGCGGTGGTTTTCGCTTTAAAGATTTGGAGACATTACCTGTATGGTAATAGATGTGAGATTTTTACCGATCATCAAAGTCTCAAATACATCTTTACTCAAAAGGAGCTTAATATGAGGCAACGAAGATGGCTCGAACTCGTAAAGGATTATGATTGTGAAATTCTTTATCATCATGGAAAGGCAAACAAGGTAGCAGATGCGCTGAGCAGGAAGTCATCCGGTATGCTCATGTCTCTTGAAATGATGTCCGAACCCCTCCAAAAGGAAATTTCTGATTTCCGATTGGAAATGCTAATCGGAGAATTGTCTGCTTTGACTCTTCAGTCTAATCTCCTAGAAACCATTAAGTACTATCAAAGGAAAGATTCCTTTTTGTTGAAGATTCAACTACTTGGTGAAGAAGATAAGGAATTTAAGACGTCTACGAATGTGCTAATTCTTTTCAAAGGAAGGATTTGTGTTCCTAACTTTGAATTTCTAAGGAAACAAATCATGTCAGAAGCGCATGAAACGCCATACTCAGTTCATCCTGGAGCTACTAAGATGTATAAGGACATTAAGTAGAACTTTTGGTGGCCGAACATGAAGAGAGAAATTGCTGAATTTTTATCAAAGTGTCTAACTTGTCAGAAAGTTAAAGCTGAACACCGACAACCTGGCGGAGATCTTCAAAAGATAGAACTCCCAGAATGGAAATGGGAACAAATCACCATGGATTTCGTAGTTGGACTACCCAGGACCGCTAGTGGAAATGATATGATTTGGGTAATTGTGGATAGATTAACCAAATCAGCCCATTTCATTGCTAGTAAAGCCACCTTTTCGGTTGAGAAATTAGCTGAAATTTATGTATCTCAGGTTGTTAGGTTGCATGGAGTTCCAAAATCCATTATTTCAGATCGAGATAGGCGATTTACTTCGCGATTTTGGAAAAGTGTTCACAAAGCTATGGGATCAAGGTTGAAATTCAGTACTGCTTTCCACCCTCAGACAGATGGACAATCGGAGCGCACGATCCAGACCTTAGAAGATATGTTGAGATCTTGTGTTTTGGATTTTAAGGGAAATTGGGATCAAAAGTTACCCTTGATCGAATTTTCATATAATAATAGTTATCATGCTTCTATTGGGATGGCTCCATTTGAAGCGCTATATGGAAGGAAATGTCGATCTCCCATCCATTGGCAAGAAGTCGGACAGAAGCAACTTCAAACTACGGACTTCATCACAAAAACCTCAGAAGACGTCAAGATGATCAAGCAACGGCTTGACATAGCTTTCAGTCGACAGAAGAGTTATGCTGATAAACGTCGAAGACCTTTAGAATTCCAAGTTGGAGATTATGTTTTTCTAAGATTGCTCCAGTAAAGGGGATTATGAGGTTTGGTAAGAAGGGAAAGCTCAGTCCAAGATACACGGGTCCGTTTGAAATCCTCGAAAGAATTGGAAAAGTTGCCTATAAGCTTGCTTTGCCGCCAGCTTTAGCTTCTATACACAATGTTTTTCACGTTTCCATGTTAAAGAAATACGTACCTGATCCTTCTCATGTGCTAAGTCAAGAACCGATCGAAGTACAAACGGATTTGACGTACGAGGAAAGGCCAATACGAATTCTAGATCAGGAAGAAAAGGTTTTAAGGAACAAAACCATTCCGATGGTTAAGGTGTTATGGCAGAATCATAATATTCAAGAAGCAACGTGGGAAGTAGAAGAAGAAATGAGAAAGAACTATCCCTACTTGTATTGATTTTCGGGGACGAAAATTTCTTTAAGGAGGGTAGATTGTAATGACCAACTTGTTTGTAAACTTATGATTTCTTTCGTTAAGAATCAAAGTCTGTTTATGCTATATGTATGATATGTTTCTATGAAGGTGCTGTTGTATCATTTGGTTAGCCAACACACACACACAACCTTGAGCAGCACAAACTCCCCCAATCCTGCCATAGAAGCCGAGCAAAGAAAAGAAAGAAAAGAAAGAAAAGAAAACTAGAAAAAGATTTTTCGGTTTAGAGTGAGAGAAATTTCAATTACCCTAGATTAAGAATTTCATCAGTGAAACTTGAGGTAAATATTGTTATCCTCTAGTTCTCCATTTATGAATTAAGAGAATGATTAGTATGATTAAGCAAGAGTTTAATTTTGTAAGATACATGCACTAGGGTTTTTGTATGCTTGATTAAGTCTCTATCTGAGCAGTTTTTCTGAAACAATATTTAGAGGCCTTTAGAGGCCGAATCTTAAAAAAGTTAAAACTGCAAAGTTGTAGAGGAAGGAAAATCCTAGGGGGCAGAGTGGCCAGTTTTTGAAAATAAGGCTTTTAAGACCTTCATTTCTATAAAAACCCGAGACCAAATTATGAGTAGTAAGTTTGGTCGAACAATTTTCTAAGGCAAAAATAAGCATGTTAAAGGCAGATTTGAAGTTTGAGGTTAAACCAAAAGTTGTAGGAGACTTCAAGATCTACAACTTTAATGAAGAAAACTTTTCCAAATTAGAAACAGATTTGTGAGAAAAGAACTAAAATTTATGAATTGGTTTTGGAACCCGATTTTCAAAATGATTAGAGTTTTTCCTAAATTTCAAAAAGGAGTTGAAATTTAGGATTGGTTGTTAGCAATTAGAATCATTATGTTATTATGATAGGATGATACTCATCCTATGATTTTTCTTGAAAACAGGAAAACGACCTGTTTGAGTGAAGGATTGTGATTCAAGGCGCAGTAACGGTAAGTACGACTCCGCCTACAGCATAAACAAAATTTGTTTGTTGAATGCTTTCAAGTTTATAATGATATAAGAATGATAAAACGTTATGGCCTGTATGATATCAAGTTTATAATGTTATGTGTATAAGAAATATTTATGATATGTATGTATGTACATTTTTAAGATATGATAAATATTAAAGTACGAATGGCATGTATGTATGCAAGAAATAATGAATGTATGGCATGTATGTCTTCAAGTTCATGTTAAGAGATATATGATGTATGTTTATAGTATGTATGTTCATATGATGAATAATTTGATATTATGACATCACGAAGTATGCTCATTAAAGATAAGCGATTTGGTAAAATATGAAATCCCAGTTTCAGTTAAGAAACTGGTTATGAATATGAAACAATATTTCAAGTATGAAATAAGACAAGAACAAGACTTTTAATATAAGCAGAATGCTATATGTCGTATCGACCCGCGTCAGGTCGGGTTTGGTTCATGGTTTGAGTTGGACAGGGCTGGCCGCCCCAACCACTCCATGGCAGCGCGCCACGGTACGTACATTCATGTTAAGTTATGTAAGGGCCCAAAATCTATGCTAACTTATGAAAACAGAAATTGACCATAAATGGTTCATTCATTATGTTATCATGATATGTTTTGCGGATAAATAGTTGTGCTTGCTGAGCGAAAGCTCATGTTTTAAGTTTATGCTGTAGGTAAGCAACCCTGCGGTATTTCTTGATACAAGGCGGTAGAGCATGGCAAGGCAAAGCTGTGAAACTGTGGGACGGAATCACTACGTTTCTTTTTGTTAAATTATGCTACGCTAAATATGTTGTACTTAAGTACAAAAACACATTTCCGCCATAAGTAGTGATGTATAAGCACATGTATGGATATAAATGTTTATTATGAAATTTCCAAGCTAAACAATACTTATTAGTTGTATAAAAAAAAAAAAAAAAAAAAATTTCTGTCTAAATTTTCATATATTATTATGTAAGAATGTATGGTAACGGCCGGCGCTAGGCGGGTCGTTACAAAATCTGCCTTTAACATGCTTATTTTTGCCTTAGAAAATTGTTCGACCAAACTTACTACTCATAATTTGGTCTCGGGTTTTTATAGAAATGAAGGTCTTAAAAGCCTTATTTTCAAAAACTGGCCGCGCTGGCCCCTAGAATTTTCCTTCCTCTACCACTTTTCAGTTTTAACTTTTTTAAGATTCGGCCTCTAAAGGCCTCTAAATATTGTTTCAGAAAAACTGCTCAGATAGAGACTTAATCATGCATACAAAAACCCTAGTGCATGTATCTTACAAAATTAAACTCTTGCTTAATCATACTAATTATTCTCTTAATTCATAAATGGAGAACTAGAGGATAACAATATTTACCTCAAGTTTCACTGATGAAATTCTTAATCTAGGGTAATTGAAATTTCTCTCACTCTAAACCGAAAAATCTTTTTCTAGTTTTCTTTTCTTTCTTTTCTTTCTTTTCTTTGCTCGGCTTCTATGGCAGGATTGGGGGAGTTTGTGCTGCTCAAGGTTGTGTGTGTGTGTTGGCTAACCAAATGATACAACAGCACCTTCACCTATTTATAGATGAAGCATAAGTTTTGAATTTGCTTATCAATCCCTAGAAGTATAACAATTGGCTTCTTAGTCCTTAGAGGAAGCCAATTTGAATTTGTTTCCTTGAAGGGTGGCCGGTCACCCTTGTGCTTCTCATGCCACTAACCCAAGCTAGGGTTGCTTACTCATGTGGCCTAGGGACCATGAGGTGTCCCTTCCTTGGTGTGGCCGGCCTTAGGTGTAAGTGGTGTAAGCCTTTGCTTGTCAACAAGCAAAGCTAGCAAGCTTACTAAGCTTGCCTAAGTACATTAGGTGTCAAGCTCTAAAGGAGTTCAAGAAATCAATCTTTGGTAATTTAGGTAATAGTCCTTGAAGCCAAACTATTTTTCTCCTTGGTCCCTATGTGTTGGCCGGCCATACTTCACCCAATTTGCCAAGCAAGCTTAACTAGGGTTGCTTGCTCATTAAGGCTACATTTTGAGGTGGCACTTCCTTGGTGTGGCCGGTCCTAGGGTGAGGTGTGCAAGGCTTGGCTTGCCAAGGAGGCTAGGCTAGGAAACCTAGGGTGTTGGTTCATCAAAGCTAGGCCAAAGATGTGTCTTTCCCTTGTGTGGCCGGTCATGGTGTGATTTTGGCTTGCCAAATAAGTGAAGCTAGGTTTGCTTATTCACCAAGGCTAGACCATGAGGTGTCTAACCAAGGTGATGGCCGGTCATGGTGTCAACTTAGCAAGACCTTGGCTTGCCAAGTGTATAAAGCTAAGCACTCTTACTCACCAAGGCTAGGTTTTTGAGGTGTCACATTCTTGAGGTGGCCGGCCCTTGGGTGGTGGCTTAGTGTGCAAGCCTTGGTTTGCTTGCTCACCAAGGCTACACCATGGTGTGTTGCTCCATGGTGGTGGCCGGCCATTGGTGTCTAGGTGTGCAAGCCTTGGCTTGCCAAGGGTGCAAGGCTAGGTGTGACTTAGCCAAGCTAGAACCTAGGGTCCCTTATCCTTATGTGGCCGGTTTTTGGTGTAACCAAGTGACACAAATTTCTAATCATTCTTAATACCAAATCAACCCACTAAATTAAAGTGTTAAAACACTAAACTTAGGGTATGATTTGTAAACTTTTATTAACACTTAAAATCTTCAAATTTGCATAATCTTTTTCAAGAACAAGTTTCCTTGCTCAACAAGCCATGATGTGGCCGGTTCCTATGGTGACACATGGCATAATGGGGTTGGTTCTAGCTAGAGTTTTCAAAAACGATCTTAACTTGTCATCCTTGATTTCCAACCAAACTAACTAAACTAAAAATGGGTCATTGACGTAATTGAACTTAGAAACTTTACTTAAAAAGTCCCTGGTTCAAAAATTTACATAATTGCTGATAAGTTTACAATTTTCTTCAAAATTGCACATTGGCCCCTAAAGGCAAAATATTTGCACTTTAGTCCCTATGACTTGGCCAATTTCTGTTATGCCTTTAAACATCAAGTTTTTACTAAATCCTTCCTTAAAAGACTTTTTAGCTTTCAAAATCATAAACTTTTCTTAATTTGCAAATTGACCCCTAAACATAAAATATTTGCATTTTGGTCCCTGTGAGGTGACCAATCATAGTAATGACACTTGTCATCGGAGGTGTCATCCTTAAAGGCCTTATTTGGCTTATCTCCCAAATGCAGTCCATTCGTAAAATAACATAAAATCATAAAGCATAAACTTACACCTTTTTCTTTTAACAAAAAGGTCTTAAACTTGCATAACTAACTTATTTGAATCTTTTAACTAAAGATTCAACAACTTTTCATAGAAACATATCATACATATAGCATAAACAGACTTTGATTCTTAACGAAAGAAATCATAAGTTTACAAACAAGTTGGTCATTACAATCTACCCTCCTTAAAGAAATTTTCGTCCCCGAAAATCAATACAAGTAGGGATAGTTCTTTCTCTTTTCTTCTTCTACTTCCCACGTTGCTTCTTGAATATTATGATTCTGCCATAACACCTTAACCATCGGAATGGTTTTGTTCCTTAAAACCTTTTCTTCCTGATCTAGAATTCGTATTGGCCTTTCCTCGTACGTCAAATCCGTTTGTACTTCGATCAGTTCTTGACTTAGCACATGAGAAGGATCAGGTACGTATTTCTTTAACATGGAAACGTGAAAAACATTGTGTATAGAAGCTAAAGCTGGCGGCAAAGCAAGCTTATAGGCAACTTTTCCAATTCTTTCGAGGATTTCAAACGGACCCGTGTATCTTGGACTGAGCTTTCCCTTCTTACCAAACCTCATAATCCCCTTTACTGGAGCAATCTTGAGAAAAACAGAATCTCCAACTTGGAATTCTAAAGGTCTTCGACGTTTATCAACATAATTCTTCTGTCGACTGAAAGCTATGTCAAGCCGTTGCTTGATCATCTTGACGTCTTCTGAGGTTTTTCTGATGAAGTCCGTAGTTTGAAGTTGCTTCTGTCCGACTTCTTGCCAATGGATGGGAGATCGACATTTCCTTCCATATAGCGCTTCAAATGGAGCCATCCAAATAGAAGCATGATAACTATTATTATACGAAAATTCGATCAAGGGTAACTTTTGATCCCAATTTCCCTTAAAATCAAAAACACAAGATCTCAACATATCTTCTAAGGTCTGGATCGTGCGCTCCGATTGTCCATCTGTCTGAGGGTGGAAAGCAGTACTGAATTTCAACCTTGATCCCATAGCTGTGTGAACACTTTTCCAAAATCACGAAGTAAATCGCCCATCTCGATCTGAAATAATGGATTTTGGAACTCCATGCAACCTAACAACCTGAGATACATAAATTTCAGCTAATTTCTCAACCGAAAAGGTGGCTTTACTAGCAATGAAATGGGCTGATTTGGTTAATCTATCCCCAATTACCCAAATCATATCATTTCCACTAGCGGTCCTGGGTAGTCCAACTACGAAATCCATGGTGATTTGTTCCCATTTCCATTCTGGGAGTTCTATTTTTTGAAGATCTCCGCCAGGTTGTCGGTGTTCAGCTTTAACTTTCTGACAAGTTAGACACTTTGATAAAAATTCAGCAATTTCTCTCTTCATGTTCGGCCACCAAAAGTTCTCCTTAATGTCCTTATACATCTTAGTAGCTCCAGGATGAACTGAGTATGGCGTTTCATGCGCTTCTGACATGATTTGTTTCCTTAGAAATTCAAAGTTAGGAACACAAATCCTTCCTTTGAAAAGAATTAGCCCATTCGTAGACGTCTTAAATTCCTTATCTTCTTCACCAAGTAGTTGAATCTTCAACAAAAAGGAATCTTTCCTTTGATAGTACTTAATGGTTTCTAGGAGATTAGACTGAAGAGTCAAAGCAGACAATTCTCCGATTAGCATTTCCAATCGAAAATCAGAAATTTCCTTTTGGAGGGGTTCGGACATCATTTCAAGAGACATGAGCATACCAGATGACTTCCTGCTCAGCACATCTGCTACCTTGTTTGCCTTTCCAGGATGATAAAGAATTTCACAATCATAATCCTTTACGAGTTCGAGCCATCTTCGTTGCCTCATATTAAGCTCCTTTTGAGTAAAGATGTATTTGAGACTTTGATGATCGGTAAAAATCTCACATCTATTACCATACAGGTAATGTCTCTAAATCTTTAAAGCGAAAACCACCGCAGCAAGCTCCAAATCGTGAGTCGGGTAGTTCCGTTCATGGTCCTTCAGTTAACGTGAAGCATAAGCAACCACATTTCTTCCTTGCATAAGGACAGCTCCTAGTCCAGTTTTCGACGCATCACTATAAATGGCGAAATTTCCTGCATCAACGTCCGGAATGATCAACACTGGTGCACTTGTAAGTTTCCTCTTGAGCTCTTGGAAGTTTTCTTCACACTTCTGTGTCCATTCAAACTTTCTCCCCTTTTTAGTAAGAGCTGTTAGTAGCGCTGCTATCTTGGAGAATCCTTCAACGAACCGTCGGTAGTATCCGGCCAAGCCAAGAAAGCTTCGTATCTCCGTAACGTTTCTGGGTGCTGACCATGCACTAACTGCTTCTATCTTAGCAGGATCAACAGAAATTCCTTCCCTTGAAACTACGTGGCCTAAGAAATGTACTTACTCCAACCAAAATTCACATTTAGTGAATTTGGCATAAAGCTGATTCCGTCTTAAGGTTTCCAAAACCATCTTGAGGTGCTGCTCATGTTCCTTTGTAGATCTTGAGTAGATCAAAATATCATCAATAAAGATGATAACAAACTTATCTAAATAATCTTTAAATACCCGATTCATAAGGTCCATAAAAGCAGCTGGAGCATTAGTTAATCCAAAAGGCATGACTAAATACTCATAATGTCCATAACGTGTTCGAAACGCCGTCTTGGGAATATCTCCTTTCTTAATTCTGAGTTGATGGTAGCCTGAACGCAAGTCAATCTTCGAGAATACTAAAGCTCCTCTAAGTTGATCAAAGAGATCGTCGATTCTCGGGAGAGGGTACTTGTTCTTAATCGTGATCTTATTCAACTCGCGATAGTCGATACACATTCGTAACGTTCCATCCTTCTTCTTGACAAACAACACAGGTGCTCCCCACGGGGAATGGCTTTGACGAATAAATCCCTTGTCCAACAGTTCTTGCAACTGTACTTGAAGTTCCCTAAGCTCAGCTGGGGCCATGCGATAAGGTGCTTTCGATATTGGAGCTGTTCCTGGCAACAATTCTATTTCGAAAGAGATTTCACGCTCGGGCGGAAGTCTAGTTAAATCTTTTGGAAAGACGTCTACATATTCCCTAATAATAGGAACATCTTCGGGCTGCAGCTCTTTTTCTTGTTCTTTGTCCACCATGTTAGCTAAATACCCTTGACATCCATTAGCTAACATTTTCCAAGCTTTCATTGCAGAAACAAGCCGGGTTGATGAGCTCTTAGACTGGCCGTGAAAGTTGAACTCCTCTTCGCCGAAAAGACTAAACGTAACACAACGCTTTCGACAATCAATCTTAGCGTTGTACTTATCTAAGAAATCCATTCCCAGGATTACATCAAAATCCTGAAGCTTAATTGCAATCAGGTCTACATATAACTCTCTACCACACATAACTATCGGAACATTTCGCATCCAGGAATCAGATAACAAAATATCTCCCGATGGAAGAGAGGTTCTAAAAGGTTGCCCTATACTTTCTACATTTCTATCTAACTTCCGGGCATACTCCATTGATATAAACGAATGGGTGGCACCAGAATCAATTAGGGCAAATGCATCATAAGCGGCTATAGAGATCTGACCTGTTACTACATTAGAAGTTCCAGCCTCAGCGTCTCCCCTTGTGTAAGCATAAATCCTGGCTTGTGGCTCAGGAGCTTCAAGTCTTCCTTGTACCATCGAAGGACTTTCGACCTTTGCTTGTACCGCGTGAAGCTGTCGGTTTGTATTCCTATTCCAATACTGAGGGTTCTGATTCTGACTATTGGAGGTACAATTCCTCGCATAATGACCTTCCTTGCCGCAAAGGTAGCAAGCGTTTGTTCCCATCCTACATACGCCTGGATGTTTCTTTCCACATTGAGTACACACAGGATAGTTATTATTACCCTCATTCCCACGGTTGTTCCTCTTCTGGGGGTAATTCTTCTGTTGGCCCTGGCCCGTAGCATTCTCTCTTCTTTTATTCCTTCCAAACTGCTTGGAACTTTGGCTGGAATTACTAGTCTGGCCTTTTAAGTTCGGTTGCTGGTTCTGCCTAGACTGTATCTGTTTCTCTACAGCTTTTTCTTCCTTCTTAGCTTTGAATATCTGAACCCACGCTTCCTTATCCTGATTAATCCAGTATTCTGCTCTCATAGCTCGACCTATACAATCAGCTACAAGAGTTGGAGGGCTACTTCCAGCACTAACTTGTTTAGCAATGTCTGTCCGAAACATTTTCATCATCCTCCTTACTTTCTCTCTTTCGTTCGGTACCAGTTCTGGACATAAACGGGCAAGCTGTTCAAACTTCTTGACTGCTTCCATCACGGACAAAGATCCTTGCTTAAAACTGGTAAACTCATCCTGTTGAGCTGCAAGAATTTCCTGATTGTAGTACATTATTCTGAATTCGTCTACAAAATCTTGCCATCTCATGAACGCCACGTTTCTGCACATCTGAACCGTCCTCCACCAGTGACGTGCATCTTTCTTAAGTGCAAAAGAGGCACAAAGAACTTTTTCCTGTTCCGTAAGTCCCATAAAATCCAAAATTACTTGGATATCGATCAGCCAATTATCTGCTACTATTGGATCTGTGGTTCCTTCAAATTCAGGTGCCTTCATTCGCCTAAATCGTTCATACAACAGATCTTCCCTAACTAAAGGTGGATTCCTTTGCAGTCCTTCGGGTGCTAATGGAATTTCTTGATGAACCTCTGGTGCTTGAGGCGCTGCTGGGGGTACAGGGTTATTTTGCGGTGGGACTTCGTTCACTCGAGGCACTTGATTCAGTTGGGCTACTTGTTCCCGAAGCTGGTTCGTCTCTTGTTGTTGTTCCCGCAATTGTCGTTGCAAAGTAGCTACTATATTTGCAAGATCAGGTTCTTGCGGAATAGGATTCGCTCGAGTACGTGGACGTGACATCTTCTATTTCTTATCTAATTACGATAAAGATATTGTTATACTACAAATATCTTTTCGTTCATTCATATCTCATCATAAAATCTTATTATGAATACTACTTACTTATCATATCATATCATCGTATCATACCATAACATCATATCATAAAACATAACATTAGAGATCCATCATGATCTCATCATTCCATGACATATCATATGCTGTTCATAATCTTGCATTCCATCATCATTCATAATTCATAATTCATAATTCATAATTCATACATACATTCATAATTTATACATACATTCATATTCATCCATACTATCATGTATATATTCTATACTTGCTATATATATATACATGATCAAGTACAAGATAGAAGTGATTATCACTATCTATCATCCATACATACTATTATATACTTAAACTATCTACTCCGATGATATCTCAGAGAATACATCACAGTCTTCCTCATCGAACAAGACTTCCTCCGGATCATTCTCCATATGCACATCCTCTTCTTCTTCATCTCCGTTATCCAGGATAATTTCGTGGGGATCCTCTTGCAATTCGGGCTCGCCAAGAATATCTTCAAGATTCATGCCATCAATATCCTCTTGTGGAGGAATCTCCTGAAGTGGTATCGCCGGAATAGGGTCTTCTGGCAATGCTGGTCCCCATTGGAAGGGTGGCTCCTCCACGTCATTGTTGTTAACTGGCAATTGGATGTTGTTCTCCACTACAGCATCCGCTTGAATCATAAGAGCTATCAACTCCGCTTCCATCATGTCGTTAATCATGTGTTCCAGAGTCATTCCTATTGCCGGTGGCTGAACGTGTTCCCTGACATTAGGTGGCAGTCCTTCCCGGAGTAGTTGCAATGCCCGAAACTCTGGGTCGCCCATATCTGGAATATGAGGCAACATAGCCTCCTGAAATCTTCGACAATAATGGCCCATCGACTCTCCTGGATAAGCATGCCAATCATAAACGTAGTTAAGATATCGGACAAGGTTCATGTTACGATAAATTTCTGGATCTCGATAATGTACGTCGGCGTTTTCCTCCAGTGGAGGTCCAAAACGAGCAGTGATGACATGGCGGAAGTTTTCCCATGATCCTCCCTGAACTTCTTGTTCTATTGTTATTCTCCACCATAATCTAGCATCTAATGCTAGACAACGACTTGCTAAAGATACCTGTAGATGAGGTGGAATATGACCTATTCGAAATATAGCCTCCATATCATGAAGCCATGCTGCGAGTGTCACAGTTCGTCTAGTTCCATCAAATACTAGCGGAGACAGCATGAAAAATGCGTAGGCTGCACCTCGATCGTCGTCCATTATCCTCAAATCTAGATTATACAAATTCATAATATAAATACGAAATATTTTTAACTTACAATGACTGTGGGGCAGGCAAGCAAACTGTGAAACTGGAAGGTAGGAACTTTGCTCTGATACCAACTCTGTGACGACCCGCCTAGCGCCGGCCGTTACCATACATTCTTACATAATAATATATGAAAATTTAGACATAAATTTTTTTTTTTTTTTTTTATACAACTAATAAGTATTGTTTAACTTGGAAATTTCATAATAAACATTTATATCCATACATGTACTTATACATCACTACTTATGGCGGAAATGTGTTTTTGTACTTAAGTACAACATATTTAGCGTAGCATAATTTAACAAAAAGAAACGTAGTGATTCCGTCCCACAGTTTCACAGCTTTGCCTTGCCATGCTCCACTGCCTTGTATCAAGAAATACCGCAGGGTTGCTTACCTACAGCATAAACTTAAAACATGAGCTTTCGCTCAGCAAGCACAACTATTTATCCGCAAAACATATCATGATAACATAATGCATGAACCATTTATGGTCAATTTCTGTTTTCATAAGTTAGCATAGATTTTGGGCCCTTACATAACTTAACATGAATGTACGTACCGTGGCGCGCTGCCATGGAGTGGTTGGGGTGGCCAGCCCTGTCCAACTCAAACCATGAACCAAACCCGACCTGACGCGGGTCGATACGACATATAGCATTCTGCTTATATTAAAAGTCTTGTTCTTGTCTTATTTCATACTTGAAATATTGTTTCATATTCATAACCAGTTTCTTAACTGAAACTGGGATTTCATATTTTACCAAATCGCTTATCTTTAATGAGCATACTTCGTGATGTCATAATATCAAATTATTCATCATATGAACATACATACTATAAACATACATCATATATCTCTTAACATGAACTTGAAAACATACATGCCATACATTCATTATTTCTTGCATACATACATGCCATTCGTACTTTAATATTTATCATATCTTAAAAATGTACATACATACATATCATAAATATTTCTTATACACATAACATTATAAACTTGATATCATACAGGCCATAACGTTTTATCATTCTTATATCATTATAAACTTGAAAGCATTCAACAAACAAATTTTGTTTATGCTGTAGGCGGAGTCGTACTTACCGTTACTGCGCCTTGAATCACAATCCTTCACTCAAACAGGTCGTTTTCCTGTTTTCAAGAAAAATCATAGGATGAGTATCATCCTATCATAATAACATAATGATTCTAATTGCTAACAACCAATCCTAAATTTCAACTCCTTTTTGAAATTTAGGAAAAACTCTAATCATTTTGAAAATCGGGTTCCAAAACCAATTCATAAAGTTTAGTTCTTTTCTCACAAATCTGTTTCGAATTTGGAAAAGCTTTCTTCATTAAAGTTGTAGATCTTGAAGTCTCCTACAACTTTTGGTTTAACCTCAAACTTCAAATCTGCCTTTAACATGCTTATTTTTGCCTTAGAAAATTGTTCGACCAAACTTACTACTCATAATTTGGTCTCGGGTTTTTATAGAAATGAAGGTCTTAAAAGCCTTATTTTCAAAAACTGGCCGTGTTCTCCTAGGATTTTCCTTCCTCTACAACTTTGCAGTTTTAACTTTTTTAAGATTCGGCTTCTAAAGGCCTCTAAATATTGTTTCAGAAAAACTGCTCAGATAGAGACTTAATCAAGCATACAAAAACCCTAGTGCATGTATCTTACAAAATTAAACTCTTACTTAATCATACTAATTATTCTCTTAATTCATAAATGGAGAACTAGAGGATAACAATATTTACCTCAAGTTTCACTGATGAAATTCTTAATCTAGGGTAATTGAAATTCTCTCACACTAAACCGAAAAATCTTTTTCTAGTTTTCTTTTCTTTCTTTTCTTTCTTTTCTTTGCTCGGCTTCTATGGCAGGATTGGGGGAGTTTGTGCTGCTCAAGGTTGTGTGTGTGTGTTGGCTAACCAAATGATACAACAACACCTTCACCTATTTATAGATGAAGCATAAGTTTTGAATTTGCTTATCAATCCCTAGAAGTATAACAATTGGCTTCTTAGTCCTTAGAGGAAGCCAATTTGAATTTGTTTCCTTGAAGGGTGGCCGGTCACCCTTGTGCTTCTCATGCCACTAACCCAAGCTAGGGTTGCTTACTCATGTGGCCTAGGGACCATGAGGTGTCCCTTCCTTGGTGTGGCCGGCCTTAGGTGTAAGTGGTGTAAGCCTTTGCTTGCCAACAAGCAAAGCTAGCAAGCTTACTAAGCTTGCCTAAGTACATTAGGTGTCAAGCTCTAAAGGAGTTCAAGAAATCAATCTTTGGTAATTTAGGCAATAGTCCTTGAAGCCAAACTATTTTTCTCCTTGGTCCCTATGTGTTGGCCGGCCATACTTCACCCAATTTGCCAAGCAAGCTTAACTAGGGTTGCTTGCTCATCAAGGCTACATTTTGAGGTGGCACTTCCTTGGTGTGGCCGGTCCTAGGGTGAGGTGTGCAAGGCTTGGCTTGCCAAGGAGGCTAGGCTAGGAAACCTAGGGTGTTGGTTCATCAAAGCTAGGCCAAAGATGTGTCTTTCCCTTGTGTGGCCGGTCATGGGGTGATTTTGGCTTGCCAAATAGGTGAAGCTAGGTTTGCTTATTCACCAAGGCTAGACCATGAGGTGTCTAACCAAGGTGATGGCCGGTCATGGTGTCAACTTAGCAAGACCTTGGCTTGCCAAGTGTATAAAGCTAAGCACTCTTACTCACCAAGGCTAGGTTTTTGAGATGTCACATTCTTGAGGTGGCCGGCCCTTGGGTGGTGGCTTAGTGTGCAAGCCTTGGTTTGCTTGCTCACCAAGGCTACACCATGGTGTGTTGCTCCATGGTGGTGGCCGGCCATTGGTGTCTAGGTGTGCAAGCCTTGGCTTGCCAAGGGTGCAAGGCTAGGTGTGACTTAGCCAAGCTAGAACCTAGGGTCCCTTATCCTTATGTGGCCGGTTTTTGGTGTAACCAAGTGACACAAATTTCTAATCATTCTTAATACCAAATCAACCCACTAAATTAAAGTGTTAAAACACTAAACTTAGGGTATGATTTGTAAACTTTTATTAACATTTAAAATCTTCTAATTTGCATAATCTTTTTCAAGAACAAGTTTCCTTGCTCAACAAGCCATGATGTGGCCGGTTCCTATGGTGACACATGGCATAATGGGGTTGGTTCTAACTAGAGTTTTCAAAAACGATCTTAACTTGTCATCCTTGATTTCCAACCAAACTAACTAAACTAAAAATGGGTCATTGACGTAATTGAACTTAGAAACTTTACTTAAAAAGTCCCTGGTTCAAAAATTTACATAATTGCTGATAAGTTTACAATTTTCTTCAAAATTGCACATTGGCCCCTAAAGGCAAAATATTTGCACTTTAGTCCCTATGACTTGGCCAATTTCTGTTAAGCCTTTAAACATCAAATTTTTACTAAATCCTTCCTTAAAAGACTTTTTAGCTTTCAAAATCATAAACTTTTCTTAATTTGCAAATTGACCCCTAAACATAAAATATTTGCATTTTGGTCCCTGTGAGGTGACCAATCATAGTAATGACACTTGTCATCGGAGGTGTCATCCTTAAAGGCCTTATTTGGCTTATCTCCCAAATGCAGTCCATTCGTAAAATAACATAAAATCATAAAGCATAAACTTACACCTTTTTCTTTTAACAAAAAGGTCTTAAACTTGCATAACTAACTTATTTGAATCTTTTAACTAAAGATTCAACAACTTTTCATAGAAACATATCATACATATAGCATAAACAGACTTTGATTCTTAACGAAAGAAATCATAAGTTTACAAACAAGTTGGTCATTACAGCTAAAAAGTCCTTGAACTAGGATTTAATTATTTTTCTAAAATTACATATTGGTCCTTGATGCAAAAATATTTGTTAATTAGTCCCTCTAGGTGGTGGCCGGCCATTTGCTTCCTTGGTGCACAAGTTTTGCTTACCTCATCATGATGACATCATGCTTACATCACCTTGATGACATCATCTTGATGACATCATGCTTACATCACCTTGATGACATCATGCTTACATCATCATTGCTAACTTTTCCAAAAATTGCACTTTTACCCCTAAAGATAAAATATTTGTAATTTAGTCCCTGTGGGTGATCGGCTAAGGTAGAGCCACTTGACTTCCAATTCATGCATAATTATCCTCATGATTTCAAGAATCCCTTAATATAATTATGCAATCTATTTGCTTACTAACTTTGATAATATCAATACTGTTTTGTCCTAAAACAGTATTATCATACTGAATTGTAGTCCAAAATCCATTTGCATAAAATTGGACTACGTATAAATTTTTCTTGGGACTTGAAACCATTTAGCCTATATTGCTCCAAATATTGTGCTTGATTTTTCTAGGGTGGTCTCATAGGTTATTCTTGCTTATTCGTTCGTAAAGACGGTTTCCGCAGTATAATTTCCATACTGATTATCCTATTGCTGTATACTCATACCTTTGACCGTTCTTAGTCAACCCTTTGACTTTTTGGTCAACTTTGACTTTTTTGGTCAAACTTTGACCAACATGAAAGTATGAAATTTCGTCACGCTGTTTTCCTTAAAACGCCTTTTACTTGACTAAGTAATCTTTTGTTGAGTCTCGTAGCTAGTTAATCGAGAACTCAAACCTATACTGTTATTCCACTCCAATCATGATTCAAACTTAGGTTTTCCTTGTTTCAAAGGAAATTTAAAGTCATCAAAATTTCGGGTATTACACCAGGCGCCCCACACAGGTGCCTGGCATCGCCCACGGGTGCCAAGCCCCCCACACGGGCGCCAAACGCCCCCCACGGGAGCCAGGCGCCTGTCGCTGTCTCTACTGGCATAGGGCGTTTTGAGGCATTGTTTATATTTTTATGCTAGGGGATTTCATGTAATCTTGCTATATTTATGCTATGAATATTTATCAAACTTTATATGTTTTTCGAAAAGAAAAACTCATTTTGACATTTCATCGAGCATGTTCTGGGCGGAAAAAAATCATGTGTAAAATGCCAAAACCATTCACAAACCATTCATCTACAAATAGCAACATTAAAAACAAAAACATTCATGTTCAAAATGGATCTTTAGTGACAAACAACAATACAAAAGAGCAAATGTGTGTTACATATGAAGTCACCTTGCTTTTCTTTGAAGAAAAATAGGCACGGCCACACCAAGAGGGAGGCGGCGACGGTAACGACGGCAACGGCAGCTTGACTGGATTTTAAAAGAGAGGTGGCAGCGGGTTGGTGAAGGAGATGGGTACTTGAGAAATGTAGAGAGTGTGAAGAAAAATGAAGAAATTCACGCGGATATATGAAGAGAAATGAAGAGGAAATTGTACTTAAGTAATGGGTTTTCGCGCGGATTTCGAAAAATAAAATTTGAAAATTTTCAAAATTTTTGGACGATTACACGATGTTTTTGCAAAAAACCGTCGTGCAATCTTATGATTACACGACGGTTCTTTAATCACCGTCGTGTAATGCCCCGTCTGGGGGGATTAAACGACGGCCCCAGGGACCGTTGTGTAATCCCCCGTCTGAGCTAGAAGCATGAGGTGTCTTTCCCTTGTGATGGCCGGCCATATGTGGCACCATGTTGTTGTTCTAGCTAGCTAAGTAAGCAAAGCTAATGGCTTACTCATCAAAGCTACATAGGTGAGGTGTTTCTTCCTTATGGTGGCCGGCCCTAGGTGATGTGTTGGCAATGTCTTAGCTAACCAAGTAAGCAAGGCTAAGAGCTTACTCACCAAGGCTAGGAACATGATGTGTCTTCTCCTTGTGTTGGCCGGTCATGGTTGATGAGTTGTGCAAGCCTTAGCTAGCCAAGTGAGCAAGGCTAGGAGGGTTGCTCATCAAAGCTAGTCCATGAGGTGTCTCACCCTCATGGTGGCCGGCCCTATGTAGAACCATGTGGAGGATTTTGGTTGCTCTAGCTAGCCTAGTAAGCAAGGCTAAGGAGCTTGTTCATCAAGGCTACATACACACATGTCTCTTTCTTGTATTGGCCGGCCATAGGTGGAGAATATTGGTTGGTCTAGCTAGCCAAGTAAGCAAGGATAGTATGCTTAGTCACCAACCTAGAAGCATGATGTGTCAAGTTCTAGTGAAACTCTAATTTTCACAATTACATATTGGTTCTTAAGAGCAAACTTTTTTCTCATTGAACCACTAAGGTGGCCGGCCATAGTGCCATGTGGAAGATCACACTTAGCCAAGCAAGCAAGGCTAGTGTGCTTAGTCACTAAGTCTAGGAGCATGATGTGTCAAATTTCAATGACACTCAAATTTTCATAAATTGCAAGTACATCCTTAAGAGCAAAAATACTTGCTCATAAAACCATGAGGTGACCGGTTCTAGTAAGTCCATGTGGAAGAACATGGTTAAGCCAACTTGGTTCACTAAATTCTAACTTATTTTCCTTGGTTGCCAAGGTAACCGAGCTTGCAACCGATCATTAGCCTAATTGGATTTGGAGGCTTAGTTAGGAAAATCCATAAATTCCATAATTTACATACTTATTCAACATTACTTACTATTCTTAAAATTACACTTTAGTCCCTGAAGGATAAAATATTTGCATTTTAGTCCCTGAAGGACAAAATATTTGCACTTTAGTCCCTGAAGGATAAAATATTTACACTTTGGCCCCTAAAGGTGGCCGGCTATGGTGGAGCCACTTGGCTTCCAATTCTTGCTTAGTCATCTACTTAAGGATGAGGTGTCATCCCATAAAACCCCATTTGGCTTTTCTCCTAAATGTAGTCCATTTCAAATACTGTTTTCAACTAATAAAGGAATAATTGTACTGGACCACTGTCCAGAATTTATCTGCACTTAACTGGACTGCGTATTGGATTTTCTTAGTACTTGATACTACTTAGTCCTTATTGTCCTAAATAATGTGCTTGATTTTTCTAGGGTGGTCTTAAACATTATTTTTGCTTATTTATCCGTAATGACGGTTTATCGCTATATAATTTTTCATACTGTTAATTACATTGCAATACCATCTCAGTCAAACCTCAGGTCAACCTAGTCAAACATTGACTGGCATAAAATCATAAATTCCTATTACGCCCTTTTTCAAAAGGCCTCATGCTTAACTAAGCAAACTACTATTGAGTCTCGTAGTTAATTTAAACAAGAACTCAAACATATACTGATATTTAACTCAAATCATGAGTTTCATATCGACATATAAGCTTCAGACTTAGATTTTCCTTATATCTAAGGAAATCACAAGTTCATCAGAATTTCGGGTTATTACACGTGGCGTCGACCCAGTGGACCAATAGCACCTGCAAGCCTACCTGCCCGCCGGGTACCCTAGGTAGCCGACCCGGCCAGGTTGCCTTGAGCACCCGGACCCACGGGAAGTACCTATAAATAGAGGAAGAAATCTCCAATTCAGGTATGGTCATTCTTGCCTTGCCAAAGCTCTGCCTCTCCTATTGCTCATCAGATTCCCTACTGACTTAAGCATCGAAGTGCCCACGGTAGACACCACACTGGTGTCCCCCTCATTCCGAGGTGCTTCCGTTTTGCAGGTAACATACGGCGGAGTGACTGGCGAGTCCCCATCAGACTACCCGACCACATTGGGTGTTGCTGCCGGAATCATTTCTGGCATCCACATTTTGGCACTAAAAGGAGGGCACCCGCCTTTCCAGCAATCTACATCTCCACTCTCGTCCCCTTAGCACACCATGGACGAGTACGCCAACCAAGAAATCCAGGAGTATGACAACCCTGCCCCCACGGGTTCGCAGAGCACTAGACCACCGCGGTGCCGTGGAGGTGGCCGGGGGCAGCGGAGGCCCACACAGACGGAGATCTTTGCCGGCAGTGTCCAAGCTCATACCCAAACCGTGCAAGGGTTCATGGAGGCCTTCCGCGACGCCCATAACGTCCAGCTGCCCCAGCAGCAACTAGAAGTGGCCGAGTCAACGCCGACCACAGCAACGGGAGACCGAGCCTATCAGGATGTGCTCGAGGAGCCGCCGCACACGAATCTCCCTCTCGGAAGCAACTGCGCAGCAGGCCCCAGCCGGAGAGTACCCTGACGACGACTAGAAAGAGACTGTCAACGTAAGAGGAAACACCACATCGGTCTTCGACCGGTTGGGAAGACCGGCGATCTACCACTACTTATGTCGAGAAACCTCGGTGGATGAGCCCGCCGAGAGGGGGAGTCATGACCAGAGCCGGTTAGATCACTTGCAGCGTCAACTCGACCGGCTGGTGGGGCAGCAATACGGGTTGGAGCCCGCCGGGTCGACCGACCCGCCGTTCACCCCGTCCATCATGGCGTCTCCTTATCCCTCCAGGTTCAAGATGCCAACTATGCCTTCTTACGATGGGTCCACTGATGCGGACGAGCACCTCGAGAACTACCAGGCGCACATGTTGATTAAGAGTGCCAACGAGGCTACTCTCTGCAAGTCGTTCTGCCTGACCCTGACTGGAGCTGCTCGGCAATGGTACAGTAGCTTCCGGCAGTTGGGGAACTTGTTCTTGGCCGCATTCCTTGACTCCAGGACTAGGAAGCTGGGAGCTTCTCACCTGTTCGGCATTAAGCATGGTGAGAACGAGACGCTGAAAAAGTACCTGGAGCGTATTGACAAGGCTGTCGTGCAGGTGGAGGACTGCACAGACGAAACCTTGATTCAGACCATCAGGGAAGGCATCAAGGACACTCGCCTCGTCTGGACACTCACCTACGACAGGCCGCCCACCTTCGTGCACCTGCGGGGAATTGTGTGGAGGCACGCAGAGGCGGATGAGTACGTCAGAGGATGAGGGCTAAAGGCCCAAGATCGAGCCCAGCCTTCCAGCAGAAGGTCGGAGCGGGGACTGCCGAGGACCACTGACCAGAGCCGGTCGGACAAGGGAAAAGCCCCAGCCGTGGAGACCCGCGCTGAGACCAACCCCAGCCCGAGAACACCAGCAGGGAGGTTCCGCCAGTACACCCCTCTGGTCACAACAATTGAGCACGTCTTGAACCAGGTATCTGGTAAGGGACTGCACCGAGACCCACCACCCATCCAGACGGATCGTGCTTGGGGGAACCAAAGCAAATACTGCAACTTCCACAAGGACGTTGGCCACGACACGAAGGACTACATCCAGCTTCGAGATCAAATCGAGCTGTTGATCAGGGAGGGCCACCTGCGGGAGTTTATGGAGAGGATCATCACCCCAGCCGGACCAAGCCATCGCCCGAACCAAGGTCCGGGCGACCGGCCGGACGAGCAGGGGCCCGAACACATTGTCCATACGATCTTTAGTAAGACGGCTACTGGAGACACCGCCAGTAGCCGGAGAAGCTATGCCCGCGAGGCCAGGAAGTTCGCCCGCGGAGAACATATCAACATGGCGGAACATATCTCGAAGATATGTCACCAAGACAGTACCCCGATCACCTTCACGGACGACGAGGCAGATCGGTTACTTCACCCGCACAACGACGCCCTGGTCGGTGAAATCTGGATAGCCAACAACGTCGTCCGACGCATCCTCATCGACAATGGGAGTTCTGCGGACGTAATGTTCATTGACGTGTTTTCAAGGTTGAGGATCGAGGGAGCCGTGCTGACGCCGGTGCGAACGCCATTGTACGGGTTTGTCGGGGACTGCGTCCACGCAACTGGCACCGTCTGTCTCCCGATTACTATCGAGGACGGCCCGGAGAAGGCAACCAGGATGGTGGAGTTCATTGTTGTAGACTGACCATACGTCTACAACGTCATCCTGGGAAGACCAACCCTCAACGCGCTAAAGGCGGTGGTCTCCACCTACCATCCGTCCATGAAGTTCCCTACCAGCGAAGGGATCGGCGTCTTCCAAGGAAACCAGCAGGGGGCCCGCAAGTGCTACATGGAATCGGTAAACAAAGTGTGCCGGAAGACCCCTGCCCATGCCACCGTGTCCACCATCCCCATGGTGGATGAAGCCGAGGTCCCCAGCGAGGAAGTCAAGCCCCTGAGCGACCTGGACCCCCGGATGCCAGAGGAAGAGGTTCGAGCACTTCCGGTGGAAGACCTGGTCCCTTACCAGCTGGACCCAGAGCACCCGGAGCGAACAGTACTACTCGGCTCTCGGCTTGCCCCGGAGACCCGAGCGGAGATGGAGCAGACTCTCCGGGAACACAAGGATGTCTTCGCCTGGTCTCACGAGGACATGCTGGGAATCGACCCAGCGGTGATGTGCCACCAATTGAATGTCGACCCGAGGCACCGGCCAGTGATCCAGAAGTGGAGGGCTTTCAACCCGGAGAGGTACGAGGCCATCAATGCGGAAGTGAAGAAGTTGCTCGCCGCTGGCTTCTTCCGGGAGGTAACATACCCGGATTGGCTGGCCAATGTCGTCCTGGTCAAGAAATCCTCCGGGAAGTGGCGCGTTTGCATTGACTACACCAACCTGAACAAGGCGTGCCCGAAGGATTGCTTCCCCCTCCCGCAGATCAACCAGCTCGTCGACGCAACGGCCGGGCACGAGCTGCTCAGCTTCATGGATGCATACTCGGGGTACAACCAGATACCCCTAAGCCGAGCCGACCAGGCCAAGACTGCGTTCACGACCGACCAAGGGTTGTATTGCTACAAGGTTATGCCGTTCAGTCTCAAGAATGCTGGAGCAACCTACCAGCGGCTGATGAACAAAATGTTCGCCCCGCTCATCGGAAAATCCATGGGGATTTACGTGGACGACATGCTGGTAAAGAATTGGCATCGGGCTGACCACGTCCGATACCTCTGAGGCTGCTTCAACATCCTGCGCCAGTATAGGATGAAGCTTAACCCGGCCAAGTGCGCGTTCGGGGTAGAATTCGGGAAATTCCTTTTTTTCATGGTGAACCACCGAGGAATAGAGATTAACCCCTCGAAGGCCCAGGCCGTTGTAGACTTACAGCCCCCGCGAACGATCAAGGAGGTGCAAAGGCTGACCGGGATGATCGCGGCCCTATCCCGGTTCGTATCCAGGTCGACCGATAAATGCTTCCCATTCTTCGAGGCTCTCAAGACCAGGGGAAAAGTGAACTGGGATAGCAAGTGCGGAGAGGCCTTCGAAGGCCTTAAGGAGTACCTCGCCAACCCACCGCAGTTGTTAAAGCCGCTCCCTGGAGAAACGCTTTACATTTACCTCGCCATCTCGGAAAAGGCCGTGAGTTCCGTCCTAATCCGAAAAGAAGACAAGGTGTAGCACCCGATCTACTACAGCAGCAAGGCGTTCCAGGAAGCAGAGGTGAGGTACACCCCGTTAGAGAAATTGGCCCTTGCGCTGGTTTCGTCGGCCTGCAAGTTGAGGCCTTACTTCCAAGGCCACCCCATCCGAGTCCCGACCAGCTACCCACTCCGTCAGGTGCTGCAGAACCCCGAGCTATCAGGACGGATCGCGAAGTGGGCAATAGAACTCGGGGAATTCGACATCGAATACGTTCCCTGTACTACGATCAAGGCGCAGGCCCTGGCCGACTTCATCGCCGAGTTCACAGGAGCAACTGGACCAGAACCCGGGCAGTCAGAGAAGACCACCGATGTTCCCCCAACGGACTCCCCGGCTGGAAGTCGCCCGAGCACA
This sequence comes from Ficus hirta, assembly GCA_038430175.1. NCBI lineage: Eukaryota > Viridiplantae > Streptophyta > Magnoliopsida > Rosales > Moraceae > Ficus > Ficus hirta. The sequence continues at coordinate 3,409,005 of CM076586.1, read as the reverse complement.
GAAAGATGGAAATTGTTCGTCAATGGGTCCTCCGGCTCGGGAGGCTCCGGAGCTGGACTTGTCCTCGTAAGCCCGGACCAGTTCAAGACCAGCCAAGCTCTACGCTTCAATTTTAAGGCTTCGAATAACGAGGCGGAGTACGAGGCTATGATTGCAGGACTCAAATTGGCCCGAGAACTCAGGGTACAGGACATTGAGGTATTCAGCGATTCTATGCTAATCGCCAACCAAGTCTCCGGTGAAATATTTGGACAGGGTGAGGGCTCTTCTCGTCCAGTTCAGTAGCCAAGTCGTTACTCGGATACCCCGGTTCGAGAACGCCAAGGCAGATGCCCTAGCCCGGTTGGCCTCAGGAAATGATCTGGAGGGTCTCGTCTCCGTCCCCATTGAGAAGTTAGACCATCCGAGTATAGACCGGGAGGAGATGGTCCTCTTCGCCGAGAACACCCCTACTTGGATGGACCCAATTGTCCAGTATCTCACCAACTCCCAGCTGCCGTCGAACCAAGAAGAAGCCCTGAGGATCAAGAACACTTCGGCCAGATTTGCAATGGTCAATGGGAAATTGTACCGCCAAGGACTCTCTGCTCCCTACCAGCGCTGCATCGGACCGGCCGAGGCCGAGTACGTCATGAAAGAGATCTACAGTAGAGTATGCGGGAATCACTCTGGGAGGAAGGCCCTGTCGTTTAAATGTCTCCGTCAGGGGTATTACTGGCCGACCATGAGCAAGGATGACATGGAATTCGCCCGGAAATGTATGAATTGCCAACAATTCGCCAAGGCTATAAAGTCTCATCCTGAGAGGCTCACCTCGGTAGTATCCGCGTGGCCGTTTGCCAAATGGGCCATCGACTTAATTGGACCACTTCCAATGGCCCGGTCACAGCTTCGGTACTGCTTGGTTGCTATAGACTACCTTATGAAATGGGTCGAGGTGGAGCCCTTGGCCCAGCAGACCGAAGCAAAATGCACGAGCTTTCTCTGGAAGAGCATCATTTACCGGTTTGGCCTCCCCCACACTGTAGTCACAGACAATGAAAAACAGTTCGGGGACAAGTTCCTCGCGCTATGTGAGCAGTTCAAAATAAAGAAAGTGTTCTCCTTCCCCGGGCACCCTCAAAGCAACGGACAGGTGGAAGCCGCCAACAAAACGATCAAGGAAAACTTGAAAAAAGAACCTTAAGAGACATAAGGGGGCTTGGATTGATGAACTCCCCCGAGTGCTCTGGGCATACCGGACGACCAAACAGACAGTAACTGGGGAGACTCCCTTTGCCATGGCCTTCGATGTGGAAGCCGTCATACCTGTGGAAGTTAGGTTGCCAAGCCTACGAGTTGAGAACTACGATGAAGAAGACAATGCTGGTCGGATTCTGCCCGAGCTCGACTTGGTTGAAGAGAAGCGAGAGCAAGCCCTGATTCGAACGGCCGCTCGCAACCAAGTCGTTGCCCGGTATTATGATAAGAGGTTTCGGCCGAGAGTCTTCCGAGTAGGAGATTTAATGATGAAAAGAGTACTCGTCCAGGAGTCTAGACTCGGCTCTTTCGACCCTAAGTGGGACGGAACCTACACAATAACAGACATCGTACAGCCGGGGACAAAGACGGCAGGAACCTAGGGAACCCATGGAATGCCGACCACCTGAAGCGCTTGTATCAATAATTATGGCCACCCATTCTTCTGTAAAGATTCATCTACTCAATAAAATGATCGATTTTATCAGACAACACATCTGCCTTTGCAGACAAACCCCTGTGGTCACCGGGCCACAGGGTCAGGTCCCATTACCGGCCACCCCTGGGGTGTTGCTTGACCAGGACCCAATATCTGCCTTTGCAGACAAACCTCTGACCCAACATCTGCCTTTGCAGACAAAACCCTGTGGTCCCCGGGCCACAGGGTTAGGTCCTATGACCGGCCACCCCTAGGGGGCTGCCCGACCAGGATCCAACAGCTGTCTTTGCAGACAAACCCCTGTGGTCCCCGGGCCACAAGGTCAGGTCCCATGACCGACCACCCCTGGGGGGCTGCCCGATCAGGACCCAACATCTGCCTTTGCAACCAAACCCCTATGGTCCGCGGGCCACAGGGTCAGGTCCCGATACCGGACACCCCAGCGGGCTGCGCGACCAGGACCCATCATTCATCCGACTAAGGTTGGAGTTGGGCAAAAAACCCAAACCAATCAGGGGGGACAGGATCGACCGAATCATAATAAAATGAATAATAATAAAATGAAGTCAGAACAAAAGGTCAAAGATATTTTCATTGATATCTGCTCGGAGAGGGGTACAAGTTGGGCACCCCAAAGCCCTGAAAAAAAAAAACAAAACAAAAAAAAACAAACAAAACAAAACCAAAAAAGTCATTCCGTAGGCGGCCCGTGGGCTGGTTGCTCTGGCTCGGTAGGGGCGGCTGACTCGGGCCCTGTGGGGGCCGCTAGTTGCTCCGGCTCCGTCGAATGCTCTGGTTCGGTAGCCTGATCGTCTAGTACAATGATGTCCCCGGGCACCCGAGCAGCGCCGGTGACCTCGCCTTCCTCGGCCACTTCTCCGTCTGCCGTCTCCTCGGATTCTGCCGGCACAAAGGACCAGTCCACCCCAACCAATGACGGGTTGGCTGCGGTGAACCCGGCCTTCATGTCCAGCATTCCTTCCTAGTACATGTGGACGATGCGGGCATTATAGTCCTCGGACTCAAGGAAGTCGTCCACCACTCGAGCTCGGGCGTCTTTGAGGGCGGCAGGAAGGACGACCCGGAGATACCTCTCGTGCTTGGCCCGGGCAGCGACGAGGTCCTGTTCGACCTTCTTGACAGCTTGGCCCAGCTCAAACTTTGAAGTCTCCGCCTTTTCGGCGTCCCGCTCTGCCTTTTGGGCCCAGTCCTCTGCCAACCGCCGCCCATCCTCGGCAGCCTTGGCCCTTTCCTCAGCAGCCGTCCTGGCCTCGTCCGCCGCAGTTTTCGCCGTCTTGGCGTCCTTCTCGGCGCGCCGGGCATGCCGGGCATCGGTCTCGGCCGCCTTCAGCTCGTCGGTCGCCCGGTTGGCAAACCCCTTGGTGGCAGCAACCCCAGAAAAAGCGAGGTATAGAGCCTCAACTAGCTTCCCGGCGTAATCGTCGATGGCTTCGACGAGGTCCGAGTGCTTTGACGACTCCGCGACTTTAACACTCAGCAGGTCCCCGAATTTCGTCACAAACACTCGGTGAGCCGTGGACTCCGCAGCTTGGTTCGTTGGGGTGGACGCGGTGCCCGGTCTCGGTTCCTCTCGACTGCTCCGAGAAGCAAGCGCTCGGACTAGCCTTCCCTCCCTTGACCGGCTCGTACGGGCCTCCTGACGAACCGTCGGTCGTCGCGCTCGCGAGCGGCTGCGCGGCTAGTCTGCGGGGTTGCGGGCACGACCGAGGCCGGAGTTAGAGCCGGCGGAGGAGCAGCCCTGATGGCCGGGGCAGCCACAGGTGCCACGCTCCTGCTAGGTGGGCCGGAAGCCCCGGCCTTGCCCTTTCCTTTGCCGAGCATAGCCATTTTAGTCAGGCTCTCCCTCCTCTCGTCCTCGTTCGGCCTCTTCGTTCCATGCTGGTCAGCCATCGGTTCTGCAAACAAAAGAAAAGGAGTTAGTTATCGGCTAGAACCTTCCATTTACAACTGCTGTGAGTACTCGGCAGTGCTCTGTCACCGACCTTGGATCCGCAACCCTTGAACAGGACGCTGACCCCGAACAGGACTAAGCTCTTGATCACCAAGTCAAGGTCCTCGTCGGCGATGCGAGGACCCCAGGACCTGGGGGACAGATCAATTGGCTCGTCGGGAGTGACCTCGTCTTGGACGACGGTTGTCCGAGACCGGTAATGGTGAACAAGCTACGGCACTCTGGTGACCGTAACATACTCCGACATCCGCCTATCTGGCCGCGGGGAAGATGACGTTGAACCTAACTAGCCGTACTCGGCAAGGCTCGCCTGACTCAGGAGCAAGCGCTGGTCTCGCTCATGCTCGGCCAGGTTCTGGAGACCCTCCAGCATATCGGAGGTCAACTCCGGTATATGCGGCGCCCGAGTCCAGCATAGCCCCTCCGGAAGACCATGGGCACCCTCTCCGATTGAGGGAGCTCATACCGAGCCTTGTGCCCGTGCAGCTACCGGCCACCTGCGTAGAACCACAGGTGTTTGAACTGCTTGTCAGAGTCCGGACACTTGGTCACGAATGACCCCTTGAACGCCTGGAAGTAATAAGAGCCCGTCGATGAAGGTGCGGACTTCATTCGGTACAAGTTTTGGAACGCCCGGAACGGCAAATCAGTCACGTAGTTCTTGGCCCAGAGGATGAAGCAACTGATCCAGATCCGGTAAGCGTTCACGTTAAACTGAACTGGGGCCACATTCAACCGCGTGAGCGCTCGCCTCAGGAACGGGTGGTAGGGTAGGCGGAGGCCGGACCGGAAGTACTCGGCGTAAAGACTGATGTAGCCGGGTGATGGCTGAGACGGTAGATCGTTCTCGCCAGGAGCCCTCAGGTCCACCTCGGCTGGAATCTGGAACTCCCGCCTAAGGGCGGTGAGGTACCTCGGCATCACGGCAGACGTAAAGAAATCCGCCGAGTACACCGGAAGACCTCCCGCCAGCTCCTGTATTTGCTGGTCGGATCGGCGGTGCACCCGCTGGTCATTGATTCGCATGGCATAACTAGCCGGCCTGTTACGATCCTCTAGTCGCTCCCCGGGAGGATCCAAGCTGCCCGAGCTCTTTGCCTCGTCCCGACCAGATGTGCTCGCCTCGCCGGCCGACCTCTCGGGTGGGACTTCCTCGGCAATGGGGTTCGCCTGGACGGGCGGCCTGGTAGCGATCCCACCCAGTTCTAGTGTGAACCGACTATCGAGATGGGTGCTCGGCCCAACCTGCAGAATCTCTTCCAACCGGGCCGCCCCCTGGCCTCGGCTGGTCGGCGTGGTGGACCATCTCGTTGACGTGGACGTGCTCGGGGTTATGGTGCTTAGACTCCCGATAACATCCACGGACCCCGAAAGAGCTTCGTTCTCAGAATCGGACACACTACTCATAGTGGATATAGGAGGAAGTTCTTTACCTTCTCGGATCTTCTCGTGCATTGACGGTTCTCCGCTTCGGAATACGATGGCTTGAAGTCCTCGGCAGTCTTCGGCAGCTCTCGACAAGATGTTTCCCTTCACAAGTGATGGCAAATGAGGCACCTTACCCCCCTATTTATAGACGCTGAAGGGCCATATGAGCGCGAGTTTCCAGGCGTCGATTCGACTTCCCGCCGAAGCAAAAGTTTGAATTTCAAATTTCCAGTCATAGGTTCGACTTCCCGCCAACCGCGATTCGACGTGTGGCAGACCCGATACGTGGCAGACCCCACACGTGGCAGACCCGACATGTGGCAGACCCGACACGTGACGATCGGACACGTGGCAGCGAGCAGTACCACCACCGCCGAGAAGTTAGAATCGTCCGAGTAGCCGACTACTTATGCACTTGATCAATCGCACCTGGGCGTGAAGCACCCTGGGCCTAGACCCGACCAGGGATGCTGGGGGCTTCTGTTGATGACCCGACCAGATCCGACCACTTCAGGCGGACGCGTCGGCCGCTTAACGCTGGTATCCGCCCGGATTGGGACCCTGGCTGGTCGGACGGCACCCTCTAACAAAGTTGCATGGTCCTGCTCGGTCTGTAGCGTTCTAGGAACATTACTCTCCGAGCAGGTAAGAGCGCTTGCCCGCTTAGCCGAGTACTCAGACCGCCGACCCGCCGAGCATCCGGACTGGCACTGATGGGTACCTCAGCTCCGATCCCTAGGCCATGCTCCGCCAGCGACTGGGGATGTGACACCGGTCACATCCCTACCCAATTGGCTGTTGACGCCGCCCACCTACTCCTGTCAGACATCAAATCACAACCTGCAGCCACCTACCCCGACAGACACTGTAGCCTCCTTATTGATGACGCCTGAGAAACCCAACTACCCACTGTGCTGGGATCTAGGGACACGTGGCGTCGACCCAGTGGACCAATAGCACCTGCAAGCCTACCTGCCCGCCGGGTACCCTAGGTAGCCGTCCCGGCCGGGTTACCCCGAGCACCCGGACCCGCGGGAAGCACCTATAAATAGAGGAAGAAATCTCCAATTCAGGTATGGTCATTCTTGCCTTGCCAAAGCTCTGCCTCTCCTATTGCTCATCAGATTCCCTACTGACTTAAGTATCAGAGTGCCCACGGCAGACACCACACCGGTGTCCCCCTCATTCCGAGGTGCTTCCGTTTTGCAGGTAACCCACGGCGGAGTGACTGGCGAGTCCCCATCAGACTACCCGACCACATTGGGTGTTGCTGCCGGAATCAGTTCTGGCATCAACAAGTAGTTTTTAAGATTTTATAATTTTATGATCCCTACTAAAAAGAAATTACAGTTTTACAAAAAACAGTTTGAAAAGGTTTTGAATCTATTTGAAATTTTACAAATGATTTTTAAAGGGAAATTTCAAGTATTAAATGAAGGTAATACTTGAATTATGAAGTCAAGGTATTTTCCAAGTAAATAAGGTGTTTTCCAAGAGAACAAGGTATTTTTGAGAAAAAAGGAAATAAAAATAATAGGCCCAAGTTACTTAAAGATATGGTAACAATTCTATAACGAATGGTAGTCGGGTTGGAGACCAACTTATTGATCAATGAATATGTTATGATTTATTGAGTAATGTGGTAGAATGATTCTTATACCTGGTTTGAAAACAGGAGTATAGCCTATTGTCATACCTTGTTGGTGTAACGACCTGCTGTTACCATACTTACTTTACTTAGAAACTTACTCTTATCTTATGTAAAAATACGGAAATATATATTTTTTTCGAAACTTACTTTAAATCCCAATTTAACATCACACTCATATATATGTACTTGATCAAGGCAAGTACTAAGTTTTCTAAATCATCTTAACACATTTACAAAATATACTAATTACTAGATATTAGTACCATCAAATTATCATAACATATATCCGACATTTATATATATATATTTTTTTCAAAATGCGTGGCGGTGTCCAGCCTAAGAGTTTCACAGTCCATTGTGCCCACTTCCACAATCTTGCATCACACATTACCAGTAGGCTGCTTACCTACAGCATAAACATAAGTTATCAGCTTTAGCCCAGCAAGTACAACTTTTCTTCCGCAAAACATTTTGTAATAAAACAATACATGTACCGATTATGCTTTCATTATGCTTTCTTAGGTTAGCATATTTTTGGGCCCTTACATAACATGAGTGTATGTACCGTGACACGCAGCCATAGAGTGGTTGGGGCGGCCAGTTCAACCCAACTCAAACCATGGACCAAACCCGCCCTCATGGCAGGTCGGTACGACACGAGAAAACTTGCTTATCATACTTGAAAACAATTTCTTTTTTGAAAATGGTTTCTTACTTGAAAACAATTTCTTAAAAACAGTTTCCTTAAAAATAGTTTCTTGCTTGAAACTTGATCTTAATCTAACCATGTGATTTATCATTAGTGAGCATGCTTACATGATACCATAAGCATAAATCATATGCATCACATACATTAATGCATGAGCTTTGAAAAACATGCAAAGCAGTAAAACAATTTGTCTATGCTATAGGCGGAGTTGTACTTACAAGTCATCCTACGTTCTTGGTCTATTGCTCAACGAGGCACAACAACAGGTTACACTCCTGTTAACATAAACCATGACATACTTAATTGGTATCCAATCTGATTACTCTTGGTAATCATAGATACAAACCTTATTATAATAAATTGGTATTCTATCCGATTACCTTTAGTCATATAATTGTTTACCATAGTCTAAGTGACTTGGGCTTACTATTTCATTTTCATGGATCCTAGTTTGGTCTCCAAACTGGTTACTATCTGTCATAGAATTGTTACTTATATTTTTAAGTAACTTTGGCCCATCTTATCCTTTTTAAAATACCTTGTTTTCTTGAAAAATATCTTGATTTCATAAATCAAGTATTACTCAAAATTGTCTTTTAAAAATTACTTATGAAATTTCTAATGGATTAAAACCCCTTTAAAACGGTTTTTCGTAAAACTGTAGTTTCTTTGTAAAAGAAGTTGTAAAACTGTAAAACCTTGAAAACTGCTTTTTAATTTGGTTAAAAGTGCATGTGTGTAATGCCCCGACCTATGTAGGGCCGTTACCATACTTACTTAAACTATCTCTTAGTTTTAATAATTTAAACTTACTTGAAAATTTCAGAGTAAATTTTTTTTTTAAAACATATATAAATAGACTAGTCCATATAAGTAAACTTTCCGTGTATACACATTGAAATAAAAAGACATACATGCTCCTTATATTTAACTCAAGTCTTCAAAACCTCATATGTACAGTATAACACAATTTATTCTAATATATATATATATATATATATATATTTGATTCAAAAGAGGTTGAGGAAAAACTTGCGTAGTGGTATCCCACACCGCCCTTCACTTGCCGCATTGTCTACATGGCCCACCAATTAAGCTGCAGGCTTTTTACCTACAGTATGAAATATAATGATGAGCTTACGCTTAGCCTTTTGAGGAAAAAGGCACAATTAGAATTTATGATCTTGCCCGGTCAAAGTTTGACCAAAAAAGTCAAAGGTATGAATATGATGGTACCGTAGTATAACAAGCAGTATAGGAATTATACTGTAAAAAACCGTCATCACAGATAAAAGAGTGAGAATAAGGTTCAAGACTACCCTAGAAAATCAAGCATATTATTTAGGACAATAAGGGCCAAGTAGCTCGAAGTCATATGAAAAATTTTTACTCAGTCAAATTTAATGCAGATGAATTCTGGACTGCAGACCAGTATGATAATACTATTAATTAATGAAAAAATAGTATTGGAATTATTTAAGTTAGTAAGAATATTGCCTGCATATTTGGGGGAAGACCAAACAAGATCTAATGAGGTGACACCTCATCAAAGTTAATCAAGTGAATTTTGGAATTTAAAAAATTAAGTGGACAATTATGAAAAATTTTGGGTGCTAGAAGGAGGACACATGGCCGGCCACCTAAGAGGGTCTCTTAGCAAATATTTTATTTTTGAGGTTAGATGAACAATTTTGAGAATAAAAATAATTCTAAAAAAGAAATTCTTTTTCACCTATAAATAGGTGAGGTGGTGGATGATTTGGGCACTTAGTTGAAACCCAAATTCTCTAATTCCATCTCAATTCTCTCTCTCTCTCTCTCTCTACCCTAGGCCGAAGCCAAAATAAAAAATAAAAATTTGTGGTGGCCGAAATTTTGTAAAGAGAAGCAAGGAGGAAAATTTTGGATCCAAAGTTTAGATCCAACCTCAAGGTGTTAAGGTAACCCTCCTAAATCCCCTAAATCTTTCAATTAAGTTTTGATTCAAAATTTATGTGTATTTTCATTTGGGTATGTAAGAGCATAAGCTCACCCCTTTACTTTCATGCAATAGGATTAAATGCTTCGGTATGTGCTTGATTAGGGTTTATTGGTCTTGATTTATATTTTGGTACATGTTTTTGATGGTATGCTTGTGAGATATTATGATTTGTATGTATGCCTAGAAAGTGTTTGTTATATGTCCCCATATGCTTCAGAAGAAATATGGTATACATGAATGATGGAAATGGAATGGTATGTGAATTAAGAGCTAAAACTAACCCTAAAACCCTAATTTGGTACAAGATTACCACACGGGTTTGCATGGGTATGAATCAATGCATGTTGATGAAAAACTCACGTTAAAGTGCTGCATGTTTGTCGTAGGCTCATGGTTACGACTGTTTGAGGTAGTGTGCGTGTAATTTTACGTAAAATTTGACCTAAAACAAAACTGCCAGTTTTCGGGTAAAACTGGACAGCCTTCTGGAAACATGATTTTGAGGCCATTAGAGGCCGAATTTGGGAAAACTTAAAACTACAAAATTGTATAAAATGGAAAATCCTAGGGGGCAGCATGTTTTGAAAAATAAGCTCCAAAGGTTTCTATTTTTGTGAAAACCCGAGCCTTGGTCTGCCAGTCCCTGTGCGCGGCCAGCCGGGTTCAACTAGGAATATGAATAAGTTAAATACAGAATTAGCTTTTGAGAAAAACATTAAAGTTGTAGAATTATTCAAGATCTACAACTTTCATGGAGAAAAGTTTTTTAAATTCTAAATAGATTTTGAGATGAAATTGAATCTTAAAAACTGTACAGGAAACAGGAAATTCCTGCACAGGATTTTCAGAAAACAGTGCATGAACAAGAAATTCCTGTACATGCACTAATAACCGGAATTATGAACTGTTTTCAAAGAATATTTTCAGAATTTGACAATTTTAACTATTTTTGCTTAAAAGTAACAATTTTATAAAAATATGGTTTTAAGGGAATTAAAGTTTTTTATAAAAGATTTTTAAGAGGAAAATTTGACAAAGTTGTGTCCAGAAAAGAGAAAAATAAATAAGCCAAAAAGCATGTTGAAAATAAAGTAACGAAAAAATAACCGATAGTAATCGGGTTGGGCCTCACACCCGAGGTTACCAATAGTAACCTAATAGGATGATACTTTGAAAGTAATTGGGCCCTAAGTAACCCAATACGGTATCATTCAAGTATGATTGGGCTTAGTACCCAAGGTTACCCTAAGTAACCTAACAAGATATTGTTTAAGTATGTTAGGCCATGAGCCCTACGGTTACAGCAAGTAACCAAACAAGTTATCATAAGATGATATAGGAGGGGGACATATAACTCGGAAATACTCATGGATGTTGGTTAGGATACCAACATTTAATATTATGGTTGAAAGTAAGATAGGATGATTCTTATCTTACGTGCTTTTTGAAAACAGGAAGTTAACCTGTTGTTGCGACCGATAGGAGCAACAAACTCAGGACGTACGTAACAGGTAAGTACAACTCCGCCTACAGCATAGGCGAAAATGTTTTACTGATTATAGCGCATATGATTTATGCCTTGATGATGTGATGCATATGATTTATACTTTATTTTTATGGCATCAAGAAGCATGCTCACTAATGATAAGTCACTTGATAAGAACAAAGATCAAGTTTCAAGTAAGAAACTGATTTCAAGGAATATGTTTTCAAGAAGAAAACTCTTTTCAAGAAAATGTTTTCAAGAACAAGTTAAAGAAGAGTTTTTAAGTATAATGGCAAGCAAGTTGCCTTGTGTCGTACCGACCTGCCTCCAGGTCAGGTTTGGTCCGTGGTTTGAGTTGGAAATGGACTGGCCGCCCCAACCACTCCATGGCAGCGCGCCACGGTACATACACTTATGATAAGTAAGGGGCCCAAAAATATATGCTAACATAAGACAGCATAATGAAAGCATAATTGGTTCATGCATGATGTCATTATGAAAAGTTTTGCGGATTTATAGTTGTACTTGCTGAGCGAAAGCTCACGTCTTACATTTATACTGTAGATAAGCAACCTGCCAGCAATCTTTGATGCAAGACGGTGGAGCGCGGTAAGGCTACCTGTGAAATCTTGGGATGGGAACCGCTACGCGTTTTGTTTTAATTTTATTTGACAGCTAATGTAAAATGTTGTATGTACCAAAACAAGTTTAGTATTTCAGTTAAAAGATATATATATATATATATATGTATACATATATATATAAGTAAGTATAGTATGAGTAAGTTTCCAAGATTTAAGTTGAAAAAATAAAAATAAAAATAAAAATTTTAAGTATTTTTTCCTATCAAATAAGTTAAGTATTATGTAAGAGAAGTAGATGTAACAGCCCATGTAGGGCGGGTCGCCCAACAGTTGGTATCAGAGCAGGGTTCCTGCCATCCAATTTCACAGCCTGCCTACCAGCGCCACTGTCATTATAAGTAGAATTTACTTATGTATATGAGTACTTACGATGTACATGTAATATGGTAGAGTTAACGTCATGGATCCGAGGTGTGTGGATGAGGATCGTGACGCTGCTTGAGGCTTTCATGGGATGAGTCCATTGTTATTTGATGGGACTCACAGGACTGTATCGCTAGCAGGGTGGCTTAATGATATGGTGACCATCTTTCGAGTATGCCACATAGAAGCACACCTTCAGGTAGTGCTAGCCAGTAGATGTCTAGCTGGAAACGCTAGGCTGTGGTGGCTAACATTAGGGCTACCAAATATCCAAGGAGTAACATGGGCAGATTTCCGTGCCCTTTTTATAGCACGCTATGGGCCTTTTCCTGATGAGGGGGCCAATATGCCGTACCGCGACCCAGAAGTATACAACGATATGTATATGAGGCGATACCTCAACTATGTTGCAGAATCGTACGCCTATCCGAATGAATCCATGGGTCACTATTGTCGGAGATTCCGAGATGCAATGTTGCCTTATTCCTCGAGAGTTGGATGACCCGAAGTGGCAGGCATTGCACATCATTAGAGACGGGCTACCGCCGGAAGTAAAGCAATTCGTACCAGCTCCGATAATGGGAATAGCTTTGGATGACATGATTGATGCTATTATGGAAGCTGAAATAATAGCATATATGGTACAAGCTCAGGCAGCTGCTCCAGTAGATGACTATATAGTCGAAACGATCGACGACGTCGGTATCGTGGAACCGTTATTCCAAGGAGGTCCTGTTTTGCTTGAGGACCCTATTCCAGCCGTCCCATTATAAGAGATTCCACCGGAGGAGGTAGGGGTTGATGCCGACGAAAATGAATTGGACCCTACAGAATTCGGGGCTAATCCCGAAGATCACCCCGAGGATCCTCTGATTTTCATCATCGCTAGTGATGATGAAGAAGAAGGGGTTGAGGAAGAGATTGAAGAAGAACGGGAAGAACATGAAATAATAAACGTCGAAGAACAAGAAGACTGGGAGGACGATCCGGAAGAAATCCTATTTGAAGATGAGGATTGGGACGTATTCTCTGACATAACGACCGAGTAGACCATTAGATCTAAGTCTGACTTTTATTATTTTATTCTTTTTGACCATAGGGTTGTACATAGGATAGGCACGATGGTGAAGTGGTAGACACTTCCATCATATTTTGACCTTGTGTGTATAGTATGTATAGCAGGTATGATATGTACCCATCAAGTGTTAGACACTGCCGGAAGATTATACTTTTTGTATAATGTACGATAAGATAAAGTGCAGATATGAAATACATATGTGATGATATGATACTATGATTAAGTACCAGTTAAGAAAGGTGTATGATGGATTCATGATGAATCATGATCCGATACGATGAGATCAAAATGGATCTCCAATATGATAATTTTATGTTATGATATGATAATGCAAAATAAGACATGATAAGTTATGATGATTTTATGACACGATGTCCTTAAGTATGATAAGTCGTGATGACTTTATGATATGGTGTACTAAGGTATGATGAGATAAGAAATGCATGAAAGAAAGGATATTAAAAGAATGATAATATCTTTTCTTGTGATTTAATAGGAATTAGAAGATGGTTCAACCTCGCACTCAAACGTAGTAGCGATGCTATAACAGCAGTTGCTGGAACAGCAACAAGAAACGAATCGACTACCAAAACAAATAGCCCAGTTAAACCAAATGCCCCGGGTGAATGTCGTTCTGCCCCAGGAAAACCGTGTACTTCTAGTAGTTCCTCAAGTACTGGAGGTTCATCAAGAGATTCCACGGAATGCTGAAGTTCCATTAGCACCCGTTGGAGCACAAGCAAACCCACCCTTGATCAGGGAGGATTTGTTGTACGAGCACTTCAGGCGGATGAAGGCGCCTGAGTTTGAAGGACCCGCAGACCCGATATAGGCTAACAACTGGTTGATGGATATCCAAGTAATTTTCGATTTCATTGGATTATCATAACATGAGAAAATTCTGTGCGCGTCTTTTGCACTTAAGAAGGATGCTCGGCATTAGTGGATGACCGTGCAAATGCGTAGGAACGTGGCAACCATGAGCTAGCAAGATTTCGTGATCGAGTTTAAAGCAATGTACTACAACCGGAAAATTCTTGCAGCTCAACAGGATGAGTTCAACAGTTTTAGACAATGGTTGATGACAGTAATGGAGGCTGTCAAGAAGTTTGAACAATTAGCCCATTTATATCCGAAACTTGTACCAAATGAAGCTGAGAAGGTGAGAAGGATGATGAAGATGTTTCGGACTGATATTGCAAAGCAAGTTAGTGCTGGCAGTAACCCTCCTACTTTGGTGTCCGATTGTATCAGTCGGGCAATAAGAGCCGAGTATTGGATTAATCAAGATAAGGAGGCAAGGGCTCAGATTTTTAAGGCTAAGAAGGAAGAGAAGGCTATAGTGAAGCATCCACAAGCCCGATAGAACCCGAAGTTTTATTCGAAGGATCAGTCTAGTAATGTTGGCCAGAATACTAGACAATTCGGGAAGAATAAGGGAAAGAGAAATGTTATGAGCCAGGGCCAACAGAGGAGTTACCCTCAAAAGAAGGCTCAACAGGACGAGTTCAATAGTTTGAAATAAGGATCGATGACAGTCCTGGAAGCTATTAAGAAATTTGAACAGCTAGGCCGCTTATGCCCCGAACTCATACCGAATGAAACAGAGAAAGTAAGACGAATGATGAAGATGTTTCAGACGGACATCGCTAAGCAAGTAAGTGCAGGAAGTAGCCCTCCAACCCTAGTGTCTGACTGTATTAGCCAGGTAATTAGGGCTGAGTATTGGATTAACCAAGATAAGGAGGCGAGGGCGTAAATTTTTAAGGCTAAGAAGAAGAGAAGGCTGCGGAGAGACAGCTACAGCCCAGGCAAAACCAAGACGCGTATGCGAAGGGCCAGACTAGTAATGCGGTCCAGCATTCTAAGCAGTTCGGAAAGAACAAAAGGAAGGGAAATGCTACTGGCCAGGGTCAACAGAGAAATTACCCTCAAAAGAAAAGTAACTGAGGCAATGAGGGTAATAATAATGATTATCCAGTGTGCGCATAATGTAGGAAGATACACCTGGGAGTATGTAGACTGGGGACAAATGCTTGCTACCTTTGTGGCAAGGAAGGTCATTACGCGAGGAATTGCACCTTCAACAACCAGAACCAGAACCCCCAGTATCCGAATAGGAACGCAGGCAGACAGCTGCATGCTGTGCAAGCCAAGATTGAGGACACTTCTAATGCACAAGGGAGGCTAGAGGCTCCTGGACCCCAAGCCAGGATTTATGCTTATACCAAGGGGGATTCAGAGGCTGGAACTTCTCACGTGGTGACAGGTCAGATTTCTATCGCCACATGTGATGCTATTGCTCTATTTGATTCTGGTGCCACCCATTCATTTATATCAATGGAGTTTGCCCAGAAATTAGGAAGACGTGTCGATAGATTTAAGCAACCGTTTAGAACGTTCCTTCTGTCAGGAGAGGTTTTGTTGTCCGACTTTTGGATGCCAAATGTTCCTGTAGTTATTTGCGGTCGAGAACTTTATGTTGATCTCATCGCAATTAAACTTCAGAATTATGAAGTTATTTTTGGAATGGACTTCATAATTCTGAAGCATTCTGTAGTTATTTGCGGTCGAGAACTTTATGTTGAACTTTATGTGCCACCCATTCATTTATATCAATGGAGTTTGCCCAAATGTTCCTAGGTAAGTACAACGCTAAGATCGATTGTCGAAAGCATTATGTTATGTTTGGTCTTCATGGTGAGGAGGAATTCAACTTTTACGGTCAGTCTCAAAACTCCTCAACTAGGTTAGTATCGGCAATGAAGGCATGGAAAATGTTGGCTAATGGATGTCAAGGATACTTAGCCAACATGGTGAACAAAGAGAAAGAGGTGGACCTAAAGCCGGAAGATGTTCCTATTATCAGGGAATATGTGGATGTCTTTCCAAAAGAATTGCCCGGACTTCCTCCTGAACGGGAAATTTCTTTTGAGATAGAATTATTGCCCGGAGTTACACCAGTATCTAAAGCGCCTTACCGTATGGCCCCAGCCGAACTTAGGGAACTCCAAGTGCAGTTACAAGAACTGCTCAATAAAGGATTCATCCGTCAAAGTCATTCCCCATGGGGAGCACCGGTGTTGTTCGTCAAGAAGAAGGATGGGTCGTTGCGGATGTGCATCGACTATCATGAGCTAAATAAGATTACGATTAAGAATAAGTATCCTCTCCCTACAATAGATGATCTTTTCAATCAACTTAGGGGAGCAGTGGTATTCTCGGAGGTCGACTTGCGGTCGGGATACCATCAACTCAGGATTAAGGAGGGCGACATTTCGAAGACGGCTTTTCGAACACGCTATGGGCATTACGAGTTCTTTGTTATGCCGTTTGGTTTGACCAATGCCCCAGCTGCTTTTATGGACCTGATGAACCGGGTGTTTAAAGAGTACCTAGATAAGTTTGTCATCGTTTTCATCGATGATATTCTGATATACTCAAGGTCCATGAAGGAACATGAGCAGCATCTTAGAATGGTTTTGGAGACGTTAAGACAAAACCAGCTTTTGCAAAGTTCACGAAATGTGAATTTTGATTGGAGAAAGTTCATTTCTTGGGTCATGAAGTGTTAAATGAAGGGATTTCCATCGATCCTGCTAAAGTAGTGGCGGTCAGTACGTGGCCCAGTCCCAAAAACGTTACGGAAATACGGAGCTTTCTTGGATTGGCTGGATACTACCGACGGTTCTGAAGGATTCTCCAAGATTGCTGCACCCCTTACCGCCCTTACTCGAAAAGGGAAGAAGTTCGAGTGGACACAAAAGTGTGAAGAGAACTTCCAAGAGCTCAAAAGGAAGTTTACTAGGGCCCCGGTGTTAGTAATTCCTGACGTAGATGTAGGAAATTTCGTGATTTACAACGACGCTTCTAAAACTGGACTAGGAGTGGTCCTAATGCAGCAAAGAAAGGTGGTCGTCTATGCCTCCCGACAGCTGAAGGATCACGAAAGGAATTACCCTACGCACGATTTAGAGCTCGCGACGGTGGTCTTCGCATTAAAAATCTGGAGACACTGCCTGTATGGGAATAGATGTGAGATTTTCACTGATCATCGAGGTCTCAAATACATCTTTAACCAAAAAGAGCTCAATATGAGGCAACGAAGATGACTTGAACTCGTGAAGGACTACGATTGCGAGATTCTTTACCATCCTGGTAAAGCAAACAAAGTAGCAGATTCTCTAAGTAGGAAGTCATCCGGTATGCTGATGTCTTTAGGAACGTTGCCCAAGCCACTTCAGAAGGAAATTTCTGATTTCCACATAGAGATGATAACTGGAAAGTTGTCTGCGCTGACTCTCTAGTCTGACCTCTTAGAGTCCATTAAGGGTCATCAGGGGAAAGATTCTTTTCTGCTAAAGGCGCAAATCTTTGGCAGAAAGAATAAGGAATTTAAGACCTCTGAGGATGGAGTAGTTTACTTCAAAGAAAGGATTTGCGTTCCTGACTTTGAAATCCTTAAGAAACAAATCATGTCCGAAGCACATGAAATGCCATATTCGGTACATCCTGGAGCCTCCAAGATGTACAAGGACCTTAGAGAAAACTATTGGTGGCCGAATATGAAGAACGAAATCGTTGACTTTGTGTTAAAATGCCTAACTTGTCAAAAAGTTAAGGCTGAACATCGGCAACCAGTAGGAGATCTTCAAAAGATTGAACTCCCAGAGTGGAAATGGGAACAGATTACTATGGATTTTATAGTAGGGTTACCCAGGACCGCAAGTGGGAATGATATGATTTGGGTGATTGTGGATAGATTAATCAAATCAGCCCACTTCATGGCTATTAAGGCTACCTTTTCAATTGAGAAGTTGACTGAAATTTTCGTATCCCAGATTGTTAGGTTGCATGGAGTGCCAAGATCCATCATTTCAGATCGGGATGGGCGCTTTACCTCTCAATTCTGGAAAAGTGTTCATATTGCTATGGAATCGAAATTGAAATTTAGTACAGCATTTCACCACCAGACGGATGGACAATCGGAGTGAACTATCCAAACGCTGGAGGATATGCTAAGGTCCTGTGTTTTGGATTTCAAAGGAAGCTGGGATCAGAAGCTACCTTTGATCGAATTTTCTTACAATAATAGTTATCACGCTTCCATTGGTATGGCTCCATTCGAAGCGTTATATGGAAGGAAATGTCGATCACCCATTCATTGGCAGGAAGTTGGACAGAAACAACTTCAAACCACGGATTTCATCCGAAAAACCTCAGAGGATATTAAGAAGATTAAGCAAAGGCTCGACGTAGCTCTCAGTCGCCAGAAAAGCTACGTTGATAAACGTTGAAGGCCCTTAGAATTCCAAGTTGATGATTATGTTTTCCTTAAGATTACTCCTATGAAAGGAATTATGAGATTTGGCAAGAAAGGAAAACTTAGTCCTAGATACACAGGACCGTTCGAAATACTGGAAAGGATTGAAAAAGTAGCTTATAAGCTTGCCTTGCCGGCAGAACTAGCTTCTGTGCATAATGTTTTCCATGTTTTGATATTAAAGAAGTATGTACCGGACCCTTCCCATGTGTTGAGTCAAGAACCGATTGAAGTTCAAACCGATTTGACGTACGAAGAGAAGCCAATTCGGATCCTGGATCGGGAAGAAAAGGTCTTACGAAATAGAACGATTCCCATGGTTAAAGTGGTATGGCGAAACCACAATGTTGAAGAAGCAACATAGGAACTAGAAGAGGATATGAGAAAGAACTATTCCCACTTGTTCTAATTTTCGAGGACGAAAATTTTTAAGGGGGGGTAGATTGTAATAACCGACTTTGTTATAAATTATGATTTCTTGTCTCTCAAGGAATCAAAGTTTGTATTATGAATAAGTATGAGAATTGCCTGATCTGAGTTATCAAAATTAGGATTTATGTATGATTGAATTCCGGTCAAAGTTTGACCAGAATGATCTAAGGTATGATTGAGGCGGTACTGCAGTATAATAAGTAGTATGAAAATTATACTGTGAAAAAACCGTCATTACGGATAGATAAGTAAGAATAAGGTACGAGATCATGTTAGAAAAATCAAGCACATTATTTAGGACAATAAGGACTAATTAGCTTTAAGTCCTAAGAAAAACCTATACGCAGTCCAGTTAAATGCAGATGAATTCTGGACTGCAGTTTAATATGACAGTACTGTTTTAGTTGAAAACAGTATTTGTTATAATTACATTAGTATGAAAATAGACTGTTTTTAAGAAAGAAAAGCCAAACAAAGCCCTAGGTGGAGGCCACCTCACCATACTTTACTTACTTAACTTGTTCGTTTCTAATACTTAAGCTTATAGAAATTTCAGAATAAATTTTTTGTTTTTCTTCGTAACTTAAAATAATTAAACTTATCCATATGGGTAAACTTTACCATGCCTACCCCTTACTTGTTAAGCTGATTAAAAGGTCACACATAACCTTTTAAACCAGACTTTTGAAACCTTACATATGTAACATGGTACATATATTTTTTTTTCATATATCATACATGTACTAGTTCATAATTTAAAGAGTTTGCGGAAAATCTGTGTAGTGGTATCCCACACCACCCTTCACTTGCTGCATCGTCTCCATGGCCCACCAAGTAAAGCTGCAGGCATCTTACCTACAGTATGAAATATACTGATGAGCTTTCGCCCAGCAAGTACAAACATAATCTCACAAAACGTAACAAGTATGGTGCAACTTATGCATGAACCATTTATGTTCAATTATGAATATTTTATAATCAATTATGAACTTGAACTTATTATCTTGTTTAACATGTGGGCCCCTTGTGTACGTACCGATTGCGTGCATTCCACAGAAAGTTAGGGTTTGCAAGGTCCTTAACAATTTTGGGAATCTTGAAACATAACCCTTCCGCATCAACAGAAGGTCTGAAAATTTTCTTGAACATACATGATCCTCCCGCATCAACAGGAGGTTGGTACGACACCTTACTTGTCTTGGTTTAGTCTTAGCCTTGTTACTTTTTTTTTCAAGACTAAGAATCTTTACATGTGATCTTATTTGTCATGATGCATATGATGCATAAATATAGTATGACATAAAGATCACTAACATCTAATGACTTGTGGTATAAAGCATGGCTTTATCTTGAAACATGATGTTATATTAAAACATGGCATGTATATAAACATGGCATCATCATAAAACATGGCATCATTCCAAAACATGGCACATCATGGTATACATGTAAATAGATCATGCTTGAAAATAGTTTACTATTTTCATACTATGATAAGTTACGACGTTTCTAATGTATGACAAGACAAGTTATGAATAAAGGAGTGGGTATTAGGAAAATAATAATATCTACCTCACCATGGTATGGTGATAGCTAAGAATTTTTCATTCTAAGGAATTAGATCGACACCATGGAAGTTAAGTTTCTTGATTATGAAACTTTTGCCCCGATAAGAATAATAATAGATACGGAAAAAGTTTGGTGATGCCTTAACTTGGGAATAACAACTAGGCAATGTGCAAATATGAGTTGGATATTACCAACAGCAATTTGGTAGACCATGATGATGACTATGAGTCTGATGATGAAGTCAATGAGGTTGAGGTCAATAGCAACCACCTTGGAGTCGACATATAATGGTTTGACTAATGTCGACTATATACAACCTTTAAGTAATGGATATTATGTAATGATGGGAAGTTTTAGATATTCCTAAGAGTTATGATTATGCACTCGTGCTACGAGGAAATGTTAGAAGCAATGAGAAAAGCTTCAACTAGCTAACAAGTAGCTAGTTAATATGAAGATACCTTTCACTGCATCACTCGAATAATATTATGCATGAAATATGTTTTCAATAGTACTATTTATTATTGTTTTCCATGATTAACTTGGAAAAGATTCAAAGAAGATGTTTTTAAGTATAGTGCTTAATCTTATGCTTATCAGAACCAACTTATGTTATGTAACGACCCGCCTAGCACAGGCCGTTACCATACATGCATATATTTCGGCCCTTTGTAATAACTTAATTACATGAAAAATAGCAGAATTTTTTTTTTATACTGTGCTAACTCGCACATACTGTAACTAAAAGAATGATATACAAATATCAAATCATATACTTAGAAAGAACAAAACGCGTAGCGCCATCTTTTCCCACATTTCACAGTTCGCCCTGCCATGCTCCTCCATCTTGTATCAGCAACTGCTTGCAGGTTACTTACCTACAGCATAGACGTAAGACAGTGAGCTTTCGCTCAGCAAGTACAACTAACTATACCGCGACAATACAAACATAGCCTAACCTTACACATTCCAACTTAACTTACCATAGCATATCGTACATATCATAACTTCATTCATCATACACATCATAATGCATGACCCATTTATGCTCGTATTATGCTCAATTCGTTCTTAACTTACATTCATACTTATCTTACTTATGGGCCCCTTACTTGAGTGTATGTACCGGGCGCGCGACTATAGAGTGGTTGGGGCGGCCAGACCATTTCCAACTCAAACCATATTCCAACCCGACCTAACGCGGGTCGGTACAACACAGGCGACTTGCTCGCCATCTTACTTTCTTTTCATCTTGTCATATCATACTTGATCTTATTATTCTTATAAGATTTCGTGAACATGCCTCGTGTTCTCATACATACATGCTTCATGTCTTAATAATCATAACATAACATTCATTATGAACTTACCTTGACTTATCATACTTTATAACCTAGCATACAACATAGAATTAACATGGCATATAGCATGGCATAACAATAACATAGCATAATAACAACAACATAACATAGCAACAATAACATAACATACAATAAGGCATACACCCCTAACATACATCTAACAATAACATACTTGGGCAAGTACCACAACAAAGCCTATGCTGTAGGCGGTGGTTGTACTTACCTCTCTCGCTATGTCCCACGTAATGCTGCTCCTCTTCCGAGTACAGCTGCAGGTTACTTCCTGTTTGATGAAGGACATAGTCTAGTTAAACTCGTGAAATGTTGGTGACCTAACCAACATGCTTACATGATCCTGGTTGTATGTCCCTTTGTGCATAAAATCTTACTTGGTTACACTTAGTAACCCTATGGTTATGAATTTGTTTCTTTAAAAGGTTACATTGGGTAACCTTATATGCTAAGCCATAACATACCATTAGGGTTAAATCATCTTCCAACCTTAGGCTTCTTCTTTAATCCACAACTAACGGGTTATGTCCATTAACCCTTTATCTTAATTCAATGGGTATCCTTTAGGGTTATATTAGATAACCCTTAAGGTTAACTAAGTCAATATTGTTAGTCAACCAAAGTCAACTATGGTCAACTACGGTCAACTATGATCAACCCCCCCCCCCCCCCCTTATGGATCAACCTTTGGGCCTTGGGCTCGACCCAGTAACTCGGGTATCCTTCCGGGTTACCATGCGTAATCGCTTTACTTACTAAACTTTAGCTTGAAAATCTTATTTTTCCTTAACTTGGAAAATTTGGGGAAATTAATCCCAAAACTCTTTACTTGACTTGTAAAAAATTCCATATTCTTATAATGGGGTTTTGTAAAGTCATTTGAGGTTGAAAACTGTCATTGGAACAGTCTCCATCGTCAAAACAGTGAAAATTAGAAAAACATAATTTTTTTCTGAAACAGTTTTTTTTTAGAAAATCCTGTGCAGAAATTTCCTGTTCCCTGCACCGACTTCAGAAAACCATGTCAGTTTAAAAATCCATTTAGAATTTGAAAGAGTTGTCTTCACAAAAGTTGTAGCTCTTGAAAAATTCTAAAACTTTCATGTTTTACGAAAAATCCAGTTCCGCTTGTATCCTTGTCAGTTTTCATTTGAATCTGGCTGGTCGTGTAAACTAGGTCTGGGCAGACTAGTCTCGGATTTTTATATAAACGGAGGCCATTGGAGCCTCATTTTGAGAAACCGTCCATGCTGTCCCCTAGGAAAAACTCTTTCGAATAACTTTCATGTTTTACGTTTCACCCAAATCGGCCTCTAAAGGCCTTAAATTTCCACTTTCCCGAAACTGGCCAGTTTTGAATCCGAACTGGCAGTTTCGATTATTAAGTCCGGTTTACGTCCTATTCCGCGAAGTCTAACTTGACCGAACACGCGGGAGCCTAAATAGCATACAAGCAGCGTATTCTAACGTCCCACATGAATCATCATGTATCTCTAACGTCTCCATGCAAACCAAAACAGATCTGCCCTAACCTAGGGTTTGCATCACATTCCATTCATCCATCTCATGCCAATCTTGGCTAGCACTAGCAACCTAGCATAATTGCCACAACCGGCTTGCACAAACAGGGCACATACCAACCATCTAATCATGCAAAAATCCTAGCATGCAAGCAAGCGTAAACATATAGCAAGCAAAGCATAAATAAAGCCATAGCCAAACCACCCTTAAAATCCTAATCAAGCACCATACCTAGTTATAGGGCAATTGAAATAAGAGCTTGAGCCTATGCTCTTACAAACTTTTGACTTGAAATACAAATAAATTTCCAAATGAAATCAAATGGAAAAAGGTTAGGGTTTATGGGAGATTTTACCTTGGCTAACCCTAAAAATGGGTTAGGGTTGGTGGATCCAAATTTCTCCCTCCCTAGGCTCTTACTTTCCCACGGTTTTGCCCTCCAATTGGGCACCAAAATTTTTCACCTCACTTGGTGATTGTTTAAGCCAAAACCGAGCACTCTCCCTCCTATTTCTCTCCAATTTTTCCTTCCCCTTTTCTGGCTCACCCATGGCCGAACTCACCTTCCCCTAGGGGCACCAAAAAAATTTTTTTTTTTTCTTCTCTCTTTCTCTCTTCCAAGGCTGCGGATTTTTCTGATGAAAAATGGCAAGAGTTTGGCTGTCTTTCTCAATTTTTTCAGCCCCAAAAATCTGCCCATCTCATGGGTATTTATAGGCAAATGAAACTTTGCCAAAATCCCAAACACAACCCCTTGAAAATTAAAATTTACACTTTTGGCATGCAAGGTGGCCGGCTGTCTACTTGGAGAGCAAGGCAAGATGACCTCATCTTGGTGACATCATCTAGGTGACATCACATGCTTACATCACCAAATTTCCAAAATTTGCACTTTGGCCCCAAAAGTTAAAATTCTTGCATTTATGCCCTCTAGGTGGCCGGTCCCTTACTTGGAGATCAAGCCAAGCTTATCTCACCTTGATGACATCATCTTGATGACATCACTTCTCTTACATCATCAATTTTCCAAAATTTGTACTTTAACCCCTAAAGATAAAATTTTGGCATTTTTGCCCCTGAGGTGGCCGACCATGTCATCTCTTCTAGAGCATTCCTTGCTTTCTTTCCAAGCTTATTTAATCCAATTATGATGTCATAAATTGAGGATAGGATGATGACATCCATATTGAGCCCCGTTTGGCTTTTCCTCAATATTCAGTCCATTTTTCCGCTACACAGATATTTCTAATATTGTGTTTGCTTAAATACAGTATATTTTTTTTATACTGTACTACAGTCCAAAATTCATCTGTGTAAAAATGGACAGTATAATTTTTTTTTTCTAATTTCAAGTCCTTTTTGCCCTTGATCTATACTAGGTGTGCTTGATTTTCTAAGGTGGTTTTAAAGCCTATTTGAGCTATCTTGCCCATTATATCGAGTTTTACAGTATCTTTTCCATACTGCATCATGTAATATTACAAAGTCAACCCGTTGACCGCTCTCGGTCAAACTTTGACTTTCTTGGTCAAATTTGACTTTTTCGGTCAAACTTTGACTTTTCCGAAATTACGTACTTTTTCATCCTTTTCGACTTAAAAGGGCGTTTGCTAACCTTAGCAACTTATTTTGAGTCTTATTAAGCCATAAGATCTCATAAAAAGTGTGAAAAACTCTTAACTGAGCTTTTCCGTAAATACCTCCATGGCATGCATATAATTCCTTTTGCAAAGGAAACAGTGACATAGAAATTCTAGGTATTACATGTTATGATCATGTAAAGGGCCAAAAACCTTGAGGAACAAAGATCCAAGAAAGGGGTCATCATGTTATGTAACGGGCCAAAAACCTTGAAGAACAAAGTTCCAAGAAAGGGCCCATTATGAAAAGTAAAGGGTTCTAATAGCACGAGATTAACATTGTACTAGAGGGTCCTCAGCCTTTTCAAATTTAAAGAAAAATATCTTAAATATGATATATTCGCTGAGCCCTCAACTAAAGTTAAAGAGAAGTATTATATGATATACTTTTCAAATATGGCAAGTTATATGATATACTTGCTAAGAGATTTTATGTAGACAGTTCCTGTGATGCAGTATGAAAGTATAAAAGTATGAAAGTATGCATGAAGAAAATATGAATATATGACAGCATGATGTAAGTATGAAAGTATGACGACAGTATGAAAGAATAATGATAGAAAATGAAGGTATGACATTATGATGACATGGAAGAAGATTATGGTTCTATATAAGAGACCTGATCTCATTATGTTATTAAAATGAGAACAAATTACTATGGATTTATGGTGGATTTAAAGAAAAGCCACCTAGAATTATTCTAATTTTCGAGGATGAAAATTGTTTAAGGAGGGTAGAATGTAATAACCCGAAATTTTGATAACTTGAGATTTCCTTAGATATAAGAAGAATCTAAGTCTGAACCATATATGTAGATATGAAGCTTATGATCAGAGTTGAATATCAGTATATATTTGAGTTCTCGGTTAATTAGCTACGAGACTCAGAAATAGTTTGCTTAATCAAGCATGAGGCCTTTTGATGAAAGAGGTAGAATAAGGATTTATGAATTTATTCCGGTCAAAGTTTGACCAGGATGATTTAAGATATGATTAAGACAGTACTGCAGTGTATTAAGCAGTATAGGAATTAGACTGTGAAAAACGATCATTACGGATGAAGAAGTAAGAATAAAGTAAGGGATTGCTTTAGAATAATCAGGATTAATATTTGGAGCAATGAGGACTTAGCAGTTTTAAGTCTTAAGAAAAAGTTATACGTAGCCCAGTTAAGCGCAAATGAATTCTGGATCATAGTCCAGTATGACAGTACTGTTTTTAGTGAAAAACAATATTGATATTATCTGAGTTAATAAGGAAATGGACTGCATAATTATATTAATGGATTTTTGGAATCAAGTGGATAATTATGCATGAATTGGAAGCTAAGTGGCTCTACCCTAGCCGGTCACCCACAGGGACTAAAGTGCAAATATTTTGTCCTTAAAGGCCAAAGAGTAATATTCAGAAAAGTAAGTAATGATGATGTTATAATGATGCAAGCTTGATGATGTAAGCATGATGATGTAAGCAAGAAAATTTTCTTGGCCTCCAAGTTTTCCCATGATGGCCGGCCACCTATTGAGGATCAATGAGCAATTATTTTTGCTTCAAGGCTAGATGTGCAATTTAAAGAATAAAAATAAATCAAGAATGATATTAAAATTACACTTATAAATAGGTGTGATGGGGGGGTGATTTTTGGTTCACTTTATTAGAAAACACCCCAAAACTTTGGCCATTTTTCCTCTCACTCTCTCTCTTGGCCGAACCCCATAGGAAGAAAAACCAAGCTAGAGTGGTCGGAATTTTAGTGAAGGAAAGCTAGAAAAAAAACTTCGGAATCCAAGCTTGAGATTATCTCCACGGTTTAGAGGTAATTCTCTCAACTTCCTAAGCCTTTTTCATTGAAGTTATGAGCCATTTTAAGTGTATTTTCAGCTTGGTTGTAAGAGTTTAAGCTCACCAATTATGTCTTTATTTTAGTTAGTTTGCTTAGAATGTGCTTGATTTAGGTTTTGGTAAGTTTAAGTTATGGTTTAATGTATGTTTTGGATTGTATGCCCTAGAAATTATGTTGTTTATGTGTGTGACCATTAGATGTTTGTTATATGTCCCCATACGCTTAAGAATGAGGTTGAATGAATGATTATGGTATTAAATGCTTGTATGATGAATTAGGGTTCAAGAAAACCCTAGAAAACCAAGTTTGGTGAAAATCACCAAACGGGTTTGAGTAAATGATTGAATGTTGAAAATGAATGAATGATCATGAGAACGTTAGATTATACGCTGCATGCTTGATATAGGTTCACGGTTGCGACCGTTTGAGGTAGGGTGTGCGTAATTTTAAGTAAGAATCAACCGAAACCAAAACTGCCAGTTAGGGTGAAAACTGAGCAGTGATATGGAAACGGTATTTTGAGGCCTTTAGATGCCGAATTTGAGAAAAGTTAAAACTACAAAATTGTTGAAAATGGAAAATCCTAGGGACACCATGGACAATTTTTCAAAATAAGGCTCCAAAAGCCTCTGTTTTTGTGAAAACCCGAGCCCTGGTCTGCCAGATTCTGTGCACGGCCAGCCGGATTCAACCAGGAATATGAACAAGTTAAATGCAGAATTAGGTTTTGAGTAGAACATGAAAATTGTAGTATTATTCGAGATCTACAACTTTAATGAAGAAATATTTTTCAAATTCTGAATAGATTATTAATATAAAATTTAATCTTAAAAACTGTACAGGAAACAGAAAATTCATGCACAAGACTTTCAGAAAACAGCGCAAAAGCAGGAAATTCCTGCATATGCACTGATAACTGAAATTAAGAAACTATTTTCAAAGATTCAAAGCTTGATAGTTTTTAACTGTTTTTGCTTAAAAGTTATGGTTTTATAAACATACGGTTTTTATAAGAAATATAAAGTTTTATAAAAGATTTAAAAAAAAAAACTTGCCAAAGTTTTGTCAAGAAAAGAAGAAAACAAAATACTTGGGCCTTACCCTATGGTTACCGATAGTAACCCAATAGGATAATACTTTGAAAGTAATTGGGCCCTAATAAACTGAATAAGGTATCATTCAAATATGATTGGGCTTATACCCAGGGTTACAAATAGTAACCTAACAAGATGCTAATTACTATTCACGTATGTTTGGGCCTTGAACCCAAGGTTCCATTAAGTAATCAAACAGGGCCAAGTGCCTTAGGGTTACATTTAGTAACCAAATCAAATATTATTGTAGTATATGGGAGGCATATAACTAGGGTTACTCATAGATGTTGGTTAGGATACCAACATTTAATGATTATGATTTATGGTAAGATAGAATGTGAACAACTCTTATCTTACACCCTGTTTCAAAATTGGAGTATGAATTGTTGTCATGTCATGTTTGGGCATTAGACCAAGAGCGTAGGACATCAGGTAAGTACAAACCTCACCTACAGTATGAAAACTAGTAAACTATTTTCAAGCATGATCTATTTATATGTATACCATGATGTGTCATGTTTTGGAATGATGCCATGTTTTATGATGATGCCATATTTATATACATGCCATGTTTTAATATAACATCATGTTTCAAGATAAAGCCATGCTTTATACCACAAGTCATTAGATGTTAGTGATCTTTATGTCATACTATATTTATGCATCATATGCATCATGATAAATAAGATCACATGTAAAGATTCTTAGTCTTGAAAAAAAAAAAAAGTAACAAGGCTAAGACTAAACCAAGACAAGTAAGGTGTCGTACCAACCTCCTGTTGATGCGGGAGGATCATGTATGTTCAAGAAAATTTTCAGACCTTCTGTTGATGCGGAAGGATTATCTTTCAAGATTCCCAAAATTGTTAAGGACTTTGTAAACCCTAACTTTCTGTGGAATGCACGCAATTGGTACTACACAAGGGGCCCACCTGTTAAGCAAGATAATAAGTTCAAGTTCATAATTGATTATAAAAGATTCATAATTGAACATAAATGGTTGATGCATAAGTTGCACCATACTTGTTACGTTTTGTGAGATTATGTTTGTACTTGCTGGGTGAAAGCTCATCAGTATATTTCATACTGTAGGTAAGATGCCTGCAGCTTTACTTGGTGGGCCATGGAGACGATGCAGTAAGTGAAGGGTGGTGTGGGATACCACTACGTAGATTTTCCGCAAACTCTTTAAATTATGAACTAGTACATGTATGATGTATGAAAAAAAAAATATGTACCATGTTACATATGTAAGGTTTCAAAAGTCTGGTTTAAAAGGTTATGTGTGACCTTTTAATCGGCTTAACAAGTAAGGGGTAGGCATGGTGAAGTTTACCCATATGGATTAGTTTAATTATTTTAAGCTACGAAGAAAAACAAAAAATTTATTCTGAAATTTTCTATAAGCTTAAGTATTAGAAACGAACAAGTTAAGTAAGTAAAGTAACGGCCTACGTTTACGTAGTAGGCCTACGTAGACGGTTCGTGGCGTAACAAAGGCGGTATCATAGCGGTATCCTGCCAGCCTACTTTACATTGCTTCACATCATTTCTGCAAGTGCCCAAGTAAGTTAAATTGTTTTTCTTTAGATAGAATTAGTTAAGATATTGCTTACATAATAAGCATATCTTATCAATGGTCGCATGGAGGATAATACTCGTGATACTTTAGATTTTATGGGACCGCATATGCTATACATATGCATTAGCGCAATCCTGAAATTTACCACGATGTGTATGTGGTGGATAAGTTAACACGCCTAAGCTTTCGATATGATGTGAAGAAATCAAAAAGAATCCCTAGTATGATTCGATAAGTTATGATATGATATGATGAGATCAAGATGAATCTCTAGTATGATATGATAAGTTACGACGTTTCTAAGGTATGACAAGACAAGTTATGAATAAAGGAGTGGGTATTAGGAAAATAATAATATCTACCTCACCATGGTATGGTGATAGCTAAGAATTTTTCATTCTAAGGAATTAGATCGACACCATGGAAGTTAAGTTTCCTGATTATGAAACTTTTGCCCCCTTAAGAATAATATTAGATACGGAAAAAGTTTGGTGATGCCTTAGCTTGGGAATAACAACTAGGCAATGTGTAAATATGAGTTGGATATTACCAACAGCAATTTGGTAGACCATGATGATGACTATGAGTCTGATGATGAAGTCAATGAGGTTGAGGTCGATAGCAACCACCTTGGAGTCGACATATAATGGTTTGACTAATGTCGACTATATACAACCTTTAAGTAATGAATATTATGTAATGATGGGAAGTTTTACATATTCCTAAGAGTTATGATTATGCACTCGTGCTACGAGGAAATGTTAGAAGCAATGAGAAAAGCTTCTACTAGCTAACAAGTAGCTAGTTAATATGAGGATACCTTTCACTGCATCACTCGAATAATATTATGTATGAAATATGTTTTCAATAGTACTATTTATTATTGTTTTCCATGATTAACTTGGAAAAGATTCAAAGAAGATGTTTTTAAGTATAGTGCTTAATCTTATGCTTATCAGAACCAACTTATGTTATGATAATGTAAAGGGCCAAAAACCTTGAGGAACAAAGTTCCAAGAAAGGGGTCATCATGTTATGTAACGGGCCAAAAACCTTGAGGAACAAAGTTCCAAGAAAGGGGCCATTATGAAAAGTAAAGGGTTCTAATAGGACGAGATTAACATTGTACTAGAGGATCCTCATGTCACGACCCGCCTAGTGCCGGCCGTGACCATACATACTTACTTATAATATATGAAAATTTGGACAAAAATTTTCTTTTTTTTTTTTTTTTTTTTTTATACAACTGATAAACATAACTTAACTTGGAAATTTGTTAATAATTACTTACATACATACATGTACTTATACATCACTACTTATGACAGAAATGTGTTCTTGTACTTAAATATAACATTTTTAGCGTAGCATAATTTAACAAAAAGAAACGTAATGATTCCCGTCCCACAGTTTCACAGCCTTGCCTTGCCATGCTCCACTGCCTTGTATCATGAAGTACCGCAGGGTTGCTTACCTACAGCATAAACTTAAAATATGAGCTTTCGCTCAGCAAGCACAACTATTTATCCGCAAACATATCATGATATCATAATGCATGAACCATTTATGCTTTATTCCTGTTTTCATAAGTTAGCATAGTTTTTGGGCCCTTACATAACTTAACATGAATGTACGTACCGTGGCGCGCTGCCATGGAGTGGTTGGGGCGGCCAGCCCTGTCCAACCCAAACCATGAACCAAACCCGACCTGACGCGGGTCGATACGACATATAGCATTCTGCTTATATTGATGCTTAAAATCTTGTTCTTATCTTATTTCATGCTTGAAATGTTGTTTCATATCCATAACCAGTTTCTTGACTGTAACTGGGATTTCATACTTTACCAAATAGCTTATCTTTAGTGAGCATACTTCGTGATGCCATACTATCCGATTATTCATCATATGAACATACATACTATAAACATACATCATATACCTCTTAACATGAACTTGAGAGCATACATGCCATACATACATTCATTATTCCTTGAATACATACATGCCATTCATACTTTAAATATTCATCATATCTTAAAAACGTACATACATACATGTCATACATACATTCATTATTCCTTGAATACATACATGCCATTCATACTTTAAATATTCATCATATCTTAAAAACGTACATACATACATGTCATACATACTTCTTATTCACATAACATCATGAACTTGATATCATACATGCCATAATGTTTTATCATACTTATATCATCATAGCTTGAAAACATACAACAAACAGTTTTCGTTTATGCTGTAGGCGGAGTCGTACTTACCGTTACTGCGCCTTGAATCAAAATTCTTCACTCAAACAGGCCGTTTTCCTGTTTTCAAGAAAAATCATAGGATGAGTATCATCCTATCATAATATCATAATGATTCTAATTGCTATCTACAAATCCTAAATTTCAACTCCTTTTTGAAATTTAGTAAGAATTCTAATATTTTGAAAACCGGGTTCAAAACCAATTCATAAATTTTAGTTCTTTTCTCACAAATCTGTTTTGAATTTGGAAAAGTTTTCTTCATGAAAGTTGTAGATCTTGAAGTCTCCTACAACTTTTGTTTTAACCTCAAACTTCAAATCTGTTTTTAACATGCTTATTTTTGCCTTAGAAAATTTTTCGACCAAACTTACTACTCATAATTTGGTCTCGGGTTTTAGAAGAAACGAAGGTCTTAAATGCCTTATTTTCAAAAACTGGCCACGTTGACCCCTAGGATTTTCCCTCCTCTACAACTTTGCAGTTTTAACTTTTTTAAGATTCGGCCTCTAAAGGCCTCTAAATGTTGTTTCAGGAAAACTGCTCAGATAGAGACTTAATCAAGCATAAAAACCCTAGTGCATGTATCTTACAAAATTAAACTCCTGTTTAACCATACTAATCATTCTCTTAAATTTCAAATGAAGAACTAGAGGATGACAATATTTACCTCAAGTTTCACTGATGAAATTCTTAAACTAGGGTAATTTAAAATTTCCCTCACACTAAACCGAAAACTCTTTCACTAGTTTTCTTTTTCTTTCTTTTCTCTCTTTTCTTTGCTCGGCTTCTATGGCAGGATTGGGAGAAATTGTGCTGCTCAAGTTTGTGTGTGTGTGTTGGCTAACTAAATAATACAACAGCACCTTCACCTATTTATAGATGAAGCACAAAATCTTAAAATTACTTGCTAATCCCTAAGGTACAACAATTTGCTCTTTAGTCCATAGAAGAAACCAATTTGGTTTTGTCTTCTTGAAAGGTGGCCGGCCATTCTTGTGCTTCTCATGCCAAATAACCCAAGCTAGGGTGCTTACTCATGTGGCCTAGGAACCATGAGGTGTCCCTTCCTTGGTGTGGCCGGCCTTAGGTGGAGGTTATGCATGCCTTTGCTTGCCAACAAGCAAAGCTAGCAAGCTTACTAAGCAAGCCTATGAAGCATGAGGTGTCAAGGGCTAAAAGAGTTCAAGAAATCCATCTTTTGTAATTTATGCAATAGTCCTTAAGCCAAAATATTTTTCCTTTAGTCCTTATGTGTTGGCCGGCCATTCTTCATCCAAATTGCCAAGCAAGCTTAGCTAGAGTTGCTTGCTCATCAAAGCTAAATTTTGAGGTGGCATTCCCTTGGTTGGCCGGCCCTAGGGTGAGGTGTACAAGCCTTGGCTTGCCAAGGGAGCTAGGCTAGGAAACCTAGAGTGTTGGTTCATCAAGGCTAGGCCAAGGGGTGTGTCAATGCCTTGGTTATCCATGTGAGCAAAGCTAGAGTGGCTTACTCACCCTAGCTAGTCCATGAGGTGTCATTCTCTAAGGATGGCCGGTCTTGATGTTGGCTTAGCAAGGCCTTGGCTTGCCAAGTGAGCAAAGCTAGGTATACTTACTCACCAAAGCTAGGCTATGAAGTGTCACTTCCTTGTGGTGGCCGGCCCTTGGGTGGTGGCTTAGGCAAAACATGAGCTTGCCAAGTGAGCAAGGCTAGGAATGTTACTCACCAAGGCTACACCATGATGTGTTGCTTTATTGTGGTGGCCGGCCTTTGGTGCCTAGGTGTGCAAGCCTTGGCTTGCCAAGGGTGCAAGGCTAGGGGTGTGACTTAGCCAAGCTAGAAGCATAGGGTGTCTCATCCTCATGTGGCCGGTTTTGAAGAAACCATGTGAGACAATTTACTAATTGATCCATAACACAAAATCAACCAACTAAATTAAAGTGTTAATTCACTATACTTAGGGTATGATTTGTAAACTTTTAATAACACTTAAAATCTTCTAATTTGCATAATATTTTTCAAAAACAAGATCCCTTGCTCAACAAGCCATGATGTGGCCGGTTCCTATGGTGACACATGGAACAATGTGATTGGTTCTAGCTAGAATTTTCAAATACAATCTTAACTTGTCTTTCTTAATTTTCAACCAAACTAACTAAACTAAAAATGGGTCATTGACTCAAATGAACTAAGAAACTTTACTTAAAAAGTCCCTGATTCAAAAATTTACATAAGTGCTGATAAGTCTACAATTTTCTTCAAAATTGCACATTGGCCCCTAAAGGCAAAATATTTTGCACTTTAGTCCCTATGACTTGGCCGGTTATGGTTAAGCCTTCAAACATCAAATTTTTACTAAATCCTTCCTTAGAAGACTTTTTAGCTTCAAAATCATGAACTTTTCTTAATTTGCAAATTGACCCCTAAACATAAAATATTTACATTTTGGTCCCTGTGAGGTGACCAATCATAGCAATGACACTTGTCATCAGAGGTGTCATCCTTAAAGGCCTTGTCTGGCTTAATCTCCTAAATGCAGTTCATAATAACATAATAACATAAATATTCATATACTGTTTTCAACTGATAACAGTATAGTTAAACTCGACCATTGTCATAAACTTATCTGAAATACGTATCAGATTTTCTTAAATTACTAACATAGAGTCATAAATCATAATTTTCCCTTTTTAAACAAAAGGATCATAAACCTACACAAATAATTCATTGAATCTTTTAGCAAAAGATTCAACAAATTCCTTAGAAAACATATCATACAGATTGCATAACCAAACTTTATTCTTAACAAAAGAAGTTATAAATTTACAAACAAGTCGGCTATTACACCTCAGCCTTTTCAAATTTAAAGAAAAATATATTAAATATGATATATTCGCTGAGCCCTCAACTAAAGTTAAAGAGAAGTATTATATGATATGCTTTTCAAATATGACAAGTTATATGATATACTTGCTAAGAGATTTTATGTAGACAGTTCCTGTGATGCAGTATGAAAGTATAAAAGTATGAACGTATGCATGAAGAAAATATGAATATATGACAGCATGATGTAAGTATGAAAGTATAACGACAGTATGAAAGAATAATGATAGGAAATGAAGGTATGACATTATGATGACATAGAAGAAGATTATGATTCTATATAAGAGACCTGATCTCATTATGTAATTAAAATGAGAACAAATTACTATGGATTTATGGTGGATTTAAAGAAAAGCCACCTAAAATTATTCTAATTTTCGAGGACGAAAATTGTTTACGGAGGGTAGAATGTAATAACCCGAAATTTTGATAACTTGAGATTTCCTTAGATATAAGAAGAATCTAAGTCTGAACCATGTATGTAGATATGAAGCTTATGATCAGAGTTAAATATCAGTATATATTTGAGTTTTCGGTTAATTAGCTGCGAGACTCAGAAATAGTTTGCTTAATCAAGCATGAGGCCTTTTGATGAAAGAGGTAGAATAAGGATTTATGAATTTATTCCGGTCAAAGTGTAATATCCAAAAATTTTCACGAACTCATGATTTTCTTGTATATAAGAAATCTAAAGTTTGTACTATGTGTTTATGTGCAATTGTATGGGAAATATACTGCAGAAACCGTCTTTACGGGCCAGATAGTATAATTAAGTTTTAAAACCACCATAAAAAAAAATCAAGCACCTAAAATAGGATATTAAAGACCAAATGGCTTTAAATAAAAATTTTTATACAGTCCAACTATACACAGATAAATTTTGGACTGCAGTCAAGCAAAACAGTACTGAATTGTACTGTGTATTAGTGAACACAGTATTAGATTTATCTGTGTTAGCATAAAAATGGATTGCATATTGAAGAAAAAGCCAAACAAGGCCTTAGGATGACATCACCCACCTTTTTGATTTATGACATCATCTTATTTGGATTTATGACATCATAATTCCATGAACCAACCCTTTAAAGACAAGTGTCTTGTTCTAGAAACTTCTTGCTTGTTCTCCAAGGTGCATGGCCGGCCACCTATGCCCCCCATTGTGCAATTTTGTGTTTCTTCAAGGGCTTTTTAACAATTTTTAAGGAATTTCCATCACCTATAAATAGGTGAAGCCATTGTTCACAAAAATTAGAAAATCTAGCAAAACTATGACAAATTTTTCTCTCAAAATCCGAACTTGAGAGGCCAAGAGAGAAGAGAGAAAAATCAAAACCCAAGAGGGGGAGAGCATAGGGGTTGGTCGGATTTCACCTAGAGCCAAGGAAAAAGTTTGAAAAAAAATTGGAACCCATTCTAGGCCAAGTGGCCGGCTGTGGGGAGGAAGAAGAAAGGAAGAAAAAAATCCAAGCTTTTGGCCGGATTTTTAGAGGCTAGAGGTGGCCGGAGTTGGAACAAGGGTGGCGGCAAATTTTGGAACTCAACTAGCCAAGGTGGCCGGTTGTTGGTGGAGGCAAAGAGAAAGGAAAAGCCAAGCCAAATTCTTGACCTAAAGTGAGGTATAAATCCCTTAAACCCTAAGTTTTCATTTAAATTTCATTTGGAAAATTTAAATTTATTTTAAGCATGGTTTGTATGAGCATAAGCTCACTTTTAATTGCTGTCCTAGTTAGAAATTTTAGGGTTTGTGCTTGATTAATTAGGGTTTTGGTTTGGTAGTTTAATTATTGCATGCTAAGTGTTTGATATGTTGATTAGGTATTAAGGGTGGTTTGGTTTAATGGCTTTGAATGGTTATGTTTATGCTTGTTTGAATGGTTATGTTTATGCTTGTATGAATGTTAGGGTGCATGCTAGGTTGTTGGTTTCGATTATGGAATGGTAAGACAACCTAGAACCATGCAAACCTAGGCTAGGACAGTTCGGTTTTTGGTTTGCATGGGCGCGTTTGAGTAGCATGATTGTTAATGTGGGACGTTAGAAAACGCTGCATGTATGCTATCTAGGCTCCCGCGTGTTCGGTTGAGTTAGATTTGCGACAATAAGACGTAAAACGAATTTAAGAATGAAAACTGCCAGTTCGGGTACAAACTGGCCAGTTTTCTGGAAAGTGAAATTTGAGGCCTTTAGAGGCCGAATTGGGAAAAATGTAAAACATGAAAGTTGTAGAGAAGAGATTTTCCTTGAGGAAAATACGGACAGTTTTTGAAAATAAGGCTCCAAAGGCCTTCGTTTTTGTAAAAACCCGAGCCTGACCGTGCCCAGGATTTATACACGGCCAGGTGAGTTCAAACGGCAATATGAACATGTTAGAGTCCGAATTAAATTTTTCGTAAAACACGAAAGTTTTAGGATTTTTCAAGAGCTAAAACTTTCATGAAGACAACTTTTTCAAATTCAAACTGGATTTTTAAACTGACACGGATTTCTAAAGACTGTGCCGGGAATAGGAAATTCCTGCACAGGATTTTCTAAAACAATGCAGAAAAACTATATTTTTGCACCAACACAAATATTTTGACTGTGAAAACTGTTCCAATGGCAGTTTTCAGCCTTAATGATTTTTATAGAGTCACACTTTAAAAACCACGAGTTTTCAAGTTAAACAAAAGATTGTTGTCAAATTTTCCAAATTTGGAAATTAGTTTTTTTTAAAAGTCAAAGTATAGTAACAAGAGGTTGACGGATGATAACCGGGAAGGATACCCGAGTTACTAGGCTTGGTCCAAAGCCAAGTTTGACCATAAAATATTGACCATCTCAAGGGTTACCTCATGTAACCTAATGAGTTATCATGTGTATAATTGGGGGACATATAACTAAGATTGTGTATGAATGTTGGAAAAGTTACCAACATTTTATAGGATCCTTATCCTATGTTCTTTTTAATAGCAGGAAGTAACCTGCAGTTGAGATCTGGGTTGAAGCAACAAAACCAGAAACCTAGCATATTAGGCAAGTATCAAACCTCACCTACAGTATGAAAATAGTAAATACTATTTTCAAATATGCTATGTTAAGCTATGCTATTTACACTATATGTTTAAATATGCATGCTATGTTGTGTTATGATATGCGATGATATGCTACGACATGTTACATGTTATGCCATGTTATATGAATGTCATGTTAACAAAAATGCCATGTTTTCTAAAAATGTCATGGTTTCCAAAAATGCCACGTTTACAAATATGTCATGGTTTTAAAAATGCCATGTTTTCAAGAATACCATGTTATAGCAAGTGTTAAGTTTGATAGGACATAGTGACATCATAAGGCATGTTCACTAATGTTAAATCATATGGTAAGATAAATCAAGTAAGGTGTCGTACCAACCTCCCGTGATCGTGGAGGCCACATGATTCAGTTGTGACATTTACCTTCCGTGATCGTGAAGGGTCAAGTTATAATTCCCAGAACTGTTAGGGCCTTGCAAACCCTAGCTTTGTCTGGAGGCTGCGCGCTTTTGGTACGGACACTATGGGCCCACATGCTGAGACAAGATAATAAATTAAAGATTGAGTCTATAATGAAGCATAAGACATTCAATCAATCATAAACGGTTCATGCATAAGCTACATGATGATTGGCATATTTTAAGATGTTTGAATTATTTTGTGAGATTACGTTTATACTTGCTGGGCGAAAGCTCACTCTTATATTCATACTGTAGGTAAGAAGCCTGCAGTTTAAGTGGTGGGCTATGCGGATGATGCGGCGGGTGAAGGGCGGTGTGGGATACCACTACGCAAAATTTTCCGCAACTGCTTTTGAGTTAAAATAGATATATTTCAAAAGTAAATTATGTTGTGCAGTATGTATGAAATTTAAAGACTTGAGATTATACTTTCAGTATGGTATGTATGCATAACAAGTTTTTCTCTACTAAATAACTTATGTGAATATGTTTTAAAAAAAAAATTAAAAATTTGTCTCAAATTTTCAAGTAAAGAACTAGTATGTATGGTGTCGACCTGGCTTGGGAAGTCGGGGCGTCACACAAAGTTTGACCAGGATGATTTAAGATATAATTAAGACAGTACTACAGTGTGTTAAGTAGTATAGGAATTAGACTGTGAAAAACCGTCATTACGGATGAAGAAGTAAGAATAAAGTAAGGGATTGCTCTAGAATAATCAGGATTAATATTTGGGGCAATGAGGACTTAGTAGTTTTGAGTCTTAAGAAAAAGCTTTACGTAGCCCAGTTAAGCGCAGATGAATTCTGGACCATAGTCCAGTATGACAGTACTGTTTTTAGTGAAAAACAGTATTGATATTATCTGAGTTAATAAGGAAATGGACTGCATAATTATATTAATGGATTTTTGGAATCAAGTGGATAATATGCATGAATTGGAAGCTAAGTGGCTGTACCCTAGCCGGTCACCCACAGGGACTAAAGTGCAAATATTTTGTCCTTAGGGGCCAAAGTGTAATATTCAGAAAAGTAAGTAATGATGATGTCATAATGATGCAAGCTTGATGATGTAAGCATGATGATGTCATGATGATGTAAGCAAAACAATTTTCTTGACCTCCAAGTTTTCCAATGATGGCCGGCCACCTATTGAGGATCAATGAGCAATTATTTTTGCTTCAAGGCTAGATGTGCAATTTAAAGAATAAAAATAAATCAAGAAAGAAATTAAAATTACACCTATAAATAGGTGTGATGGGGGGGTGATTTTTGGTTCACTTTATTAGAAAACACCCCAAAACTTTGGCCATTTTTCCTCTCACTCTCTCTCTTGGCCGAACCGCATAGGAAGAAAAACCAAGCTAGAGTGGTCAGAATTTTAGTAAAGGAAAGCTAGAAAAAGAACTTCAGAATCCAAGCTTGAGATTATCTCCACGGTTTAGTGGTAATTCTCTCAACTTCCTAAGCCTTTTTCATTGAAGTTATGAGCCATTTTAAGTGTATTTTCAGCTTGGTTGTAAGAGTTTAAGCTCACCAATTATGTCCTTATTTTAGTTAGTTTGCTTAGAATGTGCTTCATTTAGGTTTTAGTAAGTTTAAATTATGGTTTAATGTATGTTTTGGATTGTATGCCCTAGAAATTATGTTGTTTATGTGTGTGACCATTAGATGTTTGTTATATGTCCCCATATGCTTAAGAATGAGGTTGAATGAATGATTATGGTATTAAATGCTTGTATGATGAATTAGGGTTCAAGAAAACCCTAGAAAACCAAGTTTGGTGAAAATCACCAAACGGGTTTGAGTAAATGATTGAATGTTGAAAATGAATGAATGATCATGAGAACGTTAGATTATACACTGCATGCTTGATATAGGCTCACGGTTGCGATCGTTTGAGGTAGGGTGTGCGTAATTTTACGTAAGAATCAACCGAAACCAAAACTGCCAGTTCGGGTGAAAACTGTGCAGTGATCTGGAAACGGTATTTTGAGGCCTTTAGAGGCCGAATTTAAGAAAAGTTAAAACTACAAAGTTGTAGAAAATGGAAAATCCTAGGGGACAGAATAGATAGTTTTTCAAAATAAGACTCCAAAGGCCTCTGTTTTTGAGAAAACCCGAGCCCTGGTCTGCCAGATCCTGTGCACGGCCAGCCGGTTTCAACCAGGAATATGAACAAGTTAAATACAGAATTAGGTTTTGAGTAAAACATGAAAGTTGTAGTATTATTCAAGATCTACAACTTTAATGAAGAAATATTTTTCAAATTCTGAACAAATTATTAATATAAAATTTAATCTTAAACACTGTGCAGGAAACAGAAAATTTATGCACAAGACTTTCAGAAAACAGTGCAAAAGCAGGAAATTCCTGTATATGCACTGATAACTGAAATTAAGAAACTATTTTCAAAGATTCAAAGCTTGATAGTTTTTAACTGTTTTTGCTTAAAAGTTATGGTTTTATAAACATACGGTTTTTCTAAGAAATATAAAGTTTTATAAAAGATTTAAAAAAAAAAAAAAAAACTTGCCAAAGTTTTGTCAAGAAAAGAAGAAAACAAATACTTGGGCCTTACCCTATGGTTACCGATAGTAACCTAATAGGGTAATACTTTGAAAGTAATTGGGCCCTAATAAACTGAATAAGATATCATTCAAATATGATTGGGCTTACACCCAGGGTTACAAATAGTAACCTAACAAGATGCTAGTTGCTATTCATGTATGTTTGGGACTTAAACCCAAGGTTCCATTAAGTAATCAAACAGGGCCAAGTGCCTTAGGGTTGTTGGAAAAATCGGATCCGATATCAGAGTTACGGCGCAGCGGAAGTGTTAAAATTTTTATGCCGATTCGGAAAAGAAGCTCATGATGCATATAACAATAAATTAAATTCATGATCTAGCGTACCTTATTTCTTAGATTCCGGAATTACTAGAGCGATTGACCAACGTGTCTTCTCTATTATTCTCGAGTTCCACGTCTCAGAGTGTGTGTGGGCACACGTTCTATGAATCCAAGTGACCGGTAATGCTTTTCGAAGTCTAGATCCTTCCTTCTCAATTCCGATGTTCCTCGTTGAGAATATTATCCAACTTCTTTCTTCAAAACTGCAAAACAGGAACCGGTTAACCTCCTATGAAAATTATCACTCGGTTTAACCTTCCTCACAATTTTGATTCAATAGAATTTTCTCTCTTTTTCTCACTCAAGAGTATGACCGAATTTTTTGATGTGGAAGAAACCCAAATTATTTTTCTTCTCACTCCAAAACATTTTTCTCCTTAGTGAATGACCAAAAATTAGTTTTTCATGAATTCTTAGCCTTTATATAGAAGTCCAATCCTTTTCAAAATTTATCTCCTTTAAAAAATAATTAATAATTATTTTTCTGGACAAATTTTGAATCAAAAGATCATACAACTTTAGGACTAGATTCATTGAACCTAAAAACGTTTTTCCAAAAGGAAATCTTTCCTCAAAAAATTCGGCCACCTTTGAAATTCAAAGGTTGATTGGTGGTTCAAATCTTAAATCAAGAATCTAGACTAGTCAAAAGATCCTAGTCCTATCTAGATTCAAATTCCTTTTAAACCTTTTTGAATTTAAATATGATTCACTTATTTGAATTAAATATTTTCCACACAACATCAACCATATTAATTAATTTAAATCAATGGAATATTTCAAATTTTCTTTCCTCACAAAAACCGTGCACCTCTTTTAAGGAAAGAAAAATCCATCAAATAATCTCCATTATTTAAATCAATTAATAATTTAATGTTAGGAATATATTTGAATAATTTTGAAACAAAATTTTCTTCCCTCCACCTATCTAAAAACCGTGCACCATATTTAGATTAGGAGAGAAAAATTTGTTTTCCAAAATTAAATAATTCAAACACAATCTTATTTCAAAATTCAATTAACAAATCTCATATTGACAAATCATATTATTTGTCTCCATAAATCTCACATGTCCAATCCTTTCTGGATTGCATGTTAGAGAGTACCATGTCTTAATAGACATTACTAAATTCCATTAAATTTACCGATCTCATTAGGAACAAATCCCGAGACGCTATACGAAACTATATGAGCTAATAGAGGGACCCGATGGAAATATGTAAAGAGGCTCCTATAATTGTGAAAAATTAATCCCAGATTAATTATTTATCAATTATCAACTTCAATACTATTCCACTAAAAGTTTGAAGCTGAACTCCTGTTTACATACCATATTACGAAAGCTCTCTTACGCAGCGCTTCTTCCATGATTTATTCATCGCTTGCTTAATCCCCATATGTTATCCATGATTGAATTAAGGACTTTTTCTATTTTACCTTTTCAATCATTTTAACTTAAAGTTCCA
The DNA here is from genome assembly GCA_038430175.1 of Ficus hirta. Lineage (NCBI taxonomy): Eukaryota > Viridiplantae > Streptophyta > Magnoliopsida > Rosales > Moraceae > Ficus > Ficus hirta. The sequence goes on along the minus strand of CM076586.1, from coordinate 3,366,647 downwards.
TTATTCTCTATTGAAAGAATCACCAATTGTAAAACCATACAATTGGTAAACCACCAGAGAACACAAAGTAAACCGAAGGCCAAGATCTTGTTATACTATCTTTCAATCCCCGAATAATGCCTTTAAGTAGATAACATTTACTATCGTTACGATAGTTATGGATTCCGTATCTATGAATCTTGATTTCTCCATCCATAAGTTATGCACCCAAAACACAAGTATATTGACCATGAATTAACAGTGTCTCACCTATAGTGCATTAAAGTACATAAGTCATGGATACGAATTCAAGTAATCATTTCAGGATTAAGATTAATGCAGGATGATAATCAAAGTGTTATTAATTCTTATAAATGGAATTATTAAACTGAATCAATTAACACTTTAGGTCCAATCCAATGTCATACCTCAATACTGGTATACATTAAAGTTTCTACTCGGAACTTATCCAATGGTTAAGACAAACCATCCCTCCAAGGAAGTAGACAACCTTTACAATCTTATTATGAATAAGATCCCCAAATCTTATTCCATCGATTGCGAACTATTTATTTGACTGTTATCAAATTACCACATCTTCTATGTATACCCCGTATACATATGGTAATCCGATATATTACCAACAGCCAAGAAGTATTTTATGTTTGCTCAAAATAACCATACAATCAACAAATGAAAGTAAATAGGACACAACTTATCAAACATGAATAACCTCTTCTTATTAGTATCAAAATGTCATATTTACAGAAAATCCCAAAATTGATTTTCTATCCTCAGGGCACATTTAGATCCCAACAAGGGTTACATTTAGTAACCAAATCAGATATCATTATAGTGTATGGGAGGCATATAACTAGGGTTACTCATAGATATTGGTTAGGATACCAACATTTAATGATTATGATTTATGGTAAGATAGAATATGAACGACTCTTATCTTACACCCTGTTTCAAAACAGGAGTATGAATTGTTGTCATGCCATGTTTAGGCATTAGACCAAGAGCGTAGGACATCAGGTAAGTACAAACCTCACCTACAGTATGGAAAATAGTAAACTATTTTCAAGCATGATCTATTTACATGTATACCATGATGTTCTATGTTTTGGAATGATACCATGTTTTATGATGATGCCATGTTTATATACATGCCATGTTTTAATATAACATCATGTTTCAAGATAAAGCCATGCTTTATACCACAAGTCATTAGATGTTAGTGATCTTTATGTCATACTATATTTATGCATCATATGCATCATGACAAATAAGATCACATGTAAAGATTCTTAGTCTTGAAAAAAAAAAAGCAACAAGGCTAAGACTAAACCAAGACAAGTAAGGTGTTGTACCAACCTCCTGTTGATGCAGGAGGATCATGTATGTTCAACAAAATTTTCAGACCTTCTGTTGATGCGGAAGGGTTATGTTTCAAGATTCCCAGAATTGTTAAGGACCTTGCAAACCCTAACTTTCTGTAGAATGCGTGCAATCGGTACGTACACAAGGGGCCCACATGTTAAGGAAGATAATAAGTTCAAGTTCATAATTGATTACAAAAGATTCATAATTGAACATAAATGGTTGATGCATAAGTTTCACCATACTTGTTACGTTTTGTGAGATTATGTTTGTACTTGCTGGGCGAAAGCTCATCAGTATATTTCATACTGTAGGTAAGATACCTGCAGCTTTACTTGGTGGGCCATGGAGACGATGCAGCAAGTGAAGGGTGGTGTGGGATACCACTACGTAGATTTTCCGCAAACTCTTTAAATTATGAACTAGTACATGTATGATGTATGAAAAAAAAAATATGTACCATGTTACATATGTAAGGTTTCAAAAGTCTGGTTTAAAAGGTTATGCGTAACCTTTTAATCGGCTTAACAAGTAAGGGGTAGGCATGGTGAAGTTTACCCATATGGATAAGTTTAATTATTTTAAGTTACGAAGAAAAAAAAATTTATTCTGAAATTTTCTATAAGCTTAAGTATTAGAAACGAACAAGTTAAGTAAGCAAAGTAACGGCCCACGTTTACGTAGTCGGCCCTATATAAACGGTTCGGGGCGTTACATAAATGGCCCGCAATCGATGGAATAAGATTTGGGGATTTTATTCATGATAAGATTGTAAAGGTTGTCTACTTTTTCGGAGGGATGGTTTGTCTTGACCATCGGATTGGTTTCGAGTAGAAACTTTAATGTATACTAGTATTGAGGTATGACATTGGACTGGACCTAAGGTATTAATTGATTCAGTTTAATAATTTCGTTAATAAGAATCAATAACGCTTTGATTATCATCCTGCATTAATCTTAATCCTGAAATAAATACTTGAGTTCACATCCATGACTTTTGCACTTTGATCTACTATAGGTGAGACACTGATAATTGATAGTCAATATACTTGTGTTTTGGGTGTATGACTTATGGATGGAGAAATCAAGATTCATAGATACGGAATCCATAGCTATCTTAATGATAGTACATGTTATCTACTTCAAGGCATTATTTGGGAATTGAAAGATAATATAACAAGATCTTGGCCATCGGTTTACTTTATGTTCTCTGATGGTTTACCGATTGTATGGCTTTACAATTGGTGATTTTTTCAATGGAGAATAATGAAACTTTAAGTTAAAATGATTGAAAAGGTAAAACGGAAAAAGTCCTTAATTCAATCATGGATAACATATGGGGATTAAGTAAGCGATGAGTAAATCATGGAAGAAGCACTGCGTTAGAGAGCTTTCGTAATACCATATGTAAACGGGAGTTCAGCTTCAGACTTTTAGTAGAATAGTCCTGAAGTTGATAATTGATAAATAATTAATCTGGGATTAATTTTTCACAATTATAGGAGCCTCTTTACATATTTCCATCGGGTCCCTCTACTAGCTCATATAGTTCCACAAAGCGTCTCGGTGTTTGTTCCTAATGAGATTGGTAAATTAAATAGGAATTTAATAATGTCTATTAAGACATGGTACTCTCTAACATGCAATCCCGAAAGGATTGGACATGTGAAATTAATATAGACAAATAATATGATTTGTCAACATATATTTGGTTGCAAATAAAATAATTATTTGTTAATTATTTTGGTTAATTAAATTTTGGAAATAAGATTGTGTTTGAATTATTTAGTTTTTGAAAACAAAATTTTTCTCTCCTAATTTATGGTGCACGAATTTTTATTAGATGGAGGGAAGAAAATTTTGTTTCAACATTGTTTAAATATATTCCTAACATTAAATTATTAATTGATTTAAATAATGGAGCTTATTTGATAGATTTTCTTTTCTTAAAGAATAGTATACGGTTTTTGGATGGAAAGGAAATCTAAAATATTCCATTTATTTAAATTAATTAAATATGGATAATGTTTGTGGAAAATATTTATTTAAATTCAAATAAGAAAATCTTATTTAAATTCAAAGGTTTAAAAAGAGTTTGAATCTAGATAGGATTAGGACTTTTTGACTAGTCTAGATTCTTGATTTAAATTTGAACCACCAATCAATCTACACACAAGGTGGAGCACGAATTTTTTGAGTATTCTTCAAGCAAAAAACCGTCCATAAAGTTTAAAGAACCTAGCCCAAAATTCGGATGATCCTTTGGTTCGAAAGATTATCCAGAAAAATAATTATTAATTATTTTTCAAGTAGGAGATATTTTTTGAAAAAGGATTGGAGTATTATATAAAGGCTAGGGGTTCTTGAAAAAAGCCAACTATCATCATACACTCAAATAGGTGGATGGCTTTTGGGAGAGAGAAAAAACACCAAAAACTAGTTTTTCGGTCTTGAGAAAATTCGTCCTTCTTGGGTGTGAGAAAAAGAGAGAAATTTTCATTGAATCAAAACTATGAGGAAGGTTAAGCCGAGTGATATTTTTCATTGAAGGTTAACCGGTTCCTGTTTTATAGTTTTGAAGAACGAACCCGGATCGAATTTTAAACGAGGTACATCGGGATTGAGAAAGTGGGATCTAGACTTCGGAAGAATTACCGGTCGCTTGGATTCATAGCACGTGTGCCCACACATACTCTGAGACGTGAAGACTCGAGAATAGTAGAGAAGACACGTTGGTCGACGCTCTAGCAATTCCAGAATCCGAGAAACAAGGTATGTTTGATCATGTATTTAATTTATTATTATATACATCATGAGCTTCTTTTCGGAATCGGCATAAAAATTTTAAAACTTCTGCTGCACCGTAACTTTGATATCGGATCCGTTTTTCCAACATCTGAAGTCTAGATCCTACCTTCTCAATCCCGATGTACCTCGTTGAGAATTTGATCCAGGTTCGTTTTTCAAAACTATAAAACATGAACCGGTTAATCTTCTATGAAAAATATCACTCGGCTTAACCTCCCTCACAATTTTGATTCAATGAAAATTTCTCTCTTTTTCTCACTCCCAAGAAGGACGAATTTTCTCAAGCCCGAAAACCCTAGTTTTTCCGTTTTCTCTCTCTCCCAAAAACGTCCCCTTTTAAGTGTATGATAATCATTAGCTTTTTCAAGAGCCCTAGCCTTTATATAATATTCCAATACTTTTTCAAAAATATCTCATACTTGAAAAATAATTAATAATTATTTTTCTAGATAATTCTTTGAACCTAATAAATGTTTTTTGCTAGGGAAGGGACTCCAAAAAATTCGTCCCTACTTTTCTAGGAGAGTCAAATTCGCCCTCCACATAATATGAAGGTTGATCGGTGGTTCAAATTTAAATTAAGAATCTAGACTAGTCAAAAAGTCATAATCCTATCTAGATTCAAACTCATTTTAAACCTTTTAATTTAAATAAGATTCTCTTATTTGAATTTAAATAAATATTTTCCACAAACATTATCCATATTTAATTAATTTAAATAAATGGAATATTTTAGATTTCCTTTCCACTAAAAAATCGTGCACCAATTTTTAAGAAAAGAAAATCTAACAAATAAGCTCCATTATTTAAATCAATTAATAATTTAATTTTAGGAATATATTTAAACAATTTTGAAACAAAATCTTCTTCCCTCAATCCATTAAAATTCGTGCACTATAAATTAGAAGAGAAAAATTTTGTTTTCTAAAATTAAATAATTCAAACACAATCTTATTTCCAAAATTCAATTAACCAAAATAATTAACAAATAATTATTTTATTTACAACCAATCATATGTTGACAAATCACATTATTTGTCTACATTAATTTTATATGACCAATCCTTTTTTGGGATTGCATATTAGAGAGTACCATGTCTTAATAGACATTTTTAAATTCCCATTTAATTTACCGTTCTCATTAGGAACAAATCCCGAGACGCTTCGTGGAACTATATGAGTTAGTAGAGGGACCCGATGGAAATATGTAAAGAGGCTCCTATAATTGTAAAAAAATAATCCCGAATTAATTATTTATCAATTATCAACTTCAGGACTATTCCACTAAAAGTCTGAAGTTGAACTTCCATTTACATACCGTATTACGAAAGCTCTCTAACGCAGTGCTTCTTCCATGATTTATTCATCAATTGCTTAATCCCCATATTTTATCCATAATTGAATTAAGGACTTTTTCCGTTTTACCTTTTCAATCATTTTAACTTAAAGTTTCATTATTCTCCATTGAAATAATCACCAATTGTGAAGCCATATAATTGGAAAACCATCAGAGAACACAAAGTAAACCGATGGCCAAGATCTTTATTATATTATCTTTCAATTCCTGAATAATGTCTTTAAGTAGATAACATGTACTATCGTTAAGATATCTATGGATTCCGTATCTATGAATCTTGATTTCTCCATCCATAAGTCATACACCCAAAACACAAGTATATTGACCATCATTTATCAGTGTCTCACCTATAGTGGATCAAAGTGCATAAGTCATGGATGCGAACTCAAGTATTCATTTCAGGATTAAGATTAATGCAGGATGATAATCAAAGTGTCATTGATTCTTATAAACGGAATTATTAAACCGAATCAATTAACACCTTAGGTCCAGTCCAATGTCATACCTCAATACTGGTATATATTAAAGTTTCTACTCGGAACCTATCCGATGGTCAAGACAAACCATCCCTCGAAGGAAGTAGACAACCTTTACAATCTTATCATGAATAAAATCTCCAAATCTTATTCCATCGATTGCGGATCATTTATCTAGACTGTTATCAAATTATTACGTCTTCTATGTATACTCCGTATACATATGGTAATCCGATAAATTACCAACAGTCTAGGAGTATTTTATGTTTGCTCAAAATAATCATACAATCAACAAATGAAAGTAAATAGGATACAACTTATTAAACATGAATAACCTTTTTTATTAATATCAAAATGTCATATTTACAGAAAATCCCTAGAATTGATTTTCTATCTTTAGGGCACATATAAATCCCAACATCGACCACAATGGCCTTTGTTGTGAAAATTTAAATTGCTCGTATGTGCATGAACCAATTGTAATATAGATTTATGAGCAACGAGGTCAAACCCACGGGGACTACAAAAATTAAGTAAAATTAATCTAAGCTAAAAAAAATTATACTCCAGTCTAGTTGAAAATAAGACACTAATTTATTGAAAGAGAAAACTAAAATTAACTAGAGAAAATAAATCAAAACTGACGACTAAAACTGAACTGATCAATAGAAGAAAATTACCAAGATTTCAGAATCCACCACTATTTAATTTAGCAATTCCCTATTTATCAATTAATTCCCAAAATTCAAGTGACAACTTGAATTCAATCTATTGTCTACTTATAGATTTAACGATTAAGCCTCAATTAAATAAATCTTATATTAGTCCTTTCTTTGCTTTAACAGAAAATTTCTTAAGCATTCTATGTATCAAATGCAATGATAAGAAAGAATCAAATGAAATTATATTAATCTCTCAAAAGCCAAGCATAGATTAAGTAAACAAAGTTTCTAACTATAAAAAATACTTGATATTAATGATGAAAGAAATCCAAGTTTAATAATCTTATAAAGCAAGGACCGTAAACAAAAACAACAAAAACATATGAAGGGAATTAATTCGATAAGTATAAAATTACTCCATCAAATAGGGTTTAATCCTCAAACTCAGTACAAGACAATTAGAAAGACAATTTAGAACTGAAAACAAGAGAGTAAATAAAGATAGCCATGGAATGAACTCGGTTGTCTGAAAATTTCTTTCTTCCTTCTTGCTTTCTTTTCTTCACTGCTTCCTTTATTTCCTGCTAACCGCCATTTGTGTGTCCCTTTTTTATGTGCTGCTCTCCTCACATACATATACATAATGGCAAAAAACTTTCCTCAATCCAGTGGCCAATCATACAAAGGGCAGTTGCCCCTCTTTGTTTTCTCATTTCCAGCTTCGTGTAAAGTTTCTCTAAATATGCTTCACTTACTTTCTTGTTTCAAAATTAAATTCCAACTCTTGTCCAAACCCAATCACGTGTATTATGTTTTCTAAACTCCAATTTGGCCCTATTCAACATAAACATATTAATTAGATAGAATTTATGAATAAAAAGAACTAAAACAAATAGGATTAAAGGAAAAATATAGATATAAATATGCTCATTAAATACCCCCAAACCTAAATTTTGCTAGTCCTCAAACAAAACTAAACTAAAAATAAGATGAAAAGAAATCCTATACTAATCTACTTTCGTAGGAAATCACGATTGCATTTAGCGTATGAAACAAGCCTTTAAACCCCAAGGCTACCCTTGTGGACCAATTATAGTCTCGCAAGGGCTTTCAGCGACGATACCCACAAATACCAACAAAAGAAAGACTTGACTCAATTTCAAAAGGGGAAAAAAAAAAAAAAAACTTAATAAATAAATAAACAAAGACACGACAATTTTTTATTTTTTATTTTTCAAGGCACTATGCATTCACTTTGTCACTCAGATTCATAACAGCAAACCAATAACAGTATGAACATTTATCAAATTTAAATATGCGAGTTACGACTTAATTATCTGAGATTGTCCTTTCCGGTTTTTGGATGCATGTATCAGGGTTATCCAACAACCACCCCCCCCCCCCCCCCCCTTTTCCATGAACATTTTTGTATTTTCTTTCTTTTTTAATAAAATAATATGGGTTAGGTAACTGAAAAGGATGCTAAAGAGATGTCAATTTAGTTGAGATGTCTGGATACACCTGTTGATATCTATTACTATCATATACATAAATATGTACTTATATACCAAATTTTCTAGTCCTTTTCTCAGGTAAACATACGATAATGCTCAAGTTAGAGCCTAAAGTGCTTGGAAAGAGAGGGGTACTTTTGTCTGCAAATTATGTAGCCCATTTGACAGAATACAAGTGTGCAATAAGTGCTAAGCACATTATATATGTGATATATATATATATATATATATTGGAGTGAGAGTCATATTACATAATCTTGTATATATTGGAGTCGTGTTGAAATTATTACAAAACCTATAGCTTTTGTGAAACAGGTCCATACAAACCATAATGGCCTTATCTCTTCCTTAGTTGCTCAAACTGAACTTAATAAGCTATTTCAATTTGAATATATTATAATATTTTGTTAGGTCACGGAAAATGATGAGGTGTAAAACAACTTAGTTGTAGTGGCATTTTTTAGGTGCTTTTTGTGGCCCTAGTGATGAATATTATATGTATATTAGTATGTATGTGTGTGTAATATAAACACACACATGTAAGTGTGGGTTTCTACGATGGTGCCATCTTTGAAAATCCCGGCACCGTGTCAGAAAATATGCTTGCAATTACACATGGTACATAAAATAAGAGTATAGAAGGGTAACCTGCTAGGCAGATAAAGGAAATTAAAAACTAAAAAAATATGGAGACCCACATAATAATTTTAAAAATGGTTAAATAAATGAGAAAAGATTAAAAAAAAATTCATACTGATGTTTGTTTTTCAATTTGGATTAGAGAGCCATATTGGTTTTGAAGGCTCCAAAAAGCTCACATTTTGGTTGCTTGATTTGAAGGGCGGTTGAGTAGTCAAAAAAAAAAAAAGAAAAAGAAAAAAGGTCGAGCATAAATCAGTAAAATCTCCTCCGATTAGCAGTACTCTTGCATTTTGATCATTGTAGATTATTTGGGTGCCTGTGCTTTTGGAAATTTAACTAATTTGAATGCTTTGATGAGCTTTATTTTGGTTAGTCTAGTAAAACATAGACTGTGAGGCATATTAATGTTGGTTGGGTTGCTGTGGGTAGCTAACAGAACCAGATTGAGTCCGTTAGACAGACAGAAAGAAAGAAACAAGAAGATGTCTCAGATCTAAGTATTTTCCTTTAGCAAAAAGGAAAAAAAAAAAAATATATATATATATATATATATAGGTACGGCCGACAATCGCCAAACTTACTTAACGATAACAAAAATTATTTAACGATCCCAAATTAGAGAATAATGATCCCAAGTTAAAGCGTGATTGTTAATTAAAAAAAAAAGACATACCTATAACTATCCAAGCTCGAAAGAAGACACTCGAAACTGGAAGGATATACAAACCCACTCGGAATGAAAGAAGATGAAAAATGTGGTAAATTTTAAGACAAAGGCTATAATTTATACGATAACCACCAATGTATAACGAAGAACTTGCAAATTTTAATCATTTACTTACAAACTTTACGAAGAAATTGCCGTAATTTACGATGAGCTTAACAAATTTACGATAAACAAAAGTACGTTAAGAAAAATTACAAACGGTTAACGATAATTGCATAAACATACAAATAGTTGATTTTTTTTTTTCCCTTTATTTCTTGTTCTTTCTCTTTCTTTTCCAGAACTGTGACATCTTACACACTTCTTTCTCTCTCTTTTGTATTTTTATTTTTTTAAAAAGATCTTTTATGTTTCTCTCCATATTCCATCACTCTCACTCTCTCTCTAATTTCTATAATATGTTTTTCTGAAAAAAAATAAATAAATAAATTCGTCAAAAATTAGAAAAGCATTGTTTATCTCTTTTTCTCTCTAAATGCTTTAACAGCCCCTTTTTCTCTGTCTTCAAAAACATAGAGAGAAGCACAATTAGATAGAATAGGAGAATCCATTGCCATCGTTGCTACTCCGCTACAGGTATATATGGGCTGTCGAAGCCCGGCGTCCACTGCGGTCAGATTCGCAATGGAGGCGAATAATCAATATTTTGTTGGATTAGCTATGCCCATGGTGCCACATTGCAAAAAAAATCTTCATGGTATAAAGTTGGAGACCAAAGTTAAGAGTATAAAAGATGTTGAGTGGTAGTTTTCCTTTGCTATTTTTTGTTTTTTTTCACAGTCCTACATTTAACTTGTTCTCTCTCTGTTATTAAGCTATCTTTCCTGACAGCATAGAGAAGAAAAAGAAATCATGGTGGAGAGAGGAGCAAGAGAAGTGACAATACTAAAATGCGACCCACATGATAAGTTTGTTTAAAAGAAAAAGAAAAAAAGAAAACTAGTCGGATGATATAAGTGAGATGGATGAATTGATGCATAGAAAAGGTCAAAAATAAGTTCAACAGGTAATAGGTAATAAATCACTTTCCACTTGGGAGCTCATGAGGAGATCTCCTAATCCAACTGTTAAAAAACGAATTCTAGCACCATATCGGGAAAAGCAATTACGACACCCTAAGAGGCCCCGATGAGTGTGTGTTTATATACACACACACACACACACACACATACATATCTCTCTCTGTGTCCCTTGGTTATTCAAAATTCCTTCGTGAAAAAATCCACAATTTTTTATATGTTTTCTAAAACAAGGTATATGGATTATTATACAAATGTCTAAAGATGTCGAGATTTCTTTGATCGATCTAATTGTAGTACTTTCCAACTATAGATTATTGATTCATTGCAAATCTTGGTGTACATTAGCTGCAGACAAATCATAGATTGGTAGTAGAGCATGATTTTAGGAAATTGATCTCTGTATACTAATTGTATGTTTTCCATTACAGTATGAATGACAAAACAACACACTATTCCTCTTATTTTAGTTTGCATCAGAGCCATCTCTTAAAAAAAATAAAAAAATAAAAAATAAATAAAAATAAAAATCCTGAAACCGGAAACATACCCATCGGAAAAAAACAAAACCCATAATCCTGAAACCAGAAAAAACGTAGCTACCGGAAAACAAAAACCCAAACCCACAAAATCCGCAAATCTACACGATCGCTCATATCTCCACGAAACCCACAAAACTAGACCCACCATTCATATCTTCATGAAACAAAGGATGAAAATATCGGTATAGACGGAAATATCGGTAATCCAATTTTACAAAAATTTCGGAGATATTATTGTCATCGACAGAAATATTGGAAAAAATTACAAAAGTACGAAAATTTACTTTAAAATATATATTTAACATTTTAGGAAAGTACAATCATTAAAAAGATAGATAAATACATAAATTTTACATAAGAAACATATTATATTTTACATATCATAATACCAAAAGGAAATCCTATATATGAGATTCAAATATGGTCGGGATGTCATCCTAATTTAAGTAATATTGGTATCATGATATGTTATTTGAATAAAGTTAAATATAGTTGGGATGCAGGTTTATTGATCTCTTCTCAATATATTTTTATCAAATGAAAATTGTGTAAAGTTTTTGGAAGTTTAGGAGAATCTATATATATTCTCTGAGTTTTTATGTGTAGCATTTTATTTTATTTTTTTCTCTCTTTTTTTGTAACATAATGATAATATGTTAGTTGCTCTTTTCATCATTTAATTTAAAAGAAAGAAGATAATTATAGCATGTTCAAAAATATTATAAATACTATAAATATGAAATTTCAAAAATTTCCACCGAAATTTCAGAATTTCCACAAAAATTTTCGATATTTCCTCTAAATTTCCTGATATTTTGTAAAAATTATAATACGTTTTATCAATATTGATATTTTTACCGATATTTTCCAATATTTCACAGATATTTTGACGGAAAAGATATAACACCTAAAAGATATTTCGGTAGTCTTCAAACAAAAAAATTTCAGAAATATCATGGATATTTGCGACCATGCACGAAACCCATGAAATCATACCTGCCAATCAGCCGTTCAGCCATGCTACTTCAGCCGTTCAGACGCGCTGCTTCAGTCCTTCAGACACTCCGCTTCAGTTGTTTAGACTCGCCGCTTCAGCCGTTCAGACACTCCGCTTCAGCCGCTGCCTCAGATCGCACCCATGACTGTCGCCGTTGTTCACTGTCGGACACCAAGCGTTCCCCGTTGCACCATTGATGGACGCTCACCACTGTGCCACAGCTCAATCGCCGTCGTTCACCTCGCGCAGTCATCGTTCGCCGCTGGTCATCATCGCTCGCCGCCACTCACCGCGTGGTCTCTCAAGGAGCTGTTGGTTGATATATTAGAACCAAGTTGTAGGCTTGTAGCAGCACGTGTTTTACAAAAAACAAAAAAACAAAAAACAAAAAACAGAAACAGAAAAAAAAAAAAAAAAAAAAAAAAAAAAAAAGGAAAGAAAACAACCAAAAACCAAAAACCAAAAACAAAACAAAGCAAAAAACAGAATAAAAAACAAAAAACAAACAAAATAAAGAACAAAAGACAAAGAAACGAAAACAAAAAAAAAAAAAGGGAAGGGATTAAAAAAAATGATGATGACTGAAAAAAATCTTGAATTCTTTGGCATAAAATCAATTCTCACTTGCCATTCACGAAATCATAAATGTACCCATTGTCATCTTGTTGGTCATAGGGAAAGTTGATGCTTTGAAGTTGTGGGATATCCAGAGTGGTGGGATCACAGTCGGAGTCACAGAGGCCGAATTCAAGGAAGACATTTTTTGCCGCTAAACTTGAAGCAGACATAGAGAATGATGGTGCTGAAAAGGGCTTGGCTTTGGTAGCAGCAGCAAACAATGGTGATAAGGTTTAGAATATGTCTGCACCTATTTATGGTAGTACATGGATAATTGATTCTGGTGCTATAGCTCATATGATTTATGATTTTAGACAGGTTTCATCTCTTAAACCATCATCACAAAAATTCGTTTGTACTGCCAATGATACCTCTACCCCAGTTATTGGGGAAGGGTCTTTGTCATTCTTTGATAATTTGAGTTTAGATTCCGTATTTAGCTGTTCCCTCTTTAGATACCTTTTGTCAGTTTCTCAAATCACTACAACCTTATCTTGTGTTGAAATTTTTTGGCCTGAGTTTTATGTGTTTAAGCACATCCAAACAAGACAAACGATTGGTTATCGTATGAGCAAGGGAAGTTATATTATTTGGACTTGGCATCAAAGAGTTCAGACATGGTATGGCCAGGTTTGACATTGGATGGCTTTGAGGGGGAAAGAAAAAGTCGAAGATTTGGTTGTGGCATCGACGTTTGGGACATGCTTCCTTTGGTTACTTGAAAAGCTCTTCCCGAGTTTGTTTGCAAAACTTGATATTTCTTGTTTCCATTGCGAGGTTTGTGAATTGGCAAAGAGACATCGTGTTGCATTTTCATTAGTTTTGCATACGAGCCCAACCCCCTTTTTGGCTATACATTCTAATGTTTGGGGTCCATCTAAAATCGCTACTCTAGGTAGATCACATTGGTTTGTTTACTTTTATTGATGATTGTATTAGAATGACTTGGTTGTGCTTGATGAAATCCAAAGATGAAATGAACTCCTTATTTTAAAATTTTTATAAAATGATTCTTACTCAGTACAATGCACAGATTCAGGTTCTTCATAGTGACAGCAATGGAGAATATCAGAGTTCTGAACTTCAGCAGTATTTGGAAGCAGAACTATTCACGAAACTGCTTGTTCCAACACACCTCAGTAGAGCAAGGTCAATAAGCATAAGAATTAACACTTGTTGGAAGTTGTTTGTGCTTCATTGATAGAAGCTCACATGTCATTATTCTATTAGGAAGAAGCGCTTACCTCTGCAGCATGTTTAATCAATCACGTACCCTCAAGCTCAATTGACTTTCAGACACCATTCCAAGCTCTTGCTAAAGCTATTTATGCCTCGACTATTCCGAATTTACCTCCGTATGTCTTTGGTTGTCTATCATTTGTAAACCTCCATAAGCGTCAACGCAACAAGTTGACTCCTCAAGCATTGAGATGTGTTTTTCTTGGATATGCCATGCATCAAAAGGGATACAGATTCTATCATCCCCCAACTCGATGAGTGTTTATCACAATGGATACGGCTATTCATGAAGACTCAATGTATTTTTCCTCTGAGCTTGAGCTTCCGGGGAATTTTCATCACGAAATTTAGACTCTAGATTATGTATTTTTATGAGTATGATTGTCACATTTCTAAGGAAGGGGAGTCTTCTGGATCAGCCAATCCGGAAGTTAAGTGGTACAAACTTGGATTCTAGTGGTGACGACTCACAAGCTGGATCAGTCAATCAGGAAGTGGGTGAATTGGATCAAAGTGGTGATGAACACCCAGAAATTGAAGGAGTGGTAGAAACTGAAGATGTGATTCCACCTCCATCACCAATCAAACCATTGGAGTCTGAGCTTCATATTGACATACCAAACCAATCATCTGTCGAGGATGTTTCAAATTTAGTATCTGAACCATCTAGAAAACAGCGGATTCAAAAATTTTGTTCAATTTTTGGTGATCTAAATAGTGTCTAACCAATAATATTACATCACGTCATGTTAAAAAGTTTGAAATACTTTATAACTGATTTTTTTATTTTAAAAATTAACTTCCTTCAATGGCATGTCAAAATATAATTAGTTAGATACTATTTGGGATACCAAAATTGGACAGAGGATGATGATCTGAAAATAGCTACCACAAGGTCACACTAGAGGTATTCCTAAACCCACATATGAGCATGAACTTTCTAGTAAAATTAAATATCCTATGAGTCATTATGTGTCTAGCCACCACTTGTCAGAATCAAATAAGTCATTCGTAAATCAATTATCTACTATAGCTATTTATAACAGTGCGCAGGAAGCCTTAGCTAACCCAAAGTGGAAAGTTGTTATGAACGAGGAGATGAAATTCTTATAAAAAATGAAACTTGAGTATTCGTTGACTGCCCACCAGGAAAGAAGCCCGTTGGATGTCGATGGATTTACACGATGAAGTACAAAGCCGATGGCACAATTGAGCGCTTTAAAGCAAGACTATTGGCAAAAAGGTACACTCAAACCTATGGGTTCGACAACATAGAGACATTTGCACTTGTGGCTAAAATCAATACAGTCGGAGTCCCTACAAGAATTTGAACTTTCAACGACCAGACATTCCATAAACAAAAAAAATTTGGTCCCTGAAGAGTACTTTCAGCGACCAAATTTAGGTAGCAGAAAGTGAGAGCCTTCAGCGACCAAATTTTGGTCACCGTAAGAGACATTCAGAGACCAAATTATTTTTTGGTCGCCAATGGTAAAGCGCGAAAAAATAATTCCATCCCGCAGAAGACAAACGGCGACCAAAAAAAAATGGTGGCAGAAAAGCATTTTCGGGGACCAAAATTTGGTCCCAGTAGGTCTCCTTCCGGGACCAAATTAATTTGGTCCCTGAAAATTGGTTATGAAGATACCGAACGGCGACCAAAAAAAATTTGGTGGCGGAAAAGCATTTTCGGGGACCAAAATTTGGTCCCAGTAGGTCTCCTTCAGGGACCAAATTCCCTGAAAATTGGTTCTGAAGATACTAAAGGGCGACCTAAAAAAATTTGGTGGCGGAAAAGCATTTTCGGGGACCAAAATTTTGTCCCAGTAGGTCTCCTTGGATCAAATTAATTTGGTTCCCAAAAATTGGTTATGAAGATACCAAACGGCGACCAAAAAAAATTTGATGGTGGAAAAGCATTTTCGGCGACCAAAATTTGGTCCCAGTAGGTCTCCTTCCGGGACTAAATTAATTTGGTCCTCGAAAATTGGTTCTAAGATACCAAACGGCGACCAAAAAAAATTTGATGGTGGAAAAGCATTTTCGGGGACCAAAATTTTGTCCCAGTAGGTCTCCTTCCGGGACCAAATTAATTTGGTCCCCGAAAATTAGTTCTGAAGATACCAAACGGCGACCAAAAATATTTGGAGGTGCAAAAGCATTTTCGGGGACCAAAATTTGGTCCCAGTAGGTCTCCTTCCGGGACCAAATTAATTTGGTCCTCGAAAATTGGTTATGAAGATACCAAACGGCGACCAAAAAAAATTTGGTGGCGGAAAAGCATTTTCTGGGACCAAAATTTGGTCCCTGAAAATTGGTTCTGAAGATGTCAAACGGCGACCAAAAATTATTTGGTGGCGGAAAAGCATTTTCGGGGACCAAAATTTGGTCCCAGTAGGTCTCCTTCCGGGACCAAATTAATTTGGTCCCCGAAAATTGATTCTGAAGATATTAAACGGTGATCAAAAAATATTTGGTGGTAGAAAAGCATTTTCGGGTACCAAAATTTGGTTCCAGTAGGTCTCCTTTCGGGACCAAATTAATTTGGTCCTCGAAAATTGGTTCTGAAGATACCAAAAGGCAAACAAAAAAAATTTGGTGGCGGAAAAGCATTTTTTGAGACCAAAATTTGGTTCCTGAAAATTGGTTCTGAAGATACTAAATGGCGATCAAAAATTATTTGGTGGTGGAAAAGCATTTTCGGGGATCAAAAATTGGTCCCAATAGGTCTCCTTCTGGGACCAAATTAATTTGGTCCTCGAAAATTGGTTCTGAAGATACCAAACGGCGACAAAAAAAATTTTGGTGGTGGAAAAGCATTTTCGGGGACCAAAATTTGGTTTCAGTAGGTCTCCTTCTAGGACCAAATTAATTTGGTCCTCGAAAATTGGTTCTGAAGATAGCAAACGGTGACTAAAAAATATTTGGTCGCGGAAAAGCATTTTCGGGGACCAAATTTTGGTCCCCGTAGGTCTCCTTAATTTGGTCCCTGAAAATTGGTTCTGAAGATACCAAACGGCGACCAAAAAATATTTGGTGGCGAAAAAGCATTTTCGGGGATCAAAATTTGGTCCTAGTAGGTATGCTTCCGGTACCAAATTAATTTTGTCCCTGAAAATTGGTTCTGAAGATACCAAACGGCAACCAAAAAAATATTTGTTGGCGGAAAAGTATTGGTCAATGTAAAGTTTTTTATTTTTTAATACAATACTAATGCACATAATGTTACACCTTTTCAAATGGGTAATTTCATGAATAAACTCAATATAAAGTTTTTAATACAATACTAATACACATATTTTAACATCAATCAATTTACAATTGATTCGATTTTAAAATTAATATTGAAAATGCGTTTCTTTGTCTCTTATTAATCTCGTATTTATAAATTAAACATTGATTCGAATAACCAAATCTATAGTAGTTGTTATATTTCTTTATGAAACATACATATGTAAAGCATGTTATTCTAAAATATCTTGTTTGGGGAGGATAAAAAAACTTTTAAATTATATTTTAATAAAGAATATTTATGGTATTTTTTCACGAAAAGCAAATATGAGATAACAAATCCAATCTTTCACTAAGATTTTGAATAGCTGTCTCGAATTCAAGTTGATTATGTTTCGCTTCTTCCTCGGAGAAAGACGATCAAACAATTCCCAATCATGGTCCTTGCGAATCGGATCATCCATATAATATACAAAAAGAAACTCCAGATATTTGATATCTTTCTCTTTGAATGAGATCTCAATTCCAGTGACGGTTTCATTAGATATCTTACAACTAGAATCCCTCTTTTTTCCGAGCCAGTTCCTCCACCATCGTGAGCCCCAATTAGATTCAGGCATGATACACTTTTTACTAACAAAATGTAACTTTCGGCTACCAAAATATGGTTTTGGTAGTCGATTCCACGTTTATATTACAAATATTTGATAGCGGAAAGCTAGATTTTGTGACCAAATTCAAATTTGGTAGCTGAGTCGCAACATTCAGCTGCCAAATTCCTGATTTGGTAACGAAATCTTGTCAAAATTTTTTATTTGTCATAAATTATAATATCAATAACAAAATAATATCATCTCTTCTAATTAATAATCAAAAAATACTAATTCTATTTTTATAAATAAATATTTTAATAAGATCTCCAAGGTCTCATTTAAAAACCAAATGTTACACCTCTTCCAGTGTGTACACATATATATATATATATATTTACATATATATATATATAAAGATATAAGGGGTGTTTGGAGATCAAACTCAAACCCAAATTTTTCAACTTAATTTTTATCTTTTTCTGAAATTTTTTTTATCTTTTCTGAAAAAATCAACAAAAATTATTATTAAAATTTAAAAATCTTAACTCAAATTCAAACACTAAATACCCCATAGAGTACATCAGAGAAGAAGACGAAAATCCTCTCAAAGAAATACTGAATAATTTATGAGTTGTCTCTTTAAACTTAGTAACCCTGAGATTTTGGTGGCAAAAGAATATCAATTTTTCATTGAAATTTTAAAGTTGCCGCCTGAAATTTTGTACCAAATTTTTCATATAAAAAAATCCTCATTCTATTTATTATCACTCTCTCACTCTCTCACTTTCCCCAATTATTCGCCCACTCCAATACCCCCACCGATCATTCTCTCACTTTCGTCTCTCACTCTCTCACTTTTCTCTCTCACTCATCTTGCCCATCATTCTCAGTCTGTCACGCCCACTCCACCCCTACCCATCCCGTCGCCCCCCCTCTCGAATTCCTCCGCCCACGCCTGAAGCCGCAGCCGCCGCACTTGCTTTCCTCCGCCCTTGCCTAAAGCTCACCGCGTGTGACCGGATTTCAGACCCATAGAGTCGAATCCTTTCAATTTCAAACCGGATTTCTTTCGTCTCAATGCCAATCATGTGTAAGATTATTTTCTTGATTTTTTTGAGGTTTGATTTTGAAGTTTTTGGCTGGTGTAGAGTAGGAATTTCGGTGCGAGGACGTCTTGTTTAAGTTGCTGGATTACTCATGATTAGCATAAACATATTATCAGTCTTGTTTGTGTGATTGAGTAAATTGATATTAGGAGATTTGTTGTTTTACAAAGACGTATCTCTTAGATCTGATTCTGTAACGATTTCTTTTTTGTGTTAAAGAATTTTCTTAAAGTTTTTGTTTTTCCTTATTTTTTTTTCAGGATCGTTTGAATATTTGTTCTTTTGATTTGTGTGATTTATATGTACTTTGATTATTCTTTAATTCGATTATTATTTTTTTCTTTTAGATCTATTTTCCAACAAGAAAATCGAAGCTTTTTTGTTTACTTGTTATATTTTTCTATTTGCTAATATGATTCAAATTGACACCTCCCCTATAAAAGCGACTTTACTTTGGAATCCAGGTACATGATAGAGGTTCATTGATAAAATGTTATGTATATTAACTGAATAATCCTGATTACGGCAAAGTTTTCTGTTAATTTGTCATGTCTATTACTTTTCACGAACTTCTTTGGATGCTAGCTAATCTTACATGCCTCAATCTCCCAATTGATCTATTTTAGGCCTTCAAAGCATTGCCAACGTCTACAACGTCATATGAGGAACTTTCAGCTCTTGGAGAATTATTATATCAGGTACGTGGAAATTGTGTTGATTGTTGAAGTTAGCAATATTGAAGGAATTTACATTAAGCATCGTCTCTTGAAGGAATATAAGGATGGAGTGAAAACACATAACTTTATATCGGTGCAACACATAACTATATTAAAGGAATTTATCAATGATTTTAACACTTTTTTTGGTGTCCTTTTTTGCAATTGTTTATTGTAGGGAGGAGAACTAAACTACGCTTTGAGAGATTTTCTATTTGAAAAGTGTGACCCTGATTGTCATAGGAGTAGGAGGAGAAGCAGATAGCCAGCTTGGTAATTCTCTCATTAAAGATCAATTGTGTTTTTGTTTTTGTTGTTTTCTTATTTTTCTGATCTTGCCATTGTAATGCTAGATCCAATTTATTCTTTAAAAACATTTTAAAGTTATAAAAAACTTATTACATAATAGGGGGTAAAGATGGACAAGAGTTGGATTTACATTTGGTTTTCACCAGGTACCCCTTTTACTTTCCTCTGTCTTCTATATATACATATATGTGTGTGTGTATATATATGTAATCATGTAATGTATTTTTTTGTTTCTTGTTTTAATATTTAAGGGAGTATTGGACGAGCAGTTCTTGCAGTTACAGCAGCTACAAGACGAGAGCTCTCCGAACTTCGTGTCGGAGGTTGTCAACATCTACTTCCATGAGTCCGAGAAGCTCTTGAGAAATCTCAGAGCCCAACTGTGAGTTTTACATTACATATATATATATATATATATTTTGGTTCTATTATACATTTTTTTTTCCAGTAATAATGATTTTGGTTTTGTTTTTGGACGTGCAGAATGGAAAGAGAGTTCTCGGACTACAAGAAAATGGGAATCCATTTTAATCAGTTTATGGGATGCAGCTCAAGCATAGGAGCCAAGAGAGTCAGAAATGTATGCGTCGCCTTTCGCGCCGCTTCCGAGCAGAGCAACCGTGCTGGGTTGTTTAATGTGTTTAGAGATTTGGAGTCTCTTTAGCTAATATAACATATTTTTCTTGCATTATCATTAAAATATTTGGTAGCTAAATAGCTTTGCAAAATATGTTTATAACATTTGGTTGCGAATTTTTTCGGAGAATGATTTTTCGGAGACCAATGGAGACCAAATTTTTTTGGTCATGGATTTTTCGGAGACCAAATTTCTTTGGTCGCGGATTTTTCCGAGACCAATGAAGACCAAATTGTTTTTGGTTGCGGATTTTTCGGAGATCAACGGAGACCAAATTTTTTTGGTCACGGATTTTTTGGAGACCAAATTTTTTTGATCGCGGATTTTTCGGAGACCAACGGAGACCAAATTTCTTTGGTCGTGGATGTTTCCAAGACCAATGGAGACCAAATTTTTTTTGGTCGCGGATTTTTCGGAGGCCAACGGAGATCAACGGAGACCAAATTTTTTTGGTCGTGGATTTTTCGGAGACCAACGGAGACTAAATTTTTTTTGGTCGTGGATTTTTCGGAGACCAACGGAGACCAATTTTTTTTGGTCGCGGATTTTTTGGAGACCAAATTTTTTTTGGTCGCCGATACCTAGGGCGACCAACTTTCGGGGACCAAATAGCGACCAAATATTTTTGGTCGCGGAAGGAAATGGCGACCAAAAAATAGACATTTGGGACCAATTTTTTGGTCTCCGAAAGTGAAAATTCTTGTAGTGAGTATTGTTGTCTTTGGTTACCAATTTGGATTATTGGCCGTTGCAACAATTCGATTTGAATAGGGTTAAATATAGCATTTGGCTACCAACAAAGAAATTCAGACCATGCTTTATTCCTGATAAGGCAACATGGTAAGATCATTGAACTCGTTGTAGATGTGGATGACATGGTGGTTACAGAAAATGATCCTTAAAAAAGAGTTGATCTACAAGATTACTTGTTTAGAGAATTTGAAATGAAAGATCTATGTCCTCTAAATATTTCCTTGGGATCGAAGTTTCTCGATCACATGCAGTAATCTTTTTTTGTTTTTTTGTTTTTTTATAACTATGCAGGAATCTTTCTATCTCAAAGACAATATGCCTTAGGTCTTTTACATGAAATTGGAATGTCAGAATGCCAGCCAATCGATACACCAATAGAAGAAGGCATGAAATTATGTGTTGAGCCCAATATTTGCAGATAAAGGGAGATACCAAAGACTTGTTAGGAGATTGATGTACTTAGCTCACACAAGGCCAGATCTTGCTTATGCATTGAGTGTTGTCAGCCAATATATGCATAATCCTTGAGAACAACATATGAATGTAGTCATGTGCATTCTGAGGTATCTAAAGTCTACTCTTGAAAAAGGAATTTTATTCACAAAAAACGCAGATTGTCAAAGCATAGATGTGTACACTGATGCTGACTGGGGTAGAGCAATAGATGACAAACAATCAACTTCAGGACACTTTACCTTTGTAGGTGGCAATCTTGTTACATGGAGAAGCAAGAAACAAAATGCTATTGCACGCTCAAGTGCAGAAGTTGAATTCAGAGTTATGACACTTGGACTTTGTGAAGCATTATGGTTAAGGATTCTCTTACAAGATTTGGGTTATCCATCGAGGCAACCAATTAGGCTGTATTGTGACAATTAAGCTGCATGTGATATTGCCCATAATCTAACTCAACATGATGGTACGAAGCATGTCAAGATGGACATATTCTTCATTAAAGAGAAGTTAGATGGGAAAATTTTAGAGTTGCCTAAGCTCCGATCAGAGGATCAGTTAATCGATATTCTCACAAAAGTAGTCTCAATTGCATGTTCTCAAATTTTTTGGACAAGTTGGGCATGTGTGTTATTTAACTTGAGGAGGAGTACTGGGATCTTTTTGATAGATCTAATCGTAATATTTTCTCATTATAGATTGTTGATTGATTGCAAATCTTGATGTCCATTTGTTGTAGACAAATCGTAGATTGGTAGTAGAGCTTGATTTTAGGAAATTCATCTCTATATATTGATTGTATGTTCTTCATTTCTGTATGAATGAGAAAACAACAAACCATTCCTCTTATTTTGAGTAAAGATAACTCCAAAAGCCGAAAGTAGAAAGGGGAAAAGAAAGGGAAAGGAAAAAAAAAAAAAAGGAAGGCAAATTAAAGAAAAGCTAGACAACCCAAAACCAATAATTAGATTGTGTGTTTATATGGAAACTCAAATTAATTAGTGCTGTATGTATAGAATAATTAAAATGAGATTATAGTCATGATCTGAACAAGGGAACAAAAAATAATGAAGTAACTAGGCCTCATAGGATCAGTTTGTGTTAAATAAATACTATATATATATGGACCACATCGGCATTGCTGCACTGACAAAACAATTAAATTAGTTGCTCAAATGAATACTACACACATCTTAGTTTTGAAGTTGCTATGAATACTAGAAGCATGACTAATGTAGAGATGACATATCCTATAATCACTTATAAAAATTAGGCTATTTCTAACTATATTTATATTTGGCTTTTTTATTCCTTATATGCATTTAATCAAATATTCATATCTTTTTAGATCGAAAATTCTAAACTTAAAAAGGTAAGGCAAGAGTTCAAGCAATTGTTTAAGTTTTTTGCGACTTTAATTCTGTTGTAGTTGTGAATAAAGTAATTAGTTCTTGTGCTTCTCAAATCTTATTACTTTTAGATCATCTCCAATATACCAATACCAATGCTATATTTGTCACTTAAAAACTTGAAAAATAATATTATTTTACTTTTTATTTCAATTTGTAATGTTTTTTTTTTCTTACTTTTCATCATTATAAGACTTTGAAACTAGTCAAAGTAAATTTTTAATATTTAAGTAATTTAAAAATGAGAATATTTTAATGAATTAATAAAAAAGTCAGAACACCAGCCAATAATAATCAGATGTTAAATTTAATATTAGTTATATTTGATAGTTAATTAGCCATCAAATTTATCATGTGATAAATTTGACATCAAATATAACATTTTATTGGAGAGAATAATTTTTTTTTTTAAATTTATCCAAATGTCAAAATATACATTTTTAGGAGATCAATACATATGTTATATATTTGAGCAAAAATAAAAAATAAAAATAAAAAATAAAAAACGGATATCAATATATACCTTCATGAGCACATAAAATTTAGCACTCCATGCATCAATCCATTTGACAAAATTAGCAAGTTTTATATTATCATTAATTACCTAATTAATTGCTGTAGAATAATGTTTAAACACGAAACCCAATCTCAAATTGGTAATTGTAACTATCAAAGTTAGGTATCGAACGGCCAGTTGTACTAAATAAATATTATATTTGTCGCTGTAGTGCAAACAAAAGTTGATCTGTTTTTCTTTTCCTAATCTGCTCACGTAATATTCGGACCAATTCTGATTGGATATCTGACTCATTGTCCAATTTTTATTATAAGGACCTATTTTTGTCATCTTTTCTTTTCCTCCAATAAACTTTCCAAAGTTCGCGACGATAATTAGGCCTACCTTGAACGCGTACAACCAAGCGTTTTGGTCAGAAAAGATAATCTGCTACAAAAATTTCCACATGCACTTCAATATGTCCTTTATTAGTGTGAGTATATATATATATATAGTGTCTTATATATGATATCGCATGTCACATCACA
This sequence comes from Ficus hirta, assembly GCA_038430175.1. Taxonomy (NCBI): domain Eukaryota; kingdom Viridiplantae; phylum Streptophyta; class Magnoliopsida; order Rosales; family Moraceae; genus Ficus; species Ficus hirta. Next base: position 3,342,433 of record CM076586.1, on the reverse strand, counting down.
TAGCATTCTTAATTTTTTATTTAAGAATTTATAATAATTAATTAATTTACATTTAATTTAGAATTTTATCACATGACAAAAAAAAGACAAGTATCATAGAAAAAAAAAAAACTACATTTAAATCACCTGATTGGTATAATATGACACAAATTATGTTATAAATGACACATGAGAGGAATGCTAAGTAAGGGCCTCTCCCTGTTCATATATATATATATATATATATTTATCTTTATATGCTCTTGACAATATTTCACAAAGTGGAAAATAAATCATGTCCTTCTACATCAAATACTACTAGTGAGTTCACCCATAATATACGTGTGTACTTCAAATGAACTACTAATCAAACTTGGAAAATCCACAAGAATATGATACAAGTAAATCTAATAATATATGTACATATATTATATGAGTATATGCTTTAAATATATATATTCATATATGTATCTGCCTGTGTATATTATGCACTCATATATATATATATATATATAAATACTAATGATATCAACTCTAATCCCAATTTTTACAAACCAATATATGTGACATATAAATTATCAGTTTTTTATTAGTAAGTATTTAAAACATTGTCATATCTATTAATTATATTTACTAATAAAAGTATGACTCACGAGTGTGTGTATTAGTATGTACGCATCATAATATGAGGTTGGGCTAAATCCAAGTGTCCCACGCTTAGTCCTGTCGCGTCATGGAAAGAGATGTGATCAGTCCACCATAAGTGGGTGACATTCATTTGATGATGATCATAATTGATTCTCCAATTGGATAGAACCGGATAATTATATCTTGTCTAACATTTAAAGTAAGGTTTAAGGTAAAAAAAAATTATATTAGTAAGACCCTTTTGCAATCAAGACAAATTTAGAAGCGCTAAGAAAAGATAATGATTTTTTTGGTTCATAATAAGATAATTGGTGCAAACCATCATCATCATATCATTTTGAAATTAGAATCTAATTGGAGAGTTTTAAAATTTTTAGACGATAAGGCTTGGAATTTAGGTTAAGTATGCGGCTACGTACGAATTGCAACTAAGTTATTGCATTCCAAATAATAGCACGATGAAAAAATTCACAAGGTTTATGGCCTATGACATTGTTAGTGATAAAAAAGAAGGATACGTTGCGGTGTGGTGGGGGATTTTCCTTAAAGGAATTTACGCGACATATGTCTCCTTCGATGTTCGAGATGTTAGGGGTGGTCGGAGACTTTGGAGTAATAATTCATAACCAAAAAATTCTAACTCATTTTTTTTTGAAAAGTAAATAAAAATTTTGATTAATTTTTGAAAAAAAAAATTCAAATTCAAAGAACTCAAATTCCAACTCATGTATCAAGTGCAGGCTTAATTTCCTGTCAAGACCGGATCTCGAAACAACTCGAGCGTTTTGATATTGATAAGATTGAATTTTGATAGGTACCACAACATACATATTGACAGTGATTACAGATATAACCTAACGGTAATATCACACCCCTACCTAAAAATACAAAGTTTGAATCCTCCTAACCCAATTTCAAAAAAAAAAATAATAATAATAAAATAAAGATATATATTGGCATGTGTATATCGTAATGATCAATCCTCAAAAAACTAAATTGAAACTTCAAAGAGCCTTCAAAATAACATTGACTCAAATATATATCTTGAAGGTTGACCATAAATATTTTGATCGGTGCGGATCAAAAGTCAAAAGTGCTTTCGAGAGGAATAAAGCTAAGGGACACCAGAGGTGCCCCTCACCCAAAGTTGTTTTGTTTTTTTATTTAGTAAGATAGGCTCCACCTCTTACCAAATGGTAAGCCATATATCAGATGGTGTAAGATATCAAAGGAGTCTCCTAACTTTACTCTTTCGATAATGTCTTTAGATCAAAATTATTATTGTACTCAAAGTTAATTAAAGGATGACAACTATCGATATTCTAGAAATTAAACAAGAAATTTCCTTAATCATTGCATAGAGAAATTCCCACATAAATTTCACCGCAAAGTTGTTTGTTTTTTTATTTAGTAAGATGGGCACCACCTCTTACCAAATGGCAAGCCATATATTAGATGGTGTAAGATACTAGAGGTGCCTCCTAGCTTTACTCTTTTGAGAGTATCTTTAGATCAAAATTATTACTGTACTCGAAGTTAATTAAAACATGGCACCTATCGATATTCTAGAAATTAAACTAAAATTTCCTTAATCATTACATAAAGAAATTCCCACATAAATATTCAAATTCCATATTAAATGGTTACGTGAATCAATCAGAAGGATCCTTCTAATTGATCACTTTTGTTATAAATTATGAACAATTGATTTCTCATTTCTCACTATCCTTTACTGATCTCTTACAAAAGCTCTATTGTTCTCTATACTCTCTAATTATGATTTTTGTTAGAATTTAGCATCGAAGTGCCTTTTGCAAGTACATTCCTGGTGCCCCGTCAAGGTGAAGGAACACATAGATGTTAATGTTATGAGTTTTACACAAAATGATTGCAGATTTAGCTTAACAATAATTCTACATCTATCTCTGCTATATTTTTAGGTAAAAATTATCAAATTCATGTTAAAAATAAAAAATAAAAAGAGTTAAGCGGATTTTTATCAAATTAATTCGTTAGGGTTAAGTACCTTCTCCATGTTATTATCACTTACTGCGAGCTTAGCTTAATAATAATTCTACACCTACTTCTGATTTACTTTTAGATTAAATGTTCACCTTCATGTTAAAAAAAAAAAAAAAAGGTTAGGCGGGATTTTACCAAATTCATTCATTATGGTTCATGTACCTTCTCCATTATTGGTACATCGATCTTAGCACTTACTGGCGACCAATGTAAATATGAAAAGCATATTTTGAAGTGACATAAGTTGTGGTTCACCCAATATATACCTTTTTTTCTTTCCATATATACAAGTATTTGCTCCTAGAGGGCTCCTAGGAACTTATTCTTCAAACAAGTGCTACACAGTACTATTCTCTTCCCAACTAAATGTAATGATTTATGGGAGATAGTATCGGCATAAAATATAGCGTTGATTTCTCTTCAACACACAATTCACAAACAAACAAACCAAAAAAAAAAAACGCGGTTTCCTCTCTTGTTCATTTGGTTGAAATGTCATTCAAAGCTAGCTAGCCACATGCTTTTTATCTCTCTCATTTTGTTCTGTTAATCTTTCCCTTCGACGGGGGGAAAAAAATGTATATCCCATCTAAATATTGTGCCGATTCTAGGACAAATAAGGCCGTCTTAATTAAGCAAATCATATGCTTCTAGTTGTACACACACACATATGTAATACGTATGTAATAAAATTGTACGAGCTTCATTATTATTTAAAAAAAAAAAAAAAAAGTGTTGGAAGATCATTATTTTGTCCCTTTTTTTATTTTTTTTTATTTTTTTAAATCGCAAACAAGGCAAAATTTAGCTTCGTTAGTGCTCCATTTGAATGCATCTATAACTATAAATCTAACCTTACCAAAATAAATAAATAAATAAACAAACTATAATTTCTCCAATACAATGCTAAATTATTGTGCCAATAATAAATTTTGGTATTTGGATTAAAAAGTACCCTATAATAAATTGTTATCTTTAATATTAAATTTGTCATATGCTAAACTTTGTGACAAATTTATTGCAAGGTATAGCCAATGCCATCAAAGAAAGGCATTGGAGATGTATCATGTATTGGCTTTAAGAAATCCATCAAAGAAAGAAAAAGATCATGATACACAATTAAAGTACTTTTTTGTTGTTGTTGGGACAAAAGGTAAAGGACAGATAGAGGATGTCAATTAGGAGAAAGAATTCAACATGATACTAGAAAATATTCAATAAAACGACATATTTTCGTTGACAGTTTTGTAAAAACCGTCATCTAAAGTTCGGCCAAAAATGCGGCATGTACATGTACAATATGCTATATATAAGCAAAAGAGTGGAGATAGAAACACAAAATAAAATAGCAACTTAATGTTGTTTAGCAAATCATGTTTATGAAAGCCAGCAAATAATGATTGTTACTCCTTAACCACCTACAAGTGCCTCATAGGTCGAATTGATTATTATATATAATTATTACTTGTGTTTGACAAGGTACAAAGGGATTTGAATATATCTTTTGATTAATTTGATAATATATAGGTCATTAGATTATTGAAACCTAACTGTGTAAACAAAATAATTCCTGGAAAATCTAATTAATGTTATCTAGGAGGTCCAATATAGTAATTTCCTAGAGAAGGTGGAAGACTTAATTTGCAATCCTGATGTCACAAACACAATATTTGACTTTTTCAACCTTCAACTACCTTGTGTCACATAACACACTATCGGAAATAAAAATGTCTTATTCCTAACAAGGAATTTATTAAAATGATAACGTTAAAAAGTAAAATTAACAAAATGAACCATTTCAATTTTACACTGAGTGTCTTGCAAAACGCATAATGTATAAGGATGCGTTTGGTTCCAAAGTCCAGGCCTAAAATTTTAATTTCATTTTTGTCAACTAAAATTATAAAAATAACTAATTTTTTGATAAATTAATCAACTTCAACCTAAAAATTTCATTTAAAACTGTTGCACTAAACGTACTCTTTAAGGTGTGCACACCAAAGTTATTTTGCAAAATAAAATTTTTAAAAGGACATTATGCGGATAAAATTTCAAATTATTAAGCTATTTTTAGAAAGCACTCTTAACTAAAAGAATCTCCCCACTAACTTGGACTTCTATACCATCCAAATACGTGAGCAGTGAGATAGCTACATATACATTATATAGTATATATGAGCATTTCGTGAATACATCGTCAAGTGGACTCATTTATTAATTATTCTCCAGCTGATTAACAATCAAACATATTTTTTTGTTAATCTCCAGCAAAATCTGCACCCGCCACTTCACCCTATTTAAGCATTTTTTTTTTTAAATTTTCTTGATTAATCAGCCCTTTTTAAGCTTTAACGTCCCATAAAATTACAAGTACTTCTCCCTATAAAAGGAATGCAAAAAATGTTTCAATTTGCTTACAAGTACTTCTACACATAAAATTACAAACCACAAAAAATGCCAATCTCCATAGCACTAGCCAAGGACCATTCCCACCGCGCATTGTGGCGCGTCCGCCTAGGCGCCGCCCTGCGGACCGCCTTCGCATGCACCATGGTGGGTTGCACCACCCTCTATGGCCCGAAGCCTATCCGTGGCTTGTTATCCTACCCAGCCTTTACCTACGTCACCACAATCTTAATAGTCTCGGAGGCGACACTTGGCGATGCTATGAAAGGGTTCTGGCAAGTGGCCTACGCGACGGTCCAGGTGGTGGTGCCGTCCATGCTGAGCCTGTGGCTGATAGGGCCCGCTAGGGTTACAAAGGAGGTGGCGGCGGTGGCGGTGGGGCTGAGCGCCTTCGTGGTGGCGCTGCCGGAGTCAACGCCACTGCTGTGCAAGAGGATTGCGTTTGGGCAGATTGTGATTGTGTATGTGGGGAGTGTTGTGCATGGCTCGCAAACTGGGGCTTTCATGCACCCAATTCACGTGGCTGCCAGTACTGCATTTGGTGCCTTCGCTTCTGGTTTTGCCATGTTGTTTCCTTTTCCTCGTCTCGCCTATTGCCAGGTTTCTAAATCTTCTAACTTTCTAATAATATTATATTACAATATTATTATAATTAATTAATTGTAATTAGAATCTTTTTGGTACATAGATTAAATATAAACAGATGACATTCGTAATATTAGGAAACTAATAGGTATGTTAAAATTCAATTTATATACAGTTAAGAAAAATAATTGTTTATGCCAGCTTATTAACTACTCCTAGTAAGTAACGATTCATAGTACATCTCCAAAAGTAAAATTAAAAAGAAAAAACTTTGAGCTATAAAATTATATTAAAGTTGCATGAATACTGCAAAAAAAGTTTTTTTTTTTTTACCCTATACTAGCTGCACCATATACTCCCCTAATTACTAGCATCTAGTGTTTCCAATGAATAGCAAGTGAAGGAATTGACAGGATTATATCTAAGAAATATCCAAATATTTGAAACGATAAGATTCTAAAAATCTCTTGTCAATTCAGTAAATCAAACTTGTTTCCACTGATCAATTGGCCTTTGAGTCAGCCTGATAAAATGAAAATGGAGATAACTGTTTTTGTTCAATAATAAATATGAATCGATAACAGCATGTATTTTGGTGGAAAAGTGGAGTACAAAAAGCATATATCTGTCGAAACTCAAAACAACTAATAAATTTATGGTTTAAGGCTTATAATCTAATGGTAATTTCATTCATAATTTCATAATAAGATTCAGAGTTGGAATCTCCTAAGAAAAAATAGATATTATTATTATTATAATATATATATGAGGAGTGGTTACTATCCAGTATCCTCCTTATACGACACTCGTAACTTTTTTTGTGATACGTTGTACTAATTAGTTAATTTTAATGTAACATTTTTAAGTAGTATCATGTGATAAGGTTTTAAATAGGAAAGTTTTATGTCACAAAGTACTAAATAAGAGGCTACATATAAATGATTAATCAATTATCATAAATTTTTAAATAGAAAATTATAAGTACCAGACTCAAGACCTTTTTTATATATAATATATATATATATATATATATATACGTATCATACCTATTTTTAATCACCAGAACCTTTTAAGAGCCTTATATATACATACATACATATCATACATATATATATATGTATGATGGTTCCTATATCCATGAGATTCATTAGACGCGGAAAAGGAATAAAACATTCTTATATGCTGATGCCCAATAATTGTTTAATTAATTGTCCATGGACCCTCCGATGCCTCTCACAGTAGTGACATTGCCACAATAACTGTTTGATTCTCCATCACCTAATTCTCTGTTTGAGCCGACTCATATAATCGCGCGGATATTTTTAATTGATCCATATGTCACCTGTTTATTACTTAAAACGCTATTAATATTCAAACCAATATTTTATGGTGACCACGAATGTATACAATTATGAGTATTAGTTCACTTGCGTATTCATTTAACTACGGCTCTTTATTATGAGAATTTAGGTCACAAAGCTTAAAATTTTCATTTTGTGTGCGTTATTACTTTATACCCTGTTCAAGTTTAAAAATTTAATAACTCAAGTCAATATGAGTAAATTTCGTAAGGGTCATATTACTTGTATGAATCGAATTTAAGTCATGTCATGTCGGGATCCAAAAAGGTTCTCTAACAAATTGGCTTAGAAGTAGCTTCCTTGTTCAAATTGATAGTATTTGATCACGTTTTTTCACGTGCTCTCTTTAAACCAGTAAATTAGCTGAATTGCTAACATGAATTAAGTGATTGAAGTTAAAAAGTTGTTGTTAATTGGTTGAGTTCATGACAGGTGAGAAAAGGTTGCAGGTTTTATGCTGAAAATGCTTCAAAGAGGCTGAGTCTTATCGTGGAGGCCATCTCTGCCCAAGCCACCACAGCTGCTCATGATTTGATTTCTCAAGAAAAGTGCCTTTCTAAAGCAGGAGCTAAACTTCTTAAAACTGTCCAAGATAATCTGGTATGCTAACATTACGAAAATAACTGCACGTATGATTTATCTAAATTTTCTAATCACGAAAAAAAAAAATATTATTTTTATCTATAATCCATGAACTTTTGGATCACTTTCACTTTACTCCATGAATTTTAAAAGCTCTTGTTTTGTCCTTGAACTTTGAGTTTACCTCCACTTTTATCTCTTATAATTTCAGTTAAAAATAGACGCAAAAATAAGAGAATTAGTTTTAGTAAGTTCATGCTATTAGGATTCTGTTAAAACAAACGGAAAAAAACCGCACGACTAATTTGAACTCACTCTTTTTGTTTATTTTTAACTGAAATTCTACTAGAAGGAGTAAAGTTAGGTTAAATTTAAAATTCAGGGAGGTAAAGTGAAAGTTTTTAAAGCTCAGTGAATAAAGGGAGTGAGTTTAAAGTTCATAAGACATAGATGATAAAAATCCAAAAATTAATCATCAAAGTTCTATAGCACAAATTACTGTTTTGTCTCTGTTCTTCTAAATCCTAACTTCAAAATGAATTTGAGCTTTCAGTCGATAAGGCTGCTAAATTTGATTAGATTCGTTTTTCAACCAGGGAGGCATGGCATGGGAGAGACCAGATATCAAGTTTCTGAAACCAAAGTGGAAGGACTTGGGAGACAAACTGCAAAACATGGAAATACCCATCAAAGGAATGGAAATAGCCTTGTCATTTTGCCCTCTTTTCCCAATTGGCATGATTGATGAGGAGTTCAAACAAGTTCTGGAAACTTCCAAACTACAAATACGCCTCAAACTTGAGCATGCCAAGTGCTTTGCGCCTTTTGATGCAACTAAAGCCCCGGAGGGGAAAGGAGAAACTTCTGATAAACAACTTTGGACCCCGAAAACTACATCTATTGTTCCCGAAAATCTCCCTGCTTTGTTCCTTTTATATTGCATGGAGTTTCTTCAGGATGATCCACCGATCGCCGCTAACTTAGACGTTGGTCCGAAGCTCAACGTTGAAGGAGCAAACGAGAAGCCGAATAGCTTCCTAGGGGCCTTGACCAGCCTGATCATAAAGCCACCGAGCAGCCACGACTTTGTCTTTGCGTTAAAGTGCTCAGTCTCATTAGGTCTGGCCGTGTTATTCGGGCTGAATTACAACAAGGAAAATGGGTACTGGTCGGGATTGACGATTGCCATCAGTTTTGTAACGGGACGGCAGGCCACATTTTTATTAGCAAATGCTCGGGCACAAGGAACGGCAATGGGCTCGATCTATGGAATTTTGTGTTTATCTCTTTTCCAAAGGCTTATGGATCTGAGGTTCTTAACTCTACTGCCTTGGATCATCTTTACCAGTTTTCTAATCCACAGCAGGACTTACGGCCAAGCTGGTGCATTTTCCGCCGTTATCGGGGCATTATTGATCGTGGGCAGGAGAGATTACGGTCCTCCAACTGAGTTTGCAATCGCTCGAATTACAGAGGCAACCATTGGACTAATATGCTCTATTCTAGTAGAGCTCCTCCTTAATCCAGCAAGAGCAGCAACTCTTGCAAGGACTGAACTTTCAAAGAGCATTGGCGTGCTTCAAGAATTTGTTGAGAATATAAGTCTTTTTCCACGGCAGAAAAATGTGCCTGCTTGTAGAGTACTAAGAGAAAAGCATCATCAGCTGAAGTACCATGTCAATGACTTGGAAAAGTTCATTGAAGAAGCTGAAATGGAGCCAAATTTCTGGTTCTCGGCCCTTAACGGAGCTTGCTACCATAAGCTCATGGCGTCATTCTCGACAGTGGTACATCTTTTGCACTTTGTTGCCTATGAAATAGAATTCATATCAGAGGCATCACAGAAACAAGGAGGCAGTTTGGACGAGCTCCTGAAACAAGTGAACGAGGATCTAGAGTTTTTCAATAAGATCGTTGGATCTACGCTGCTGAGACACCTTGAAGAAGCCACTTCGACCACGACTCTCCAAGTTTTGGAAACAGAAAACTCACCAGTACATGACATTGAGTTGGGAAGATCCGCACATGAAAATGCATTTATGGATTCGGGTACATATGATAAGGAAGTAGATAACATTCTTAGTTGTTTTCTTCAACATTTGCAGGAAGTTGTCGAGAAGGCGTATGCGTGCGAAGATACAGATCAGAAGTTTAAGAGGCAAATGGCTCTTTCTTTAACTGGTCTTGGGTTTTGCATTCATAGTCTGGCAAGGGAAGCAAAGGAGATTCAGAAAGAAGTAAAAGAACTAGTTAAATTGGGGAATCCTTCAACAAAGCATATAAATTTGTACAAAATTTCATGCAAAAACAACACGCTGAGGTCGTAACAATTCTATCGAAATCGAAAGCACTCGCCTGGTAAATGAGTGTGCTTGAATAATATTAGATCCCAAAGCAACCTATGAATAACAGAGTTTGTCTCAAATTCTACTAGTATTGCCAATATAACCAATTTTGTGTGTCAGAAAGGCACGTTTTAGTTTCTCTGGGTTAAGGCTGTTGGTTTCGGAAACCGGTTTTAAAAAAAATAGTGGAAACATGATACGGCTCAAATCGCATGAATAAAAAATTTTTCTCAAAAATTTTATCCGGCAATAATACATATATTAATTTAATAAAAAATAAAGGAAGTCCGATTAGGTCAAAATTCTTGAACTCCTTCAAGAACCTTTTTGAGAACTCCAAATCCTTTAGAACACCAGCGATTCTTTCTCAGCGCTCTCCAAATCATGATGAATAGGAAACGAGTGGGCATTTCTGATTTTGGGTTTGATCATACACCTGAATTTTGATTTACTTTGCGTTCTCAACTCATGAGATAAAGTGAAGGAAAAGTGGAGAAGAAACTCTCTGAAAAGAAAAAAAAGGTACGCTCTTTTTTTTCCCCCCTCTGTCAAAAGGAAATAGTATTCACCACCCCTTTTACAATACATCGTGTGTACCCCCTTTTAATATTACAGAGAAAATAACTGATACCCTTTTTTTAAAATTAATTAATTAATCCACTCATCACATAGTGGGCAAAAAAAACAAAACAAAACAAGCCCACTACCTCCCTAGGGGGCGTGTTCGATAGATATGGCAGAGTGAAAATCTCTCTCCCATTATCCACTAATCAGTTTCTTTTTTTTTAATTAAAAAAATATTTTATTTTGAACTATTCAAAATAAAAACAACTGATCTTTTCTTTTCCACATGTGTCAAAATTAAAAATTCCACATGCACTTTTTCTGTGGATATAATGTGAACCACCATATAGTGCACAACTACGGTATGGTCTTTATCACACTATATAATCTTTAATTTAAAACAATTTTAAATAATCATATTATTTAAATATAAATTAATCCAATTAATTTGTTTTGTGAATATTAATATAGAATTCTCAATTCCAAATTAATAAATTTAACCTAATATAAAATAATGTTTATATGATTCAATAGAGCCGTTGTGAAGAACTATGGATATTATAATTTTAAGCTCCAATAATTTTGACAATTAATTAATACCTTAATTAAAATATCAAAATTATTAATCTCAAATTATTCCATTTAAAATTTGGAATTGCACTCTTAAAATTATAAAACTAATTTCATTCAAAGGACTTGAATTGTCCATTGATATAGTCATTTCATATAAATCAATCCTCTATAAACGGTTCATAATTAAAGCTAGGCATTTTCTGTTAATCTCTTTAATTATATCTTTATCCTTTTGTACCAATGATTCTCTAATGAATGATATATTTATGATCTGATCATAAATTGAGCACTCTTATTATTCAAGCCCCGAATCAATACTGATGTGAACCGTCCATCTGACTTCTTTACGAAGGAATAGATTTAATCTTGGTTATAATATTTCCGGTTATTTATTATATTATATTTTCAATATACCAAGAATTTGATGCTATTCATTTGTGTCATTACTCGGTATGTCAAAAAATACAATATAATAAATAGGAGTCTATTAATTACTTAGAATTAAGATCGATTCATATACGATCATTATTAATTAATTTTGAATGTTTTTTTATGACAACGGAAATTATTAGAGATTCATAATTAATCGTGTTCCAGTCTTATATAATCAAATTATATAAAGCGCTTTCATTCTAATAATCTCATTATTAACAATCTGGATAAGATCGTTTCATTCAGAATGTAATGAACCGCGCTAGTAATTTTAAATTAAAGATCCCAACTTTAATTTTTAATTATGGACAGATTTAGATTATTTTACTTTAAATATTATCCTCCTATATATTACACTTATACACAATATTTAAAGTCACATTTAAATAATCTAGGGTTTTTGATTTTTATAAAGCATCTAAACATTCATGCAAAAATAATATTAAAAATATTTCTCAAATTAAATCAGTAAAATAATACATCTCATTTGTTTATGGGCACATATCCCAACAATCTCCCATTTGCCCTATAGCAAATGTGAATGTCTCTAAGTTTCATCCCTTCAAGATGTTGCTCAAAACTTTGAGCTGGTAATGTCTTAGTAAACGGATCGGCTATGTTATTCACAATACAATCATTTCAATTGAAACGTCTCCTTTACTGACAATCTCTCTCACCAAGTGGAATTTCCATTCTATATGTCTTCCTTTGTGGTGATTTCTGGGTTCTTTGGCATTGGTCATTGCTCCACTGTTATCACAATAGAGTTTAATTGGCTCATGCATATCTGGAATAACTTCCAGATCTCTTAAGAATTTGCGAAGCTAGACTGCCTCTTTAGCTACTTCACAAGCTGCTGCATATTCAGCCTCTATGGTTGAATCAGCAACACAAGTTTGCTCGATACTCCTCCATATAATGGCTCCATTTCCCAAAGTGAACGCCGCCTAAGAGGTAGACTTTCGAGAGTCTCTATTTGATTGGAAATTAGAATCTGTATATTCAATAGGAATCAAATTCCTACTAAAATATATAAGCATACAGTTTCTCGTCCTTCTCAGATATTTGAGAATATGGTTGATTGCCATCCAGTAATCTAATCCTGGGACCACTCTCACTGCAAAGCATATGTCAGGTCTAGTACACAGCATTGCATTCATCAGACTACCAACTGCCTGTAACGCCCAGGCCATCTACGTAGGGCCGACTACGTAAACGTGGGCCGTTACCTTACTTACTTAATTTACATCTTGGTTTTAATAATTTAAACTTACTTGAAATATTGAGAATATTTTTTTTTCTTCGTAACTTAATTAAATTTATCCATATGGGTAAACTTTACCATGCCTACCCATTACTTGTTAAGCCGATTAAAAGGTCACACATAACCTTATAAACTGGACTTTTGAAACATCACATACATAACATGATACATATGTTTTTTTTTATCATACATGTACTAGTTCATAATTTAAAGAGATTGCGGAAAATCTGCGTAGTGGTATCCCACACCACCCTTCACTTGTTGTATCGTCTCCATGGCCCACCAAGTAAAGCTGCAGGCATCTTACCTACAGTATGAAATATACTGATGAGCTTTCGCCCAGCAAGTACAAACATAATCTCACAAAAACATGACAAATATCGTGCAACTTATGCATGAACCAATTATGATCATTTTTGAATCTTTTATGCTTCATTATGAAATAAACTTATTATCTTGCTTAACATGTGGGCCCTTTGTGTACGTACCAAATGCGCGCATTCCACAGAAAGTTAAGGTTTGCAAGGTCCCTAACAATTCTGGGAATCATATTCAAAATCCTTCATGATCTTGCGGAAGGTCTTAACATCTTGAACTTGAAACATGTATAATCCTCCACGATCTGGTGGGAGGTTGGTACGACACCTTGCTTGTCTTATCTTATGACTTAAAATCATGTTCTTACCATGTGGTTTAATATTGGTGAACATGCTTCATGATGTCACTATATTGTAATATATAACATAACATATACATACACATGGCATATCATAGCATAGCATGGCATATCTTGGCATAGCATAGCATATCATGGCATAACATGGCATATCATGGCTTAGCATGACATATCATAGCTTCACATAACATATCATTGCTTATCATGGTATAACATGGCAACATATAAATCATAGCATGAAAATAGTATTTACTATTTTCCATACTATAGGTGAGGTTTGTACTTACCTGTTATGCTAAGTCCTATGTTTTGTTGCTTCGAATCAGGTTGCAATAACATGTTACTTCCTGCTTTTCAAAAAGGACATAAGATAAGGGTCATCTTATCTTACCATAAATCATTGCATTTAATGCTAGTATCCTTAACCAGCATTCAATAATAATCCTAGTTCTATGTTCTCTACACACACTCATGATAACTTATTTGGTTACTAAGTGTAACCCTAAACAATATCTTGTTTGATGTGTTAATGAACTTTGGGTTCAAGGCCCAATCATACGTGAATAGTAATTAGCATCTTATTAGGTTACTATTTGTAACCCTAGGTTTTAGGCCCAAATTATATCTGGATTAAAACCCTATTGAGTTTCTAAGGCCCAGTGACTTTTAAAATCATACCCCATTAGGTTACTATTGGTAACCATGGGTTGTAGGCTCAACTCAATAGCTCGGGTTCTTATATGGTTACTTTAAGTAACCCTAATTATTTGGCCCATTTAAAAGTTAGTAACCTTCTCGGTTACTATTTGTCTTATGGTTGTTTACCATAGAACTTGGCTTATTTCATTAAATAACTCCTTGTGTGATAAAATTTTAATCCCCTTTGTATAAACTATTTTAAACAATCCCATAAACTTTGGTTATTAGTGCATATGCAGGAATTCCCTGTTTATGCACTGTTTTTAGAAATCCTGTACAGGAATTTCCTGTTTCCTGCACAGTTTTGGAAAATCAGGTTTTACTTTAAAATCTGTTCAGAATTAGAAAAAGTTTTCTTCATGAAAGTTGTAGATCTCAAAAAGTACTGCAACTTTTGTTTTTACTCAAAACCAAATTTTGCCCTTAACCTGCCTGTTTTGCTTGTTGAACCTGTCTGGCCGTGCACACTGGGTCTGGCAGACCAGGCTTGGGTTTTTGTAAAAATAGAGGCCTTCGGTGCCTTATTTTTAAAATCTGTCCACGTTATCCCCTAGGATTTTCTCTTTTCTACAACTTTGTAGTTTTAACTTCCTCAAATTCAGCCTCTAAAGGCCTCAAAATACTGTTTCCAGACTGCTGCCCAGTCTTTATCTGAGACTGGCAGTTTTCATCTTAATTGTTTCTTACGTAAAATTACGCATACACTACCTCGAACGGTTAAAACCGTGAGCTTACATCAAGCATGCAGCGTGTTACCTAACATTTTCATTGCCATACATTCACTTTCATTCATAAAATTATCCATGCAAACCCATATGGTGATCTTCACCAAACTAGGGTTTTTAGGGTTTTCTTTAACCCTCCTTGGATCATACATCAATATCACATAGTCATTCATTACATACATCTTCTTGAGTGTGTGTGGACATACGACAAACACATACTAGGCATTCATACATACCATACATACTCTAGCAATTTGAAATCATAACCATACACAAAACCATAAATCAAAACCACTAAACCCTAATCAAGCATATTCAGGCAATCTAAGCTACTCTTATTGCATGAAAATAAAAGTGAGCTTATGCTCTTACAAACCCTATCTTGAAAATACACATAAATCTTGAATCAACACTTAATTGAGGAACTAGAGGGTGAAGAGGATTACCTTTAAATCTTGAAAATGGTTCTAGGTTTTTGGATCAAAGATTTCCTCCTTCTTTTTTCTTCCTCAAAAATCCGGCCACTCTACTCTTTTTTTTCTTCTCTCTTTGGCTCGGCTTCTAGGGGAGGGAGAGAGTGAGGTGAGATTTTGGCATAGTTTTGGCAGAGTCACATAAAAATCACTCAAAAACCCACACCCCTCATCACCTATTTATAGGTGAAAAATATTTTCTTTTTGGATTTATTTTTCTTTCCAAAATTACATATTAGTCCTCATGAGCAAAATATTTTCCCAAATACCCATGAGGTGGCCGACCATTAGGGAGCCTTGGGGGCTAAGTTACTTGCTTACATCATCAAGCTTACATCATCATGCTTGCATCATCGTGCTTACATCATCATGCTTACATCATCGTGCTTACATCATCATGCATCCAATGACAATTGGCCATGTATTGGCTTGAACCAACCAAAAACATTTCCATACTTATTTCTAACTTAATTGCTTGTTCCAATGTAACCAAGCTTTAACTAATCATTGGCCTAGCATTGGCCTAGTTAGAGACTTGGTTAGGAATATCCATAAATTCTATAAATCCATTAATATAATTATGCAGTCAATTTCCTTACTAACTCAGATAATATCAATACTGTTTTTCACTAAAAACAGTACTGTCATACTGGACTACAGTCCAGAATTTATCTGCACTTAACTGGGCTGCGTATGGATTTTTCTTAAGACTTGAAACTACTAAGTCCTCATTGCTCCAAATATTATTCCTGATTATTCTAGAACAATTTTATACCTTATTCTTACTTCTTCATTCGTAATGACGGTTTTTCACAGTATAATTCCTATACTGCTTAATACATTGCAGCACCGTCTTAGTCAAACCTAAGGTCAACCTGGTCAAACTTTGACTGGAATATAATCATAAATCCTTATTCTGGCCTTTTTCTCAAAAAGGCCTCATGCTTGACTAAGCAAACTATTACTGAGTCTCGTAGATAATTAACCGAGAACTCAAACATATACTAATATTCAACTCAGATCATGAGCTTCATATTGACATACATGATTCAGTCTTAGGTTTTCCTTGTCTCTAAGGAAATCATGAGTTCAGCAAAATTTCGGGTTATTACACTGCCGATATATAGGGAATTCGTCTTGCGGTGTTTTAGGACACTGCTCTTTAGAGAGATGAACTCCATGTCGAGAAGGCAAGTTCCCTTTCTTGGAGTTCTGCATCGCAAATCTGATAAGCACCTTGTCAATGTACGAAGCCTAAGACAATGCTAGAAGCCTATTCTTGCGATCCTGTATAATCTGGATACCAAGAATGTAGCTTGCTTCTTGTTCGCAAAAAATATGTATGCAAAATACTACGCAAGTATACGTAATCGAACAAGTAATACAGTAGTAAGTAAAATATCGTCTCTATAGGGATTGTATTACCAAAAATCTAATTACAGAAAACAATTATTCTAAAACAAATTTGAGAATGATTTGAGCACTAAAATTATAGAAAATTAATGTAAATGAATGGGTGTATTGGAAAATGCAAACAAAAGGTAAAACGTGGCAATATCTAAGGCTTAGGCTGTGAATCAATGATGGGTAATGGCTAGAAGTATTGATTTCCCCTCAGTTGCAAATCTGACCACGAATGCTGTAGTAATGCTATAGCAAAGTTTATCAAGTCAACTTAAAATTCTGCACAATCCTCTTCCGAAAGATTTATGCCTTCAGTTCTTTAAACCAAAATCAACATATTCCTATGCATCTCAGTTTTCCAAACATAAAATTAAGCACCAATTTTAATGGGTTGTACAAGGTAATAATATATTCCTATATCATACACTTATATTATCCAAGCTAGATCCAACCAAAATTAACCTTCCCAGAATTAATTCTAGTTTTTATACTCTACCAACTGATGGCCAGTCAATCAACAGAGATTTAGCAATACAAAACACTTGAATAACCCCGGATACAAATCACAAAGCAATTAAATCAACATCTCAACCTTCATTGCAACCTTGTTTCCATCAATAATCCTAGCTAGAGGATTTAGTTCATGTTCAAATCAAGGAAATTAAAAATATTAATCATAATCCACAGATTCATAGCTCCAAAGAAAATTAAAATATCAAAAAGGATTAGAAGGAACTGAAAAATCTAGAAGTCATCAATGCAAACAAGATCCCTTTTTCCCGCCAATGGTCCAAGGCCATGCTGCTCTGCTTCTTTTTTTTTTTATTCTCCAGCTTTCTCCTCTTCGTGTTTTTCCTCCCTTCTTTCCTCTATCAGCTTCCTTCCTGAAAACGTCTCTGCCTTTTCCTTTTTTTCTTCCCAAAACCGGCTCTCCCTAGCTCAATGGTTAACTTTCCCTTTTATACCAATACTATAAAAGGTGCCCTAGTTGCACGTGCCCTTTTAATAGCTAATGTTGGTGGCCACCTTACAGCTGTAGTGTTTAGACAAAATGGGCAAGTGAACCACTGCCAGCTGTAAAGCAAAACTTGGGTCTGTGGTTTTAAGTTAATCCTTCACTGCTGCAACATTGCTGTGGCATTGCTATAGCATTCCTGTAGCAATCAAATGCACTCCAGCTGTCCGATTCCTTTTCCAATTCACTCTCATCCGTTATATAATTGGGCCTCCTAAATGGCACAACACAGAGTTAATACACATACACATATATATATATATATATATGATATTTATTTATTTATATTTATATTATTAGTTAAAAGATAAACACAAGTTTTTCCAAAGCTAGAGATTAATATTGAGTATATTACTAAAAATTTAGGTATTTTACCTCGAGATTTCAACAATTGTTAAACCAAGAACTGTGATAATTAACTCTATTTTATAGAGTTATCATACCCCCAAACTTGAGTCATTGCTCGTCCTTGAGTAATACCACAACAACACAAAAAGATCACATGAAAAGGTCTAGTTGCTAAACAAGTTGATTCTCCATTCTCAAAAGAGCTTCTTAATTTCCAACTCATTTCAAAATCAGCTTTCATCAAATATCAGTTTTATCCTTTATAAGCTTGCTCCCAAGTGAGGTTCCTCTATAGGTGTGTGTGTACGAGACTATATCTAAGCATCTTCAGATCACCTAAGTCCCTCTGATCACGATCATCAAGCTTAGTTTATGATCTAATAGGCTGGATGCATGACTCCCTCTCCACTAGCATTAGTTGGGCAAACACCTAGGGTTAGACATATTCCACTGCTTGTTGACTTGGGTGTATGTGTATGTACACATTTATTTATTATTTTTAAATGCTTTTCTCTTTTTTTTTTTAATTTATTTTAAATATTCATCATGTCACTGTTATCTTTTTATGTGAATGCCAACATTGGTGATGAAGACACCCGGTTACTCAGTCATGTCACACTTCAGAATTGCTATAGCATACTCATATTCTGAACCACTGTTTGATGCAAAAGTACACATGGGGCTCATGTTACTTCTGGTAACTAGGTAGCTCAAAATAGCGGAGTTCTTTATTCATAGCACTTTTTTTTTTTAACACATGACACCCTTGAACATCAGCCTTTCTTAGGATATTATTACTTTTAATGCACATCAACTATCCCCAGAATGTTCTGCTTCCTAAAGCTTCGCCTCAAGGGTTTCACATAACCAGTTCTCAAATCCTAAACTCTCAAGATGACTTAGAGTTCCCTAGGCTTTCCTCAGAAAAACAAAGCTATAGCCTATTGTGGAAAATTTTGCGAGTGGTCTCACTCAAAGAGCAAACAGATAGCAGACATCGCCAATACTCAATTCATGCTCATTCAATCCATAAGTTGAAAATTTCAAAACACTATTGTTCTTCATCGAATTTCCTCAAACCAATAATGCTGCAGCAAAACTAGAGCAATTTCTAACATATAACCAAGACACTGCACACACATTTTTAGTTTTTTTAGTTTTTTTTTTAAATCAACTAAGCAAACCATAAAAATAACACAAATAGAGAAACACAGAACAAAACCATATCAACTAAAACTAAAACAAACCTAACCAATACCCCCAAACTTAAACTAAGCAGTGTCCTCATTACTTGAACATAAAACAAAACAAAACAAAACGAAACAGAACAAAATCAACCAAAAACAAAACCAAATAAAATATAAAGAAGAGAGGTGAGAACTCCCTGTGGATGCGAGCAGGTGACCGGTCATTTTAGTCCTCCTCGTCATCTTCTTCAGCATTTTCGGCGTCCTCCTCAGGAACAAGTGGCTGCAGCACACTCTCTGGGAACTCGGGAAAGGAGAATACAGGTTTTGTGGTGTTCTTTTGCAAATATTTCCTCACTGCGGCCCTGTTTGCTGCAGCATTTCTTTATGACAAATAATTTGGCTACAGCAAAACCTCCAAAGTGCAGCCGATATCATGTGAGTCCAGTTTTTTTTTTTTTCTCTTTTTCTTTCTGCTACCACTATCCCTCAAGTGTATAGGTAGAGGTTTTAGTTCCAAAGCAGGTGGTTCTTCGACAGATGATTTACGTGATTTGAGGGTCCTTTATGATAACTCAAGGGACTCAAATTGCTTCCCAACTCTAGCTGCCGTATGCTTACTCTTCATCCAAGATACTTGATTATCACAGTTGTCCTCATTTACTTCAAAATCAGTCAGGTCATCTTCTTCTGCCAACTTTGTAGAACATTTCTTCTCAAACTCTGTAGCCACTAATGAATCGAGAACATTGATGACCGAACACTCCTCGATATCATCAGCAAAATGCATAGCTTTGAATACGTTGAAAGTAACCTACTAATCGTGGACTCTCATGGTCAGTTTGCCCTTCTGCACATCTATTAATTTTCTTCCTGTAGCTAAAAATGGTCTTCCCAGAATAATCGGCACCTCCTTGTCTGCTTCATAATCCATAACAATGAAATCCACTGGAAAAATAAATTTGTCCACCTTCACGAGCACATCTTCAATTTTCCGTTCTGGATGAGCAAATAACCTGTTAGCTAATTGGAGAGTGACTGCCGTAGGTCTTGCTTCCCCAATTCCCAACTTCTTGAAAACAGATATCGGCATCAGGTTTATACTTGCTCCCAAGTCACACAATGCCTTTCCAAAGTAATGATTACCAATGGAGCATGGTATGGTGAAACTGCCAAGATCTTCCAGCTTAGGTGGCAGCTTGTTCTTCAATATCACACTGCACTCTTCAATTAGTGCCACCGTCTCGAATGCACCTAGCCTCCGTTTCTTCAAAAGAATGTCTTTCATGAATTTAACATAGCTAGGCATTTGTTCCAATGCTTCCACAAGTGGAATGTTGATGTGTAGCTGCTTCAACACGTCTAAAAATTTTTTGAATTGCTTGTCCTGCTTTTGACTCTAAAATCTCTGTGGAAATGGTGGTGAAGGTCTCTCTGATCCACTTTGCTTCAGCTTTGCTGTAGCATTCTGTTCTGCTGTAGCATTCTGCTTTGCTGTAGCATTATACTCTACTTCAGTCTTTGTTTTCTGTCCCTTTTTATTTTGGATTGAAGAGGGTTATGTATCTTGAGTAGGTTATCGGATTGGTTGATGAACTTGTCTGCCATTCCAAAGTGTAGTAGCCTTGCAATGCTCCATGCCATCTCTTCTGGGGTTCTTCGTATCGCTAGGAAGCGATCCTTGGGGCCTATTGGTCAAAGCATTAGCTAGTTGCCCCACCTGATTCTCCAAAGTCCTCAATGATGCAGCTTGACTCTGAATAATGGCTGATTGATTCTGAATGATAGTGTCGTTCTTTGCCATGTACTCCTTGAGTAGCGCTTTAATGGAATTTGATTGCTCTTGAGGTTGTTGCCTTTGGTGTTGATGCTGTTGAAAACCTGGTGGGTTTGTTGGTTTGCTTGGCCCTGCTGAAGAACCGATTCCCTGATTTGACCAAGAAAAGTTTGGCTGCTACCTCTACACTGGGATGTAGGTGTTGGAATATGGATTATTATTCCTGCTGAAATTGTTCACATAGCACACCGAGGCTGGGTTGGCTGGGTAGTTTTCAAGTAGATGACCCTCACCATAATAAACACATGCAATATCTACAGCCTGCACCAAACCTGCTCCTGCTGATGTTCATGGACTTCATATGTTGGACAATGAAGCAACTTGAGCTGGCAATGCTGTCATAGCATCCACTTCATTAACTCCAGCCACACGCCTCCCTGTACCAACTCTCTCCGTAGGCAATTGGTAGTTGTTATTGGACATTCTCTCTAAGATCTCATAGGCCTCGTTGAAAGATTTCAAAAGAAGAGCTCCATTAGCTGATGCATCCACAATACATTGGGTTTGAGCATTGAGTCCATTGTAAAATGTCTCCATTTGTATCCAATGGGGAAGTCCGTGGTATGGGCACTTTCTTAGTAGCTCTTTAAAACGCTCCCATGCTTCATAGAGAGCCTCCCTATCCACCTGCTGAAATGATGTGATGTCATTCCGAAGTTTGACACTTTGGTTCGGAGGAAAATATTTCACCAGGAATTTCTCAGCCAAATCATTCCACGTTACTATCGAATCTGGTGGTAAAGAATTCAACCAGGCTCTTGCTCTGTCCTTTAGAGAATAGGGAAATAACTTGAGTCGAAGAGCTTCTTTAGTTACACCCTATAGCTTGAAAGAATCACTCACTTTAATAAACAGTCTGAGGTGCAAATTAGGATCTTCAGTTAGCATCCCACTAAATTGACCCACTGTTTGGAGCATCTGGAACATAACAGGCTTAAACTCAAATTGTTGAGCTTGAATTTCTGGTCTAACAATGCTAGGTATAGCCCGTGCAACATGGGTACAGCATAATCTCTTATTGCCCTGTCTCTATCATCTGCCATTGCTGCAGTATTATTGACATTATTATTCACTACTGCTCCCTCAACCCTTTCTTCCATCCTTGCAGCACCCTATTGTTCCCTTCTTCTTGCTCTGAAAGTTCTTTCAATTTCTGGATCTAAGGGAACTAAATCTGTATCCCTCGACTTGTTCATGCAAGAAAATTTCACCTGGCAAAGAAAACAATCAGAGTTTAATTAGGTTAAGGAGAGCACGATAAAAGAAAATTGGTTTCTATAATAGTAATTTTCAATAATCACAATCCCCAGCAACGGCGCCAAAAACTTGTTCACCAAAAATATGTACGTGAAAATACTACACAAGTATACGTAATCGAACAAGTAATACAGTAGTAAGTAAAGTATCGTCTCCACAGGGTTTGTATTACTAAAAATCTAATTACAGAAAACAATTGCTCTAAAACAAATTTGAGAATGATTTGAGCACTAAAATTATAGAAAATGAATGTAAATGAATGGGTGTATTTGAAAATGCAAACAAAAGGTAAAACGTGGCAATATCTAAGGCTTAGGCTATGACTCAATGATGGGTAATGGCTAGAATTACTGATTTCCCCTCAATTGCAAATCTGACCGCGAATGCTGTAGCAATGCTATAGCAAAGTTTATCCAGTCAACTTAAAATTCTACATAATCCTCTTTTGAAAGATTTATGCCTTCAGTTCTTTAAACCAAAATCAACATATTCCTATGCATCTTAGTTTTCCAAACATAAAATTAAGCATCAATTTTAATGGGTTATACTGTAATAACCCGAATTTTTTTATGACTCTAGATTTCCTTTGAATGAGGAAAACTTAAGTCTAGATCATGTTTGGAATAGAATATCGGTATAAGTTTGAGTTCTCGGTTAATTAGCTACGAGACTCAACGATGGATTACTGAGCCAAGTATAAGGCATTTTAAGGAAAATGGCGTGATGAAATTTCATGATTCCATGTTGGTCAAAATTTGACCAAGAAAGTCAAAGTTGACCAAAAACAGTCAGGGTATGACTGTACAGTAATAGGATAAGCGGTATGAGAAATCTACTGCGAAAATTGTCTTTTTGGACAAGATAGCTAGAATAAGCTATGAAACCACCCTAGAAAAATCAAGCACACTAAGTTGGATATCAAAGTCCTAATGACTTTCATAAATAAGAAGAAAATTTTTACAGTCCATTTTTACGCAGATAAATTTTGGACTGCAGTCAAGTATAACAGTACTGAATTATACTGTGTATTAGTGAACACAGTATTGGAAATATCTGTATTAGCAAGAAAATAGACTGTATTTTAAGGAAAAAGCCAAACAAGGCCTTATAATGACATCATCCAAGTTTGGAATTATGACATCATCCCATTTTTGAATTATGACATCATAAATGGTGGAAACAAATCACACCTAGCCACCTAAGCACCATGGATGGCCGGCCACATGTAGGGGTGAAATTGTAAATATTTTGTCTTTTGGGGGCAAAAGTGTAATTTTGGAAAATATAATGATGTAAGCATGAGGTAAGCACATGATGTCATCAAGATGATGTCATCATGATGAGGTAAGCAAGACTTGGGCTCCAAGGCATGAAATGGCCGGCCAACACTTGTAGGGGTCAAAGTGCAAATATTTTTGCTTCAAGGACTAAAGTGCAATTTTGGAAAAGTAATTAAATCCAAATTCAAGGATTTTTTAGCAATTTTGAAAGTTCAAAATCAGCTATAAATAGGGGTGAAGGGGGGCGGATTTTGAGGGGAAAAATTGGGAAAACAAGCCAAACTATGGCAAAATTCTCCCATACTCATTTTCTCTCTAAAACCGACCCTAGGAAGAAAAAAAAATTGGTTGGCTGGATTTTTGGTAATGGCCAGACCTTGTGTGAGTGTGTGAGGCTCAATTTAATTGGCCAAAATTTTTGAAACCCCAATTGGAGGGGAGGCCGGTTGTGTGGAGCCAAGGAAAAAGGGAGAGAAAAGTTGGAATCAATCAAGCCAACCTCTTGGATTGATCTAGGTAAATCTCTAAAACCCTTAAGTTTTTCTATTGAGCTTGAAACTAGATACTCATGTGGTTGTTTTTCATGAGGAATGGCCGAAAATTGGAACCCATTTGGGGGAGGAGAATCGGCTGCAATGGCAGCCAAGGGGGAGTGAGGAAAAAGTTGGAATCCAAGTTTGTGAACCAACATCCAAGCTCTAGAGGTAAACCCTTGGCCCTAAACCTTTTTAATTTGAGCTTAAATTTGGGAAATTTAAGTGTATTTCCATGTTTGGGATGTAAGAGCATAAGCTCATTTTCTTATGCCATGCAATAAGTTTTGTGCTTGATTATGTGCTTGATTAGGGTACTAAGGTCTCAATTATGATTATGGTGCATGATTTGATAAGTATGCTTGCATGATTATTAAGATTGCATGCATGCACATAAGGTGTTTGTGATATGTCTCCAATATGCCTAAAAAGTTATAGGTCATGCATGTTTATGTTTGAGTTAGATTAGAAGCTTGATTGATGAATGGTGATGCAAATCAAATGTTTTACAAAACCTAGTTTGGTGCAAGAACACCCAAGGGTTTTGCCTTGCATGGATGAATGTTTTACGTTAGAAAGCGCTGCATGACTGATATTAGGCTCCCGCTGCGGGCGGTTGAGGTAGTGTGCGCGTAATAGGACGTAAAACAAACTTAAAACCGAAAACTACCAGTTCGGGTGCCAACTGGCCAGTTTCGGGAAAAGTGAAATTTGAGACCTTTAGAGGTCGAATTAGAGGAAACTTAAAACATGAAAGTTGTTCAGAAGGGTTTTTCCTAGGAGGCAACGTGGACAGTTTTCCAAAATAAGGCTCCAATGGCCTACATTTCTATAAAATCCGAGACTAGTCTGCCCAGACCTAGTCTACACGTCCAGCAAGTTCAAATGAAAACTGACAAGGATACATGTGGAACTGGATTTTTCGCAAAACATGAAAGTTTTAGGATTTTCTGAGAGCTAGAACTTTCGTGAAGATAAATTTTTCAAAATCAGAATGGATCTTTAAACTGACACGGTTTTATAAAGACTGTGCAGGGAACAGGAAATTCCTGCACAGGATTTTCTAAAAACAGTTCGGAAAAATTGTATCTTTCCCCAAAAACCACTGTTTTGACTAGGGAAACTGTTCCAAAGGCAGTTTCCAGCCCTAAATAATTTTACAAAAACCTATTTCAAAAATATGAATTTTATGAGTTAAGTAAAAGATTTTTTGAGGTTAATTTACCCAAGTTTCCAAAGAAATGGAAAATGGATTTTTAACCAAATTGGGTAAGCAAGATGATTATGGGTAATAACCAGAAGGATATCTGAGTTACTGGATGGGGTCCAAAGCCCAAGGTTGACTTAGGATAATTGAACTAAGTTTGGTTACCTCAAGGGTTACTCAAGGTAACCCAACAAGGTGTTAAGATTGGGTTTGGATCTAAACCCAAAAGATTATGGATAGATAACCAGGCATAGGCCAAGGTTAGGATGATAACCTAACCCTATTCATGTATGATTGGGATTAATACCCAAGGTTACCTTATGTAACCAAGTAAGTTATCATGAGTATAGGGGGGGACATATAACTAAGATTATGAATGGGTGTTGGTTAGGTTAGGTCACCAGCATCTTAAGGTTATAATTATGAAGCCTTATGCTATGTCCTTTGACATAACAGGAGATAGCCTGTTGTTGTGCCTCAGCTTGGAGTCGCACGAAATAGGACACAGCTAACCAAGTAAGTACAACTCCGCCTACAGCATAGGCCCTTTGTTGTTACTTGCCTAATGTGATGGTATGTTATGGCGTGTAATGTTATGTCATGTGATATTATGGTATGATATGTTATGGTATGTATGGCATGTCATGGTATGTTATGAATGAGGTTTTGTTATGTTACATGTTGTAATATTGTGACATCATGAAGCATGTTCACTAATGTTAAACCACCTGGTAAGAACAAGACAAGTAAGATGTTGTGTCGTACCGACTTGCCACAAAGGCGGGTTTAAATGGTATGGTTCATGGTTTAAGTTGGATTGGATGGCTACCTAAACTACTCCATGTTAAACTTTGTGTTTCATGATTTGAGTTAAAACGGACTGCCGCCTTCAACCATTCCATGGCTATGTACCACGGTACGAGCACACATGATAAGTAAAGGAATAGAACTAAGCTAAGTTATGAATCCATATTTAATTCATAAGAGGTCATAAATGGTTCATGCATAATGATATGTGTTTTGCATCGCGGATGTAACAGTTGTACTTGCTGAGCGAAAGCTCACGTCTTACGTCTATGCTGTAGGTAAGCAACCTGCCAGCAATCTCTGATGCAACACTGTGGAAGGCTGGTGCTGCGGACTGTGAAATGTGGGATGGACACTGCCACGGACTTTGAAAAAAATATACTCTATAAATTATGTTGTAATGAAAAAGGGTTTTCATATTTTCATGATGTTTTAAATATGAATGACAAAGTTTACGTATGTATGACAAGCAAGTTGCCTCATGTGGTACCGATCCGCATTAAGTCGGGTTGGTCTACCATTTGATTATGATGGCATTCAAGAAGGGTTTGAAAGTTCGGTACTCGAGTAAGTACCTATCAGTAAGTATCAGTTTGAGGATGAAGTTCAAGTTAAAAGTTTTAAAATAAAGTTTAAAAGAAAAAAAAAAAAAAAAAATTCTCCCAAATTTTCCGCAAGTTTAAGTTCAGTATGTAAGTAAGGTGACGACCCGGCGTGGGAAGTCGGGGCGTTACAGTTTGGTATCAGAGCAGAGTTCCTGCCATCCAGTTTCACAGTTCTGCTGCCAGCGCCACAGTTTTGTAAGTTTGTTTTCTTACTTTGTTTTATAAGATTATTATAATGGCATGTACCTGGTGTTAAATTTGGGTTGGACTAAAGAGGACCACGAGGCTCCGTAGACATTCCGAGGAATGGAGGAGAAGCTTCGCATCTTCAATAAGACTCAAGGAGTGGATGCACGATATGGAGACCCTCCTCAGATTATGTCATGCAGGGACGTATCTTCAGGATATGCTTGCCAGTCGAGCCGACGTCTAGTCAAGGAAGCTCGTGCAAGGAGCCTTGGCCAAGAAGACCTTGAGAGGAGATTCCTAAATGGATTTCTTGACGACAGCAAGGATCGCCCATGTATTACCGCGATATCAAGATGTACTAGGATATGTACATGAGACGATACGTCAGCTATGTTGCAGCCTGACATGCTTATCTGAACGAGTTTATGGGCTTTTATTGCCAGTAAATCAGAGTCGCACAGTGGAAGCGTGATGGATAAACTAAGCTTACGATATGATGATCGCTAGAATAGCAATAAGAAATGAGTAGGCTTTAAGATTAGATAGCCTATCGCCTCATTTTGGGTATAGTGATCTTTCCATTTAAGGAATTGGATTGAGATTATGGAAGTTAAGTTTCCTGATTGTGAAACTTTTGCTCCATAAGAGAAATATTGGACATGGGGAAAATTTTGAGGATGCCTTAGTTTGGGGGTAGCAAATAAGCAATATGCTACCAACAACAATTTATTAGGCTATGATTTTTTATAATAAGAATGATGATTATGAGATTTGATGATATGAAATTAACGAGGATAAGGTCGATGGCACCAACCCTGAAGTCGACATATAATGGATGATTAAGGTCGACTGTAGACAACCATTTAAGTAATGGAAATTATGAGATGATGATTGGGAGTTTTAGATATCCCTTAGAACTATGATTATGCCTTTGAGCTTTAAAAGAAATGCTAAAGGCAAGAAGAACGTTTCTACTAGCTAACAAGTAGCTAGTTGATACAAGGATACCTTTCATTGCATCACTTGAACAGTAATATGTTTTCAATAATACTATTTATTATTGATTTTCATGATTGAATTGGAAAAAAATTCCAAAAAGTATCTTAAATGTAAGAACATATTAAGATACATAAAAAGACAAGTAACAGTAAGGTGTCGTACCAACCTCCCGTGATCGTGGAGGCTACATGTTTCAGTTATGATTATTAACCTCTCGTTGATGCGTGAGGGTCAAGTTTATGATTCCCAGAACTGTTAGGGCCTTGCAAACCCTAGCTTTGTCTGGAGACTGCGCGCATTTGGTACGTACACTATGGGCCCACATGTTAAGACAAGATAATAAAACACAAAATGCTTTTCAAATATGAAAAAGCTATGTGATATGATATGTTTTTAAAGTATGGAAAAGTTATATATATGCTTTTCAAACATGGCAAGTTATATGATATACTTGCTCAGTTTTTCATGTAAATAGTTCTTGTGATGCAGTATGAAAGAAAAGTACGATGGTATGAAAGTTATGAAAGCATGATGTAAGTATGAAAACATGATGTAAGTATGAAAGCATGAGAGTATGAGGAATGAATTATAATGATATAGAAAGAAGATTATGGTTCTATATAAAAGACATGATCCCATTAGGGTATTAAAATGGGAACATGAACAAGTTATTCAATCCATAGTAATTTGTTATGGATTGATGGTGGATTTGAAGAAAAGCCACTCAGGATTATTCGAATTTTCGAGGACGAAAATCTTTTAAGGAGGGTAGAATGTAATAACCCGAATTTTTTTATGACTCTAGATTTCCTTTGAATGAGGAAAACTTAAGTCTAGATCATGTTTGGAATAGAATATCGGTATAAGTTTGAGTTCTCGGTTAATTAGCTACGAGACTCAACGATGGATTACTGAGCCAAGTATAAGGCATTTTAAGGAAAATGGCGTGATGAAATTTCATGATTCCATGTTGGTCAAAATTTGACCAAGAAAGTCAAAGTTGACCAAAAACAGTCAGGGTATGACTGTACAGTAATAGGATAAGCGGTATGAGAAATCTACTGCGAAAATTGTCTTTTTGGACAAGATAGCTAGAATAAGCTATGAAACCACCCTAGAAAAATCAAGCACACTAAGTTGGATATCAAAGTCCTAATGACTTTCATAAATAAGAAGAAAATTTTTACAGTCCATTTTTACGCAGATAAATTTTGGACTGCAGTCAAGTATAACAGTACTGAATTATACTGTGTATTAGTGAACACAGTATTGGAAATATCTGTATTAGCAAGAAAATAGACTGTATTTTAAGGAAAAAGCCAAACAAGGCCTTATAATGACATCATCCAAGTTTGGAATTATGACATCATCCCATTTTTGAATTATGACATCATAAATGGTGGAACAAATCACACCTAGCCACCTAAGCACCATGGATGGCCGGCCACATGTAGGGGTGAAATTGTAAATATTTTGTCTTTTGGGGGCAAAAGTGTAATTTTGGAAAATATAATGATGTAAGCATGAGGTAAGCACATGATGTCATCAAGATGATGTCATCATGATGAGGTAAGCAAGACTTGGGCTCCAAGGCATGAAATGGCCGGCCAACACTTGTAGGGGTCAAAGTGCAAATATTTTTGCTTCAAGGACTAAAGTGCAATTTTGGAAAAGTAATTAAATCCAAATTCAAGGATTTTTTAGCAATTTTGAAAGTTCAAAATCAGCTATAAATAGGGGTGAAGGGGGGCGGATTTTGAGGGGAAAAATTGGGAAAACAAGCCAAACTATGGCAAAATTCTCCCATACTCATTTTCTCTCTAAAACCGACCCTAGGAAGAAAAAAAAATTGGTTGGCTGGATTTTTGGTAATGGCCAGACCTTGTGTGAGTGTGTGAGGCTCAATTTAATTGGCCAAAATTTTTGAAACCCCAATTGGAGGGGAGGCCGGTTGTGTGGAGCCAAGGAAAAAGGGAGAGAAAAGTTGGAATCAATCAAGCCAACCTCTTGGATTGATCTAGGTAAATCTCTAAAACCCTTAAGTTTTTCTATTGAGCTTGAAACTAGATACTCATGTGGTTGTTTTTCATGAGGAATGGCCGAAAATTGGAACCCATTTGGGGGAGGAGAATCGGCTGCAATGGCAGCCAAGGGGGAGTGAGGAAAAAGTTGGAATCCAAGTTTGTGAACCAACATCCAAGCTCTAGAGGTAAACCCTTGGCCCTAAACCTTTTTAATTTGAGCTTAAATTTGGGAAATTTAAGTGTATTTCCATGTTTGGGATGTAAGAGCATAAGCTCATTTTCTTATGCCATGCAATAAGTTTTGTGCTTGATTATGTGCTTGATTAGGGTACTAAGGTCTCAATTATGATTATGGTGCATGATTTGATAAGTATGCTTGCATGATTATTAAGATTGCATGCATGCACATAAGGTGTTTGTGATATGTCTCCAATATGCCTAAAAAGTTATAGGTCATGCATGTTTATGTTTGAGTTAGATTAGAAGCTTGATTGATGAATGGTGATGCAAATCAAATGTTTTACAAAACCTAGTTTGGTGCAAGAACACCCAAGGGTTTTGCCTTGCATGGATGAATGTTTTACGTTAGAAAGCGCTGCATGACTGATATTAGGCTCCCGCTGCGGGCGGTTGAGGTAGTGTGCGCGTAATAGGACGTAAAACGAACTTAAAACCGAAAACTACCAGTTCGGGTGCCAACTGGCCAGTTTCGGGAAAAGTGAAATTTGAGACCTTTAGAGGTCGAATTAGAGGAAACTTAAAACATGAAAGTTGTTCAGAAGGGTTTTTCCTAGGAGGCAACGTGGACAGTTTTCCAAAATAAGGCTCCAATGGCCTACATTTCTATAAAATCCGAGACTAGTCTGCCCAGACCTAGTCTACACGTCCAGCAAGTTCAAATGAAAACTGACAAGGATACATGTGGAACTGGATTTTTCGCAAAACATGAAAGTTTTAGGATTTTCTGAGAGCTAGAACTTTCGTGAAGATAAATTTTTCAAAATCAGAATGGATCTTTAAACTGACACGGTTTTATAAAGACTGTGCAGGGAACAGGAAATTCCTGCACAGGATTTTCTAAAAACAGTTCGGAAAAATTGTATCTTTCCCCAAAAACCACTGTTTTGACTAGGGAAACTGTTCCAAAGGCAGTTTCCAGTCCTAAATAATTTTACAAAAACCTATTTCAAAAATATGAATTTTATGAGTTAAGTAAAAGATTTTTTGAGGTTAATTTACCCAAGTTTCCAAAGAAATGGAAAATGGATTTTTAACCAAATTGGGTAAGCAAGATGATTATGGGTAATAACCAGAAGGATATCTGAGTTACTGGATGGGGTCCAAAGCCCAAGGTTGACTTAGGATAATTGAACTAAGTTTGGTTACCTCAAGGGTTACTCAAGGTAACCCAACAAGGTGTTAAGATTGGGTTTGGATCTAAACCCAAAAGATTATGGATAGATAACCAGGCATAGGCCAAGGTTAGGATGATAACCTAACCCTATTCATGTATGATTGGGATTAATACCCAAGGTTACCTTATGTAACCAAGTAAGTTATCATGAGTATAGGGGGGGACATATAACTAAGATTATGAATGGGTGTTGGTTAGGTTAGGTCACCAGCATCTTAAGGTTATAATTATGAAGCCTTATGCTATGTCCTTTGACATAACAGGAGATAGCCTGTTGTTGTGCCTCAGCTTGGAGTCGCACGAAATAGGACACAGCTAACCAAGTAAGTACAACTCCGCCTACAGCATAGGCCCTTTGTTGTTACTTGCCTAATGTGATGGTATGTTATGGCGTGTAATGTTATGTCATGTGATATTATGGTATGATATGTTATGGTATGTATGGCATGTCATGGTATGTTATGAATGAGGTTTTGTTATGTTACATGTTGTAATATTGTGACATCATGAAGCATGTTCACTAATGTTAAACCACCTGGTAAGAACAAGACAAGTAAGATGTTGTGTCGTACCGACTTGCCACAAAGGCGGGTTTAAATGGTATGGTTCATGGTTTAAGTTGGATTGGATGGCTACCTAAACTACTCCATGTTAAACTTTGTGTTTCATGATTTGAGTTAAAACGGACTGCCGCCTTCAACCATTCCATGGCTATGTACCACGGTACGAGCACACATGATAAGTAAAGGAATAGAACTAAGCTAAGTTATGAATCCATATTTAATTCATAAGAGGTCATAAATGGTTCATGCATAATGATATGTGTTTTGCATCGCGGATGTAACAGTTGTACTTGCTGAGCGAAAGCTCACGTCTTACGTCTATGCTGTAGGTAAGCAACCTGCCAGCAATCTCTGATGCAACACTGTGGAAGGCTGGTGCTGCGGACTGTGAAATGTGGGATGGACACTGCCACGGACTTTGAAAAAAATATACTCTATAAATTATGTTGTAATGAAAAAGGGTTTTCATATTTTCATGATGTTTTAAATATGAATGACAAAGTTTACGTATGTATGACAAGCAAGTTGCCTCATGTGGTACCGATCCGCATTAAGTCGGGTTGGTCTACCATTTGATTATGATGGCATTCAAGAAGGGTTTGAAAGTTCGGTACTCGAGTAAGTACCTATCAGTAAGTATCAGTTTGAGGATGAAGTTCAAGTTAAAAGTTTTAAAATAAAGTTTAAAAGAAAAAAAAAAAAAAAAAATTCTCCCAAATTTTCCGCAAGTTTAAGTTCAGTATGTAAGTAAGGTGACGACCCGGCGTGGGAAGTCGGGGCGTTACATATACAAGGTAATAATATATTCCTATATCATACACTTATATTATCCAAGCTAGATCCAACCAAAATTAACATTCCCATAATTAATTCTAGTTTTTATACTCTACCAACTGATGGCCAGTCAATCAACAGAGATTTAGCAATACAAGACACTTGAATAACCCGGATACAAATCACAAGGCAATTAAATCAACATCTCAACCTTCATTGCAACCTTGGTTCCATCAATAATCCTAGCTAGAGGATTTAGTTCATGTTCAAATCAGGGAAATTAAAAATATTAATCACAATGCACAGATTCATAGCTCCAAAGAAAATTAAAAGATCAAAAAGGATTAAAAGGAACTGAAAAATCTATAAGTCGTCAGTGCAAACAAGATCCCTTTTTCCCGCCAATGGTCCAAGGCCGTGCTGTTCTACTTCTTTTTTTTGATTCTCTAGCTCTCTCGTCTTTGTGTTTTTCCTCCCTTCTTTCCTCTATCAGCTTCCTTCCTAAAAACGTCTCTGCCTTTTCCTTATTTTCTTCCCAAAACCGGCTCTCCCTAGCTCAATGGTTAACTTTCCCTTTTATACCAGTACTAAAAAAGGTGCCCTAGTTGCACGTGCCCTTTTAATAGCTAATGTTGGTGGCCACCTTACAACTGTAGTGTTTAGACAAAATGGGCAAGTGAACTACTGCCAGCTGTAAAGCAAAACTTAGGTCTGTGGTTTTAAGTTAATTCTTCACTGCTGCAACATTACTGTGGCATTGATATAGCATTTCTGTAGTAATAAGATGCACTCCAGTTATCCGATTCCTTTTCTAATTCACTCTCATCCGTTATATATTTGGGTTTCCTGAATGGCCCAGCATAGAGTTAGTACACATATATATATATATGATATTTATTTATTTATATTCATATTTTTAGTTAAAAGATAAACACAAGTTTTTCCAAAGCTAGAGATTAATATTGAGTATATTACTAAAAATTTAGGTATTTTACCTCGAGATTTCAACAATTGTTAAACCAAGAACTGTGGTAATTATCTAATTCTCCCAAATCCTTCATTTGGAATTGGCTAGCCATCTAGTTCTTTACCTTTGATAGAGATTCTACATTACACTACAAGAATTTGAACTTTCAGCGATTAGACATTTCACGACTGCAAGAATTTTAACTTTTGTAGTACGAATATGGTTTATGTAGAAAAAAATATATATATATATGTCACGACCCGCCTAGTGCCGGCCGTGACCATACATACTTACTTATAATATATGAAAATTTGGGCAAAATTTTTTTTTATACAACTGATAAATATAACTTGACTTGGAAATTTGTTAATAATTACTTACATACATACAGGTACTTATACATAACTACTTATGGTAGTACTGAAATCTTGTACTCAAATACAACATATTTTGCGTAGCATAATTTAACAAAAAGAAACATAGCGATTCCCGTCCCACAGTGTCACAGCTTTGCATTGCCATGCTCCACCGCCTTGTATCATGAAGTACCGCAGGGTTGCTTACCTACGGCATAAACTTAAAATATGAGCTTTCGCTCAGCAAGCACAACTATTTATCCGCAAACATATCATGATATCATAATGCATGAACCATTTATGCTTTATTCCTGTTTTCATAAGTTAGCATAGTTTTTGGGCCCTTACATAACTTAACATGAATGTACGTACCGTGGCGCGCTGCCATGGAGTGGTTGGGGCGGCCAGCCCTGTCCAACTCAAACCATGAACCAAACCCGACCTGACGCGGGTCGATACGACATATAGCATTCTGCTTATATTGATGCTTAAAATCTTGTTCTTATCTTATTTCATACTTGAAATGTTGTTTCATGTTCATAACCAGTTTCTTGACTGTAACTGGGATTTCATACTTTACCAAATAGCTTATCTTTAGTGAGCATACTTCGTGATGCCATACTATCTGATTATTCATTATATGAACATACATACTATAAACATACATCATATACCTCTTAACATGAACTTGAGAGCATACATGCCATACATACATTCATTATTCCTTGAATACATACATGCCATTCATACTTTAAATATTCATCATATCTTAAAAACGTACATACATACATGTCATACATACTTCTTATTCACATAACATCATGAACTTGATATCATACAGGCCATAATGTTTTATCATACTTATATCATCATAGCTTGAAAACATACAACAAACAGTTTTCGTTTATGCTGTAGGCGGAGTCGTACTTACCGTTACTGCGCCTTGAATCAAAATTCTTCACTCAATCAGGCCGTTTTCCTGTTTTCAAGAAAAATCATAGGATGAGTATCATCCTATCATAATATCATAATGATTCTAATTGCTATTTACAAATCCTAAATTTCAACTCCTTTTTGAAATTTAGTAAGAATTCTAATATTTTGAAAACCGGGTTCAAAACCAATTCATAAAATTTAGTTCTTTTCTCACAAATTTGTTTCGAATTTGGAAAAGTTTTCTTCATGAAAGTTGTAGATCTTGAAGTCTCCTACAACTTTTGTTTTAACCTAAAACTTCAAATCTGTATTTAACATGCTTATTTTTTCCTTAGAAAATTTTTCGACCAAACTTACAACTCATAATTTGGTCTCGGGTTTTAGAAGAAACAAAGGTCTTAAAAGCCTTATTTTCAAAAACTGGCTGCGATGGCCCCTAGCATTTTCCCTCCTCTACAACTTTGCAGTTTTAACTTTTTTAATATTCGGCCTCTAAAGGCCTCTAAATGTTGTTTCAGGAAAACTGCTCAGATAGAGACTTAATCAAGCATAAAAACCCTAGTGCATGTATCTTACAAAATTAAACTCCTGTTTAACCATACTAATCATTCTCTTAAATTTCAAATGAAGAACTAGAGGATGACAATATTTACCTCAAGTTTCACTGATGAAATTCTTAAATTAGGGTAATTAAAATTTCCCTCACACTAAACCGAAAACTCTTTCACTAGTTTTCTTTTTCTTTCTTTTCTCTCTTTTCTTTGCTCGGCTTCTATGGCAGGATTGGGAGAAATTGTGCTGCTCAAGTTTGTGTGTGTGTGTTGGCTAACCAAATAATACAACAGCACCTTCACCTATTTATAGATGAAGCACAAAATCTTAAAATTACTTGCTAATCCCTAAGGTACAACAATTTGCTCTTTAGTCCATAGAAGAAACCAATTTGGTTTTGTCTTCTTGAAAGGTGGCCGGCCATTCTTGTGCTTCTCATGCCAAATAACCCAAGCTAGGGTGCTTACTCATGTGGCCTAGGAACCATGAGGTGTCCCTTCCTTGGTGTGGCCGGCCTTAGGTGGAGGTTATGCATGCCTTTGCTTGCCAACAAGCAAGGCTAGCAAGCTTACTAAGCAAGCCTATGAAGCATGAGGTGTCAAGGGCTAAAAGAGTTCAAGAAATCCATCTTTTGTAATTTATGCAATAGTCCTAAAGCCAAAATATTTTTCCTTTAGTCCTTATGTGTTGGCCGGCCATTCTTCACCCAAATTGCCAAGCAAGCTTAGCTAGAGTTGCTTGCTCATCAAAGCTAAATTTTGAGGTGGCATTCCCTTGGTTGGCCGGCCCTAGGGTGAGGTGTACAAGCCTTGGCTTACCAAGGGAGCTAGGCTAGGAAACCTAGAGTGTTGGTTCATCAAGGCTAGGCCAAGGGGTGTGTCAATGCCTTGGTTATCCATGTGAGCAAAGCTAGAGTGGCTTACTCACCCTAGCTAGTCCATGAGGTGTCATTCTCTAAGGATGGCCGGTCTTGGTGTTGGTTTAGCAAGGCCTTGGCTTGCCAAGTGAGCAAAGCTAGGTTTACTTACTCACCAAAGCTAGGCTATGAAGTGTCACTTCCTTGTGGTGGCCGGCCCTTGGGTGGTGGCTTAGGCAAAACATGAGCTTGCCAAGTGAGCAAGGCTAGGAATGTTACTCACCAAGGCTACACCATGATGTGTTGCTTCATTGTGGTGGCCGGCCTTTGGTGCCTAGGTGTGCAAGCCTTGGCTTGCCAAGGGTGCAAGGCTAGGGGTGTGACTTAGCCAAGCTAGAAGCATAGGGTGTCTCATCCTCATGTGCCCGGTTTTGAAGAAACCATGTGAGACAATTTGCTAATTGATCCATAACACAAAATCAACCAACTAAATTAAAGTGTTAATTCACTAAACTTAGGGTATGATTTGTAAACTTTTAATAACACTTAAAATCTTCTAATTTGCATAATATTTTTCAAAAACAAGATCCCTTGCTCAACAAGCCATGATGTGGCCGGTTCCTATGGTGACACATGGAACAATGTGATTGGTTCTAGCTAGAGTTTTCAAATACAATCTTAACTTGTCTTTCTTAATTTTCAACCAAACTAACTAAACTAAAAATGGGTCATTGACTCAATTGAACTAAGAAACTTTACTTAAAAAGTCCCTGATTCAAAAATTTACATAATTGCTGATAAGTCTACAATTTTCTTCAAAATTGCACATTGGCCCCTAAAGGCAAAATGTTTGCACTTTAGTCCCTATGACTTGGCCGGTTATGGTTAAGCCTTCAAACATAAAATTTTTACTAAATCCTTCCTTAGAAGAATTTTTAGCTTCAAAATCATGAACTTTTCTTAATTTGCAAATTGACCCCTAAACAAAAAATATTTGTATTTTGGTCCCTGTGAGGTGACCAATCATAGCAATGACACTTGTCATCAGAGGTGTCATCCTTAAAGGCCTTGTTTGGCTTAATCTCCTAAATGCAGTTCATAATAACATAATAACATAAATATTCATATACTATTTTCAACTGATAACAGTATAGTTAAACTGGACCATTGTCATAACTTATCTGAAATACGTATCAGATTTTCTTAAATTACTAACATAGAGTCATAAATCATAATTTTCCCTTTTTAAACAAAAGGATCATAAACCTACACAAATAATTCATTGAATCTTTTAGCAAAAGATTCAACAAATTCCTTAGAAAACATATCATACAGATTGCATAACCAAACTTTATTCTTAACAAAAGAAGTTATAAATTTACAAACAAGTCGGCTATTACAATATATATATATATATATTCTGTATTTTTGGAACCAAACATAAATAAGTATTAAGACTAAATTAAATAAGAATAAGTAAGCTAGTTAACGATCCGAAAAGTCGGGTCGTTACATGTTGTCTGTTTCATCATTATTATTAGTATCTTGGGAATTACAATAACCATTGGTTTTTTCAATGTCATGATTAAAAATCACAACACTTTGCATTTTCTTGAACGAATGTGAGAATCCTTTCCCAGAGCTTCTTTATTTTCTCCCGCCTCTTGTTCCAAATTGGTTGGCAAAATTTTTTTTTGGTAGTAGAAAGCTGTATTTGGCAACCAACTTCAAAGTTGTCAGCTGAATGTTGCTTTTCAGCCACAAAATATCTGATTTGGTAGTGGATTATTGTAAAATTTCATTTATATTATAAGCTTTTTATTGCACTTTTTTAATTTAGTGTTTTTTTGGTAAATTTTTTAATTTAGTTTTTAAGATATATGTATGAAAAAAACTTGAATTATGATATCAGTAGCAAAATAATATCATCTCTCTTAATTAATAATTAAAAAAATACTAATTCTATTTTTATAAATAACTATTTCAGTAGCATCATTGGCTACCAAACTTTGATGTCAAAAGATAATATCAATTTTTCATTAAATTTTTAAACTTACCGCCTCTAATTTTGTACCAAAATTTTTATTAAAAAAAATTTCTCAAGTATTTTCATTCTCACTCTCTCACTTTCCCCAATCTTGTCACGCCTACTCCCCCACCCATCATTCTCACTCTCTTACTCTTTCACTTTTCCCAATCTTGTCGCCCACTCCACCCTTACTCATCTCGTTGCCCCCGCTCTCCCCCCCCCCCCCCTCGCTTCTCTCCGCCCTCGCCTGAAGCCGTCACCCCACTCGCTTTCCTCCGCCCCTGCCTGAAGCTTACCACTTGCGACCTTGCTCAATGGGCGAGATCTAGGCCCACAGATTCGAATCCTTTCAATTTTAGACTGGATTTCTCTTCGTCTCAATCCCAATCATGTGTAAGATTATTTTCTTCATACCGGATTTCTTGTCTGTGTATTTCCATTATTTTTCTTTCTTATTTTCTTTTTCCTTCTGCTGAAAAAAAAAGATTTTATACTTTCAAACTTAACACTTTATATACACATAAACACAAATTAAACCTAATTAGTGCAATTTTAATTCATTCAACACATTGGTGATTTTTTCTCCAAAATAAACCCAATTAATTTTAGCCTTAGTCTAGTTTTGTTTGACGATAGGGAGTGGCCTTGGCCTGGTGTTTGTTTTTGTTTGATTTGCCTCAAATTTTTTGTCTTTAATCTTGGAAATGGGTTTCTCGCATAGGTTTTGTGAAGTTGATTTTGAAATAGACACCGGCTAAAGTTACAGTGCCAACGCCTTAACCAGTTTATTGTCTTTCCTCTGTCCACTGCTCTAGCTCTTCTCTGTAAATCTCATAATCTTTCTTTTGTTTGCTTATCAATGTTAAAGGAAGTTATCAATGATTCTAACAAATTTTTTTTTTGGGTCCTTTTTTGCAATCTATATTGTAGGGAGGAGAACTAAACTACACTTTGGGAGGTTTTCTATTTGAAAAGTGTGACTTTGATTGTCGTAGGAGGAGGAAGAGGAGCATATAGCCAGCTTGGTAATTCTCTCTTTAAAGATCAATTGTGTTTTTGTTTTTGTTGTTTTCTTATTTTTATGATCTTGTCATTGTAATGCTAGATCCAATTTATACTTTAAAAACATTTTAAAGCTATAATAAACTTATTCAATAATAGGGGTAAAAATGGACAAGAGTTAGATTTACATTTAGAATTGTCTTTTGAAGGAGTATAAGGATGGAGTGAAAAAGTTTATTGAACTAGCACGTAATCACCTAGATAAGGATGGGAAGTGCCGACGTCCTTGTAAGAAATGCTTGAATTTGAATTTCCACCACATAGATTTGGTGGA
Source organism: Ficus hirta (assembly GCA_038430175.1). Lineage (NCBI taxonomy): Eukaryota > Viridiplantae > Streptophyta > Magnoliopsida > Rosales > Moraceae > Ficus > Ficus hirta. The sequence goes on along the minus strand of CM076586.1, from coordinate 3,302,624 downwards.
GCGCCATTTACATAACAACGATTTTCGCATGAGTTACGTGAAGTAGACACAACACGGTAAAGACCAAGAAATTACTAGTCACAATGCACAAGATGATAGTACTAGTCACAATGTATGAGATGGAGAAATTGTAGATGAAGAAGAGACTGATGATTTTGGCAACGAAGACGAGATGATGAATGTGCTAAATGATGCATTTCCACACAACATATCACAATCAGTGGACGATGGTGCATATGGAAATGAAGGTAACGCTTATGAAGAAGAGACTCCGGATTTTGCTGATTTGTTTGTGGAAGCTAGGAAGGAGCTTTACTGTGGGTGCACAAAGTGCTATGCATTAACTTTTATAGTTAAGATGCTTCATATAAAAGTACTGAATAAATGGAGCAACAAATCTTTTGATATGTTATTGAAGTTAAATCGAGAGGTATTCCTAGAAGAGAGATTTCTCGATAGTTATTACAAGTCTAAATGAATGATGCGAAACCTAGGCCAAGGTTATAAAGTCATCCATGTGTGCAAGAATGACTGCATTATGTATTATAAAAAGAACAAGGATTTGAGAAGATGTCCCATGTGCGGTCATGAATGATATAAAAGTGGTGTTGTCCAAAGGAGAAACATTCCACACAAGAAGATGCATTACTTTCCACTCACTCCAAGATTGCAATGATTATTTATGTTGCAACACACTACATTTGATATGAGGTGGCAGAAAGACTAGCGTGTTGAGATAGAAGAATTCCTTCAACATCCTGCTAATGGAGAGGCATGGAAAGACTTTGACAAACAATTTCCAGACTTTGCAACAGAACCAAGAAATGAAAGATTGGGTCTTGCCACTAACGGTTTCAATCCGTTTAGAGGTATGTCGAATACGTATAGTATGTGGCTAGTTTTTCTAGTACCCTATAACTTGCCCTATTGGAGGTGCATGAAGCAAGAGTTTTTGATGATGTCTTTGTTAATATATAATCGAAGTGCTCCAAGGAAGGATATAGACATTTATTTGAGACCTTTAATTGACGAGTTTAAAGATTTATGGCCTTTCGGAGTGAGAACATATGATGCAGTGGAGAAGAAATATTTCAACTTGCGTGCAGCAGTAATATGGACAATTAATGATTTTTCGGCATGTGGGACATTGTCTAGCTATAGTATTGAAGGTTTCAGAAAAAAGAGTGCCTCCCAAATCATTATCCGGAGATGCTTTGCTACTCGAGCTAAACAAGGTATAGGTTCCAACACCGGGGAAACATCCTACTGTTATAGCAGTAGATAAACGGAAAAAAAAGGAAGAAGAGTACTCAAATGACACTAATTGGAAGCGAAAATGTATTTTTTAGGAGTTAGAGTATTGACCCAAGTTGAAGCTGCAACATAATCTTGATATGATGCATATAGGAAAGAACATATGCGAGAACTTGGTTGGTATTTTGTTGGGTATAGAAGGCAAGTCGAAGGACACCGATTCAAGATTTGAAGATACGTAAGGAATTACACTTGAAGGAAGCTGCGAATAAAAAGCCTTTAAAACCACCTAAAGGTTATACGTTGTCTCCAACGGAGTGGAAAGCTTTTTATACGTTTCTATAGTCAGTCAAATTTCTTGATGGATACGCTGCAAATATATCCCAAAATGTGAATGCTAAGGATGGAAAAATCACAGGATTGAAAAGTCACGATTGTCACATGCTGTTGCAAAGACTCTTGCCTGTGGGGTTAAGGCCCTACTTGAAAGATAAAGTGTTAAATCCTATTTCTGAGATATCTTTGTTCTTTCATCAACTTTATGAGAGGACATTGTCAATAAAGGACTTAAAAGCATTACAAGAAGGCATCGTGTACGGTTTGAGTAAGCTAGAGAGGATTTTTCCTTTGGCTTTCTTTGATATCATGATTCATCTAGTAGTGCACTTGCCTCTAGAGGCACAGTTAGGGGGACCAGTGCATGCAAGGTGGATGTACCATTTTGAAAGGTAAAATGATCTTCTATTTATTGGCATAAATCCTTTGTTAAAATTTCTAATAGGAAATTAAAAAGAAGTTGTATTGTAGGGCATTGGGGAATTTGAAGAAATATGTGAAAAATAAATCTCATCCTAAATGGTTGATTGCGGAGGGTTATATCATTAATGAGGCCTTGACATATTGTTCGATATTGTAATATCCAAAAATTTTCACAAACTCATGATTTTCTTGTATATAAGAAATCTAAAGTTTGTACTATGTGTTTATGTGCAATTGTATGGGAAATATACTGCGGAAACCGTCTTTACGGGCCAGATAGTATAATTAAGTTTTAAAACCACCATAAAAAAAATCAAGCACCTAAAATAGGATATTAAAGACCAAATGGCTTTAAATAAAAAGAAAAATTTTTATACAGTCCAACTATACACAGATAAATTTTGGACTGCAGTCAAGCAAAACAGTACTGAATTGTACTGTGTATTAGTGAACACAGTATTAGATTTATCTGTGTTAGCATAAAAATGGATTGCATATTGAAGAAAAAGCCAAACAAGGCCTTAGGATGACATCACCCACCTTTTTGATTTATGACATCATCTTATTTGGATTTATGACATCATAATTCCATGAACCAACCCTTTAAAGACAAGTGTCTTGTTCTAGAAACTTCTTGCTTGTTCTCCAAGGTGCATGGCCGGCCACCTATGCCCCCCATTGTGCAATTTTGTGTTTCTTCAAGGGCTTTTTAACAATTTTTAAGGAATTTCCATCACCTATAAATAGGTGAAGCCATTGTTCACAAAAATTAGAAAATCTAGCAAAACTATGCCAAATTTTTCTCTCAAAATCCGAACTTGAGAGGCCAAGAGAGAAGAGAGAAAAATCAAAACCCAAGAGGGGGAGAGCATAGGGGTTGGTCGGATTTCACCTAGAGCCAAGGAAAAAGTTTGAAAAAATATTGGAACCCATTCTAGGCCAAGTGGCCGGTTGTGGGGAGGAAGAAGAAAGGAAGAAAAAAATCCAAGCTTTTGGCCGGATTTTTAGAGCCTAGAGGTGGCCGGAGTTGGAACAAGGGTGGCGGCAAATTTTGGAACTCAACTAGCCAAGGTGGCCGGTTGTTGGTGGAGGCAAAGAGAAAGGAAAAGCCAAGCCAAATTCTTGACCTAAAGTGAGGTATAAATCCCTTAAACCCTAAGTTTTCATTCAAATTTCATTTGGAAAATTTAAATGTATTTTAAGCATGGTTTGTATGAGCATAAGCTCACTTTTAATTGCTGCCCTAGTTAGAAATTTTAGGGTTTGTGCTTGATTAATTAGGGTTTTGGTTTGGTAGTTTAATTATTGCATGCTAAGTGTTTGATATGTTGATTAGGTATTAAGGGTGGTTTGGTTTAATGGCTTTGAATGGTTATGTTTATGCTTGTTTGAATGGTTATGTTTATGCTTGTATGAATGTTAGGGTGCATGCTAGGTTGTTGGTTTCGATTATGGAATGGTAAGACAACCTAGAACCACGCAAACCTAGGCTAGGACAGTTCGGTTTTTGGTTTGCATGGGCGCGTTTGAGTAGCATGATTGTTAATGTGGGACGTTAGAAAACGCTGCATGTATGCTATCTAGGCTCCCGCGTGTTCGGTTGAGTTAGATTTGCGACAATAAGACGTAAAACGAATTTAAGAATGAAAACTGCCAGTTCGGGTACAAACTGGCCAATTTTCTGGAAAGTGAAATTTGAGGCCTTTAGAGGCCGAATTGGGAAAAACGTAAAACATGAAAGTTGTAGAGAAGAGATTTTCCTTAAGGACATTGTGGACAGTTTTTGAAAATAAGGCTCCAAAGGCCTTCATTTTTGTAAAAACCCGAGCCTGACCGTTCCCAGGATTTATACACGGCCAGGTGAGTTCAAACGGCAATATGAACATGTTAGAGTCCGAATTAAATTTTTCGTAAAACACGAAAAGCAGTGCTAAACTTGAGCTCAGTTCCCATCGTTCGCTGAAAATTTTTCCAAAAAGTAAAGCTGAAACAGCTATCGCGGTCTGAAATAATTGATAAAGGAATGCCATGTAGCTTAAGACATTGGATACATACAATTCCGCTAATTTTTCCAGAGAGTAAGTCACTAATTTAGCCAAACGGTCTATAATTACCCAGATGGCATCATAACCTTCACTGGATTTTGGCAATCCGATCACAAAATCTATAGTAATTTGTTCTCATTTCCACTCTTGAATTTCAATAGGTTACAATTTCCCAGCTGGTCGTTTGTATTCTACCTTAACTTTCTAACAGGTTAGGCATTTACTCACGAATTCAATCACGTCGTTCTTCATCTTGTTTCATCAAAAATGCTCATTCAAGTCCTTATATATCTTAGTCGCTCCGGGATGGATGGAGTATGGAGTGTCGTAGGCCTCAGATAAAATCTGCTTTTATAGTTCTTCATTGCTAGGCATACATAACCCACACTTAAAATGAAGAATACTCTCATCTGACACACCAAAATTAGTTTCTTTCCCTTCCACGACTTCTTTTCTTATCTTGACCAAACTAGGGTCGAGCTCTTGAGCTTCTTTGATTTTTTGATTTCACCAAGAATTGTTGGCTGGAGAGTTAATGAGGAAAGTTTTTTCGAAATAAGCTCAATTACAAGCTTGAAAACATCTTCCTGAAGCGGTTGTGGTAGTGCTTGAATTGATATGAGGGTAGCAGACGACTTCCAACTCAGTACATCAGCGAATTTATTGGCCTTTTCGGGATGATAAAGAATCTCATTTTAGGATTTTTCAAGAGCTAAAACTTTCATGAAGACAACTTTTTCAAATTCAAATTGGATTTTTAAACTGACACGGATTTCTAAAGACTGTGCCGGGAATAGGAAATTCCTGCACAGGATTTTCTAAAACAATGCAGAAAAACTATATTTTTGCACCAACACAAATATTTTGACTGTGAAAACTGTTCCAATGGCAGTTTTCAGCCTTTAATGATTTTTATAGAGTCACACTTTAAAAACCACGAGTTTTCAAGTTAAACAAAAGATTGTTGTCAAATTTTCCAAATTTGGAAATTAGTTTTTTTTAAAAGTCAAAGTATAGTAACAAGAGGTTGACGGATGATAACCGGGAAGGATACCCGAGTTACTAGGCTTGGTCCAAAGCCAAGTTTGACCATAAAATATTGACCATCTCAAGGGTTACCTCATGTAACCTAATGAGTTATCATGTGTATAATTGGGGGACATATAACTAAGATTGTGTATGAATGTTGGAAAAGTTACCAACATTTTATAGGATCCTTATCCTATGTTCTTTTTAATAGCAGGAAGTAACCTGCAGTTGAGATCTGGGTTGAAGCAACAAAACCAGAAACCTAGCATATCAGGCAAGTATCAAACCTCACCTACAGTATGAAAATAGTAAATACTATTTTCAAATATGCTATGTTAAGCTATGCTATTTACACTATATGTTTAAATATACATGCTATGTTGTGTTATGATATGCGATGATATGCTACGACATGTTACATGTTATGCCATGTTATATGAATGTCAAGTTAACAAAAATGCCATGTTTTCTAAAAATGTCATGGTTTCCAAAAATGCCACGTTTACAAATATGTCATGGTTTTAAAAATGCCATGTTTTCAAGAATACCATGTTATAGCAAGTGTTAAGTTTGATAGGACATAGTGACATCATAAGGCATGTTCACTAATGTTAAATCATATGGTAAGATAAATCAAGTAAGGTGTCGTACCAACCTCCCGTGATCGTGGAGGCCACATGATTCAGTTGTGACATTTACCTTCCGTGATCGTGAAGGGTCAAGTTATAATTCCCAGAACTGTTAGGGCCTTGTAAACCCTAGCTTTGTCTGGAGGCTGCGCGCTTTTGGTACGGACACTATGGGCCCACATGCTGAGACAAGATAATAAATTAAAGATTGAGTCTATAATGAAGCATAAGACATTCAATCAATCATAAACGGTTCATGCATAAGCTACATGATGATTGGCATATTTTAAGATGTTTGAATTATTTTGTGAGATTACGTTTATACTTGCTGGGCGAAAGCTCACTCTTATATTCATACTGTAGGTAAGAAGCCTGCAGTTTAAGTGGTGGGCTATGCGGACGATGCGGCGGGTGAAGGGCGGTGTGGGATACCACTACGCAAAATTTTCCGCAACTGCTTTTGAGTTAAAATAGATATATTTCAAAAGTAAATTATGTTGTGCAGTATGTATGAAATTTAAAGACTTGAGATTATACTTTCAGTATGGTATGTATGCATAACAAGTTTTTCTCTACTAAATAACTTATGTGAATATGTTTTAAAAATAAAAATAAAAATTTGTCTCAAATTTTCAAGTAAAGAACTAGTATGTATGGTGTCGACCTGGCTTGGGAAGTCGGGGCGTCACAGTTTGGTATCAGAGCGGTATCCTGCCAGCCTACTTCACTTCGCCTCACATCACTTCTGCAACGGCCCAAGTAAGTTATGTTATTTTCTTACAATTAGTTAAGATTTTATGTGCGTAGTAAGTATCTTTCTTCAACGGCCATGCTGGAAAATGTTGGACACTGGGATGACGATGGGTGGTGCCTTAGCTTGGTGGTGGCAACTAGGTGACGTACGGAGATGATGGGAAAGTTTTATATTTTCAAAAAAAAAAAATATTATGGTTATGAACTCCTGTTGTAAAGGAGATACGAACAAGAACATGATGAATTCAGATATGTTCATGTTATGCTTTTATATGGAATAAAGATTATGGTTCTATATAAAAGGCATGATTTCAAGAAGCTGAACTTATTTTCTTATTTTCCGTACAGAACCATGCCACCAAAGCGCAGAAGAGTACCGACCCAAGACATTGATCTTGCGGCCCAGCTGAATGAGCTAAGGCAAATGATGCTAGCCCAACAGCAAGAGATAGGGGGGCTTAGAGCTCAGTTAGCTCAGCAGCATCAGGGACCTCCTGATGCTAGAGTACCACCAGCACCTATGAATCAGCCTGCTGCACCGGAAATTCCTGATGTTGACCCGGTGATTCCAGAGAACCCCATAGCCCCTGAAATACCTGTTGCGCCTGTAGCTGTACCACCAGCACCTCTGGTTCGAACTCCAGAAGAACTTTATGACAGATTTCGGCGCATGAAGGCACCAGAATTCGAGGGGTCTACAAACCCAATTGAGGCCGACAACTGGTTGATTGACCTCCAGGTCGCCCTAAATTTCCTCAGACTTAATGATCAGGAGAGAGTCCTCTGTGCATCCTTTATGCTACGGAAAGATGCTCGCCTCTGGTGGGAAACAGTCCAAATCCGGCGAGATGTTACTGAGATGACTTGGGAAGACTTTGTAGAGGAATTTAAGGAGAAATACTTCAACACTGAGGTCATGGAGGCTCAACAAGACGAGTTTGACAGGTTCCGCCAAGGAAATCTATCGGTAGCCGAAGCCGTCAAAAAGTTTGAGCAGCTAGCACGTCTCTGCCCTCACCTCATCAGTTCCGAAAGGGATAAAGTAAGAAGAATGATGAGGATGTTTCGCCCGGAATTAGCAGTGGTAATTAGCAGTGGCCCCCATCCACCATTCACTGTTGCTGAATGTGTCAGCAGGGCAATTCGAGCTGAATACTGGGTAGGACAGAACAAGGAGCAACGGGCTAAGTATTTCCAGGAGAAAAGAGAAGAAAAGGCCCAAGCTAAGCAGAATCAGGTCAAGCAAGGCCAGACCTCACAACAGAAGGGCCAAGGGGGACCTTCGGGCCAAAACAACAACAACAGGCAGTACGGCAACAACCAGCAGAAGAGGAAGTGGAATGCAGGAGGACAGGGGAATCAACAAAATTTTCCTCAAAAGAAGAATACCCCTGATAACAACAGTTATCCCACTTGTCAGAAATGTGGGAGAAGGCACCCGGGAGATTGCCGTGCTGGAAACGGTCGCTGTTTTCTATGTGGTAAGGAAGGCCACTATGCTAGAAACTGCAATCTCAATCCGCAGAGTCTGCAAAACCAACAGAGAGGACAGGGATCTCAACTTCACGCTGCACAAATGAAGCTCGAGGGACCTGCAATCTCTCAAGGCAGGCTGGAAGCTCCGGAACCTCAAGGACGCATTTACGCCTATACAAAGGAAGATGTTCAAGCTGGACCTTCCACTGTGGTGACAGGTCAGCTTCCTTTTGCCCAACAAGATGCCTATGTGTTAATTGATTCTGCAGCTACGCATTCATTCACATCACCTATGTTCGCTAAGAAACTAGGTAGAGCAAGTGATAGAATCGGAAGAACATTTAGGACTGCATTACCCTCCGGGGAGATTCTGCTGTCTGATTATTGGATACGTCATGTTCCAATGATTATATGTGGTAGGGAAATGTATGTCAACCTGATCATCATTGACCTATACGACTACGATGTCATCCTGGGTATGGATTTCATGGGGAAGTACAACGCAGTGATCGACTGTCCACGACGTACTGTCACGTTCAAGCCAAGTGGAGGCGAGGAGTTTATTTTTAGAGGATCGACTCCAAAACAGCCGAAAATGTTCATTTCTGCGCTGAAAGCTAGAAAATTGTTGGCAGAAGGATGTATGGGATTTCTAGCCAACATGGTGGACAAGACGCAAGAGACCGAGAGCAGACCGGAAGAAGTACCGATAGTCCGGGAATTTATAGAGGTTTTTCCTGAAGAGTTGCCAGGACTACCACCAGAACGAGAAATCTCCTTCGAAATTGAGTTACTTCCTGGATCGGCACCAGTATCCAAGGCACCTTATAGGATGGCGCCTGCCGAACTTAAAGAACTGCAGATTCAGTTACAAGAGCTTCTGGATCGAGGATTCATTCGTCAAAGCTACTCGCCATGGGGAGCTCCAGTTTTGTTCGTTAAGAAGAAGGACGGCACTCTTAGGATGTGCATTGACTATCGGGAATTGAACAAGATAACCATCAAGAACAAGTATCCCTTGCCTCGGATCGACGATCTGTTTGATCAGCTGAGAGGAGCTTCAATTTTCTCGAAGATTGACCTACGATCCGGATATCACCAGCTTCGAATTAGGGTAGGAGACGTTCCTAAGACAGCCTTTCGTACGCGATATGGACACTACGAGTTCCTTGTTATGCCATTCGGACTGACAAATGCTCCAGCAGCCTTTATGGACCTGATGAATCGAGTATTCAAGGATTACTTGGATAAGTTTGTAATCGTCTTTATAGATGATATCTTGATTTATTCAAGATCAAAGGAGGAGCATGGGGAGCATTTAAGGATTGCTTTACGGATTTTAAAGCAAAACCAGCTCTACGCTAAATTCACAAAGTGTGAATTTTGGTTGGAAAAGGTCCATTTCTTAGGACATGTGGTCTCCAAGGACGGCATATCTGTAGATCCGGCTAAGATTGAAGCAGTAAGTGAATGGCCAGCTCCGAAAAACGTCACCGAAGTACGTAGTTTCCTCGGCTTGGCGGGCTACTACCGACGTTTCGTCGAAGGATTTGCTAAGATTGCAGCGCCGCTCACCGCACTTACACGGAAAGGAAAGAAGTATGAATGGACTGCAAAGTGTGAAGAGCACTTCCAAGAGCTGAAAAATAGGCTGACTCGCGCTCCGATTCTTACAATTCCGAATGTGGAGGAAGGAAACTTCGTGATATACAGCGATGCTTCCAAGATAGGATTGGGAGCCGTTCTCATGCAAAATGGAAAGGTGATCGCTTATGCTTCACGCCAGCTTAAGGATCATGAGAAGAACTATCCGACGCATGATTTGGAACTTGCGGCGGTAGTATTTGCGCTCAAAATCTGGAGACACTACCTTTACGGTATTAAGTGTGAGGTTTACACGGATCATCAGAGTTTGAAGTATATCTTCACACAAAAGGAGCTTAACATGAGGCAAAGAAGATGGCTCGAACTGGTGAAGGATTATGACATAGACATCCGTTACCATCCAGGGAAGGCTAATAAAGTAGCCGATGCCCTTAGTCGGAAGTCGTCTTCCTCGTTAATGTCCATACAGTCGTTGATCAAACCTCTTCAGAAGGAGTTAGTGGAAGCTGGAATAGAGCTTATCACGGGAAGTTTAGCTGCCCTAACCTTCCAACCTACCATTTTGGATAGCATGAAGGAGCGACAAGAAGGAGATGCCTCGCTGCTCAGAACAAGGAACGAGGTCTTGGAAGGAAAGGAGTCGGACTTCAATATATCAGATGAGGGCATACTCTATCGGAAAAATAGATTATGCATCCCTAATGAAGACAAGTTGAAGGAGCAAATCATGAAGGAGGCCCATGAGACTCCATATTCCGTCCACCCAGGAGCTACAAAGATGTACCAGGACCTGAAGGAAAGTTTTTGGTGGCCCAGAATGAAGAATGACGTTGCTACATTCGTCAGTAAATGCCTTACATGTCAAAGGGTAAAGGCAGAACACCAACGTCCAGGGGGAGAATTGCAGAAAATTTCCATCCCAGAATGGAAATGGGACCAAGTGACTATGGATTTTGTAGTTGGTCTACCCCGAACTTCCAGTGGCAATGATGCTATTTGGGTGATTGTGGATCGTTTGACGAAATCTGCACACTTTATCGCCATCAAGCTTAGCTTTTCAGTAGAGCAGCTGGCAGAACTATACGTTGCGCAGATTGTTCGCTACCATGGGATTCCAAAGGCAATCATTTCCGATCGTGATGGTCGTTTCACTTCTAAATTCTGGAGAAGTGTACATCAAGCCATGGGTACAAAGCTTACTTTTAGTACGGCTTTTCATCCTCAAACGGACGGACAATCCGAGAGGACCATTCAGACCTTAGAAGACATGTTGCGAGCATGTGTGATGGATTTCAAAGGAACTTGGGATAAGAAGCTTCCTTTGATTGAGTTCTCGTACAACAACAGTTTCCAAGCTTCAATTGGAATGGCTCCTTATGAAGCCCTATACGGGAGAAGATGTAGATCTCCAGTCCATTGGTACGAAACAAGAGAAAAGGAACTTGTGTCCACAGATTTTATTCGAAAAACCACTGAGGCTGTGAAACTTATACGCCGACGGATGGAAACTGCATTTAGTCGACAAAAGAGTTATGCCGACAAACACAGAAGGCCTCTAGAATTCCAAGTAGGAGACTTGGTTTTTCTCAAAGTTGCTCCATTCAAGGGAGTTATGAGATTCGGAAAGAAGGGGAAATTAAGTCCACGATACATAGGGCCATTCAAAATACTGGAAAGAATTGGTAACGTGGCCTATAGGTTGGCTTTGCCTCAGGAATTAGCATATGTACACAATGTATTTCATGTGTCGATGCTAAAGAAGTACATCTCGGATCCATCCCATGTATTGGACCACGAACCAATTGAGGTTTACAAGGATCTGACGTATGAGGAGAAACCGGTTCGAATCTTAGCACGAGAAGAAAAAGTGTTAAGGAACAAGGTCATACCTTTAGTTAAGGTCCTATGGAGAAATCATGAGATTGAGGAAGCAACGTGGGAACGCGAGGACGAGATGAAGAAAAGCTACCCCGAATTGTTCTGATTTTCGAGGACGAAAATTCTTTAAGGAGGGTAGATTGTAATATCCAAAAATTTTCACGAACTCATGATTTTCTTGTATATAAGAAATCTAAAGTTTGTACTATGTGTTTATGTGCAATTGTATGGGAAATATACTGCGGAAACCGTCTTTACGGGCCAGATAGTATAATTAAGTTTTAAAACCACCATAAAAAAAAATCAAGCACCTAAAATAGGATATTAAAGACCAAATGGCTTTAAATAAAAAGAAAAATTTTTATACAGTCCAACTATACACAGATAAATTTTGGACTGCAGTCAAGCAAAACAGTGCTGAATTGTACTGTGTATTAGTGAACACAGTATTAGATTTATCTGTGTTAGCATAAAAATGGATTGCATATTGAAGAAAAAGCCAAACAAGGCCTTAGGATGACATCACCCACCTTTTTGATTTATGACATCATCTTATTTGGATTTATGACATCATAATTCCATGAACCAACACTTTAAAGACAAGTGTCTTGTTCTAGAAACTTCTTGCTTGTTCTCCAAGGTGCATGGCCGGCCACCTATGCCCCCCATTGTGCAATTTTGTGTTTCTTCAAGGGCTTTTTAACAATTTTTAAGGAATTTCCATCACCTATAAATAGGTGAAGCCATTGTTCACAAAAATTAGAAAATCTAGCAAAACTATGCCAAATTTTTCTCTCAAAATCCGAACTTGAGAGGCCAAGAGAGAAGAGAGAAAAATCAAAACCCAAGAGGGGGAGAGCATAGGGGTTGGTCGGATTTCACCTAGAGCCAAGGAAAAAGTTTGAAAAAAAATTGGAACCCATTCTAGGCCAAGTGGCCGGTTGTGGGGAGGAAGAAGAAAGGAAGAAAAAAATCCAAGCTTTTGGCCGGATTTTTAGAGGCTAGAGGTGGCCGGAGTTAGAACAAGGGAGGCGGCAAATTTTGGAACTCAACTAGCCAAGATGGCCGGTTGTTGGTGGAGGCAAAGAGAAAGGAAAAGCCAAGCCAAATTCTTGACCTAAAGTGAGGTATAAATCCCTTAAACCCTAAGTTTTCATTTAAATTTCATTTGGAAAATTTAAATGTATTTTAAGCATGGTTTGTATGAGCATAAGCTCACTTTTAATTGCTGCCCTAGTTAGAAATTTTAGGGTTTGTGCTTGATTAATTAGGGTTTTGGTTTGGTAGTTTAATTATTGCATGCTAAGTGTTTGATATGTTGATTAGGTATTAAGGGTGGTTTGGTTTAATGGCTTTGAATGGTTATGTTTATGCTTGTTTGAGTGGTTATGTTTATGCTTGTATGAATGTTAGGGTGCATGCTAGGTTGTTGGTTTCGATTATGGAATGGTAAGACAACCTAGAACCATGCAAACCTAGGCTAGGACAGTTCGGTTTTTGGTTTGCATGGGCACATTTGAGTAGCATGATTGTTAATGTGGGACGTTAGAAAATGCTGCATGTATGCTATCTAGGCTCCCGCATGTTCGGTTGAGTTAGATTTGCGACAATAAGACGTAAAACGAATTTAAGAATGAAAACTGCCAGTTCGGGTACAAACTGGCCAGTTTTCTGGAAAGTGAAATTTGAGGCCTTTAGAGGCCGAATTGGGAAAAACGTAAAACATGAAAGTTGTAGAGAAGAGATTTTCCTTGAGGACAGTGCGGACAGTTTTTGAAAATAAGGCTCCAAAGGCCTTCGTTTTTGTAAAAACCCGAGCCTGACCGTGCCCAGGATTTATACACGGCCAGGTGAGTTCAAACGGCAATATGAACATGTTAGAGTCCGAATTAAATTTTTCGTAAAACACGAAAGTTTTAGGATTTTTCAAGAGCTAAAACTTTCATGAAGAAAACTTTTTCAAATTCAAATTGGATTTTTAAACTGACACGGGTTTCTAAAGACTGTGCCGGGAATAGGAAATTCCTGCACAGGATTTTCTAAACCAATGCAGAAAAACTATATTTTTGCACCAACACAAATATTTTGACTGTGAAAACTGTTCCAATGGCAGTTTTCAGCCTTTAATGATTTTTATAGAGTCACACTTTAAAAACCACGAGTTTTCAAGTTAAACAAAAGATTGTTGTCAAATTTTCCAAATTTGGAAATTAGTTTTTTTTTAAAAGTCAAAGTATAGTAACAAGAGGTTGACGGATGATAACCGGGAAGGATACCCGAGTTACTAGGCTTGGTCCAAAGCCAAGTTTGACCATAAAATATTGACCATCTCAAGGGTTACCTCATGTAACCTAATGAGTTATCATGTGTATAATTGGGGGACATATAACTAAGATTGTGTATGAATGTTGGAAAAGTTACCAACATTTTATAGGATCCTTATCCTATGTTCTTTTTAATAGCAGGAAGTAACCTGCAGTTGAGATCTGGGTTGAAGCAACAAAACCAGAAACCTAGCATATCAGGCAAGTATCAAACCTCACCTACAGTATGAAAATAGTAAATACTATTTTCAAATATGCTATGTTAAGCTATGCTATTTACACTATATGTTTAAATATACATGCTATGTTGTGTTATGATATGCGATGATATGCTACGACATGTTACATGTTATGCCATGTTATATGAATGTCATGTTAACAAAAATGTCATGTTTTCTAAAAATGTCATGGTTTCCAAAAATGCCACGTTTACAAATATGTCATGGTTTTAAAAATGCCATGTTTTCAAGAATACCATGTTATAGCAAGTGTTAAGTTTGATAGGACATAGTGACATCATAAGGCATGTTCACTAATGTTAAATCATATGGTAAGATAAATCAAGTAAGGTGTCGTACCAACCTCCCGTGATCGTGGAGGCCACATGATTCAGTTGTGACATTTACCTTCCGTGATCGTGAAGGGTCAAGTTATAATTCCCAGAACTGTTAGGGCCTTGCAAACCCTAGCTTTGTCTGGAGGCTGCGCGCTTTTGGTACGGACACTATGGGCCCACATGCTGAGACAAGATAATAAATTAAAGATTGAGTCTATAATGAAGCATAAGACATTCAATCAATCATAAACGGTTCATGCATAAGCTACATGATGATTGGCATATTTTAAGATGTTTGAATTATTTTGTGAGATTACGTTTATACTTGCTGGGCGAAAGCTCACTCTTATATTCATACTGTAGGTAAGAAGCCTGCAGTTTAAGTGGTGGGCTATGCGGACGATGCGGCGGGTGAAGGGCGGTGTGGGATACCACTACGCAAAATTTTCCGCAACTGCTTTTGAGTTAAAATAGATATATTTCAAAAGTAAATTATGTTGTGCAGTATGTATGAAATTTAAAGACTTGAGATTATACTTTCAGTATGGTATGTATGCATAACAAGTTTTTCTCTACTAAATAACTTATGTGAATATGTTTTAAAAATAAAAATAAAAATTTGTCTCAAATTTTCAAGTAAAGAACTAGTATGTATGGTGTCGACCTGGCTTGGGAAGTCGGGGCGTCACAGATATACCTACGTGGGATTGAAACCCGCTTTAATTGACCCGAATGCAATCCTGATTATGTTCATGGCCGATCATCATCATCTATTTCAGTGTATCGGCAACTAGCAAGACCGTTTGGGAGGAAAAAATCTGTTTTTTGACACAAAAGGAACGAGACAAAGTGCATTGGTATATCCTAAACAATTGTCCAGATATGCAACCATATATGGAGTATGTTATATGTACCTTAACTTTTCATCATATGTTTCATCTTTAGATAATTTTGTTGCTTAATTGCTGATCATTGATAGAGGACATGTTGCAATATTACAATCACAAGACATTCAAAATATTCCACTTGCACAAATAACCGAATTTCCTAAATGGTTTGGATATAAGGTAATTTGACATGTATTTCTTATATTTGGTGAACTTTGACCATATTCTAATACTTAAAGTATCTATGTTGTTGTAGATTAGAGCTAATGCATATGGAGTCAATGGTTTCAGTTGATTTATATGCCCATGCGAATGGACCTGATCTCAATATTCATTCCTAGCCAAGTTATATGCTGAATGGAGTGCGGTACCACTCTAGAATGCAAGATGAAAGACACACCACACAAAATTGTGGTGTTTGTATTGAGGCAGAATTATATGATGGTGATTATAGTGATTTTTTTGGTGTAATTGATGAAGTTTGGGAGGTTTCATACTTGTATTGGAATAAAGTGATTATGTTTAAGTGTTCATGGTTTGACAACAATGAGAAAAAGAAAAGAACAAAGAAAGAATTTAACTTCACCAGCATTAGAATTGATTCATTATGGTTTGAAGAAGAACCATACGCATTGGCAGATCAAGTCAAACAAGTATTTTATGTTGACGACGATACGAATGGTGAGGCATGGAAGGTGGTTCAAAAAGTTAATAATTATCACATATTGGAAAATGCATCCAAACAACAAGCAAACGATGATGGCGACGAAGAGGATGTTGACAATGATGCTTATCAAGAGGAGTTATCAAATGAAGTCAACATTTCATTTGACACCAGGAATGTTGAAGAAGCTCCTCTGAATCGTACTGATATTAGTCCAACATAAATAGATAACTTACATATTGACCTTTAGATTGATCCCAATGATCAAATCGTTTATGAGTTCAAGATTACGGACTTTGATAAGGAAATTGATCATCGTTCTGAGGAAACCAATGGCGACATTGATAGTGATAATAGTGAATGAGTAGTAAAATTATTTGCCTATATTATGTAAAATATGATATATTTTTTTTTGCTACTGAAATATTGCTTATTGTAATATATATTATGTATCTGCTTTTATAATTAAATGTTATCTTTTGCGTACTTATTTTTATTTCTATGATTTCAGGACACCTATTATGGCTGGTAAAATGCGTTTGTCATTCAGTTCCAGTACCAAGATAAGATCACATGACCAACAAACACAAGGCCAATAATCTCCAACAATAATAGTTTCATCCTCTTCGCCGGCATCTGAGAAAGAGCATGCCATTGAATCAACTCATCAAGAACAGCCACTTATCGAGAATCAAGTGACTAAAAATCAAAGTATGTTCAATTTAATTAAATCTTATTTATTATTTTCAATGATGTTCTAAATTAAAATTTTTCATTCTAAACAGAACAATCAAATGTTCGAGGAGGTACTCGAAGTGTGGGTGTTGAGAAGTTAGTGGCAAAAGATGAAAAACTAAGCATAAATTATAGAGAAACAGAGCTTCGTGTACATGGAACACATGCATCAAAGTTTGCTAATGCAGTTTCTATTGTACGCCATTATTGTCCACTTCATTACAGCGGTAAGGAAAGGCTCCAGATGATGCGAAAAAAGTATGCATTGAAAAATTGAAGGTATTTTGTTTCCTGAACTATTCGTGATAATTATTGTATTTTGGTTAACATATATATATATATATATATATCAAACTTAACCATTACTTTTATAGGAACATTTCGAAATGGATTTAGAAGACAAATCCCATTTGAATGACGTTATGGATAACACTTTTTTTGAGATATTCAAAAATTTTTGATACAAATGTCATGTCAAGTACGAAAATATTGTTGAGAAGGGGTTGAATCCATTAGACAACAATCCGTATCCTTACATGAAGGATGAAGATTGGAAGTGGATGTGCACATAATGCTTTGAATTTGAAACATGGAAGCTAAACTTTAATATTTATATGGAGTTTTAAATGAGTTTAATATGAGAAATGTATTTTCTGGAATGTGTATCTTTTTTACAGGTTATTAAATTTTAGGATGGTCCCAATTATAAGGGAGGTCTGTCAAAATTTTTGTAGGATATTAAGTTAATATATGTAAGTGAATTACTTGTCTTTTCATTCTCATTTTTAGAAAAAGTCAGTTGCTGGTGCATTGAATCATGAAAAGTCAGGTGCTTATATGGGTGGCTCAAAATCTCTAATTCAACATTTGAACAAATATCTAGTAAATACTTTACCTTAAGTAATGTTACGATTTGAATAATATATTTTTCTAAAATAAGAGACAATAAATGATGTTGTTAGTGATTAATGATTTGAATATAGAACACCCAATCAAGTTCAGATTCGACAAGATCGGGAAAGTATTTAGAAGTCTTTAAATTAACTCGTTGGAGTGAAAAGCATGGTTGGCAAAATGACCAAGCTGGGCGGATTATGTAAGATCAATCTTAATCTCTAGACTTCATCAACTATATTCTTTTTATTTATATATTTATAACACTTTGAATCTCGCAGCAGCGTATGATGGAAATAAGTAATAAAAGATTAAGCCAACTACCAAAGGGTTCGCAACTTAATTCTGATGATGAAGAAGATCAAGTGTTGATGAATGAAAGGTATGAAAAATATGGGTTTAAGCATGAAATAGGTCCTGTGATTAAAAAAGGCAATTAAGCAGCTCGAGGACC
This sequence comes from Ficus hirta, assembly GCA_038430175.1. Classification (NCBI taxonomy): domain Eukaryota; kingdom Viridiplantae; phylum Streptophyta; class Magnoliopsida; order Rosales; family Moraceae; genus Ficus; species Ficus hirta. Next base: position 3,284,682 of record CM076586.1, on the reverse strand, counting down.
TACACAATAATCATTGGTCGAGAACCTTAGAACCGAAGTTGCGGACAATTAATAGTGTGTGGCGACCCACCTTACGTAACTGCTACTTCATACTTAACCATATTTAAACTCAAACTTATTTTTCGTAAAACACCGAATATTGTCTTTTTTTAACTTAAATTTAAAACCTAACTTAACCTCATACTTATATGTATATACTTAATTAAGTATTGAGTTTGCAAACCATTTTAACACATTTTATAAATCATACTAATTATTAGATACCAGTACCATCAAATTATTTTAACATAATCCAACCATATTTTACAAACACATGGCGGTATCCAACCCAAATTTCACAGTCTGCTGCGCCATTCTCCACAGTCTTGTATCAAGAATTTCCGATAGGATGTTTACCTACAGTATAAACATAAGTTATGAGCTTTCACCTAGTAAGTACAACTTCCTTTTCCCGCAAAATGATTTTAGTAAAGAATGCATGAACTAATTTTGCTTTCTTAAGTTAGCTCAGTTTTTGGGCCCCTTACATAACATGAGTGTATGTACCGTGATGTGCATCTATGGAGTGGTTGGGGTGGCCAGTCCAATCCAACTCAAACTATGGACCAAACCCACCCTCGTGGCAGGTCGGTACGACACGAGAAAACTTGCTTGTCTTAATACTTGAAAACTTGTTCTTGATTTGATCATACTTGAAAACTTGAATCTTTAACATTCCTTACTTGAAAACTTGATCTTGTTCTTGTCATGTGATTTTATGATTTCTGACAGTTTTCTAGAATGCATGAACTAACTGCTCAGAAATCAGTTTCCAAGGTTTACGACGGTCCCAATAACCATCGTGTAATCACCCGAGAAAGGGGATTACATGACGGTTCGTCCCAGAACCGTCATGTAATCTCCCATCTCGGAGGATTACACGACGGTCCCTGGGGCCATCGTTTAATCCCCCCAGATGGGGGATTACACGATGGTCCCTGAGGCCGTCGTTTAATCCCCCAGATGGTGGATTACACTACGGTAATTAAAGAACCATCGTGTAATCATAGGATTACACGATGGTTTTTTGCCGAAACATCGTGTAATCGTCCAAAAATTTTGAAAATTTTCAAATTTCATTTTTCGAAATCCGCACGAAAACCCATTACTTAAGTACAATTTCCTCTTCATTTCTCTTCATTTATCCACGCGAATTTCTTCATTTCTCTTCACACTCTCTACATTTCTCAAGTACCCACATCCTTCACCAACCTGTAGCCACCTCTCTTTTAAAATCCAGTCAAGCCGCCGTTGCCGTCGTTGCCACCACCGCGTCCCTCTTGGTGTGGCCGTGCCTATTCTTCTTCAAAGAAAGCAAGGTGACTTCATATATAACACACATTTGCTCTTTTGTATTGTTGTTTGTCACTAAAGATCCATTTTTGAATATGAGTATTTTTGTTTTTAATGTTGCTCTTTGTAGATGAATGGTTTGTGAATGGTTTTGGCACTTTACACATGATTTTCCACCCACAACATGCTCGATGAAATGCCAAAATGAATTTTTCTTTTCGAAAAACATATAGAGTTTGATAAATATTCACAGCATAAATATAGCAAGATTACATGAAATCCCCTAGCATGAAAATACATAAACAATGCCTCAAAACGTCCTATGCCCATAGATACCGCGACGGGCGCCTTGCGCCCGTGGGGGGCGCCTGGCGCCGCTAGGGGCCTCCTGGCGACCGTTCGGGGCGCCTGGCGCCCGTTAGGGCCTCTTGGCACTAGTGGGGGGGCGCCGGGTACCTGGTGCCCGTGGGTGGTGCCTGGCGCCCTTGTGCGTGCATGTAGCCGTGCGGGCGCGCGCATAACTGTGACTTAGCCGTTTATACGTTCGTCAATGGTTTTTTGTTTTTTGTTGACAAATTCCAACAAAATAAGTTTGTGCACCTTTGCGCCATTTAAAAAAATTAATGTATTGTATGGTTAGTAGTTAAAGTTAACTAATTGATTCGATTATATTGGTCCGACATAATTGTTTTTTTTATTTTTTATTTTTTGGCAAGAAATATAGGTGAACGAATACAATGGAATATTCCAAAAAGGGATGAGCACGAAGGAAAAACCCGTTGGATTCCACTATCGATGGCAAGCGAAGGGCAACTATAATGAAACGCGTCCATATGGCAAGGAAAAGAGGTGAACGAATTGAAGTCACGTTTGACGAGAAAGGACAACCGGAAGGGAAGCACGGTGACGAATTAATGAGTTGGATTGGTGTGCTCGCTCGAGAGCACGTTCCAATATAGATACAAGATTGGAGATCTCGTGATTTAGACGGATTGAAAGAGATTATTTGGAAATAAACTGTTACTTCTTTCACCGTGGATGATTGCTTTCGGATGACTTGTTTAAAATCATGTGGTGAAGCTGCAAGGAATTTTCGGTATGATCTACACAAGACGTTTGTCGAGGAATTTGTAAGAGAAAAAAGTGTGTGGACACGGCCGCAAAAAGTTATTGACAACTACCCCAATATAGAAGAAGAGGATTGGGTGAAATTCGTTCAATATAGAACATCCTCACAATTCCAACAACTATATGATCGTGGAAGCGAAATAAGGACAAACAACGAATACTCATCAAAAGGAGGCCGAGACGGAAATAGGAAGCTCGACCAGGAAAAGGTATGTCAATAAATTTTGTCCGTACTAAATCGTATGCCATTTATAGAACATTATGTCCTCATTTATACTAACGATGTTAAATTACAGTTTAAGCAGACTAGGAAATGGAAAAGAAAAGATGGTTTGTGGCTAGAGCAACAGACAAGCGTAGATGGAGAGTTAAAAGATACAGCATGTAAAAAAGTTAGCGAGTTGATAGTAAGTTTACTAACTAACAATGAATTCTACATCACTACTATACGTACTTACAACCCTTTAGCTTAAATGAGTTCTGTTAATTATCTTGTAGATGGATTACAACACACAGGAGAGCCAAGGCACTTTCGAATCAGTTGGCACTAGTGATGTATTGTCGCAGGCATTATCTAGACCCAAACACAAAGGGCATGTCCGTGAGCAATCAAAGTTCGTGAAGCCGTCTCAGTACTTTAGCCCAAATCGAAGTTCTAGTAAAGACAATGAAGTACAATCAATGAGACGTGAAATAGAAGAATTAAAGGCGTTGGTGCGTGGTCTATGTGCGAACAAAGATGTGGAGCCGTCAGTTAATCCCAACAATGTGCCAACCATGGACCAACACAACAGCTTTAAGGCTAGTTGCTCTGCCCAAGAAAAACAACATGGAGTTTCTGATCCGCCAACCATGCCGGTCGACAGTCAGGAGTGTAAGATCTATATTTTTGATGAAGTGCAGGGTGGACAGTTGCTTGTTGCATTTGGAAGAGCATGGCTGGAGAGCCTTCCCACCGATATGGTGCATGGGATTCCACTGGGGGAAGGGAACGTGCGAGTGTCAATCAATGTGCCAAAATTAAAAAAATCACCATTACCTATACCGACGTATGAGGCAACCACTATGGAGGATGCTGTTAATGGGTTTGTTGCTTAGCCTAAAAGATTAGTTGAGCTCGACACGAGTATGAACAAGGCGTGTCGAGGGCCTAGTCATGTTCCTAACCCAGTAGCTGGCAGAAAAAAATGCCAAAAAAAGGTTGGAAATAAAACGATCGACTCTCGAACTGAGGTACAATAAGGTGCGTAAGAACAACAACCTTTGTTCGATCTTAATAACATGAACAGGGCAATGAGGCCTTTGGCTTATTATGCACATAGTTCCATGCGTCAAGATAATCAGATTGAGGTCCCAATACCATACACGATCATGACTTTTGAAATGCCTGTCTTTCTGAGCATTGAAGATATTTATGAGTTCATTAATTTACAAAAAATCAGTGCGAATTGTATATTAGTCTACATGAGGTACGATATTCTATCTCTGAAAAAAAAATTTATCTGGAAATTCTTCTATATGTCAGGTAGAGTAACAATTTTGATACGCTTATGCAAATATTTGGAGGAACTATGTAGGATTAACGGAAAAGCTGAGAAGTTTGTGTTTGTGTCTCCAAGCTTGATCTCACCAGTGAGAATATATATTGAAGATGCTGGCAGGAGAGAGCGAGCCGACAATCTTCTCAGCTTTTTGCGTGACGCACCAAAAAGACGGCTTTATCTTGTGCCACATAATAGAGGGAGACATTGGGTTTTGGGTGTCATTGACCCATGGGAGGACCTCGTCCTTTATTTTGATCCTCTTCGAGAGAAGAAACGAGACGATTTTACTGAGCTAATGAACATGTAAGTCAATTTTAATATGTTATTTTTTTTAATCTTAATTATATGCATCTTAGTTAATTAGTTTGAATTTTACCAATTTGCTAGGGCCCTATCAGATTGGAAGATCATTATGGCCGGAGAAGGGATTAGAAGGAGACGAGACTGTAAAACCAAAATCTCGAACCGTTCTTGTCCTCTCTAAGAGGGAAGTGTTGAATGTGGTTATTTTATTTTAGGTTTTATGAGGGACATAGTGTTGAATGGAATTGACGTACTTAAAAGTAAAGAATTTTTTACTTCTCAAGATTTGGATTTGATTAGGGACGAATGTGCTAGCCATGTAACGGAATTCATTAATTATGATATATAAACTTGTAATGTAATAATTGGTATGTATTTTTACTTTGATCAATGAAGTTAATATCTTGGATCGTGTATTGGATAACATACAGGTTAGGCCACCCGTGGGAAATCACCAAAAAACCCCAATTATTTTTTTTACATAGTTCATTACACGACGATTCTTGGTCTAACCGTCGTGTAATGAGCACATTACAGGACTGTTCACGCTACATTACACGACGGTTCTAGCGTGAACCGTCATGTAATGTGCTCATTATACCGTTATGTAGATACATTACATGACGATTCTAGGTTGAACCGTCGTGTAATGTCACTACAGTACTTGTTTCGACAATGGTATACCTTGTTTCGACGACGGTTTTAACCGTCGTGTAATATTGAGATATCATGACGGTAATATAACCATCGTGTTATCTTCCACGACACTGGATTACAAGACGGTTGGGTAACCGTCGTGTAAACTTTACACGATGGTAAAAAACTGTCGTGTAATCCACTATTTTTACTAGTGAAGCCACTTAATCTTTATTGCTCCAAATATTATTCATGATTATTCTAGAGTAATCCTAATCCTTATTCTCAATTCTGCATCCGTAATGACGGTCGGCCATAGTATAATTTCAATACTGCTTATTATACTGCAGTACCACCTAAATCATGTCATAAACTATCCTGGTCATTCATTGGCCAGAACAAAACCATAAATCATGATTCTGCCTTTTTCATCATAAGGTCTCATACTTGGTTTGATAAACTATCATTGAGTCTCACGATACTATAAGAACTCAAACATATTCTGATAATCAGATCATGAATTTCACATTGACATACATGGTTCAGACTTAGATTTCCTTTGTATCTAAGAAAATCACGAGTCCGTCAAAAAGTTTGGTTCTTACACAGCGAGTGATAGATATGGAGGGCAGGATGAAAAGACAAGACGAGATGATGAAAAGACAAGAGGAGGTGATGAAAAAACAAGACAAGGTAATCCGACAACTTCTTCAACAACTTAATCCACCTTCAGATCATCCGGGACTTTCTCTAAAAGGCAAAATGAACCGCCGCCGCCGCCGCCACTGTCAGCCCCTATGTCCTAAGATAGCTTTTGTTTCAATTATAGTTTACCTTTGTTTGATACCTATTATAGTTAAACATTTACTATAAATTGTTTAATGTGTTTAGAGATTTGGAGTCTCTTTAGTTAATATAACATATTTTCTTGCATTATCATTTTTTATGATTGTATATTTATAGATTGAAAAATATGTGATAATTCCCTACAGGCTGTAAATATTACTACTACCAAAAAATTTTGGTCGCTCAAACTTTCGGCTACCAAAATATTTGGTAGCTAAAAGCTTTACAAAATACGTTTTGCTAGTGGAATATTTCCTCTACCAAACTATGATTTTTTGCTACCAAATTTAAAGTAAGAACTTTTGCTACCAAACGGAATCCAGAACCAAATTATTGATAGCTAAAAATTTTGCAGATTCATTCCGCTATCAAATGAATTTAGGTGGCCCATTCATTCCGCTACTAAATTATGCTTTTCTGCTACCAAATTTTGGTAACTGAAAATAGTACCTTTTGCGACCAAATATAATATGGGACCAAATATTTGGTAGCAAAAGACTTCATTGTGGTCATTCAAAACTCATTACAATGACGGGTTTTGGCGACCAAAAATCTTCTGTGACCAAATTTTGGTCCCTAATATATAGTATCCCTGCCATGTTCTGCTACCAAATGTTGGTAGCGGAATCTACTTATTTGGTCGCATATTTTTTAGGGACCAAATCTACTTTTGGTCGCCAATACTTAATGCGACTAACTTATTGGGACCAAATGGCGACCAAAGTTTTTTGGTCATGGAAGGCAATGGCAACCAAAAAACAGACATTCTGCTATCAATTTTTTAGTAACAGAAGGTGAAAATTCTTGTAGATATCATTCCCAATGAGTAGAATGTTGTCCACATAAAGAACTAAGAAGACCACTTTATGCCCTTCTATCTGTTTATAGACACAAGGTCCATCCAGATTTTATTCAAAACAATAAGACTTAATGGCTTCGTTGAATCTGATGTTCCAAGATCTAGAAACTTGCTTAAGTCCATAAATAGACCTTTGCAGTGTGCAGACTTTCTGCTCTTGGCCTTTGACCACGAAACCCTCTGGTTGGACCATATGAATGGTCTCCTCAAGATGACCATTCAAGAACGCCATCTTGATATCTATTTGTCATATCTCATAATCATAATGTGCAGTAATGGACAAGATAATCCGAATGGATTTGAGCATGGCCACTGGAGAAAAAGTATGCTCATAGTCTACTCATTCTTTTTGGGTAAAACCCTTTGCCACCAGCTTAGCCTTGAAAGTCTCCACTTTCACATTGGCTCCTCTCTTTCTCTTATAGATCCATTTGCAATTAATAGGCTTAACGCCTTCTGGTAGATTTACGAGCTCCTAGACTGAATTGGAGTACATAGACTCCATTTCAAGTTTCATGGCTTCCTGCCATTTCTCTGGATCAACATCATCCATCGCCATCTTGTATGTCAATAGATCATCATCACTGCCATCAATGACTGCAACTTATGCTTCTCCATCTTCACGATAGTGGATGGGCAATCTTATTTTCCTAAAACTGCGTCGTGGTGGCGGTGATGTTTGATCTCACGTAATGGTCTCTACTCTTTGTCATTCAACAACTATTGTTGACGAGGGGCCGATCTTATCAACCAGCAACTCTTCCAGAACCACTTTACTTTTGGGTTTGAAATCTGCCATATAGTTGTGCCCGAGAAATGTAGCATTTGTCAACACATATACTTTGTTATCCTGAACGCTATAAAATAGACCTCATCCCATTCCTTTAGGGTAGCCTACAAACATGCATACATCCGAGCGAGGTTCCAACTTCCCAATCTTTCCCTTTAACACAAGTGCTGGGCACCCCCACATGCGGATGTGTCTCAAATTAGGTTTGTGACCATTCCACAACTTTAGGGGAGTCTTAGGGATTGACTTAGATGGAACTAAATTTAGATTATATACAGCTATTTGTAGTGCATATCCCTAAAATGAGGTAGGTAGAGAAGAATAGCTCAACATTGATCTCGTCATGTCAAGCAAAGTACGATTTCTTCTTTCGGCTACACTATTTTGTTGTGGTGTTCCAAGCGTCGTGAGCTACGACAATATTCCATTCTCAGTCAAGTGGTCCTTGAATTCATAATCCAGGTACTATCTTCCTCGATCCGATCGAAGAGTTTTGATTGATTTGCTGAGTTGCTTTTCAGGTTCAACACGAAATTCTTTGAACTCTTCAAAGGTCTCAGATTTTTTTTGAATCAGGTATGCATATCTGTATCTTGAATAATCATCAATAAATATGACAAGCCCCCTCTAGCTTTGACATTCAAAGGGCCACATACATCAATATGTATGATCTCTAGAGGTGCTTTTGCTCTTTCATCTTTAACTGAAAAAGGTGTTTTTGTCATTTTACCTTCTAGGCATGATTCACAAATTGGTAGAGTGCCAACTTTTAGCTCTCTCAAAGGACCATCCTTTGCTAGTCTTTCTATCTTATCTATATTAATGTGACCAAGTATTAAATGCCACAATTATGCTCTTTATTCATTTAGAGGTTAGTTCAGTGACTTTAAACATTTCAGTTTGAAGTAAGTTATTGGAAATTAGTTTAATAAAATATAGACTATTATTCACATAACTAGAACAAATATTCATACTATTCTTATAAATTAAAACGGAGTCAACTTCAAAAAAAACTGAAATAAATTGTTCAAGCAACTTTGAAACCGAAATCAAATTCTGTTTGAAATCCGGAATGAAATAAACATTGTCCAAAAAAAAATATTTATTATTAGCAAAGGACGATCATACTGTCCCTACTGTTGTTGCTAATACTCTTGCCCCACTGCCAACTCTCATCTTGAAAACTCCCTCTTCAAGATCCCTGGATGACTCAAGCATCTGCAAAGAAACACGAACATGGTTAGATGCCCCTGAATCAATAATTCAGCTTGAGAAATCATTCTCAACTATGCATGTTTCAATGACTAGTAAATCTGATTTACCTTATTTCTTCTTCTTTTTCAGCTCATCAAGCTACTTCTTACAGTTCCTTTTCCAATGGCCATCTTGATTGCAATAGAAACATTTTCCCTTAGGTTTAGGCGCAGCAGCCTTCCCCTTCTTCTTTTGAATCTTCTTTTTATTCTTTGAAGAAGAAGCCTTCCCCCAAACTACATTGGCTTCGGCAACATTTGCCTTGCCAACCTCATCATCTATAATGATCTCATAGGTCTGTAGCTCGTTCAGAAGTTCCATCAGATTATACATCTTATGGTTCATGATGTAGTTCGTCCTGAATTGGAGAAAAGTGGGAGATAGTGTCTCCAAGATCATGCCAACCTAAGTCTTTTCATCAATGTTTGCATCATTGATTTCAGCCTCATTAAAATGATGAATCATTTAGAGGGCGTGCTCACAAATTGAAGAACCATTCTTCATTTTGTTGTTCATAATGGCTTTCGCAGCTTCATGGCACGGCTTGCTCGGAGGGGCATCCAAACATGTTTTGTAAAGATTCCATAATCTCGCTAGCAGTCTCAAGGGCCTCGTGCTTAGCTCTCAGCACTTCATTCATTGCCGCTAAGAGGTAGCAGCGGGCCTTGTTGTTTGCAACAACCCAACGGTCGTACTGGTCTGAGACAGCCTTAGAGGCATTGATTGGAGGCACTAGTGGACAATCCTCTTTAAGGACAAAGTATTAGTTTTCATTTATTAGGAGAATATTCATGATGCTTTTTCCATTTAATAAAGTTTTCACCAGTTAAAACTTGAGAGATGAGAAGTGAGAAAATTGGGTTTGACATATTTGCTGAAAAATAATTAAGAACTATTTTTTAATAAATAATTGCATAAATATTGCAACAAAATTAAAGGCAAAGTAAATGTGATGCATGAATACACATGTTAAAATACACAAAAACATGTTTACTTTAAAAGCCTAAGGAATTTTAATCACCACAACTAAGTGCCGCCGTAGACTAGGTCAAATAATTGCTAATTAAAATGAGTCATTCTCAATTAATAAATATTACTCGAAATATCTCATATTTCTAATACTTATTAATTTCCTTCAACTTTTGGTGAAGAAAATAATTATCTCAATGAGTGCAACCCACCGTATAAGATTTTTTAGACTTAACTTAGAAATTGCCATAGTAGGGTAGGTCAATTCTAGAATACATCTTAAAATCCGATCTCATAGAAGACAACGTTGGTATTGTATTTAATAAGCACCTTCCATAGAGAGGACGAATTCAAAGCATTTCTAGGCACTACTTATAACTTACGGTGTTATACTAACGGTGGAGACCATGGGTTTTTATTGTCATATTACCCGCTCACACTCATTATATTGCAAAAGTATATTTAATTTATAAAACAACTCTTGTTTCATAAACCTTAGTAAATTTAAATACTTTAAATTCGTAAGCCTTTATAATTTTAAACAATTTAAAATTATAAATTTAATCTCATTAAATTTGTGACTATGCACATTAAATTAATTGCTAAAACAATTTTTGAAAAAATGAGAATGCGCAAAATGCATGACATACAAAATGGGTAGGCACTTCTCTATTTAAGATGACATGTAATATGCATAGCAATGTAATTATCATCCACATAATAAAAAACTTTCAAACGCAAACGAAATAGAAAATCTTGGCCAGATTTCATGGAAACCTAAAATCATAACACAAAATAAAAAAAATGAAATAATAAACTAAATTGGGTCTTCTTACAATTCTCCAACTACGGGTCTACTTGTAATCCTTTAACTCCTCTTTGTGAGTGGTGGTGGTCCTTCTTGAATTTTTAAAATTCAATAATAAAAAAAATAGATTTCAAAAATCTAAGGGGGTGTTTGGCCCATAAGTCCAAACTAAGATTTTCAAATTTTTTTTTGTCTTTTTCCTAAAAAGTTTTTGTCTTTTTCCTAAAAAGTTTTTTGTCTTTTCAGGTGGGTGTGCTCCAGGGCACTGCCCATGCACTAGTTGAATGGGCCTGCCCCATAGGCAGGCCTAGCCTGCTCTTGCCTCAGCCAATGCTGAGGCAGGCCTAGCCCATGGCTAGGTAGCCCAGGCCTCTGGGCTAGCTAGGGTCCCCAGAACCCTAGCTTGTTGTTATTGCAACTGCAGTCACGACTTGCTTAGTTTGGCACAGCCAACCCAGGCCGGCGTTCCCCGTCGGCCAGCAGCCATGGCCGACGATCGGCTATGGCTAACATGCAATGCTGCCAGCGTTGTCCATACGGTCTCTGGCCCCACAAATTTTTTTTTATAATAAAACAATTAAGAACTTTTCTTAAAAAAAAATAATGAAGAACAATTCTTCAACATTGAAAAAATACAACATAAATCCTATTTATAATTGATCTAATCAAAGGAAAATTTCACTATGATTCCTATTTACAGTTGATCTAATCAAAAGGAAAAATACAAACTAATTTCCATGAAACCGGAAAAATTTATGACCAATCCATTCGCACAAACATTTATCATCACGATTATAAATAGAAACATTCATCAGTATGCACAAGTACTTACCCAAAATCATTCAAATATTATCATATAATCACTCATTAAATTAATATAATGTATTACCAGCTCTGATACCAACTGTTGGTTTCGAAAATCGGTTTTACAAAAAATAGCGGAAATATGGTACGGATCAAATCACACATATAAAAAATTTTTCTCAAAAATTTTATCCGGCGATAATACTTATATTAATTTAATGAAAAATGAAGGAGGAAGAAGGTTTAAAAATTGACCGTTATCTGATTAAGTTGAAATTCTTGAACTCTTTCAAGAACCTTATTGAGAACTGCAAATCCTTCAAAAACGCCAATGATTCTTTCTCAGCGTTCTCCAAGTCACGATGAACAGGAAATGAGTGGGCATTTTCTGATTTTGGATTTGATCACATACTTGAATTTTGATTCACTTTATGTTCTCAACTCATAAGACAAAGTGAAGGAAAAGTGGAGGAGAAACTCTTTGGAAAAAAAAGGTACGTTTTTTTCCCCTCCTCTATCAAAAGAAATTAGTATTCACCTCTTTTTTAAGATATATCGTATGTACCCCTTTTTAATGTTACAGAGAAAATAACTAACACCATTTTTTTAATTTTAAATTAATTAATTAATTAATTATTCCACTCCTCAAATAGTGGAAAAAAAAAAAAAACAGGCCCACTACCTACCTAGAGTGGGCGTGTTTGATAGATATGGGAGAGAGAAAATCTATCTCCCATTATCCACTAATCAATTTCTTTTTTTTTTAAATTAAAAAATATTTTATTTTTAACTATTTAAAATAAAAACAACTGATCTTTTCTTTTTCACATGTGTTAAAATTCAAAATTTCACATACACTTTGTCTGTGGATATGATGTGAACTACTCTGTGGTACACAACTACGGTGTGGTCCTTATCATATTATATAATCTTTAATTTAAAACTATTTTAAATTTATTTTAAATAATCATATTATTTAAAATATAAATTAATCCAATTAATCTTGTTGCATGAATATTAATATAGAATTCTCAATTCCAAATTAATAAATTTAACTCAACATAAAATAATATTCACATGATTTAATGGAGCCGTTGAGAGGTACTATGGACATTATAATTTTAAGCTCTAATAATTTTAACAATTAATTAACACCTTAATTAAAATATCAAAATTATTAATTCCAAATTATTCCACTAAAAATTTAGAATTGCACTCTTAAAATTATAAAACTATTTATATTCAAAGGATTTGAATTGTCCAGTGATAGAGTCACTGCATATAAATCAATCTTCGATAAATGATTCATAATTAAAGTTAGGTATTTTCAGTTAATCTTTTTAATTATATCTTTATCCTTAAGTACTATTAATTCTGTAATGAATAATATATTGACTATCTAATCATAAATTAAGTACTCTTATTATTCAAGCCCCTAATCAATACTTATGGGAACTATTCATCTGACTTCATTACGAAGAAATAGATTTCATCTTGTATATTAATATTCCCAGCTATTTATTATATTATATTTCCAATATAACAATAATTTGACACTATTCATTTGTGTCATTACTCGGTATGTTAAAAAATCGAATACAATAAATAGGAGTCTATTAATTACTCAGAAGTAAGATCAATTCATATATGAACATCATTGATTAATTTTGAATGCTCTTTATAACAACGGAAATTATTAGAGAATAACAAATCGTGTTCCAGTCCTATATAATCAAATTATAAAAAATGCTTTCATTCCAATAATCTCATTATTAACAATCCGGATAAGATTATTTCATGCAGAAAGTAATGAAGCGCACTAGTAATTTTAAATTAAAGATCCAAACTTTAATTTTTAATTACGGACAGATTTAGATTATTTTACTTTAAATATTATCTTCCTGTATATAACACTTATATACAATATTTAAAGTCACATTTAAATAATGTAGGGTTTTTGATATTTATAAAGTATCTAAATATGCAAAAATAATATTGAAAAAATTTCTCAAATTAAATCAGCAAAATAATACATTTCATTTGTTTATGGGTACATATCCCAACAAAGGCCAATATAAAAATCTCACATTTTCTTCTGAAAGAGACAAGAACTTTATTACAGGAAAGAACTTTACTTGATACTCGTCATTGAACAAAGTCGCCATTTCAACAGCAGAATCAAGTTCGTCACAATCATAAAAACGTTGTTATAATTCATAAATCCAACAAAAAGGCGTTTGCATTCTTGTAGTTCTCAAGTAAATTGAGACGTATTCGATTAGCAAAACAATTCAGTCTACACAACTAATTTAGCGTCTCTATAACGAATACATAGAGGAAAAAAAGGAGTGGTAGAGCGAAGCTGTAGGTCAGAACCCCGAGAGGCCAGCGCCGTAGTACTGGTAGAGTGAAGCTGCAGCACTGCCTCGAGAAAAGGAGTCCGGGTACGAAGGTCAACTTCGCAGCGCTGAAGAGATGAAGCCGCAGCGCAGGGTGGAGTTTCTTAAAATATAAATACTCCGAATATATATATATATATATATATATATATATTTTGCAACTTTCCTGTTTTGTTCTAAAACTTATAAATAGAAGAGACTAGGATTTATTTAGGTGTTCTATTCTACGTTTTTGGAGAGTCATCATATCTTGGAAAACCTTGAGAAAGAAAAGCATCAACGAAATTCAAGAAGAAGAAGAAGAAGAAGAGCGTAGAGACCGGGAGATTGGCTTCAATAGGTTTTCCCTTAATTTTTTTCTTCTCTTTTAATTTTAGTTGTAATGACAATAATGTTGATACTCTTTTGGATTTTGATTTTTTACTTTTTTGAATTTTGATTTTTATTGCGATGATGAACTAAATTTTCCTATCTAGGTTTGCAATGCATCCCATACATGAAACTTGAATTTTAATTCCCCTTTTCTTGATCTATGATGATCATATTGAATTTTTATTGCTCTTGATTCACAATTAAAATTTGATTAAATTAATTAATGTGGGGGAGGATATATATATTCAAGTGAATTGTTTGGGAAAATTGTAAACCTAGAGCTTTTATTCCATTAGTGTTTCGTCTTGCAATTTTGATTCTTATGTTTATTTTAACTTTATTTTATTTTATACTACCTTTTGTCAATTGTTGATTGTTTGGATAAAATTAGAGTGAGACAATTTTTAGTAATTAGCAAAAGAAAAAAAATTTATTGATAGTTAATTCTCAAGGAACAATCTTTATTTATGATTATATTATTCATGATAGTTAATCTTTGTTTTTCAGCAAAAAAAAAAAAAAACTTGTTTGATTCGTGCGCTTGCGAAAATAGACAATACCTTGTCACAAATTGTACCCCAAATTTGGAATGTTAGTAAAATTTTCTTTTTTGTTAGTTTTGTTAACAAAATTAACATATTTCAATGCATTGGAATTGAGACCGAATAAAACGATATAAAATGATTATTCAAACAATAAAGATTTATAACAAAATTAAAGCACTAAAAGAATTAATTGTATTATTTTATCAGTAAAAGGAAAATCTTATTTGTTTGACAAATTGAAAGTGTATCATTTTTCGTAAAAAAATTGGGTTCTTTGATTTTTTTTTTTTTTTTGGGGGGGAAAAATATGCTCTATTTCTCTCTCTCTTGAGAATGAGGATGTGGGAGATTTCACACAGGACAGGTGAGGTGGGGGAGGGGGCAAAGAAAGAACATCGTGCACAGAGAGGGGAGGGAGAAGAAATGCCGTTGCGAAGGGGTTGGGGGAATGCTGCACGACGAGCTAAGGGTGGGAGGTGGTGATGCAGATATGGGTCGGAGATGAGATGTCGTCGAATAAAGAGACGAGTTTACAGGCATATTCCTTTTTTTTTTTTAAGACCGAGGAAGCTTTTTTTTTTTTTTTTTTTTTTTTTCAATTAGGAAGATAATTTAATAAAATATAACATTTGATTTTATAAAATTATCCATCAATATTTGTGTAACATGTATCGATTCTATTAACAAAATTAATGAAAGTGAAGAATTTGCCAATATTTCACGGTGGACAAGACCTAAAATTCATGGGACAAACGTGAAATTTGTCCTCAAATTCTATTACCTAAACTAACAGAAGAGGAAATTTTGCAAACATTTCAAATTTTAAAGAACAAATGTTACAAATTAATATTTGGGGTATTTTATGAAATGCTCAACATTAATACATTATAGGACAAATGTGAAATTGGTCCCTAATTTCCATTAACAAAACTATCAGAAGAGCAAAATTTGTAAAAAATTTAAAATTCAGGAAATAAATGTTACAAATTAAAATTTGAAGATATTTTATAATAAAACTCAAAATATATGGACAAATATGACATCTGTCTTTTTTCTTTGACTTAGTGCAATTTCTGTGAAAAATAATACATTGCTCTAAAATATTTTTTTTTAAGTGAATCTTAATCTTAACATTTATAAAAGAGTCAAAAATATTATTTATTCCTTCTGCCAAGTGTCAACTCATTGTTTTTTTTTTTTTTTTAACTTCTCTATTAAGCTTTTATCTTTTTTTTTTTTTCCTTTTTCTTCTCTCATTTGTATTCTTTAATTCTTTTTTGCTTTAATCTTTTTTTTTTATTTTATCTTTTTCGTTTCTCATCTATATATATATATATATATATATATATATATTCAATAATAAATTTATTTTTATCATCAACGTGGAAATGGGTTTTTTTTAGAGTTGAAATGTCAATGTGATTTTTCTAATCTGATTAAAAGGCTTCCATACAAGATTCTTTTAAAACTTCGTTACAAATTTTGGATTTTCTGTTTATTTTTTTTATTTTGTCGTTGTGTGTTATTTTATTCTTATTTTATTTTTAATTTGTGGGGGTTTGTTTTTGGAGTTTATTTATGGTTTTTAATTTGGTTAAAAAGGTTTCATCTAAACTTTTTTTGGAGTTTCGTTAGGAAGTTTTGGATTTTGTTTATTTTTACAGTTTTGTCATTCTGTACTTTTTTTTGTTTTTTGTTTTAATTTTTTCTTTAAACTCTTATATCTATTATTAATTTGGTTAAATAGGGTTTAGTCTTTATTTTTTTGAAAAATTTTCAGTGTTTTTTTTTTTCAAAGTTTCATACGTAGTTTCAAAAAAAAAAATTTCCTTGTTTTGTCAGTTTTCGATTTTTTTTTTTTTTAATTCTTATATCTTTTACACCAGCACGTGTTCAACTAGTTTTGGTTAAAAAGGAGAATTCTGATTATATCCTTGACTTTAATTCCCGCGATCCATAAAAAAAAATAAAAGAACTATAAAGAAGGAAAAAAAAAAAAAAAAAAAAAAGAAAAAAGAGAAAAAAGATAGAAAAAAAATTTCGCAAAACCGCAGAGAGATTGTGGGTGTCATCAGTCATCAGAGCCATGGCTTCTCCTTGTACTCCAGCAGACTCGAGCCATGGCGGCATGGACCAGATTAAAGGTGGTTTTTTTCGTAAAACAGTGAGCGACCTCTTTTCTATTCTCTTTTCTTATCTAGCTCTCTCTTTTTCTTCTAATATTCGTGTGTGTGTGTGTGTATAGAGAGAGAGAGAGAGAGAGAGAGAGAGAGAGAGAGAGTTTGAATTTTTGGGGGGTTTTTTGAAAGGTATGCTTGGGAGAATGGTGGTTGATCAAAACCAAAAACGAATTCCAAGGGAAGAGACTTGGCATCGCCGGCATAACTTGCAGAGAGTACACTCTGTTTTTCCCCTTTTCTTTCAATTTTGCTTTAGGGTTTCTTGTTTTAGTTGAAAATTTTATGGTTGAATTTTTTTTTTTAATTTTTAATATTTAATTTTTTGGGATTAAATAGGAAAAATGCAGCGTTGAGAGTGTTTTCGTCGGGGGCAATATCAAAAAGAATCGATGTCTTCACTCTTGAGACGTCCGATGATGTGGTTATTGTCATCCGAGGTTTCATCGACAAACAGAAAACCACCTACAATGGCTTTCCTTCCGAGGCATCTCCACTTTACTTTCTTTATTTATCTTTTTTACTTTTATTTTTTTTCTTTTATAAGTAAAACTCTACAAGGAACAAAAGTACATATAGCAATTTACAAAATAGAACAATACTAGTTCTCCTTTTTAAATTTTTTTTTTTTTTGTGTGCTAAATATGAAATTGACATTGACATTTGCATTGAAGATGGTCTAACGTGTCCTAATTAAAAAAATAATTTTTTGGGTTATTACAATTCGAAGTAAAATAATACCATAGGGAAATTTAAGGTTGGGACTTTACCATTCATTACAGCTATTTATAAACGTGTCGTGCCCCTACTTGTTCAGCTGTTATAGTGTTGTTCTCACACGTTAATTCAGTCCTAAATTTGATGTTATTTTTTATTTATTTTATTATTATTATTATTTTGTTTTCATACCATTTGGTTTTGGTGTTCATAAATATGCATTCTGCAACATAACTTAAACAGGTTTTCAAGGATTTTGTATTTGGATTTCCTTCAAACTGGGAAAAGTATGCCGAGGAATACTGTAGTGGTGAAGATTCTACAACTGGTAGTGTTCCTCACAAGTACTTTGCTCTGAAATTTTAGCTTTCATAAACGATGATAAGCAGTTACTAAAGAAAAAGAAAAAGAGGTCTGTTTAATTTGTAAATGAAAACTCCATAAACTTATTTATTTGCATAATCTGTTCTGCCTTTTTTCCCCCCTTGGCATGTGGAGCAGTTTCTCGGCGTGAAAATTCACCAAGTACTACACAATGTTCATCAGAAGTAACTCCGACTAAAAAAGGGCATGTCATTCATGAAGATAGAAAAGAAGTTGAAGTTTCAGAAGGTCCATCTCGCAAGGTGTCTGAGAATATCTCTATCCGTTCTTCACAAGTTTCCAACTTGAGTAGCCCGCATGCTGATGAGAAACGACACGAAATAAATGTTACACCGATTGGTTATAGGAGATGTAGTGAGGGATTGAGAAATTTTAAAGGCAATCCGAAAAACCCTGCATCTAGTTGTTCTTTGAAGGATGAAATGCATGGTAGTCCTACATCAGGAGAGATCCTTGTGACACTAGATGACGAGAAACTGAACAGTTCGTTAAGTGGAACCATTCTATCTGGGAAATCTCCAGTTCACTTGTCAGCTAAAATTATAAGCAATACGAAGGAGAAGCGAGTCATAGTTTGTGGGTTGGTGAGTCGAAACAATAATTCAACTCCTCTTTCAGTCTTTTCTGATCCTGAGGACGTTCTACTTCAAAATGAATTAGGGTCTTCCAAATCCAAACGAGGACGGAAATCTAAAAATGCGAATGCCAAAGGTATGATTCTGGCTGGGCTTCCAACTTGATTAGATAGATCTCATTGGATTAGCCTTGATTATTGAAAGTCAAACTCAAAGTATTGATTTTTGTAGCTGCAAAAGAAACTGATGCTAAAGAAGAAAGCACACATAGGAAGAAAACAGAGAGGAAAATTATCTATGAGAAACCAGTAAGTTGTCTTTTAGTTTTAAATTTCTGTCATGGTCTAATTATTACCTATTTTCTTTCATGCTACGTTATGATTTTGCTTAACTTTTAATCGACCACAAAATCATCCAGTCAGATTTGGAGGGGAAAGGACTGATAATTGTGTTGAACTTGCTGATCTGTATGACTGAATTTATTTAACATATAGACTGAATCCTGTTTATTATTTTATTCAGTGGATAGTGTTGCAAAGGAGAATACGAAGCCCTTTTTTTTCGATTTGATGATCAGGATAACTTTTAGCTGTGTTTATGAAATTTTATTTCAGGTCCCTTTTTTGCTGGGTGTAGATATCGATGTGTGACCTTTGATTTATGATTGTATCAAATAAAGGATGTGTGTTTCTAGAGCCTCTTGAGCTGCATGCCATCTATTTAAAGCTTGAATGCATTTCTGTTTAGGTACCTCTGCCATCTCCAGAAAAACGAGCAAAAACGTTTACAGTTTCTCCAGAATGTTCGGCTTATGGACGATCCAGATCTGGTCTCTCTCTCTCTCTCTCTCTCTCTCTCACACACACACACACGCACACTATACACACACACACACACATATATATAACTTGAAGTCGCTCTATTTCGGACAAGTTATGTATAATAACAAATCTCTATCTCTCTCCCTCTAGTGCCGTGTGGTATGTTATTTATGAGGAACAAGATTTTTATAATTGGGAATTTAAGATTATACCATCAGTCAGGATTATTCAGAATATTTTTAGTTTATCTCGTTATTGTGTTTAGTTTTTCTAATTATTAGGTTTATTTTGCTATGAATAAGCGTAGTGATTGTATTTCATTTCAGACTTAGTAAGCATGAATATTGAGTTTTCAGATTCCCTCTTCTGCAGTTCTCGTCTGGTCTCTTGAATCCTCTCTAGGAGACATTATGTCCTTGCTCTTTCTGTCTCTTTAACATCTAGTGGTTCTTTTTTTTTTCTCGAATTCTTATTTCTCTCACTTGGGTCTACATCAGTTATGTAAAGGATCTTTCCGGGATTGCCGGCAATAATTGAGTGCATCACTTATCTTCGTAAAGATATCGACATGAATATGAGTTTTCACGTTTCTCTTTCACTCTCACTTGTTTATTTTTTATTGGAATACGTTGCAGGGAGGCTACTGCTACCAACCATGGAGTTCTGGCGGAATCAAATTCCAGTTTATGATTCGGTTAGTTACCCTTTAGTGGTTTGCACTGTTGCTATTGCTTTCTCTTGGCTTATGTGTATGTTAGACATGCCCACATTGACTGTTACATGGAAACATTTCAGTAGACATACACATTTTTATTCATTAGTATAAGAAATTTCTCTAGAGCTGTGAAACGAACGCATCTAACATGTCTCGATGGGTGGTGTTGGATATATCCTTTTGTATTTGATTTTTAAGCTCATGCAAACTCAAAACTGACTTGCTTATTTATTTTTATTAATGTCTTTTTCCCTATTGGGGTGAAGATGAAAATTTTCTTTTTATTGCTTGAATCTGTTTCCAGGACCATGGTATTACTAGAATTCAAGGAGACCTGCCTGCATCGGCGAGAGGTTTGTATCTCTTATTGAACAGACAACTCATTCTTTTGGTTTGAATTAGAATGAACACAGTAATAATTTTTAGAAGCAAAAACAATGCTTAGAAAAATACTGAATGGAAGCCCGTTGGAAGGGGGCCGCAGCGTGTCAGGTTGATGCCGTAGCGTGCTATCCTTTTTAAGTTTGTGTAATTTGGTCTCATTTACATATGCAAACAAAACATCCGATGCTTGCTATCCGGGGCTCGCAACACTTGATCTTGCTTTGACATTTTGCTTTAAAGCTATTTTCTGTTCATGCTAGTGTTGAAATGCAATTTCATTCTAAGTCCTATATGATTCTTTTTTCCCCTTGTTTTTTTGCTAAAAAGAGGACTTCAAGTATATTTAGCTGCTTCTAATTGTTTGTCTCTATGGATAGGGAGTAGATCTGAGCTCCGAAAAAGCGAAATCAGTAAAGGTGAGTTGACTTCAAGGACATCTGTGGAATAATTGTTATTAATAATATAATCGTTTAAAATATTGTGTCTGCGTGTTTCATGTTAATGCAGTAGAAAATGAGAATGAAAAATTTCTTGGCAGATAACTAAGAAGCATGAATTAGATTTTTGAGGCAGTCATAAGTTTTAGATACTTAGAAAATGTTCACAATTTAGAGTAAACAATGGTAAAAGATAACTTGAAATCCATATAATTATCCATTTTGTTTATGAGTTGCTTAAATTTTTGTTTGCAGATGCTCTCTAAACATCAAAACTGAATGGATGGAGATGTATAAGTGACTTCTCGAGGACGGGGTTAATGTGTACTTACTTTTTTGTAGTCTGTCATCATAGTTTTGCCATGTAATGGTAGTTAATCTAACGTACAGTTAGGTACCTGTTTCGTTTTTGTATTGTGTATAGAAGACGGAAGGTTCATGTTTTTCTTGGATTAGAATTAAAAAATATTTGTTGGTAACTCAATTCACTTGCCACTTTAGTTCAACCTTTTTCACCTTTTAACTTGGTTTTGTCAAATTCTTTTTAGTTTTAGCTACTATAAGTTAGCCATTGTGAAGTCAATAGGTTTTAGGTTACTTACCTCATTTGTAACCTCGTAGGAACTATAGATATAGGAATACAAGATGAATCATTCCTCTTCATCGTGTATAATTAGAGACTCGTGGAACCGTAATTTACAGCCATAGATAAGCATCTAAACTGATATTCAGTTTTACTTTTGGATAAAATTGTAATAAATATAGATTATGTTTGTTTGGGGACATTCATGAATTTCGAGTTCAAATATAATCATTCAAATGAAAAACAGAGGTAGTGCAGGTTTGTCGGGTTAATGAATGGCGCTGCAAATTAGAAATTTGTTACCCAAGGAGCAGTTCTGCGACAGAATTTCTAAAGATCGGGTGGTTCGTGATTTTTCCGATAGAGTTTTCGCTCAAAAAGTGGTTTTAATGAGACCTTTCTCAATCTTTAATTAAGAAAAGTAGATTACCCGGTTTTATGTTTTTGCTTTTTGATTGTCTCCACGCGTCGTGTAATTTGTCGGGTTGTGTAATTTGTGGCTTTTTGTTCCGTAAATGCTCTTTAGCTTTCTAGTTTGTTTCTACTTATGGATATTATTGTATTTGTTTTCTGTGTCTACTAATAATATTCGAGTACGCTTTTAATGCATGATGAGGAAGGATTTTGGATGTCAATCTAGTTTGGAATGTTTGTCGCCCTTCCTCTGATGCTAAATTATCTCCTTTCATCATCCATGCGTGGTTAAGAGCATAATTTAGTAGTCTCAAATGAGATCGAGAAACTGAAGACAGTAGACTATATGCATCGTCTCTTTGGAATGTAAAGGACATTATTATTACTTGAAATATGTGTTTGTATTTTACTTGGTATTATATGATAATTATTCGTAATTATCAAATAGTCCTCGTTTGAAAGACTACCTTTGGTTTTTTGGCACATGGTATACAAATTATGTTACAAATAAGAGTCACGGCTCTTATGTCGATTAATCCAAGATAAGGATCGGTGTGACAGCACAAAATAAGCACATTATGAAGTAAGCATTGTCAAGTGTACAAATTAATAGATTCTGAATCTTTTCGATCGCGAAAGTTTTGCATGTAAAAAATAATTGACCAATATTTATTCATGTACGTACGTATCATATGGTTCTAATGATTTGATGTCGTTTATGCCCAAAAAAAAAAAGAAAAGGAATAAATAAATTAATGAAAATGCATCAGTCTTCATCGAGAAAGGCTGTCTAAAAGGGCCTCTTATCGAAACTTATGCTTAGAAAGTAATTATATTTTAGTTGTGTATTAATTTCGATGTCAATTTAAAAAAGGAAATTAGCATTAGAAAAATTTTAGATGGGTGAAAGAAAGGAATAATGGAGGCAATTTAAAGAGAAAATGACTAAGAAGTTTATATGAGAAAATTGAATTTAAGAAGGTAAGTAAAAAATGTTTTAAAAAACAATATTTTAATGATAAAGATAAAAAAATATGTTTTTCTAATAAATAATTAGACGTATGAAAATGCATATTTAAGTTAAAATGTGTGTCTTGGTCTTATAGCATATTTGAGAAAAATTATTTCAACATGACAATTAAGAAAAAGCATTTATGATGACCAAGATACATAACATAAGATTTAACAAGAAAATTAAAAAAAAAAAAAACAATATTATAAGTTTTTTTTTTTTGGAGAAAAAATTAAGAAAAGTTGGATAGAATAACCGTTTATTAAAAACAAAATATACTTTGAATATCCACATAGATAAAATAGCATTTTAGGTAATAATAAAAGAAATATGTAAGTGTTTTCTTTGCTATGAATCCCAAACAATAAAATTCTAAAGTTTGTCCTAAGAAATAAATTCTCAAATGAAATTCTTTATTTCTCAAAAAGTGCTCTAGTACAGTTACAAACTTACTCTCTCTAAGAATTCACGGAGCTCATCTCTCTAAAAGATCTCTTAGAATTCTCAGAAAAGTAAAAAACCCAATATCTAAGGATTCAACCCCTATTTATAGGCTTTGGAGAATCTTCTTTATCATAGTGTCAGCTCAGCTTTATCACTCTGAACGGTCAACTTTATTTCGTATCCTTTCAATCTGAGTCTATGCTGAATTATATTTTTCTTCAGATCTGATTCACTAATTAAAGTGATGTCGTTTCATGCCTTTTCCTTTGAGACGCATCGTTTCAATTTTTCAAATACGACATCATTTTGTATAACTGAATATTAACTCTCCTACATTAGCCCTCTTTTTTCTTATAGATTCGAAATACTCAAATCTCTTTCGAATTTATGAAAAAAAAAAACCTTTTCAAATTTCCTCTTATTCCCAACCTACTCTGTCTTCAATCTTTTTCTCTTCTATCTGATGGCCTCTGATAAATCAATTTCTTCTTATTTCGATGATATTCAACAATCTTGTACAATTCCTAAAGACATTGTTCTGTCTCCTATTCCTGATGATTCAAATATTTATACTGGTGAAAATAGTGAACCGGGAAGTGTCGTTTTTGCTTTAGACCACATTAGATCCTTCAAATTTCCTCTTCACCCATTTATACTCGAATTTCTTCAAATTACCAATATTTCTCGTTTTCAAATTGCTCCTTCTTCTTTCGTTAGTGGCGGCTTATGCTTATGCTAATGAAAATCAGGGTTATTTGTTCACCATTTCTGACATCTTTTCCTCATTTACTCTCAAGCATTTTGATTTCTACTTCTATAAACTTTCCCCTAAAATTGGTATCCCAATCATGTTTGCTGATTTTATGGTTTATAATGATCCTTCTTGGGATAAATACCCAATTTTAGTTAAAGGGAATTGGAAATCTAACCCCTCTTTCTCAGAATCCACCTGTTTCAATTCCTTTGATGATGACAAAGTTATGAAACTTTCTCACATACCTTTAGAACGTAGGAAGTACCTTCGTTCTATCACTAATTCTAGTAACCTCCATTTTGAGAAGTTATTCCCTTCTTCTGGCCACATTGCTAATACCAAACCTACTATAGTTAGACTTTATCGTCAAGCTCTGAAACTTGTCTCTGACGATCCGTGTTACGCTCGTCACAAAATTGGTAAATACAGACTGTTTATGTCCGAAGACGAACGTGCTGACGTTGAAGACATGAGCTTGCATACTGAATCAGATCATTCTGGTTCTTCTAGACAGAAACGTCGTCGTGAAAGTTCTCCCGTTCAACCTTATCCTGAAGGTCGTGATAACTTTGGCGGTCAAAGGGATTTCGTTGCTTGTCGTGGTGATAATGAAACTGAAACTTGGCAACCTCGTTTCCTTTGTCCTGACGGAGTGCCGATTTTGAATGGAGAAGTGTCCCGTAATCCCGCCATTGTCAGAGCTATCATGCGAGCCCTCGATACCCCTACAGAAGTTCATAGCCAACTTCAATATACCTATCAAGAATTAGAAAGTATGGGTAATGCCGCTGGTATCTTGTATAAGGAGGCTCATCATGGTGCTCTTCGATAACTTCAACCAACTATTCAAGAACAGGATAAATACAAAAATTTATGTGACAAGGTTTTCAAAGAACGAGATGAAGAGAGGAAAGAGAAAGAAAAAGCTTTAAGCAGATTAGAAGCTATTCAGTCTGATCTTCAAGCTAGCCCTCAAGTTCGGTCTGAAATAGACAAATAATCTACTCAGATTCCAGAATTAAACGATCAGCATCAGAGAGATATCAAGGAAATTTCTCATTTACAAAATCGAGTCAACAACAATTCTTTGTCTGACACTGAAAGATCTTCCTTTGAAAAGAGGATTTCTGCCCTTCAAGGTTAAGTTCTCAAGCTTCAGACTAAACTTCATGCTCAGGATCGACCTAATTCTTCAAACTCTGATCCATCCATTTCCTCTCTCATCAATTCTCTTTGTGACAAGAATAGCAGTCTGACTGACAAAAATAAGGCTCTAAGGGAACAAATTTTGGAATTCGAAGATTCTATTTGGAGAATGACTGATGAGAAAATCAAAGCCCTCAAAATTCTTCTGGTAAAGGTATCATCAAACTTTTAGATGATCCTCCTGAGGAGTCACCTCCTCAATCTGATCAATATGTCAGAGCGAATGCAGCTAATCTTTTGGAGGAAAATCGTAAGATGAAACAGAAATGCAGAGAGAAAATTCAAAACGCTAAATCATGTTTTCGCAACAAGTATTTGGAGCTGGCTCTCATCTAGGTTGCAATAGTTTTGAATTGAGTTGGGTTTCTGCTCTGAAAAATCCTTCTCAGAGGAGATTCAAAAGCAAAGCTGAGTTTTATGAGAGTCACGGATTTGATTTTGTAGAGAACAACTGTCGAGCTGTCAATAATAGAAAAGTCAATGATGATGACGTTGACTGTTTTGCTTTGACTTAAGTTTTGACTTTGAATTTTCTGATGGAGATTCTTCTGATCCGAATTCTCCCACTCCTCTGGATGTAGCCTTTTAAATTTTCCTATAATAATTGTATCTTGTAATTTTGTAGCTTAATGAAATATTATTGGATATTACTTTTTTCATTCTCATATTCTATTTTATTATTTTGTCTTTCAAATTTTCAAAAATTTCAAATTTCAGATTGTGCTTTCACAATAAACTATAATATATCTCTGAATCAAATTAATTACCGTTTAGTACCTTAGATCTCTATTTACACAAATAATTAATTAATTTGATTAAGGCACTTGAAATTTAAACTAAATATGCTTATTCTGTTAAACGTTGTCTAAGTCTGAATCATATTCTGTTAATGGTCATCATTCTTTATGTATATCTAGTCTGAATGTGAATTAGATCTAAATAATGGTCTTTATGTATTTTGAGTCGATAGCATGAATTTCTTCTTTATACCCTTTCATGTCGAGCTCATATCTCTTCGTTTCCCGTCATGATGTCAGTTAGTAATTATTCGAAACTTTCCCGTTTTTCGAGACAGTTTACTTTTCCAATTTCAAATTTCTCTATTTAAGTTCCTTTTTCCTCTTTATTTTGTATTTTCTCATTCTCTCTTCCTAATGAGCTTAAGACTTTTCCTTTCGATTCTTCCTTTAGTTAACAATTTCAATTCTTTCTCTCCCCTTTTACTTTGTCCATATCTTCCTCATCTTCATCCATTATCTTCCTCATCATGCCACCCAAGATTTCTTCTCTTCCAATCGAAGTTGTTCGACATCTTTGTTGAATTCCAGAAGACGTCCCCATTGATCATTTTGACACTGCTCTTTCACAAGCACAAACAGGCAATTAGATTGTTTCCTTTAAACAACTTTTATGCCTTCAATTTCCTCTCCATCCTCTTTTCAATCTATTTTTTATTGCTTTTCTTCAACTTTGTCCTAACTAATGTAACCCTAACACATTTCACATTCTGAGCGGTTTTTGTGCTCTAAATGTTGTCAAGTCTGAGTTACTGAAAGAAGCTCCCTTGGACTTAAATGATCTTTGGTCAATTTATTCTTTAGTTTGTACGAAGAAAGACAGAGGACATTTTCACCTTCCAGTTTGAAAGAATTCTAGTTTCGTCACCTTCTTCACCAATCTCCTTGACACCGAGAAAAATTGGGCAAAAAATCTCTTCATCATCAAGGGGAATTGGGGTTGGCATCCAAGGGTAGAATCATGTCCTCCTATCCCCCACGAAGAACATCCTCGAGGTAATTTTACTTTTTATTTTTAATCATGTTTTCATTTTCTCTTTTTGTCTTTTTTTTTTTTTTTAATCTGATTCTAAATGTATGAGACTGTTGATCTTTGTAGTTACTATCACTTTTCCTGTTTCCAACATTTATGAAGCAAGGATTGAAGTTCTGAAGAAGGTCACGCAATCCCAGCTCTGTGATATTCGAGCTGTTATCCACCCTGAATGTTTTACCATTCTCAGATTACTCCAACCGAGGAAATATTTAGATTTTTCTGCCAACATAGATCATGTCAACCTATTTAAACATTGGTTATCAACAACTTTCCCATCACTGCCTGACAAGTCCAAATCCTACTCTCCCTCCATTCTTCCTCAATCTTCACAACCTCAGCCTCCAAAGAACACTACTTCTACTTCCAGGTGTCCCAACTTCTGCATTATCAAGTCTACGGCTAACAAAAGTGAGTTTAGCTTTAGATTATTTACCTTTCCTTTTTTATGATTAAACTCCATTTTCTGACTTTACTAAGTTTGGTTTTGCAGACCTTGACGGCAAAAAGCACAAAAAACACCCTCAGTCTTCTATTTCAGATCCTCCTACTTCTTCTAAGGAAGAATCAGAACTAGGGAAGTTTTCCCACTTCCAATTTTCTGATCAGGTCCTAAATGACATCTTGGACCCAGCTGATGTCCATCCAGCTAAGAAGCCTCATTCTGATGAAGCTACTGGCCAATCTAAAGTTCCCAGCCTCAGTAATGATTCCTGCCACCTCAACTTTTGGAATTCAGTTTTCAACGACCATGGTGTCCACAACTCAAAATGCTATGCAAGATTCTACTGTTGAGCAAGATTATAGTATTTCTGAGGTTATTAATGTCCAAGTTTCAATTTCCACATCAAGTTCCTCAACTCAGACCTCTACTAAAGTATCCACTTCCAATCCTACTATTAGTTTACCCATTATTTCCCAACTTCCAGTTCTAACTTCTATAATTTTAAGTCCAGATTACCTTTTTGTCCCCCGACTTATACTCCACTTATCCTCCCTTCTGATCCTGAACTTCCAAATTCTAGGTCTAAATTGATCTCTCAATCCTCCACTCCAACCTCTTCTAGCTTTGAAGTCAACCCTTCAACAGTTCCTCCTTCAAACCCACCATTATTGGAGGATCTTCTTATTCAGAAATCACTGAAATCATCCCTTCAACAGAATGGGTTGATTCTATCTTCGAAAATAAAAATTTTTCTGGTTCTCCACACTACTATAAAAGTTAGAATAGACGATGGAGATTACACAACAGTTTTGTAAAACCGTCGTCTAAAATGGGTCAAAAACATGGAACGGAGCAAGTTAATTATCCGAAAACCGTTGTAAAATATTCAAATATGACGACGGTTTGAAATACCGTAGTGTAACTCTTTTATTACATGATAGTTTTCTTAAACCGTTATTGAAAGTCACTGATTACATGATGGTTTAAAAAAACTGTCGTTGAAAATCCTTGATTACACGACAGTTTTCTTAAACCGTTATAGAAAGTAGAGATTACATGATGGTTTCAATAAACCATCATTGAATATCCACTTTTAATGACAGTTTTCTTAAACTATTGTGTAATCTCTACTTTTCACAACGGTTTAAGAAAATCGTCATGTAATCTCCAATTAAAAACCCTTACCAGTCCTGATTTCATTTTGCAGAACAGTTCTGCAGCGGCAAGAAATAGTGCAGAGAACTGCAAAAACAAATCTTCTATTTCCGTTCAACGTCGTTACCACCGTCCACCATACAAACAATCTCTAATGTTCATTATTTAAGTGATTACTTACTCTTTTGAGTTATTTTGTATTTATTGTAGATATTTGAGTCATATAAAACTTTAGGGTTTTGTTTTTCTTTTTTGAAAGCTTGATTTGTTAAATTATGCCAAAAGCCTGATATGTATTATTGAATGTACTTGATTCTTACAAATGGATCGAAAATGGATGTGGGCTAATAGATTGACTAGAAAATATCAAGATGGTGTTGAAGAATTTTTGTCATTTACCAAAACTCACATGAAAAATGATAAGATTCGGTGTCCTTGTGTGGATTGTGGAAATCACAAGTCTCATTCAGTTGATGATGTTAGAAGACATTTGATTGCACGTGGGATTATTTGTGTGTACCAAACATGGTATTTACACGGTGAAATTTGTTTGAATCCAACATCGAAAAACAAAAGAAAAGAACTTATTATTGAGGAAGATGTAGGAGATAATTTGTTTGATATGATTAATGATTTGGAAGAACACTTTGTGCACCGTCCGGAGTTATTTGAAGCAATGATGAATGATGTCAAGATACCTTTGTATGACAGGTGCACTAAATATACGAAATTGTCTGCATTGGTCAAATTATGGAATATAAAGGCATCGGGAGGGTGGACAAATTGTAGTTTCATGACTCTTTTAGAATTTCTAAGAGAGGTTCTACCGGTTGATAATACAATACCGTCAAGTATGTATGAAGCTAAGAAGACGTTGAGCACTTTGGGAATGAAATATGAAAAAATACATGCATGTCCAAATCATTGCATCCTTTACCGAAATGGGTATGAGGATTTGGATGCATGTTCGGTTTGTAAAGAATCAAGATGGAAGGAGAGCAAGAAGCCAACGAATGGTAGCAAAGGAGTGCCGGCAAAAGTGTTATGGTATATTCCTTCAGCGCCATGTTTGCGGCGTTTATTCCATAATGCCGATCACGCCAAGAATTTGACTTGGCACCATGATAAACGTGTTGAAGATGGCATGCTTAGACATCCAGCTGATGCACCACAATGGAAGACTTTTGATGAAGATCATCCTAAATTTAGTACGGAACCACATAATCTACGTCTAGATTTATTAGTAGACGGAATAAACCCACATGGTAATATGAGTTGTAGGCTACAATCTCTAGTATGAAGCATGAAGCAGAAGTTCTTGATGTTCACTTTATTGATCTCTAGTACTCAAAAACCAGGGAATGACATTGATGTGTACTTGACACTGGTAATCAATGATCTAAAGAGCTTGTTGGACAAGGGAGAATCTGTAATAACCAACCTTTTTACGAATTTATGATTTTCTTTTTAGGGAATCAAAGTTTGTAATATGTTTGTATATGTGAAATGCTTGATCTGATTTATCAGAATATTATTGAGTTTTTGTAATGTTATAAGACTCAATAATAGCTTATTTATACGAGTATGAAGCCTTTTATTGAAAGAGGCGAAATTAGGGTTTATGATCCTACATCAGTCAACGTTTAATCAAAATGACCGAAAGTATGATTGAGACGGTGCTACAACAGTATAATAAGCAGTATGGAAATTATTCTGTGAAAAACCATCAATATGTATGAATAAGTAAGAATAAGGTATGAGACCACTATAGAAAAATCAAGTACAATATTTAGAGCAATAAGAACTAAGTAGTTTCAAGTCCTAAGAAAAATCGAAACGTAGTCCAGTTAAGTGTAGATAAATTTTAGACAGTAGTCTAATACAAAAAATACTATTTTAGTTGAAAACAGTGTTTGTAATATCTGTATTAGTATGAAATTTGGACTACATTAAGGAAGAGAGCCAAACAGAGCTTAAGGGTATGA
Organism: Ficus hirta; assembly: GCA_038430175.1. Classification (NCBI taxonomy): domain Eukaryota; kingdom Viridiplantae; phylum Streptophyta; class Magnoliopsida; order Rosales; family Moraceae; genus Ficus; species Ficus hirta. The sequence continues at coordinate 3,254,055 of CM076586.1, read as the reverse complement.
CACCTCATCCTATGATAAAAATGGATGAATATTGGAAAAATTACTAGGCCACTAAGCACCCCTAGATGGCCGGCCACCTTATGTGGTCAATGAGTAAATATTGTACTCTTAAGGACCTATATGCAAATGTGAAATAAGAGTTTTATTAAGAACTTGACATGTCATGCTTCTAGGTTTGATGACTAAGCACATTAGCCTTGCTTACTTGGCTAAGCTTTGTGCTTCAATAAGCATGCTCTTCCACATACCCTATATGGCCGGCCACTATATTGGTTCTATGAGCAAATATTTTACTCTTGAGGATTAATATGCAATTTAAAAAAAAAAAAAGAAAAGAAATTAACCTATTTTTGAAAGCTTGACAAGTGTACTTCTAGCTTTGGTGAGCAAACCCTTAGCCTTGCTTACTTGGCTAGCTAGAGCAAGCATAACCCTCCACATATGGCCGGCCACCACAAGGAATGGACATGTCATGCTTCTAGCCTTGATGAGTAAGCACCCTAGCCTTGCTTGCTTGGCTAAGTGTTAAGCTAGAGCAAGTATGATCTTCCACATGGCTTTAGATGGCCGGCCACCATATGGGACCTATGAGCAAAAATATTGTTCTTGAAAACTATTATGCAATTCTAGAAGTAAAACTTTCACCTATAAATAGGTGGGGTTAGTCCACCTTGTGGACATTTAGTGAGATCAAATTTGCAGCTTATATTTTAGTCTTTTTCCCTTAGGAGCCGAGCCAAAGAAAAGAAAAAGAGAGAGAGAGAGAGAGAGAGAGAGAGGGAGGTCGGATTTAGTGTGAGGAAGTGTGAAGAAAATTCTCAATCATAGTTTAGATCCACTCTCTTGGATCTTGAGGTAAACCTTTTCACCCTCTAGTTCTTCAATTAAATTTTTGGTTCAAGATTCAAGTGTATTTCTATGTGGGAATGTAAGAGCATAAGCTCATTTTTAAGTTTCATGCCCTAGCGTTTATAGTAAATGCTTGATTATGCTTGATTAGGGTTTAGTGATCTCTAATTAGGGTTTGATTCATGTTTATGATAAATTTATGTTAAAGACTATGTGATTATGTGTATGTTTATTACATGTTTGATTTATGTCCTCACAATATTCAAAGATGATGTTTTATGAATGAATATGGAATAAGTAAGGTATGTTGCATTTAGGGTTCTAGAAAACCCTAAAAACCCTAATTTGGTATAGATCACCATTTGGGTTGTTTGAAGGTTATTTGATTGAGTAATGAATTCATAAAGACATTATGTAACATGCTGCATGCTTATCATAGGCTCACGGTTTTAACCGTTTGAGGTAGTGTGCGCGTAATTTTACGTAAGAGCCAACCAAAACGAAAACTGCTAGTTTCGGATAAATACTGGACAGTAATCTGGAAACAGGATTTTGAGGCCCTTAGAGGCCGAATTTGAGAAAATTCAAAACTACAAAGTTGCAGAAAATAGAAAATTCTAAAGGATAACAAGGACAGTTTTTAAAAATAAGACTCCAAAGGCCTATGTTTTTATCAAAACCCGAGCCTGGTCAAAACAGGCAAGTGTTCATGGTCAGGCAGATTCAATAAGGAATATGGATAGGTTAAAAGTAGAACTAAGTTTTGAGATAAAAAGGAAAGTTGTAGCATCCTTCGAGTTCTACAACTTTTATGAAGAAAACTTTTTCAAATTCAAAACAGATTTTAAAGAGAAAACTGAATTCCCAAAACTGTGCAGGGTACAAAAAATTCCTGCACAGGATTTTCAAAACAGTGCATCAACAGGTTATTCCTGCACATGCAATGATAACCAAATTTATAGGACTGGTTTCAAAAACAATTTTCAGAACCTTACAGTTTTACTATTTCTGTTTAATTAATTACAGTTTTCTTAAAAATAGTTTAAAAAGGGGTTTAAGTTTTATTAAACTAGGGTTTGTGGAAAAATGAAATTAAGCTAAGTAATATGGTAAATTAACATAAGACAGATAGTAAATCAGAAAGGTTACCAAAGTTATTTAGAAACAAATATTATATATTGAGCTTTGAATTCAAGGTTTGTAACTAGGATTATTTATGGATGTCGGTTTAGATATCAACATTAAATGATATGATTTATAGTAAGATAAGATGATTCTTATCTTATGATTTTGTTTTTGGGAACAAGAAGATAACTTGTTATTGTGATATTGGCGGAACACAAAACTCGGGATTTAGCATAACCGGCAAGTACAACTCCGCCTACTGCATAAGTGAAAAATGTTTTTACCGCTTGTAGGTTTCCAAGCTCATGCATACATGTTGAAGTGCATATGATTTATGCTTTATTATTGTAGCATCATGATACATGCTCACTAATGATAAATTATTTGGTAAGAATAAGAACCCAGTTCAAGTAAGAAACTGTTTACAAGTATGTAATGTTTTTCAAGTATGAAATATTTTTCAAATATGTTTTAAAGTAAGAACAAGTTTTCAAGTATGATGACAAGCAAGTTTTCTCGTGTCGTACCGACCTGCATTAGGACGGGTTTGGTCCATGGTTTGAGTTAGACAGGGTTGGCCGCCCCAACCACTCCATGGCTGCGCGCCACAGTACGTACACTTATGTTATGTAAGGGCCCAAAAAATTATGTTAAGCTAAGAAAGTATAATGAAAGCATAAGTAATTCATGCATTACGTTATATGAAGTGTTTTGCGGATTAATAGTTGTACTTGCTGAGCAAAAGCTCATAACTTACATTTATGCTGTAGGTAAGCAATCTATAAGCAACATGTGATACAAGGCAGTGGAGCATGGCAGCGCGAAACTGTGAAACTATGAGCTGGGAACTGCTACGCATTTTGTTATATTGTTATTTACTTAAATATGTTGTATTTAAGTTTAATACTTTAGTATTGAAGTAAGCAAGGAAGTAAGTAAGTATATGTAAATATATGTAAGTATGTACTGAGACAGATTTCAGTTTCAAGTTGTTAATTTAAAAAAAAAAAATTTTGTCTCTATTTTTGCATGATAAGTTATGAAGTAAGTACGGTAACGGCCTACGTAAGGTGGGTGGTTACAGAGTTGGTATCAGAGCAAAGGGTTCCTGCCTTCCAGTTTCACAGTATGCCTGCCAGCGCCACAGTCATTGTAAATTAAGAATACTTTGTCAATGTATATTTATTATGTATGATCGTATGATATAGATCTAAGGATAATGGATGAAGATCGTGCTGCTACCTATGCATTTCATGGGATGCTACCTCTGATTTTTGACGGGACTAGACGAGCTGTATCATTGGCAGCTTAGCTTCATGATATGGAATCAATATTCTGAATATGTCACATTGCGGCACATCTCCAAGTCCCGTTTGCCAGCCGATGTCTAGCGGTGGATGCTCGATTTTGGTGGAGGACTATAGGAGAGCCGTCAATTCCAGGAGGATCGTGGGAAGATTTTCGTGCTCTAATTATTGCACGTTACGGCCCTTTACAGGATAAGGATACCACCATGCCCTACCGTGATCCAAAGATTTACAACGACATGAATTTTGGGAGATATCTCAGTTATGTTGCTGACTGGCATGCTTATCCGAATGAGTCAATGGGCCACTATTGTAGAAGATTTCAAAATGCCATGTTGCCTCACATTCTAGATTTAGGTAGCCCAGAATTGCGGGCATTGCAACTGCTTAGGGATGGATTACCTCCCGAAGTCAGGGAATTTATTCAGGCACCAATGGTGGGGATGACATTGGAAAACATGATAAATGATATTATGGAGGCCGAGTTAATAGCCCATATGATTCAGGCAGATGCCCTAGTGAATGACAACATACAGGTGCCAGTTAACGATGCCGGTATAGGGGAGCCACTCTTCCATGGAGGTCCGTTACTATCAGAGGACCCTATTACAGCAGTGCCACTTCAGGAGATTCCTCCACAAGAGGCTGAGGTTGGTGCAGATACTGAAAATATGGATCCTGCGGATTTTCCAAACAACCAAGAGCCCCCTGAAGATCCTCCCGTAATCAACATGAAGAGTGAAGATGAGGAAGACGTAGAGGAAGATATAGAAGACTTTGATGATGACCCGGACGAGAATTTATTCGGTGACGAGGATTGGGACGTATTCTCTGATGTGACGACCGAATAGATAGCTTAAACATAGGATTGACCTTTATACCTTTTTGACTTTAGTATTGTACATATATATGATGGTAAAGTGGTAGTCACTTCCATCTTAGTTTTGACCATGTAAGTATTATGTAACAAAATGATGTACTTTTGTATGATGTACAAAAGGACAAAGTTTAAGTATGAATATATACGATAAAGTTATGATACAATAAGATTTCTAATATGATACGATGATGTTAAGTTATGATATGATTAAGATATGATATGTTATGATATGATATGATATGATTAAGATATGATATGGTATGATAAAGATATGAATGGACGGAGAGATATTTGAAGTATAACAATATCTTTCTTGTAATTAAATAGGAGTTAGAAGATGGTTCGTACACGTATGCAAGCCAACCAAAATCTGCAAGAGCCTGATCTTGCGAATGTAGTGCCTACTTTACAACGACAGTTGTTAGAACAACAACAGGAGACAAATCAGCTTCGAGAACAGATAGCCCGATTAAACCAGATACCCCAAGATAACGAAATTCCACATCAAGACAACCCTGTACCCCCATCAGCACCTCAGGTACCAGAGGTTCGTCAAGGAGTTCCATGGAATTTCGAAGTTCCATTAGCACCTGCAGGAATACAAAGAAACCCACCCTTAGTTAGGGAGGACGTATTGTATGAGCGATTTAGGCGAATGAAGGCCCCTGAGTTTGAGGGATAGAACCTGATAGAAGCTGATAACTGGCTAATTGACATCCAAGTGATTTTGGATTTTATGGGGCTTACAAAACAAGAAAAGGTTCTCTGTGCTTCCTTTGCACTTAAGAAAGATGCATGACATTGGTGGATAACAGTTCAAATGCGCAGAGATGTCGCGACTATGAGTTGGCAAGATTTTGTAGCTGAGTTTAGAACGATGTACTACAATAGGGAAATCCTTCCGGCTCAACAAGATGAGTTCAATGCTCTGAAACAAGGATCGATGACGGTGTTGGAAGCTGTTAAGAAATTTGAACAGCTAGCCCGTCTATGCCCAGAACTTGTACCGAACGAAACAGAGAAAGTAAGGAGAATAATGAAGATATTTCGGACAGACATTGCCAAACAAGTTAGTGCTGGAAGTAGTCCTACAACCCTTGCTGACTGTATAAGTCGGGCTATGAAAGCGGAATACTGGATTAACCAGGGTAAGGAGGTGAGGGCTCTCAGATATTTAAAGCTAGAAAAGAAGAAAGAGTGGTAGTGAAACAGTCACAGCCCAGACCGAACTAGGAATCGTACTCAAGGGGCCACACCAGTAATTCTGGCCAAAATTCCAAACAGTCTGGAAAGAATAAAAGAAAAGGGAATGCTACTGGCCAGGGACAACAGAGAAACTACCCTCAAAAGAGAAGTAACCGTGGGAATGAGGGTAATAACAATGATTATCCAGTATGCGCTCAGTGTGGTAAGAAGCACCTGGGAGTGTGTAGATTGGGGACGAACGCTTGCTACCTTTGTGGCAAGAAAGGCCATTATGCGAGAAATTGTACCTCTAATAGCCAGAATTAGAACCATCTGTACCCAAATTGAAATGCAAGCCGATAGCTACATGCGGTGCAAGCAAAGATTAAAGGTCCTCCGATTGCACAAGGAAGACTAGAAGCTCCTGAACCCCAAGCCAGGATTTATACCTACACAAAGGGGGATGCTGAAGCTGGAACCTCTCATGTGGTAACAGGTCAGATTTCTATTGCCGCATATGATGCAATTGTCTTATTTGATTCTGGTGCCACCCATTCATTTGTATCGATGGAGTTTGCCCATAAATTAGAAAGGTGTCTAGATAACCTAGAACAACCCTTCAGAACCTCCCTTCCGTCAGGAAAAATTTTGTTGTCTGATTTTTGGATACGAAATGTTCCAGAGTCATTTGCGGTAGAGAATTATATGTAGACCCGATTGTGATTAAGCTCCAAGATTACGATGTTATTCTAGGAATGGGCTTTCTAGGTAAGTACAATGCTACGATTGATTGTCAAAAGCGTTGTGTTATGTTTAGTCTTTCCGGTGAAGAGGAATTCAACTTCCACGGCCAGTCTAAAAGCTCATCAACCTGACTAGTCTCGGCAATGAAGGCTTGGAAAATGTTGGCTAATGGATGTCAAGGATACTTAGCTAACATGGTGGACAAAGAACAATAAATGGAGTTAAAACCGGAAGATGTTCCCATTATCAAGGAATATGTGGATGTCTTTCCAAAAGACTTACCCGAACTTCCGCCGGAGCGGGAAATTTCTTTCGAGATAGAATTATTGCCTGGAGCTGCATTAATATCAAAAGCACCTTATTGTATGGCACCAGCCGAACTTAGGGAACTCTAAGTGCAGTTGCAAGAACTATTGGACATAGGATTCATTCGACAAAGCCATTCTCCGTGGGGAGCAACAGTATTATTTGTCAAGAAGAAGGATGGACCGTTGCAGATGTGCATCGACTATCGCAAGTTAAATAAGATTACGATTAAGAATAAGTATCCTCTTCCCAAAATTGATGATCTTTTTGATCAACTCAGGGAAGCAATAGTATTCTCGAAGATTGACTTGCGATCGAGATACCATCAACTCAGAATCAAGGAAGTGGATATCTCTAAGACGGCTTTTCGAACATGTTATGGGCATTATGAGTTTCTTGTCATGCCATTTGGATTAACTAATGCACCAGCCGCTTTTATGGATCTTATGAACCGAGTGTTCAAGGAGTACCTAGATAAGTTTGTTATCGTTTTCATCGATGATATTTTGATTTACTCAAAGTCCATGAAGGAATATGAGCAGCACCTCAGGATGATTTTGGAGACGTTAAGATGAAATCAACTCTATGCCAAGTTCACAAAATGTGAATTTTGGTTGGAAAAAGTGCACTTCTTGGGTCACGTGGTTTCAAAGGAAGGAATTTTCGTTGATTCTGCTAAAGTAGAGGCAGTTAGTACATGGCCAGTGCCCAAAAATGTTACGGAGATACGGAGCTTTCTTGGTTTAGCCGGATACTACTGACGTTTCGTTGAAGGATTCTCCAAAATTGCAGCACCACTTACAGCCCTTACTAAAAAGGGGAGAAAATATGAGTGGACGCAAAAATGTGAAGAAAACTTCCAAGAACTCAAGAGGAAGCTTACTAGTGTGCCGGTATTAATAATTCCTGTCGTTGACACAGGAAATTTCATCATCTATAGCGACGCTTCGAAAACTGGACTAGGGGCTGTCCTAATGCAAAAAGGAAAATTGGTCGCCTATGCCTCACGTCAACTGAAGGATCACGAACGGAACTATCCGACGTATGATTTAGAGCTCGCAGCAGTGGTTTTCGCCTTAATGATTTGGAGACACTACTTGTATGGGAATAGATGTGAGATTTATACCGATCATCAAAGTCTCAAATACATCTTCACCCAAAAAGAGCTCAATATGAGGCAACGTAGATGGCTTGAACTCGTGAAGGATTACGATTGCGAAATCCTTTACCATCCTAGAAAAGCAAATAAAGTAGCGGATGCTCTAAGCAGGAAGTCATCTGGTATGCTTATGTCCCTTGGAACGTTGTCCAAGCCACTTCAAAAGGAAATTTCTGATTTCAATTTGGAAATGATAACTGGGAAATTGGCTGTTCTGACTCTTCAGTCCAATCTCTTGGAATCCATTAAGCTTCATCAAGGAAAGGATTCCTTTCTGCTAAAGGCGCAACTTTTTGGTGGAAAGAATAAAGAATTTAAGGCCTCTACAAATGGGCTAATTCTTTTCAAAGGAAGGATTTGTGTCCCTAACTTTGAATTTCTTAATAAGCAAATCATGTCTGAAGTGCATGAAACGCCATACTTGGTACATCCCGGAGCTTCTAAGATGTACAAGGATCTCAGAGAAAATTTTTGGTGGCCAAACATGAAGACTGAAATTGCTGATTTTGTGTCAAAATGCCTAACTTATCAAAAAGTTAAGGCTGAACACCGACAACCTGGCGGAGATCTTCAGAAAATTGAGCTCCTAGAGTGGAAATGAGAATAAACTACTATGGATTTTGTAGTTGGATTACCCAGGACCGTAAGTGGAAATGACATGATTTGGGTGATTGTGGGTAGATTAACCAAATCAGCCCACTTCATTGACATTAAAGCAACCTTTTCAGTCGAGAAACTGGCTGAAATTTACGTATCCCAGATCGTTAGGCTGCATGGAGTGCCAAAATCTATCATTTCAGATCGGGATGGGCGTTTCACCTCTCGATTCTGGAAGAGTATTCACACGGCTATGGGATCGAAATTGAAATTCAGTACAGCTTTTCACCCTCAGACTGATGGACAATCGGAACGCACTATCCAAACACTAGAAGATATGTTGAGGTCATGTGTTTTGGATTTCAAAGGAAGCTGGGATCAGAAGCTATCTTTGATCGAATTTTTGTATAATAACAGTTATCACACCTTAATTGGTATGGCTCCATTTGAAGCATTATATGGAAGAAAATGTTGATCTCCCATTCATTGGCAAGAAGTTGGACAGAAGCAACTTCAAACTACAGATTTCATCAGAAAAACCTTAGAGGATATTAAGTTAATCAAACAAATACTCGACGTAGCTTTCAGTCAACAGAAAAGTTATGCTGATAAACGTCGAAGACCTCTAGAATTCCAAGTTGGAGATTCTATTTTCCTTAAGATTGCTCCTATGAAGGGAATTATGAGGTTTGGTAAAAAGGGAAAGCTTAGTTCAAGATACACAAGACCATTTGAAATCCTTGAATGGATTGGAAAAGTTGCCTACAAGCTTGCCTTGCCGCCAGCGTTAGCTTCTGTGCATGACGTTTTCCATGTTTCGATGTTGAAAATGTATGTACCTGACCCTTCCCATATGGTAAGTCAAGAACCAATTGAAGTACAAACGGATTTGACATATGAAGAAAAGCCAATCTGGATACTGGATCGGTAAGAAAAGGTCTTTAGAAACAAAACCATTCCGATGGGTAAAGTGTTATGGCGGAATCATAATGTTGAAAAAGTAACGTGGGAACTAGAATAGGAAATAAGAAAGAATTATCCCAACTCGTTGTAATTTTCGGGGACAAAAATTTTTTTTAAGGAGGGTAGATTGTAATAACCAACCTTTTTACTAATTTATGATTTTCTTTTTAGGGAATCAAAGTTTATAATATGTATGTTTATGTGAAATGCTTGATCTGATTTATCAGAATATTATTGAGTTTTTGTAATGTTATAAGACTCAATAATAGCTTATTTATACGAGTATGAAGCCTTTTATTGAAAGAGGCGAAATTATGATTTATGATCCTATATCGGTCAACGTTTAATCAAAATGACCGAAAGTATGATTAAGACGGTGCTACAACAGTATAATAAGCAGTATGGAAATTATACTGCGAAAAACCGTCAATATGTATGAATAAGTAAGAATAAGGTATGAGACCACTATAGAAAAATCAAGCACAATATTTAGAGCAATAAGAACTAAGTAGTTTCAAGTCCTAAGAAAAATCGAAACGTAGTCCAGTTAAGTGTAGATAAATTTTAGACAGTAGTCTAATATAAAAAATACTATATTAGTTGAAAACAGTGTTTGTAATATCTGTATTAGTATGAAATTTGGACTGCATTAAGAAAGAGAGCCAAACAGAGCTTAAGGGTATGGCACCTCATCCTATGATAAAAATGGATGAATATAGGAAAAATTACTTGGCCACTAAGCACCCCTAGATGGCCGGCCACCTTATGTGGTCAATGAGTAAATATTGTACTCTTAAGGACCTATATGCAAATGTGAAATAAGAGTTTTATTAAGAACTTGACATGTCATGCTTCTAGGTTTGATGACTAAGCACATTAGCCTTGCTTACTTGGCTAAGCTTTGTGCTTCAATAAGCATGCTCTTCCACATACCCTATATGGCCGGCCACTATATTGGTTCTATGAGCAAATATTTTACTCTTGAGGATTAATATGCAATTTAAAAAAAAAAGAAAAGAAATTATCCTATTTTTGAAAGCTTGACAAGTGTACTTCTAGCTTTGGTGAGCAAGCCCTTAGCCTTGCTTACTTGGCTAGCTAGAGCAAGCATAATCCTCCACATATGGCCGGCCACCACAAGGAATGGACATGTCATGCTTCGAGCCTTGATGAACAAGCACCCTAGCCTTGCTTGCTTGGCTAAGTGTTAAGCTAGAGCAAGTATGATCTTCCACATGGCTTTAGATGGCAGGCCACCATATGGGACCGATGAGCAAAAATGTTGTTCTTGAAAACTATTATGCAATTCTAGAAGTAAAACTTTCACCTATAAATAGGTGGGGTTAGTGTAATACCCGAAATTTTGATGACTTTAGATTTCCTTTTAAACAAGGAAAACCTAAGTCTGAATCATGATCAGAGTGGAATAATAGTATAGGTTTGAGTTCTCGATTAACTAGCTACGAGACTCAAAAAAAGATTACTTAGCCAAGTAAAAGGCGTTTTAAGGAAAACAGCAAGACGAAATTTCATAATTTCATATTGGTCAAAGTTTGACCAAGAAAGTCAAAGTTGACCAAAAAATCAAAGGGTTGACTAAGAACGGTCAAAGGTATGACTATACAGCAATAGGATAATCAGTATGGAAATTATACTGCGAAAACCGTCTTTACGAACGAATAAGCAAGAATAAGCTATGAGACCACCCTAGAAAAATCAAGCACAATATTTAGAGCAATATGGGCTAAATGGTTTCAAGTCCCAAGAAAAATTTATACGTAGTCCAATTTTATGCAGATGGATTTTGGACTACAATTCGGTATGATAATACTGTTTTAGGACAAAACAGTATTGATATTATCAAAGTTAGTAAGGAAATGGATTGTATAATTATATTAAGGGATTCTTGAAATCAAGAGGATAATTATGCATGAATTGGAAGTCAAGTGGCTCTACCTTAGCCGATCACCCGCAGGGACTAAATTGTAAATATTTTGTCTTTAGGGGCAAAAGTGTAATTTTTGGAAAAGTTAGCAATGGTGATGTAAGCATGATGTCATCAAGATGATGTCATCAAGGTGATGTAAGCATGATGTCATCATGATGAGGTAAGCAAAACTTGTGCACCAAGGAAGCAAATGGCCGGCCACCACATGTAGGGACTATTTAGCAAATATTTTTCAAGGACCAAAATGTAATTTTAAAAAAATAATTAAATCCAAGTTCAAGGACTTTTTGGCAATTTTGAAAAGTTCAAAAAGCCTATAAATAGAGGTGAGGGGGGGGGGGGGGGGAGGGATTTTTAGTGGAAAAATAGAGGAATCTAGCCAAACTCTTGCAAAATTTTCTCTCACACTTTTCCTCTCCAAAACCGAACTTAAGCCAAGAGAGAAAAAAAAAAAAAAAAGTAGAGTACGGGAATTGGTGTAGGAGTGGTCGGTTTTCACCAAGAAACCCAAGCAAAAGTTTTGAAAATTTTTGGTACCCATTGGAGGGTGGAAGGCCGGTTGTTGGAGGACCAAGGGGGGAGAGAATTTTCGGGACCCTAACCCTATCCTAGCCTTGCTTTGATCAAGGTAACTCTCCCATAGCCCTAAACTTTTTAATTGAGCATCAATTTGGAATTTATGTGTATTTTCAAGTTGATTATGTAAGAGCATAAGCTCATTCTTTTATTTTCATGCAATGGGTTTAGTGCTTATTATGTGCTTGATTAGGGTCTCAAGGTCTCAATTTATGATTTAGTGCATGCTTTCAATCATATGCTTGTGTGATAGTATGAATTGCATGCATGCCTAGTAGATGTTTGATATATATCCCCTTATGTTTAAGATAGAGTATGGTATGCTTGAATGGTGTATGAGATTAGTTTAAGCAATAATGTGATGAATGGTAGCCAAACCAACCCAAAAACCCTAGTTTGGTGCATGATGACACACGGGTTTGTATGGGTTTGGTTTAATGCATGCGAATAGCAAATGAACGTTAGAAGCACTGCATGTTGTCATAGGCTCACGGCCAAAGCCGTTTGAGGTAGTGCGCGTGTAATTTTACGTAAAAGTTGACCTAAACCGAAACTGCCAGTTTTCGGGTAAAACTGGCCAGTTTTCTGGAAAGTCGATTTTGAGGCCCTTAGAAGCTGAATTTGGAAAAAATTAAAACTACAAAGTTGTAAAGAAGGGCTTTTCCAAGGAGGGAATGGAGAAATTTTTCAAAAATAAGGCTCTGAAGGCCTTCGTTTTTATAAAAACCCGAGCCTAACTGTGCCCAGGACTTATGCACGGCCAGGTGAGTTCAACAGGGAATAAGAGTATGTTAGATTCCGAACTGGGTTTTCTACAAAACATGAAAGTTTTAGGATTTTTCGAGATCTAAAACTTTTGTGAAGACAACCTTTTCAAATTCGATTCAGATTTTTAAACTGACATGGATTTCTAAAAAAACTGTGTAGGAAACAGGAAATTCCTGCACAGGATTTTCTAAAACAATGCAGAAAAACTGTATTTTTGCACAACACCAATGTTTTGACTGTGGAGACTGTTCCAACAACAGTTTTCAGTGTTCAATAATATTTATGAGGCCTTATTTTAAGAACCCCGAATTTTTATAAGCTAATTGAATGATTTTTTATTTAAACTTCCAAATTTTCCAAGACAAGGAAATTGGATTTTTAAAGCCAAAATTGGTAACATAACGACAACGGAAGATAACCGGGATGGATACCCGAGTTATAAGGGGTGAACTTTTGTTGACTAAGTTTGACCTATAAGGAGTTGACTTTTGTTGACTAAGTTTGACCCATGGAATGCTGACCTTAGTTGACCAAGAGGTTGACTTTGGTTGACTAAGTTCGACCAAGGTTGACCAAGGTTATCACATCAAAGGTTACGTATTGTAACCAAATAAGATATTTTATAAGGGACATATAACTAGAATGATGGATAGGTCACCAACATTTTATAGGATCCTTATCCTATGTTCTTTTTAATAGCAGGAAGTAACCTGCAGTTGCGACCTGAGTTGGAACAACGAAACCCAGGATATAGCATAACAAGTAAGTACAAACCTCACCTACAGTATGGAAAATAGTACACTATTTTTCAATATATGATATGTTTTCATGTGTGTTATGTATGCCATGTTTTCAAGTATGCCATATTTTCAAGAATGCTATGTTTTCAAGTATACTATGTTTTAAGAATGCCATGTAAATGTTAAGTTATGGTATAGTGACATCATGAGGCATGTTTACTAATGTTAAATCACATGGTAAGAAAATACAAATAAGGTGTCGTACCACCCTCCCGTGATCGAGGAGGATACATGTGCAAGACAAGTTATGATTATTAACCTCTCGTTGATGCGTGAGGGTCAAGTTTATGATTCCCAGAACTGTTAGGGCCTTGCAAACCCTAACTTTGTCTGGAGGTTGCGCGCTTTTGGTACGTACACTATGGGCCCACATGTTAAGACAAGATAATAAGTTCAAGTGCATAAAAGATTCATAGTTGGACATAATTGGTTCATGCATAAGTTGTATGATATTTATTGTGTTTTTGTGAGATCATGTTTGTACTTGCTGAGCGAAAGCTCATCAGTATATTCCATACTGTAGGTAAAAAATTAAGATGCCTGCAGCTTTACTTGGTGGGCCATGGAGACGATGCAGCAAGTGTAGGGCGGTATGGGATACCACTACGTAAAATTTTCCGGAACCTCTTTTGAGTTAATATGTAGATATCTCAAAAGTAAATTATGTTATATAATATGTATGGAGTTAAAGACTTGAGAATGTCTTTTCATTTCAGTATAAGTACGCAACATTTCCCGTAAATATTTTAAGTATGATGTTTATGTGTGATTACGTAGTATGTGATGTTTTCAAGTTATGATTTAAAAATAAGTTTTCAGAGTTTAAAAAAAAGAAAAAAAAAATTTTTCCCAAATTTTCAAGAGCAAGATTAAGTATTTAAGACCAAGATTTAAGTTAAGTAAGCAAGCATGGTAACGGCCCACGTTTACGTAGTCGGTCCTACGTGGATTTTGGGGCGTTACAAAGTTGGTATCAGAGCGGTATCCTGCCAGCCTACTTCACTTCGCTTCACATCGTTTATGCAAGTGTCCAAGTAAGTTAATTTATTTTCCTTTGATTAGAATTAGTTAAGCTCTTACGTGTGAAGTAAGTATCCCTTGTCAATGATTATGATTGGAAAATGATACTCCTGGTGCTTGTAAAGGACTACTCCATCCCGTTATGATCATAGCTGGGAACTCTTGTCCAGATAAGGAAAATGTTGAATACAGGTATGGATAAGCTTACAATGTGATATGAAGAGATCATGATAAGTTATGATGTTTTCAAGATAGGACATGATAACATATAGAGGAAAGAATGGATATACAACATGTGAGGAAATAAGGAACTAGAGTTAAAAGATGGTTCGCCATGCGTATGAACAGACCAAATTTTTTCTTTACAAGAGCCTAATCTTGCAACTGTAGTAGCTAAGTTATGATTGCTAGGATAGTAATAAGGAAATGAATAGGCTTCGAGATCGTATAGCCTATCGCTTTACCTTGGTATGATGGTAACAAGGAATTTTTCATTCTAAGGAATGGATCAATACCATGGAAGTTAAGTTTCCTGATTGTGAAACTTTTGGCCCATAAGAGTAATAATAGAAATGGGGAAAAATTTTGATGATGCCTTAGTTTGGGGGTAGCAAATAGGCAATATGCCAATAAAAGTTGGATGCTATTGCTACCAACAACAATTTATCAGGCTATGATAATAATGATGACCAGGAGATTTGATGATAAGTTAATGAGGTTAAGGTCAATAGCACCAACCTTGAAGTCGACACATAATGGTTGATTAAGGTCGACTATATACAATCATTTAAGTGATGGAAATCATGATATGATGATTGGGAGTTTTAGATATCCCTTAGAACTATGATTATGCCTTTTTGCTATAAAGGAAATGCTAAAGGCACAAGATAAGTTTCTACTAGCTAACAAGTAGCTAGTTGATACAAGGATACCTTTCATTGCACCACTCAAACAGTAATATGTTTTCAATACTACTATTTAGTATTGTTTTCCATGATTCACTTGGAAAAAGATTACAAGAAATTATTTTTATGTATGGTGCTTGATCTTATGCTTATTAGAACCAACTCATGTTATGTAAAAGGCTAGAAAATCTTGAGGAACAGAGATTCCAAGAAAGGGGCCATCATGTTATGTAAAAGGCCAGAAAACCTTGAGGAACAGAGTTCCAAGAAAGGGGCCATCATGAAAAGAAAAAGGGTTCTAATAGCACAAGATTAACATTGTACCAGAGGGTCCTCAGCTTCAGCAAATTGAAAGAAAAATATTTTCAATATGATATATTCGCTGAGCCCTCAAATAAAGTTAAAGAAAAGTATCTTAAATATAAGATACAATATGCTTTTCAAGTATGAAAAAAGCTATATGATACGATATGCTTTTCAAGTATGGAAAAGTTGTATATGTTTTTTTTAAAATATGACAAGTTATATGATATACTTGCTAAGAAATTTTATGAAAATAGTTCTGGTGATGTAGTACGAAAGAAAAGAATGATGGTATGTAAGAAAGTATGAAAGTATGCATGAAAGAATGAAAGTATGAATGCATGAAAGTATGAGGATATTAAGGTATGAATTATGTGGATATAGAAAGAAGATTATGGTTCCATATAAAAGACATGATCCCATTAAGATATTAAAATGGGAACGTGAACAAGTTATTCAATCCATAGTAACTTGTTAAGGATTGATAGTGGATGGAAGAAAAGCCACTTAGGATTATACGAATTTTCGAGGACGAAAATCTTTTAAGGAGGGTAGAATGTAATACCCGAAATTTTGATGACTTTAGATTTCCTTTGAAACAAGGAAAACCTAAGTCTGAATCATAATCGGAGTGGAATAACAGTATAGGTTTGAGTTCTCGATTAACTAGCTACGAGACTCAACAAAAGATTACTTAGCCAAGTAAAAGGCGTTTTAAGGAAAACAGCATGACAAAATTTCATAATTTCATGTTGGTCAAAGTTTGACCAAGAAAGTCAAAGTTGACCAAAAAGTCAAAGGGTTGATTAAGAACGGTCAAAGGTATGACTATACAGTAATAGGATAATCAGTATGGAAATTATACTGCGAAAACCGTCTTTACGAACGAATAAGCAAGAATAAGCTATGAGACCGCCCTAGAAAAATCAAGCACAATATTTGGAGCAATATGGGCTAAATGGTTTCAAGTCCCAAGAAAGATTTATACGTAGTCCAATTTTATGCAGATGGATTTTGGACTACAATTCAGTATGATAATACTGTTTTAGGACAAAACAGTATTGATATTATCAAAGTTAGTAAGGAAATAAATTGTATAATTATATTAAGGGATTCTTCAAATCAAGAGGATAATTATGCATGAATTGGAAGTCAAGTGGCTCTACCTTAGCCGATCACCCGCAGGGACTAAATTGTAAATATTTTGTCTTTAGGGGCAAAAGTGCAATTTTTGGAAAAGTTAGCTATGGTGATGTAAGCATGATGTCATCAAGATGATGTCATCAAGGTGATGCAAGCATGATGTCATCAAGGTGATGTAAGCATGATGTCATCATGATGAGGTAAGCAAAACTTGTGCACCAAGGAAGCAAATGGCCGGCCACCACATGTAGGGACTATTTAGCAAATATTTTTGCTTCAAGGACCAAAATGTAATTTTAGAAAAATAATTAAATCCAAGTTCAAGGACTTTTTGACAATTTTGAAAAGTTCAAAAAGCCTATAAATAGAGGTGGGGGGGGGGGGGGGGATTTTTAGTGGAAAAATAGACGAATCAAGCCAAACTCTTGCAAAATTTTCTCTCACACTTTTCCTCTCCAAAACCGAACTTAAGCCAAGAGAGAAAAAAAAAAAAAGTAGAGTAAGGGAATTGGTGTAGGAGTGGTCGTTTTTCACCAAGAAACCCAAGCAAAAGTTTTGAAAATTTTTGGTACCCATTGGAGGGTGGAAGGCCGGTTGTTGGAGGACCAAGGGGGGAGAGAATTTTCGGGACCCTAACCCTAGCCTAGCCTTGCTTTGATCAAGGTAACTCTCCCATAGCCCTAAACTTTTTAATTGAGTATCAATTTGGAATTTGTGTGTATTTTCAAGTTGATTATGTAAGAGCATAAGCTCATTCTTTTATTTTCATGCAATGGGTTTAGTGCTTATTATGTGCTTGATTAGGGTCTCAGGCTCTCAATTTATGATTTAGTGCATGCTTTCAATCATATGCTTGTGTGATAGTATGAATTGCATGCATGCCTAGTAGATGTTTGATATATGTCCCCTTATGTTTAAGATAGAGTATGGTATGCTTGAATGGTGTATGAGATTAGTTTAAGCATGAATGTGATGAATGGTAGCCAAACCAACCCAAAAACCCTAGTTTGGTGCATGATGACACACGGGTTTGCATGGGTTTGGTTTAATGCATGCGAATGGCAAATGAACGTTAGAAGCGCTGCATGTTGTCGTAGGCTCACGGCCAAAGCCGTTTGAGGTATTGTGCGAGTATTTTTACGTAAAAGTTGACCTAAACCGAAACTGTCAGTTTTCGGGTAAAACTGGCCAGTTTTCTAGAAAGTCGATTTTGAGGCCCTTAGATGCCGAATTTGGAAAAGTTAAAACTACAAAGTTGTAAAGAAGGGATTTTCCTAAGGGACAACAAGGACAGTTTTCGAAAATAAGGCTCTGAAGGCCTTCGTTTTTATAAAAACCCAAGCCTAACTGTGCCCAGGACTTATGCACGACCAGGTGAGTTCAACAGGGAATAAGAGCACGTTAGAGTCCGAACTGGGTTTTCTACAAAACACTAAAGTTTTAGGATTTTTCGAGATCTAAAACTTTTTTGCGGACAACTTTTTCAAATTCAATTTAGATTTTTTAACTGACACGGATTTCTAAAAAAACTGTGTAGGAAACAGGAAATTCCTGCACAGGATTTTCTAAAACAATGCAGAAAAAATGTATTTTTGCATAACACCAATTTTTTGACTGTGGAGACTGTTCCAACAACAGTTTTCAGTGTTCAATAATATTTATGAGGCTTTATTTTAAGAACCCCGAATTTTTATAAGCTAATTGAAGGATTTTTGATTTAAACTTCCAAATTTTCCAAGACAAGGAAATTGGATTTTTAAAGCCAAAATTGGTAACATAACGACAACGGAAGATAACCGGGATGGATACCCGAGTTATGAGGGGCTGACTTTTGTTGACTAAGCTTGACCCATGGAATGTTGACCTTAGTTGACCAAGAGGTTGACTTTGGTTGACCAAGTTCGACCAAGGTTGACCAAGGTTATCACATCAAAGGTTACGTATTGTAACCAAATAAGATATTTTATAAGGGACATATAATTAGAATGTTGGATAGGTCACCAACATTTTATAGGATCCTTATCCTATGTTCTTTTTAATAGCAGGAAGTAACCTGCAGTTGTGACCTGAGTTGGAACAACGAAACCCAGGGTATAGCATAACAGGTAAGTACAAACCTCACCTACAGTATGGAAAATAGTACACTATTTTCCAATATATGATATGTTTTCATGTGTGTTATGTATGCCATGTTTTCAAGTATGTCATGTTTTCAAGAATGCTATGTTTTCAAGTATGCTATGTTTTAAGAATGCCATGTAAATGTTAAGTTATGGTATAGTGACATCATGAGGCATGTTCACTAATGTTAAATCACATGGTCAGAAAATACAAATAAGGTGTCGTACCACCCTCCCGTGATCGAGGAGGATACAAGTTCAAGACAAGTTATGATTATTAACCTCTCGTTGATGTGTGAGGGTCAAGTTTATGATTCCCAGAACTGTTAGGGCCTTGCAAACCCTAACTTTGTCTGGAGGCTGCGCGCTTTTGGTACGTACACTATGGGCCCACATGTTAAGACAAGATAATAAGTTCAAGTGCATAAAAGATTCATAATTGGACATAATTGGTTCATGCATAAGTTGTATGATATTTATTGTGTTTTTGTGAGATCATGTTTGTACTTGCTGGGCGAAAGCTCGTCAGTATATTCCATACTGTAGGTAAAAAATTAAGATGCCTGCAACTTTACTTGGTGGGCCATGGAGACGATGCAGCAAGTGAAGGGCGGTATGGGATACCACTACGTAAAATTTTCCGCTACCTCTTTTGAATTAATATGTATATATCTCAAAAGTAAATTATGTTATATAGTATGTATGGAGTTAAAGACTTGAGAATGTCTTTTCATTTCTGTATAAGTACGCAACAGAAGAAAGTGTGTGGGAACAGCCTCAAAAAGTTATTGACAACTACCCTAATATAGAAGAAGATGATTGGGTGAAATTCGTTCAGTATAGAACATTCTTACAATTCCAACAACTTTCGGATCGTGGAAGCGAAATAAAGGCCAATAACGAATACACATCAAGAGGAGGCCGAGACGGATATAGAAAGCTTGACCAAAAATTGGTATGTCATTTTATTTTGTTTCTAATAAATCGTCGTAAAATTATTTTTTTAATAATTCATATATACTAACAATGATAAATTATAGTTTAAGGAGACTGCGAAATGGGAAAAAAGAGATGGGTTGTGGCTAGAATCACGGACAGGAAAATATGGAGAGTTGAAGGATCCATCATATCAAAAAGTTGGCAAATTGATAGTAAGTTTACTAATTAATAATAAATTCTTCATCATTAGAGCCACTTCTAACACTTTTATTTGTAATGTGTGCTTTTAATTCTCCCATAGGTGGAGTACAACACACAGGAGAGCCAAGGCAATTTCAAATCCGTTGGCACTAATGATGTATTGACCCAAGTATTATCCAAACCCGAACACCCAGGGCGTACCCATGGTCAATCGAAGTTCGTAAAGCAGTCTCACTATTTCACCCTATAGCGAAGTTCGAATAGAGATACTAATGTATTGTTAATGAGACGCGAAATTGAAGAATTAAAGGAGATGATGCGTGGTCTATGTGCAAAGAAAGTTGTGGAGCCGTCGTTTTACCAAGAGAATATGCCAACCATTAACCAATACAATAGCTTTAAGGCTATTGCACTCTCCAAGAAAAAGAACCTGGAGTATCTGATTTGCCAACCATGTTGGTCGAGAGTCATGAGTGTAAGCTCTATATTATCGATGAACTTCAGGGTGGACAATTGCTTGTTGCGATTGGAAGGGCATGGATGGAGAGCCTTCCCATCGATATAGTCCATGGGATACCACTAGGTCACGTGAACATGCGAGTGTCAATCATTGTGCCAAAATT
This sequence comes from Ficus hirta, assembly GCA_038430175.1. NCBI lineage: Eukaryota > Viridiplantae > Streptophyta > Magnoliopsida > Rosales > Moraceae > Ficus > Ficus hirta. The sequence goes on along the minus strand of CM076586.1, from coordinate 3,233,594 downwards.
AAAAAAAGCAACACTGCCTATTCCGACGAACGAGGCAATTACTATGGAGGAGGCTGTTGATGGGTTTGTAGCTTGGCTGAAAATATTAATTGAGCTCGATACGAGTATGAACAAGGTGAGTCGAGGGCCTAGTTACATTCCTGACCAAGCAGCTGAGGGAAACAAATGCCCAAAAAAGCTAGGAAAAATACCAATCAACTCTCGAACTGAGGTACAACAAGATGCGAAACAACAAAGAAGCGTGAAGGTAATCAGATAGAGACATGCCTGTATTTCTGAACTTTGATAATATTTATGAGTTCATTAATTTTCAAGAAATCAGTGCAAATTGTATATTAGTATACCTCAGGTATTTCATTCTATCTCTAAATTTTATTTATTTTATCTAAAAAATCTTCTATATGTCATCCAGTGTAACAATTTTGGTATTCTTATGCAGATATTTGGTGGAACTATGTGCCGTTAATAAGTGAGCTAAGAAGTTTGTGTTTGTGTCTCCAATCTTGATCTCACCGGTTATAACAGATACTCTAGATGCTGGCCTAAGAAAGCGAGCCAATGCTCTTGTAGCCTTTTTGCGTAACGCACCAAAAGGGCGATTTTATCTCGTGCCACATAATAGAGGGAGACATTGGGTTTTGGGAGTTATTGACCCATGGGAGGACCTAGTCCTTTATTTTGATCCTCTTTGGGAGAAGAAACGGGACGATTTTACTAATCTAATGAATATGTAAGTCAATTTTCGTATGTTAAATTTTGATTTAATCTTAATGGTATTCATCTTAATTATTTTGAATTTTGCAAACTTGCTAGGGCCCTAATGGATTGGAAGCTTATAGCTGTAGAAGGGAATAAAAAGAGACGAGACTATAAAACAAAAATCTCGGATCGTCCTTGTCCTCACCAAAAGAGAAGTGTTGAATGTGGTTATTTTGTTTTAGGTTTTATGAGGGACATAGTGTTGAATGGATTGGATGACATGGATTTGATTAGGGGAGAATGGACTAAATTTGTAATGCAATTCATTAAATATGATATGTAAACTTGTATTGTAATGGATGGTTTTTTTACTTTGATACAATGTAGCTAATATTTTGTCAATCCTATTTCGGGCCATATATTGGATAACACATGGGTTAGGCCACCAGTGGGAAATCACCAAAAATTGTGAATTTTTTTTTAAATCGCCAAAAACTAGACTTTACATGACGGTTTCTGTTGAAAACCATCATGTAAACTTGCTTTTACATGATGGTTTTCGGCTGAAACCATCGTGTAATATTGAGTTTACATGACGGTTTAAACCAAAAACCATCATGTAAAGTTCTCACATTAGTAAATTTTACACCTTTTTTCCCTATTCGACGATGGTGTGAACCGTCGTGGAATATTGAGATATCACAACGGTTTATTAACTGTCATGGTATCTTAAAACATTCCACAATGGTGGATTACACGATGGTTGTCTAACCGTCGTATGAACTTTAGATGACGGTTAATAACCGTCATCAAATCCATAATTTGTACTAGTGTCAGGGTGGTTCTCCAACTTCTCTTTACGAAGCCTCGTTTCCTCCAAAAATTGGGCGAAAAGGGCTAGAAGATTGGGAGAAGCCTCAGCATGGTGAAGTTGAGTGTCATCAAATCCACAATTTGTACTAGTGTCATGGTGGTTCTCCAACTTCTCTTTACGAAGCCTCGTTTCCTCCAAAAATTGGGCGAAAAGGGCTTGAAGATTGGGAGAAGCCTCGGCACGGTGAAGTTGAGTGTCATCCCATGGCTTCAAAATGTTAGAACTCTCCTCCCCACCTTGGTTGTTTGGTGAATAATTCCAAGTCTAATTGTCATAATCGGCCATGTCTTCCAACAAACAATAGGCTTCATCCACAGATAATTAGTAAAAAGAGGCGGTACCATTTTTTCTTTCGACCCAAGTTCTTATTGTGGTGCATAACCCGTCGAGGAAGTTTTGTAGTTGACACTTCCTCAAGAAACCATGATTAGGGAACCAAATGAGCAATTCCTTGTATCTCCACTATGCACAATGAAACGGCTCTGAGTCTCATTGAGCAAATCTTAAGAGGACTTGTCGATCAACCATCTGAAAGTGCCTTGAAAAACAAACAAACACTCAATAGCAAAAATTAAAAATAAGAAAACAAAATAAAAATCAAAGAAACAACTTAATTAAAAACAGAGAAAAGTAAAGAAGAAAAATAAAAATTAATCATATATCTAATTAAAAGCAAAGAAATGCCTAAATTAAAATCGAGTTACTTACCCACAATATTAACAACAATCTAAAACACCAATCCACAGCACGGCATCAAAAACTTGTTCACTCCCCAATTTACCGGGTGCGATTTAATAACCGCAAGTGCACAAGTTGTGGACAAGTAATAAAGAGTTAGTAGAGTGTCGATACCATGAAGATTGGGTTTTAAATTGCCGCTAAGTACCGAGATTATCATAACTTAACTTTGTCCAGGAAACCTAACTAATGAAATTAAAATCAAATATAAACACGAAACTAAAACATGGAAACTTCTATGCACAAATGTATTAGGGACTTAACTTCACCTTATCATTCTTATGTTCATCGTCTTAAGCAATTGCAAGCCAATTGCACTCAATTCATTAATCAAGGGACCTAATCTAATCTCATTACCTCTCCCGACTGTCGAGTGAGATAATATGCATGAATCACCAAGTTGATATCCCTATCTAACTCATTACCCACACATTCATTAAGTTTAGCCCTTAAATTGGAAATCAAGATGTTGATCAACTCCCGGCCTCACAACAACAAAAATCCTAGTTTGATTATCTAAGTGTTTATCTCCTTCCAGTCTCACAACAACCTAGACTATGTTCCCAAATCCGGACTATGAACTCAATCACTCCTGGACATTAAATTCACAATCTAAGATCATCTAACTTATTCAAAAAATACATTAAAGGCATTAAGCATAGAGAGACATAAATAAATTGAAATGGAATTTAAACCAACATTTAACAAAATGTTCAAAACATAGTGCAAACAAAGTTACATCATGCCCGAGAAATAATTTCTAGCTCAACATAGAGGAATCCACAGCTAATCATGATAAGAAATCCATAATTGAAAACATGTTCATACAATATTCTCAGATACAAATTTCAATAAAGATTAGGGTAGAGAGAAAGGAAGAGAAAACTCTTTGTGGTTATGAACTTCAAGCCTTCAAATCTTCAAGAATCTCTCCCAAGCATTCTTCAAGAATCTCCAACTCCAAGCTCCTCTCTCAAGAAAATTTATTGTGTGTCTAACTAGTGTTTCCTCCCTCAAATCTCCACACTAGAGTTTGAGGCTTAGGAGGATATATAAAGAGCTCAAAAATTGGTGATTTTCGGCCATTAGATCAAGAGAAATGGCCAGATCTTGGCCATCAGATGGGGGAAAGCACAGAGATGCCTCCCTTAGGCATGCCCACATGCCCTGTGAACTGGGTAGGTGTGCGGCCACACCTCCCATGGGCACACCTGCGTGCCCTCTGACTAAGCAAGCGCACAGCCATTCCAGGCTTCGGCCAGGGCCTGCCTAGGCAGCCCTTAGGCACCTGTTGGCAAGCCAGGCTTTCTGTCAAGGCCCTTTTTGGGTTTTTCTGGGTCTTCATCAATGTTAGCTTGCTTTGTTTTACTTCCTTCCTTCACGGTTCTTTCTAATTACTTCTAAAAACTCCCATTTTGCCACATTTTCATCTAATTACTCTTTTCATTTATAAATCCTATAAGATCACACAAAAACAAATTAAACTAACAAAAGCACTTTAAAGACCCCTACTGGAGAAATCATTGAGCAATCATTTCATCTTGGATTCAAAGCTTCAAGCAATGAAGCGAAATACGAAGCCTTAATTCCCTCGGCATGACCCGACTGAAAGTAATGAGCGACTCCTAGCTCCTCGTCAACCAAATCAGTAGAGACTACACTGAACGCGACACAAAAATGGCAGCCTACTACGAACTGGTCAACCAGCTCCATTATGAATTTGAGAAGTGCGAGGTAACCTAAGTCCCGAGAGAGCCAAACTCACACGCTGACACGTTAGTCAACCTTGGTTCTTCAACTGAGTTATGCCTGAAGAGAATAATCCCCATCGGTTTTCTTGAGTCACCTTGCATTGCCGAGTCCACTTCAGTCGACCTGCTAGACATTAACTCCAGTGACTTATGGATAACTCCAATCATCTGCTACATATAGCATAGAGAACTCCCCACTGAGAAATAGGAAGCTCGAAAACTTAGGATTCAATCCGCTCGATATTCTCTCTTGACATCGACTCCAGTGACATATGGATAACTCCAATCATCTGCTACATATAGCATAGAGAACTCCCCACCGAGAAATAGAAAGCTCTGAAACTTAGTGTAATAACCTGAAATTTTGATGACTTGAGATTTCCTTAGATATAAGAAGAATCTAAGTCTGAATCATGTATGTAGATATGAAGCTCATGATCTGAGTTGAATATCAGTATATGTTTGTGTAACGACCGGCCCTTATGTAGGTCGTTACCATACTTATCTTACATGATAATTTAAACTTACTTATTTACTTAGGCAGAAATAGCGTACATTTTTTTTTTCTCTTTAAATTTAAAACAACTTAAAATAAAACTTTACTACTTACATATTTACAATACACATACATACTTAATTAATATATACTTTTCAAACTTATTGTAACGTAAAATAACTTGTACTTAGTAAACAACATAAACTTTTATTTCAAAATGCGTAGCGGTTTCCATCCCACGTTTCACAGATCGCCTTGCCAATGCCTCACCGCCTTGCATCAAGTACTGCCAGTAGGAAGCTTACCTACAACATAAACGTAAGTTGTGAGCTATCGCTCAGCAAGTACAACTTTTAACCCGCAAAACAAACTAAATAAAGCAATGCATGAGCCAATTATGCTTCATTATGCTTTCATGATTTAACATAGTTTTGGGCCCCTTACTTAACATAAGTGTTCGTACCGTGGCGCGCAGCCATGGAGTGGTTGGGCGGCCAGCCCAATCCAACTCAAACCATGGACCAAACCTGACCTACGAGCGGGTCGGTACGACACGACAAAACTTACTTATCATCATACTTAAAAACATTTTCTTAAAACAGTTCTTACTTAAAAACGAAATCTTTTTCTTATCATCTGATTTATTATTGGTGAACTTGCTTCATGATGTCACAATAATAAACATACATCATACTTATCACATAAATGCATGAACTTCAAAAACATGCAAAGTCATAAAACCATTTGCCTATGCTGTAGGCGGTGTTGTACTTGCAGGTTACGCTAGGTCCTGGGGTTTGTCATTCCGACAGGTTACCTCAATAGGTTACCTTCCTGTTTCCAAAAAGGAAGTAAGATAAGAATCATCCTATCTTACCTTAAATTATTTCATTAAATGTTGATACCCTAACCAACATTTATTAGTGACCGTAGATATATGTCCACCTCATAAGCTTAATAATATCCTTGTTGGTTACTAAATGTAAAGTTAGGGCACATGCCCTAATGGTAATCAAACAGTATCTTGTTGGATTACCTAATGAACTTTGGGCTCAAGGCCCAATGACCTTGACATCCTATTAGGTTACTATGAGTAACCTTAGGTATGGGCCCAACTTAGATTTGTATTTTAAAAAAAACCTGTTGGGCTACTTAGGCCCAATAATTAAAGTGGTATCCCTTTATGATTAACTTAAGTAACCTTGGACCTTAGGCCAATCATACAATATTTGTTCTTAATTAACTAGGCCCAAAAAAAATAGGTAACCTACATGATTATGTTAGGTTACCAATTTGCTTACTTTGCTTACTTTGATCAATTAATTCTTTTCTTACTAAACTGGGTTTGATTAACCATGTAAAACTGCTTTTAAATGAAATTGTCTAAGTTTTAAAGGTATTTGTCGAAAACAGTCAAATTATTAGTGTATGTACAGGAATTTCCTGTGCATGCACTGTTTTGAAATTCCTGAATCGGAGCTTACTAAAATGATTCAGTTTTACTTTGAAATCTGATTAGATTTTGAAAAACTTTTCTGCACGAAAGTTTTAGATATTGAAAACCCTACAACTTTCGTGTTTTGCTAAAAACCCAGTTCTACCTTTAACTTATACTTTTTCCTTGTTGAATATGCCTGGCCGTGTACATAAGTCTGGGCGGTCCAGGCACGGGTTTTTGTAAAAAAGAAGGCCTTTGGAGCCTTATTTTTGAAAATCGTCTACGCTGCCCCCTAGGATTTTCAATTTCCTACAACTTTTCAGTTTTGAGTTTTCTTAAATTCGGCATCTAAAGGCCTCAAAATACCATTCCCAGATCACTGCCCAGTTTTCACCCGAACTGGCAGTTTTGGTTTCGGTTAGTTCTTACGTAAAAATTACGCACACTCTACCTCAAATAGTTGCAACCATGAGCCTACATCAAGCATGCAGCATATAATCTAATGTTCTCATAATCATTCATTCATTCTCATTTATTCAATTAATTGATTGAAACCCGTTTGGTGGAGTTCACCAAACTTAGTTTTCTAGGGATTTCTTGAACCCTAAATCATCATACAATCATTCAATACCACAATCAGCCATTCAACATTATTTATAAGCCTATGGGGACATATATCAAACACCTTATGGTCACACATATCATCTACATAATTTCTAGAGCATACATTCCAATACATACACCAAATCATAGCATAAACTTACTAAAACTTAAATCAAACACATTCTAAGCAAACCAAGCAAAGCAAGGACATAATAAAGGAGCTTAAGCTCTTACAGCCAAAACTAAAAATACACTTAAATGGCTCAAAACCGGAATCAAAAAGGCTTAGGAGATTAAGAGGATTACCTCTAAACCGGAGAGACAAACACTAGCTTGGGTTCCGAAAATTTTTTTCTAGTTTTTCCTCACTAAAAATCCGACCACCACTCTTGGGTTTTTTGGCTGCTTTAGGGTTCGGCTAGGAGAGAGAAAGAAAGGAGAGAAAATGGCAAAAGTTTGGGGGAGTTTTGAAATAAAATGAACTAAAAAAAAGTCCCCCCATCACACCTATTTATAGTTGAATTTTGATTTTCTTTCTTGAATTATTTTTATTCCTTAAATTGCTCTCCAAGCCCTACAAAAATTTTATTTGCCCAAAAGTCCCCCAGGAGGTGGCCGGCCACTAGATGGTTCTTGAGCCAATAATTATCTTTTTGTAATACTTTCCCATTTTTCCAAAAATCAAAATATTACATATTTATCATGTGATGAGGTGTCCTCCACCTAAGGCTTTGTTTGGCTTTCTTTCTTAAAAACAGTCTATTTTCATACTAATGTAAGTATAACAAATGTAATAACCAACTTTGTTACAAATTATGATTTCTTGTATCACAAGGAATCAAAATTTGTATTATGAATTTGCCTGATCTGAGTTATCAGAATGATAGGAACTTATGATTTTAGGTTGGTCAAAGTTTGACCAGAAAAGTCAAAGTATGATGGTACTGTTGTATAACAGGCCGTATAGAAATTGTACAGCGAAAAAACCGTCATTACGGATAGATAAGCATGTTTAAGGTACGGAATTATGATAGAAAAATCAAGCACAATATTTAGGACATTAAGGACTTATTAGCTTTAAGTTCTAAGAAAAACCTAAACACGGTCCAATTTAATGCAGATAAATTTTGGACTACAGTTTGGTATGACAGTACTGTTTTAGTTAAAAACAGTATTTGTTATATTTACATTAGTATGAAAATAGACTGTTTTTAAGAAAGAAAGCCAAACAAAGCCTTAGGTGGAGGACACCTCATCACATGATAAATATGTAATTTTTTGATTTTTTGAAAAAATTGGAAAGAATTACAATGAGATAACTTTGGCTCCAAGGAAGCCTCTAGTGGCCGGCCACCTATTGAGGGACTTTTGGGCAAATAAAATTTTTGTAGGGCTTGGAGAGCAATTTAAGGAATAAAAATAATTCAAGAAAGAAAATCAAAATTCACCTATAAATAGGTGTGATGGGGGGACTTTTTTTGTTCACTTTTATTTCAAAACTCCCCCAAACTTTTGCCATTTTCTCTCCTTTCTTTCTCTCTCCTAGCCGAACCCTAAAGCAGCAAAAACCCAAGAGTGGTGGTCGGATTTTTAGTGAGGAGAAACTAGAAAAAAAAATTTTGGAACCCAAGCTAGTGGTTGTCTCTTCGGTTTAGAGGTAATCCTCTTAATCTCTTAAGCCTTTTTGATTCCGGTTTTGAGCCATTTCAGTGTATTTTCAGTTTTGGTTGTAAGAGCTTAAGCTCCTTAATTATGTCCTTGCTTTGCTTGGTATGCTTAGAATGTGCTTGATTTTGGTTTTAGTAAGTTTATGCTATGTTTTGGTGTATGTATTCAAATGTATGCTCTAGAAATTATGTAGATGATATGTGTGACCATAAGGTGTTTGATATATGTCCCCATAGGCTTATAAATAATGTTGAATGGCTGGTTGTGGTATTGAATGATTGTATGATGATTTAGGGTTCAAGAAAACCCTAGAAAACCAAGTTTGGTGAACTTCACCAAACGGGTTTCAATCAATTAATTGAATAAATGAGAATGAATGAATGAGTATGAGAACGTTACATTATACGCTGCATGCTTGATGTAGTCTCACGGTTGTGACCGTTTGAGGTAGAGTGCGCGTAATTTTTACGTAAGAACTAACCGAAACAAAAACTGCCAGTTCGGGTGAAAACTAGGCAGTGATCTGTGAACGGTATTTTGAGGCCTTTAGAGGCCGAATTTGAGAAAACTCAAAACTGAAAAGTTGTAGGAAATTGAAAATCCTAGGGGAAATCATGGACAATTTTCAAAAATAAGGCTCCAAAGGTCTTCGTTTTTATAAAAACCCGTGCCTGGACTGCCCAGACTTATGTGCACGGCCAGGCAGTTTCAACAAGGAAAAAGTATAAGTTAAAGGCAGAACTGGGTTTTTAGCAAAACACGAAAGTTGTAGGGTTTTTTAATATCTAAAACTTTTGGGAAGAAAGTTTTTCAAAATCTAATCAGATTTCAAAGTAAAACTGAATCAGTTTAGTAAGCTCCGATTCAGGAATTTTAAAACAGTGCATGCACAGGAAATTCCTGTACATACACTAATAATTTGACTGTTTTCAACAAATACCTTTAAAACTTAGACAATTTCATTTAAAAGCAGTTTTACATGGTTAATCAAACCAAGTTTAGTAAGAAAAGAATTAATTGATCAAAGTAAGCAAAGTAAGTAAAATAAGCAAATTGGTAACCTAACATAATCATGTAGGTTACCTATTCTTTTTAATTGGGCCTAGTTAATTAAGAAAAAATATTGTATGACTGGCCTAAGGTCCAAGATTACTTAAGGTAATCATAAAGGGATACCACTTTAATTATTGGGCATAAGTAGCCCAACAGGCTTTTTAAAATACAAATCTAAGTTGGGCCTATACCTAAGGTTACTCATAGTAACCTAATAGGATGTCAAGGTCATTGGGCCTTGAGCCCAAAGTTCATTAGGTAATCAAACAAGATACTGTTTGATTACCATTAGGGCATGTGCCCTAAGTTTACATTTAGTAACCAACAAGGATATTATTAAGCTTATGAGGGGGACATATATCTAGGGTCACTAATAAATGTTGGTTAGGTTACCAACATTTAATGAAATAATTTAAGGTAAGATAGGATGATTCTTATCTTACTTCCTTTTTGGAAACATGAAGGTAACCTATTGAGGTAACCTGTAGGAACGACAAACCCCAGGACCTAGCGTAACCTGTAAGTACAACTCCGCCTACAGTATAGGCAAATGGTTTTATGACTTTGCATATTGTGATAAGTATGATGTATGTTTATTATTGTGATAAGAAGAAGATTACGTTTTTAAGTAAGAACTGTTTTAAGAAAATTTTTTCAAGTATGATGATAAGTAAGTTTTCACGTGTCGTACCGACCCGCTCGTAGATCGGGTTTGGTCCATGGTTTGAGTTGGATTGGGCTGGTCGCTCCAACCACTCCATGGCTGCGTGCCACGGTACGTACACTTATGTTAAGTAAGGGGCCCAAAACTATGTTAACTCATGAAAGCATAATGAAACATAATTGGCTCATGCATTGCTTTATTAAGTTGTTTTGCGGGTTAAAAGTTATACTTGCTGAGCGAAAGCTCACAACTTACGTTTATGCTGTAGGTAAGCTTCCTACTGGCAGTATTTGATGCAAGGCGGTGAGGCATTGGCAAGACGATCTGTGAAACGTGGGATGGAAACCGCTATGCGTTTTGAGATAAAAGTTTATGTTGTTTGTTGAATACAAGTTATTGTACGTTACGATAAGTTTGAAAAGTATATATTAATTAAGTAGGTATGTGTATTGTAAATATGTAAGTAGTAAAGTTTTATTTTAAGTTGTTTTAAGTTTAAAAAAAAAAAAAATTGTACGCTATTTCCACCTAAGTAAATAAGTAAGTTTAAATTATTATGTAAGATAAGTATGGTAACGACCTATGTAAGGGCGGGTCATTACAGAGTTGGTATCAGAGAGGGATCCTGCCTTCCAGTTTCACAGTCTGCCTGCCAGTGCCACCATCATTGTAAGTAAGAGTTATTTTAGTGCTTAGTTATGTATTTATTATGTACTCGTAATTTGGTAGATTCGTTTATCGGGATTCGAGTTATGGACGAGGATCGAGATACTGCTATGGCATTTTTCGAGCTACGACCCTTAGTATTTGATGGGACTCGACGAACAGTATCGTTAGCAGGATGGCTGTTTGATATGAAGACGATTTTTAGGATATGCCATATCGAAGCCCATCTCCAGGTTCTATTAGCAAGTAGGTATTTACAAGGAGACATTAGGTTATGGTGGATGGCACAGGGGGACCCGGCTATTCACGGGGTACCATGGGCAGATTTCCGTGCCCACATGACAGCACGATATGGGCCTCTACCTGATGAGGGGGCCAACGCGCCGTACCGCGATCCAGATATTTACGGCGATATGTATAGGAGGCGATATCTCAACTTCGCCGTGGAGTGATACGCTTACCCGAATGAGTCCATGGGCCCCTATCGCCGTGGAGTGATTCCGAGAGGCAATGTTGCCCTATATCCCTCAGGAGCTCGGTGTTCCGGAGTGGCGAGTGTTGCACCTTATCGGGGACGGACTACCTCCGGAAGTTAAGTATTTTGTCCCGGCTCCAAAAGTAGGAGTATCATTAGAGGACATGATCGATGCTATTATAGAGGCCGAGATACTAGCCTACATAGTACAGGAAGCCAACCCAGAGGACGTTTACCACGTCGATCCGGTCGATGACGCCGGCATTCCAGAGCCAATACTCAAGGAAGTTCCGGTTATGCCCGAGGATCCGATCCCAGCAGTCCCACTTCAGCAAATACCTCCACAGGAGGCAAAGGCAGGACCGGATGATGACATGGATCCTGCTGAGGCTCCGGACAACCCAGGGGACAACGTCAAAGATCCCCCGGTAATTCTCATCAAAAGTGATGATGAGGAACAAGAAGTATGGGAAGAATGGGAAGATCTCGAGGAGCAGGAGGAAGGTCCCGAGGAGATTCCCTTCGGCGACGAGGATCGGGACGTATTTTTCGATGTGGCGAACGAGTAGATAGTTTTAGATCTGACTCCGACTTTTTGTTGTTTTGACGTTAGATTGTATATAGAATAGGAATGATGGTAAAATGGTAAACACTTCCATCTTATTTTGACTATGTATATAGTAAAAATGACGTATTTTTTAAAAGGTATAAAATGATACATTTTCATATGAAACGAATATCATGATGATTATGATATCATGATAAAAAGGTTTTCATGACAAGTTTATGATAAGTTTATGATATGATACACTATGAAGAAATCACGAAGGATTTCTGTATGATGTCTTACGATATGATTAAGTACAATATGATATCATATGTATGATAGGATATGAATGAAGGAAAGATTTTCGGTGGATAACGAAATCTTTTCTTGAAATTTATTAGGAGTGTTAAGATGGTGCGTACTCGTGCACATGCTAATCAGAATCCGCAAGAGCTAGATCTTGCGAATGTTGTAGCCAATTTGCAACAGCAATTGCTACAACAGCAACAAGAAACGAATCGGCTGCGTGAGCAGATAGCCCGAATGCACCCGATGCCCCACGCAAATGAAATTCCACCACAGGGTAACCCTGCACCCCCGGTAGTGCCCTAAGTACCGGAGATTCGTCAAGAGGTTCCAAGGAATTTCGGAGTTCCGTTAGTATCTGCTGGAGTGCAAGTGAACCCACCCGTAGTTCGGGAAGACTTACTGTACGAGCGGTTCAGGCGGATGAAGACGCCTGAGTTTGAGGGTCTTACGAACCCGGTAGAAGCCGATAATTGGCTAATGGATATCCAAGTAATTTTGGATTTCATGGGGCTCACGGAGCAGGAACGGGTGCTCTGTGCTTCATTTGCACTGTAAAAGGATGCGAGGCATTGGTGGATAACAGTGCAAATGCATAGAAATGTTGCGGCGATGAGTTGGCAGGAGTTTGTAGATGAGTTTAAGGCGATGTACTACAACCGGGAAATCCTTGCCGCTCAGCAGGACGAGTTCAATAGTTTAAAGCAAGGATCGATGGCGGTTATAGAAGCTGTTAAGAAATTTGAACAGCTAGGCCGCCGATGCCCCGAACTCATACCGAACGAAACAGAGAAAGTAAAACAAATGATGAAGATGTTTCGGACGGATATTGCTAAGCAAGTGAGTGCAGGAAGCAGCCCTCCAACCCTATTGTCTGACTGTGTTAGTCGGGCAATTAGGGCTGAGTATTGGATTAACCAAGACAAGGAGGCGAGGGCACAGATTTTTAAGGCTAAGAAAGAGGAGAAGGCTGCGGAGAGACAGCTACAGCCTAGACTAAATCAGGACGCGCAGGCGAAGGGCCAGACAAGTAATACGGTTCAGCATTCTAAGACTTCGGAAAGAATAAGAGGAAGGGAAACGCTGCTGGCCAGGAGCAGCAAAGGAATTACCCTCAGAAGAAAAGTAGCCGAGGGAATGAGGGTAATAATAATAACTATCCAGTGTGCTCACAATGCGGGAAAAAGCACCTGGGAATATGTAGACTGGGGACAAATGCTTGCTACCTTTGTGGCAAGGAAGGTCATTACGCGAGGAATTGCACCTTCAACAACCAGAACCAGAATCCCCAGTACCCGAATATGAACGTCAGCAGTCAGCTGCATGCGGTGCAAGCCAAGATCGAAGACAATACGAACGTACAAGGGAGGCTAGAGGCACCTGGACCCCAAGCTAGGATTTACGCCTACACCAAGGGGGATGCCGAGGCCGGAACTTCTAATATGGTGACAGGTCAGATTTCTATCGCCACCTATGACGCAATTGCTTTGTTTGATTCTGGTGTCACCCATTCATTTATATCAATGGAGTTTGCCCATAAACTAGGAAGGCATGTCGATAGTTTTAAGCAACCGTTTAGGACGTTCCTTCCATCAGGAGAAGTTCTGTTATCCAGCTTTTGGATGCCAAATGTTGCTGTAGTTATTTGTGGTAGAGAACTTTATGTTGATCTCATCACAATTAAGCTTCAGGATTATGACGTTATTTTGGGAATGGACTTCCTAGGAAAGTACAACGCTAAGATTGATTGTCAAAAGCGTTGTGTTATGTTTAGTTTGCCTGGTGAGGAGGAATTCAACTTTTACGGTCAGTCTCGAAACTCCTCAACTAGGTTAGTATCGGCAATGAAGGCGTGGAAAATGTTGGCTAATGGATGTCAAGGATACTTAGCCAACAAGGTGGATAAAGAAAAAGAAGTGGAGCTAAAGCCGGAAGATGTTCCCATTGTCGAGGAATATGTGGATGTCTTTCCAGAGGAATTGCCCGGCCTTCCTCCCGAGCGGGAAATTTCCTTTGAGAAAGAATTATTACCCGGAGTTACACCAGTATCCAAAGCGCCTTACCGTATGGCCCCAGCTGAGCTTAGGGAACTCCAAGTGCAGTTACAAGAACTGCTGGACAAGGGTTTCATCCGTCAAAGTTACTCCCCATGGGGAGCATCAGTGTTATTCGTCATGAAGAAAGATGGGTCGTTGCGGATGTGCATCGACTATCGCGAGCTAAATAAGATTACGATTAAGAATAAGTATCATCTCCCTAGAATAGATGATCTTTTTGATCAACTTAGGGGAGCAGTGGTATTCTCGCAAGTCGACTTGCGGTCGGGATACCATCAACTCAGAATTAAGGAGGGTGACATTTCGAAGACAGCATTTCGAACGCGCTACGGACATTACGAGTTCCTTGTTATGCCGTTTGGTTTGACCAACGCTCCAGTTGCTTTTATGGACCTTATGAACCGGGTGTTCAAGGAGTACCTGGATAAGTTCGTCATCGTTTTCATCGATGATATTCTGATATACTCAAGGTCCATTAAGGAACATGAGCAGCACCTCAGGATGGTTTTAGAAACGTTAAGACGAAACCAGCTTTATGCCAAGTTCACAAAATGTGAATTTTGGTTGGAGAAAGTCCATTTCTTGGGCCATGTGGTGTTAAATGAAGGGATTTCCGTTGATCCTGCAAAAGTAGAAGCGGTTAGTACGTGGCCTAGACCCAAAAACGTTACGGAAATACGGAGCTTTCTTGGATTGGCCGGATACTACCGACGGTTCGTGGAAGGATTCTCCAAGATTGTTGCACCCCTTACCGCCCTTACTCGAAAAGGGAAGAAGTTCGAGTGGACACAAAAGTGCGAGAAAAACTTTCTGGAGCTGAAAAGAAAGCTTACTAGTGCTCCCGTGTTAGTAATTCCTGACGTGCATGCGGGAAACTTCGTGATCTATAGTGATGCTTCTAAAACTGGACTAGGAGCGGTCCTAATGCAACAAGGAAAGGTGGTCGCCTATGCCTCACGACAATTAAAAGATCACGAAAAGAATTATCCTACGCACGATTTAGAGCTCACTGTAGTGGTCTTCACACTAAAGATATGGAGACATTACTTGTATGGGAATAGATGTGAGATTTTCACCGATCATCAAAGTCTCAAGTACATCTTTACCCAAAAGGAGCTCAATATGAGGCAACGGAGATGGCTTGAACTCGTAAAGGACTACGATTGCGAAATTCTTTACCATCCTGGTAAAGCGAACAAAGTGGCGGATGCTCTAAGTAGGAAGTCATCCGGTATACTGATGTCTTTAGGAACGTTGCCCAAGCCACTTCAGAAGGAAATTTTAGATTTCAACGTAGAGTTGATAACTGGAAAGTTGTCAGTTTTGACTCTCCAGTCTAACCTCCTAGAGTCCATTAAGGGACATCAAGGAAAAGATTCTTTTCTGCTAAAGGCGCAAATCTTTGGCGGAAAGAATAGGGAATTTAAGACCTCTGAGGATGGAGTAGTTTATTTCAAAGAAAGAATTTGCATTCCTAACTTTGAACTTCTTAAGAAACAGATTATGTCCGAAGCACATGAGACACCATATTCGGTACATCCTGGAGCTTCCAAGATGTACAAGGACCTTAGAGAGAACTATTGGTGGCCGAATATGAAGAACGAAATAGCTGATTTTGTGTCAAAATGCCTAACTTATCAAAAAGTTAAGACTGAGCATCGGCAACCAGGTGGAGATCTTCAGAAGATCAAGCTCCCAAAGTGGAAATGGGAACAAATCACTATGGATTTCATAGTAGGTTTACCCAGGACCGCAAGTGGGAACGATATGATTTGGGTGATTGTGGATAGATTGACCAAATCAGCCCACTTTATTGCTATCAAAGCTACCTTTTCAGTCGAGAAGTTGGCTGAAATTTTTGTCTTCCAGATCCTTAGGTTGCATGGAGTGCCAAGATCCATCATTTCAGATCGGGATGGGCGCTTTACCTCTCGATCCTGGAAAAGTGTTCATACGGCTATGGGATCAAAATTGAAATTCAGTATAGCATTTCACCCCCAGACGGATGGACAATCGAAACGAACTATCCAGACACTGGAGGATATGCTAAGGTCATGTATTTTGGATTTCAAAGGAAGCTGGGATCAGAAGCTACCTTTGATCGAGTTTTCTTACAATAACAGTTATCACGCCTCAATTGGTATGGCTCCGTTCGAGGCATTATACGGAAGGAAATGTCGATCTCCCATTCATTGGCAAGAAGTTGGACAGAAGCAGCTTCGAACTACAGATTTCATCCGAAAGACTTCAGAGGATATTAAGAAGATTAAGCAAAGACTTGAAATAGCTTTTAGTCGTCAGAAAAGCTATGCTGATAAACGTCGAAGGCCCTTGGAATTCCAAGTTGGAGACTATGTTTTCCTTAAGATTGTGCCTATGAAGGGAATTATGAGATTTGACACAAAGGGAAAACTTAGTCCTAGGTACACAGGGCCATTCGAAATCCTGGAGAGGATTGGCAAAGTAGCTTACAAGCTTGCCTTGCCACTAGAATTAGCTTCTGTACATAACGTTTTCCATGTTTCGATGTTAAAGAAGTATGTACCTGACCCTTCCCATGTATTAAGTCGAGAACCGATCGAGGTTCAATCCGATTTGACATACGAAGAGAAATCCGTTCAGATTCTGGATCGAGAAGAAAAGGTCTTACGAAATAGGACAATTCCCATGGTTAAAGTATTGTGGCAAAACCACAATGTCGAAGAAGCAACCTGGGAACTAGAAGAGGATATGAGAAAGGATTATCCCCACTTGGTCTAATTGTCGAGGACGAAAATTTTTAAGGGGGGAAGATTGTAATAACCAACTTTGTTACAAATTATGATTTCTTGTATCACAAGGAATCAAAATTTGTATTATGAATTTGCCTGATCTGAGTTATCAAAATTAGGATTTATGTATGATTGTCTTCCGGTCAAATTTTGACCAGAATGATTTAAGGAATGATAGGAACTTATGATTTTATTTGGTCAAAGTTTGACCAGAAAAGTCAAAGTATGATGGTACTATTGTATAACAGGCAGTATAGAAATTGTACTGCGAAAAAACCGTCATTACGGATAGATAAGCATGTTTAAGGTACGGAATTATGATAGAAAAATCAAGCACAATATTTAGGACATTAAGGACTTATTAGCTTTAAGTTCTAAGAAAAACCTAAACACAGTTTAATTTAATGCAGATAAATTATGGACTGCAGTTTGGTATGACAGTACTGTTTTAGTTAAAAACAGTATTTGTTATATTTATATTAGTATGAAAATAGACTGTTATTAAGAAAGAAAGCCAAACAAAGCCTTAGGTGGAGGACACCTCATCACATGTTAAATATGTAATTTTTTGATTTAAGATCAGGCAAATTCATAATACAAATTTTGATTACTTGTGATACAAGAAATCATAATTTGTAACAAAGTTGGTTATTACAATCTTCCCCCCTTAAAAATTTTCGTCCTCGAAAATTAGAACAAGTGGGGATAATCCTTTCTCATATCCTCTTCTAGTTCCCAGGTTGCTTCTTTAACATTGAGGTTTCGCCACAACACTTTAACCATGGGAATTGTCCTATTTCGTAAGACCTTTTCTTCCCGATCTAGAATCTGAACTGGTTTTTCTTCGCACGTCAAATCGGATTGAACCTCGATCGGTTCTCGACTTAACACATGGGAAGGGTCAGGTACATACTTCTTTAACATCGAAACATGGAAAACGTTATGCCCAGAAGCTAATTCTAGTGGCAAGGCAAGCTTGTAAGCTACTTTGCCAATCCTTTCCAGGATTTCGAATGGCCCTGTGTACCTAGGACTAAGTTTTCCCTTTTTGCCAAATCTCATAATTCCCTTCATAGGCGCAATCTTAAGGAAAACATAGTCTCCAACTTGGAATTTCAAGAGCCTTCGACGTTTATCAGCATAGCTTTTCTGATGACTAAAAGCTATGTCAAGTCTTTGCTTAATCTTCTTAATATCCTCTTTCGGATGAAATCTGTGGTTTGAAGCTGCTTCTGTCCAACTTCTTGCCATTGAATGGGAGATCGACATTTCCTTCCGTATAATGCCTCGAACGGAGCCATACCAATTGAGGCGTGATAACTGTTATTGTAAGAAAACTCGATCAAAGGTAGTTTCTGATCCCAGCTTCCTTTGAAATCCAAAATACATGACCTTAGCATATCCTCCAGTGTTTGGATAGTTCGTTCCGATTGTCCATCCGTCTGGGGGTGAAATGCTATACTGAATTTCAATTTTGATCCCATAGCCGTATGAACACTTTTCCAGAATCGAGAGGTAAAGCGCCCATCCCGATCTGAAATGATGGATCTTGGCACTCCATGCAACCTAACGATCTGGAAGACAAAAATTTCAGCCAACTTCTCGACTGAAAAGGTAGCTTTAATAGCAATAAAGTGGGCTGATTTGGTCAATCTATCCACAATCACCCAAATCATTTCGTTCCTACTTGCGGTCCTAGGTAAACCTACTATGAAATTCATAGTCATTTGTTCCCATTTCCACTCTGGGAGCTCGATCTTCTGAAGATCTCCTCCTGGTTGTCGATGCTCAGCCTTAACTTTTTGACAAGTTAGGTATTTTGACACAAAATCAGCTATTTCGTTCTTCATATTCGGCCACCAATAGTTCTCTCTGAGGTCCTTGTACATCTTGGAAGCTCCGGGATGTACCGAATATGGCGTCTCATGTGCTTCGGACATGATCTGTTTCTTAAGAAATTCAAAGTCAGGAACGCAAATCCTTTCTTTGAAATAAACTACTCCATCCTCAGAGGTCTTAAATTCCCTATTCTTTCCGCCAAAGATTTGCGCCTTTAGCAGAAAAGAATCTTTTCCTTGATGTCCCTTAATGGACTCTAGGAGGTTAGACTGGAGAGTCAAAACCGACAACTTTCCAGTTATCAGCTCTACGTTGAAATCTAAAATTTCCTTCTGAAGTGGCTTGGGCAACGTTCCTAAAGACATTAGTATACCGGATGACTTCCTACTTAGAGCATCCGCCACTTTGCTCGCTTTACCAGGGTGGTAAAGAATTTCGCAAACGTAGTCCTTCACGAGTTCAAGCCATCTCCGTTGCCTCATATTGAACTCCTTTTGGGTAAAGATGTATTTGAGACTTTGATGATCGGTGAAAATCTCACATCTATTCCCATACAAGTAATGTCTCCATATCTTTACCGTGAAGACCACTACAACGAGCTCTAAATCATGCGTAGGATAATTCTTTTCATGATCCTTCAATTGTCGTGAGGCATAGGCGACCACCTTTTCTTGCTGCATTAGGACCACTCCTAGTCCAGTTTTAGAAGCATCGCTATAGATCACGAAGTTTCCCGTATCCATGTCAGGAATTACTAACACGGGGGAGTGCTAGTAAACTTTCTTTTCAGCTCCAGAAAGTTTTCCTCGCACTTTTGTGTCCACTCGAACTTCTTCCCTTTTCGAGTAAGGGCAGTAAGGGGCGCAGCAATCTTGGAGAATCCTTCCACGAACCGTCGGTAGTATCCGGCCAATCCAAGAAAGCTCCGTATTTCCGTAACATTTTTGGGTCTAGGCCACGTACTAACCGCCTCTACTTTTGCAGGATCAGCGGAAATCCCTTCATTTAACACCACATGGCCCAAGAAATGGACTTTCTCCAACCAAAATTCACATTTTGTGAACTTGGCATAAAGCTGGTTTCGTCTTAATGTTTCTAAAACCATCCTGAGGTGCTGCTCATGTTCCTTAATGGACCTTGAATATATCGGAATATCGTCGATGAAAACGATGACGAACTTTTCCAAGTACTCCTTGAATACCCGGTTCATAAGGTCCATAAAAACAGCTGGAGCGTTGGTCAAACCAAACGGCATAACAAGGAACTCTTAATGTCCGTAGTGCGTTCGAAAAGCCGTCTTCGAAATGTCGCCCTCCTTAATTCTGAGTTGATGGTATCCTGACCGCAAGTCGACCTTCGAGAATACCACTGCTCCCTTGAGTTGATCGAAAAGATCATCTATTCTAGGGAGAGGATACTTATTCTTAATCGTAATCTTATTTAGCTCGCGATAGTCGATGCACATCCACAACGACCCATCTTTCTTCTTGACGAACAACACTGGTGCTCCCCACGGGGAGTAACTTTGACGGATGAAACCCTTGTCCAGCAGTTCTTGCAACTGCACTTGGAGTTCCCTAAGCTCAGCTGGGGCCATACGGTAAGGCGCTTTGGATACTGGTGTAACTCCGGGTAATAATTCTATCTCAAAGGAAATTTCCCGCTCGGGAGGAAGTCCGGGCAATTCCTTTGGAAAGACATCCACATATTCCCCAACAATGGGAACATCTTCCGGCTTTAGCTCCACTTCCTTTTCTTTGTCCACCATGTTGGCTAAGTATCCTTGACATCCATTAGCCAACATTTTCCACGCCTTCATTGCCGATACTAACCTAGTTGAGGAGTTTCGAGACTGACCGTAAAAGTTGAATTCCTCCTCACCAGGCAAACTAAACATAACACAACGCTTTCGACAATCAATCTTAGCGTTGTACTTTCCTAGGAAGCCCATTCCCAAAATAACGTCATAATCGTGAAGCTTAATTGTGATGAGATCAACATAAAGTTCTCTACCACAAATAACTACAGGAACATTTGGCATCCAAAAGCTGGATAACAGAACTTCTCCTAATGAAAGGAACGTCCTAAATGGTTGCTTAAAACTATCGACACGCCTTCCTAGTTTCTGGGCAAACTCCAATGATATAAATGAATGGGTGGCACCAGAATCAAATAAGGCAATTGCGTCATTGGTGGCGATAGAAATCTGACCTGTCACCACGTGAGAAGTTCCGGCCTCGGCATCCCCCTTGGTGTAGGCGTAAATCCTAGCTTGGGGTCCAGGTGCCTCTAGCCTCCCTTGTGCGTTCGCAGTGTCCTCGATCTTGGCTTGCACCGCATGCAGATGACTGCTGACGTTCCTATTCGGGTACTGGGGATTCTGGTTCTGGTTGTTGAAGGTGCAATTCCTCGCATAATGACCTTCCTTGCCACAAAGGTAGCAAGCATTTGTCCCCAGTCTACATATTCCCAGGTGCTTTTTCCCGCATTGTGCGCACACTGGATAGTTATTATTATTACCCTCATTCCTTCGACTACTTTTCTTTTGAGGGTAATTCCTTTGCTGCTCCTGGCCAGCAGCGTTTCCCTTCCTCTTATTCCTTCCGAACTGCTTGGAATGCTGGGCCGTATTACTTGTCTGACCCTTCGCATGCGCTTCCTGATTTAGTCTAGGCTGCAGCTGTCTCTCCGCAGCCTTCTCCTCTTTCTTAGCCTTAAAAATCTGTGCCCTCGCCTCCTTATCTTGGTTAATCCAATACTCAGCCCTAATTGCCCGACTAATACAGTCAGACACAAGGGTTGGAGGGCTGCTTCCTGCACTCACTTGCTTAGCAATATCCGTCCGAAACATCTTCATCATTCGTCTTACTTTCTCTGTTTCGTTCGGTATGAGTTCGAGGCATAGGCGGCCTAGCTGTTCAAATTTCTTAACAGCTTCCATAACCGCCATCGATCCTTGCTTTAAACTATTGAACTCGTCCTGCTGAGCGGCAAGGATTTCCCGGTTGTAGTACATCACCTTAAACTCATCTACAAACTCCTGCCAACTCATGGCCGCAACATTTCTATGTATTTGCACTGTTATCCACCAATGCCTCGCATCCTTTTTCAGTGCAAATGAAGCACAGAGCACCCTTTCCTGCTCCGTGAGCCCCATGAAATCCAAAATTACTTGGATATCCATTAGCCATTTATCGCTTCTATCAGGTCCGTAAGACCCTCAAACTCAGGTGCCTTCATTCGCCTAAACCACTCGTACAGTAAGTCTTCCCAAACTACGGGTGGGTTCACTTGCACTCCAGTAGGTGCTAACGGAACGTCGAAATTCCTTAGAACCTCTTGAGGAGCCTCCGGTACTTGGGGCACTACCGGGGGTGCAGGGTTACCCTGTGCTGGAATGTCGTTTGCGTGGGGCATCGGGGGCATTTGGGTTATCTGCTCACGCAGCCGATTCGTTTATTGTTGCTGTTGTAGCAATTGCTGTTGCAAATTGGCTACAACATTCGCAAGATCTGGCTCTTGCGGATTCCGATTAGCTTGTGTACGAGTACGCATCATCTTAACACTCCTAATAAATTTCAAGAAAAGATTTCGTTATCCACTGAAAATCTTTCCTTCCATTCATATCCTATCATACATATGATATCATATCGTACTTAATCATATCGTAAGACATCATACAGAAATCCTTCGTGATTTCTTCATAGCGTATCATATTATAAAATTATCATAAACTTGTCATGAAAACATTTTTATCATGATATCATAATCATCATGCTATTCGTTTCATATGAAAAAGTATCGTTTTATACATTTTCAAAAATATGTCATTTTTATTATATACATAGTCAAAATAAGATGGAAGTGTTTACCACTTTACCATCATTCCTATCCTATATACAATCTAACATCAAAACAATAAAAAGTCGGAGTCAGAACAAAAACTATCTACTCGTTCACCACATCGGAAAATACATCCCGATCCTCGTCGTCGAAGGGAATCTCCTCGGGATCTTCCTTCTGCTCCTCGAGATCCTCTAGCTCCTCCTCCTCTATATCCTCAAAATCTTCCCATTCTTCCCATACTTCTTGTTCCTCATCATCACTTTCGATGAGAATTACCTGGGGATCTTCAACGTTGTCCCCTGGGTTGTCCTGAGCCTCAGCAGGATCCATGTCATCATCCGGTCCTGCCTCTGCCTCCTGTGGAGGTATCTGCTGAAGTGGGACCGCTGGGATCGGATCTTCGGGCATAACCGGAACTTCCTCTGGGTTGGCTTCCTGTACCATGTAGGCTAGTATCTCAGCCTCTATAATAGCATCGATCATGTCCTCCAATGATACTCCTACTTCTGGAGCCGGGACAAAATACTTAACTTCCGGAGGTAGCTCGTCCCTGATAAGGTGCAACGCTCGCCACTCCGGATCACCGAGCTCCTGAGGGATATAAGGCAACATTGCCTCTCGGACTCTACGAAAATAGTGGCCCACGGACTCATTTGGGTAAGCGTACCATTCCGCGGCGAAGTTGAGATATCGCCTCCTATACATATCGCCATAAATATCCGGACTCATTCGCGTAAGGACCCGCCCTTACGTAGGTCGTTACCATACTTATCTTACATGATAATTTAAACTTACTTATTTACTTAGGCGGAAATAGCGTACATTTTTTTTTTCTCTTTAAACTTAAAACAACTTAAAATAAAACTTTACTACTTACATATTTACAATACACATACATACTTAATTAATATATACTTTTCAAACTTATTGTATTGTAAAATAACTTGTACTTAGTAAACAACATAAACTTTTATTTCAAAACGCGTAGCGGTTTCCATCCCACGTTTCACAGATCGCCTTGCCAATGTCTCACCGCCTTGCATCAAGTACTGTCAGTAGGAAGCTTACCTACAGCAGAAACGTAAGTTGTGAAATTTCGCTCAGCAAGTACAACTTTTAACCCGCAAAACAAACTTAATAAAGCAATGCATGAGTCAATTATGCTTCATTATGCTTTCATGAGTTAACATAGTTTTGGGCCCCTTTCTTAATATAAGTGTTCATACCGTGGCGCGCAGCCATGGAGTGGTTGGGGCGGCCAGCCCAATCCAACTCAAACCATGGACCAAGCCTGACCTAGAGCGGGTCGGTACGACACGAGAAAACTTACTTATCATCATACATGAAAACATTTTCTTAAAACAGTTCTTACTTAAAAACGAAATGTTTTTCTTATCATCTGATTTATTATTGGTGAACATGCTTCATGATGTCACAATAATAAACATACATCCTACTTATCACATAAATGCATGAACTTCAAAAACATGCAAAGTCATAAAATCATTTGCCTATGCTGTAGGCAGAGTTGTACTTACAGGTTACGCTAGGTCCTGGGGTTTGTCGTTCCGACAGGTTACCTTCCTGTTTCCAAAAAGGAAGTAAGATAAGAATCATCCTATCTTACCTTAAATTATTTCATTAAATGTTGGTACCCTAACCAACATTTATTAGTGACCCTAGATATATGTCCCCCTCATAAGCTTAATAATATCCTTGTTGGTTACTAAATGTAAACTTAGGTCACATGCCCTAATGGTAATCAAACAGTATCTTGTTGGATTACCTAATGAACTTTGGGCTCAAGGCCCAATGACCTTGATATCCTATTAGGTTACTACGAGTAACCTTAGGTATAGGCCCAACTTAGATTTGTATTTTAAAAAAAACCTATTGGGCTACTTAGGCCCAATAATTAAAGTGGTATCCCTTTATGATTACCTTAAGTAACCTTGGACCTTAGGCCAATCATTCAATATTTGTTCTTAATTAACTAGGCCCAAAAAAAATAGGTAACCTACATGATTATGTTAGGTTACCAATTTGCTTACTTTGTTTACTTTGATCAATTAATTCTTTTCTTACTAAACTGGGTTTGATTAACCATGTAAAACTGCTTTTAAATAAAACTGTCTAAGTCTTAAAGGTATTTGTTGAAAACAGTCAAATTATTAGTGTATGTACAGGAATTTCCTGTGCATGCACTGTTTTGAAATTCCTGAATCGGAGCTTACTAATATGATTCAGTTTTACTTTGAAATCTGTTTAGATTTTGAAAAACATTTCTTCACGAAAGTTTTAGATATTGAAAAACCCTACAAATTTGGTGTTTTGCTAAAAACCCAGTTCTGCATTTAACTTATACTTTTTCCTTGTTCAATCTGCCTGGCCGTGCACATAAGTCTGAGCGGTCTAGGCACGGGTTTTTGTAAAAACAAAGGCCTTTGGAGCCTTATTTTTGAAAATTGTCCACGCTGCCCCCTAGAATTTTCAATTTTCTACAACTTTTCAGTTTTGAGTTTTCTCAAATTCGGCCTCTAAAGGCCTCAAAATACCGTTCCCAGATCACTGCCCAGTTTTCACCCGAACTGACAGTTTTTGTTTCGGTTAGTTCTTACGTAAAAATTACGCACACTCTACCTCAAACGGTCACAACCGTGAGCCTACATCAAGCATGCAGTGTATAATCTAATGTTCTCATACTCATTCATTCATTCTCATTTATTCAATTAATTAATTGAAACCCGTTTGGTGGAGTTCACCGAACTTGGTTTTCTAGGGTTTTCTTGAACCCTAAATCATCATACAATCATTCAATACCACAATCAGCCATTCAATATTATTTATAAGCCTATGGGGACATATATCAAACACCTTATGGTCACACATATCATCTACATAATTTCTAGAGCATGCATTCCAGTACATACACCAAATCATAGCATAAACTTACTAAAACCTAATTAAAACACATTATAAGCAAACCAAGCAAAGCAAGGACATAATTAATGAGCTTAAGCTCTTACAACCAAAACTGAAAATACACTTAAATGGCTCAAAACTGGAATCAAAAAGGCTTAGGAGATTAAGAGGATTACCTCTAAACCGGAGAGACAAACACTAGCTTGGGTTCCGAAAATTTTTTTCTAGTTTTTCCTCACTAAAAATCCGACCACCACTCTTGGGTTTTTTGGCTGCTTTAGGGTTCGGCTAGGAGAGAGAAAGAAAGGAGAGAAAATGGCAAAAGTTTGGGGGAGTTTTGAAATAAAATGAACTAAAAAAAAGTCCCCCCATCACACCTATTTATAGTTGAATTTTGATTTTCTTTCTTGAATTATTTTTATTCCTTAAATTGCTCTCCAAGCCCTACAAAAATTTTATTTGCCCAAAAGTCCCCCAATAGGTGGCCGGCCACTAGATGGTTCTTGAGCCAATAATTATCTTTTTGTAATACTTTCCCATTTTTCCAAAAATCAAAATATTACATATTTATCATGTGATGAGGTGTCCTCCACCTAAGGCTTTGTTTCGCTTTCTTTCTTAAAAACAGTCTATTTTCATACTAATGTAAATATAACAAATACTGTTTTTAACTAAAACAGTACTGTCATACCAAACTCAGTCCAGAATTTATCTGCATAAAACTAGACTGTGTTTAGGTTTTTCTTAAAACTTAAAGCTAATAAGTCCTTAATGTCCTAAATATTGTGCGTGATTTTTCTATCATAATTCCGTACCTTAAACATGCTTATCTATCCGTAATGACGGTTTTTTTCGCAATATAATTTCTATACTACCTGTTATACAATAGTACCATCATACTTTGACTTTTCTGGTCAAACTTTGACCAACATAAAATCATAAGTTCCTATCATTCCTTAAATCATTCTGGTCAAAATCTGACCGGAATACAATCATACATAAATCCTAATTCTGATAACTCAGATCAGGCAAATTCATAATACAAATTTTGATTCCTTGTGATACAAGAAATCATAATTTGTAACAAAGTTGGTTATTACAATCTTCCCCCCTTAAAAATTTTCGTCCTCGAAAATTAGAACAAGTGGGGATAATCCTTTCTCATATCCTCTTCTAGTGCCCAGGTTGCTTCTTTAACATTGAGGTTTCGCCACAACACTTTAACCATGGGAATTGTCCTATTTCGTAAGACCTTTTCTTCCCGATCTAGAATCTGAACTGGTTTTTCTTCGCACGTCAAATCGGATTGAACCTCGATCGGTTCTCGACTTAACACATGGGAAGGGTCAGCTACATACTTCTTTAACATCGAAACATGGAAAACGTTATGTACAGAAGCTAATTCTAGTGGCAAGGCAAGCTTGTAAGCTACTTTGCCAATCCTTTCCAGGATTTCGAATGGCCCTGTGTACCTAGGACTAAGTTTTCCCTTTTTGCCAAATCTCATAATTCCCTTCATAGGCGCAATCTTAAGGAAAACATAGTCTCCAACTTGGAATTCCAAGGGCCTTCGACGTTTATCAGCATAGCTTTTCTGACGACTAAAAGCTATGTCAAGTCTTTGCTTAATCTTCTTAATATCCTCTGAAGTCTTTCGGATGAAATCTGTGGTTTGAAATTGCTTCTGTCCAACTTCTTGCCAATGAATGGGAGATCGACATTTCCTTCCGTATAATGCCTCGAACGGAGCCATTCCAATTGAGGTGTGATAACTGTTATTGTAAGAAAACTCGATCAAAGGTAGCTTCTGATCCCAGCTTCCTTTGAAATCCAAAATACATGACCTTAGCATATCCTCCAGTGTCTGGATAGTTCGTTCCGATTGTCCATCCGTCTGGGGGTGAAATGCTGTACTGAATTTCAATTTTGATCCCATAGCCGTATGAACACTTTTCCAGAATCGAGAGGTAAAGCGCCCATCCCGATCTGAAATGATGGAT
This sequence comes from Ficus hirta, assembly GCA_038430175.1. Lineage (NCBI taxonomy): Eukaryota > Viridiplantae > Streptophyta > Magnoliopsida > Rosales > Moraceae > Ficus > Ficus hirta. The sequence continues at coordinate 3,206,181 of CM076586.1, read as the reverse complement.
CTTGGCACTCCATGCAACCTAACGATCTGGAAGACAAAAATTTCAGCCAACTTCTCGACTGAAAAGGTAGCTTTAATAGCAATAAAGTGGGCTGATTTGGTCAATCTATCCACAATCACCCAAATCATATCATTCCCACTTGCGGTCTTGGGTAAACCTACTATGAAATCCATAGTGATTTGTTCCCATTTCCACTCTGGGAGCTCGATCTTCTGAAGATCTCCTTCTGGTTGTCGATGCTTAGCCTTAACTTTTTGACAAGTTAGGCATTTTGACACAAAATCAGCTATTTTGTTCTTCATATTCGGCCACCAATAGTTCTCTCTGAGGTCCTTGTACATCTTGGAAGCTCCGGGATGTACCGAATATGGCATCTCATGTGCTTCGGACATGATCTGTTTCTTAAGAAATTCAAAGTCAGGAACGCAAATCCTTTCTTTGAAACAAACTACTCCATCCTCAGAGGTCTTAAATTCCTTATTCTTTCCGCCAAAGATTTGCGCCTTTAGCAGGAAAGAATCTTTTCCTTGATGTCCCTTAATGGACTCTAGGAGGTTAGACTGGAGAGTCAAAACTGACAACTTTCCAGTTATCAGCTCTACGTTGAAATCTAAAATTTCCTTCTGAAGTGGCTTGGGCAACGTTCCTAAAGACATTAGTATACCGGATGACTTCCTACTTAGAGCATTCGCCACTTTGTTTACTTTACCAGGATGGTAAAAAATTTCGCAATCGTAGTCCTTCACGAGTTCAAGTCATCTCCGTTGCCTCATATTGAGCTCCTTTTGGGTAAAGATGTATTTGAGACTTTGATCATCGGTGAAAATCTCACATCTATTCCCATACAAGTAATGTCTCCATATCTTTAGCGCGAAGACCACTACAGCGAGCTCTAAATCGTGCGTAGGATAATTCTTTTCGTGATCCTTCAATTGTCTTGAGGCATAGGCGACCACCTTTCCTTGCTGCATTAGGACCACTCCTAGTCCAGTTTTAGAAGCATCGCTATAGATCACGAAGTTTCCCGTATCCACGTCAGGAATTACTAACACGGGAGCGCTAGTAAGCTTTCTTTTCAGCTCCAGAAAGTTTTCCTCGCACTTTTGTGTCCACTCGAACTTCTTCCCTTTTCGAGTAAGGGCGGTAAGGGGTGTAGAAATCTTGGAGAATCCTTCCACGAACCGTCGGTAGTATCCGGCCAATCCAAGAAAGCTCCGTATTTCCGTAACATTTTTGGGTCTAGGCAACGTACTAACCGCCTCTACTTTTGCAGGATCAACGGAAATCCCTTCATTTAACACCACATGGCCCAAGAAATGGACTTTCTCCAACCAAAATTCACATTTTGTGAACTTGGCATAAAGCTAGTTTCGTCTTAACGTTTCTAAAACCATCCTGAGGTGCTGCTCATGTTCCTTTATGGACCTTGAATACATCAGAATATCATCGATGAAAACGATGACGAACTTTTTCAAGTACTCCTTGAATACCCGGTTCATAAGGTCCATAAAAGCAGCTGGAGCGTTGGTCAAACCAAACGGCATAACAAGGAACTCTTAATGTCCGTAATGCGTTCGAAAAGCCGTCTTCGAAATGTCGCCCTCCTTAATTCTGAGTTGATGGTATCCTGACCGCAAGTCGACCTTCGAGAATACCACTGCTCCCCTGAGTTGATAAAAAAGATCATCTATTCTAGGGAGAGGATACTTATTCTTAATCGTAATCTTATTTAGCTCGCGATAGTCGATGCACATCCGCAACGACCCATCTTTCTTCTTGACGAACAACACTGGTGCTCCCCATGGGGAGTAACTTTGACGGATGAAACCCTTGTCCAGCAGTTCTTGCAACTACACTTGGAGTTCCCTAAGCTCAACTGGGGCCATACGGTAAGGCGCTTTGGATACTGGTGTAACTCCAGGTAATAATTCTATCTCAAAGTAAATTTCCCGCTCGGGAGGAAGTCCGGGCAATTCCTTTGGTAAGACATCCACATATTCCCCGATAATGGGAACATCTTCCAGCTTTAGCTCCACTTCTTTTTCTTTATCCACCATGTTGGCTAAGTATCCTTGACATCCATTAGCCAACATTTTCCACGCCTTCATTGCCGATACTAACCTAGTTGAGGAGTTTCGAGACTGACTGTAAAAGTTGAATTCCTCCTCACCAGGCAAACTAAACATAACACAACGCTTTCGACAGTCAATCTTAGCGTTGTACTTTCCTAGGAAGTCCATTCCCAAAATAACGTCATAATCGTGAAACTTAATTGTGATGAGATCAACATAAAGTTCTCTACCACAAATAACTACAGGAACATTTGGCATCCAAAAGCTGGATAACAGAACTTCTCCTGATGGAAGGAACGTCCTAAATGGTTGCTTAAAACTATCGACACACCTTCCTAGTTTCTAGGCAAACTCCATTGATATAAATGAATGGGTGGCACCAGAATCAAATAAAGCAATTGCGTCATAGGTGGCGATAGAAATATAACCTGTCACCACGTGAGAAGTTCTGGCCTCGGCATCCCCCTTGATGTAGGCGTAAATCCTAGCTTGGGGTCCATGTGCCTCTAGCCTCCCTTGTGCGTTCACAGTGTCCTCGATCTTGGCTTGCACCGCATGCAGATGGCTGCTGACGTTCCTATTCGGGTACTGGGGATTCTGGTTCTGGTTGTTGAAGGTGCAATTCCTCGCGTAATGACCTTCCTTGTCAAAAAGGTAGCAAGCATTTGTCCCCAGTCTACATATTCCCAGCTGCTTTTTCCTGCATTGTGCGTACACTGGATAGTTATTATTATTACCCTCATTCCTTGGGCTACTTTTCTTTTGAGGGTAATTCCTTTGCTGCTCCTGGCCAGCAGCGTTTCCCTTCCACTTATTCCTTCCGAACTGCTTGGAATGCTGGGCCGTATTACTTGTCTGACCCTTCGCATGCATGTCCTGATTTAGTCTAGGCTGCAGCTATCTCTCCGCAGCCTTCTCCTCTTTCTTAGCCTTAAAAATCTGTGCCCTCGCCTCCTTAGCTTGGTTAATCCAATACTCAGTCCTAATTGCCCGACTAATACAGTCAGACACTAAGGTTGGAGGGCTGCTTCCTGCACTCACTTGCTTAGCAATATCCGTCCGAAACATCTTCATCATTCATCTTACTTTCTCTGTTTCGTTCGGTATGAGTTCGGGGCATATGCAGCCTAGCTGTTCAAAATTCTTAACAGCTTCCATAACCGACAACGGTCCTTGCTTTAAACTATTGAACTCGTCCTGCTGAGCGGCAAGGATTTCCCGGTTGTAGTACATCACCTTAAACTCATCTACAAACTCCTGCCAACTCATGACCGCAACATTTCTACGCATTTGCACTGTTATCCACCAATGCCTCGCATCCTTTTTCAGTGCAAATGAAGCACAGAGCACCCTTTCCTGCTGCGTGAGCCCCATGAAATCCAAAATTACTTAGATATCCATTAGCCAATTATCGGCTTCTATCGGGTCCGTAAGACCCTCAAATTCAGATGCCTTCATCCGCCTAAACCGCTCGTACAGTAAGTCTTCCCAAACTATGGGTGGGTTCACTTGCACTCCAGCAGGTGCTAACGGAACTTCGAAATTCCTTGGAACCTCTTGAGGAGCCTCCGGTACTTGGGGCACTACCGGGGGTGGACGGTTACCCTGTGATGGAATTTCGTTTGCGTGGGGCATCGGGTGCATTCGGGCTATCTGCTCACACAGCCGATTCGTTTCTTGTTGCTGTTGTAGCAATTGCTGTTGCAAATTGGCTACAACATTCGCAAGATATGGCTCTTGCGGATTCTGATTAGCTTGTGTACGAGTACGCACCATCTTAACACTCCTAATAAATTTCAAGAAAAGATTTCGTTATCCACTGAAAATCTTTCCTTCCATTCATATCCTATCATACATATGATATCATATCGTACTTCATCATATCATAAGACATCATACAGAAATCCTTCGTGATTTCTTCATAGCGTATCATATTATAAACTTATCATAAACTTGTCATGAAAACATTTTTATCATGATATCATAATCATCATGCTATTCGTTTCATATGAAAAAGTATCGTTTTATACATTTTCAAAACTATATCATTTTTACTATATACATAGTCAAAATAAGATGGAAATGTTTACCACTTTACCATCATTCCTATCCTATATACAATCTAACATCAAAACAACAAAAAGTCGGAGTCAGAACTAAAACTATCTACTCGTTCGCCACATCGGAAAATACATCCCGATCCTCGTCGTCGAAGGGAATCTCCTCGGGATCTTCCTCCTACTCCTCTAGATCCTCTAGCTCCTCCTCCTCTATATCCTCAAAATCTTCCCATTCTTCCCATACTTCTTGTTCCTCATCATCACTTTCGATGAGAATTACCAGGGGATCTTCAACGTTGTCCCCTGGGTTGTCCTGAGCCTCAGCAGGATCCATGTCATCATCCGATCCTGCCTCTGCCTCCTATAGAGGTATCTGCTGAAGTGGGACCGCTGGGATCGGATCTTCGGGCATAACCGAAACTTCCTCTGGGTTGGCTTCCTGTACCATGTAGGCTAGTATCTCGGCCTCTATAATAGCATCGATCATGTCCTCCAATGATACTCCTACTTCTGGAGCCGGGACAAAATACTTAACTTTCGGAGGTAGCCCGTCCCTGATAAGGTGCAACGCTCGCCACTCCGGATCACCGAGCTCCTGAGGGATATAGGGCAACATTGCCTCTCGGACTCTATGACAATAGTGGCCCACGGACTCATTCGGGTAAGCGTACCACTCCGCGGCGAAGTTGAGATATCGCCTCCTATACATATCGCCGTAAATATCCGGACTCATTCGGGTAAGGACCCACCCTTACGTAGGTCGTTACCATACTTATCTTACTTGATAATTTAAACTTACTTATTTACTTAGGCGGAAATAGCGTACATTTTTTTTTTCTCTTTAAACTTAAAACAACTTAAAATAAAACTTTACTACTTACATATTTACAATACACATACATACTTAATTAATATATACTTTTCAAACTTATTGTAACGTAAAATAACTTGTACTTAGTAAACAACATATACTTTTATTTCAAAACGCGTAGCGGTTTCCATCCCACGTTTCACAGATCGCCTTGCCAGTGCCTCACCGCCTTGCATCAAGTACTGTCAGTAGGAAGCTTACCTACAGCATAAACGTAAGTTGTGAGCTTTCGCTCAACAAGTACAACTTTTAACCCGCAAAACAAACGTAATAAAGCAATGCATGAGCCAATTATGCTTCATTATGTTTTCATGAGTTAACATAGTTTTGGGCCCCTTACTTAACATAAGTGTTCGTACCGTGGCGCGCAGCCATGGAGTGGTTGGGGCGGCCAGCCCAATCTAACTCAAACCATGGACCAAACCCGACCTACGAGCGGGTCGGTACGACACGAGAAAACTTACTTATCATCATACTTGAAAACATTTTCTTAAAACAGTTCTTACTTAAAAACGAAATCTTTTTCTTATCATCTGATTTATTATTGGTGAACATGCTTCATGATGTCACAATAATAAACATACATCATACTTATCACATAAATGCATGAACTTCAAAAACAAGCAAAGCCATAAAACCATTTGCCTATGATATAGGTGGAGTTGTACTTACAGGTTACGCTAGGTCCTGGGGTTTATCGTTCCGACAGGTTACCTCAATAGGTTACCTTCCTGTTTCCAAAAAGGAAGTAAGATAAGAATCATCCTATCTTACCTTAAATTATTTCATTAAATGTTGGTACCCTAACCAACATTTATTAGTGACCCTAGATATATGTCCCCCTCATAAGCTTAATAATATCCTTGTTGGTTACTAAATGTAAACTTAGGGCACATGCCCTAATGGTAATCAAACAGTATCTTGATGGATTACCTAATGAACTTTCGGCTCAAGCCCCAATGACCTTGACATCCTATTAGGTTACTATGAGTAACCTTAGGTATAGGCCCAACTTAGATTTGTATTTTAAAAAAAACCTATTGGGCTACTTAGGCCCAATAATTAAAGTGATATCCCTTTATGATTACCTTAAGTAACCTTGGACCTTAGGCCAGTCATACAATATTTGTTCTTAATTAACTAGGCCCAAAAAAAATAGGTAACCTACATGATTATGTTAGGTTACCAATTTGCTTACTTTGCTTACTTTGATCAATTAATTCTTTTCTTACTAAACTGGGTTTGATTAACCATGTAAAACTGCTTTTAAATAAAACTGTCTAAGTTTTAAAGGTATTTGTTGAAAACAGTCAAATTATTAGTGTATGTACAGGAATTTCCTGTGCATGCACTGTTTTGAAATTCCTGAATCGGAGCTTACTAATATGATTCAGTTTTACTTTGAAATCTGATTAGATTTTGGAAAACTTTTCTTCACGAAAGTTTTAGATATTGAAAAACCCTACAACTTTTGTGTTTTTCTAAAAACCCAGTTCTGCCTTTAACTTATACTTTTTCCTTGTTGACATTGCCTGGCCGTGCACATTAGTCTGGGCGGTCCAGGCACGGGTTTTTGTAAAAACGAAGGCCTTTGGAGCCTTATTTTTGAAAATTGTACACGTGCACCCCTAGGATTTTCAATTTCCTACAACTGTTCAGTTTTGAGTTTTCTCAAATTCGGCCTCTAAAGGCCTCAAAATACCGTTCCCAGATCACTACCCAGTTTTCACCCGAACTGGCAGTTTTGGTTTCGGTTAGTTCTTACGTAAAAATTACGCACACTCTACCTCAAACGGTCACAACTGTGAGCCTATATCAAGCATGCAGCGTATATTCTAACGTTCTCATACTCATTCATTCATTCTCATTTATTCAATTAATTAATTGAAACCCGTTTGGTGGAGTTCACCAAACTTGGTTTTCTAGGGTTTTCTTGAACCCTAAATCATCATACAATCATTCCATACCACAATCAGCCATTCAACATTATTTATAAGCCTATGGGGACATATATCAAACACCTTATGGTCACATATATCATCTACATAATTTCTAGAGCATACATTCCAATACATACACCAAATCATAGCATAAACTTACTAAAACCTAATTCAAACACATTCTAAGCAAACCAAGGAAAGCAAGGACATAATTAAGGAGCTTAAGCTCTTACAACCAAAACTGAAAATACACTTAAATGGCTCAAAACCGGAATCAAAAAGGCTTAGGAGATTAAGAGGATTACCTCTAAACCGGAGAGACAAACACTAGCTTGGGTTCCGAAAATGTTTTTCTAGTTTTTCCTCACTAAAAATCCGACCACCACTCTTGGGTTTTTTGGCTGCTTTAGGGTTCGGCTAGGAGAGAAAAAGAAAGGAGAGAAAATGGCAAAAGTTTGGGGGAGTTTTGAAATAAAATGAACTAAAAAAAAGTCCCCCCATCACACCTATTTATAGGTGAATTTTGATTTTCTTTCCTGAATTATTTTTATTCCTTAAATTGCTCTCCAAGCCCTACAAAAATTTTATTTACCCAAAAGTCCCCCAATAGGTGGCCGGCCACTAGATGGTTCTTGAGCCAATAATTATCTTTTTGTAATACTTTCCCATTTTCCAAAAATCAAAATATTAAATATTTATCATGTGATGAGGTGTCCTCCACCTAAGGCTTTGTTTGGCTTTCTTTCTTAAAAACAGTCTATTTTCATACTAATGTAAATATAACAAATACTGTTTTTAACTAAAATAGTACTGTCATACCAAACTGCAGTCCAGAATTTATCTGCATAAAACTGGACTGTGTTTAGGTTTTTCTTAGAACTTAAAGCTAATAAGTCCTTAATGTCCTAAATATTGTGCTTGATTTTTCTATCATAATTCCGTACCTTAAACATGCTTATCTATCCGTAATGACGGTTTTTTTCGCAGTATAATTTCTATACTGCCTGTTATACAACAGTACCATCATACTTTGACTTTTCTGGTCAAACTTTGACCAACATAAAATCATAAGTTCCTATCATTCCTTAAATCATTCTGGTCAAAATCTGACCGGAATACAATCATACATAAATCCTAATTCTGATAACTCAGATCAGGCAAATTCATAATACAAATTTTGATTCCTTGTGATACAAGAAATCATAATTTGTAACAAAGTTGGTTATTACAGTTTGAGTTCCCGGTTAATTAGCTACAAGACTTAATAATAGTTTGCTTAGTCAAGCATGAGGCCTTTTTGAGAAAAATGGCAGAATAATGATTTATGATTATATTCCAGTCAAAGTTTGACCAGGTTGACCTTAGGTTTGACTAAGACGGTGCTTTAGTGTATTATGCAGTATAGGAATTATACTGTGAAAAACCGTCATTACGGATGAAGAAGTAAGAATAAGGTATGGGATTGCTCTAGAATAATCAGGAATAATATTTGGAGCAACGAAGACTTAGTAGTTTCAAGTCTTAAGAAAAATCCAGACGCAGCCCAGTTAAGTACAGATGAATTCTGGACTGTGGTCCAGTATGATAGTACTGTTTTAGTGAAAAACAGTATTAATATTATATGAGTTAGTAAAGAAATGGACTGCATATTTATATTAATGGATTTTTAGAATCAAGTGGATAATTATGCATGAATTGGAAGCCAAGTGGCTCCACCCTAGCCGGCCACCTTCATGGACTAAAGTGTAAATATTTTGTCTTTAGGGGCCAAAGTGTAATTTTTAGAAAAGTGAGTAATGATGGATAAGTATGTAATTTTTGATTTAAGGAATTTATGGATATTCCTAACCAAGCCTTCAACTAGGCCAATGATTAGTTACAAGCTTGGTTACATTGGAACAAGGAATTAAGTTAGAGATAAGTAAGGAAATATTTTTGGTTGGTTCAAGCCAACACATGGCCGATTGTCATTGGATACATGATGATGTAAGCATGATGATATAAGCTTGATGATGTAAGCTTGATAATGTACGCATGGTGAGGTAAGCAAACACTTGCTTGGTGAGCAAGTAACTTGGCCTCCAAGGTAACCTATCATGGCCGGCCACCTCACAAGGACCAATGGCCAAATATTTTTCTCTTAAGGGCTATTATGTAATTTTTGGATATAAAATAAATCCAAAAATTAAATAATTATCACCTATAAATAGGTGATGGAGGGGGGAGGGGGTTCATTTGCTTCACTTTATGTGAAGATACCCCAAAACTATACCAAAATCTCATCTCACTCTTTCCCTCCCTTAAAAAGCCGAGCCAAATAGAGAGGAAAAAAAAATGAATGAGAGGGTTAGATTTTTAAGAAAGAAAAGCAAGAAGGAAATTGGTGATCCAAGTTGTAGATCCAATCTCAAGGAGTTAAGGTAACCCTCCTAAACCCCCTAAGCAATTCCATTAAGTTTTGATTTTAGAGTTTATGTGTATTTCAAGTTATGGTTTGTTATGGTTTTTGTATGATTAGTATATGTTAGATCTAGATTTAGGTGAGTGTGATTCCTAAGTTTATGCATGCATGTGATGTTATGCTTAAGAGAATATGTGGTATGTGTGTATGTCTATTAGATGTTTGTTATATGTCCCCACATGCTCAAGAATAATGTTGGATGAATGATTATGATGATGGTGATGTATGTTACATGTAGGGTTCAAGAAAACCCTAAAAACCCTAGTTTGGTATAGATTACCATTTGGGTTTGCATGAAAATTCTATGGATGAGAAATGAATGTTTGATCATGAAAATGTTAGTAACACGTTGCATGCTTGATGTAGGCTCACGGTTTTAACCGTTCGACATAGTGTGCACGTAATTTTACGTAAGAACCAACTTAAACAAAAACTGCCAGTCTCCGGTCAAGACTGGGCAGTAATCTGGAAATATGAATTTGAGGCCCTTAGATGCCGAATTTGAAGAAAGCTAAAACTACAAAGTTGTAGAAAATGAAAAATCCTAGGGGACTATGTGGACGGTTTTTAAAAATAAGTCTCCAAAAGCCTCTGTTTTTGTGAAAACCCGAGCCTAGTCTTCTAGACCCAGTGTGTACGGCCAGGTAGGTTCAATAAGAAAAACAGGTAGGTTAAAGGCAGATTTAGGTTTTGAGTAAAACATGAAAGTTGTAGAGTTATTCGAGATCTTTTATGAAGAAAGATTTTTCAAATTCTAAACAGATTATTAAGATAAAATTAGATCTAAAAATCTGTGCAGGAAACAAGAAATTCATGCACAGGATTTCTTAAAAATAGTGTATAAGTAGGAAATTCCTGTACATACACTGATAATCAAAGTTTATGGACTGTTTTAAGCAGTTTTTAAAAAAGCGATTTAAAATTTATCATATGAGAGTAAAAATAGATAAAACAAGATAACCAAGAGTAACCAAGATAGTTACCAACTTTAAAATGGGTTAATAATTATGGTTACTAATAGTAACCATATAAGGAAACCTAAGTTATCGAGTTAGGCCTACAACCCATGGTTACCAATAGTAACCTAATGGGGTATGATTTTAAAAATAACTGGGCCTTAGTACCTTAATAGGGTTTTAATCCAGATATGATTTGGGCCTAAAGCCCAGAGTTATAAATAGTAACCTAATAAGATACTAATTACTATTTAAGTCTAAGTACGATTGGGCCTTGAACCCCAAGGTTCCATTAAGTAATCAAACAAGATAATGTTTGATTGGGCCAGGTGCCTTAGGGTTACATCTAGTAACTAAATAAGATATCATGATAGTATGTGGGAGACATATAACTAGGGTTACTGATGAATGCTAGTTAAGAATACCAGCATTGAATATAATAATTTATGATAAGATAAGATGATCCTTATCTTACATCTTTTGTGAAAACAGGAATTAAACCTGTTGATGTGCCTTGTTGGAACATTAGACCAAGAGCGTAGGATATCAAATAAGTACAAACCTCACCTACAGTATCGAAAATAGTAAATACTATTTTCAAGTATGACATGTTTTCATGTATGCTATGATTCATATGTTGCCATGTTATGCCATGATAAGCTATGATATGCCATGTTAAGCTATGATATGCCATGCTAAGCCATGATATGCCATGTTATACCATAATATGCCATGCTATGCCAAGATATGCCATACTATACCATGATATGCCATATGTATGTATATGTTATGTTATATGTTACGATATAGTGACATCATGAAGCATGTTCACCAATATTAAACCACATGGTAAGAACATGATTTTAAGTCATAAGATAAGACAAGCAATGTGTCGTACCATTCTCCCACCAGATCGTGGAGGATTATACATGTTTCAAGTTCAAGATGTTAAGACCTTCCGCCAGATCTTGAAGGATTATGAATATGATTCTCAGAATTGTTAGGGACCTTACAAACCTTAACTTTCTGTGGAATGCGCACATTTGGTACGTACACAAGGGGCCCATATGTTAAGCAAGATAGTAAGTTCGTATAATAAGGTCAAGTCCATAATTGATCATAAAAGATACATAATTGATCATAATTGGTTCATGCATAAATGCACCATATTTGTTATGTTTTTGTGAGATTATGTTTGTACTTGCTAGGCGAAAGCTCATCAGTATATTTCATACTGTAGGTAAGATGCCTGTAACTTTACTTGGTGGGCCATGGGGACAATGCGGCAAGTGAAGGGCTGTGTGGGGTATCATTACGCAGATTTTTCCACAAACTCTTTAAATTATGAACTAGTCTATGTATGATGTATGATTAAAAAAATATGTACCATGTTACGTATGTAAGGTTTCAAAAGTCTGGTTTAAATGGTTATGTGTGACCTTTTAATTGGCTTAATAAGTAATGGGTAGGCATGATGAAGTTTACCCATATGAATAAGTTTAATTAAGTTACGAAGAAAAAAAAATTATTCTGAAATTTCTGATAGTTCAAGTATTAGAAACTAACAAGTAAGTTAAGTAAGTAAAGTAACGGCCCACGTTTACGTAGTTGGCCCTATGTAGATGGCTGGGCCGTTACAAAGGTGGTATCAGAGCGGTGTCCTGCCAGCCTACTTCACTTTGCTTCGCATCGTTTCTGCAAATGCCCAAGTAAGTTAAATTATTTTTCTTTAATTAGAATTAGTTAAGATATTGCTTATGTAATTAGCATATCTCATCAATGGTCATATGGCGGATGATACCCGTGATACTTTTGATTTTGTGGGACCGCATATGCTTTACATATGCATTACCGTGATCTTGAAATCTACCATGATGTGTATATGGTGGATAAGTTTATTATATGATATGAAGAAATCACGAAGAATCTTTAGTACGATACGATAAGTTATGATGTTTCCATGATAAGACATGATAAGATATGAAGGAAAGAATGGGTATTGGAAGTGTGAGAAATTACGAACTAGAATTAGAAGATGGTTTGCCGTGCGTACGAACGAACCAAATTTTTGCTAGAGCTTAATCTTGCAACCGTAGTAACAAAGTTGCAATTATAATTGCTAGAGTAGCAATAAGAAATGAATAGGCTTCGAGATTAGATAGCCTATTACCTTACCTTGGTATGGTAAATTTATGATGTGGTATGATGAAATCAAGATGAATCTCTAGTATGATAAGATAAGTTACGATGTTTCTAAGGTATGATAAGATAAGTTATGAATAAAGGAGTGGGTATTAGGAATATAATAATATCTACTTCACCATGGTATGGTGATAGCTAAGAACTTTTCCTTCCAAGGATTTGGATCGATACCATGGAATTTAAGTTTCCTGTGTGTGAAATTTTTGCCCCCATAAGAAAAATATTAGATATGGGAAAAAGTTTGGTGGTGCCTTAGCTTGGGAATAACAACTAGGCAATGTGCAAATATGAGTTGGATATTACCAACAGCAAATTGGTAGACCATGATGATGATGAAGTAATGAGGTTGAGATTGATAGCTACAACCTTAGAGTCAACATATAAGGTTTGACTAATGTCGACTATATACGACTTTTTAAGTAATGGAAATTATGTAATAATAGGAAGTTTTAGATCTTCGTTAAAGCTATGATTATGTCTTTGTGCCATAAAGGAAATATTGAAGGCGAAAGAGAAGTTTCTATTAGCTAGCAAGCAGCTAATTGATATGATATAAGTATGCCTTCTACTGCATCACTCGAATGATACTATGTTATGAAAAATGTTATCAATAATACTATTTATTATTGTTTTCCATGATTAACTTGGAAAAGATTCAAAGAAGTTATTTTTATGTATGGTGCTTGATCTTATGCTTATTAGGACCAACTCATATTATGTTATGTAAGGGCCATCATGTTATGTAAAGGGCCAAAAACCTTGAGGAACAAAGTTCCAAGAAAGGGACCATTATGAAAAGTAAAAGGTGCTAATAGCACAAGATTAACATTGTACTGTACTAGAGGGTCCTCAGCTTCAGCAAAATTTAAAGAAAAATATCTTAAATATGATATATTCGCTGAGCCCCTCAACTAAAGTTAAAGAGAAGTATTATATAATATGCTTTTCAAATATAACAAGTTATATGATATACTTGCTAAGAATTTTATGTAGATAGTTCTCGTGATGCAGTATGAAAGTATAAAGGTATGGAAGTATAAAAGTATGAAAGTATGCATGATGAAAGTATGAAAGTTATGTATGAAAGTATGAGAATATGGAAGTATGAAAGTATGAGGATATGATAGAATATGAAAGAAGATTATGGTTCTATATAAGAGACCTGATCTCATTAAGTTATCAAAATGGGAAGAAACCACTATAGATTTGTGGGGAATTTGAAGAAAAGCCACCTAAAATTATTTGAATTTTTTAGGACGAAAATCTTTTAAGGAGGGTAGAATGTAATAACCCGAAAATTTGATGACTTGAGATTTCCTTAGATATAAGAAGAATCTAAGTCTGAATCATGTACGTAGATATGAAGCTCATGATCTGAGTTGAATATCAGTATATGTTTGAGTTCTCGGTTAATTAGCTACGAGACTCAGTAATAGTTTGCTTAATCAAGCATGAGGCCTTTTTGAGAAAAATGGCATAATAAGGATTTATGATTATATTCCAGTCAAAGTTTGACCAGGTTGACCTTAGGTTTGACTAAGATGGTGCTGCAGCGTATTAAGCAGTATAGGAATTATACTGTGAAAAACCATCATTACGGATGAAGAAGTAAGAATAAGGTATGGGATTGCTATAGAATAATCAGTAATAATATTTCGAGCAATGAAGAATTAGTAGTTTCAAGTCTTAAGAAAAATCCATACGCAGCCCAATTAAGTACAGATGAATTTTGGACTGTGGTCCAGTATGACAGTACTGTTTTAGTGAAAAACAGTATTAATATTATCTGAGTTAGTAAGGAAATGGACTGCATATTTATATTAATGGATTTTTAGAATCAAGTGGATAATTATGCATGAATTGGAAGCCAAGTGGCTCCACCCTAGCCGGCCACCTTCAGGGACTAAAGTGCAAATATTTTGTCTTTAGGTGCCAAAGTGCAATTTTCAGAAAAGTGAGTAATGATGGATAAGTATGTAATTTTTGATTTAAGGAATTTATGGATATTCCTAACCAAGCCTTCAACTAGGCCAATGATTAGTGACAATCTTGGTTACATTGGAACAAGGAATTAAGTTAGAGATAAGTAAGGAAATATTTTTAGTTGGTTCAAGCCAACACATGGCCGATTGTCATTGGATGCATGATGATATAAGCTTGATGATGTAAGCATGGTGAGGTAAGCAAACACTTGCTTGGTGAGCAAGTAACTTGGCCTCCAAGGCAACCTATCATGGCCAGCCACCTCACAAGGACCAATGGCCAAATATTTTTCTCTTAAGGGCTATTATGTAATTTTCGGATATAAAATAAATCCAAAAATTAAATAATTATCACCTATAAATAGGTGATTGGGGGGGGGGGGGGGGGGATTCATTTGCTTCACTTTATATGAAGATACCCCAAAACTATGCCAAAATCTCACCTCACTCTCTCCCTCCCTTAGAAAGCCGAGCCAAATAGTGAGGAAAAAAAAATGAATGAGAGGGTCGGATTTTTGAGAAAGAAAAGCGAGAAGGAAATTTGTAATCCAAGTTGTAGATCCAATCTCAAGGAGTTAAGGTAACCCTCCTAAACCGCCTAAGCAATTCCATTAAGTTTTGATTTTAGAGTTTATATGTATTTCAAGTTATGGTTTGTAAGAGCATAAGCTCAATCTTCCTATTTTTCATGTTATGGTTTTTGTATGATTAGTATATGTTAGATCTAGATTTAGGTGAGTGTGATTCCTAAGTTTATGCATGCATGTGATGTTATGCTTAAGAGAATATGTGGTATGTGTGTATGTCTATTAGATGTTTGTTATATGTCCCCACATGCTCAAGAATGATGTTGGATGAATGATTATGATGATGGTGATGCATGTTACATGTAGGGTTCAAGAAAAACCTAAAAACCCTAGTTTGGTATAGATTATCATTTGGGTTTGCATGAAAATTGTATGGATGAGAAATGAATGTTTGATCATGAAAATGTTAGTAACACGTTGCATGCTTGATGTAGGTTCACGGTTTTAACCGTTCGACGTAGTGTGCACGTAATTTTACGTAAGAACTAACTTAAACAAAAACTGCCAGTCTCCAGTCAAGACTAGGCAGTAATATGGAAATGTGAATTTGAGGCCCTTAGAGGCCGAATTTGAAGAAAGTTAAAACTACAAAGTTGTAGAAAATGAAAAATCTAGGGGACAATGTAGACGGTTTTTAAAAATAAGTCTCTAAAAGCCTCTGTTTTTGGGAAAACCCGAGCCTAGTCTGCCAGATCCAGTGTGCACGGCTAGGTAGGTTCAATAAGAAAAACATGCAAGTTAAAGGCAGATTTAGGTTTTGAGTAAAACATGAAAGTTGTAGAGTTATTCGAGATCTTTCATGAAGAAAGATTTTTCAAATTATAAACAGATTATTAAGATAAAATTAGATCTTAAAAACTGTGCAGGAAACAGGAAATTCCTGCATAGGATTTCTTAAAAACAGTATATAAGCACGAAATTCCTGCACATACACTGATAATCAAAGTTTATGGACTGTTTTAAGCAGTTTTTAAAAAAAGGGATTTAAAATTTATCATATGAGAGTAAAAATAGATAAAACAAGATAACCAAGAGTAACCAAGATGGTTACCAACTTTAAAATGGGTTAATAATTATGGTTACTATTAGTAACCATATAAGGAAACCTAAGTTATCGAGTTGGGCCTACAACCCATGGTTAGTAATAGTAACCTAATGGGGTATGATTTTAAAAGTAACTAGACCTTAGTAACTCAATAGGATTTTAATCCAGATATGATTTGGGCCTAAAGCCCAGGGTTTTAAATAGTAACCTAATAAGATATTAATTACTATTCAAGTCTAAGTATGATTGGGCCTTGAACCTCAAGGTTCCATTAAGTAATCAAACAAGATAATGTTTGATTGGGCCAGGTGCCTTAGGGTTACATCTAGTAACCAAATAAGATATCATGATAATATGTGGGAGACATGAAACTAGGGTTACTGATGAATGCTGGTTAAGGATACAAGCATTGAATATAATAATTTATGGTAAGATAAGATGATCCTTATCTTACGTTTTTTGTAAAAACAGGAATTAAACCTGTTGATGTGCCTTGTTGGAACACTGGACCAAGAGCGTAGGATATCAGGTAAGTACAAATCTCACCTACAGTATGGAAAATAGTAAATACTATTTTCAAGTATGACATGGTTTCATGTATGCTATGATTTATATGTTGCCATATTATGCCATGATAAGCTATGATATGCCATGTTAAGCTATGATATGTCATGCTAAGCCATGGTATGCCATGTTATGTCATGATATGCCATGCTATGCCATGATATGTCATGTGTATGTATTTGTTATGTTATATGTTACGATATAGTGACATTATGAAGCATGTTCACAAATATTAAACCATATGGTAAGAACATGATTTTAAGTCATAAGATAAGACAAGCAAGGTGTCGTACGAACCTCCCGCCAGATCGTGGAGGATTATACATGTTTCAAATTCAAGATGTTAAGACCTTCCACCAAGTCGTGGAGGGTTATGAATATGATTCCCAGAATTGTTAGGGACCTTGCAAACCTTAACTTTCTGTGGAATGCGCGAATTTGGTACGTACACAAGGGGCCCACATGTTAAACAAGATAATAAGTTCATATAATAAGTTCAAGTCCATAATTGATCATAATTGGTTCATGTATAAATGCACGATATTTGTTATGTTTTTGTGAGATTATGTTTATACTTGATGGGCGAAAGCTCATCAGTATATTTCATACTGTAGGTAAGATGCCTGCAACTTTACTTGGTGGGCCATGGAGACAATGCGGCAAGTGAAGGGCGGTGTGGGATATCATTACGCAGATTTTTCCGCAAACTCTTTAAATTATGAACTAGTACATGCATGATGTATGATTAAAAAATATGTACCATGTTACGTGTGTAAGGTTTCAAAAGTCTAGTTTAAAAGGTTATGTGTGACCTTTTAATCGGCTTAATAAGTAATGGGTATGCATGATGAAGTTTACCCATATGAATAAGTTTAATTAAGTTACGAAGAAAAAAAAAATTATTTTGAAATTTCTGATAGTTCAAGTATTAGAAACTAACAAGTAAGTTAAGTAAGTAAAGTAACGGCTCACGTTTACGTAGTTGGCCCTACATAGATGGCCGGGGCGTTACACTTAGGATTCAATCCGCTCGATACTCTCTCATCGACGACAAGCACTACAAGCTTTCCTTCTCTGGACCCTACTTGCACTGCCTTGGACTCAAACAAGCTCACTACGTCATCCGGGATATCCACAAAGGCGACTGCGGTAATCACTCCAGCCTGTGAACACTAGTCCATAAAGCGTTAAGGCAAGGATTCTATTGGCCCACCATGAAGACTGACGCAGAACCAGTCACCAAGCGATGTGACAGTTACCACGCTTCACCCCGGTCATACACTCTTCTCTCTCTCTCTCTCTCTCTTTTTTAATATTAGAACGATTAGCGAATCTCGTGCACTTTCTGCATTAAAAGAGCTTATTTCTTTTTTTTTTTTTAAAGAGTTTGCATTTTTAATTGATTTTTTGAAAAAAAAAAGTTTGCATATTTGATTTTTTGAAAAAAAAAATTTGCATTTTTAAATGATTTTTTAAGAACGTTTGCATTTGTGATTGATTTATAGAAAAATATTTGCCTTTTTTATTGAGTTTTTTAAAAGGTTTGCATTTTTAATTGATTTTGTAATATAAATTAAAAATTGATTGCAGGTTTTGTATAGTTTCAAACATGATGATGTTTTGTTTTGGTTTTGGATGGTGGTTATTTGTAAATTAATATATTTCACAAGATGTGGATGTGTTGTAGTTGATATTGTCCAGTATGGTTGTTGTTTTGGTTTTGGATTTTGCCTCTAAGAAAACCCAAAAATTGAGGGAGTTATGATTTTGTTATGTGGTTATATGTATATTTATCTGAGGTCATTTGTATTTTATCCATCGGTTATTTTTATGATAACTTGCTGGTCATAAATATAATTACTTTATTTTGTGATATTATTACTGTAGCTTCATTTTATAAGGCACGTCTCCGATGCTGAAATACTTCGCCCCAAAATAAATACATTTGTCAATATTGTGGGGACAATGAAAAATCTCAACGAGTAGTTGTTTGAGGATCAATACAAGAAGTTGATATGTAAAGCCAGACATTAATTAACCCTATCTTGATGTAAGTAATTGGTAGGATTGTGTAGGTGACTACCAACGTTAGCCTTTATCCTTGTGGTCTATTTATATTTTGAGTAACGAAAATGTTTGGAATGTATTACTATAGTAGATGGTCATTATGTTCGTAAGTAATTGTATTTCTTATTCATCCTATGTTATGAAACTAATACAATGGCGGTCATTATGAAAATGACCCATTGATCATTTATATAATTATCCGTGCTTACTACTACCCCTAAAATTGTGTTTCCGTCCAATATCAAGCTTTTTGCGAGAATAATATTGTTGTAAAAATTAAGTTAGATTGACTCCCATTTATGCGTTTCGAAACTCTCTTTTTTATATCAATAAACGAAACTAACTATAGGGATGGTCGTTATAGAAATGACTCATTGGTCATTTATATAATTGCATGTGGTTACTACTAACCCTAGAACTGAATTTCCGTTGAATGTCACTTTTTTTGCAACAACAGTATTGTTGTTAAAAATAGGTTAGGCTAACTCCCATTTATGTGTTTCAAAACTCTCTGTTTAAAAACTCTTTTACATCCATAAATGAAACAAAGTCTGGGGATGATCACTATGAAAATGACCTATTGGTCATTTATGAAATTAACTATAAACAATACTATAAATAGGAATGTAAGTACTGAATGCCAATCCGATAACACCAATTAAACAATCATAGTACAAATACATAATACCTATTGGTCAAAAACAGTCATAGCACTCTTAGAAAAACGAAACCTACAAAATGTAGTATTTAAAAAAATTAACAAAAAGTTATAGCAATACTAAAGCATGATAAATAAAACGGTAGAGCCCAATTCTTAACGGATACAAAATAAAACTAATATAGATAAAACCATCACATAATGGTGCTCTGAGCTGCGTAAATCTTTGTGACCTTGTTGTTGTGCTAGTGTGGAGCGGTACTGGGTTAATACAAGTTTACCGGTTATGTCCATAAGCACGACATCTGCTACACTTAATAGTCTCTGGTTCTTCACCATTATACTTGATAAAAATGCAGTGCAACCATACCTAAACGAAATAATAAGATGTTAGTCAATATAATAATTACATTTTGGTTAATAAATTATTGACTGCACAGGTCATCATAATAATGACTAAACGGTAATTATATTGCTTACCATTACTACAGTCGGAAATTTTTCAGACCAGGAAATCTTACAGTAAGGAACAAAAAAAAACAGTAAATCCTTCTAATTACCACAAGAGTTCCAAACGACAACAGATGTTGCAAGAACTTACCCTCATAAGCCCAACATCGTAATTTTTTAGATTATAATCCAAAACACAAACCCACTTAAAATATATAAAAACAAATAAAATAAAAGAACAAACATCATTGCCTCATTTCTTGTTTTTTGCCACAAAATTAATTTTATTTGATTGTTATGAGATTCCGAACTTATGATCCATTTTTAAACCAGAAAACCATAAACACACAAATATGTACATAACGGACACTGTTTTATTCTAGTAATGAATACACCGTAGAAATCATTTTCAAACATGCCATGATTCCCCAATATAGTAACCCTATATTTTCAAGTTATTTAATTATTTTTTTCATCTCGTATACATATATCATGTTATATTTCCATAAAGTTCACGTATTTCTACTAAAGGTTCAACCTTTAAGCATAAAGTTTTAAATTTTGTAACTTTTCGTTCATAGATCACTTAAATATGACATAGATCATACAAAGATGACATCTTTTTGGCATCTAATAAACAACCAATACAACAATCATACCAAGTCCACATTTTTAACCATGCATTATACTCATAAAATCACATTTTTTTTCTAGTTAAAGGTTTAAACTTCATACCCCTTAGTGTGGATGGATGGTTTCCTCTTGCATGAAACTTGTGAGATCCTTTTGAACCCTAGGTGGAGTTTGAAACTAGAAGGAAATAGAGCTTTAGTCTCTAGATCAAAAACCTAAGCTTTGAACCTCTAAAACACATACAATCATTTTGTTTTACCATGTAAAGGTCCTATCTGGGTATTCCTTTTTATTCCTTGAGGTTTCTTGAAGATTTGTGAGTGTGGAGGAGGGAAATTTTTTTGTGTTTCAGCCTCGGGAAAATTCAGCTGTCATGGGAGAGAAGAATGTGTTTTTCTTTTTTTAGCTTTCTTGAAGGCTAATGGAAGAAAGAAAGGAAAGGAAAAATGAATGTGATTTTTGGTGTGTGTGATTTCCTTATATAGATACATGATAAAGTGAAAAAAAAAAAAAGGGAAAATTTAAGGTATAGCATAATTTGAATGTATTAAAGAATTTTATAACATATTTTCTGATGTTAAATAATAGCATATTTTTATCTTTGTTTTAATTTTTTCCAATTTTGCCATTTTTAATACATCTCTCACGGCAATGAGGACGAAGAGCATGGGTTGGATCGTAATTTTCTCCGTCGCGATTTCACCGTGATGGAGTTAGTGATCTAATCGCTTGGGAGCGTGATTCCAGCGTTGCAAGGCTCCATTTGGGGGCACCTGCGAAGATTTTGCCGTGTTGAAGTTTGCGATCCACATCCCTTGAGATGGCCAACAGCAGTGGGGCCGGCGTCATCTGGTACTGCAAGTGCGGGTGAGATTTGAGTGAGAAAGAAGAGGGAGGGCATTTTAGGAATTCATTTAAAACTGAATCCAAATATGCTATAATTTTTACTATCTAAAAAATTGTACTATAATTTTCCACTTCACATATGAAATATGTTATTTACCTCTTTCTCCCCAAAAAAAAATTACATACTAAAGGGCTAATCGACCAAGAGAGTGAGTGGGTAAGTGCTTGGTAGTTTGGTACAATCAAGGACGGAGGCAGGGAGGGCCTGGTGGAGGCACGTGCCAAACTAGAAGATTAGCCCTCCCTGTTCAGCAGTCTCTGGTGAAAGTGTGGCTCCACCAAAAAAATTCCAAGTCATATCATTGTTTTTTTAATTTTGAACATTTTTATTCTCCCATTTCTTCACAAATTCATCCACTTCTTTTTTTTTTTTTTTTAAGAAAAACTATCCGCCATTGACCTTGTTTGCACTTAGACTAAATCCTATCCATTCATCTATATTGGGTCTCATTCTAGTATATTTCTAGTTTATTTAAATTCTAATTTATACTTAAAATTACTGAAATGAGACTGTGAATTATTATTATACAGTGTCAATTTTAATCAGTCGAATCACTCGTCGGTATGCGATTCAATCAATTTTTAATACAAATGTTGCTTGTGACTATGAATTCGACTTGGTATGATATTTGGATTTCAATTCACATAAAAATGTGATCATCAAATACATGAACTGTTTTAATACCATTTCTAACTGAATGTCAAACTGATAACTTATGAAGTAATCATGAAATTTCCATTCGATTTATAGTTGCCACACTATTTCATGGGCATAATCATGTGCATAGGATAAGAAGATTTATAATTTGATTCTTGTTTTAATATGAAGAATTATTTTAAAAATTTTCGACAATTACAGTTTTTTTCCTGACTAGTCCAGCAGCGAGGTCAATGTCTAGTTTATGAGATATGACATTGGGATCAGTACCTATCATATCAGAGCGTCTCCATATAAAGACACCAAGGTTGCCCTTGAGAAAAGTTTAAATTGTTTAACGGACAACTTCGGAGAGGTACTTCCCTATTTTCAATGTCTTGTCCTCGCATTCTCCGTCAGGGATCTCGATCAGCTCTTTAACACATCCAGAGTTCATTCCTTCAATGTTGGTCTGCAGATCTAATGCCTCCTTGGGGGACCTCGAATATACGGTCATGGTTTCGACCTTGGGAGTCCCATCTTTAGAGGCTTGCTTCATCGTGCTGAAGTAGCACTCTCTCACGGCTACTTGGTTTCCTCTGTCCAACCCAATTCTCGTCATTTTTATGAACTTCTTAATGAGGTGGTAGATTGAGTTGACGGATTATAGTCCTTGAGAACTAGCCAACCGAGCACGGCATAGAAGGACAAGGGACACTTGTGAGAAAATTAGTCCTAGTCATAGCTTGCGGGGATACTCACCTACATATTATGGGAGCTCATCTACTCCTTCGAGCATGATACTATGTCCCGTGAAACCATAAAGACACGTGGATATGGGTTTCTACTTGTCGACCCCAAGTCCCATCTTGATGAAGGTTACATAATTGATGATGTCTAACTGCTCTATCAAATTTTGACAAAAAAAAAAAAAAAAAAAAAAGCCAGCTACGAGAAAGGAAAATACTATCACAAGAATTTTCCATCACCAGATTTTTTTTTTTTTTTTTTTTTTAACAAGCTAAACTCATTATAACAAATAGAACCCCAATATGATCCAGTTCTAACTGTCGAATTTTTATCATGATTCGACTTTTTTTCACCCCCTTACATAAAATCCTCCTAGTAAATAATTTGTTTGTCCAATAACTGACTTAAAAATCAAACCCATAACTGACTAAAAAATAATGGTGAGGACCATCCATACTAATGCATAACATTTCTAAAAGTTAAAAATTAAAAAAATAAAAATAAAAAGAAACAAAATGGCATAAAGGAAGTCGGAAGGCCATGGGAATCTCCTTTTCTTCAGTCGAAAAAATAAATAATATCCATTCAGTTTAAGTACCAGACCTTGGCATTCTGAAGAAAAACAAATACAAAGAGAAAAGAAAGTCAAATATCCCAGCAACTTTCAGTGCCAAAGCGCTTGAAACATGGATTGCACGGTGTATTTTAACAAATTAAAGAATGATGTAAAGAAGATTACACTGAGTAGGGTTGGTATTTTACACCATAACTCTCCGTATCGGAGACCAAGATCAAGTTGTGGAGCCGAAAAGGAGCATTTTTCCACATTCAGAAAATGAAGATATCAAGTGATGATAAGCCACCCCTTCGTCATCTTGAAGCGCACTCAATTCCAATTAAGCTCATAAGAAGTTCATATGAACACAGGTGGGATTGCATGGATATGCACAATCAATTTGCTTCACTGCTTTCCGATTGAAATACCAATCACCAACAGATTCGGCAATGGTCTGTTCCAAGGGAGAAAAAACTTGTTAGCAGATTAGCAGGAGATTAAAATCAAAATAAAAAGCAGACAAAAATAGAGGGAGAGAGAGAGAATATGAAAAAATATTGCAGGTTTGAAGAAATCATGAGAAAAACTGCACCTGTTTTAAACTCAAAAGCTTCATTAGATATCCATAAACAGAACAGATGAAAAAACTCTTCTCACCTTATCGTTTATTCTAGGTGAATTTGGAGAATGCCATGTCTCAGCCATCCATGTTTGGCAATGAGCAAAACAGGAATTTATAAACAGTCCCCCCTCCTTATTTTTCTGGAAATCGCTCAGTGCCATCAGCAGAGAATCTCTGAAACCTGTGTGGAATGAGTTCTTATCATCTTAAGTAGTCACCTACATTACCCAACAATATAAAGAACACCAAGAGATTCTTGCATAATTCCAAATCATGAGGACTGACAAGTCAAGAATTCTATACAATTATGATATAATGCAAACTATAGATGAGAATATATCATCTATAGTTCTACTACCTGAATATTTCAAATTTCCATAGGTAACCTAACAAAATAACACCAACAGTTCCTTAGTACATCTTAAGGGTTATGTTTTGCTAGTTTACACTCCGTACAATATTATTATGGATGGTTTCGAACTGTCATCAACGTTAGCATCAATTATCAGCTATGAGGTCTTTTAAAACGGTAGCCCTAGTTGCTTGCCTTTACTACACGATGACATTGTAAAATACGAGACCACCATGCTTCATGTATGTTCAATTACCTTGCAGTTTCTGAATCTGGCTAGGATCACAGTTATGAATGTTTAATCTGCATTTCCGCCAGTAGCTGTCTGATGCATTTGGTACCAAGATATTTTGTATCTAGGAGTATCCAATTAGTATAAGAAGACACCCATGGAAAATCAAAATCAATGATAAGAAAATGTAGCTTGGATTCTAAGGAAAAATTACCTGCCAAAAATCGTAAGCTGGGTTGACAAGAAACACAGGCGTGTTTATGTTTTTAATAATTTGTTGTGGAAATAGACACTGCCGTTGCAAGTTAGAACAAAGTAAAATGGCCTCGTGTTAGATGTCCAGATTGCGTACAAATAGGAGAACTACATCTTAATCAAAGAGGAATAGAGAACCTACCTCTGATGGTTCTGATTTTGCAAGACATTCCTTGTGCAAACTTTTTGCTACCCCCTGAAGCATAAATTTAGTTGCCATAAAAAGATGTATCAGAATATGTTTTCCCCACTTAGTTGATAAAATCCATTGAATCATTTCCAGCAATAAAGGTCTTGCTTCTTATCAAGAAAAGTAAAGGCACTTCTTATGCATTCAAGCCTACCCAAAATAGATATGGATATAACATAAAGGTGAAAGCAGAACGGAGTAGAGCATAACCTGAAGGAGGAAAACATCATGATAGAAAGATCTCATAGTACGATTTCCCAGAATATCTTTCCTGAAATTTAAGATGCAGGATGTGGCCCAAATTAATTCTGCATGTGGTCAGGTTTAGAGCAAAGCGGATAACAAGGGTACAAAGAAAAGAAAAGCTCTTGACACATAAAAACAAATAGTTAATCTAAACTCGGGATTGATTCATTTTGTAGGCTCAATGAGAAAATCTCCGATACAATAAGATTTCTACCTTCATTAAAATATATATATATATATATATAAATATAGTTTAGATGCATATTCGATCATGTCAGCCCTCCTTTCCAAAGCAGTTAACATGAAAAACTATTATGCATCTTCCACAAACTTCCATAGATCATACAGAAGATACTTAAAAAAAAATTGATCCAGATACAGTATGATCCTAAAAGACTTCAAAATGTGAAAAATAAAAATAATATATATGTTTACACATAAAAGCTACAAAAAACAATATTCATAAAGTTCAAAGAAAACAGTCTATGCATATAAACATACTCATCAAGGAAAAAACCTGCATCGGCAAGACACTTCGCAGTTCCATCCTGTGGAAGACGTTTGCGAAAGTCATCGCAATGTATAAGAGTTGCCAACCCACCAGCAGAACATCCTGAAAGAAGAGCCTAAAAAGCCCAGAGTAAATGTGAAATCAAATGACATTTTGATATTGTAAAGTACTGCAAAAGTCATCTAGATGCCCCATAATTAAATTTGTACAGCTCGGATTTGGCAGTAGCATTTTGGATCTTACAACAGTGAACAGTTTTTCAAAAAATTAAAAATTAAAAATTAAAGTTTATGCCTAGGAATTACCTGTTGTGCTTTAGACAAGCCAATGGATAAGAGTTCATCCATAAGAACTTCCCAGATGAGCTGGCCTCTGAAGAAAAGCTTACCTCCAGTCTACACTATGGAAAAACAGACAACACTATTACTGAAAAAGCATTCTCAAACCCCCGACACCATTAAACGTGATGTAAAACAATTTTTTTCCTGTTTTATAAAAAAAACACAATAGCTAAACCCAAAACTTACTTTCAACTCAGTCTCAGGGTGGCCAGATAAAGACGCACCATCACAATACCGTATCTTGACCTTGTTCCAGTTAAAGAAATCTAGAAAGTGCACAAAATCAACATCTTTAACTACATAAATGCTAAAAATTCCGGTATAAATTGAAGCAAGCATGTATAATGTTAAATTGAAAATAAGATAAGAAACAATAGAAACAAAGTTAGAAAATCAACTGGAAGTAATTTATCAAAATTTAACTTACCGGGATTTTCTGAAGGGTCATTGCTCAAAATCCCAGAAAAGCGAACACGCCTGTCCATATAGTTGGAAGAACCCAATGCAGTATTCTTACGGAACAAACAAGACTCTATAGTATTGCACCAACCCCCACCCTACACCACAATCAAAACCCAAAAACTTTGTTCAATATTAACACTTTTAGTTCCTGATTTTTACAACTAAGGGCATGTTTACTAAATTATAATGGGACGTTAATGGTAAAGCGAAATATTTTAGAAAAGAAAGAAAAACAAATAAGCAAGGGAATAAATAATTTTCTTTTCCTTTATCCCCATTTTGTTGCTCATTTACCGACTAGGAAGTGTAATTGGGAACAAGCCAATTCCTTTCCTATTTCCTAGTGTTAACTTACTTACTTTAGAACAAAAACTGTAATAGCTTAAGACGTTAAGGACTAAAATTTGCTTTTACTAGTATACATTTTAACTAAGGCTACGAAAATGATGTTGTGATTTAGTAAAATTCAAAAGCAAACAATAATAAGTTGCCCGACGGAATTAGCATTCTTGATTTTCGAAGTAAACATCTATTAACATGTTGAGTAACATGTATCAAGAGTAGTAATAGTAGTAATGAACTTACTATACAGTTCTCTTCAGCTTTTTGTCAATTGAAAAGAAGAAAAAATAAAAAAAAGTTAAAATAATCACTAAGACGAGGATTAACTTCACATTGGTCTGTTTCAAAGTAAAGAAATGCTTGCAAAGTAAGGCCTAACAAACGAGGTTATTGCATAATTAAGATAAAAATGCAATACGAAACTGTATTAAGTAATAAGAAGTGAAACCTCAATGTGAAGAAGCCAATTAGGAGAGCCAGAACCGAAGCCCTTTTGGAAATGGTACCCAGGAACACTTCCATCCAAACAAACTGCATTTCAACATACATGCATATATATATATATATATATATTAGAATTTTAGAACAACCAAGGTCAGAAAGAAGAGAGAGAATGGAATGAAGAGGAATACTAAAGTACATGCGCCTCTATCGTTGGCATTGCGAGACAAGGTGAAATCGACTAGATCATGGGCGGAGTGGGAGAGATCGGACGGCGGAGAAATGGGGAAGAGAGAGAGAAGAAAGAGAGTGAGGGTGAAGAAGACGAAGATTGAGACAGCCCACTCCTTCTTCGACCACCTTCTGAGGCTCCGAATTCTGAGGTTGAGATTCGTCGCCATTGATTTATTGATTCAAAAGAGATTTCCTAGATAGACCTGATAGCATAGAAATAAGAGAATCAGTCAACGACACTGGTTTAGTTTGATTTGTTCCCACTTCCCAGCTCCATCATGTTTTTTTTTCCTCTCTCTCTCTCTCTCTCTCTCTCTCCTTCTTCTTCCTCTCATTCTTCTTCTTTCAAAAAGCACCTAAATAACACAAACTTAAACACTACTTTACCAACATAACAAAAAATTTGATCACTTTATCAATATGATACAAAATGATTCTAGTTAAAAATAAGCCTATAAAGTCAAATGTTAACCTAACTTATTTTACTTAATTGCCCCTATTACTTAAAAAATATATTATAATAGCATATAGTTGCTTTCGAAAACCAATTTTTAAAAATTAACAGAAGTATGATACGGATCAAATCACACATATAAAAATTTTCTCAAAATTTTTTCCGGTGAAAATACTTATATTAATTTAACAAAATAAATTAAGAAGAAAGTTTAGAGATTGATCGTTGTCCGATTAGGTCGAAATTCTTGAACTCCTTCAAGAACCTTCTTGAGTACTCTAAATCCTTCGGAAACACCAATCTTTTTAAGAACTCCAAATCCTTCAAAACACCAACGGTTCTTTCTCAGCGTTCTCCAGATCACGATAAACAGGAAACGGGTGGGCGTTTCTGAATTTGGGTTTGATCACACACTTGAATTTTGATTCACTTTGCGTTCTCAACTCATGAGACAAAGTGAAGGAGAAGAGGAGAAAAAACTCTCAGATAAAAATGCGTATATCTTTTCTCTCTGTCAAAAAGAAATTAATATATCTTCCCCTTTTTTTAAATACATCGTATGTACCCATTCTTTTTAATATTACAGAGAAATAACTACATCTCCTTTTTTTTAAAAAAAATTTAATTAATTAATTAATTCAACATGTGGAACAACATGCACGCCCACTAACTCCATATAGTGGGCGTGTTTGATTGATATGCCATTATCTGATCAGTTAAATTTTTTTTTCATTTATTTTGAACTATTCAAAATAAAATAACCAATCTTTTCTTTTCCACATTTATCAAATTTCAAAATTCAAAATTCCACATACACTTTGTGGATATAACGTGAACCACCCTGTGGTGCACAACTACGGTGTGGTCCTTACCACACTGTATAATCTTTAATTTAAAACTATTTTAAATTTATTTTAAATAATCATATTATTTAAAATACAAATTAATCCAATTAATTTGTTGTGTGAATATTAATATAGAATTCTCAATTCTAAATTAATAAATTAATCCAACATAAAATATTGTTCACATGATTCAATGGAACCGTTGAGAGGAACTATGGACTTCATAATTTTAAGCTCCAATAATTTTGACAATTAATTAACACCTTAATTAAAATAACAAAATTATTAATTCCAAATTATTCGACTAAAAATTTGGAATTGCACTCTTAAAATTATAAAACTAATTATATTCAAAGGATTTGAATTGGCCATTGATATAGTCACTACATATAAATCAATCCTCCATAAACGGTTCATAATTAAAGCTAGGTATTTTCCGTTAACCTCTTTAATTATATCTTTCTCCTTAAGTACCATTGATTCTCTAATGAATAATGTATTTATGATCTAATCATAAATTGAGCGCTCTTATTATTCAAGTCCCGAATCAACACTTAAGGGAACCGTCCATCTAACTTCTTTACGAAGGAATGAATTTCATCTGGTATATTAATATTCCTGGCTATTTATTATATTATATTTCCAATATACCAAGAATTTGACACTATTCATTTGTGTCATTACTCAATATGTCAAAAAACATAATACAATAAATAGGAGTCTATTAATTACTCAGAATTAAGATCGATTTATATATGACTATCATTGATTAATTTTGAATGCTTTATATGACAACAGAAATTATTAAAGATTCATAATTAATCGTGTTCCAGTCCTATATAATCAAATTATGTAAAGCGCTTTCATTCCAATAATCTCATTATTAATAATCCGGATAAGATCATTTCATTCAGAATATAATGAACCGCGCTAGTAATTTTAAATTAAAGATTCGAACTTTAATTTTTAATTCCGGACAAATTTAGATTATTTTACTTTAAATATTATCCTCCTGTATATAATACTTATATACAATATTTAAAATCACGTTTAAATAATCTAGGGTTTTCGATAGTTATAAAGTATCCAAACATGCATGCAAAAATAATATTGAAAAAATTCCTCAAATTAAATCAATAAAATAATACATCTCATTTGTTTATGGGCACACATCCCAACAATCTCCTACTTGCCCTAAAGCAAATGTGACATGTCTTTAAGTCCCATCCCTTCAAGATGTTGCTCAAAACTCCGAGCTGGTAATGTCTTGGTAAACGGATCAGCTATGTTATTCGCGGATGCGATCTACTCAACTGAAACGTCTCCTCTACTGACAATCTCTCTCACCAAGTGAAATTTCCTCTCTAAATGCTTTCCTTTGCGGTGATTTCTGGGTTCTTTGGCATTGGCCACTGCTCCACTGTGGCTCATGCATATCTGGAACAACTTCCAGATCTCTCAAGAATTTGTGAAGCCAGACAGCCTCTTTAGCTGCTTCACAAGCTGCTACATATTCAGCCTCCATGGTTGAATCAGCAACACAAGTTTGCTTGATACTCCTCTATATAATGGCTCGACTTCCCAAAGTGAACACCGCCCCAGAGGTAGACTTCCGAGAGTCTCTATCTGATTGGAAATCAGAATCTGTATATCGAATAGGAATCAAATCTCTACTAGAATATACGAGCATATAGTTTCTTGTCCTTCTCAGATATTTGAGAATATGCTTAACTGCCACCCAGTGATCTAATCCTGGATTCGACTGGTATCGACTAACCACTCCCACTGCAAAGCATATGTCATGTCTGGTACACAACATTGCATACATTAGACTACCAACTGCCGATGCATATGGAATTCATCTCATATTCTCCTCTTCTTGCGGTGTTTTAGGACACTGCTCTTTAGAGAGATGAACTCCATGTCGAGAAGGCAAGTTCCCTTTCTTGGAGTTCTGCATCGCAAATCTGATAAGCACCTTATCAATGTACGAAGCTTGAGACAATGCCAAAAGCCTATTCTTGCGATCCCGTATAATCTGGATACCAAGAATGTAGCTTGCTTCTCCTAAATCCTTCATTTGGAATTGGCTGACTAGCCAGTCCTTTATCTTTGATAGAGATTCTACATCATTCCCAATGAGTAGAATGTCATCTACATAAAGAACTAAGAAGACCACTTTATTCCTTTCTATCTGCTTATAGACACAAGGTTCATCCATATTTTGTTCAAAACCATAAGACTTTATGACTTCATTAAATCTGATGTTCCAAGATCTAGAAGCCTGCTTAAGTCCATAAATGGACCTTTGCAGTTTGCAGACTTTCTGCTCTTGGCCTTGTACCACGAAACCCTCTGGTTGGACCATATGAATGGTCTCGTCAAGATGACCATTCAAAAATGCAGTCTTGACATCCATTTGCCATATCTTATAATCATAATGAGCAGCAATGGACAAGAGAATCCGGATGGATTTTAGCATGGCCACTGGAGAAAAAGTATCCTCATAGTCTACTCCTTCTTTTTGGGTACAACCCTTTGCCACTAGCCTAGCTTTGAAAGTCTCCACTTTCCCATCAGCTCCTCTCTTTCTCTTATAGATCCATTTGCAACCAATATGGTTAACGCCTTCTGGTAGATCTACGAGCTCCCATACTAAATTGGAGTACATAGACTCCATTTCGAGTTTCAAGGCTTCCTGCCATTTCTCTCGATCAACATCATCCATTGTCATCTTGTATGTCAATGGATCATCATCACTGGCATCAGTGACTGCAACTTGTGCTTCTCCATCTTCACGATAGCGGATGAGCAATCTTATTTCCCTCCCACTACGTTGTGGTGGCTGTGATGCTTGATCTCGAGTAGTGATCTCTACTCTTTGTCGTTCAACAACTGTTGTTGGTGTGGGGCCGATCTTATCAGCCATCAACTCTTCCAAAACCACTTTACTTTTGGGTTTGAAATCTACCATATAGTTGTGCTCAAGAAATGTAGCATTTGTCGACACAAATACTTTGTTCTTGAGTGGTATAAAATAGACCTCCTCTCGTTCCTTTAGGGTAGCCTACAAACATGCATACTTCTGAGCGAGGTTTCAACTTCCCAGTCTTTCCCTTTAGCACGTGTGCTGGGCACCCCCATATGCGAATGTGTCTCAAACTAGGTTTGCAACCGTTCCACAACTCTAGGGGAGTCTTAGAGATTGACTTAGATGGAACTAAATTCAAAATATATACAGCTGTTTGTAGTGCATATCCTCAAAATGAGGTAGGCAGAGAAGAATAGCTCAACATTGATCTTATCATGTCAAGCAAAGTACGATTTCTTCTTTCGGCAACACCATATTGTTGTGGTGTTCCAGGTGCCGTGAGCTGCGATAATATTCCATTCTCAATCAAGTGGTCCTTGAATTCATAATCTAGGTACTCTCCTCCTCGATCCAATCGAAGAGGTCTGATTGATTTACTAAGTTGATTTTCAACTTCAGCACGGAATTCTTTGAACTTTTCAAAGGTCTGGGATTTTCTTTGCATCAGGTATGCATATCCGTATCTTGAATAATCGTCAATAAATGTGACAGAGTATTCATAGCCCCCTCTAGCTTTGACATTCAATGGACCACATACATCAGTATGTATGATCTCTAGAGGTGTTTTTGCTCTTTCACCTTTAGCCGAAAAAGGCCTTTTGGTCATTTTACCTTCTAGGCAGGATTCACAGACTGGTAGAGTGCCAACTTTTAGCTCTCTCAAAAGACCATCCTTTGCTAGTCTTTCTATCCTATCTATGTTAATGTGACCAAGCCTTAAATACCACAAATATGTGTCATCTTTATCATTAGAAATCTTTCTTCTTTTAGGGTTTGGTTCAGCGACTTTAAATATTTCGGTTTGAAGTAAGTTATTGGAAATTGGTTTAACAAAATATAGACTATTATCCACATAATCAGAACAAATATTCACTCCATTCTTATAAATTGAAATAGAGTCAACTTCAAAAGAAACTGAAATAAATTATTCAAGCAACTTTGAAACAGAAATCAAATTCCTTTTGAAATCCGGAATGTAATAAACATTGTCCAAAAACAAATATTTATTATTATCAAATGATAGCCGCACTGTCCCTACTGCTGTCGCTAATAGTCTTTCCTCACTGTCAACTCTCATTGTGAAAACTCCCTCTTCAAGATCCCTAGATGACTCAAGCATCTGCAAAGAAACACAAATATGGTTAGATGCCCCTGAATCAATAATCCAGCTTGAGAAATCATTCAAAACTAAGCATGTTTCCATGACTAGTAAATCTGATTTACCTTGTTTCTTCTTCTTTTTCAGCTCATCAAGGTACTTCTTACAGTTCCTTTTCCATGGCCGTCTTGATCGCAATGGAAACATTTTCCCTTAGGTTTAGGCTCAGCAGCCTTCCCTTTCTTCTTTTGGATCTTCCTTTTGCCCTTTCGCTTTCCCACATTTTTCTTCTTTTTATTCTTTGAAGAAGAAGCCTTCCCTTCAGTTGCATTGGCTTCGGCAACATTTGCCTTGCCACCTTTATCATTGATAAGGGTCTCATAGGTCTGCAGCTCGTTCAGAAGTTCTGTCAAATTACACATCTTATGGTTCATGACGTAGTTTGTTCTGAATTGGAGAAAAGCGGGAGATAGTGTCTCCAAGATCATGCCAACTTGGGTCTTTTCATCAATGTTCGCACCATTGATTTCAGCCTCGTTAAAATGATGAATCATTTTGAGGACGTGCTCACAAACTGAAGAACCATTCTTCATTTTGCCGTTCATAACGGCTTTCACGGCTTCATGGCGGGCTTAATCGGAAGGGCGTCCAAACATGTTTTGCAAAGATTCCATAATCTCACTAGCAATCTCA
This sequence comes from Ficus hirta, assembly GCA_038430175.1. Classification (NCBI taxonomy): domain Eukaryota; kingdom Viridiplantae; phylum Streptophyta; class Magnoliopsida; order Rosales; family Moraceae; genus Ficus; species Ficus hirta. The sequence continues at coordinate 3,172,374 of CM076586.1, read as the reverse complement.
AGGGCCTCGTGCTTAGCTCTAAGCACTTCATTCATTTCTGCTAACAAGTAGCAGCGGGCCTTGTTGTTTGCGACAACCCAACGGCCGTACTTGTCCGAGACAGCCTTAGAGGCATTGGCCGGAGTCACTGGAGGATGATCCTCCTTAAGGACAAAATGGTAGTTTTCATTTATCAAGAGAATATTCATGTTGCTTTTCCATTTGACAAAGTTTTCACCAGTTAAAACTTGAGAGGCGAGAAGTGAGAAAATCGGGTTTGACATATTTGCTGAAAATAATTAAAAAATATTTTTCCATAAATAATTGCATAAATATCGTAACAAAATTAAAGGCAAAGTAAATATGATGCATGAATGCACATGTTAAAATACACAAAAACATGTTTACTTTAAAAGCCTAAGGAATTTTAATCACTACAACTAAGTGCCGCCATAGGGTAGATCAAATAATTGCTAATTAAAATGAGACATTCTCAATTAATAAATATTACCCGAAATATCTTATATTTCTAATACTTATTAATTTCCTTTAATTTTGGTCTAATTTTGGTCAAGAAAATAATTAACTAATTTAATTATTTCTTTATGAATGTAACCTATCGTATCATATTTTTTAGACTTAACTTAGAAATTACCGCCGTAGGGTAGGTCAATTCTAAAATACATCTTAAAATCCTATCTCATGGAAGACAACCTTGGTATTGTATTTAATAGACACCTTCCGTAGGGAGGACGAAATCAAAGCGTCTCTAGGTACTATTAAAAACTCACGATGTTGTACTAACGGTAGAGACCTTGGGTTTATATTGTCATATTACCCACTCCCACTCATTATTTTGCAAAAGTGTATTTTATTTATAGAACAACTCTTGTTTCATAAATCTTAGTAAATTTAAACACTTTAAATTACTAAACCTTTATAATTTTAAACAATTTAAAATTATAAATTAAATCAATTGTGATATTTTAAAATTTAACACTTAAATTTTACAAATTTCACATTTGACCCACTAATTTTGCAAATCCGTTTACTAAATTAATTTCAAATTTAATCTCATTAAATTTGTGACTACACACATTAAATTAATTGCTAAAACAATTTTAGAAAAAAAAAATACGCAAAAAATGCATGACATACAAAATCGGTAGGCACTTTTCTATCTTAGACGTCATGTGATATGCATGGCAATGTAATTATCATCAACATAATAAAAACATTCAAACCAAGCGAAATGGAAAATCTTGACCGGGTTTCATGGAAACCTAAAATTACAACCCAAAATAAAAAATGATATAATAAAAAAAAATGGGTCTTCTTGTAATTTTCCAACTTCTCTTTATGAGTGGTGGTGGTCCTCCTTGAATTTCTTAAATTCAAAAAAAAAAAAATAGATTTCAAAAATCTAAAAAAAAAACTTTTTTTTTTTTTTTCGGGTTGGTGTGCGGCTGGCCACTGCCCATGCACTGGCCGAATGGGCCTTGCTCGTGGGCAGGCCCAGCCTGCTACTGCTGCTGCCTAGCCAGGGTGAGGCAGGCCCAGCCCGTGGCTGGGTGGCCAAATTCTCTGGGCCAGCTAGGGTTCTGGGAAACCTAGCTTGTCGTGACTGCAAATGCAGTCACGACTGGGTTGGCTGCAGGCTCAGCCAACCCAGGCCTGTGTTCCCCGCCGGCCGGCGATCATGGCCGACGATCGGCCATGACTGCCATGCAGCGCCCGCCGGCGGAGTCGTACGGTCGCCGTCTTAAAACTTTTTTTTTGATAAAAAAAATCTAAGAACAATTCTTAATCAATGGAAAAATTACAACATAAATCCTATTTACAATTGATCTAATCAAAAGAAAATTACACCATGATTCTGATTTACAATTGAACTAATCAAAAGGAAAAATACAAACTATTCCACGAAACCGGAATAATTTACGACCAATCCATTCGCACAAACATTCATCATCATAATCATATATAGAAACATAGATCAATATGCACAAGTGCCTACCCAAAATCATACAAAGATTATCATATAATCACTCATTAAATTAATATAAGGTATTGCCGGCTTTGATACCAATTGTTGGTTTCGAAAACCAGTTTTTAAAAATTAGCGGAAACATGGTATGGATCAAATCACACATATAAATATTTCTCAAAATTTTTTCCGGCGACAATACTTATATTAATTTAACAAAATAAATTAAGAAGAAAGTTTAGAGATTGACCATTGTCCGATTAGGTTGAAATTCTTGAACTCCTTCAAGAACCTTCTTGAGTACTCCAAATCCTTTGTAAACACCAATCTTCTTCAGAACTCCAAATCCTTCAAAACACCAACGGTTCTTTCTCAGCGTTCTCCAGATCACGATAAACAGGAAACAAGTGGGCGCTTCTGAATTTGGGTTTGATCACACACTTGAATTTTGATTCACTTAGCGTTCTCAACCCATGAGACAAAGTGAAGGAGAAAAGGAGAAAAAACTCTCAGATAAAAATACGTATATCTTTTCTCTCTGTCAAAAAGGAATTAATATATCTTCCCCTTTTTTTAGATACTTCGTATGTACCCATTCTTTTTAATATTACAGAGAAATAACTACATCTCCTTTTTTTTTTTAAATTAATTAATTAATTAATTCAACATGTGGAACAACATGCACGCCCACTAACTCCATATAGTGGGAGTGTTTGATTGATATGGGAGAGAGAAATCTCTCTCCCATTATCTGATCAGTTAATTTTCTTTTTAATTTATTTTGAACTATTCAAAATAAAATAACCAATCTTTTCTTTTCCACATTTATCAAATTTCAAAATTCAAAATTCCACATACACTTTGTGGATATAACGTGAACCACCCTGTGGTGCACAACTACGGTGTGGTCCTTACCACACCGTATAATCTTTAATTTAAAACTATTTTAAATTTATTTTAAATAATCTTATTATTTAAAATACAAATTAATCCAATTAATTTGTTGTGTGAATATTAACATAGAATTCTCAATTCTAAATTAATAAATTAATCCAACATAAAATATTGTTCACATGATTCAATAGAACCGTTGAGAGGAACTATGGACTTTATAATTTTAAGCTCCAATAATTTTGACAATTAATTAACACCTTAATTAAAATAACAAAATTATTAATTCCAAATTATTCCACTAAAAAGTTGGAATTACACTCTTAAAATTATAAAACTAATTATATTCAAAGGATTTGAATTGCTCATTGATATAGTCACTACATATAAATCAATCCTCCATAAACGGTTCATAATTAAAGCTAGGTATTTTCCGTTAACCTCTTTAATTATATCTTTCTCCTTAAGTACCATTGATTTTCTAATGAATAATATATTTATGATCTAATCATAAATTGAACGCTCTTATTATTCAAGTCCCGAATCAACACTTAAGGGAACCGCCCATCTAACTTCTTTACGAAGGAATGGATTTAATCTTGTATATTAATATTCCAGGCTATTTATTATATTATATTTCCAATATACCAAGAATTTGAAACTATTCATTTGTGTCATTATTCGATATGTCAAAAAACATGATACAATAAATAGGAGTCTATTAATTACTCAGAATTAAGATCGATTCATATGTGACCATCATTGATTAATTTTGAATGCTTTATATGACAACGGAAATTATTAGAGATTCATAATTAATCGTGTTCCAGTCCTATATAATCAAATTATATAAAGCGCTTTCATTCCAATAATCTCATTATTAACAATCCGGATAAGATCATTTCATTCAGAATATAATGAACCGCGCTAGTAATTTTAAATTAAAGATCCCAACTTTAATTTTTAATTACGGACAAATTTAGATTATTTTACTTTAAATATTACCCTCCTGTATGTAACACTTTTATACAATATTTAAAGTCACATTTAAATAATCTAGGGTTTTCGATATTTATAAAGCATCCAAACACGTATACAAAAATAATATTGAAAAAATTCCTCAAATTAAATCAGTAAAATAATATATCTCATTTGTTTATGGGTACACATCCCAACATATATATTATTTTGGATATGCTACTAAATATTTTCAGTTTTCAATATCAATGGTTGGATATCTCCGGCTCCGGCCGTTGGTCCTGATCGCTAGTATACTCAGTAGAGTATAATATATACTTTACTATAATATTTTGGATACTCTATTAAAAAATTTTCAGCTTTTAATATGGATGGACGGATATTTTCAGCTGCGGCTATCAGAGTCGGTCACCGACATACTGTAAAAGAGTATAATGCATATTGTACTAGAATATTTTGAATATTCTACTACATTATTTTCAGTTTTCAATACGGATTGTGAGATATCTCTAATTCTGGCCGCCGATTCCAATCATCAGTATCGGTCACCGGTATACTCTAGTAGAGTATAATGCATATTCTATTAAAATATTTTGGATATTCTACTATAATATTTTAAATTTTCATCATGGATGGTCGAACGTCTCTAGTTCCGACGGTCGGTGTCAATTGTCGGCATAGTCTAGTAGAATATAATGCATACTATACTAGAATATTTTCAGTTTTTAACATGGATTGTCAGATGTCTCTGGCTCCAACCGCCGGTGCCAGTTGTCACCATACTCTAGTAGAGTATAGCAGTGCATACTCTATTATAATATTTTAAGTTTTAACATAAATGACTGGATGTCTCTAGCTCTAGCCGCCAATGTCGGTCGCCTGGAATACTTTAGTAGAGTATAGTCCATACTCTAATAGAGTATAATTCATATTCTACTAGAATATTTTAAGTTTTCAACATGGATGACCAGATGTCTCCAGTTCCGGCCGTCGGAATACTCTAATAGAGAAGAATCCATACTTTACTAGAATATTTTAAGTTTTTCATACTCTATTGCATACTCTACTAGAGTATAATCCATATTCTAGTATAGTATAGTGCATACTCTACTAGAATATTTTAAGTTTTTAACATGGATGGCCGAATATCTCCAACTCTGACCGCCGGAATACTATACTAAAATATAATTCATACTCTAATAGAATATAATATATATTCTAATAAAGTATAATGTATATTCTACTAGAATATTTTAAAATTTTCATAATATAGTCCATATTCTAGTAAAGTATATTGCATACTCTATTAAAATCTTATAAGTTTTCAACATTACTGGCTGGATGTCTCCGACTCCGACCATCGGAATACTCTAATAAAGTGTAGTCTATATTGACCATCGGAATACTCTAATAAAGTGTAGTCCATATTCTGATAGAGTATAATGCATACTTTATTAGACTATTTTAAATTTTCATTATAGATGGTTGGATGACTTCTGCGTCTGTCGTTGCAACTGTAATAGAGTATAGTCTACTATTACAATTTTCTATGAACATAATGTTTTACAGAAGTCATGTTAAGAATCAGACGCAACAAGGGATAATGCATATTTCAAAAGCAAACAAATAATTCTGTTGAATTATTCTCTAAAATTACATAAATACAAAAATAAAATCAATGTATTTTCAGAAGACAATACTCTCTCATAAAACTTATCACCACCAACCTTAGAATTATGTCTTTCTTTCAAGCAAATCGATATAGCAAATATTAACATTTACGAAAGTATTCTCAAGAGATACTGCTTCAGGCGTTGTTACTGAAACAAAACAAAACAACAAAAGTGAAAAAAAGTATTTCTCACGTTTTCTCAACAGCCAAACAGAAACAGAGTTAGATTAGTATCTTATATTAGGAGGCTGATATCGCAAGTCGAGAGCCTAAAACTTCGCAACGAAGCGGCGAAAGATCAAGAGCCTTGACGGCGATCTGCTGGAAGTCACCAGATTATGCGGCCAGATCCAATTCCACTAGGTTGCTAGGAGATCGACGGCCAGATCTCGCAAGGAGATCCGTGGCCAAAACGCGTCACAGCCGAGCAAATCTCGAACGATTTGGCACCTGATTCTCCTCGCCGTCGTCTTCTTCGGGTTCCAATCGACGCAAGAATTTGCTATCGAGCTTTGGCACCAGATCGGGAACAATAGAGCTTGCCGATGACATAAAGAGCCGTGAAGAAGATGCTCATACCGGGACCAAATCCGCCGCCAACGCATCAGTGCTCGCTTCGCCGGCGTCATGCTTGAACTCCAGCGCGATCTCGGCAAAGATTTGCCGAATCTGTGATCGAGCGCGGGAGGGGGAGAGAGAGAGGAAGAGATATCGTAGAGAGAGAGAGAGAAGAAAAAAAAAAGAAAAAGAAAAAGAGGAGAGACAAATCGAAACCAAAATCTGATAAAAACAAAAACCTACACATAATCAAGGGTAAAAAGACAATTACAATATCCTCAGATTAAAATAATCAAAACAAATAAAATAAAATAAAGTTTGTGTTGTTGATGCTGAAAATCTCCGACACAATACCCGATGTGATTGCTTGGTCTGATCAGTCTTACACAGTCACTCTACGGCCGGTCACCTGCAAAAAGGGAAGCACCTCAAAGTGATGGGGACACCGGTGGGGTGTCTGCCACGAACACGATGCTTAAGTCAGTGATGGTACTGATTAGCAAACATAGAGGCAGAGTTTTGACAAGGAATAATTGTTTATACCCGAGTGAGTGGGTTAATCCTCTATTTAAAGACGTTCCCCGCGGGCTAGGGCATTTGGGTGACCCGATCAGGTCGACCCCCTAATGCTCCCGGTGGGTAGACAGGCTTCAGGCGCGTAGGCGCTAAGTGTCCAATAGGTCGGCACCACGTGTCTATGGTCTGGTATCAGGGGACACTAGGGTGGGCTAACACCGGCACCAATGGGAATAGCCCCTGTCTGAGCGGGCGGCGGAAATCGGTGATGAGATAGGCACAGTAACAGGCTATGCGTTAGATGTCAGGCGGCGGACTGAGTGTCGTGACAGGGCGCTGCTGCCAACATGTGCGGGGTACCATGTACGAGGGGTGGCCTGTCCGGGTCAACAACATCGTCCCTAGATACTACCTAACCTGGGTATATGGTAGATCTCGATGATGTGGTAAAATCGGGTTGCGTAACAAAGTTCCTCGGGAAGAGTCTTCTGGTCGGATCTAGTCAGGTCAGCGGTATTCAGTGAGTGCATAAGGATGTAATTTTACTATTTTCACGTGATCAGTTCGCCCCCGAAAATAGGATTTTGTGGTCAGATCAAATTACGCCATCCACATGTGTCATGTTGATCAAGACAGGGGAATTAAACCCTTCACGTCACTACCCTGATTTCGGGTCATGACAAAAAGTTAAGAAAGGAAACAGAGAAGTAGATAGAAGAAGAGACAGACGATCTCAGTCCACACAAAACAAAATTACTAATTTTTTTTTTTTTTTTGCACTTGGGTCCCTAAACTTTTCAACTTTGATATTTGGGTCTTCAAGTTTAAAATCTTTATTTTTATGTCAAAGATTCTCTTAACCCTAATGAATAAATTAAAAATTAAAAAAGATAGTAAATTCAAGGAACTGCCAAAAAGATAGTAAATTCTCTTAACACCCTAATGAAAAAAATGTAACCCAAAAATTTACACTAAAAAAAGATGAATTCCAAAAATAGTAGACATAAATTGCATATAGAAGTTTCCTAATATATATATATATATATATATATATATATATATATCAAATAGAACTCTCAACACACTATGATTTTTTGTTGGAAGGAAACACTTGCACATCCTTCAATAATGTAGTTTTGTGCTTAGAGCAACTTCGATGCAATACTAAATTATTGTACCAATTGTAAATTTTAGCATTTGAAGGAAAAAAAATGCTCGCAAATGAAATGTTGTTTTTAATGCCACAAGGTATCGTCAAATGTCAAATTTAACATTTTTTTTAAATGTCAAATTTAACATTTGATTCTTATTGTTCGTTACATTGATTTTTTTTTCACATAATTTGTTATAATATTTTCATTTTTGGTTATTTAAATATTAAAAAATTCACTTTTATGAGTTTCAAAACATAATAATGATAACAAAAAATGAAAATAGCATTTTAAATAATATATATTAAAGTATAAAATAAGATAATACTAATTTCTGCACTCTTTTTTAACAAATATAATTATCGACATAGACAAATGTATTGGAAATAATCTTTCATCCACTTTGCATAAACAAAATAACAAATACGTCATTTGTTAAAATTGGTTGGCTTAGGAACATTAGTAGCATGACAAATTTGAAAACTAGCAAAGTCGAAATTAGCAGGATTCTTTTTAATCTTACTCTCCAGACCCAAATATCCGGATTGTATATAAAAAATTAACAGTAAATACAAATAAAGAAAATGTAATGGAATTAAGAAACACCTATTGAGCGAAAATTACAAAACCCTAAGGGCATGCAATTCAGAAAGAGTTTTTTTTTTTGTTTTTTTTTTTAACATTATTTTTGTTCTCTAAAATGAAAACAATGTGTTTGGTTTTTTTTTTTTTTTTTTTTTTTTTTTTAAGAATAGTTTTTAAAAAACAAATTACAAAAAATATAAAAATCAGAAAACAACATTTTGTAGTTTTCAGTGTTTTCTGAAAACAACTTTCAGTAAGATTGATAAGTGAGCTTTTACTCACTTATTTAATGTCCTGAAATTGGATAATTTCCAAAATCTTTAAGTTTTTAGGTTGGTTTAATGTGTTTGTGAGTGTTTCAGATAAGCAATGAAAAATTGGATTTTGGAAGAAATGGAGATGAAAATCTAGCTTTTAGCCCGCAGCAAAGGCGCGCGCCCACTCGTCCAAGTTAGAAGGGGGCGCGTGCCCACGTGACCACAGCGCGCGCCCGCGCGACGACAGCGCGTGCCTCACCAGCGCGCCCCCCAAGCGCGCTCCCTAGTAGCGCGCTCCACACTCACAGAATCCGCCAGTGCACGCTAGGCACGTGCCTCGAATCCCAAGCGTGCGGCCGTGCGCTCTCAAGCATGCTCTTGCATGCTGAGGCGCGCCTGCCCATCTCTCGGCCTGAAGCCCCACAAACGAAAAAAAAGAAAGGAGTGGGGGGCGTGAAAGAGGGAGCTGTTTTGGGGACCCAAAAAAAAACCTAGAGATGAAAATTATAGAGAACTTCTAGGGTTTGAAGGCTTTTCTTGGAGATTGAAGGAGAATGAAGACTTGGGAGCTTATTCTTCAACTAGTTCTTCTTCTTTCTACTATTCTCTCTCTTTGTAGCTCTTAAACTTGCATTTACTCTTTGATTTCGTATTTAAATATGGGTTTGATGTTTGTTTCAAATTTGGTTATGGATTTGAGAATTTTAATGTCTAGCTAAACTTTCTAAGCTAGAGGGTATGATGTAGCTTGATGATGACTTTGTTATGATAAATTTACTGCTTGTTGATTGAATCCCATTTTGAATTGTTTGTGTTTTTCTATGCTTTGTTTTCCTAATTTTATTTACCATTAAATTAGAGTTTTTAGATGTGTGAAATTGGGCTCGGGAGAGTTAATTTCATATGCTGGGAATTAGGAAACACAACCCATTGTAATATTAAGTTCGGGAGGCTAATATGACTTGGATAATCACTAGAGTAGGATTGCGTAATGAGTGCTTAATTGGTTGAGTTAATAGGGATATTAATTTGATTAAATTTTGCATATTATTTTACTCGGCACTCGCGAGAGGGAATGAAATTAAAATTTGTCGCCTACGATTAATGATTTGAATGAATTCGATTAACAAGTCTTGAATTGGATAAGCAAAGTTAAGTCAAGTGAATCAAAACCCCTTGGCCTTACACACCATCGAGTTCCCTTCAATTCATATTTTCGACTGTTTTTATTTTGCTTAATCTTAGTTTAATTTAATTGCTAAATTCAGTTGCTTGTTTCAACTCCCTTTAATTTTGATAGCTTAGATAAAATTGAGTCATTTTAATTGTAGTACTTAGTTAGTTTTCTTAATTTCAATCTCTGTGGGATGATACTCGACAATTTGTCACTTTATTACTTGTGGCGATTCGTTCACTTGCGAGCACACACGAAGAAAAGAAAAAAACACGCAACAAGTTATTGGCGCCGTTGCCGGGGATTGAAAATTTTATTAATTCTAGCTAATATTACAACCAAGTGTTTCGGTTTTAATTTAGGCATTTCTTTTATTTTAATTGTTTTAAGCTTGTTAAATTCGCGTTTGTGACAGTTCATGCGAAGAGCTCAAAATCCCAATCTAGTGCCACTTGATCTGAAATTGAACAGACACTTCGTGAAATCAGAAGGGAAAGGATAAATCAAGCACGAGCTATGGGTGATCACAATAATAATAACAATAATATTGAGCAATAGAGGGCAATTCGGGACTATTTCAAGCCTCCAATTCAGGAACACTATTCGGGTATTCGGAGGCAGACTATCAATGCCAACAATTTCGAGTTGAAGCCTTCTTTGATCTCGATGGTTCAACAGAATCAGTTTGGGGGATTGCCTAATGAGGATCCGAACACTCACTTGTCCATGTTCTTGGAAGCGACTGACACGGTGAAGATTAATGGTGTCACTGAGGGCACCATCAGGTTGAAATTGTTTCCATTCTCTCTTCGGGATAGGGCTCGACAGTGGTTGATGTCTTTACCAACAGGGAGTATTGGTACTTGGGAAGAGATGACTGAGAGGTTTCTTGCAAAGTTTTTCCCACCATCTAAAGCATCCCAGTTGCGGAGTGAGATTGGATCTTTCCGCCAGAATGACTTTGAACAGTTGTATGAAGCTTGGGAACGGTTCAAGGACCTACTCAGAAGATGTCCCCAGCACGGTTATGATTAGTGGATGTTGATTGATAGGTTTTATAATGGGTTAAATGGCCAATCGAGGACTATTGTTGATAGCATTGCAAGTGGTTCATTGATGGCAAAGTCTATTCCAGAGGCCTACAATTTGCTTGAGGAAATGTCTACTAACAGTTATCAATGGCCTTCAGAGCACTCAATACCGAAGAAAACTGCTGGTATTTATGATGTGGATCCATTGGTTTCATTGTCAGCACAGGTCTCAGCTTTGTCTAATCAGATTGCAGCCTTGAATAATAGAGAAGCGCCATCTAGCAGAGAGGCAGTGGCAGGTGTCAATACATCTTATGCTCAGGACGAGTACACTCAAGAGTAGGTTCAGTTTGTGAACAACAGAAGCTTCAACTATAGACCCAATCACTTGCCCACTCACTACCATCCTGGCTTGAAGAACCATGAGAATTTCGCTTATGCCAACAATAGAAATAGTTTGCAACCTCCTCCAGGCTTTAACCAACAAGCGGTGGAAAAGAAACCTTCGGTGGAAGATTTGTTGAGTTACCTTCATTTTTGAGACTAGAGGGCGGTTTAACAAGGATGAGGCTAGACTTGACAATATTGAGACACATTGTAACAACATGAATGCAACCATGAAGTCCCTTGAGGTGCAAATCGGTCAACTAGCCAATGCGGTTAAGGGCCAATCATCCGGAAACTTCCCAAGTGATACGGAGCCTAATCCCAAGGACCATTGCAAAGCTATCACTTTGAGAAGTGGGAAAGAAGTTGAAGCTCCTAAGCCCCAAGGGGATAAAACAGAGGAAGAAGATGTAGAATCAGAACAACCAAAGGAGAGTGCAAGGCCTAAGTCTATCTCTTTTACGGATAATCCTCCTCTCATCACTCCTACCCTCCCGTATCCGCAAAGATTCAAGAAGAACAAGTTGGATGCTCAATTTTCGAAGTTTCTGGAGATTTTCAAAAAGATCCATATCAACATTCTCTTTGTAGACGCACTTGAACAAAATGCCTAATTATGTCAAGTTTATGAAGGATGTCATGGCAAAGAAACGGAAGTTGGAGGATTATGAGACTGTTAAGCTAACGGAAGAATGTAGTGCGATCCTCCAAAGGAAGTTGCCTCAAAAGTTGAAGGATCCGGGGAGTTTCACTGTCCCATGCACTATTGGAGATTCTTACTTCGAGAAAGCCTTGTGTGATCTTGGAGCCAGCTTCAATCTTATGCCTCAGTCTTGTAACGACCCGCCTAACGTAGGCCGTTACCATACATACTTACTTTATAACATGCGAAAATTTGGGCTAATTTTTTTTTTAATACAAACGATATATATAACTTGAATTCGGAAATCCTCTTAGTACTTACTTACATATGTATATGTACATATTTACTTATTTGCTTATCATAATACTGAGGTCTTGTACTTAAATACAACATATTTAAGATAATCATAACATAGTTTAACAAAAAGAAACGTAGCAGTTCCCGACCCACAGTTTCACAGTTTTGCAGTGCCATACTCCACCGTCTTGTATCATGTACTGCCATAAGTTACTTACCTACAGCATAAACATAAATTATGAGCTTTCGCTCAGCAAGTACAACTACTAATCCGCAAAACATTTCATAATAACATAATGCATGAACCACTTATTCTTTCATTATAATTTCATAATTTAACATACTTTTTGGGCCCTTACATAACATAAGTGTACATACCGTGACGCGCTGCCATGGAGTGGTTAGGGCGGCCAGCCCTGTCCAACTCAAACCATGGACCAAACCTGACCTAGTGTGGGTCGATATGACACAAGACAACTTACTTGCCATCATACTTGAAAACTTTTCTCTAATTTATTCTTGCCTTAAACATAGTGGAAAATCAATTCATACTTGAAAACATTTCATACTTATAAATAGTTTCTTACTTGAAACTAAATTCTTATTTTTTTACCGAGTGACTTATATTAATGAGCATACTTTGTGATGCCATAATATCAAAATATTCATCATAATAACATACAAGCTATAAACATTCATCATCTACATATCAACATGAACTTAAAAACATACAAACCATAAATATATATCATACACATAACAACATGAACTTGAAGACATACAACAATAAACATTTTCGTTTATGCCCTAGGCGGAGTCGTACTTACCAGTTACACTAAACCTTGAATTTAAATGCTCCACTTAAACAGGTTGTTTTCCTGTTTTCAAGAAAATCATAGGATAAGCATCATCCTATCATAGTATCATAAGTAATTCTAATTACTATCTAATTGTATTACAAAACACAAACTTTAAATCTTAACTTCCTTTTCGAATTATAGTAAAACTCTAAAATTCTGAAAACTGTGTTTGGAACCAATTCATTGATTTGGTCTTTTTCTTACAATTATGTTTTAAATTTGAAAAAGTTTTCTTCATAAAAGTTGTAGATCTTAAAGTTTCCTACAACTTTGGTTTTTAACTTAAAACTCAATTCTATCCTTAACCTACTTGTTTCTTCCTTTGAAAATTGTTCGACCATATTTACTAATCATAGAATTGGTCTCGGGTTTTTGTAAAAACAAAGATTTTAGAGACCTTATTTTCAAAAATAGTCCATGTGAGCCCCTAGGATTTTCCTTTTCTACAACTTTACAGTTTTGACTTTTTCCAAATTCGGCTTCTAAAGGTCTCAAAATCTTGTTTCCAGAAAACTGTCCAGTTACAAACCCTAATCAAGCATACCAAAACCCTAGTGCATGAAACTTAACAAAAAGAACTCATGCTCATACATACTGAACATACACTTAAATCTTAACTAAAACTTGAATGAAGAACTAGAGGATAAAAAGATTTACCTCAAGTTCCACGGATGTAGATTTAGACTAGGGTTTTGAAATTTTTCTTCACACTAATCCAACACCAAAACCGAAATCTCTCTCTCATTTTCTTCTCTCTTCTTAAATTCGGCCCTACAGGGGAGAACTAGAGAATGAGCTGCTTGTTTAAGTTCACTAACAAAATGCAATGAATCCACCTTCACCTATTTATAGGTGAACCAACTTACTTCATAAAATTGCCTAATAGTCCCCAAGAGCAAAATATTTGCTCAAGATCCCTATGTGGTGGCCGGCCAAGCTTGCTCAAAGGCTAGGCTAGGCTTACTCCTCAAAGCTAGAAGCAAGAGGTGTCCTCTCCTTATGATGGCCAGCCATGTGTTGGGACATGTGGCTTGTCCTAGTTCACCAAGTAAGCCAAGCTAAGAGACTTACTCATCAAAGCTATAAGTGTGAGGTGCCTTCTTCTTATGGTGGCCGGCCTTAGGTGGTGTGTTGTGCAAGCCTTAGCTAACCAAGTAAGCAAGGCTAAGAGCTTACTTACCAAGGCTAGAAACATAAGGTGCCATCTCCTTATGATGGCCGGCCTTAGGTGTTGAGTTGTGGGAGTTCTAGCTAGCTAAATAAGCAAAGCTAGGAGTTTGCTCATCCAAGCTAGAACATGAGATGTCTTACCCCCATGGTGGCCGGTCATGGTGTGCTTTGTTGTCAATGCCTTAGCTAGGAGGCTTGCTCACCCAAGCTAGTTCATAAGGTGTCTCACCCTCATGGTGGCCAGTCATGGGTGGTGATTTGGCAATGCTTAAGCTAGCCAAGTGGCAAGGCTAGGAGGGTTGCTCACCAAAGCTAGTCCATGAGGTGTTTTGTCCTTGTGATGGCCGGTCATGGTTGATGAGTTATGCAAGCCTTAGCTAGCCAAGTGAGCAAGGCTAGGAGGGTTGCTCATCAAAGCTAGTCCATGAGGTGTCTCACCCTCATGGTGGCCGGCCATAGGTGATACAAATGGCAACCTTTTTACTTGATGATACATCACATATAGCCAAGTAAGCAAAGCTACTTTGCTTACTTTGCAAAGCTATGTTATGAGGTGTCAAGCTTTCAAAGCAACACCTATTTACACATTTACCTACAAGTCCTTAAGAGTACGAATTTTACTTGCCTATTATATGAGGTGGCCGGCCATGATATACCAATTAAAGAACTTATTAATTAAATCATAACCAAGCCAACAAGACAAGATTAAAGTGCTTAATCACTAAACCTATGGCATGATGTGTCAAATTTCAATGTCACTCAAATTTTCATAATTTGCGAATACATCCTTAAGAGCAAAAACACTTGCTCATAAAACCATGAGGTGGCCGGTTCTATTAAGTCCATGTAGAAGAACATGGTTGGTCAAATTTGAATCATCCAATCCTAACTTCTTTTCTTGATTTCCAACTAGATTAACCAAACTTGTAATTGATCATTAGCTTAGTTGAACTAGGAAACTTAACTAAAAAAGTCCATAGTTCCAAAAATTTACATATTTATAAGTTTACTTATAAATCCATAATTTTATCAAAATTACACATTTGCCCCTAAAGGTAAAATATTTACACTTTAGTCCTTATGAGGTGGCCGGCTAAGGTGAAGCTACTAAACATCCAATTCTAGCTCAGTCATTCCTTAAAAGATTTTCTTAATTTCTAAAAATTAAAAAATCATAAACTTTTCTTAAATTTGCATATTGACCTCTAAACATAAAATATTTATATTTTGGTCCCTATGAGGTGACTGACTGTGGTGGTGACACTTGTCATACTATCAAAGACGAGGTGTCATCCTATAAGGCCTCGTTTGGCTTATCTCCTAAATGCAGTCCATTTTCATACTGACATAGATATTCATATACTGTTTTCAACTGTTAACAACATAATTGTACTGGACCATTATCCAGAATTTATCTGAACTGCATATAGGATTTTCCTAAAACTAAAAACTACCGACATATAATCATAAATCATAAATTTGCCTTTTTTAATAAAAGGTCTTAAACTTGCATAAGTAAATTATCGAATCTTTTAACAAAAGATTCAACAAATTTTCTTATAAAACAAGTCAAACATATCACATAAACATACATAACACAAACTTTGATTCTTAACAAAAGAAATCATAAACTTATAAAAAGGTTGGTTATTACAAGTCTGTCTTCCGAAAGCTCGGACTTGGGGAAGTCACACCAACCACCATATGTTTGCAAATGGCGGATAGGTCTCTCACTTATCCAAGGGGTGTCATAGAGGATGTGTTGGTGAAGGTAGATAAATTCTTTGTCCCCACAGATTTTGTTGTGTTGGATATGGAAGAGGATTGGGAAATCCCCATCATCCTCGGGAGACCCTTTTTGGCTACTGGAAGAGCTTTAATTGATGTACAAAGTGGTCATTTGTCTCTAAGGGTGAATAATCAGGAGGTAAAGTTCAACATCCTTAACACAATGAGATTTCCAGAAGAGAAGTCAACTTGTCACTAGGTAGAAGTAATAGACTCGTGCATCAAGGAATTCTTCTAGGAAGTGACCCACGATGACCCTCTAGAGCATAGCCTCACTACACCCTTGAACATGACCGATTTTGGTAGAGATTTTTGTATTAAAGAAAAGGGCATTATTGATAGTGTTCTAGCTCTTGAGGCTTTGCCGTGTGAAGTGGGGGATGTGGCTCAAGTGAAACTTTTAGAGAAGCCTGGTGAGTGCTTCATCCCTCCAAGCTCGTCGAAAGAAGGGTTAGTGTTGAAACAACTACCGGAACATCTTCACTATGCCTTTTTGTGTGAGGATTCTTCTAAACCGGTTATTATCTCGGCTTCTTTAAACAAGGAAGAAGAAGAGAAGCTCCTGGTTGTTTTGAAGAAACACAAGTTTGCTTTTGCTTGGTCTATTTCAGATATAGGGTATAAGTCCTACTATTTGCATGCATAAGATTCTCATGGAAGATGCTTACAAGCCATCTATTGAGCACCAAAGAAGACTAAATCCAACCATGAAAGAGGTGGTGCGTGCTGAGGTGCTAAAGTTGTTGAATGCCGGGATCATTTGCGCCATTTCGGATAGCTCATGGGTTAGTCCAGTTCAGGTTGTGCCAAAGAAGGGTGGTATGACGGTGGTGAAAAATGAAAATGATGAACTCATCCCTTCAAGAACAGTGACTGGATGGCGTGTTTGTATCGACTACCGGAAGCTGAACAAGGCCACTAGAAAGGATCATTTTCCCCTTCCTTTCATTGATCAAATGCTAGACAGGTTGGCAGGATATGACTACTATAGCTTTCTTGATGGATACTTAGGCTACAATCAAATTGCCATAGCCCCCGAAGACCAAGAGAAAACGACATTCACCTATCCTTATGGCACTTTTGCTTTTCGGCGGATGCCTTTCAGTCTATGCAACGCACCAGCCACTTTTCGAAGGTGCATGATGGTAATCTTCTCAGACATGGTAGATGTAACGACCCGCCTATCGAAGGCCGTTACCATACATACTTACTTATAATATATGAAAATTTGGACAAATTTTTTTTTTTTTTATACAACTGATAAATATAACTTGAATTGAAAACTTCTTAATAATCACTTACATACATATATGTACTTATACATAACTACTTATGGTAGTAATGAAATCTTGTACTCAAATACAACATATTTAACGTAGCATAATTTAACAAAAAGAAACGTAGCGATTCCCGTCCCACAGTTTCACAGTTTTGCCTTGCCATGATCCACTGCCTTGTATCATGAAGCACCGCAGGGTTGCTTACCTACAGCATAAACTTAAAACATGAACTTACGCTCAGCAAGCACAACTATTTATCCGCAAACATATCATGATATCATAATGCATGAACCATTTATGCTTTATTCCTGTTTTCATAAGTTAGCATAGTTTTTTGGGCCCTTACATAACATAACATAACTGTACGTACCGTGGCGCGCTGCCATGGAGTGGTTGGGGCGGCCAGCCCTGTCCAACTCAAACCATGAACCAAACCCGACCTAACGCGGGCCGATACGACATATAGCATTCTGCTTATATTGAGGCTTAAAATCTTGTTCTTATCTTATTTCATACTTGAAATGTTGTTTCATATTCATAACCAGTTTCTTAACTGAAACTGGAATTTCATATCTTACCAAATAGCTTATCTTTAGTGAACATACTTCGTGATGCCTTAATATCCGATTATTCATCATATGAACATACATACTATAAACATACCTCATATACCTCTTAACATGAACTTAAAAGCATACATGCCATACAATCATTATTCCTTGAATACATACATGTCATTCATACTCTAAATATTCATCATATCTTAAAAACATACATACATATATATCATAAATACTTCTTGTACACATAACATCATGAACTTGATATCATACAGGCCATAATGTTTTATCATACTTATATTATCATAAACTTGAAAGCATACAACAAACAGTTTTCGTTTATGCTGTAGGCGGAGTCGTACTTACAGTTACTGCGCCTTGAATCAAAATTCTTCACTCAAACAGGTCGCTTTCCTGTTTTCAAGAAAAATCATAGGATGAGTATCATCCTATCATAATAACATAATGATTCTAATTGCTAACTACAAATCCTAAATTTCAACTCCTTTTTGAAATTTAGTAAGAACTCTAATATTTTGAAAACCGGGTTCAAAACCAATTCATAAAGTTTGGTTCTTTTTCCGCAAATCTGTTTCGAATTTGGAAAAGTTTTCTTCATGAAAGTTGTAGATCTTGAAGTATCCTACAACTTTTGTTTTAACCTCAAATTTCAAATCTGTCTTTAACATGCTTGTTTTTACCTTTGAAAATTTTTCGACCATACTTACTACTCATAATTTGGTCTCGGGTTTTTGTAGAAACGAAGGTCTTAAAAGCCTTATTTTCAAAAACTGTTCACGTAGGCCCCTAGGATTTTCCCTCCTCTACAACTTTGTAGTTTTGATTTTTTTCAAATTCGGCTTCTAAAGGCCTCAAAATCTTGTTTCAGAAAAAAATGTCCAGATAGAAACCTTAATCAAACATACAAAAACCCTTGTGCATACATCTTACAAAATTAAACTCATGTTTATCCATACTAATCATTCTCTTAAATTCTAAATGAAGAACTAGAGGATATAATATTTACCTCAAGTTCCACCGATGGAATTCTTAAATTAGGGTATTAAAATTTCCCTCACACTTCCTATACAAAACCGAAAACTCTTCTTCTAGTTTTCTTTTCTTTCTTTTCTCTCCTCTCTTTGCTCGGCTTCTATGGTAGAATTTAGAGAGTTTATGCTGCTTAAGTGTGTGTTGGCTAACCAAATAAAATAAGAGAACCTTCACCTATTTATAGATGAAGCATAAATTTCTGAAATTGCTTACTAACCCCTAAAGGTACAACAACTTGCTCCTTAGTCCATAGAAGAAACCAATTTGATCTTGTCTTCTTGAGAGGTGGCCGGCCATCCTTGTTCCTCTTATGCCAAATAACCCAAGCTAGGGTGCTTAATCATGTTGGCTAGGAACCATGAGGTGTCCCTTTCTTAGTGTGGCCGGCCTTAGGTGGAGCTTGTGCATGCTCTTGCTTACCAACAAGCAAGGCTAGCAAGCTTACCAAGCTAGCCTAGGGTGCATGAGGTGTCAAGAGCTAAAAGAGTTCAAGAAATCCTTCTTTTGTAATTTTATACATTGATCCTTAAAGCCAAAATATTTCTCCTTAATCCCTATGTGTTGGCCGGCACTTCTTGCTCCAAATTGCCAAGCAAGCTTAGCTAGAGTGTTTGCTCATCAAGGCTACAAGTTTGATGTGGCATTTTCTTGTGATGGCCGGCCCTAAGGTGAGGTGTACAAGCCTTGGCTTGCCAAGGTGGCTAGGCTAGGGAGTCTAGAGTGTTGGTTCATCAAGGCTAGGCCAAGAGGTGTTGTTTCCTCAAGTGGCCGGTTTTGAAGAAGCCATGTGAGACAATTTGCTAATTGATCCATAACACAAAATCAACCAAATAAATCAAAGTGTTTAATCACTAAACGTAGGGTATGATTTGTAAACTTTTAATGACACTTAAAATCTTCTAATGTGCATAATACTTCTCAAAAACAAGATCCCTTGCTCAAAAAGCCATGATGTGGCCGGTTCTTATGGTGACACATGGAACAATGTGATTGGTTCTAGCTAGAGTTATCAAATACAATCTTAACTTGTCTTCCTTGATTTCCAACCAAACTAACTAAACTAGAAATGGATCATTGACTTAATTGAACTAAGAAACTTTACTTAAAAAGTCCCTGATTCAAAAATTTATATAATTGCTGATAAGTCTACAATTTTCTCCAAAATTACACATTGGCCCCTAAAGGTAAAATATTTACACTTTGGTCCCTATGAATTGGCCGGTTATGGTTAAGCCTTCAAACATCAAATTCTTACTAAATCCTTCCTTAGAAGACTTTTTAGCTCTAAAATCATGAACTTTTCTTAATTTGCAAATTGACCCCTAAACATGAAATATTTGCATTTTGGTCCCTGTGAGGTGACCAATCATAGCAATGACACTTGTCATCAGAGGTGTCATCCTTAAAGGCCTTGTTTGGCTTATTTCCTAAATGCAGTTCATTTTCATAATAACATAAATATTTATATACTGTTTTCAACTGATAACAGTATAATTAAACTGGACCATTGTCCTAAACTTTTCTGAACTGCGTATAAGATTTTCTTAAATTTATAAATTACCAACATAGAGTCATAAATCATAATTTCCCCTTTTTAACAAAAGGATCGTAAACCTGCACAAATAATTCATTGAATCTTTTAGCAAAAGATTCAACAACTTCCTTAGAAAACATATCATATAGATTGCATAACCAAACTTGATCCTTAACAAAAGAAGTTATAAATTTACAAACAGGTCGGCTATTACAATCTACCCTCCTTAAAAATTTTCGTCCCCGAAAATCACTACAAGTTAGGATAGTTCTTTCTCATTTCTTCTTCTACTTCCCACGTTGCTTCTTCAATGTTATGATTCTGCCATAACACTTTAACTATTGGAATGGTTTTGTTTCTTAAAACCTTTTCTTCCCGACCTAGAATCCGTATTGGCCTTTCCTCATAAGTCAAATCCGTTTGTACTTCGATTGGTTCTTGACTTAGCACATGAGAAGGATCAGGTACGTATTTCTTCAACATTGAAACGTGAAAAACATCATGTATAGAAACTAAAGCTGGCGGCAAAGCAAGCTTATAAGCTACTTTCCCAATCCTTTCAAGGATTTCAAACGGACCTGTGTATCTTGGACTGAGCTTTCCCTTCTTACCAAACCTCATAATTCCCTTCATTGGGGCAATCTTGAGAAAAACAGAATCTCCAACTTGGAATTCTAGAGGTCTTCGACGTTTATCAACATAACTCTTCTGTCGACTGAATGCTATGTCGAGCCGTTGCTTGATCATCTTAATGTCTTCTGAGGTTTTTCTGATGAAGTCCATAGTTTGAAGTTGCTTCTGTCCAACTTCTTGCCAATGGATGGGAGATCGACATTTTCTTCCATATAGCGCTTCAAACGGAGCCATACTAATAGAAGCGTGATAGCTATTATTATACGAAAATTCGATCAGGGGTAACTTTTGATCCCAATTTCCCTTGAAATCCAGAACACAAGATCTCAATATATCTTCTAAGGTTTGGATAGTGCGCTCCGATTGTCCATCTGTCTGAGGGTGGAAAGCAGTACTGAATTTCAACCTTGACCCCATAGCTGTGTGAACACTTTTCCAAAATCGCGAAGTAAATCGCCCATCTCGATCTGAAATAATGGATTTTGGAATTCCATGCAACCTAACAATCTGAGATACATAAATTTCAGCTAATTTCTCAACTGAAAAGGTGGCTTTAATAGCAATGAAATGGGCTGATTTGGTTAATCTATCCACAATCACCCAAATCATATCATTTCCACTTGCGGTCCTGGGTAATCCAACTACGAAATCCATGGTGATTTGTTCCCATTTCCATTCTGGAAGTTCTATCTTTTGAAGATCTCCACCAGGTTGTCGGTGTTCAGCCTTAACTTTTTGACAAGTTAGGCATTTTGACACAAAATCAGCAATTTCATTCTTCATGTTTGGCCACCAAAAGTTCTCTTTAAGGTCCTTATACATCTTAGTAGCTCCAGGATGAACTGAATATGGCGTTTCATGCGCTTCCGACATGATTTGTTTCCTAAGAAATTCAACGTTAGGAACACAAATCCTTCCTTTAAAGAGAATTAGTCCATTTGTAGATGTCTTAAATTCCTTATCTTCTCCACCAAGAAGTTGAATCTTTAGCAGAAAGGAATCTTTTTCTTGATAACACTTAATGGATTTTAGGAGATTGGACTAAAGAGTCAAAGCAGCCAATTTCCCGACTAACATTTCCAATTTGAAATCAGAAATTTCCTTTTGGAGGGGTTTGGACATCATTTCAAGAGACATGAGCATACCAGATGACTTCCTGCTCAGCGCATCTGCCACTTTATTTGCTTTTCTAGGGTGGTAAAGGATTTCACAATCATAATCCTTTACGAGTTCAAGCCATCGACGTTGTCTCATATTGAGCTCTTTTTGAGTAAAGATGTATTTGAGACTTTGGTGATTGGTAAAAATCTCACATCTATTACCATACAGGTAATGTCTCCAAATCTTCAAGGCGAAAACCACCACAGCAAGCTCCAAATCGTGCATCGGGTAGTTCCGTTCATGGTCCTTTAGTTGACGTGAAGCACAGGCAACCACATTTCTTCCTTGCATAAGGACAGCTCCTAGTCCAGTTCCCGATGCATCACTATAAATGGCGAAATTTCATGCATCAACGTCAGGAATTATTAACACTGGTACACTTGTAAGTTTTCTCTTGAGCTCTTGGAAGTTTTCTTCACACTTCTGTGTCCAATCAAACTTTCTCCCCTTCTTAGTAAGAGCTGTTAGTGGCGCTGCTATCTTGGAGAATCCTTCAACAAACCGTCGGTAGTATTCGGCCAAACCAAGAAAGCTTCGTATCTCCGTAACGTTTTTGGGTGCTGACCATGCACTGACTGCCATTATCTTAGCAGGATCAACGGAAGTTCCTTCCTTTGAAACTACGTGGCCCAAGAAATGTACTTTTTCCAACCAAAATTCACATTTTGTGAATTTGGCATAAAGCTGATTCCGTCTTAAGGTCTCCAAAACTATCTTGAGATGCTGCTCATGGTCCTTTGTAGACCTTGAGTAGATCAAAATATCATCAATGAAGATGATAACAAACTTATCTAAATAATCTTTAAACACCCGATTCATAAGGTCCATAAAAGCAGCTGGAACATTAGTTAATCCAAAAGATTAACTTGCGTTCGGGCTACCATCAACTCAGAGTTAAGAAAGAAGATATTCCCAAGACGGCGTTTCGAACACGATGCACATCCGCAACGATCCATCCTTCTTTTTGACAAACAGCACCGGTGCTCCCCACGGGGAATGGCTTTGACGAATAAATCCCTTGTCCAACAGTTCTTGTAACTGTACTTGAAGTTCCCTAAGCTCAGCTGGGGCCATGCGATAGGGTGCTTTCGATATTGGAGCTATTCCTGGCAACAATTCTATTTCAAAAGAGATTTCTCGCTCTGGCGAAAGTCTAGTTAAATCTTTTGAAAAGACATCTACATATTCCCTAATAATGGGAACATCTTCGGGTTGTAGCTCTTTTTCTTGTTCTTTGTCCACCATATTAGCTAAGTATCCTTGACATCCATTAGCTAGCATTTTCCAGGCCTTCATTACCGAAACAAGCCGGGTTGATGAGCTCTTAGACTGGCCGTGAAAGTTGAATTCCTCTTCACCGAAAAGACTAAACGTAACACAACGCTTTCGACAATCAATCTTAGCGTTGTACTTATCTAAGAAATCCATTCCCAGGATAACATCAAAATCCTGAAGCTTAATTGCAATTAGGTCTACATATAACTTTCTACCACACATAACTATCGGAACATCTCGCATCCAGGAATTAGATAACAAAATCTCTCCTGATGGAAGAGAGGTTCTAAAAGGTTGCCCTATAATTTCTACATTTCTTTCTAACTTTCGGGCATATTCCCTTGATATAAATGAATGGGTGGCACCAGAATCAATTAGGGCAAATGCATCATAATCAGCTATAGAGATCAGACCTGTTACCACATTAGAAGTTCCAGCCTCAGCGTCTCCCTTTGTGTAAGCATAAATCCTGGCTTGTGGTTCGGGAACTTCAAGTCTTCTTTGTACAATCGAAGGATCTTCGATCTTTGCTTGTACTGCGTGTAGCTGTCGGTTTGTATTTCTATTCTGGTACTGAGGGTTCTGGTTCTGATTATTGGTGGTACAACTCCTCACATAATGACCTTCTTTGCCACAAAGGTAGCAAGCGTTTGATCCCATCCTACACACGCCTAAATGTTTCTTTCCGCATTGAGTACACACAGGATAATTGTTATTATTACCCTCATTCCCACAGTTGTTCCTCTTCTGAGGGAAATTTTTCAGTTGGCCCTGGCCCGTAGCATTCCCTCTTCTTTTATTTCTCCCAATCTGCTTGGAACTTTGGCTGGAATTACTAGTCTGGCCTCTTAAGTTTGATTGCTGATTTTGCCTAGACTATATCTGTTTCTCAACAGCTTTTTCTTCTTTCTTAGCTTTGAATATTTGAACCCTCGCTTCCTTATCTTGATTAATCCAGTATTTTGCTCTCATAGCTCGACCTATACAATCAGCTACAAGAGTTGGAGGGCTACTTCTAGCACTAACTTGTTTGGCGATGTCTGTCCGAAACATTTTCATCATTCTCCTTACTTTCTCCCTTTCGTTCGGCACCAGTTCTGGACATAAACGGGCAAGCTGTTCAAACTTTTTGACTGCTTCCATTACTGACATAGACCCTTGCTTAAAACTGGTAAACTCATCTTGTTGAGTTGCAAGAATCTCTTGATTGTAGTACATTATTCTGAATTCATCTACAAACTCTAGCCATCTCATGAACGCTACATTTCTACGTATCTGAACCGTCCTCCACCAGTGACGCACATCTTTCTTTAGTGCAAAAGAGGCACAAAGAACTTTCTCCTGTTCTGTAAGTCCCATAAAATCCAAAATTACTTGGATTTCGATTAGCCAATTATCCGCTGCTATTGGATCTGTGGTTCCTTCAAATTCAGGTGCCTTCATTCGCCTAAATCGTTCATATAACAGATCCTCCCTAACCAAAGGTGGATTCCTTTGCAGTCCTTTGGGTGCTAACGGAACTTCTTGATGAACCTCTGGTGCTTGAGGCGCTGCTGGGGGTACAGGGTTATTTTGCGGTGGAACTTCATTAGCTCGAGGTACCTGATTCAGTTGAGCTACTTGTTCCCGAAGCTGGTTCGTCTCCTGCTGTTGTTCCCGCAATTGCCGTTGCAAAGTAGCTACTATGTTTGCAAGATCAGGTTCTTGTGGAATTGGGTTCGCTCGGGTACGCGGACGTGACATCCTCTAATTCTTATCTAATCATGATAAAGATATTTCAAATTTATTTTCAATCGTTCATACCTCATCATAAGATTTTATTATGAACCATACTTATTCATCATATCATATCATAGATCATATTTGATCATATCATAGATCATATTATCACTTCATATCATCGTATCATATCATATCATAAAACATAACGTTAGAGATCTATCATGATCTCATCACTCCATATTATATCATATGTTGTTCATAATTAATACATCTTATTGATTCTATAATTTACATATCTTACATTCCATCATAACCCATAATTCGTACATTCTTACATACATACATATTTATCCATACTATCATGTACATATCCTATATTTGCTATATACATATATACATGATCAAATACAAGATAGAAGTGACAATCACTTATCTATCATACATATATACTATTTTATACCTAAACTATCTACTCTGATGTTACGTCGGAAAATACATCCCAGTCTTCATCAACAAACAAGATTTCCTCCGGATCGTCCTCCATATTTACTTCTTCCTCTTCTCCATTATCTAGGATGATTTCATGAGGATCCTCTTGAAGTTCAGGCTCGTCAGGAATTTCTTCAAGATTCATGGCATCAGCATCCTCTTGTGGAGGAATCTCCTGAAGTGGTATTGTCAGAATAGGGTCTTCTGGCAATACTGGACCCCATTGGAAGGGTGGCTCTTCCACATCATTATTATTGACTGGCACTTGGATGTTGTTTTCTACTAGAGCATCCGCTTGAACCATATGAGCTATTAATTCAGCTTCCATGATATCATTAATCATGTGTTCCATGGTCATTCCTATTACCGGTGCTTGGACATGTTCCCTGACATCAGGTGGTAGTCCTTCCCGGAGTAGTTACAGTGTCCGAAACTCTGGGTCACCAAAATCTGGAATGTGAGGCAACATAGCCTCCTGAAATCTTCGACAGTAATAGCCCATCGATTCTCCTGGGTAAGCATGCCAATCGTAAACATAGTTAAGATATCGGACAAGGTTCATGGCACGATAAATATCTGGGTCTCGATAGTGCATGTCGGCGTTTTCCTCCAGTGGAGGTCCAAAACGAGCAGTGATAATATTGCGGAAGTTTTCCCATGATCCTCCCTGAGCTTCCTGTTACCCTATTGTTCTCCACCATAACCTAGCATCTACTGCTAGACAACGACTTGCCAATGATACTTGTAGATGGGGCGGAATATGACATATTCGAAATATAGACTCCATATCATGAAGCCATGCTGCTAGTGTCACGGTTCATCTAGTCCCATCGAATATTAGCGGAGACATCATGAAAAACGCATAAGCTGCACCTCTATCTTCATCCATTGTCCTCAAATCTAGATTATACAAATTCCTATAAATACATAATATAAAAACGAAATATTTTTAACTTACAATGGCTGTGGCGCAGGCAAGCAAACTGTGAAACCGAAAGGTAGGACCACCTGCTCTGATACCAACTCTGTAACGACCCGCCTATCGAAGGCCGTTACCATACATACTTACTTATAATATATGAAAATTTGGACAATTTTTTTTTTTTTTCATACAACTGATAAATATAACTTGAATTGGAAACTTCTTAATAATCACTTACATACGTACATGTACTTATACATAACTACTTATGGTAGTAATGAAATCTTGTACTCAAATACAACATATTTAGCATAGCATAATTTAACAAAAAGAAACGTAGCGATTCCCGTCCCACAGTTTCACAGTTTTGCCTTGCCATGCTCCACTGCCTTGTATCATGAAGCACCGCAGGGTTGCTTACCTACAGCATAAACTTAAAACATGAGCTTATGCTCAGCAAGCACAACTATTTATCCGCAAACATATCATGATATCATAATGCGTGAACCATTTATGCTTTATTCCTGTTTTCATAAGTTAGCATAGTTTTTTGGGCCCTTACATAACATAACATAACTGTACGTACCGTGGCGCGCTACCATGGAGTGGTTGGGGCGGCCAGCCCTGTCCAACTCAAACCATGAACCAAACCCGACCTAACGCTGGCCGATACGACATATAGCATTCTGCTTATATTGATGCTTAAAATCTTGTTCTTATCTTATTTCATACTTGAAATGTTGTTTCATATTCATAACCAGTTTCTTAACTGAAACTGGAATTTCATATCTTACCAAATAGCTTATCTTTAGTGAACATACTTCGTGATGCCTTAATATCCGATTATTCATCATATGAACATACATACTATAAACATACCTCATATACCTCTTAACATGAACTTAAAAGCATACATGCCATACAATCATTATTCCTTGAATACATACATGTCATTTATACTCTAAATATTCATCATATCTTAAAAACATACATACATATATATCATAAATACTTCTTGTACACATAACATCATGAACTTGATATCATACAGGCCATAATGTTTTATCATACTTATATTATCATAAACTTGAAAGCATACAACAAACAGTTTTCGTTTATGCTGTAGGCGGAGTCGTACTTACAGTTACTACGCCTTGAATCAAAATTCTTCACTCAAACAGGTCGCTTTCCTGTTTTCAAGAAAAATCATAGGATGAGTATCATCCTATCATAATAACATAATGATTCTAATTGCTAACTACAAATCCTAAATTTCAACTCCTTTTTGAAATTTAGTAAGAACTCTAATATTTTGAAAACCGGGTTCAAAACCAATTCATAAAGTTTGGTTCTTTTACCGCAAATCTGTTACGAATTTGGAAAAGTTTTCTTCATGAAAGTTGTAGATCTTGAAGTCTCCTACAACTTTTGTTTTAACTTCAAAATTCAAATCTATATTTAACATGCTTGTTTTTGCCTTTGAAAATTTTTCGACCATACTTACTACTCATAATTTGGTCTCGGGTTTTTGTAGAAACGAAGGTCTTAAAGGCCTTATTTTCAAAAACTGTACACGCGGGCCCCTAGGATTTTCCCTCCTCTACAACTTTGCAGTTTTGATTTTTTTCAAATTCGGCTTCTAAAGGCCTTAAAATCTTGTTTCAGAAAAAAATGTCCAGATAGAAACCTTAATCAAACATACAAAAACCCTTGTGCATACATCTTACAAAATTAAACTCATGTTTATCTATACTAATCATTCTCTTAAATTCTAAATGAAGAACTAGAGGATACAATATTTACCTCAAGTTCCACTGATGGAATTCTTAAATTAGGGTATTAAAATTTCCCTCACACTTCCTATACTAAACCGAAAACTCTTCTTCTAGTTTTCTTTTCTTTCTTTTCTCTCCTCTCTTTGCTCGGCTTCTATGGTAGAATTTAGAGAGTTTGTGCTGCTTAAGTGTGTGTTGGCTAACCAAATAAAATAAGAGAACCTTCACCTATTTATAGATAAAGCATAAATTTCTGAAATTGCTTACTAACCCCTAAAGGTACAACAACTTGCTCCTTAGTCCATAGAAGAAACCAATTTGATATTGTCTTCTTGAGAGGTGGCCGGCCATCCTTGTTCCTCTAATGCCAAATAATCCAAGCTAGGGTGCTTAATCATGTTGGCTAGGAACCATGAGGTGTCCCTTTCTTAGTGTGGCCGGCCTTAGGTGGAGCTTGTGCATGCTCTTGCTTACCAACAAGCAAGGCTAGCAAGCTTACCAAGCTAGCCTAGGGTGCATGAGGTGTCAAGAGCTAAAAGAGTTCAAAAAATCCATCTTTTGTAATTTTATACATTGATCCTTAAAGCCAAAATATTTCTCCTTAATCCCTATGTGTTGGCCGGCACTTCTTGCTCCAAATTGCCAAGCAAGCTTAGCTAGAGTGTTTGCTCATCAAGGCTACAAGTTTGATGTGGCATTTTCTTGTGATGGCCGGCCCTAAGGTGAGGTGTACAAGCCTTGGCTTGCCAAGGTGGCTAGGCTAGGGAGTCTAGAGTGTTAGTTCATCAAGGCTAGGCCAAGAGGTGTTGTTTCCTCAAGTGGCTGGTTTTGAAGAAGCCATGTGAGACAATTTGCTAATTGATCCATAACACAAAATCAACCAAATAAATCAAAGTGTTTAATCACTAAACTTAGGGCATGATTTGTAAACTTTTAATGACACTTAAAATCTTCTAATTTGCATAATACTTCTCAAAAACAAGATCCCTTGCTCAAAAAGCCATGATGTGGCCGGTTCCTATGGTGACACATGGAACAATGTGATTGGTTCTAGCTAGAGTTATCAAATACAATCTTAACTTGTCTTCCTTGATTTCCAACCAAACTAACTAAACTAGAAATGGATCATTGACTTAATTGAACTAAGAAACTTTACTTAAAAAGTCCCTAATTCAAAAATTTACATAATTGCTGATAAGTCTACAATTTTCTCCAAAATTACACATTGGCCACTAAAGGCAAAATATTTGCACTTTGGTCCCTATGAATTGGCCGGTTATGGTTAAGCCTTCAAACATCAAATTCTTTCTAAATCCTTCCTTAGAAGACTTTTTAGCTCTAAAATCATGAACTTTTCTTAATTTACAAATTGACCCCTAAACATAAAATATTTACATTTTGGTCCCTGTGAGGTGACCAATCATAGCAATGACACTTGTCATCAGAGGTGTCATCCTTAAAGGCCTTGTTTGGCTTATTTTCTAAATGCAGTCCATTTTCATAATAACATAAATATTCATATATTGTTTTCAACTGATAACAGTATAATTAAACTGGACCATTGTCCTAAACTTTTCTGAACTGCGTATAAGATTTTCTTAAATTTATAAATTACCAACATAGAGTCATAAATCATAATTTCCCCTTTTTAACAAAAGGATCGTAAACCTGCACAAATAATTCATTGAATCTTTTAGCAAAAGATTCAACAACTTCCTTAGAAAACATATCATACAGATTGCATAACCAAACTTGATCCTTAACAAAAGAAGTTATAAATTTACAAACAGGTCGGCTATTACAGTAGAAGAGATTATGGAGATTTTTATGGATGAATTTTCAGTTTTTGGATCAATGTTCGATCATTGCCTCCACAATCTTTCTCTCGTGTTGCAGCGATGTGAGGAGAAGAATCTAGTTCTCAATTGGGAGAAGTGCCATTTTATAGTACAAGAAGGGATCGTTCTTGGTCATAGAATTTCATCGAAAGGAATAGAGGTGGACAAGGCTAAGATAGCCACGATCGAAAAGCTTCCACCACCTATAAATGTGAAGGGAGTACGGAGTTTCCTTGGTCATGCGGGATTCTATCGGAGGTTTATAAAAGATTTTTCTAAGGTTATCAAGCCATTATGTAACCTCCTAGAGAAGGATGCAGCTTTCAACTTTGATGGGTTTTGTTTGGAAGCCTTTAATATCATCAAAGAAAAACTGGTTTCGGCTCCAGTCATTGTAGCACCCGATTGGAATGAACCATTTGAGATCATGTGTGATGCTAGTGACTATGCCGTCGGGGCAGTACTTGGTCAAAGGAGAGACAAGATTTTTCGGGCCATTTACTATGCTAGTAAGACATTGAATGAAGCCCAACTCAATTACACCACTACCGAGAAGGAGATGCTTGCAGTGGTATTTGCTTGTCATAAATTTCAGTCATACATCATTGGGTCCAAGGTGGTAGTTTTCACAGATCATGCAGCAATTCGTTACTTGTTTGCCAAGAAAGATGCCAAGCCTCGTTTGATTAATTGGATTCTTTTGCTTCAAGAATTTGACATAGAGATATGAGACAAGAAAGGTTCGGAAAATGTAGTTGCAGATCATCTCTCCAGGCTTGAGAAAATGGAAGTGGACGAAACCCCTGTTATTCAAGAAGCATTCCCGGACGAACACCTGTTTGAGGTTGAAGTGAGCTCCCTTGGTTTGCAGATTTCGTCAACTACCTTTCTTGTGAGGTTTTACCACCAGGCTTGACTCCTTATCAGAAGAAGAAATTCCTTCATGATGTGAGATGTTATCTTTGGGATGATCCAATCTTGTTCAAGAGATACTCTGATCAAGTTATTCGGAGATGCATTCTCGAAGAGGAGATACATGACATTCTCCATCATTGTCACTCGTCGCTCTATGGTGGACATTTTGGTGCAACAAGAACAGCGGCGAAAGTTCTTCAATCCGGTTTTTATTGGCCAACCTTGTTCTGGGATTGTCATGAGTTTGTGAATTGTTGTGACCGTTGTTAATGTGTGGGGAACATCTCTAGAATGCATGAAATGCCATTGAGCAATATCATTGAAGATGAACTATTTGATGTTTGGGGCATTGACTTCATAGGACCTTTCCCACCTTTATATGGTCAGCTTTACATTCTCTTGGCAGTGGATTATGTATCTAAGTAGGTAGAAGCTATTGCCACTGTATCGACCCGACCTACGTAGGCCGTTACCATACTTATCTTACAAACTAATTTGACATACTTACTTAGGTGGAAAATAACGTACATATTTTTTTTCTTTCTCTTTTTTTTTTTTTTTAAACAACTTGAATCCATACTTTACTACTTACGTATCAAATAATATACGTACGTACTAAATTAATATTTACTTTTCAAAATTGTCGTAAAGTAAAATAACTCGTTATATGTAAACAATACATATATTTATTTCAAAACACGTAGCAGTCTCCATCCCACATTTCACAGATAGCCCTGCCAAGCCTCACCGCTTTGCATCAAGTATTACCAGTAGGAAGCTTACCTACAGCATAAACGTCAGTTGTGAGCTTTCGCCCAGCAAGTACAACTATTAACCCGCAAAAACATTTCATAAAAAAACCATGCATGAACCAATTATGCTTTCATTATGCTTTCTTATGTTAACATATTTTGGGGCCCCTATTTAACATAAGTGTACGTACCGTGGCGCGCAGTCATGGAGTGGTTGGGGTGGCCAGTCCAGTCCAACTCAAACCATGAACCAAACCTGACCTAGAGTAGGTCGGTACGACACACGAAAACTTACTTAACATCATACTCGAAAACCTTTTCTTAAAACAGTTCTTACTTAAAACATAGTCTTCTTCTTACCATATGAACTATTATTAGTGAACATGCTTCATGATGTCACAATAATAAACATACATCATACATACCACATAAATGCATGAACTTGAAAAACATGCAAAGTCGTAAAACAATTTTCTTGCCTATGCTGTAGGCAGAGTTGTACTTACAAGTTACGCTAGGTCTTGAGTTTAGTCGTTCTGACAGGTTACCTCAATAGGTTACCTTCCTGTTTTCAAAAAGGAAGTAAGATAAGAATCATCTTATCTTACCATAAATTATTTCATTAAATGTTGATACCCTAGTTACCCTAGTTATATGTCCCCCTCATATGCTTTAATGATATCCTTATTGGTTACTAAATGTAACCCTAGGGCACATGTCCCAATAGTAATCAAATGGTATTCTGTTTGATTACCTAATGAACTTTGGGTTTAAGGCCCAATAGTACTTGGTATCCCATTAGGTTACTATAAGTAACCTAAGATATAGGCCCAAGTTTCGTTTAAATTTTAAAAAGCCTGTTGGGCTACTAAGGCCCAACAATTAAAGTGGTATCCCTTATGGTTACCCTAAATAATCTTGAACCCAAGGCCCAACATACAACTTTTGTTTCTAATTATCTTAGCCCAATTAAAATTTGGTAACCTATCTGATTATGTTAGGTTACCAATTAGCTTACTTTGCTTAATTATTTCTTTTCTTACAAAACTGAGTTTGATTAACCCTTTAAAACTTGTTTTCAAATAAAAATGTCTAAGTTTTAAAGGTATTTGTTGAAAACAGTCAAATTGTCAGTGTATGTGCAGGAATTTCCTGTGCATGTACTGTTTTTTTGAAATTCCTGAATCAAAGCTTATTATTTTGATTCAGTTTTAATTTGAAATCTGTTTAGATTTTGAGAAATTTTTCTTCACAAAAATTTTAGATATTGAAAACCCTACAACTTTCATGTTTTGCTCAAAGTACAGTTCTGTCTTTAACTTATTCTTTTTCCTTGTTGAATCCGCCTGGCCGTGTACATAGGTCTGGGTGGTCCAGGCTCGGGTTTTTGTAAAAACAAAGGCCTTTGGAGCCGTATTTTCAAAAACTGTCTATGTTGCCCCTAGCATTTTCAATTTCCTACAACTTTTCAGTTTTGAGTTTTCTCAAATTTGGCATCTAAAGGCCTCAAAATACCGTTTCCAAATCACTGCCCAGTTTTCATCCGAAATAGCAGTTTTGGTTTCGGTTTCGGTTCGTTCTTACGTACAATTACGCACACTCTACCTCAAATGGTCGCAACCGTGAGCCTACATCAAGCATGCAGTACATAATCTAACGTTCTCATGATCATTCATTCATTCATTCACCATCATTCAATCATAATCAAACCCGTTTGGTGATTTTCACCAAACTTGGTTTTCTAGGGTTTTCTTGAACCCTAATCATCATACAAGCCATCCAAGTTCATAATCATTCATTCAACATCAGTTTTAAGCCTATGGGGACACATAACAAATACTTGATGGTCACACACATCAATAACATAATTTCTAGGGCATACAATCCAAAACATAAACCAAACCATAACATAAACTTACTAAAACCTAAATCAAGCACATTCTAAGCAAACTAACTAAAATAAGGACATAAATGGGTGAGCTTAAGCTCTTACAACCAAACTGAAAATACATGATAACTTGGTTCAAAACTACAATAGAAAGGCTTAGGAGTTGAGAGAATTACCTCTAAACCGTGGAGATAATCTCTAGCTTGGATTCCAGAATTTTTTTTTCTAGCTTTCACTCACTAAAATCCGACCACACTCTCTTGGGTTTGGCTACCTATGGGGTTCGGCTGAGAGAGAGAAAAGGAGAAGAAAAATGACCAAAGTTTGGGGGAATTTTTCAATAAAATGAGTCAAAAAGTCACCCCCTTCCACCTATTTATAGGTGAATTTTAATTTCTTTTCTTGATTTATTTTTATTCTCTAAATTGCTCTTCAAGCCTTACAAAAACAATATTTGCTGAAAAGTCCCCATAGGTGGCCGGCTACTAGATGGTTCCATGAGCCAAAATTATCTCTTAGTAATACTTTCCAATTTTTTAAAAAAATCAAGAAATTGCATAATTATCATATGGTGAGGTGTCCTCCGCCTAGGGCTTTGTTTGGCTTTTCTTTCTTAAAACAGTCTATTTTCATACTAATGTAATTATAACAAATATTGTTTTCAACTAAAACAGTACTGTCATATTAAACTGCAGTCCAGAATTCATCTGCGTTTAACTGGACTGCGTATAGGTTTTTCTTAGGACTTAAAGCTAATTAGTCCTTATTGTCCTAAATAATGTGCTTGATTTTTCTACCATGATCCCGTACCTTATTCTTACTTATCTATCCGTAATGACGGTTTTTCACAGTATAATTTCCATTCTACTTATTATACTGCAGCACCGCCTCAATCATACCTTAGGTCATTCTGGTCAAACTTTGAACGGAATTCAATCATACATAAATCCTAATTCTGATAACTCAGATCAGGCAATTCTCATACTTATTCATAATACAAACTTTGATTCCTTGAGAGACAAGAAATCATAATTTGTAACAAAGTCGGTTATTACAATCTACCCCCACTAAAAATTTTCGTCCTCGAAAATTAGAACAAGTGGGGATAGTTCTTTCTCATATCCTCTTCTAGTTCTCATGTTGCTACTTCAACATTGTGGTTTCGCCATACCACTTTAACCATGGGAATCATTCTATTTCGTAAGACCTTTTCTTCCCGATCCAGGATCTGAATTGGCTTCTCTTCGTACGTCAAATCGGTTTGAACTTCAATCGGTTCTTGACTCAACATATGGGAAGGGTCCGGTACATACTTCTTTAACATCGAAACATGGAAAACATTATGCACAGAAGCTAGTTCTAGCGGCAAGGCAAGCTTATAAGCTACTTTTCCAATCCTTTCCAGTATTTTGAACGGCCCTGTGTATCTAGGACTAAGTTTTCCTTTCTTGCCAAATCTCATAATTCCCTTCATAGGAGCAATCTTAAGGAAAACATAATCCCCAACTTGGAATTCTAAGGGCCTTCGATGTTTAACAGCGTAGCTTTTCTGGCGACTGAAAGCTACGTTGAGCCTTTGCTTAATCTTCTTAATATCCTCTGAGGTTTTCCGGATGAAATCCGTGGTTTAAAGTTGCTTCTGTCCAACTTCCTGCCAATGAATGGGTGATCGATTCCTTCCGTATAACACTTCGAATGGAGCCATACCAATGGAAGCGTGATAACTATTATTGTAAGAAAATTCGATCAAAGGTAGCTTCTGATCCCAGCTTCCTTTAAAATCCAAAACACAGGACCTTAGCATATCCTCCAGCGTTTGGATAGTTCGCTCCGATTGTCCATCCGTCTGGGGGTGAAACGCTGTACTAAATTTCAATTTTGATCCCATAGCCGTATGAACACTTTTCCAGAATCGAGAGGTAAAGCGCC
This sequence comes from Ficus hirta, assembly GCA_038430175.1. Taxonomy (NCBI): domain Eukaryota; kingdom Viridiplantae; phylum Streptophyta; class Magnoliopsida; order Rosales; family Moraceae; genus Ficus; species Ficus hirta. The sequence continues at coordinate 3,136,724 of CM076586.1, read as the reverse complement.
CATCCCGATCTGAAATGATGGATCTTGGCACTCTATGAAACCTACCAATCTGGGATACGAAAATTTCAGCCAACTTCTTAACTGAAAAGGTAGACTTAATAGCCATGAAGTGGGCTGATTTGGTTAATCTATCCACAATCACCCAAATCATATCATTCCCACTTGCGGTCCTGGATAACCCTACTATAAAATCCATAGTAATCTGTTCCCATTTCCACTCTGGGAGTCCAATCTTTTGAAGATCTCCTCCTGGTTGCCGATGTTCAGCCTTAACTTTTTGACAAGTTAGGCATTTTGACCAAAAGTCAGCGATTTCGTTCTTCATATTCAGCCATCAATAGTTTTCTCTAAGGTCCTTGTACATCTTAGAGGCTCCAGGATGTACCAAATATGGCGTTTCATGTGCTGCGGACATGATTTGTTTCTTAAGGATTTCAAAGTCAGGAACGCAAATCCTTTCTTTGAAGTAAACTACTCCATCCTCAGAGGTCTTAAATTCCTTATGCTTTCCGCCAAAGATTTGCGCCTTTAGCAGAAAAGAATCTTTCCCCTGATGACCCTTAATGGACTCTAAGAGGTCAGACTGGACAGTCAGCGCAGACAACTTTCCAGTTATCATTTCTATGTGGAAATCAGAAATTTCCTTCTGAAGTGGCTTGGGCAACGTTCCTAAAGACATCAGCATACCAGATGACTGCATTAGGACCGCTCCTAGTCCAGTTTTAGAAGCGTCGCTGTAAATCACGAAATTTCCTGCATCCACGTCAGGAATTACTAACACCGGGGTGCTAGTAAGCTTCCTTTTGAGCTCTTGGAAGTTCTCTTCACACTTCTGTGTCCACTCAAACTTCTTCCCTTTTCGAGTAAGGGCGGTAAGGGGTGCAGTAATCTTGGAGAATCCTTCAATGAACCGTCGGTAGTATCCGGCCAATCCAAGAAAGCTCCGTATTTCCGTAACGTTTTTGGGTCTGGGCCACGTACTAACCGCCTCTACTTTAGCAGGATCAACGGAAATCCCTTCATTTAACACTACATGACCCAAGAAATGAACTTTCTCCAACCAAAATTCACATTTCGTGAACTTTGCATAAAGCTGGTTTTATCTTAACGTCTCCAAAACCATTCTAAGATGCTGGTCATGTTCCTTCATGGACCTTGAGTATATCAGAATATCATCGATGAAAACGATGACAAACTTATCTAGGTACTTTTTAAACACCCGGTTCATCAGGTCCATAAAAGCAGCTAGGGCATTGGTCAAACCAAACGGCATAACAAGGAACTCGTAATGCCCATAGCGTGTTCGAAAAGCCGTCTTCGAAATGTCACCCTCCTTAATCCTGAGTTAATGGTATCCCGACCGCAAGTCGACCTTCGAGAATACCACTGCTCCCCTAAGTTGATCGAAAAGATCATCTATTCTAGGGAGAGGATACTTATTCTTAATCGTAATCTTATTTAGCTCACGATAGTTGATGCACATCCGCAACGACCCATCCTTCTTCTTGACGAACAACGCCGGTGCTCCCCATGGGGAATGACTTTGACGGATGAATCCTTTGTCGAGCAATTCTTGTAACTGCACTTGGAGTTCCCTAAGTTCGGCTGGGGCCATACGGTAAGGCGCTTTAGATACCGGTGTAACTCCGGGCAATAATTCTATCTCAAAAGAAATTTCCCGTTCAGGAGGAAGTCCGGGCAATTCTTTTGGAAAGACATCCACATATTCCTTGATAATGGGAACATCTTCCGGCTTTAGCTCTACCTCTTTCTCTTTGTTCACCATGTTGGCTAAGTATCCTTGACATCCATTAACCAACATTTTCCATGCCTTCATTGCTGATACTAACCTAGTTGAGGAGTTTCGAGACTGACCGTAAAAGTTGAATTCCTCCTCACCAAGAAGACCAAACATAACACAACGCTTTCGACAATTTATCTTAGCGTTGTACTTACCTAGGAAGTCCATTCCTAAAATAACGTCATAATCCTGAAGTTTAATTGCGATGAGATCAACATAAAGTTTTCTATCGCAAATAACTACAGGAACACTTGGCATCCAAAAGTCGGACAACAAAACTTCTCCTCACCGTAGGAACATTCTAAACGGTTGCTTAAATCTATCGACACGTCTTCCTATTTTCTGGGCAAACTCCATTGATATAAATGAATGGGTGGCACCAGAATCAAATAGAGCAACAGCATCACATGTGGCGATAGAAATCTGACCTGTCAACACGTGAGAAGTTCCAGCCTCTGCATCCCCCTTGGTATAAGCATAAATCCTGGCTTGGGGTCCAAGAGCCTCTAGCCTCCCTTGTGCATTAGAAGTGTCCTCAATCTTGGCTTGCACAGCATGCAGCTGACTGCCTGCGTTCCTATTCGGATACTGGGGGTTCTGGTTCTGGTTGTTGAAGGTGCAATTCCTCGCGTAATGACCTTCCTTGCCACAAAGGTAGCAAGCATTTGTCCCCAGTCTACATACTCCAAGGTGCTTCTTTCCACATTGTGCGCAGACTGGATAATCATTATTATTACCTTCATTGCCTTGGTTACTTTTTTTTTTTAGGGTAATTTCTCTGTTGACCCTGGCCAGTAGCATTTCCCTTCCTTTTGTTCTTTCCGAACTGCATAGAATGCTGGGTCGCATTACTAGTCTGGCCCTTCGCATATGCGTCCTGGTTTTACTTGGGCTGTAGCTATCTCTCCGCAGCCTTCTCCTCTTTCTTAGCCTTAAAACTTTGCGCCATCGCCTCCTTATCTTGGTTAATCCAATACTCAGCCCTAATTGCCCGACTAATGCAGTCAGACACTAGGGTTGGAGCTGCTTCCTGCACTTACTTGCTTAGCGATCTCTGTCGGAAACATATCCATCATTCGTCTTACTTTCTCTGTTTCGTTCGTTATTAGTTCGAGGCCTAAGCGGCCTAGCTGTTCAAATTTCTTAACAGCTTCCAGGACTGTCATCGATCCTTATTTCAAACTATTGAACTCGTCCTGTTGAGCGGCAAGGATTTCCCTGTTGTAGTACATCGTCTTAAATTCAGCTACAAAATCCTGCCAACTCATAGCCGCAACATATCTACGTATTTGCACTGTTATCCACCAATGCCTGGCATCCTTTTTCAGTGCAAAAGATGCACAGAGAACCCTTTCCTGCTCCGTGAGTCCCATGAAATCCAAAATTACTTGGATGTCCATTAGCCAGTTATCGGCTTCTATCGGGTCCGTAAGACCCTCAAACTCAGGCGCCTTCATCCGTCTGAATCCCTCGTACAGTAAGTCTTCCCGAACCATTGCTGGGTTCGCTTGCATCCCAGCGGGTGCTAACGGAACTCCGAAATTCCGTGGACCCCTTGACGAACCTCCGGTACTTGGGGCATTACCGGAGGTATAGGGTTATCCTGTGGTGGAATTTCATTCGCACGAGGCATCTGGTTCAATCGGGCTATCTGCTCACGCAGCCGATTCGTTTCTTCCTGTTGTTGTAGCAATTGTTTTTGCAACATGGCTACAACATTCGCAAGATTTGGCTCTTGCGGATTCTGATTGGCTTATGTACGTGTAGAGAACTCCTAGTAAATATCAAGAAAAGATATCGTTATTCCGAATATCCTTTCTTCCATTCATATCCTATTATTTACATCATAGCATATCGTACTTAATCATATCGTAAAGCATTATACAGAAATCCTTCGGGATTTCTTCATAGCATATCGTATCATAAATTTATCATAAACTCGTCATGAATAGTTTTTATCATGATATCATAATCATCATGATATTAATTTCATATATAAACTTATCATTTTATACATTTTTTCAAAAATACATCATATACACTATATACATAGTGAAAATGGGATGGAAGTGTCTACCACTTTACCATTGTTCTTATCCTATATACAATCCTAACGTCAAAAAGAATAAAAGAACAAAAATCCGACTTAGATCTAAACTATCTATTCAGTCGTCACGTCGGAAAATACATCCCAATCCTCATCATCGAACGAAATCTCCTCAGGATCCTCCTCCTGCTCCTCGAGATCCTCTAGCTCCTCCTCCTCCATATCCTCAAACTCTTCCCACTCTTCTGGTTCCTCATCATCGCTCTCGATGAGGATTACCGGAGGATCTTCAGGGTTTTCCCCTGGATGGACTGGAGCATCAGCAGGATCCATATCGTCATCTTCCGGTCCGGCCTCTGCCTCATGCGGAGGAATCTCCTGAAGTGGGATCGCAGGAATTGGATCGTCGGGTATAGCCGGAATTCCCTCGAATAAAGGCTCTGGAATCCCAGCGCCGTCGACTGGATCCACATGATATATATCCTCAGGGTCGGCTACCTGTACCATGTATGCTATTATCTCTGCCTCCATAATAGCATCTATCATGTCCTCTAATGATACTCCTATCTCTGGAGCTGGAACAAAATACTTAACCACTGGTGGTAACCCGTCCCTGATGATGTGCAATGCCCGCCACTCCGGATCGACAAGCTCCTGAGGAATATAGGGCAACATTGCCTCTCAGAACCTATGGCAATAGTGGCCCATGGATGCATTCGGGTAGGCGTGCCACTCCGCAAAAAAATCGAGATATCACCTTTGATGCATATCGCCGTAGATATCCGTATCGCGGTACGGCGCGTTTGCCCCCTCGGCAGGTAGAGGCCCATATCGTGCTATAATCCGGGCACGAAAATCCACCCATGGTCCTCCGTGAATAGCCTGGTCCCCCTGTGCTATCCACCATAGTCTAGCGTCTCCTGCTAAACACCTACTTGCTAATAAAACCTGGAGATAGGCTTAGATATGGCATATTCTGAAAATCGTCTCCATATCGAATAGCCATCCCGCTAACGATACTATTCGTCGAGTTCCATCAAATAATAAGCATCGCAGCTCGAAAAATGCCATAGCAGCATCTCGATCCTCGTCCATATCTCGAACCAGATAATGGATCTACCAAATTACATGTACATAATAAATATAGATGCACTAAAATAACTTCTACGTACAATGACGGTGGCGCTGGCAGGCAGACTGTGAAACTGGAGGGCAGGATTCCGCTCTGATACTAACTCTGTAATGACCCGTCCTACGTAGGCCGTTACCATACTTATCTTACATACTAATTTGACATACTTACTTACTTAGGTGGAAAATAACGTACATATTTTTTTTCTTTCTCTTTTTTTTTTTTTTTTTTAAACAACTTGAATCCATACTTTACTACTTACGTATCAAATAATATACGTACGTACTAAATTAATATTTACTTTTCAAAATTGTCGTAAAGTAAAATAACTCGTTATAAGTAAACAATACATATATTTATTTCAAAACGCGTAGCAGTCTCCATCCCACGTTTCATAGATAGCCCTACCAAGCCTCACCGCCATGCATCAAGTATTACCAGTAGGAAGCTTACCTACAGCATAAACGTAAGTTGTGAGCTTTCGCCCAGCAAGTACAACTATTAACCCGCAAAAACATTTCATAAGAAAACCATGCATGAACCAATTATGCTTTCATTATGCTTTCTTATGTTACCATAGTTTGGGGCCCCTATTTAACATAAATGTACGTACCGTGGCGCACAGTCATGGAGTGGTTGGGGCGGCCAGCTCAGTCCAACTCAAACCATGAACCAAACCTGACCTTGAGCAGGTCGGTACGACATACGAAAACTTACTTAACATCATACTTGAAAACCTTTTCTTAAAATAGTTCTTACTTAAAACGTAGTCTTCTTCTTACCATATGAACTATTATTAGTGAACATGCTTCATGATGTCACAATAATAAACATACATCATACATACCACATAAATGCTTGAACTTTAAAAACATGCAAAGTCATAAAACAATTTTCTTACCTATACTGTAGGCGGAGTTGTACTTACAGGTTACGCTAGGTCTTGAGTTTAGTCGTTCTGACAGGTTACCTCAATAGGTTACCTTCCTGTTTCCAAAAAGAAAGTAAGATAAGAATCATCATATCTTACCATAAATTATTTCATTAAATATTGGTACCCTAACCAACATTTATTAGTGACACTAGTTATATGTCCCCCTTATATGCATTAATGATATCCTTATTGGTTACTAAGTGTAACCCTAGGGCACATGTCCTAATAGTAATCAAACAGTATTCTGTTTGAGGCCCAATAGTACTTTGGGTTTAAGGCCCAATAGTACTTGGTATCCCATTAGGTTACTATTAGTAACCTAAGGTATAGGCCTGAGTTTCGTTTAAATTTTAAAAAGTCTGTTGGGCTACTAAGGCCCAATAATTAAAGTAGTATCCCTTATGGTTACCCTAAATAATCTTGGACCCAAGGCCCAACATACAACTTTTGTTTCTAATTATCTTAGCCCAATTAAAATTTGGTAACCTATCTGACTATGTTAGGTTACTAATTAGCTTACTTTGCTTAATTATTTCTTTTCTTACAAAACTGAGTTTGATTAACCCTTTCAAACTTGTTTTTAAATAAAACTGTCTAAGTTTTAAAGGTATTTGTTGAAAACAGTCAAATTGTCAGTGTATGTGCAGGAATTTCCTGTGTATGTACTGTTTTTTTGAAATTCCTGAATCAAAGCTTACTATTTTGATTCAGTTTTACTTTGAAATCTGTTTAGATTTTGAAAAAGTTTTCTCCCGAAAGTTTTAGATATTGAAAAATTCTACAACTTTCATGTTTTGCTCAAAGTCCAGTTCTGTCTTTAACTTATTCTTTTTCTTTGTTGAATCCGCCTGGCCGTGTACATAGGTCTGGGTGGTCTAGGCTCGGGTTTTTGTAAAAACGAAGGCATTTGGTGCCTTATTTTCAAAAACTATCCAAGTTGTCCCCTAGTATTTTCAATTTCCTACAACTTTTCAGTTCTGAGTTTTCTCAAATTCGGCTTCTAAAGGCCTCAAAATACCATTTCCAAATCACTGCCTAGTTTTCACCCGAACTGGCAGTTTTGGTTTTGGTCCGTTCTTACGTACAATTACGCACACCCTACCTCAAACGGTCGCAACCGTGAGCCTACATCAAGCATGCTCATAATCTAATGTTCTCATGATTATTCATTCATTCATTCACCATCATTCAATCATAATCAAACCCGTTTGGTGATTTTCACCAAACTTGGTTTTCTAGGGTTTTCTTGAACCCTAATCATCATACAAGCCATCCAAGTTCATAATCATTCATTCAACATCAGTTTTAAGCCTATGGGGACATATACCAAACACTTGATGGTCACACATATTAACAAAATAATTTCTAGGGCATACAATCCAAAACATAAACCAAACCATAACATAAACTTACTAAAACCTAAATCAAGCACATTCTAAGCAAACTAACTAAAATAAGGACATAAATGGGTGAGCTTAAGCTCTTACAACCAAACTGAAAATACATGATAACTTGGTTCAAAACTACAATAGAAAGGCTTAGGAGTTGAGAGAATTACCTCTAAACCGTGGAGATAATCTCTAGCTTGGATTCCGAAATTTTTTTTTTCTAGCTTTCACTCACTAAAATCTGACCACACTTTCTTGGGTTTGGGTGCCTATGGGGTTCGGCTGGGAGAGAGAAAAGGAGAAGAAAAATGGCCAAAGTTTGGGGGAATTTTCTCAATAAAATGAGTCAAAAAGTCACCCCCACTCCACCTATTTATAGGTGAAATTTAATTTCTTTTGTTGATTTATTTTTATTCTCTAAATTGCACTTCAAGCCTTACAAAATCAATATTTGCTGAAAAGTCCCCATAGGTGGCCGGCCACTAGATGGTTCCATGCGTCAAAATTATCTCTTAGTAATACTTTCCAAGTTTTCAAAAAATCAAGAAATTACATAATTATCATATGGTGAGGTGTCCTCCACCTAGGGCTTTGTTTGGCTTTTCTTTCTTAAAAACAGTCTATTTTCATACTAATGTTTATAACAAATATTGTTTTCAACGAAAACAGTACTGTCATATTAAACTGCAGTCCAGAATTCATCTGTATTTAACTGGACTGCGTATAGGTTTTTCTTAGGACATAAAGCTAATTAGTCCTTATTGTCCAAAATAATGTGCTTGATTTTTCTAATATGATCCCGTACCTTATTTTTACTTATCTATCCGTAATGACGGTTTTTCACAGTATAATTTCCATACTGCTTATTATACTGCAGTACCGCCTCAATCATACCTTAGATCATTCTGGTCAAACTTTGACCGGAATTCAATCATACATAAATCCTAATTCTGATAACTCAGATCAGGCAATTCTCATTCTTATTCATAATACAAACTTTGATTCCTTGAGAGACAAGAAATCATAATTTGTAACAAAGTCGGTTATTACAATCTACCCCCCCTTAAAAATTTTCATCCTCGAAAATTAGAACAAGTGGAGATATTTCTTTCTCATATCCTCTTCTAGTTCCCATGTTGCTTCTTCAACATTGTGGTTTCGCCATACCACTTTATCCATGGGAATCGTTCTATTTCGTAAGACCTTTTCTTCCCGATCCAGGATCCGAATTGGCTTCTCTTCGTACGTCAAATCGGTTTGAACTTCAATCGGTTCTTGACTCAACACATGGGAAGGGTCCGGTACATACTTCTTTAACATCGACACATGGAAAACATTACGCACAGAAGCTAGTTCTGGCGGCAAGGCAAGCTTATAAGCTACTTTTCCAATCCTTTCCAGTATTTCGAACGGCCCTGTGTATCTAGGACTAAGTTTTCCTTTCTTGCCAAATCTCATAATTCCCTTCATAGGAGCAATCTTAAGGAAAACACAATCCCCAACTTGAAATTCTAAGGGCCTTCGACGTTTATCAGCGTAGCTTTTCTGGCGACTGAAAGCTACGTCGAGCCTTTGCTTAATCTTCTTAATATCCTCTGAGATTTTCTGGATGAAATCCGTGGTTTGAAGTTGCTTCTGTCCAGCTTCCTGCCAATGAATGGGTGATCGACATTTCCTTCCGTATAACGCTTCGAATGGAGCCATACCAATTGACGCGTGATAACTATTATTGTAAGAAAATTCGATCAAAGGTAGCTTCTAATCCCAGCTTCCTTTGAAATCCAAAACACAGGACCTTAGCATATCCTCCAGCGTTTGGATAGTTTGCTCCGATTGTCCATCTGTCTGGGGGTGAAACGCTGTACTAAATTTCAATTTCGATCCCATAGCTGTATGAACACTTTTCTAGAATCGAGAGGTAAAGTGCCCATCCCGATCTGAAATGATGGATCTTGGCACTTCATGCAACCTAACAATTTGGGATACGAAAATTTCAGCCAACTTCTCAACTGAAAAGGTAGTCTTAATAGCCATGAAGTTGGCTAATTTGGTTTATCTATCCACAATCACCCAAATCATATCATTCCCACTTGCGGTCCTGGGTAACCCTACTATAAAATCCATAGTAATCTGTTCCCATTTCCACTCTGGGAGTTCAATCTTTTGAAGATCTCCTCCTGGTTGCTGATGTTCAGCCTTAACTTTTTGATAAGTTAGGCATATTGACACAAAGTCAGCGATTTCGTTCTTCATATTCGGCCACCAATAGTTTTCTCTGAGGTCCTTGTACATCTTGGAGGTTCCAGGATGTACCGAATATGCCGTTTCATGTGCTTCGGACATGATTTGTTTCTTAAGGATTTCAAAGTCAGGAGCGCAAATCCTTTCTTTGAAGTAAACTACTCCATCCTCAGAGGTCTTAAATTCCTTATTCTTTCCGTCAAAGATTTGCGCCTTTAGCAGAAAAGAATCTTTCCCCTGATGACCCTTAATGGACTCTAAGAGGTCAGACTGGAGAGTCAACGCAGACAACATTCCAGTTATCATCTCTATGTGGAAATCAGAAATTTCCTTCTGAAGTGGCTTGGGTAACGTTCCTAAAGACATCAGCATACCGGATGACTTCCTACTTAGAGCATCTGCTACTTTATTCGCTTTACCAGGATGGTAAAGAATCTCGCAATCGTAGTCCTTCACGAGTTCAAGCCATCTTCGTTGCCTCATATTGAGCTCTTTTTAGGTAAAGATGTATTTGAGACTTCGATGATCGGTAAAAATCTCACATCTATTCTCATACAGGTAGTGTCTCCAGATTTTAATGCGAAGACCACCGCCGCGAGCTCTAAATCATGCGTAGGGTAATTCCTTTCGTGATTCTTCAGCTGTCGGGAGGCATAGGCGACCACCTTTCCTTGCTGCATTAGGACCGCTCCTAGTCCACTTTTAGAAGTATCGCTGTAAATTACGAAATTTCCTGCATCCACGTCAGGAATTACTAACACCGGGGTGCTAGTAAGCTTCCTTTTGAGCTCTTGGAAGTTCTCTTCACACTTCTGTGTCCACTCGAACTTCTTCCCTTTTCGAGTAAGGGCGGTAAGGGGTGTAGCAATCTTGGAGAATCCTCCAACGATCCGTCGGTAGTATCCGACCAATCCAAGAATGCTCCGTATTTCCGTAATGTTTTTGGGTCTGGGCCACGTAATGACCGCCTCTACTTTAGCAGGATCGACGGAAATCCCTTCATTTAACACTACATGACCCAAGAAATGAACTTTCTCCAACCAAAATTCACATTTCGTGAACTTTGCATAAAGCTGGTTTTGTCTTAACGTCTCCAAAACCATTCTAAGATGCTGCTCATGTTCCTTCATGGACCTTGAGTATATCAGAATATCATCGATGAAAACGATGACAAACTTATCTAGGTACTCTTTAAACACCAGGTTCATCATGTCCATAAAAGCAGCTGGGGCATTGGTCAAACCAAACGGTATAACAAGGAACTCATAATGCCCATAGCGTGTTCGAAAAGCCGTCTTCGAAATGTCGCCCTCCTTAGTCCTGAGTTGATGGTATCCCGACCGCAAGTCGACCTTCAAGAATACCACTGCTCCCCTAAGTTGATCGAAAAGATCATCTATTCTAGGGAGAGGATACTTATTCTTAATCGTAATCTTATTTAGCTCACGATAGTTGATGCACATCCGCAACGACCCATCCTTCTTCTTGACGAACAACACCGGTGCTCCCCTTGGGGAATGACTTTGACGGATGAATCCTTTGTCAAACAGTTCTTGTAACTGCACTTGGAGTTCCTTAAGTTCGGCTGGGGCCATACGGTAAGGCGCTTTAGATACCGGTGTAACTCCGGGCAATAATTCTATCTCAAAAGAAATTTCCCGTTCAGGAGGAAGTCCGGGCAATTCTTTTTTAAAGACATCCACATATTCCCTGATAATGGGAACATCTTCCGGATTTAGCTCCACCTCTTTCTCTTTGTTCACCATGTTGGCTAAGTATCCTTGACATCCATTAGCCAATATTTTTCATGCCTTCATTGCCGATACTAACCTAGTTGAGGAGTTTCGAGACTGACCGTAAAAGTTGAATTCCTCCTCACCATGAAGACCAAACATAACACAACGCTTTCGACAATCGATCTTAGCGTTGTACTTACCTAGGAAGTCCATTCCTAAAATAACGTCATAATCCTGAAGTTTAACTGCGATGAGATCAACATAAAGTTCTCTACCGCAAATAACTACAGGAACATTTGACATCCAAAAGTCGGACAACAAAACTTCTCCTGACGGAAGGAACGTTCTAAACGGTTGCTTAAATCTATCGACACGTCTTCCTAATTTATGGGCAAATTCCATTGATATAAATGAATGGGTGGCACCAGAATCAAATAGAGCTATAGCATCACATGTGGCGATAGAAATCTGACCTGTCATCACGTGAGAAGTTCTAGCCTCTGCATCCACCTTGGTATAAGCATAAATCCTGGCTTGGGGTCCGGAGCCTCTAGCCTCCCTTGTGCATTAGAAGTGTCCTCAATCTTGGCTTACACAACATACAGCTGATTGCCTGCGTTCCTATTCGGATACTGGGGGTTCTGGTTCTGGTTGTCGAAGGTGCAATTCCTCGCATAATGACCTTCCTTGCCACAAAGGTAGCAAGCATTTGTCCCCAGTCTACATACTCCCAGGTGCTTCTTCCCACATTATGCGCACACCGGATAATCATTATTATTACCCTCATTGCCTCGGTTACTTTTTTTTTTAGGGTAATTTCTCTGTTGACCCTGGCCAGTAGCATTTCCCTTCCTTTTGTTCTTTCCGAACTGCTTAGAATGCTGGGCCGTATTACTAGTCTGGCCCTTCGCATACGCGTCCTGGTTTTGCCTGGGCTGTAGCTGTCTCTCCACAGCCTTCTCCTCTTTCTTAGCCTTAAAAATTTGCGCCCTCGCCTCCTTATCTTGGTTAATCCAATACTCAGCCCTAATTGCCCGACTGATGCAGTCAGACACTAGGGTTGGAGGGCTACTTCCTGCACTTACTTGCTTAGCGATGTCCTTCCAAAACATCTTCATCATTCGTCTTACTTTCTCTGTTTCATTCGGTATGAGTTCGGGGCATAAGCGGCCTAGCTGTTCAAATTTCTTAACAGCTTCGAGGACTGTCATCGATCCTTATTTCAAACTATTGAACTCGTCCTGTTGAGCGGCAAGGATTTCCCTGTTGTACTCCATCGTCTTAAACTCAGCTACAAAATCCTGCCAACTCATAGCCGCAACATTTCTACGCATTTGTACTGTTATCCGCCAATGCCTGGCATCCTTTTTCAGTGCAAAAGATGCACAGAGAACTCTTCTTGCTCTGTGAGTCCCATGAAATCCAAAATTACTTGGATGTCCATTAGCCAATTATCGGCTTCTATCGGGTCCGTAAGACCCTCAAATTCAGGCACCTTCATCCGCCTGAATCGCTCGTACAGTAAGTCTTCCCGAACCATTGTTGGGTTCGCTTGCATCCCAGCGGGTGCTAACAGAACTCCGAAATTCTGTGGAACCCCTTGACGAACCTCCGGTACTTAGGGCATTACCGGGGGTATAGGGTTATCCTGTGGTGGAATTTCATTCGCACGAGGCATCTGGTTCAATCGGGCTATCTGCTCACGCAGCTGATTCGTTTCTTCCTGTTGTTGTAGCAATTGTTGTTGCAACATGGCTACAACATTCGTAAGATTTGGCTCTTGCGGATTCTGATTGGCTTGTGTACATGTAGAGAACTCCTAGTAAATATCAAGAAAAGATATTGTTATTCCGAATATCCTTTCTTCCATTCATATCCTATTATTCACATCATAGCATATCGTACTTAATCATATCGTAAAGCATTATACAGAAATCCTTCGGTATTTCTTCATAGCATATCGTATCATAAATTTATCATAAACTTGTCATGAATAGTTTTTATCATGATATCATAATCATTATGATATTAATTTCATATATAAACTTATCATTTTATACATTTTTTCAAAAATACATCATATACACTATATACATAGTGAAAATAGGATGGAAGTGTCTACCACTTTACCATCGTTCCTATCCTATATACAATCCTAATGTCAAAAAGAATAAAAGAACAAAAATCCGACTTAGATTTAAACTATCTACTCAGTCGTCACGTCGGAAAATACATCCCAATCCTCATCATCGAACGGAATCTCCTCAGGATCCTCCTCCTACTCGTCGAGATCCTCTAGCTCCTCCTCCTCCATATCCTCAAACTCTTCCCACTCTTCTGGTTCCTCACCATCGCTCTCGATGAGGATTACCGGAGGATCTTCAGGGTTTTCCCCTAGATGGACTAGAGCATCAGCAGGATCCATATCATCATCGTCCAGTCCGGCCTCTGCCTCCTGCGGAGGAATCTCCTGAAGTGGGATCGCAGGAATAGGATCCTTGGGTATAGCCAGAATTCCCTCGAATAACGGCTCTGAAATCCCAGCGTCGTCGACTGGATCCACATGATATACATCCTCAGGGTCGGCTACCTGTACCATGTATGCTATTATCTCTGCCTTCATAATAGCGTCTATCATGTCCTCTAATGATACTCCTATCTCTGGCGCGGGAACAAAATACTTAACCTCTGGTGGTAGCCCGTGAATAGCCTGGTCCCCCTATGCTATCCACCATAGTCTAGCGTCTCCTGCTAAACACCTACTTGCTAATAAAACCTGGAGATGGGCTTCGATATGGCATATTCTGAAAATCGTCTCCATATCGAATAGCCATCCCGCTAACGATACTGTTCGCCGAGTTCCATCAAATAGTAAGCATCGCAGCTCGAAAAATGCCATAGTAGCATCTCGATCCTCGTCCATATCTCGAACCAGATAACGGATCTACCAAATTACATGTACATAATAAATATAGATGCACTAAAATAACTTCTACTTACAATGACGGTGGCGCTGGCAGGCAGACTGTGAAACTGGAGGGCAGGATTCCGCTCTGATACTAACTCTATAATGACCCGTCCGACGTAGGCCGTTACCATACTTATCTTATATACTAATTTGACATACTTACTTACTTAGGTGGAAAATAACGTACATATTTTTTTTCTTTCTCTTTTTTTTTTTTTTAAACAACTTGAATCCATACTTTACTACTTACGTATCAAATAATATACGTACGTACTAAATTAATATTTACTTTTCAAAATTGTCGTAAAGTAAAATATCCCGTTATAAGTAAACAATACATATATTTATTTCAAAATGCGTAGCAGTCTCCATCCCACGTTTCACAGATAGCCCTACCAAGCCTCACCGCCTTGCATCAAGTATTGCCAGTAGGAAGCTTACCTACAGCATAAATATAAGTTGTGAGCTTTCGCCCAGCCAGTACAACTATTAACCCGCAAAAACATTTCATAAAAAAACCTTGCATGAACCAATTATGCTTTCATTATGCTTTCTTATGTTACCATAGTTTGGGGCCCTTATTTAATATAAGTGTACGTACCGTGGCGCGCAGTCATGGAGTGGTTGGGGCGGCCAGCTCAGTCCAACTCAAACCATGAACCAAACCTGACCTAGAGCAGGTCGGTACGACACACAAAAACTTACTTAACATCATACTTGAAAACCTTTTCTTAAAACAGTTCTTACTTAAAATGTAGTCTTCTTCTTACCGTATGAACTATTATTAGTGAACATGCTTCATGATGTCACAATAATAAACATACATCATACATACCACATAAATGCATGAACTTTAAAAATATGCAAAGTCATAAAATAATTTTCTTGCCTATGCTATAGGCGGAGTTGTACTTACAGGTTACGCTAGGTCTTGAGTTTAGTCATTCTGACAGGTTACCTCAATAGGTTACCTTCCTGTTTCCAAAAAGGAAGTAAGACAGGAATCATCCTATCTTACCATAAATTATTTCATTAAATGTTGGTACCCTAACCAACATTTATTAGTGACCCTAGTTATATGTCCCCCTCATATGCTTTAATGATATCCTTATTGGTTACTAAGTGTAACCCTAGGGCACATGTCCTAATAGTAATCAAACCGTATTCTTTTTGATTGCCTAATGAACTTTGGGTTTAAGGCCCAATAGTACTTGGTATCCCATTAGGTTACTAATAGTAACCTAAGGTAATAGGCCTAAGTTTCGTTTATATTTTAAAAAGCCTGTTGGGCTACTAAGGCCCAACAATTAAAGTGGTATCCCTTATGGTTACCCTAAATAATCTTGGACCCAAGGCCTAACATACAACTTTTATTTCTAATTATCTTAGCCCAATTAAAATTTGGTAACCTATCTGACTATGTTAGGTTACTAAATAGCTTACTTTGCTTAATTATTTCTTTTCTTACAAAACTGAGTTTGATTAACCCTTTAAAACATGTTTTTAAATAAAACTGTCTAAGTTTTAAAGGTATTTGTTGAAAACAGTCAAATTGTCAGTGTATGTGCAGGAATTTCCTGTGCATGTACTGTTTTTTTGAAATTCCTGAATCAAAGCTTACTATTTTGATTCAGTTTTACTTTGAAATCTGCTTAGATTTTGAAAAAGTTTTATCACGAAAGTTTTAGATATTGAAAAATTCTACAACTTTCATGTTTTGCTCAATGTCCAGTTCTGTCTTTAACTTATTCCTTTTCCTTGTTGAATCCGCCTGGCCGTGTACATAGGTCTGGGTGGTCCAGGCTCGGGTTTTTGTAAAAACGAAGGCCTTTGGTGCCTTATTTTCAAAAACTATCCAAGTTGCCCCCTAGCATTTTCAAGTTCCTACAACTTTTCAGTTTTGAGTTTTCTCAAATTCGGCTTCTAAAGACGTCAAAATACCGTTTCCAAATCACTGCCCAGTTTTCACCTGAGCTGGCAGTTTTGGTTTCGGTTCGTTCTTACGTACAATTACGCACACCCTACCTCAAACAGTCGCAACCGTGAGCCTACATCAAGCATGCGCATAATCTAACGTTCTCATGATCATTCATTCATTCATTCACCATCATTCAATCATAATCAAACTCGTTTGGTGATTTTCGCCAAACTTGGTTTTCTAGGGTTTTCTTGAACCCTAATCATTATACAAGCCATCCAAGTTCATAATCATTCATTCAACATCAGTTTTAAGCCTATGGGGACATATAACAAACACTTGATGGTCACACACATTAACAACATAATTTTTAGGGCACACGATCCAAAACATAAACCAAACCATAACATAAACTTACTAAAACCTAAATCAAGCACATTCTAAGCAAACTAACTAAAATAAGGACATAAATGGGTGAGCTTAAGCTCTTACAACCAAACTGAAAATACATGATAACTTGGTTCAAAACTACAATAGAAAGGCTTAGGAGTTGAGAGAATTACCTCTAAACCGTGGAGATAATCTCTAGCTTGGATTCCGAAATTTTTTTTTCTAGCTTTCACTCACTTAAATCCGACCACACTCTTTTGGGTTTGGCTGCCTATGGGGTTCGGCTGAGAGAGAGAAAAGGAGAAGAAAAATGGCCAAAGTTTGCGGGAATTTTTCAATAAAATGAGTCAAAAAGTCACCCCCCTCCACCTATTTATAGGTGAAATTTAATTTCTTTTGTTGATTTATTTTTATTCTCTAAATTGCACTTCAAGCCTTACAAAAACAATATTTGCTGAAAAGTCCCCATAGGTGGCCAGCCACTAGATGGTTCCATGAGCCAAAATTATCTCTTAGTAATACTTTCCAAGTTTTCAAAAAATCAAGAAATTACATAATTATCATATGGTGAGGTGTCCTCCACCTAGGGCTTTGTTTGGCTTTTCTTTCTTAAAAACAGTCTATTTTCATACTAATGTAATTATAACAAATATTGTTTTCAACTAAAACAGTACTGTCATATTAAACTACAGTCCAGAATTCATCTGTATTTAACTGGACTGCGTGTAGGTTTTTCTTAGGACTTAAAGCTAATTAGTCCTTATTGTCCTAAATAATGTGCTTGATTTTTCTAACATGATCCCGTACCTTATTCTTACTTATCTATCCGTAATGACGGTTTTTCACAGTATAATTTCTATACTGCTTATTAGACTGCAGTACCGCCTCAATCATACCTTAGATCATTCTGGTCAAACTTTGACCGGAATTCAATCATACATAAATCCTAATTCTGATAACTCAGATCAGGCAATTCTCATTCTTATTCATAATACAAACTTTGATTCCTTGAGAGACAAAAAATCATAATTTGTATCAAAGTCGGTTATTACAATCCCAGCAGGTGCTAACGGGACTTCAGCATCCCGTGGAACTTCTTGGTGAACCACCGGTACCTGGGACGCTACTGGGGGTACTTGATTCGTATGAGCTATCTGCACACGAAGCTGATTTATTTCCTATTGCTGTTCTTGCAATTGTCGTTGTAGAGTAGCTACAACATTCGCAAGTTTCAGCTCTTGCGGATTTTGGTTTGCTCTTGTATGTGTACGTACCATCTTCTAATTCCTACTTAAGAAAAGATATTATCATACTTCTAAGATCCTTTCTTTCATTCATAACATATCATATCATACCTTAAAATATCATATCATAATACTGCCATACTTATCATGTCATAACATAACATCATCGTATCATATCGTATCTTTATCATAAACTTATCATAAATAATTCGTAATCATCATATCATAACATCATTATATACATCTCATATTTGAACTTGTCTTTTTGTATACTTACAAAAAGTACATCATATTTACATAGTAATATGTACATATCTGTTACCTTGTACTTACTATACATACATGGTCAAAGCTAGGATGGAAGTGGCTACCACTTTACCATCATACATATGTACAATCCTAACGTCAAAAGAATAAACTAATAAAAGTCAATCCTATGTCTAGGCTATCTACTCGGTCGTAACAACGGAGGAAGCGTCGGAGTCTACATCCCAATCTCCATCATCAAATAAAATCTCCTCCGGGTCATCCTCAAAGTCTTCTATCTCTACTTCCCATACTCCTTGCTCTTGCTCTTCCCATTCTTCTTCAACCTCCTCCTCAACGTCTTCTTCATCATCATGACTGGCGATGATGATTACTGGAGGATACTCGGGTTGATCCTCGGGAGCAGCCATGAAATCTGCAGGGTCCACTTCGTTCCCTTCCGCGTCGGCCTCCGCCTCCTGTGACGGGATCTCCTGCAGTGGAACAGCGGGGATAGGGTCCTCGGGCAAAAACAAACCTCCCTCGAACAGTGACTCGGGAATGCTAGCATCATCGACAGGCACCTGTATGATGTCATCCACTAGGGCATCTACTTGTAACATATGGGCTATTATTTCATCCTCCATGATATCATTTATCATATTTTTCACTGTCATCCCTGCCATAGATGCCGGAACAAATGTCCTGATCTCGGAAGGTAACCCTTCCCTAAGAAGGTGCAATGCTTGCAGATCTGGGTCACCTAAATCTCACGGAATGTAAGGTAACATCGCATCCTGCAATGACACGACCCGCCTAGCGCCGGCCGTTACCATACATTCTTACTTAATAATATATGAAAATTTAGACATAAAATTTTCTTTTTTTTTTTTTTTATAACTGATAAATATAACTTGACTTGGAAACTTCATAATAAACACTTACATACATACATGTACTTATACATAACTACTTATGGCAGAAATGTGTTCTTGTACTTAAATACAATATATTTAGCATAGCATAATTTAACAAAAAGAAACGTAATGATTCCCGTCCCACAGTTTCACAGCTTTGCCTTGCCATACTCCACTGCCTTGTATCATGAAGTACCGCAGGGTTGCTTACCTACAGCATAAACTTAAAATATGAGCTTTCGCTCAGCAAGCACAACTATTTATCCGCAAACATATCATGATATCATAATGCATGAACCATTTATGCTTTATTCCTGTTTTCATAAGTTAGCATAGTTTTTGGGCCCTTACATAACATAACATAAATGTACGTACCGTGGCGCGCTGCCATGGAGTGGTTGGGGCGGCCAGCCCTGTCCAACTCAAACCATGAACCAAACCCGACCTAACGCGGGCCGATACGACATATAGCATTCTGCTTATAATGATGTTTAACATCTTGTTCTTATCTTATTTCATACTTGAAATGTTGTTCCATATTCATAACCAGTTTCTTAACTGAAAACTGGGGTTTCATACTTTACCCAATAGTTTATCTTTAGTGAGCATACTTCATGATGCCATAATGTCAGATTATTCATCATATGAACATACGTACTATAAACATACATCATATATTTCTTAACATGAACTTGAAAGCATACATGCCATACATTCATTATTCCTTGAATACATACATGCCGTTCATACTCTAAATATTCATCATATCTTAAAAACGTACATACATACATATCATAAATACTTCTTATTCACATAACATCATGAACTTGATATCATACAGGCCATAATGTTTTATCATACTTATATCATCATAAACTTGAAAACATACAACAAACAGTTTTTGTTTATGCTGTAGGCGGAGTCGTACTTACCGTTACTGCGCCTTGAATCAAAATTATTCACTCAAACAGGTTGCTTTCCTGTTTCCAAGAAAAATCATAGGATGAGTATCATCCTATCATAATAACATAATGATTCTAATTACTAACTACAAATCCTAAATTTCAACTCCTCTTTGAAATTTAGTAAGATCTCTAATATTTTGAAAACTGGGTTCAAAATCAATTCATAAAGTTTAGTTCTTTTCCCCATAAATCTATTTCGAATTTAGAAAAGTTTTCTTCATTAAAGTTGTAGATCTTGAAGTCTCCTACAACTTTTATTTCAACTTCAAACTTCAAATCTGTCTTTAACATGCTTATTTTTGGCTTAGAAAATTTTTCGACCAAACTTACTACTCATAATTTGGTCTCGGGTTTTTATAGAAACGAAAGTCTTAAAAGCCTTATTTTGAAAAACTGGCCACGTTGGTCCCTAGGATTTTCGTTTCTCTACAACTTTGCAGTTTGATTTTTTTCAAATTCGGCTTCTAAAGGCCTCTAAATGTTGTTTCAGGAAAACTGCTCAGATAGAGACTTAATCAAGCATAAAAACCTTAGTGCATGTATCTTACAAAATTAAACTCCTGTTTAACCATACTAATCATTCTCTTAAATTTCAAATGAAGAACTAAAGGATGACAATATTTACCTCAAGTTTCACTGATGAAATTCTTAAATTAGGGTAATTAAAATTTCCCTCACACTAAACCGAAAACTCTTTCTCTAGTTTTCTTTTTCTTTCTTTTCTCTCTTTTCTTTGCTCAGCTTCTATGGCAGGATTGGGAGAGTTTGTGCTGCTCAAGTTTGTGTGTGTGTGTTGGCTAACCAAATAATACAAAAGCACCTTCACCTATTTATAGATGAAGCACAAATTTCTAAAATTGCTAACTAACCCCTAAAGGTACCATAACTTGCTCTTTAGTCCATACAAGAAACCAATTTGGTTGTAATAACCAACTTGTTTGTAAACTTATGATTTCTTTTGTTAAGAATCAAAGTCTGTTTATGTTATATGTATGATATGTTTCTATGAAAAGTTGTTGAATCTTTAGTTAAAAGATTCAAATAAGTTAGTTATGCAAGTATAAGACCTTTTTGTTAAAAGAAAAAGGTGTAAGTTTATGCTTTATGATTTTATGTTATTTTACGAAAGGACTGCATTTGGGAGATAAGCCAAACCAGACCTTTAAGGATGACACCTCTGATGACAAGTGTCATTACTATGATTGGTCACCTCACAGGGACCAAAATGCAAATATTTTATGTTTAGGGGTCAATTTGCAAATTAAGAAAAGTTTTATGATTTTGAAGCTAAAAAGTCTTTTAAGGAAGGATTTAGTAAAAACTTGATGTTTAAAGGCTTAACAAAAATTGGCCAAGTCATAGGGACTAAAGTGCAAATATTTTGCCTTTAGGGGCCATTGTGCAATTTTGAAAAAGATTGTAAACTTATCAGCAATTATGTAAAATTTTGAACCAGGAACTTTTTAAGTAAAGTTTCTTAGTTCAATTAAGTCAATGACCCATTTTTAGTTTAGTTGGTTTGGTTTGAAATCAAGGATGTCAAGTTAAGATCGTTTTTGAAAACTCTAGCAAAAACCAATCCCATTATGCCATGTGTCACCATGGGAACCGGCCACGTCATGGCTTGATGAGCAAGTAATCTTGTTCTTGAAAAAGATTATGCAAATTAGAAGATTTTAAGTGTTAATAAAAGTTTACAAATCAAACCCTAAGTTTAGTGTTTTAACACTTTAGTATGGTTGGTTGATTTTATGTTAAGAAACACTTAGCAATGTTGTCTCACTTGGTTACACCAAAACCGGCCACATAGGGGAGAAACCCTAGGTAATAGCTTGGCTTAGTCACACCCCTAGCCTTGCACCCTTGGCAAGCCAAGGCTTGCACACCTAGGCACCAAGGGCCGGCCACCCAAGGAGGCAACACACCAAGGCCGGCCATCACCTTGGTTAGACACCTCATGGTCTAGCCTTGGTGAGTAAGCAAACCTAGGCTTGCACCTTTGGCAAGCCAAGGTCTTGCTAAGTTGACACCATGACCGGCCATCACCTTGGTTAGACACCTCATGGTCTAGCCTTGGTGAGTAAGCACACCTAGCTTCACCAATTTGGCAAGCCAAGCCTTGCACACCACACCATGACCGGCCACCCAAGGGAAAGACACACCCTTGGTCTAGCCTTGATGAATCACCACCCTAGGTTGCCTAGCCTAGCTTCCTTGGCAAGCCAAGGCTTGCACACATCACCCTAGGGCCGGCCACACCAAGGATGTGCCACCTCAAAGTGTAGCCTTGATGAGCAAGCAATTCTAGCTTAGCTTGCTTGGCATATTGGATGAAGCATGGCCGGCCAACACATAGGGACCAAGGAGAAAAATAGCTTGGCTTCAAGGACTATCTCCCAATTTACCAAAGATGGAATTCTTGAACTCCTTTAGGGCTTGACACCTTTGCACCTAGGCAAGCTTAGTAAGCTTACTAGCTTTGCTTGTTGGCAAACCAAGGCATGCATGACTTCCACCCAAGGCCGGCCACACCAAGGAGGGGACACCTCATGGTCCCTAGGCCACATGAGTAAGCAACCCTAGCTTGGGTTACTTGGCATGAAAGACACAAGAGTGGCCGGCCACCCTTCAAGAAGACAAGACCAAATTGGTCTCTTGTAGGGACCAAAGAACAAACTAGGGTATCTTTAGGGGTTAGTTAGCAATTTTCAAAACTTATGCTTCATCTATAAATAGGTGAAGATGCTGTTGTGTTATTTGGTTAGCCAACACACACACACACAACCTTGAGCAGCACAAATTCCTCCCAACCCTGCCATAGAAACCGAGCATAGAAAAGAAAGAAAAGAAAGAAAAGAAAACTAGAAAAGCTTTTCGGTTTAGTGTGAGAGAATTTTCAATTACCTTAGATTAAGAATTCCATCCGTGAAACTTGAGGTAAATATTGTTATCCTCTAGTTCTCCATTTATAAATTAAGAGAATGATTAGTATGATCAAGCAAGAGTTTAATTTTGTAAGATACATGCACTAGGGTTTTTGTATGCTTGATTAAGTCTCTATCCGAGCAGTTTTTCTGAAACAAAATTTAGAGGCCTTTAGAAGCCGAATCTTAAAAAAGTTAAAACTGCAAAGTTGTAGAGGAGGGAAAATCCTAGGGGCCAGCGCGGCCAGTTTTTAAAAATAAGGCTTTTAAGACCTTCATTTCTATAAAAACCCGAGACCAAATATTGAGTAGTAAGTTTGGTCGGATAATTTTCTAAGGCAAAAATGAGCATGTTAAAGTCAGATTTGAAGTTTGAGGTTAAAACAAAAGTTGTAGGACACTACAAGATCTACAACTTTAATGAAGAAAACTTTTCCAAATTCGAAACAGATTTGTGAGAAAAGAACTAAACTTTATGAATTGGTTTTGGAACTCGATTTTCAAAATGATTAGAGTTTTTACTAAATTTCAAAAAGGAGTTGAAAAGTAGGAATGGTTGTTAGCAATTAGAATCATTATGTTATTATGATAGGATGATACTCATCCTATGATTTTCTTGAAAACAGGGAAGCGTCCTGTTTGAGTGAAGGATTGTGATTCAAGGCGCAGTAACGGTAAGTACGACTCCGCCTACAACATAAACAAAAATTGTTTGTTGAATGCTTTCAAGTTTATAATGATATAAGCATGATAAAACGTTATGGCTTGTATGATGTCAAGTTTATAATGTTATGTGTATAAGAAATATTTATGATATGTATGTATATACATTTTTAAGATATGATAATATTAAAGTACGAATGGCATGTATGTATGCAAGAAATGATGAATGTATGGCATGTATGTTTTCAAGTTCATGAGTGTATGTTTATAGTATGTATGTTGATATGATGAGAAATGTGATATTATGACATCACGAAGTATGCTCATTAAAGAATAACGAGTTGGTAAAATATGAAACCCCAGCTTCAGTTAAGAAACTGGTTATGAATATGAAACAATATTTCAAGTATGAAATAAGACAAGAACAAGACTTTTAAAATAAGCAGGAAGCTATATGTCGTATCGACCCGCGTCAGGTCGGGTTTGGTTCATGGTTTGAGTTGGACAGGGCTGGCCGCCCCAACCACTCCATGGCAGCGCGCCACGGTACGTACATTCATGTTAAGTTATGTAAGGGCCCAAAATCTATGCTAACTTATGAAAACAGAAATTGACCATAAATGGTTCATGCATTATGTTATCATGATATGTTTTGTGGATAAATAGTTGTGCTTGCTGAGCGAAAGCTCATGTTTTAAGTTTATGCTGTAGGTAAGCAACCATGCAGTATTTCTTGATACAAGGCGGTGGAGCATGGCAAGGTAAAGCTGTGAAACTGTGGGACGGAATCACTACGTTTCTTTTTGTTAAATTATGCTACGCTAAATATGATGTATTTAAGTACAAAAAACTCATTTCCGCTATAAGTAATTATGTATAAGTATATGTATGAATATAAATGTTTATTATGGACTTTCCAAGTTAAACAATATTTATCAGTTGTATAAAAAAAAAAAAAAAAAAAAAAAAAAAAAAATTTCTGTCTAAATTTTCATATACTATTATGTAAGAATGCATGGTAACGGCCGGCGCTAGGCGGGTCGTCTCAGAGTTGGTATCAGAGCCTAAGTTCCTACCTTCCGGTTTCACAGTTTGCTTGCCTGCGCCACAGTCATTGTAAGTTAAAAATATTTCGTATTTATAATATGAATTTGTATAATCTAGATTTGAGGAAAATGGACGACGATCGAAATACAGCCTACGCATTTTTCATGATGTCTCCGTTAGTATTTGATGGAACTAGGCGAACTGTGACTCTCGCAGCATGGCTTCATGACATGGAGTCTATTTTCCGAATAGGTCATATTCCACCCCATCTACAGGTATCGTTAGCAAGTCGTTGTCTAGCAGTAGATGCTAGATTGTGGTGGAGAATAACAGGAGAACAGGAAGTTCAGGGAGGATTATGGGAAAATTTTCGCCATGTTATCACTGCTCGTTTCGGACCTCCACTGGAGGAAGACGCCGACGGACATTATCGGGATCCAGAAATTTATCGTGACATGAATCTTGTCCGATATCTTAACTATGTGTATGATTGGCATGCTTATCCGGGAGAGCCGATGGGCCATTATTGTCGAAGATTTCAGGAGGCTATGTTGCCTCATATTCCAGATATGGGCGACCCAGAGTTTCGGGCATTGCAACTACTCCGAGAAGGACTGCCACCTAATGTCAGGGAACACGTTCAGCCACCGGCAATAGGAATGACTCTGGAACACATGATTAACGACATCATGGAAGCGGAGTTGATAGCACACATGGTTCAAGCAGATGCCTTAGTGGAGAACAATATCCAAGTGCCAGTTAACAACAATGACGTGGAGGAGCCACCCTTCCAATGGGGACCAGCATTGCCAGAGGACCCTATCCCGGCAATACCACTTCAGGAGATTCCTCCACAAGAGGATATTGATGGCATGAATCCCGAAGATATTCTTGGTGAGCCCGAATTGCAAGAGGATCCCCACGAAATCATCCTGGATAACGGAGATGAAGAAGAAGAAGATGTTCATATGGAGAATGATCCGGATGAAGTTTTGTTCGATGAGGAAGACTGGGACGTATTCTCTGAGATATCATCAGAATAGATAGTTTAAAAAATAAAATAGTATGTATGTAAGATAGATAGTGATAATCACTTCTATCTTGTACTTGATCATGTATTTATGTATATAGCAAGTAAAGAGTATGTACATGATAGTAAGGTTAAATATGAATGTATGTATTATGAATGTATGAATTATGAATTATGAATGTATGAATCATGAATTATGAATTATGAATGAAGATGGAATGCAAGATTATGAACAACATATGATATGTCATGGAATGATGAGATCATGATGAATCTCAAATGTTATGTTTTATGTCATGATGTTATGATATGATATGATATGATAAGTAAGTAGTATTCATAATAAGATTTTATGATAAGATATGAATGAACGAAAAGATATTTGTAGTATAACAATATCTTTATCGTAATTAGATAAGAAATAGAAGATGTCGCGTCCACGTACCCGAGCGAATCCCATTCCGCAAGAACCTGATCTTGCAAATATAGTAGCTACCTTGCAACGACAATTGCGGGAACAACAACAAGAAACGAACCAGCTTCGGGAACAAGTAGCCCAGCTGAATCAAGTGCCTCGAGTGAACGAAGCCCCACCTCAAAATAACCCTGTACCCCCAGCAGCGCCTCAAGCACCTGAGGTTCATCAAGAAATTCCGATAGCACCCGAAGGTCTGCAAAGGAATCCACCTATAGTTAGGGAAGATCTGTTGTATGAACGATTTAGGCGAATGAAAGCACCTGAATTTGAAGGAACCACAGATCCAATAGTTGCAGATAATTGGCTGATCGATATCCAAGTAATTTTGGATTTTATGGGACTTACGGAACAAGAGAAAGTTCTTTGTGCCTCCTTTGCACTTAAGAAAGATGCACGTCATTGGTGGAGAACGGTTCAGATGCGCAGAAACGTGGCGTTCATGCGATGGCAAGATTTTGTAGACGAATTCAGAGCGATGTACTACAACCAGGAGATTCTTGCAGCTCAACAGGATGAGTTTACCAGCTTTAAGCAAGGATCTTTGTCTGTGATGGAGGCGGTCAAGAAATTTGAATAGCTTGCTCGTTTATGTCCGGAACTGGTACCGAACGAGAGAGAGAAAGTAAGGAGGATGATGAAAATGTTTCGGACAGATATCGCCAAGCAAGTTAGTGCTGGAAGTAGCCCTCCAACTCTTGTAGCTGATTGTATAGGTCGAGCTATGAGAGCAGAATACTGGATTAATCAGGATAAGGAAGCGCGGGTTCAGATATTCAAAGCTAAGAAGGAAGAAAAAGCTGTAGAGAAACAGATACAGTCTAGGCAGAACCAGCAACCGAACTTAAAAGGCCAGACTAGTAATTCCAACCAAAGTTCTAAGCAGTTTGGAAGGAATAAAAGAAGAGAGAATGCTACGGGCCAGGGCCAACAGAAGAATTACCCCCAGAAGAGGAACAACCGTGGGAATGAGGGTAATAATGACAGTTATCCTGTGTGTACTCAATGTGGAAAGAAACATCCAGGCGTATGTAGGATGGGAACAAACGCTTGCTACCTTTGTGGCAAGGAAGGTCATTATGCGAAGAATTGTACCTCCCATAGTCAGAACCAGAACCCTCAGTACCAGAATAGGAATCCAAACCGACAGCTTCACGCGGTACAAGCAAAAGTCGAAAGTCCTTCGATGGTACAAGGAAGACTTGAAGCTCCTGAACCACAAGCCAGGATTTATGCTTACACAAGGGGAGACGCTGAGGCTGGAACATCTAATGTAGTAACAGGTCAGATCTCTATAGCTGCTTATGATACATTTGCCCTAATTGATTCTGGTGCCACCCATTCGTTTATATCAATGGAGTATGCCCGGAAGTTAGATAGAAATGTAGAAAGTATAGGGCAACCTTTTAGAACCTCTCTTCCATCGGGAGATATTTTGTTATCTGATTCCTGGATGCGAAATGTTCCGATAGTTATGTGTGGTAGAGAATTATATGTAGACCTGATTGCAATTAAGCTTCAGGATTTTGATGTAATCCTGGGAATGGATTTCTTAGATAAGTACAACGCTAAGATTGACTGTCGAAAGCGTTGTGTTACGTTTAGTCTTTTCGGCGAAGAAGAATTCAACTTTCACGGCCAGTCTAAGAGCTCTTCAACCCGGCTTGTTTCTGCAATGAAAGCTTGGAAAATGTTAGCTAATGGATGTCAAGGGTACTTAGCTAACATGGTGGACAAAGAACAAGAAAAAGAGCTACAGCCCGAAGATGTTCCTATTATTAGGGAATATATAGACGTCTTTCCAAAAGATTTAACTAAACTTCCGCCCGAGCGTGAAATCTCTTTCGAAATAGAATTGTTGCCAGGAACAGCTCCAATATCGAAAGCACCTTATCGCATGGCCCCAGCTGAGCTTAGGGAACTTCAAGTACAGTTGCAAGAACTGTTGGACAAGGGATTTATTCGTCAAAGCCATTCCCCGTGGGGAGCACCCGTGTTGTTTGTCAAGAAGAAGGATGGAACATTACGAATGTGTATCGACTATCGCGAGTTGAATAAGATCACGATTAAGAACAAGTACCCTCTCCCGAGAATCGACGATCTCTTTGATCAACTTAGAGGAGCTTTAGTATTCTCGAAGATTGACTTGCGTTCAGGCTACCATCAACTCAGAATCAAGGAAGGAGATATTCCCAAGACGGCGTTTCGTACACGTTATGGACATTATGAGTATTTAGTGATGCCTTTTGGATTAACTAATGCTCCAGCTGCTTTTATGGACCTTATGAATCGGGTGTTTAAAGATTATTTGGATAAGTTTGTTATCATCTTCATTGATGATATTTTGATCTATTCAAAATCTACAAAGGAACATGAGCAGCACCTCAAGATGGTTTTGGAAACCTTAAGACGGAATCAGCTTTACGCCAAATTCACTAAATGTGAATTTTGGTTGGAGAAAGTACATTTCTTAGGCCACGTAGTTTCAAGGGAAGGAATTTCTGTCGATCCTGCTAAGATAGAAGCAGTTAGTGCATGGTCAGCACCCAGAAACGTTACAGAGATACGAAGCTTTCTTGGCTTGGCCGGATACTACCGACGGTTCGTTGAAGGATTCTCCAAGATAGCAGCGCCACTAACAGCTCTTACTAAAAAGGGGAGAAAGTTTGAGTGGACACAGAAGTGTGAAGAAAACTTCCAAGAGCTCAAGAGGAAACTTACAAGTGCACCAGTGTTGATCATTCCGGACGTTGATGCAGGAAATTTCGCCATTTATAGTGATGCGTCGAAAACTGGACTAGGAGCCGTCCTTATGCAAGGAAGAAATGTGGTTGCTTATGCTTCACGTCAACTAAAGGACCATGAACGGAACTACCCGACTCACGATTTGGAGCTTGCTGCGGTGGTTTTCGCTTTGAAAATTTGGAGACATTACCTATATGGTAATAGATGTGAGATTTTTACCGATCATCAAAGTCTCAAATACATTTTTACTCAAAAGGAGCTTAATATGCGGCAACGAAGATGGCTCGAACTCGTAAAGGATTATGATTGTGAAATTCTTTATCATCCTGGAAAGGCAAACAAGGTAGCAGATGCGCTAAGCAGGAAGTCATCCGGTATGCTCATGTCTTTTAAAATGATGTCCGAACCCCTCAAAAAGGAAATTTCTGATTTCCGATTAGAAATGCTAACCGGAAAATTGTTTGCTTTGACTCTTCAGTCTAATCTCCTAGAAACCATTAAGGACTATCAAAGGCAAGATTCCTTTTTGTTGAAAATTCAGCTACTTGGCGAAGAAGATAAGGAATTTAAGACGTCTGCGAATGGGCTAATTCTTTTCAAAGGAAGGATTTGTGTTCCTAACTTTGAGTTTCTAAGGAAACAAATCATGTCAGAAGCACATGAAACGCCATACTCAGTTCACCCTGGAGCTACTAAGATGTATAAGGACCTTAAGGAGAACTTTTGGTGGCCGAACATGAAGAGAGAAATTGCTGAATTTGTATCAAAGTGTTTAACTTGTCAGAAAGTTAAAGCTGAACACCGACAACCTGGCGGAGATCTTCAAAAGATAGAACTCCCAGAATGGAAATGGGAACAAATCACCATGGATTTCGTAGTTGGACTACCCAGGACCACTAGTGCAAATGATATGATTTGAGTAATTGTGGATAGATTAACCAAATCAGCCCATTTCATTGCTAGTAAAACCACCTTTTCGGTTGAGAAATTAGCTGAAATTTATGTATCTCAGGTTGTTAAGTTACATGGAGTTCCAAAATCCATTATTTCAGATCGAGATGGGCGATTTACTTCGCGATTTTGGAAAAGTGTTCACACAGCTATGGGGTCGAGGTTGAAATTCAGTACTGCTTTCCACCCTCAGACAGATGGACAATCGGAGCGCACGATCCAGACCTTAGAAGATATGTTGAGATCTTGTGTTTTGGATTTCAAGGGAAATTGGGATCAAAAGTTACCCTTGATCGAATTTTCGTATAATAATAGTTATCATGCTTCTATTGGGATGGCTCCGTTTGAAGCGCTATATGGAAGGAAATGTCGATCTCCCATCCATTGGCAGGAAGTCGGACAAAAGCAACTTCAAACTACGGACTTTATCAGAAAAACCTCAGAAGACGTCAAGATGATCAAGCAACGGCTCGATGTAGCTTTCAGTCGACAGAAGAGTTATGCTGATAAACGTCGAAGACCTTTAGAATTCCAAGTTGGAGATTCTGTTTTTCTCAAGATTGCTCCAGTCAAGGGGATTATGAGGTTTGGTAAGAAGGGAAAGCTCAGTCCAAGATACACAGGTCCGTTTGAAATCCTCGAAAGAATTGGAAAAGTTGCCTACAAGCTTGCTTTACCGCCAGCTTTAGCTTCTATACACAATGTTTTTCACGTTTCAATGTTGAAGAAATACGTACCTGATCCTTCTCATGTGCTAAGTCAAGAACCGGTCGAAGTACAAACAGATTTGACGTACGAGGAAAGGCCAATACAAATTCTAGATCGGGAAGAAAAGGTTTTAAGGAACAAAACCATTCCGATGGTTAAGGTGTTATGGCAGAATCATAATATTCAAGAAGCAACGTGGGAAGTAGAAGAAGAAATGAGGAAGAACTATCCCTACTTGTACTGATTTTCGGGGACGAAAATTTCTTTAAGGAGGGTAGATTGTAATAACCAACTTGTTTGTAAACTTATGATTTCTTTTGTTAAGAATCAAAGTCTGTTTATGTTATATGTATGATATGTTTCTATGAAAAGTTGTTGAATCTTTAGTTAAAAGATTCAAATAAGTTAGTTATGCAAGTATAAGACCTTTTTGTTAAAAGAAAAAGGTGTAAGTTTATGCTTTATGATTTTATGTTATTTTACGAAAGGACTGCATTTGGGAGATAAGCCAAACCAGACCTTTAAGGATGACACCTCTGATGACAAGTGTCATTACTATGATTGGTCACCTCACAGGGACCAAAATGCAAATATTTTATGTTTAGGGGTCAATTTGCAAATTAAGAAAAGTTTTATGATTTTGAAGCTAAAAAGTCTTTTAAGGAAGGATTTAGTAAAAACTTGATGTTTAAAGGCTTAACAAAAATTGGCCAAGTCATAGGGACTAAAGTGCAAATATTTTGCCTTTAGGGGCCATTGTGCAATTTTGAAAAAGATTGTAAACTTATCAGCAATTATGTAAAATTTTGAACCAGGAACTTTTTAAGTAAAGTTTCTTAGTTCAATTAAGTCAATGACCCATTTTTAGTTTAGTTGGTTTGGTTTGAAATCAAGGATGTCAAGTTAAGATCGTTTTTGAAAACTCTAGCAAAAACCAATCCCATTATGCCATGTGTCACCATGGGAACCGGCCACGTCATGGCTTGATGAGCAAGTAATCTTGTTCTTGAAAAAGATTATGCAAATTAGAAGATTTTAAGTGTTAATAAAAGTTTACAAATCAAACCCTAAGTTTAGTGTTTTAACACTTTAGTATGGTTGGTTGATTTTATGTTAAGAAACACTTAGCAATGTTGTCTCACTTGGTTACACCAAAACCGGCCACATAGGGGAGAAACCCTAGGTAATAGCTTGGCTTAGTCACACCCCTAGCCTTGCACCCTTGGCAAGCCAAGGCTTGCACACCTAGGCACCAAGGGCCGGCCACCCAAGGAGGCAACACACCAAGGCCGGCCATCACCTTGGTTAGACACCTCATGGTCTAGCCTTGGTGAGTAAGCAAACCTAGGCTTGCACCTTTGGCAAGCCAAGGTCTTGCTAAGTTGACACCATGACCGGCCATCACCTTGGTTAGACACCTCATGGTCTAGCCTTGGTGAGTAAGCACACCTAGCTTCACCAATTTGGCAAGCCAAGCCTTGCACACCACACCATGACCGGCCACCCAAGGGAAAGACACACCCTTGGTCTAGCCTTGATGAATCACCACCCTAGGTTGCCTAGCCTAGCTTCCTTGGCAAGCCAAGGCTTGCACACATCACCCTAGGGCCGGCCACACCAAGGATGTGCCACCTCAAAGTGTAGCCTTGATGAGCAAGCAATTCTAGCTTAGCTTGCTTGGCATATTGGATGAAGCATGGCCGGCCAACACATAGGGACCAAGGAGAAAAATAGCTTGGCTTCAAGGACTATCTCCCAATTTACCAAAGATGGAATTCTTGAACTCCTTTAGGGCTTGACACCTTTGCACCTAGGCAAGCTTAGTAAGCTTACTAGCTTTGCTTGTTGGCAAACCAAGGCATGCATGACTTCCACCCAAGGCCGGCCACACCAAGGAGGGGACACCTCATGGTCCCTAGGCCACATGAGTAAGCAACCCTAGCTTGGGTTACTTGGCATGAAAGACACAAGAGTGGCCGGCCACCCTTCAAGAAGACAAGACCAAATTGGTCTCTTGTAGGGACCAAATTGGTCTCTTGTAGGGACCAAAGAACAAACTAGGGTATCTTTAGGGGTTAGTTAGCAATTTTCAAAACTTATGCTTCATCTATAAATAGGTGAAGATGCTGTTGTGTTATTTGGTTAGCCAACACACACACACACAACCTTGAGCAGCACAAATTCCTCCCAACCCTACCATAGAAACCGAGCATAGAAAAGAAAGAAAAGAAAGAAAAGAAAACTAGAAAAGCTTTTCGGTTTAGTGTGAGAGAATTTTCAATTACCTTAGATTAAGAATTCCATCCGTGAAACTTGAGGTAAATATTGTTATCCTCTAGTTCTCCATTTATAAATTAAGAGAATGATTAGTATGATCAAGCAAGAGTTTAATTTTGTAAGATACATGCACTAGGGTTTTTGTATGCTTGATTAAGTCTCTATCCGAGCAGTTTTTCTGAAACAAAATTTAGAGGCCTTTAGAGGCCGAATCTTAAAAAAGTTAAAACTGCAAAGTTGTAGAGGAGGGAAAATCCTAGGGGCCAGCGCGGCCAGTTTTTAAAAATAAGGCTTTTAAGACCTTCATTTCTATAAAAACCCGAGACCAAATATTGAGTAGTAAGTTTGGTCGGATAATTTTCTAAGGCAAAAATGAGCATGTTAAATTCAGATTTGAAGTTTGAGGTTAAAACAAAAGTTGTAGGAAACTACAAGATCTACAACTTTAATGAAGAAAACTTTTCCAAATTCGAAACAGATTTATGAGAAAAGAACTAAACTTTATGAATTGGTTTTGGAACTCGATTTTCAAAATGATTAGAGTTTTTACTAAATTTCAAAAAGGAGTTGAAAAGTAGGAATGGTTGTTAGCAATTAGAATCATTATGTTATTATGATAGGATGATACTCATCCTATGATTTTCTTGAAAACAGGGAAGCGACCTGTTTGAGTGAAGGATTGTGATTCAAGGCGCAGTAACGGTAAGTACGACTCCGCCTACAGCATAAACAAAAATTGTTTGTTGAATGCTTTCAAGTTTATAATGATATAAGCATGATAAAACGTTATGGCTTGTATGATGTCAAGTTTATAATGTTATGTGTATAAGAAATATTTATGATATGTATGTATATACATTTTTAAGATATGATAATATTAAAGTACGAATGGCATGTATGTATGCAAGAAATGATGAATGTATGGCATGTATGTTTTCAAGTTCATGAGTGTATGTTTATAGTATGTATGTTGATATGATGAGAAATGTGATATTATGACATCACGAAGTATGCTCATTAAAGAATAACGAGTTGGTAAAATATGAAACCCCAGCTTCAGTTAAGAAACTGGTTATGAATATGAAACAATATTTCAAGTATGAAATAAGACAAGAACAAGACTTTTAAAATAAGCAGGAAGCTATATGTCGTATCGACCCGCGTCAGGTCGGGTTTGGTTCATGGTTTGAGTTGGACAGGGCTGGCCGCCCCAACCACTCTATGGCAGCGCGCCACGGTACGTACATTCATGTTAAGTTATGTAAGGGCCCAAAATCTATGCTAACTTATGAAAACAGAAATTGACCATAAATGGTTCATGCATTATGTTATCATGATATGTTTTGTGGATAAATAGTTGTGCTTGCTGAGCGAAAGCTCATGTTTTAAGTTCATGCTGTAGGTAAGCAACCATGCAGTATTTCTTGATACAAGGCGGTGGAGCATGGCAAGGCAAAGCTGTGAAACTGTGGGACGGAATCACTACGTTTCTTTTTGTTAAATTATGCTACGCTAAATATGATGTATTTAAGTACAAAAAACTCATTTCTGCTATAAGTAATTATGTATAAGTATATGTATGAATATAAATGTTTATTATGGACTTTCCAAGTTAAACAATATTTATCAGTTGTATAAAAAATAAAAAATAAAAAATAAAAACTAAAAAATAAAAAATTTCTGTCTAAATTTTCATATACTATTATGTAAGAATGCATGGTAACGGCCGGCGCTAGGCGGGTCGTCTCAGAGTTGGTATCAGAGCCTAAGTTCCTACCTTCCGGTTTCACAGTTTGCTTGCCTGCGCCACAGTCATTGTAAGTTAAAAATATTTCGTATTTATAATATGAGTTTGTATAATCTAGATTTGAGGAAAATGGACGACGATCGAAATACAGCCTACGCATTTTTCATGATGTCTCCGTTAGTATTTGATGGAACTAGGCGAACTGTGACTCTCGCAGCATGGCTTCATGACATGGAGTCTATTTTCCGAATAGGTCATATTCCACCCCATCTACAGGTATCGTTAGCAAGTCGTTGTCTAGCAGTAGATGCTAGATTGTGGTGGAGAATAACAGGAGAACAGGAAGTTCAGGGAGGATTATGGGAAAATTTTCGCCATGTTATCACTGCTCGTTTCGGACCTCCACTGGAGGAAGACGCCGACGGACATTATCGGGATCCAGAAATTTATCGTGACATGAATCTTGTCCGATATCTTAACTATGTGTATGATTGGCATGCTTATCCGGGAGAGTCGATGGGCCATTATTGTCGAAGATTTCAGGAGGCTATGTTGCCTCATATTCCAGATATGGGCGACCCAGAGTTTCGGGCATTGCAACTACTCCGAGAAGGACTGCCACCTAATGTCAGGGAACACGTTCAGCCACCGGCAATAGGAATGACTCTGGAACACATGATTAACGACATCATGGAAGCGGAGTTGATAGCACACATGGTTCAAGCAGATGCCTTAGTGGAGAACAATATCCATGTGCCAGTTAACAACAATGACGTGGAGGAGCCACCCTTCCAATGGGGACCAGCATTGCCAGAGGACCCTATCCCGGCAATACCACTTCAGGAGATTCCTCCACAAGAGGATATTGATGGCATGAATCCCGAAGATATTCTTGGTGAGCCCGAATTGCAAGAGGATCCCCACGAAATCATCCTGGATAACGGAGATGAAGAAGAAGAAGATGTTCATATGGAGAATGATCCGGAGGAAGTTTTGTTCGATGAGGAAGACTGGGACGTATTCTCTGAGATATCATCAGAATAGATAGTTTAAAAAATAAAATAGTATGTATGTAAGATAGATAGTGATAATCACTTCTATCTTGTACTTGATCATGTATTTATGTATATAGCAAGTAAAGAGTATGTACATGATAGTAAGGTTAAATATGAATGTATGTATTATGAATGTATGAATTATGAATTATGAATGTATGAATCATGAATTATGAATTATGAATGAAGATGGAATGCAAGATTATGAACAACATATGATATGTCATGGAATGATGAGATTATGATGAATCTCAAATGTTATGTTTTATGTCATGATGTTATGATATGATATGATATGATAAGTAAGTAGTATTCATAATAAGATTTTATGATAAGATATGAATGAACGAAAAGATATTTGTAGTATAACAATATCTTTATCGTAATTAGATAAGAAATAGAAGATGTCGCGTCCACGTACCCGAGCGAATCCCATTCCGCAAGAACCTGATCTTGCAAATATAGTAGCTACCTTGCAACGACAATTGCGGGAACAACAACAAGAAACGAACCAGCTTCGGGAACAAGTAGCCCAGCTGAATCAAGTGCCTCGAGTGAACGAAGCCCCACCTCAAAATAACCCTGTACCCCCAGCAGCGCCTCAAGCACCTGAGGTTCATCAAGAAATTCCGATAGCACCCGAAGGTCTGCAAAGGAATCCACCTATAGTTAGGGAAGATCTGTTGTATGAACGATTTAGGCGAATGAAAGCACCTGAATTTGAAGGAACCACAGATCCAATAGTTGCAGATAATTGGCTGATCGATATCCAAGTAATTTTGGATTTTATGGGACTTACGGAACAAGAGAAAGTTCTTTGTGCCTCCTTTGCACTTAAGAAAGATGCACGTCATTGGTGGAGAACGGTTCAGATGCGCAGAAACGTGGCGTTCATGCGATGGCAAGATTTTGTAGACGAATTCAGAGCGATGTACTACAACCAGGAGATTCTTGCAGCTCAACAGGATGAGTTTACCAGCTTTAAGCAAGGATCTTTGTCTGTGATGGAGGCGGTCAAGAAATTTGAACAGCTTGCTCGTTTATGTCCGGAACTGGTACCGAACGAGAGAGAGAAAGTAAGGAGGATGATGAAAATGTTTCGGACAGATATCGCCAAGCAAGTTAGTGCTGGAAGTAGCCCTCCAACTCTTGTAGCTGATTGTATAGGTCGAGCTATGAGAGCAGAATACTGGATTAATCAGGATAAGGAAGCGCGGGTTCAGATATTCAAAGCTAAGAAGGAAGAAAAAGCTGTAGAGAAACAGATACAGTCTAGGCAGAACCAGCAACCGAACTTAAAAGGCCAGACTAGTAATTCCAACCAAAGTTCTAAGCAGTTTGGAAGGAATAAAAGAAGAGAGAATGCTACGGGCCAGGGCCAACAGAAGAATTACCCCCAGAAGAGGAACAACCGTGGGAATGAGGGTAATAATGACAGTTATCCTGTGTGTACTCAATGTGGAAAGAAACATCCAGGCGTATGTAGGATGGGAACAAACGCTTGCTACCTTTGTGGCAAGGAAGGTCATTATGCGAAGAATTGTACCTCCCATAGTCAGAACCAGAACCCTCAGTACCAGAATAGGAATCCAAACCAACAGCTTCACGCGGTACAAGCAAAGGTCGAAAGTCCTTCGATGGTACAAGGAAGACTTGAAGCTCCTGAACCACAAGCCAGGATTTATGCTTACACAAGGGGAGACGCTGAGGCTGGAACATCTAATGTAGTAACAGGTCAGATCTCTATAGCTGCTTATGATGCATTTGCCCTAATTGATTCTGGTGCCACCCATTCGTTTATATCAATGGAGTATGCCCGGAAGTTAGATAGAAATGTAGAAAGTATAGGGCAACCTTTTAGAACCTCTCTTCCATCGGGAGATATTTTGTTATCTGATTCCTGGATGCGAAATGTTCCGATAGTTATGTGTGGTAGAGAATTATATGTAGACCTGATTGCAATTAAGCTTCAGGATTTTGATGTAATCCTGGGAATGGATTTCTTAGATAAGTACAACGCTAAGATTGACTGTCGAAAGCGTTGTGTTACGTTTAGTCTTTTCGGCGAAGAAGAATTCAACTTTCACGGCCAGTCTAAGAGCTCTTCAACCCGGCTTGTTTCTGCAATGAAAGCTTGGAAAATGTTAGCTAATGGATGTCAAGGGTACTTAGCTAACATGGTGGACAAAGAACAAGAAAAAGAGCTACAGCCCGAAGATGTTCCTATTATTAGGGAATATATAGACGTCTTTCCAAAAGATTTAACTAAACTTCCGCCCGAGCGTGAAATCTCTTTCGAAATAGAATTGTTGCCAGGAACAGCTCCAATATCGAAAGCACCTTATCGCATGGCCCCAGCTGAGCTTAGGGAACTTCAAGTACAGTTGCAAGAACTGTTGGACAAGGGATTTATTCGTCAAAGCCATTCCCCGTGGGGAGCACCCGTGTTGTTTGTCAAGAAGAAGGATGGAACATTACGAATGTGTATCGACTATCGCGAGTTGAATAAGATCACGATTAAGAACAAGTACCCTCTCCCGAGAATCGACGATCTCTTTGATCAACTTAGAGGAGCTTTAGTATTCTCGAAGATTGACTTGCGTTCAGGCTACCATCAACTCAGAATCAAGGAAGGAGATATTCCCAAGACGGCGTTTCGTACACGTTATGGACATTATGAGTATTTAGTGATGCCTTTTGGATTAACTAATGCTCCAGCTGCTTTTATGGACCTTATGAATCGGGTGTTTAAAGATTATTTGGATAAGTTTGTTATCATCTTCATTGATGATATTTTGATCTATTCAAAATCTACAAAGGAACATGAGCAGCACCTCAAGATGGTTTTGGAAACCTTAAGACGGAATCAGCTTTACGCCAAATTCACTAAATGTGATTTTTGGTTGGAGAAAGTACATTTCTTAGGCCACGTAGTTTCAAGGGAAGGAATTTCTGTCGATCCTGCTAAGATAGAAGCAGTTAGTGCATGGTCAGCACCCAGAAACGTTACAGAGATACGAAGCTTTCTTGGCTTGGCCGGATACTACCGACGGTTCGTTGAAGGATTCTCCAAGATAGCAGCGCCACTAACAGCTCTTACTAAAAAGGGGAGAAAGTTTGAGTGGACACAGAAGTGTGAAGAAAACTTCCAAGAGCTCAAGAGGAAACTTACAAGTGCACCAGTGTTGATCATTCCGGACGTTGATGCAGGAAATTTCGCCATTTATAGTGATGCGTCGAAAACTGGACTAGGAGCCGTCCTTATGCAAGGAAGAAATGTGGTTGCTTATGCTTCACGTCAACTAAAGGACCATGAACGGAACTACCCGACTCACGATTTGGAGCTTGCTGCGGTGGTTTTCGCTTTGAAAATTTGGAGACATTACCTATATGGTAATAGATGTGAGATTTTTACCGATCATCAAAGTCTCAAATACATTTTTACTCAAAAGGAGCTTAATATGCGGCAACGAAGATGGCTCGAACTCGTAAAGGATTATGATTGTGAAATTCTTTATCATCCTGGAAAGGCAAACAAGGTAGCAGATGCGCTAAGCAGGAAGTCATCCGGTATGCTCATGTCTCTTAAAATGATGTCCGAACCCCTCAAAAAGGAAATTTCTGATTTCCGATTAGAAATGCTAACCGGAAAATTGTCTGCTTTGACTCTTCAGTCTAATCTCCTAGAAACCATTAAGGACTATCAAAGGCAAGATTCCTTTTTGTTGAAAATTCAGCTACTTGGCGAAGAAGATAAGGAATTTAAGACGTCTGCGAATGGGCTAATTCTTTTCAAAGGAAGGATTTGTGTTCCTAACTTTGAGTTTCTAAGGAAACAAATCATGTCAGAAGCGCATGAAACGCCATACTCAGTTCACCCTGGAGCTACTAAGATGTATAAGGACCTTAAGGAGAACTTTTGGTGGCCGAACATGAAGAGAGAAATTGCTGAATTTGTATCAAAGTGTTTAACTTGTCAGAAAGTTAAAGCTGAACACCGACAACCTGGCGGAGATCTTCAAAAGATAGAACTCCCAGAATGGAAATGGGAACAAATCACCATGGATTTCGTAGTTGGACTACCCAGGACCACTAGTGGAAATGATATGATTTGGGTAATTGTGGATAGATTAACCAAATCAGCCCATTTCATTGCTAGTAAAACCACCTTTTCGGTTGAGAAATTAGCTGAAATTTATGTATCTCAGGTTGTTAAGTTACATGGAGTTCCAAAATCCATTATTTCAGATCGAGATGGGCGATTTACTTCGCGATTTTGGAAAAGTGTTCACACAGCTATGGGGTCGAGGTTGAAATTCAGTACTGCTTTCCACCCTCAGACAGATGGACAATCGGAGCGCACGATCCAGACCTTAGAAGATATGTTGAGATCTTGTGTTTTGGATTTCAAGGGAAATTGGGATCAAAAGTTACCCTTGATCGAATTTTCGTATAATAATAGTTATCATGCTTCTATTGGGATGGCTCCGTTTGAAGCGCTATATGGAAGGAAATGTCGATCTCCCATCCATTGGCAGGAAGTCGGACAAAAGCAACTTCAAACTACGGACTTTATCAGAAAAACCTCAGAAGACGTCAAGATGATCAAGCAACGGCTCGATGTAGCTTTCAGTCGACAGAAGAGTTATGCTGATAAACGTCGAAGACCTTTAGAATTCCAAGTTGGAGATTCTGTTTTTCTCAAGATTGCTCCAGTCAAGGGGATTATGAGGTTTGGTAAGAAGGGAAAGCTCAGTCCAAGATACACAGGTCCGTTTGAAATCCTCGAAAGAATTGGAAAAGTTGCCTACAAGCTTGCTTTACCGCCAGCTTTAGCTTCTATACACAATGTTTTTCACGTTTCAATGTTGAAGAAATACGTACCTGATCCTTCTCATGTGCTAAGTCAAGAACCGGTCGAAGTACAAACAGATTTGACGTACGAGGAAAGGCCAATACAAATTCTAGATCGGGAAGAAAAGGTTTTAAGGAACAAAACCATTCCGATGGTTAAGGTGTTATGGCAGAATCATAATATTCAAGAAGCAACGTGGGAAGTAGAAGAAGAAATGAGGAAGAACTATCCCTACTTGTACTGATTTTCGGGGACGAAAATTTCTTTAAGGAGGGTAGATTGTAATAACCAACTTGTTTGTAAACTTATGATTTCTTTTGTTAAGAATCAAAGTCTGTTTATGTTATATGTATGATATGTTTCTATGAAAAGTTGTTGAATCTTTAGTTAAAAGATTCAAATAAGTTAGTTATGCAAGTATAAGACCTTTTTGTTAAAAGAAAAAGGTGTAAGTTTATGCTTTATGATTTTATGTTATTTTACGAAAGGACTGCATTTGGGAGATAAGCCAAACCAGACCTTTAAGGATGACACCTCTGATGACAAGTGTCATTACTATGATTGGTCACCTCACAGGGACCAAAATGCAAATATTTTATGTTTAGGGGTCAATTTGCAAATTAAGAAAAGTTTTATGATTTTGAAGCTAAAAAGTCTTTTAAGGAAGGATTTAGTAAAAACTTGATGTTTAAAGGCTTAACAAAAATTGGCCAAGTCATAGGGACTAAAGTGCAAATATTTTGCCTTTAGGGGCCATTGTGCAATTTTGAAAAAGATTGTAAACTTATCAGCAATTATGTAAAATTTTGAACCAGGAACTTTTTAAGTAAAGTTTCTTAG
Organism: Ficus hirta; assembly: GCA_038430175.1. Taxonomy (NCBI): domain Eukaryota; kingdom Viridiplantae; phylum Streptophyta; class Magnoliopsida; order Rosales; family Moraceae; genus Ficus; species Ficus hirta. The sequence goes on along the minus strand of CM076586.1, from coordinate 3,095,480 downwards.
TTCAATTAAGTCAATGACCCATTTTTAGTTTAGTTGGTTTGGTTTGAAATCAAGGATGTCAAGTTAAGATCGTTTTTGAAAACTCTAGCAAAAACCAATCCCATTATGCCATGTGTCACCATGGGAACCGGCTACGTCATGGCTTGATGAGCAAGTAATCTTGTTCTTGAAAAAGATTATGCAAATTAGAAGATTTTAAGTGTTAATAAAAGTTTACAAATCAAACCCTAAGTTTAGTGTTTTAACACTTTAGTATGGTTGGTTGATTTTATGTTAAGAAACACTTAGCAATGTTGTCTCACTTGGTTACACCAAAACCGGCCACATAGGGGAGAAACCCTAGGTAATAGCTTGGCTTAGTCATACCCCTAGCCTTGCACCCTTGGCAAGCCAAGGCTTGCACACCTAGGCACCAAGGGCCGGCCACCCAAGGAGGCAACACACCAAGGCCGGCCATCACCTTGGTTAGACACCTCATTGTCTAGCCTTGGTGAGTAAGCAAACCTAGGCTTGCACCTTTGGCAAGCCAAGGTCTTGCTAAGTTGACACCATGACCGGCCATCACCTTGGTTAGACACCTCATGGTCTAGCCTTGGTGAGTAAGCACACCTAGCTTCACCAATTTGGCAAGCCAAGCCTTGCACACCACACCATTGCCGGCCACCCAAGGGAAAGGCACACCCTTGGTCTAGCCATGATGAATCACCACCCTAGGTTGCCTAGCCTAGCTTCCTTGGCAAGCCAAGGCTTGCACACATCACCCTAGGGCCGGCCACACCAAGGATGTGCCACCTCAAAGTGTAGCCTTGATGAGCAAGCAATTCTAGCTTAGCTTGCTTGGCATATTGGATGAAGCATGGCCGGCCAACACATAGGGACCAAGGAGAAAAATAGCTTGGCTTCAAGGACTATCTCCCAATTTACCAAAGATGGAATTCTTGAACTCCTTTAGGGCTTGACACCTTTGCACCTAGGCAAGCTTAGTAAGCTTACTAGCTTTGCTTGTTGGCAAACCAAGGCATGCATCACTTCCACCCAAGGCCGGCCACACCAAGGAGGGGACACCTCATGGTCCCTAGGCCACATGAGTAAGCAACCCTAGCTTGGGTTACTTGGCATGAAAGACACAAGAGTGGCCGGCCACCCTTCAAGAAGACAAGACCAAATTGGTCTCTTGTAGGGACCAAAGAACAAACTAGGGTATCTTTAGGGGTTAGTTAGCAATTTTCAAAACTTATGCTTCATCTATAAATAGGTGAAGATGCTGTTGTGTTATTTGGTTAGCCAACACACACACACACAACCTTGAGCAGCACAAATTCCTCCCAACCCTGCCATAGAAACCGAGCATAGAAAAGAAAGAAAAGAAAGAAAAGAAAACTAGAAAAGCTTTTCGGTTTAGTGTGAGAGAATTTTCAATTACCTTAGATTAAGAATTCCATCCGTGAAACTTGAGGTAAATATTGTTATCCTCTAGTTCTCCATTTATAAATTAAGAGAATGATTAGTATGATCAAGCAAGAGTTTAATTTTGTAAGATACATGCACTAGGGTTTTTGTATGCTTGATTAAGTCTCTATCCGAGCAGTTTTTCTGAAACAAAATTTAGAGGCCTTTAGAGGCCGAATCTTAAAAAAGTTAAAACTGCAAAGTTGTAGAGGAGGGAAAATCCTAGGGGCCAGTGCGGCCAGTTTTTAAAAATAAGGCTTTTAAGACCTTCATTTCTATAAAAACCCGAGACCAAATATTGAGTAGTAAGTTTGGTCGGATAATTTTCTAAGGCAAAAATGAGCATGTTAAAGTCAGATTTGAAGTTTGAGGTTAAAACAAAAGTTGTAGGACACTACAAGATCTACAACTTTAATGAAGAAAACTTTTCCAAATTCGAAACAGATTTGTGAGAAAAGAACTAAACTTTATGAATTGGTTTTGGAACTCGATTTTCAAAATGATTAGAGTTTTTACTAAATTTCAAAAAGGAGTTGAAAAGTAGGAATGGTTGTTAGCAATTAGAATCATTATGTTATTATGATAGGATGATACTCATCCTATGATTTTCTTGAAAACAGGGAAGCGACCTGTTTGAGTGAAGGATTGTGATTCAAGGCGCAGTAACGGTAAGTACGACTCCGCCTACAGCATAAACAAAAATTGTTTGTTGAATGCTTTCAAGTTTATAATGATATAAGCATGATAAAACGTTATGGCTTGTATGATGTCAAGTTTATAATGTTATGTGTATAAGAAATATTTATGATATGTATGTATATACATTTTTAAGATATGATAATATTAAAGTACGAATGGCATGTATGTATGCAAGAAATGATGAATGTATGGCATGTATGTTTTCAAGTTCATGAGTGTATGTTTATAGTATGTATGTTGATATGATGAGAAATGTGATATTATGACATCACGAAGTATGCTCATTAAAGAATAACGAGTTGGTAAAATATGAAACCCCAGCTTCAGTTAAGAAACTGGTTATGAATATGAAACAATATTTCAAGTATGAAATAAGACAAGAACAAGACTTTTAAAATAAGCAGGAAGCTATATGTCGTATCGACCCGCGTCAGGTCGGGTTTGGTTCATGGTTTGAGTTGGACAGGGCTGGCCGCCCCAACCACTCCATGGCAGCGCGCCACGGTACGTACATTCATGTTAAGTTATGTAAGGGCCCAAAATCTATGCTAACTTATGAAAACAGAAATTGACCATAAATGGTTCATGCATTATGTTATCATGATATGTTTTGTGGATAAATAGTTGTGCTTGCTGAGCGAAAGCTCATGTTTTAAGTTTATGCTGTAGGTAAGCAACCATGCAGTATTTCTTGATACAAGGCGGTGGAGCATGGCAAGGCAAAGCTGTGAAACTGTGGGACGGAATCACTACGTTTCTTTTTGTTAAATTATGCTACGCTAAATATGATGTATTTAAGTACAAAAAACTCATTTCCGCTATAAGTAATTATGTATAAGTATATGTATGAATATAAATGTTTATTATGGACTTTCCAAGTTAAACAATATTTATCAGTTGTATAAAAAAAAAAAAAAAAAAAAAAAAAAAAAAAAAAAAAATTTCTGTCTAAATTTTCATATACTATTATGTAAGAATGCATGGTAACGGCCGGCGCTAGGCGGGTCGTCTCATTGGTCTTGTCTTCTTGAAAGGTGGCCGGCCATTCTTGTTCTTCTTGTGCTAAATAACCCAAGCTAGGGTGCTTAATCATGTTGGCTAGGAACCATGAGGTGTCCCTCTCTTAGTGTGGCCGGCCTTAGGTGGAGTTTGTGCATGCCTTTGCTTACCAACAAGCAAGGCTAGCAGGCTTACTAAGCAAGCCTATGAAGCATGAGGTGTCAAGAGCTAAAAGAGTTCAAGAAATCCATCTTTTGTAATTTTATGCAATAGTCCTTAAAGCCAAATTATTTCTCCTTAGTCCCTATGTGTTGGCCGGCCATTCATCACCCAAATTGCCAAGCAAGCTTAGCTAGAGTTGCTTGCTCATCAAAGCTAAATTTTGAGGTGGCATTCCCTTGGTTGGCCAGCCCTAGGGTGAGGTGTGCAAGCCTTGGCTTGCCAAGGGAGCTAGGCTAGGAAACCTAGAGTGTTGGTTCAGCAAGGCTAGGCCAAGGGGTGTGTCAATGCCTTGGTTATCCATGTGAGCAAAGCTAGAGTGGCTTACTCACCCTAGCTAGTCCATGAGGTGTCATTCTCTAAGGGTGGCCAGTCGTGGTGTTGGCTTAGCAAGACCTTGGCTTGCCAAGTGAGTAAAGCTAAGCATTCTTACTCACCAAGGCTAGGTTATGAAGTGTCACTTCCTTGTGGTGGCCGGCCCTTGGGTGGTGGCTTAGGCAAAACATGAGCTTGCCAAGTGAGCAAGACTAGGGATATTACTCACCAAGGCTACACCATGATGTGTTGCTTCATTGTGGTGGCCGGACTTTGGTGCCTAGGTGTGCAAGCCTTGGCTTGCCAAGGGTGCTAACATAATTTCTTGATGAACTCTGGTACCTGATGCGCTACTGGGGGTATCGGGTTATTTTGCGGTGGAACTTCATTCGCTCGAGGTACTTGATTCAGTTGAGCTACTTGTTCCCAAAGTTGGTTCGTCTCCTGCTGTTGTTCCCGCAATTGCTGTTGCAAAGTAGCTACCACGTTCGCAAGATCAGGTTCTTGCGGAATAGGGTTCGCTCGGGTACGTGGGCGTGACATCTTCTATTTCTTATATAATCACGATAAAGATATTGTTATACTTCAAATATCTTTTCGTTCATTCATACCTCATCATAAGATGAACATTACTTATTCATCATATCATATCATAGATCATATTTGATCATATATCATATTATCATAACATATCATCGTATCATATCATATCGTATCATATCATATCGTATCATAAAACATAACATTAGAGATTTATCATGATCTCATCATATAATAATACATTTTACTAACATAGAGTCATAAATCATAATTTTCCCTTTTTAAACAAAAGGATCATAAACCTACACAAATAATTGATTGAATCTTTTAGCAAAAGATTCAACAAATTCCTTAGAAAACATATTATACAGATTGCATAACCAAACTTTATTCTTAACAAAAGAAGTTATAAATTTACAAACAAGTCAGCTATTACATGCAATCTCCTGTAATAGTGACCCATGGACTCATTTGGATAGGCACGCCAATCCGCAGCATAACCAAGATATCGCCCAAGGTACATGTCGTTGTAGATCTCGGGATCGCGGTAGAGCATGTCGGCATCCTCATCTGGTAGAGGCCCGTAACGAGCAATAATTAGGGCACGGAAATCGGCCCATGACTCTGCTGGCATAGCTCATTCCCCTAAGGTCATCCACCATAACCTAGCATCCCTTGCCAGACATCGACTGGCTAACAGAACCTGGAGATGTGCCTCTATATGGCATACTCGGAATATCATCTCCATATCGTATAGCCATCCCGCTAATGACATCGTCTGGCGAGTCCCATCAAATATCAGGGGTTGCATCCCATAAAACATATAAGCAGCATCACGATCCTCGTCTACTCACCTCAGATCCATATCATATAATCTACCATATCATATTTACATATTAAATATTAATGTATAAAATTAAATTTTACTTACAATGACTATGGCGCTGGCAGGCAGACTGTGAAACTGGAAGGTAGGAAACCCAATCTGTAACGACCCGTCTTACGTAGGCCGTTACCGTACATATCATACATAATTTCTTATCTTACTTAACAAGCGGTAGTACGGAATATATATATATATATATTTTTTAAAGCACTTGAAACTCTAACTTATTACATACTTACATATTTATATATTCTTAATGAACTACGTGAGTATTAAACTTATAGCATAATAAATACAAATATCATAAAATGAAACGCGTAGCTGTCTCCATCCCAAGTTTTACATCTCGCCATGCCAAGCCCCACCGTCTTGTATCAAGGATTGCTGATAGGTTACTTACCTATAGCATAGATGTAAGTCGTGAGCTTTCGCTCAGCAAGTTCAACTATAAACCCGCAAAACAAAACTTAATAAAACAATGCATGAACCAATTATGCTTTATTATACTTTCTTAGGTTAGCATATCTTTGGGCCCCCTTACTTATCATAAGTGTACGTACCGTGGCACGCAGCCATGGAGTGGTTGGGGTGGCCAGCCCAATCCAACTCAAACCATGGACCAAACCCGACTTAGAGTCGGTCGGTACGACACAAGACAACTTGCTTGCCAACATATTTGAAAACTTATTTTAAATCCTTGAGACTTATTCTTGTCTCAAAACATTTTTAAGAAACCATTTCATACTTGAAACTTGATCTTAGTCTTACCATATGAATTACTATTAGTGAGTATGCTTCATGATGCCACAAAACAAATCATAAATCATATGCATCACATAAATGCAAGTAACAAAACAATTTGCCTATGCTATAGGCAGAGTTGTACTTACTGGTTAGGCTACGTCCTGTGTTTTGTTGCTCCAAATCAAGTTGCAATAACATGTTACTTCCCTGTTTTCAAAAAGGACGAAAGATAAGGGTTATCTTATCTTGCCATAAATTATTTCATTTAAAGCTGGTATCCTTAACCAGCATTACTTAGTAATCCTAGTTGCATGTCCTCCACACACTACCATGATAACTCATTGGGTTACTAAGTGTAACCCTAGGGCACATGACCCAATTTAAATCAAACAATATATTGCTCGATTATTTAATAAACTTTGAGTTTAAGGCCCTATTTGTATTTAGTATCTTATTAGGTTACTATTAGTAACCTTAGGCATAAGCCCAAGTTATACTTGGATCAAAATCTTATTGGGTTACTAAGGCCCAATTTTTAAAGTTATGTCCTATTAAGTTACTATTGGTAACCATGGGCTTTAGGCCCAACCCAATAACTTGGTAACCTATCCGGTTAGTAATGGTCATCATCTTGTTACTATGTTTTAAAATAATTTTAGCCCAAATAAAATTAGTAACCAATCCAAAGACTATATATCTTACTATGGTTACCTTATTACTTGGCCTATTTCATTTATTTCTTTTTCCTTACTAGACTTGGTTTAATTAACCATTTTATAAACTATTTTTATAAAACTGTCTAAGTCTGGAGGTATTTACGGAAAATAGTCCCATTAATCCAATTATCAGTGCATGTGCAGGAATTGCCTGTTCCTGCACTGTTTTGAAAATCCTGTGCAGGAATTTCCTATTTTCTGTACAGTTTTCTGAATCCAGTTATACCTTAAAATCCATTTTGAATTTGAAAAATTTTTCTTCACAAAAGTTTTAAATCTTGAAAAATCCTACAACTTCGTTCTTTGCTCAAAACCCAGTTCTGACTCTAACCTTCTCTTTTTCCTTGTTGAACCTGTCTGACCGTGCACAGGGTCTAGGCATGACCAGGTTTGGATTTTAGTGAAAACAGAGGCCATTGGAGCCTTATTTTTAAAAACCGTCCACTTTGCCCCCTAGGATTTTCCATTTTCTACAATTTTACAGTTTTAACTTTCCTCAGTTTCTGCCTCTAAAGGTCTCAAAATCCTGTTTCCAGATTACTGTCCAGTCTTGATCTGAGACTGGCAGTTTCTATTTTAATTGTTTCTTACGTAAAATTACGCACACACTACCTTAAACGGTTAAAACCGTGAGCCTACATCAAGCATGTAGCGCGTTATATAATGTTTTCATTGCCATGCATTCATTTTTATTCATAAAATCATTTATACAAACCCATATGATGAATCTTCACCAACTAGGGTTTTTAGGGTTTTCTTTAACCCTCCTTGCATCATATATCAACATCAACATAATTAATCACACCATACATTTTTTTTGAGTGTGTGGAGACATACTACAAACATCTACTAGACATTCATACATACCACACATACTCTAACAATTAAAATCATAACCATACACCAAACCATAAATCGAAACCACTAACCCTAATCAAGCACAAATCTAAGCTATTACATAAAAAAATAAAATGAGCTTATGCACTTACGTACCCACATGAAATACACAAAAATCTTGAATCAAAACTTAATTGGATAGCTTAAAGGTTTTAGAAGGTTACCTTTAAGCTTGGAGATTGGTTTTAAGCCTTGAATCATACCTTCCTTCCTACTTTGGTTCCACCACAAATCCGACCACCCTTTTCTTCTCTTTCTCTCTCTCTCTCTTTTTTTTTTTTTTTTCTTCTCTTCTCTTTGGGGTTCGGCTCTTATGAGGAAAAGAGGATGAGGTGAAAATGAGCCATAGTTTTGGGGTAGAATCAGATAAAATGATCCAAACCCCCACCATCACCTATTTATAGGTAAAAAAATAATTTCTTGTTGAATTTATTTTTATTCCTAAAATTGCACATTAGTCCTCAAGAGTAAAATATTTGCTCAAAAACCAATGAGGTGACCGGCCATTAGGATGCCTTAGAGGCCAAGTATCTAATTCTTTCTTAATTTTCTAAAAATCCAAAAATCATATAATTATCCAAGGATGAGGTGTCCTCCCATTAGGGCCTTGTTTGGCTTTCCTCCTAAAATACAGTCCATTTTCATACTAATATAGATATTATAAATACTACTTTTATTAATAACAGTACTGTCATACTGGACTGCAGTCCAGAATTCATCTGCGTATTATTGGACTGCGTAATAATTTTTCTTATGACTTAAAGCTACTTAGCCCTTATTGTCCTAAATAATGTACTTGATTTTTCTATAGTGGTCTTGAACCTTATTCTTACTATTTTATCTGTGATGACGGTTTTTCACAGTATAATTCCTATACTGCTTGCTATATTGCAGTACCGTCATATTCATACCTTTGACTTTTGTAGTCAAACTTTGACCAAAATAAAATCATAAATTTTTTAATTCTACCTTTTTACTCAAAAAGCCTTATGCTTGGCTAAGCAATCTATTATTGAGTCTTATAAAGCTATAAGGACTCATACAAAATCTGATAAAAATCAGATCAGGCATTTCGTAAATACTTATATAGTACAACTTAAATTCCTTAAAAAGGAAATCGTAATTTCTTATAACTTTGGTTATTACAATTAATGTGATTAAATTTAGCATATTATTTTACTCGGCACTCGGGAGAGGGAGTGAAATTAAAATTTGTCACCTACGATTAATGATTTGAATGAATTCGATTAACAAGTCTTGAATTGGATAAGCAAAGTTAAGTCAAGTGAAATCAAAACCCCCTGGCCTTACACACCATCGAGTTCCCTTCAATCCACATTTTCGACTGGTTTTATTTTGCTTAATCTTAGTTTAATTTAATTGCTTAATTCAGTTGTTTGTTTCAACTCCCTTTAATTTTGATAGTTTAGATAAAATTAAGTCATTTTAATTGTGGTACTTAGTTAGTTTTCTTAATTTCAATCTCTGTGGGATGGTACTCGACAATTTGTCACTTAATTACTTGTGGCGATTCGTTCACTTGCGAGCACACACGAAGAAAAGAAAAAAAACACGCAACAAAGATACATTTATAAATAAAAAGAAAAAGCTCCTTTTGGTCCGACGGTCTAGATCGGGAAGCGTGATCAAGGTCGAGGTAGACATTAGGAACAGGGATTTGATTCGAGATTGGAGTCAAGGTCGAGGATAGGATTTGGAATTAGGGTTGAAACCAAGTTTCAGGACTTTGTTTATGGTTGAGGTTTGGTTTCGGGATGACGGGATGACAGGAGTCTGGGTCCGGATATAGATGGGGTTGGGGTCAGGTTTTGGGATCCAGTACGAGGTCAAGTTTTGAGACGAGGTCAAGCTCGGGATTCGAGACCAAGGTAAGGGTCGGGGTCGAGGTCGGGATTCAGGAAGATGATCGGGCTCAAGATTTGGGACTGGGGTCGGGGTCAAGTTTTTTGACTAGGGTCTGAATTCGAAACCGGGGTTGGGGTTGGTCGGTGATCAGGGTTTGGTTTTGGGTCTGAGGTCGAGGTCGGGATTCAGAATGGGATTGAATTTGGGTTTCGTGATTGGGGTTGAGGTAGGGTTTCAGGACCAGGGTTGGATTTGAGATGGGGGCAGGGTTGGGTTTCGACACCGAGCTGGGGTCGAGTTTCAGCAACGAGGCCGAGGTCAGGATTCTGGTGTCGAGTCGGGTTTCGGGACCGGAATCGAAGTCGGGATTCAGGTTTGGAATTGGGGTCAGAATTGGGGACCTCGAACTCCATCTCATGGCCTGACCCAACCCAAACATAGTATTGAATCATGACCCGACCCTGACCTATGTTCCGAAACTTGACCTGACCCCTACCCCCTTCTAAATCCCCACCCGTTCCACGTCTCGAAACATGACCTTGACCCCTATCCAAAATCTCGACTCCTATGCTGGTCTCGAATCTCAACTTCGATCCCTATCTCGAAACTCGACCCTGACCTCTTTTCCGGAAACCCGGCCCTGACGCTGGTATCCAATCCCTACCTCGTCCCAAGTCCCGGCCTCGACCCCTGTATCCCTGGTCCCGAAACCTCAATTCCGGTCTTGAAACTCAACCCAACCCATGCCCAAACTCCCGTCTCCTATGCCGGTCCTGAATCCTGACCCCTTTCCCGAAACCCGACCTTGACCCAATGTCCTGAAAGCCGATCCCGATGCTGGTGCCGAATCTCTACCTCGACCCTCGTCCCAAGTCTCATCCTTGACCCCTATCTCCAAACCTAACCCCATATCCCCACCCTGAAATCCGATCTTGACCTCGGTCTCGAAACTTGAACCCGACACTCATCCTGAAATCTGATCCCAACCATGACCTCGATCTCGAAACTAACATAGAACCTTGTCCCGAATCCCGACCTCAACCCCGACCCCGATCCTAAAACTTGATCCCGACTGCGAGCTTGAAACTCGACCCTGACTTTAGTCTAAAATCGAGACACTGACCTCGACCCCATCATGAAACCTGACCTAAACCCTTATAAACCGTAGAAGTTTAGCGTATATAAAAGAAGAGTTTTTAGAGAACCTTTAACCAAACATGTATATTTTGCTTTCATTTTTCTAAATCTATTTTCTCAATACAATTGCAAAACACCATATGATTTTTGAGAACATGTGACTTAGGATTCAGGATGGGAGTTGAGGTCATATTTTGTGACTAGGGTTTGGATTCGAAACCAAGGTTGGGGTCAGTTTTCGAGATCAGGGTGGGTGATGAAGGTCGAGTTTCAGAACTGAGGTCGAGGTCGGGATTCGAGATGGGATTGAGATTGGGTTTTGTGATCGATCGAGGTAGGATTTCAAGACCAGGGTTAGAGTTGGGACGGAGGCAGGGTCGGATTTCAATACCGAGGGTGGGGTCAGGTTTCAACACTATGGCCAGGGTTGGGATTATGGAGGGGGTCGAGGTCGAGTTTTGGGATCGAAATTGAGGTCGGGATTCAGGTTTGGGATCTGGGTAGAGATTGGGGACCTTGACCTTTGTCTCGTAGCCTGACACGACCCCGATCATAGTCTTGACTCCCAACCCGACCCTGAACCATACCCCCTTCTATATCCCCACCCGTTCCATGTCTCGAAACTTGACCTCAATCCCTATTCAAAATCTCAACTCTTATGCTGGACTTGAATCTCAACTTTGATCCCTATCCCAAAACTCGACCTTAACCTCTTATCCCAAAACCTGGCCTCGATGCTAGTGTCGAATCCCTACCTCGTCCCAAGTCCCGACCTTGACCCCTGTTCTGAAACCCTACCTTGATCCCTGGCCCCGAAACCCCAATCCTGGTCTTGAAACTCAACCTCAACCCATGTCCAGGCTTCTGACTCCTATGCCGGTCTTGAATCCCGACTCTTTTCCTGAAACCAGACCTTAACGCAATGTCCCGAAAGCTGACCCCGATGCCGGTGTCGAATCTCAACATTGACCCTCGTCCCTAGTCTCGACCTCGACCCCTGTGTCGAAACCCAACCCCGTATCCCTGTCTCAAAAACCGATCTTGAACCCGGTCTCGAAACTTAAACCCAACCCTCATCCTGAAATCTGATCCCGACCCTGACCACGGTCTCAAAACTGACATCGACCCCCGTCCCGAATCCGGACCCTGACCCTGTGTTAAAACCCAACCTCGATCGTTGTCTTGAAACTTGACCCCGACTTAGGTCCAAAATCTAGACCCTGACCTTAACCCCATCACGAAACCGGATGTAACGCCCAGGCTACGTAAACGTGGGCCGTTACCTTGCTTGCTTAAATTAAATCTTGGTTTTTAAATACTTAAACTGACTGAACATTTTCGAATATATTTTTTTTTCTTTTAAAACACAACATAAATAAACTTATCAATATGGGTAAACTTTATCATGCATACATATTACTTGTTAAACTGATTAAAAAAAAGTCACACATAATTCTTTTTAACCGGAGTCTTGAAATATCACATACATAGCATAGTGTATATGTTTATAGTTCAAAAGAGTATGCGGAAAAGTCTGCGTAGTGGTATCACACACCACCCTTCACTTGCCGCATCATCTTTATGGCCCACCAATTAAGCTGTAGGCTTTTTACCTACAGTATGAAATATACTAATGAGCTTACGCTCAGCAAATACAAACTTAATCTCACAAAAACTTAAAAAGTATCATGTAGCTTATGCATGAACTATTTATTGTTGATTATAGATCTCTTACGTTCCATTATGGACTTATTATCTTGCTTAACATATGGGCCTTTTGTGTACGTACCAAATACGTGCAATCCACATAAAGTTAGGGTTTGCAAGGTCCTTAACAATTCTGAGAATCATAAAAAATACACAAACCTTCACGATCTATGGAAGGTCTGGGAATTTTAAAACATACATAATCCTCCACGATCTGCGGGAGGTTGGTACGACACTTTATTTGTCTTTGTTTAGTTTTAGTCTTGTTATTTAATATGAGGATGCTTAAAATCATACTTCCACATAAAGTCTTTAACAAAGACTAGTTTCAAGACTAAGATTCTTAACTTGTGATCTTATTAGTCATGATGCATATGATACATAAATATAGCATGACATAAAGATCAATGGCATAAAATAACTTGTGGCATGTTTATAAAACATGACACTATTTTAAAACATGGCATTATCGTAAGCCATGGCATAATAGTAAAGTATATCATAATCATAAAGTGTAGCATATACATAATCATGGCATATTGGTAAAAACATGACATATACATAATCATGGCATACATGTAAATATATCATGCTTGAAAATACTTTACTATTTTTCATACTGTAGGTGAGGTTTGTACTTACAAGTTGTCCTACGCTCTTGCTCTAGCGTTCCAAAAAGGCAAGACAACAGGCTATATTCTTGTTTTCAAACAGGGCGTAAGATAAGAATCATTTTATATTACTACAAACCATAACATACTAGGTCAGTATCCAATCCAATTACCATTGGTAATCAAAGATACAAATCCTGACATAATAAATTAGTATCCAATCCGATTACTATTGGTCATATAATTGTTACTTATATTCATAAGTAACTTCAGTTTAAAATTCTCTTTACCTTATTTTCTTGGAAAATATATTAATTTCATAAATCAAGTATTATCTTGATTTAATACTTGAAATTGCCTTCTTTAAAAATCACTTGTCAAATTTCAAATGGATTTAAAACCTCTTTCGAAACTATTTTGATAAAGCCATATTCTCTTTTTAAAGAGGTCATAAAACCTTAAAAACTGATTTCAAAAGACCCTTTTAATTTGCTTGTATATATCTGTTCAGGAAATTTCCTGTACCATACACAGTTTTGAAAATCCTATTTTATCTTTAAATTGGTTTAGAATTTGGAAACTTTTTCTTCATGGAAATTGTAGATCTCGTCGAATCCTACAACTTTCATGTTTTAGTTTAAATCTGCCTTTACTTACTCGTTTTTCCCCTTGAAAAGTTCTAGCCGTGTACTGTACCCGAGACCGGCTAGTTTTGAATACTCATAAAAGCAGAGGCATTTGGAGCCCTTTTTTCAAAATCTGTCCATGCTACCCTCTAGGGTTTTCTGTTTTCTATAACTTTTCAGTTATAACTTTTTCTAAATTTGCTCAAGGGGCTCAAAACTGGGTTTTTAGAAAACTGTCCAGATTATTTTCAAAAACCAGCAGTTTGTATTTTGTGGATTCTTAGCTTAAAAATCCACACACACTACCTTAAACAGTCAAAACCGTGAGCCTATGTCAACATGCAGTGCGTTGGTTTCATTCTTAAACTTCAACCATTCACTTATCTCATGTTCTTGATAAACACAATATTGATATCTTACTTATTTACCAAATTGTGTCTTTAGGTTAATTTCTTAACCAACATACCCATAATATTCACATCATCATCATCATCATCATTCATAAGCTTATATTCCATAACCTGAAATAGCATAAGAAGCATGAGCTTATGCTTAGATCTAGCATAAACCAACCAAGATAACCTAAGCATAGATCTAGCATAAACCAACCATAAAGGACTATCATATAGGAAAATAAGAAGAATGAGCTTATGCTCTTATATTCCATAACCTGAAATATTCTCTCTCTCTCTCTTTCTCTCTCTTTTCTAAGGCCAAAGAGGAATAGTTGAGAAAGAACTAGAACTTGAGAGACTAACTAACATGGTTCAATTCTCACAACCCACCTCTATTTATAGGTGGAAATTCCATAATTTTCCATAATTATTTTTTTTTCTTAAATTCTCATTGAATTGCATATTGATCCTTAAAAGACAAAATACTTGCCTTCCAAGTCCTTAAATGGCTGACCATGTGGAGGCTTAAAACCTTAAAAAATATTTTCTTACTTATCTACAATTACTTGGCCTCGTAATAGGGCCATGTTTGGCATTCCTCCGAATATGCAGCCTATTTTCATAATAATCTAGATAGTACCAATATTATTTTAACTATCAACAGTATAGTCTTGTTGGACTGCAGTCCATAATTTATCTGCACTTAACTGGACCGTGTATAGGTTTTTCTTAGGACTTGAAACTACTTAGTCCTCTTTGCTCCAAATATGATTCCTGATTATTCTAGAGCAATCACAATCCTTATTCTCAATTCTATATCTGTAATGACGGTTTGTCACAGTATCATTTTAATACTGCTTATAATATGGCAGTATTGTCTTAATCATGTGGTAAATTATCCTGGTCATTCATTAGCCAGAACAAAATGATAAATCATGATTCTGCCTTTATCACCATAACGCCTCATCCTTGACTTCATAGATCATTATTGAGTCTTATAACACTTTAAGAACTCGAACATATTCTAATAATCAAATCAGATCATGAGCTTTATATTGACATACATAATACAGACTTAGATTTCTTTTACACCTAAGGAAATCATAAGTTTGTAAAAAATTTCGGTTGTTACACCGGACCCCAACCCTTATAAATCATAGAAGTTTAATGTATATAAAAGAAGTGTTTTTAGAAAACCTCAATCCAAACATGTATATTTTGCTTTCATTTTTATAGATCTATTTTCTCAATACAATTGCCAAAAACCATATGATTTTTGAGAACATGTGACTAAAGATTTGGAACGGGGGTCGGGGTCATGTTTTGTGACTAGGGTCTGGATTTGAAACTGGGGTTGGGGTCAGTTTTCGAGATCGAGGTTGAGTGATCGGGGTCGGGTTTCAGGACTGAGGTCAAGGTCAGGATTCAGGATGGGATTGAGGTCGGGTTTCGTGATCGGGGTAGAGGTACGGTTTTAGGACCAGGATTGGATTTGGGATGGGGGTAGGGTTAGGTTTCGACATTGAGGGTGGACAGGTTTAGGCAGGGAGGCCGTGGTCGGGATTTTGGAGGGGGGATGAAGTCGGGTATCAGGACCAGAATCGAGGTCAGGATTTGGATCTGGGATCGGGGTCGGGATTGGGGACCTCGATCTCCGTTTAATAGCCTAATCCGAGCCCGATCATAGCCTTGAATCCTGATTCGACCCTGACCCATGTTCCGAAACTTGACCCGAACCCTACCCCCGTCTGAATCCCCAACCGTACCACGTAACAAAACATGACCTCGACCCCTATCCAAAATCTTGACTCTTATGCTGGTCTCGAATCTCAAGTTCGATCCCTATCCCGAAACTCGACCCTGACCACTTGTCCAAAAACCAAGCCCCAAAGCCAGTGTCGAATCCCTACCTCATCCCAGGTCCCGGCCTCGTCCCCCGTCCCGAAACCCTACCATGATCTCTGGTCCCGAAACTGTAATAACCAACCTTTTTACAAATTTATGATTTCCTTTGTAAGGAATCAAAGTTTGTAATATGTATGTTTATTTGAAATGCCTGTAATATTATAAGACTCAATTATGGTTTACTTAAACAAGTATGAGGCCTTTTGTTGAAAGAGGCAGAATTAGGATGTACGATTTTTTGCCAGTCAACATTTGACCAGATTGATCTAAGGTATGATTAAGACGGTACTGCAGTATAATAAGTAGTATGGAAATTATACTGCGAAAAACAGTCATTACGGATAAAAAAGTGAAAATAAGGTACGGGACCACTTTAGAAAAATCAAGCACAATATTTAGAGCAATAAGGAGTAAGTGGCTTCAAGTCCTACGAAAAACCTACACGTAGTCCAGTTAAGCGCAGATAAATTCTGGACTGCAGTCCAGTATAACTGTAATGTTATTAGTTGAAAACAATATTTGTAATATCTGTATTAGTATGAAAATGGACTGTATATTAGGAGGAAGCCAAATGGAGCCCTAATGAAGGGACACCTCATCTTGGATAATTATATGAATTTATGGATTTTTGAAAAATTTAGAAAGAATTAAATGGATGAACATTGGAGAGATTACTTGGCCTACAAGCAACCCTCATGGCCGGCCACCTCAAGGAAGCAATGAGCAAATATTTTTGCTTTTGGGGACCAATATGTAATTTTAGAAATAAAAATAATTCTAGAAAATAAATTAATTTTCACCTATAAATAGGTGAGGTGAGGTGGAGTTTGGACCATTTAGTGAAACCCTAACTCTCTAGTTCATTCTCCATTCTCTTCCTCCCCTAGGACCAAAACCAAAGAGAAAAAAAAAAAAAAAAAAAGAAGAGAAGGTGGTCGGATTTGTGAGGAAGACAAGCAAGGAGGAAAATTTTGATCCAAGGTCTAGATCCACTTTCAAGGTTTAAAGGTAACCTTCCTAAACCCCTTAAGCATTTCAATCAAGTTTTGATTCAAGAATTTAAGTGTATTTCATGTTGGGTTTGTAAGAGCATAAGCTTACTATTTATTTTTCATGCAATAGCCTAGATTGTCTAGTATGTGCTTGATTAGGGTTTAGTGGCCTTGATTTATGATTTGATGCATGTTTGTGATATTATGTATTAGAAATTATGTGGTATGTGTGAATGCCTACTATGTATTTGTAATATGTTCCTACATACTTAAGAGAAAGATATGGTATGAATGATAATGCTAATAATGATGTATGATGAATGGAGGGTTAAAAATTAACCCAAAACCCTAATTTGGTCAAGATTACCATTTGGGTATGTAAGAATGGGAAACCAATGCATGATGATGAGAACTTTTCGTAACATGCTGCATGTTTGTTGTAGGCTCACGGTTTCAACCGTTTGAGGTAGGGTGTGTGTAATTTTACGTAAAAATCAACTAAAGATGAAAACTGCCAGTTCGGATTAAACTGGGCAGTAATCTGGAAATGAAATTTTGAGGCCCTTAGATGCTGAATTTAGAAAAAGTCAAAACTACAAAGTTGTAGAAAATTGAAAATGCTAGGGGGTAGCATAGACGGTTTTTAAAAATAAGGCTCCAAAGGCCTCTATTTTTAATAAAATCCGAGACCGGCCTGATCAGGTAAGCGTTCATGGCCAGGGGGTTTCAACAAAGAAAACGGATAGGTTAAAGGCAGAATTGAGTTTCAAGTAAAAAATAAAAGTTGTAGGATCCTTCAAGATCTACAAATTTTGTGCAGCAAACTTTTTTAAATTTAAAACAGATTTAAACAAAAAAAAAACGGATTTTCAAAAAACTATGCAGGGTTCAGAAAATTCCTGCACAGGATTTCAAAACAGTGCATGAACAGGCAATTCCTGTACATGCACTGATAACTAATTAATGGGACTGTTTTCAAAAATAGTTTTCAAAATTTTACAGTTTTACTATTTTTGTTTAAAAATAAATTATAGTTTTCATAAAAACAGTTTAACAAGGGTTTAAACTTTATTAAACTAGAGATTGTGAAGAAATGAAATAAATAAACAAATTAAGCTAAGTTATTTGGTAAGACATATAGTAATCTGAAAGGTTACCAAATTTATTGGGCCAAGTTATTTGAAAGATTACTTAATAGGATACAAATGTTATATGTTGGGCTTTGGATCCAAGGTTACTTATAGTAACCAAATGGGATACCACTATTGTAACGCCCCGACTTCCCACGTCGGGTCGTCACCTTACTTACATACTGAACTTAAACTTGCAGAAAAATTTGGGAGAAAATTTTTTTTTTCTTTTAAACTTTATTTTAAAACTTTTAACTTGAACTTCATCCTTAAACTCATACTTACTGATAGGTACTTACTCGAGTACCAAACTTTCAAACCCTCCTTGAAGGCCATCGAAATCAAATTGTAGACCAAACCCGACTTAATGCGGATTGGTACCACAAGAGGCAACTTGCTTGCCATACATACATAAACTTTGTCATTCATACTTAAAACATCATGAAAGTATGAAAACCCTTTTTCATTACAACATTTTTTTTTTAGAGTCTATATATATAGATATAATTTTTTTTTTAAATCCGTGGCAGTGTCCATCCCACATTTCACAGTCCGCAGCACCAGCCTTCCACAGTATTGCATCAGAGATTGCTGGCAGGTTGCTTACCTACAGCATAGACGTAAGACGTGAGCTTTCGCTCAGCAAGTACAACTGTTACATCCGCGACGCAAAACACATATCATTATGCATGAACCAATTATGACCTCTTATGAATCAAATATGGATTCATAACTTAGCTTAGTTCTATTCCTTTACTTATCATGTGTGCTCGTACCGTGGTACATAGTCAAGGAATGGTTGAAGGCGGCAGTCCGTTTTAACTCAAACCATAAAACACAAAGTTTAACATGGAGTAGTTTAGGTAGCCATCCAATCCAACTCAAACCATGAACCATACCATTTAAACCCGCCTTTGTGGCAAGTCGGTACGACACAACACCTTACTTGTCTTGTTCTTACCAGGTGGTTTAACATTAGTGAACATGCTTCATGATGTCACAATATTACAACATATAACATAACATAACCTCATTCATAACATATCATACCATAGTATCACATGCCATAATATACCATAACATTACACACCATAACATATCATCACATGCCATAACATACCATCACATTAGGCAAGTAACAATAAAGGGCCTATGCTGTAGGCGGAGTTGTACTTACTTCTTTTACTATGTCCTACTTGACGCTGTCCTTCCACTGGCACAGCTGTAGACCTTCTCCTGCTTGAATATGGAGATAGGTAAGAGTCTAATTCTTGTTGTGGAATGTTGGTGTCCTAACCAACATACCTACAAAATCTTAGTTGTATGTCCCCGATACCTGATATCTCACTTGGTCACAATTAGTTATCCTGTTGTTTGAGAATAATCGAACTTTGATTATTCCTTAAGAGGCTACGTTGGATAACCTCTTGGGCTTTATCCTTGTCTATAAACCATTGGATTACTTCAATTAACCCTATATCTTAGCCCAATTAATTAATCTTGGTATTCTTTAGGGTTATCTTGACTAACCCTTAAGGTTAATTGTAGTCAAACTCTTGGTCAACCAAAGTCAATATTTGATCAACTACTGGTCAACCCTTGGTCAACTATGGTCAACCTTTTAGGGTCAACCTTGGGCTTTGGGGCTAAGCCTAGTAACTCGGGTATTATTCCCGGTTACGGTCCGTAATCGGCTTGTTTACAATTTTATCTCAAAAATTCTATTTTCTTACTTTTTGGAAATCTTGTGAAATTAGCTTCAAAATTTCCTTAATCTTCTTGTAAAAATTCATATTTTTGAAATGGGTTTTTTTTTTGTAAAATCATTTAGGGCTGGAAACTGCCTTTGGAACAGTTTCCCTAGTCAAAACAGTGGTTTTGGGAAAAGATACAATTTTTCCGAACTGTTTTTAGAAAATCCTGTGCAGGAATTTCCTGTTCCCTGCACAGTCTTTATAAAACCGTGTCAGTTTAAATATCCATTCCGAGTTTGAAAAAGTTGTCTTCACGAAAGTTGTAGTTCTCGAAAAATCCTAAAACTTTCGTGTTTTGAGAAAAATCCAGTTCTGCATGTATTCTTGTCAGTTTTAATTTGAAACTGACTGGTCGTGTAAACTAGGTCTGGGCAGACTAGTCTCGGTTTTCTGTAAAAACGGAGGCCATTGGAGCCTCAATTTGGGGAACGATCCGCGCTGCCCCCTAGGAAAAACCCTTCTGAACAACTTTCATGTTTTACGTTTCACCCAGTTCGGCCTCTAAAAGCCTTAAATTTCCACTTTCCCGAAACTGGCCAGTTTGGAATCCGAATTGGCAGTTTCGGTTGTTAAGTCCGGTTTACGTCCTATTTCGCGCAAACTACCTCAACCGAACTAGCGGGAGCTCTAATACACACATGCAGCGGTTTTCTAACGTAAATTTTCTTTAATCACAATTTCTAACATCACCATGCAAATCTAATTGATATTGGATCAACTAAGTTGCATGATTTCGGTTGCACAAAACCTAACAAGCATACTAATTAAATTCTAGCAACCTAGCACAAAATTATCACTCACCAACACTAGGGCAGATTGGGGACATATAATAAACTAGTATTTAGTATGCAAATTAAGAAAATTAAAGCAAGCATGCACATAAAAATCAAACCACCCCTAATTCTAGATCAAGCACAACCCTAGATTCCTAACTTTGGGCACAAAATAAATTGAGCTTATGCTCTTACAATTTCAACTTGAAATACATGTAAATTTCAAATTGAATGCTTAATTGAAAGAGATTAAGGTCTAGAATGGTTTACCTTGATTTATTGAAGAAATTGAGGCTAGGGTTTGGTCACAAAAATTTTCCTCCTAGGACACCACCCAAGGCCGGTTTTGTTGCACCAATTGGCACCAAAATTGGCTGATTCTTGGTGGCTGCTTGCACCTAAGATAAACACTCTTAAATTCACATTTTCTCACTCACTCACCCCCCCCTTGGCAGCCGGCTGTTGGCCCCAAAATTGGGCACAAAAACTGCCAAAATTTCTACTTGAACTTGCTAGGGGAAACCGAAGACTACAAACATCAAAACCCCTAAGTTTCTCAATTTTTTTCTTCACTCAATCACCCACTTGAGATTGCAGATTTTTGGAGAGGGAAAATGGGCAGAGTTTGGCTGCTTTTTCTAAATTTTTGGCTCAAAAACCGCCCACCCCCCCTTGGGTATTTATAGGTGAGGATTTGGATCTCTTTGCAATTTTTTTGGTTCATCTTTTGCTCATAAATCCTTGGAGCAAAAATAATTGCACAAATTTTTGCCAAAGAACCCTCCAAGTGGCCGGCCATAAGCTTGAAGAACAAGAAAAATTTTTCTTCTAGAACAAGACACTTGTCATTCAAGACTTGGTTCATGGAATTATGATGTCATAATTCAAAAATGGGATGATGTCATAAATCAAAAGGTAGGTGATGTCATCCTAAGGCCTCGTGTGGCTACTTTTTGAAAAAGCAGTCCAATTTAAATCCAACACAGATATTTCTAATACTGTGTTCACTAATACACAGTACAATTCAGTACTGTTTTGCTTGACTGCAGTCCAAAATTTATCTGAGTAAAAATGGACTGTAAAAATTTTTTTCTTATTTCTGAAAGTCATTAGGACTTTGATATCCAACTTAGTGTGCTTGATTTTTCTAGGGTGGTTTCATAGCTTATTCTAGCTATCTTGTCCAAAAAGACAATTTTCGCAGTAGATTTCTCATACCGCTTATCCTATTACTGTATAGTCATACCTTGACTGTTCTTGGTCAACTTTGACTTTCTTGGTCAAATTTTGACCAACATGGAATCATGAAATCTCATCACGCCATTTTCCTTAAAATGCCTTATACTAGGCTCAGTAATCCATCGTTGAGTCTCGTAACTAATTATCCGAGAACTCAAACTTATACCGATATTCTATTCCAAACATGATCTAGACTTAAGTTTTCCTCATTCAAAGGAAATCTAGAGTCATAAAAAATTCGGGTTATTACATTCTACCCTCCTTAAAAGATTTTCGTCCTCGAAAATTCGAATAATCCTGAGTGGCTTTTCTTCAAATCCACCATCAATCCATAACAAGTTACTATGGACATGAATAACTCCCATTTTAATACCCTAATGGGATCATGTCTTTTATATAGAACCATAATCTTCTTTCTATATCATTATAATTCATTCCTCATACTCTCATGCTTTCATACTTACATCATGTTTTCATACTTACATCATGCTTTCATAATTTTCATACCATCGTACTTTTCTTTCATACTGCATCACAAGAACTATTTACATGAAAAACTGAGCAAGTATATCATATAACTTGCCATGTTTGAAAAGCATATATATAACTTTTCCATACTTTAAAAACATATCGTATCACATAGCTTTTTCATATTTGAAAAGCATTTTGTGTCTTATTATCTTGTCTTAACATGTGGGCCCATAGTGTACGTACCAAAAGCGCGCAGCCTCCAGACAAAGCTAGGGTTTGCAAGGCCCTAACAGTTCTGGGAATTATAACTTGACCCTCACGCATCAACGAGAGGTTAATAATCATAACTGAAACATGTGGCCTCCACGATCACGGGAGGTTGGTACGACACCTTACTGTTACTTATCTTTTCATGTATCTTAATATGTTCTTACATTTAAGATACCTTTTGGAATCTTTTCCAATTCAATCATGAAAATCAATAATAAATAGTATTATTAAAAACATATTACTGTTCAAGTGATGCAATGAAAGGTATCCTTGTATCAACTAGCTTCTTGTTAGCTAGTAGAAACGTTCTTCTTGCCTTTAGCATTTCTTTTAAAGCTCAAAGGCATAATCATAGTTCTAAGGGATATCTAAAACTCCCAATTATCATCTCATAATTTCCATTACTTAAAAGATTGTATCTAGTCGACATTAATCAAACCATTATATGTCGACTCTAAGGTTGCTATCAATCTCAACCTTATTAACGTCATCATCAGACTCATAGTCATCAAATCTCATAATCATTATCCTTATCATAAAAAATCATAGCCTAATAAATTGTTGTTGGTAGCATATTGCTTATTTGCTACCCCCAAACTAAGGCATCCTCAAAATTTTCCCCATGTCCAATATTTCTCTTATGGAGCAAAAGTTTCACAATCAGGAAACTTAACTTCCATAATCTCAATCCAATTCCTTAAATGGAAAGATCACTATACCCAAAATGAGGCGATAGGCTATCTAATCTTAAAGCCTACTCATTTCTTATTGCTATTCTAGCGATCATCATATCGTAAGCTTAGTTTATCCATCACGCTTCCACTGTGCGACTCTGATTTACTGGCAATAAAAGCCCATAAACTCGTTCGGATAAGCATGTCAGGCTGCAACATAGCTGACGTATCGTCTCATGTACATATTCTAGTACATCTTGATATCGCGGTAATACATGGGCGATCCTTGCTGTCGTCAAGAAATCCATTTAGGAATCTCCTCTCAAGGTCCTCTTGGCCAAGGCTCCTTGCACGAGCTTCCTTGACTAGACGTCGGCTCGACTGGCAAGCATATCCTGAAGATGCGTCCCTGCATGACATAATCTGAGGAGGGTCTCCATATCGTGCATCCACTCCTTGAGTCTTATTGAAGATGCGAAGCTTCTCCTCCATTCCTCCGAATGTCAACGGAGCCTCGTGGTCCTCTTTAATCCGAGCCAAATTTAACACCAGGTACATGCCATTATAAAAATCTTATAAAACAAAGTAAGAAAACAAACTTACAAAACTGTGGTGCTGGCAGCAGAACTGTGAAATTGGATGGCAGGAACTCTGCTCTGATACCAAACTGTAACGCCCCGACTTCCCACGTCGGGTCGTCACCTTACTTACATACTGAACTTAAACTTGCAGAAAAATTTGGGAGAAAATTTTTTTTTTCTTTTAAACTTTATTTTAAAACTTTTAACTTGAACTTCATCCTTAAACTCATACTTACTGATAGGTACTTACTCGAGTACCAAACTTTCAAACCCTCCTTGAAGGCCATCGAAATCAAATTGTAGACCAAACCCGACTTAATGCGGATTGGTACCACAAGAGGCAACTTGCTTGCCATACATACATAAACTTTGTCATTCATACTTAAAACATCATGAAAGTATGAAAACCCTTTTTCATTACAACATTTTTTTTTTAGAGTCTATATATATAGATATATTTTTTTTTTTAAATCCGTGGCAGTGTCCATCCCACATTTCACAGTCCGCAGCACCAGCCTTCCACAGTATTGCATCAGAGATTGCTGGCAGGTTGCTTACCTACAGCATAGACGTAAGACGTGAGCTTTCGCTCAGCAAGTACAACTGTTACATCCGCGACGCAAAACACATATCATTATGCATGAACCAATTATGACCTCTTATGAATCAAATATGGATTCATAACTTAGCTTAGTTCTATTCCTTTACTTATCATGTGTGCTCGTACCGTGGTACATAGTCAAGGAATGGTTGAAGGCGGCAGTCCGTTTTAACTCAAACCATAAAACACAAAGTTTAACATGGAGTAGTTTAGGTAGCCATCCAATCCAACTCAAACCATGAACCATACCATTTAAACCCGCCTTTGTGGCAAGTCGGTACGACACAACACCTTACTTGTCTTGTTCTTACCAGGTGGTTTAACATTAGTGAACATGCTTCATGATGTCACAATATTACAACATATAACATAACATAACCTCATTCATAACATATCATACCATAGTATCACATGCCATAATATACCATAACATTACACACCATAACATATCATCACATGCCATAACATACCATCACATTAGGCAAGTAACAATAAAGGGCCTATGCTGTAGGCGGAGTTGTACTTACTTCTTTTACTATGTCCTACTTGACGCTGTCCTTCCACTGGCACAGCTGTAGACCTTCTCCTGCTTGAATATGGAGATAGGTAAGAGTCTAATTCTTGTTGTGGAATGTTGGTGTCCTAACCAACATACCTACAAAATCTTAGTTGTATGTCCCCGATACCTGATATCTCACTTGGTCACAATTAGTTATCCTGTTGTTTGAGAATAATCGAACTTTGATTATTCCTTAAGAGGCTACGTTGGATAACCTCTTGGGCTTTATCCTTGTCTATAAACCATTGGATTACTTCAATTAACCCTATATCTTAGCCCAATTAATTAATCTTGGTATTCTTTAGGGTTATCTTGACTAACCCTTAAGGTTAATTGTAGTCAAACTCTTGGTCAACCAAAGTCAATATTTGATCAACTACTGGTCAACCCTTGGTCAACTATGGTCAACCTTTTAGGGTCAACCTTGGGCTTTGGGGCTAAGCCTAGTAACTCGGGTATTATTCCCGGTTACGGTCCGTAATCGGCTTGTTTACAATTTTATCTCAAAAATTCTATTTTCTTACTTTTTGGAAATCTTGTGAAATTAGCTTCAAAATTTCCTTAATCTTCTTGTAAAAATTCATATTTTTGAAATGGGTTTTTTTTTTGTAAAATCATTTAGGGCTGGAAACTGCCTTTGGAACAGTTTCCCTAGTCAAAACAGTGGTTTTGGGGAAAGATACAATTTTTCCGAACTGTTTTTAGAAAATCCTGTGCAGGAATTTCCTGTTCCCTGCACAGTCTTTATAAAACCGTGTCAGTTTAAATATCCATTCCGAGTTTGAAAAAGTTTTCTTCACGAAAGTTGTAGTTCTCGAAAAATCCTAAAACTTTCGTGTTTTGAGAAAAATCCAGTTCTGCATGTATTCTTGTCAGTTTTAATTTGAAACTGACTGGTCGTGTAAACTAGGTCTGGGCAGACTAGTCTCGGTTTTCTGTAAAAACGGAGGCCATTGGAGCCTCAATTTGGGGAACGATCCGCGCTGCCCCCTAGGAAAAACCCTTTTGAACAACTTTCATGTTTTACGTTTCACCCAGTTCGGCCTCTAAAAGCCTTAAATTTCCACTTTCCCGAAACTGGCCAGTTTGGAATCCGAATTGGCAGTTTCGGTTGTTAAGTCCGGTTTACGTCCTATTTCGCGCAAACTACCTCAACCGAACTAGCGGGAGCTCTAATACACACATGCAGCGGTTTTCTAACGTAAATTTTCTTTAATCACAATTTCTAACATCACCATGCAAATCTAATTGATATTGGATCAACTAAGTTGCATGATTTCGGTTGCACAAAACCTAACAAGCATACTAATTAAATTCTAGCAACCTAGCACAAAATTATCACTCACCAACACTAGGGCAGATTGGGGACATATAATAAACTAGTATTTAGTATGCAAATTAAGAAAATTAAAGCAAGCATGCACATAAAAATCAAACCACCCCTAATTCTAGATCAAGCACAACCCTAGATTCCTAACTTTGGGCACAAAATAAATTGAGCTTATGCTCTTACAATTTCAACTTGAAATACATGTAAATTTCAAATTGAATGCTTAATTGAAAGAGATTAAGGTCTAGAATGGTTTACCTTGATTTATTGAAGAAATTGAGGCTAGGGTTTGGTCACAAAAATTTTCCTCCTAGGACACCACCCAAGGCCGGTTTTGTTGCACCAATTGGCACCAAAATTGGCTGATTCTTGGTGGCTGCTTGCACCTAAGATAAACACTCTTAAATTCACATTTTCTCACTCACTCACCCCCCCCTTGGCAGCCGGCTGTTGGCCCCAAAATTGGGCACAAAAACTGCCAAAATTTCTACTTGAACTTGCTAGGGGAAACCGAAGACTACAAACATCAAAACCCCTAAGTTTCTCAATTTTTTTCTTCACTCAATCACCCACTTGAGATTGCAGATTTTTGGAGAGGGAAAATGGGCAGAGTTTGGCTGCTTTTTCTAAATTTTTGGCTCAAAAACCGCCCACCCCCCCTTGGGTATTTATAGGTGAGGATTTGGATCTCTTTGCAATTTTTTTGGTTCATCTTTTGCTCATAAATCCTTGGAGCAAAAATAATTGCACAAATTTTTGCCAAAGAACCCTCCAAGTGGCCGGCCATAAGCTTGAAGAACAAGAAAAATTTTTCTTCTAGAACAAGACACTTGTCATTCAAGGCTTGGTTCATGGAATTATGATGTCATAATTCAAAAATGGGATGATGTCATAAATCAAAAGGTAGGTGATGTCATCCTAAGGCCTCGTGTGGCTACTTTTTGAAAAAGCAGTCCAATTTAAATCCAACACAGATATTTCTAATACTGTGTTCACTAATACACAGTACAATTCAGTACTGTTTTGCTTGACTGCAGTCCAAAATTTATCTGAGTAAAAATGGACTGTAAAAATTTTTTTCTTATTTCTGAAAGTCATTAGGACTTTGATATCCAACTTAGTGTGCTTGATTTTTCTAGGGTGGTTTCATAGCTTATTCTAGCTATCTTGTCCAAAAAGACAATTTTCGCAGTAGATTTCTCATACCGCTTATCCTATTACTGTATAGTCATACCTTGACTGTTCTTGGTCAACTTTGACTTTCTTGGTCAAATTTTGACCAACATGGAATCATGAAATCTCATCACGCCATTTTCCTTAAAATGCCTTATACTAGGCTCAGTAATCCATCGTTGAGTCTCGTAACTAATTATCCGAGAACTCAAACTTATACCGATATTCTATTCCAAACATGATCTAGACTTAAGTTTTCCTCATTCAAAGGAAATCTAGAGTCATAAAAAATTCGGGTTATTACAACTATAACATAATGGGCTTGTGTCTAGGGTTACTTTTGGATGTTGGTTTGGATACCAACATAGAATGACATGGTTTATAGTAAGATTGGATGATTCTTATCTTACTTCCTTTTTGGAAACAGGAAGGTAACCTGTTGTTGTGACCTGGCGGAACAACAAACTCAGAATCTAGCATAACATGTAAGTACAACTTTGCCTATAGCATAGGCAAATTGTTTTACTACTTGCATGTTTACAAATTCCATGCATTTATGTATGTGATGTATATGATTTATGATTTATTTTGTGACATCATGAAGCATGCTCACTAATGATAATTCATATGGTGCATTAGTCAATCCAAATGCATGACTAGACACTCATAATGCCCATAACGTATTCGAAATGCCGTCTTAGAAATATCTCCCTCCTTGATTCTGAGTTGATGGTAGCCTGAACACAAGTCAATTTTCGAAAATACCAGTGCTCCCTGAGTTGATCAAAAAGATCGTCAATTCTCGGAAGAGGGTATTTATTTTTAATTGTGATCTTGTTCAGCTCACGATAGTCGATGCACATTCGTAACGATCCATCCTTCTTTTTGACGAATACTACTGGTGCTCCCTATGGGGAATGGCTTTGTCGGATGAATCCCTTATCCAACAATTCCTTTAACTATACTTGGAGTTCCCTGAGCTCGACTGGGGTCATACGATAGGGTGCTTTTGAAATTGGTGCAGCTCCTGACAATAATTCTATCTCGAAAGCAATTTCTCGCTCAGGAGGAAGTCCTGGTAAGTCTTTTGGAAAGACATCAACATATTCATTGATAATAGGAATTTCTTCCGTCTTTAACTCCATTTCTTGCTCTTTGTCCACCATGTTGGCTAAATATCCTTGACATCCATTAGCCAACATTTTCCAAGTCTTCATTGCCGAAACTAGCCGGGTTGATGAGCTCTTAGATTGGCCGTGAAAATTAAATTCTTCTTCACCGAAAAGACTAAAGTAACACAACGTTTTCGACAATCAATCTTAGCATTGTACTTATCTAAAAAATCCATTTCCAGGTTAACATCGAAATCCTGAAGCTTAATTGCAATCAGGTCTACATATAATTCTTTACCACACATGACTATCGGAACATTTCACATCCAGGAGTCAGACAATAAAATCTCTCTCGATGGAAGAGAGGTTCTAAAAGGTTGCCTTAAGTTTTCTACACCTCTTTCTAATTTCTGGGCATACTCCATTGATACAAACGAATGAGTGGCACCAGAATCAAACAAAACAAATGCATCATAAGCGGCTATAGAGATCTGAACTGTTACCACATTAGAGGTTCCAGCTTCAGCATCCCCTTTGGTGTATGCATAAATCCTGGCTTGGGGTTCGGGAGCCTCAAGTCTTCCTAGTACAATCGAAGGACCTTCGATCTTTGCTTAAACTGCATGCAGCTGTCGGTTTGGATTTCTATTCTGGTATTGAGGGTTTTGGTTCTGGCTATTGGAGGTGCAACTCCTCGCATAATGGCCTTCCTTGCCACAAAGGTAGCAAGCATTCGTTCCCAACCTACACACACCTAGGTGTTTCTTTCCGCATTGAGGACACAGAGGAAAGTTGTTGTTATTACCCTCATTCCCACGGTTGTTCTTCTTTTAAGGGTAATTCCTCTGTTGGCCCTGGTCCATATTATTCCCTTTCCTCTTATTCTTCCAGAACTGTTTGGAATTTTGGCCAGAATTGTAACGCCCCGACTTCTCACGCCGGGTCGTCACCTTTCTTACATACTGAACTTAAACTTGCGGAAAATTGGGGAGAAATTTTTTTTTTCTTTTAAACTTTATTTTAACATTTTCAACTTGAACTTCATCCTCAAACTCATACTTACTGATAGGTTATTACTCGAGTACCAAACTTTCAAACCCTCCTTGAAGGCCGTCGAAATCAAATTGTAGACCAAACCCGACTTAATGCGGATTGGTACCACAAGAGGCAACTTGCTTGCCATATACACATAAACTTTGTCATTCATACTTAAAACATCATGAAAATATGAAAACCCTTTTCCATTACAACATATTTTATAGAGTATATTTTTTTTAAAATCCGTGGCAGTGTCCATCCCACGTTTCACAGTCCGCAGCACCAGCCTTCCACAGTATTGCATCAGAGATTGCTGGCAGGTTGCTTACCTACAGCATAGACGTAAGACGTGAGCTTTCGCTCAGCAAGTACAACTGTTACATCCGCGACGCAAAACACATATCATTATGCATGAACCAATTATGACCTCTTATGAATCAAATATGGATTCATAACTTAGCTTAGTTCTATTCCGTTACTTATCATGTGTGCTCGTACCGTGGTACATAGCCAAGGAATGGTTGAAGGCGGCAGTCCATTTTAACTCAAACCATGAAACACAAAGTTTAACATAGAGTAGTTTAGGTAGCCATCCAATCCAACTCAAACCATGAACCATACCATTTAAACCCGCCTTTGTGGCAAGTCGGTACGACACAGCACCTTATTTGTCTTGTTATTGCACTCCAGGTACTTTTTCAGCGCCTCGTTCTCACCCTGCTTGATGCTGAACAGGTGAGAAGCTCCCAGCTTCCTTGTCCTGGAGCCCAGAAATGCGGCCGAGAACAAGTTCCCCAACTGCCGGATGCTACTAATCGAACCCGGCTGGAGCCTTCTGTACCATTGCCGAGCAGCTCCGGTCAAGGTCAGGCAGAACGATTTGTAAAGAGCGGCCTCGTTGGCACTCTGAATCAGCACGTGCGCCTGGTAGTTCTCGAGGTGCTCGTCCGCATCTATGGACCCGTCGTAAGAAGGCATGGCTGGCATCTTGAACCTGGAGGGGTAGGGGGACGCCATGATGGCTGGGGTGAACGGAGGGTCAGCCGACCCGGCGGGCTCTAACTCGTATTGCTGTCCCACCAGCCGATCGAGCTGGCGCTGTAAGTGGTCCAACCGACTTTGGTCACTTCTTTGTCTCTCGGCGGGCTTATCCACCGAGGTTTCCCGGCCTAATCGGTGGTAGATCGCCGGTTGCCACAAGCGGTAGAAGACCGAAGTGGTGTTTCCTTTGGCGATGATGGTCTCCCTGTAGTCGCCATCAGGGTGTTCCTCGGCCGGGGCCTGCTGTGTGGTTGCCTCCGAGAGGGTGATCCGCGTGCGGCGGCTCCCATTGTCGATGAGGACGCGTCGGATGACGTTGTTTGCTACCAGGATCTCGCCGACCAGGGCATCGTTGTGCGGGTGGAGTAACCGATCTGCCTCGTCGTCCGTGAAGGTGATCGGGGTACTGTCTTGGCGACATATGTTCGAGATATGTTCCGCCATGTTAATGTATTCTCAAAGGCGAACTGCCTGGCCTCACGGGCATAGCTTCTCCGGCTACTGGCGGTGTCTCCAGTAGCCGTCCCACCAAAGATCATGTGGACAATGTGCTCGGGTCCTTGATCGTCGGGCCGGTCGCCTGGACCTTGGTTCGGGCAACGACTTGGTTCGGCCGGGGTGATGAACCTCTCCACAAGCTCCCGCAGGTGGCCCTCCCTGATCAACAGCTCGATCTGATCTCGAAGCTGGATACAGTCCTTCGTGTCGTGGCCAACGTTCTTGTGGAAGTTGCAGTATTTGCTCTGGTTCCTCCGAGTACGGTCTGTCCGGATATTGGTGGCTCCCGGAGCAGTCCCTTACCAGATACCTAGTTCAAGACATGCTCAATTGTTGTGACCAGAGGGGTGTACTGGCGGAACCTCCCTGCTGGTGTTTTCGGTCCGAGGTTGGCCTCGGCGCGGGTGTCCACGGCTGGGGCCTTTCCCTTGTCCGACCGGCTCTGGTCGGTGGTTCTCGGCTGTCCCCATTCGGACCTCCTGCCGGAGGGCTGGGATGGAACTTGGGCCTCTAGCCCCTGCCCTCTGACGTACTCATACGCCTCTGCGTGCCTCCATGCAATTCCCCTCAGGTGCGCGAAGGTGGGCGGCCGGTCGTAGGCGAGTGTCCAGACGAGGCGGGCATCCTTGATGCCCTCCCTGAAGGCCTGAATCAAGGTTTCGTCCGTACAGTCCTCCACCTGCACGACAGCCTTGTCGAAGCGCTCCAGGTACTTTTTCAGCGCCTCGTTCTCACCCTGCTTGATGCTGAACAGGTGAGAAGCTTCCAGCTTCCTTATCCTGGAGCCCAGGAATGCGGCCGAGAACAAGTTCCCCAACTGCCGGAAGCTACTAATCGAACCCGGCTGAAGCTTTCTGTACCATTGCCGAGCAGCTCCGGTCAAGGTTAGACAGAATGACTTGCAAAGAGCGGCCTCGTTGGCACTCTGAATCAGCATGTGCACCTGGTAGTTCTCGAGGTGCTCGTCCGCATCTATGGACCCGTCGTAAGAAGGCATGGCTGGCATCTTGAACCTGGAGGGGTAGGGGGACGCCATGATGGCTGGGGTGAACGGAGGGTCAGCCGTCCCGGCGGGCTCTAACTCGTATTGCTGTCCCACCAGCCGATCGAGCTGGCGCTGTAAGTGGTCTAACCGGCTTTGGTCACTTCTTTCTCTCTCGGCGGGCTTATCCACCGAGGTTTACCGGCCTAATCGGCGGTAGATCGCCGGTCTCCCCAAGCGGTCGAAGACTGAAGTGGTGTTTCCTTTGGCGATGATGGTCTCCCTGTAGTCGCCATCAGGGTGTTCCTCGGCCGGGGCCTGCTGTGTGGTTGCCTCCGAGAAGGTGATCCGCGTGCGGCGGCTCCTCGAGCGCATCCTGACGGGCTCGGCCTCCTGCTACTGTCTCTCGGCGCTCTCCCAGTGCGTGCGACCACTACGATCGGCTGCAGGTGAGGGGTCACGGTGCCTGCTCGCCGACCTAGGCGGCCTGGTCAGCATTGACTCAGCCGCTTCTGGTTGCTGCTGGGGCAGCTGGACGTTATGGGTGTCGCGGAAGGCCTCCATGAATCCTTGTACGGTTTGGGTCAGAGCTTGGACGCTGCCGGCAAGGATCTCCATCTGAGTGGGCCTCCACTACCCCCGGCCACCTCCACGGCGCCGCGGTGGTCTAGTGCTCTGCGAACCCGTGGGGGCAGGGTTGTCGTACTCCTGGATTTCTTGATTGGTGTACTCGTCCATGGTGTGCTGAGGGGGACGAGAGTGAGGATATGTATTGCTGGAAAGGCGGGGGCCCTCCTTCTAGCGCCAAAATGTTGATGCTCGAAATGATTCCGGCAACAACACCCAATGTGGTCGGGTAGTCCGGTGAAAACTCGCCAGTCACTCCGCCGTCAGTCACTCGCAAAATGGAAGCACCTCGGAATGATGGGGACACCGGTGTGGTGTCTGCCGTGAGCACTCTGATGCTTAAGTCAGCAAGGAAACTGATGAGCAAGAGTAGAGGCAGAGCTTTGGCAAGGCAAGAATGACCATACCTGAATTGGAGATTTCTTCCTCTATTTATAGGTGCTTCCCGCGGGTCCGGGTGCTCGGGGCAACCCGGCCGGGTCGGCTACCTAGGGTACCCGGTGGGCAAGTAGGCTTGCAGGCGCTATTGGTCCACTGGGTCGACGCCACGTATCCCTAGATCCCAGCACAGTGGGTAGTTGGGTTTCGCAGGCATCATCAGTAAGGAGGCTACAGTGCATGTCAGAGTAGGTGGTCACAGGCAACGACTTGACGTTTGGCAGGAGTAGATAGGCAGCGCCAGCAGCCAATAGGGTAACGAAGTGACCGGTGTCACATCCCCGGTCACTGACGGGGCATGGTTCGGGGATGAGGGTCCGGGTACCCACCAGTGCAGGTCAGGCTACTCGGCGGGTCGGCGGTCCGAGTACTCGGCTAAGGGCAGGCGCTCTTACCTGCTCGGAGAGTAACGTCCCAAGAATGCCGCAGACCGAGCAAGACCACGCGACCCTGGTCTAGGGTGCCATCCGACCATCTAGGGTCCCAATACGGGTGGGTACCGACTTCAAGTGGCCTGCGCGCCCGCCCGAAGTGGTCGGAGCTGATCGGGTCATCAACATTATTTATGCACAATAATTATAATGTACCTTACCTCATTATATTACATATTAAGAAATTAGAAAAAATAATGAAAAAAGGAATTAAAAAAAAAAAACAAACCAACCTTCACTAGTGGAAGGTTGGGGGCTCCTCGCAGACGTCGGCTGGACAGGGCTTCTCACTTGTCATCCCTGGGGGGGCAGAGGGGGGAGGGGGGGTTTTCCATCGCCGTCGGGCAGGGGTTTGTCAAGGTCGGGAGGGGCAGTTGGGGGGAGGGGGGACAAGGGAATCTCGGCCAGGGGGGGGGGTTTAATTGAGATTGTCGGCGTGGGGGAGGAAGAAAGACGAAAAACCTTCAACGTGTTTGGCTCCTCGCTTGTAGTCCGCCAAACTGCTAGAGGTTGCTAGGAGGGGGGGTGAGTTGAGATCGGGGGAGGGGGGATCGTCGAAGGTTGCGGGGTTGAGCCAAGCTAAGATCGAGGTCGAGAGTCGATTCGGGGGTGGGGGGCGTGTAGATCTGGCGCCTGGGTTGCGTGGGGGGAAGAGGGGTCGTGGAGAGATCATCGCCAAGCGGAAGGGGTCGGATTTGGCAGGGGGTTTGTCATCGGGGGGTCAGGGGGGCCAGATCTGGCACGGGGGCTCATGGTCCGGGGAGGAGGGGCTTGGGTCTCTAGTAGGGGGGAGCTTGGGTTGTGGGCTGGGAGGGGGGAAGGGGGCATCTCTCTAGAAGAAGAAAACGTTTTTTTTTTTTAAGTGTTTTAAATTTCTTTTTTAAAAATTATTTTTTAGTATATAATACTATAAGATAAGATGCATCATAAGTATCATACACAAGTAACATCTCCGTTGAAATTCATCGAATGGTCATAAAGTGAGCTATACCAATAGGGTATATAAATGAGACTCTACTATATACTTTATAGGACAACTTTTTTCG
Source organism: Ficus hirta (assembly GCA_038430175.1). Taxonomy (NCBI): domain Eukaryota; kingdom Viridiplantae; phylum Streptophyta; class Magnoliopsida; order Rosales; family Moraceae; genus Ficus; species Ficus hirta. The sequence goes on along the minus strand of CM076586.1, from coordinate 3,061,009 downwards.
TTTTATTATGAAAATACCTCAAAACCCCCGAGTTCTAGACAATCGCTCGTTGGCACTTCGGTACTGCTTTTACTGTTGAACCCAAATCTTCCATAATGGGATAGAAAAAAGCTATCAAAACAAGGTATGGATTTGATAGGAAAAAAATTTAAAAAAAATCGCTACCTTGAAATTTTGAAGGAAGTGATCAGGAAAAACAATAAACAAACTATTTTTGTTTTTTCTCTAATCAAATCCACGTTGCATTTCCTCTTCGTCGTGGATAAAAGTCCATTTTTCCTGGCGTTCTTCGTCTGCCTTCTTTTTCGTCATGCATACCAAAATTTCGTAGATCCTTCTAGATCGCCACTTCTCATCTTTCCATACTCATAATATGTATTTTTTTTTTAATTTTGTTTTGTCATTAGCTTTGTTGTTAGTTAGTCATTTTTTTTTTTTATTTTTTTCATTGGGGCAGATCGTTTGTATTCTGACTCTGGAGCTTTTTATTTATTTTATTTTATTTTTGGTTAGGTTCTGGGGTTTTTTTTTTTTCTTTTTTTTGGTTGATATGTTAGGTTCTCTTCTGGGTTGGGTTTTCGTCAAAGTGTATAGTTCCTTTTTGAGGGAAGCCGAAGTGTATTGTTCAATGTTCAGTTGATGGCATTTTTGTAATAATAATGAGAAAAGTTGCTTTCTTTTAACCTCTTTAGATTTGATTTTTTGGAAAGAAATCATAATGGACACGTGTTGAGTTTGGATAAAGAGAGTGGGTAAGAGAGTGGGCAAGAGAGTGCATTTAGCATTCTACACATTAGTTTCTATGAAAAAAGTTGGAATCGGAGGTATTGACAGTAAATTCTATTACAATCATTTGGGATTTCTCTTTCTAATGAAGATGTTAATTTATGGAAAATCATAATAGTGTTAAACAAAACGTAAATTTAGCAAACTAATAAATTTTGCAGTTCAAAACTACACATTATTTGGCCTTTTTGTTTCGTTGAACAAAAAGTTTCTGGTGATTCAAATCTCTCTCTCTCTCTCTCTCTTTTTTTGGGTAAATTGATGCAAATCTTTTCACTCTTAAAATTAAATCTTGTAACCATCAAATGAGTTAATTTATATTCACTCGGGACATCAAATGATTTAAAAATAATTATATGCGTCTTGGTCTTTCCTTCTTGAAAAGACTTTTTGTGTACTGACTTTAGGTGTTCCTGGTCTTGGCATTCCGGGTCTTTGGTGTACCGACTCTTGTATTCTGGGTCTTGGTACTCCGGGTCTTGGTATTCTGAACACATTTAAGTCCAATTATGTGGAGCCTAAAATAACACCCAACAGGTTTTTTTCCTCAACTAAAAACTACTTCGTTTTTTTTAATTATTTTTTTGAGGAAACTCAAAACTACTTTTCACTATTGACATCTCCATGTTTATAGTAAACTCAAAATTTTAAAGTATATAACTTTGTTATTCAAAGTCCAAATGATATGATTTTTTTTTAATTACAGAGAATTTCAAGAGGAACGAGACAAGATCTATATTTTTATTTTTTTCCAAATATGATTTAAGTTTTTACACTTTTTCACTCGAAATACTTTTTTTTTTTTTTTTTTTAACCAAACACACATTTTTAAAACTTTAATTCAAATATATCCAAACTACTGTTCTATTTGGGTGAACCATTCAGATTATAACATTTAGATGGAAGCATTTGAATAGAAATATTTGAACCGAAATATTTAAATTATCATCCAAATTGACGTTTGGATATTTACATTTAGAACAACATATTTATGTTTCAATTTATATGCATAATATCAAAATGTGCATTCGAATACTCCATTTTAAATATATAAAGTCCAAACACATGTTTGAATAAATCATTCAAATGAAATGATCCAAATTATGGTAAATGCTTATCCGAAACAGAGGCTATATTTCCAAACTCTCACGCAAACGGACCCTAAACTAAACTTGAAACTGACAAGAAACTTTTTTATATCGTGACTCCATTTTGCTGGTGCGTAAGTCACACTCCCGTGGGAAGGCGTATATACTATTTGATGATAACAACAAGTTCCCTAACGGACGGCGGTCCCTCGAGTCATTTTATTTGCTTGCTTGGCACAACAGAACATTTAGCAGGAAAGAAAGCTTGCAACAACCCAACAAAGCATTTTTCTCCGTTTTTCTCGTCTAACATTTTATCATCCCGTGATAAATTCACTCATCAAATTAATTAATTAACAAATCAAAACTGTCAGTGGGTTTTACTTGTACGTTTCTTGTGTATAAAAAATAAAAATAAAAATAAAAATTGGAAGCCACTTGGTGAGTCCTATATCGGTTGGGAGTGAGGAGATAGAGTGGTTTATAAGCGTCTATGAGTTCTCTTCCAGTTAACAATTATCTAGAAGTTATAACTTAGTGTGGTCCACTTATGAGTCCACCTAGTTCCTACTCCTGAAGGTCTTTTGTGGTCGAATTACCAGTAAATTTTGCATATTGTACAAAAAAAAAGTCAAACTTGACTTGCCAGATACGTTAGTCTTACTTCTAATCTAATGGTCATCATGATATTTTAATTTTTAGTAAGATGATGATAATAAACAAAAGCATTAATTCATAGGTGGGATAATGAGGTTGTGAAAGCTTACCAAATCCCCAACCCCCCACCTCTATTTTCAGTAGAAGGAATCCTAAGATGTGTCCAATTTACAAATTGATCTCCAATTCAAACAATCTAAAGCATGAACTCAGCAATTAGGATTAGGAAGTTTGAAAGTGACCATATACTCATATAATCACGGAAGATATATATCGTATTATAAAATGTTAAACATGATCTACATATATCATTGCCTAATTCTTCATGTGGTAGAAATTACCATACGTGAATTTGTCAAGGATTTAGTTGAGATCTTCTTCATACTCCCAGACATGTGCCCACGTCATTTTTTTTTCCGCGATGAGTTAGATTATCCAGTGATGGAGCAAAACATATTTGAGTGGAGACGTACATTATTTTTTTAATGAAATAAATAACATCAAAATATTGAAATTATGAATAAATTTTTAGTGGAGACTATGCCTGACAATTTTTAAAAGGGAAAAAAAAAAAAAAAAAAAAGCTTTATTAGAGTCAAATTAAAGGGAAAAAAAATTTAATGGGGGCTGTAGCCCCCAATTAGGCCCTCCCAACATGTATTCGCCCCTGGGTTTGTACTTACTTATTTGCAACTAAAGCTACTTTAATAAATAGTCGTTTTAACCCACACTTTAATTTGTCTTTAATGTGGAGGTCGAAGTTTGAATCTCCCCAACCTAATATATACAAGCTCTAATAATTAGCTTGTTAATTCAAGTCGGTTCTAAGTTCGATTAATCTCCCTATCCTAATTAAAAAAAAAAAAGCTCTAATAATTAGATTGTAAATTGAAGTTCATATTTCTACTTAATTACAAAATATTTGTAGTGCTATGTCTAGCTTGTTGCAAAGCTAGTAGTATATGTAGCTCAAACCAAGTACGTGAAAGATAATTAGATTGTGATAACTAAATGGTCAAACATAAATGGATTACATCTTGAGGCGATTCCAAATTTATAGAACTGCATGTGGTTATTTAGTCCATATATATATATGAAAGAGTTTTTAGTAGTTACTCTTTTTTTATAACTATCTATGGTTACATATAAAATTATAAAAAATAGTGCAAATCTTAATTATGTTGGATGACATGACATTTTTGATGACTTATAATAGCTGGTTAAATAAACGGTTTACCCTAAACATTAATTAAAAAAAACTTTAAACTAAACATTAGGTAAAAACGAAAAAGTGGACAACCGGTTTACCCTAAACATTAATTAAAAAAAATTTAAACTAAACATTAGGTAAAAACAAAAAAGTGGACAAATGAATTCTGCATGATATTAATTTTGTAAGTTTTATTATATAATGGGTCTCCTGAAAAGCCTATTAATGGTTGCTTTCTCTCATTTACACTCTGCATTCGTTTAAAATAGTTTTTTTTTTCCCTTCCCTTAACAAAACTAGGGCCTCATTTGTTGAAGCAATTATTTATACATTTATAAATATACACACACAAGTACATATAAAAAAGCATGCGTCTATACTCAACGCAAACAATTACCTGAAGCAAAATTGAAAATTTAAGAAGTTATTATTTCGTTTTTATTAGACGAAGTTGAAAATAAAAAACTGTATCGTTTTGTTGTTGGACGCTAATATTTTTTTGCTCATTATTGATCAGGGTTGAATAATATTTTTTTGCTCATTATTGATCAGGGTTGAACTTTTTGCATTATATTTAGAAAAGACATATTAATTACTTTTAAATTTAGTTTTAATTTAAATAAAAAAGTATATAAAAAATCTATATAACAAATCAAGAATAAGTTGCCTATTTACAGCATATTTGATGAGCTTTATATATTCAATGCTCATTAATTGCTACAAATATTTTTTTGATCAATTTTCCAATTCATTGCAACCATCTGATTAATATCGAATAGAGATGGGAATTTGGGCTGGGCCAAACAGGCCGGCCCGCGACCCGTAATTTTGGCCCGATCGTTGGCCCGGCCCGGCCCAAATTCTCTAGGCCCGGTAAAAGCCCGGCCCGCCAGTAAGAGGCGGGCCGGGCTCTCCTTTTAGGCCCAGTGGGCGGGGCCAGCCCGGCCCGAAAATTTAAGCCCGTTGGGCCGGCCCGACCCGCCCGTTATTTAAAAATTAAAATTATATATATATTATTTTTATTAAAATTTTACTTATTTTTAAAATTTTTATTAAAAAATTATATATATTATAATTTTATATTATATATATTATATATATAAAGAAAAGAAAAAACAAAAAAAAATTAAATTAAATAAAAATTTAAAAAATTAGGCTCGGGCCGGCCCGGCCCGCTCCCGGTCCGTTCTAAGCCCGCGAACCGGGCCGGGCTTATATTTCAAAAATTCGGGCCGGCCCGATTTTCTTAAAAAGCCCATCGGGCTGGGGCCGGACCGGGCCGGGCGGCCCAAATTCCCAGCACTAATATCGAATGACTCAAATAACAATAACTATCGATAGATAATTATTAAAATAACTATTAAAACCACACCCATATATATATATATATATATATATATAGGTACAAGTGCTATGCTATATTTGGCTTTACTACAGAAAAATGTACTCATCTTGGGTAGAGGTTATATGTATCATTTTTTGGTGGCGGTAGAAAATTATGGCATAGAAAGATGCAGTAACATTTCCATGCTAGTGGGTAGCTTGGCTGCACTTGCACTAGAGTAATTATAAAACTAGACATTTAACAAAAATATGCGGCTATAAAAAATTCCTTTTATTTATCGGTTATATGAATAATGTATCATCATATGTGTATCAGTGATAAATAAATATTGTAATACTCTGGGTTTATAATATTACGTGGCAGTTTTTTTTTCTTTTTTGTTTTTGTTTTTTTTGGGAATGCCACATGCATAGTGATTATCCATTGATTGCATTAATAATTACGATAACATTTTATGTCTTGCAATTTGAATATCATATCATATATAAGAAAATACTTAAAAACTCCCCCATGTTTAGTCAAAATAAGCGAATTATGATATATTACACGGATGAGTATAGTATGGCATTAATTATAGTCTTAGGGGGGATCAATTAAAAAGATAATAATAAAAATTTCAACCAATTGAACTCCTTTCTATGAGGGACGATTGGAATCCAATAATTTTAGCACCTAATCTAATTTTTAATTTATCAATTATATGAAATATTTATTGTTCAAAGTAGGCATAAGTTGGTAGATTGGTGTTAGGAGAGAGCTAGCATAGCATCATATCCACACGGTGAAATACACATATATACAAAAAAGTCAACTAAAAAACTAACAAACCAACTGGTAAGATTTTCAAATGCCAATCAATGACTGTTCAACACTTTAGCAAAATTATAAAACAAGAATTAAAAAGAAAAAATGGGAAAAGTTCCAACAAAGTCAAATTTTTGCTCCCTGGGTTTCTTTCTGGCTAAAGATATTAATTAAACAAATATGTTATCTATCACTATTAAATATTTACAGTGAGTTTCTAATTTTATTTTTTGTTCTAAATTATTGTATTTGAAATGCATATATTAAATAAAAAATGAGACAGACATGGACAAGATTCGGCAATATGAATCTCCGACCCTAGATGTTAGAGTAAAGCATTCTCTGGTCACACAATCGTTGCATCCCTAATTTCCGACATGACCATAGATTGAGAGGATGTCTCACTCTTGACAATTAAACATGTCATTAGTAATTTGGTAATTATAGGGGAGAGCTGACTTATGTAACTAATATATTCAAAAAATATCTTGCATTATATTTATGTGATTTGTCAGTATTCCACAACTTACTCAATTTGTATATTGTAACTTGTATTTATATAAATCTCTATTTATAAAGCTCCTCACTTATGAATCCTCTGATCTATTGTTGTTAGTCCATGGCTATAGGCACATTTGTCGAAACATGTTAAAATTTTCCTCTCTTCTTCATTCAATCTTCTTATCTAATCTTATTATGATATCAGATCCTACATAACTAACTCCTTTGTTTTCTTTCTATATACTGGTGTTGTTTCAAAACGATTATACACAAACCAATCATTAATCCTCCTTATTCTCTTGCACCTTCTATGCTTTAATTTCATCCATGCACCCTTTATTGACAAATGTCGTTCATGCACCCCTACATGTGTGATGAATGTCGTCCTTACACTCCCGTGCCTTCTTCTGTTGATTGTCGTCCTTGCGACGTTGCACACTCTCTTGATGATTATCGTCCCTTCTATGCGCTCTTGTGCCCTTTCTCGATGATTGACGTACAATATTCTTTGTGCCCTTGCGTCCTTGATATGATCATTGTCTCTTACTTGTGCCTTTGCACCCTTGACAAGTGTTGTCCCTCTCTCTCTCTATTATATTTATTTTCAATTTAGAAAATCTCTTATTTTTAAGTGATCTATTAGTACTAGACAACTTAACTGATTCTGTATATTGTAATTTAGATGCATATAAAGTCTTATTTATAGTGTTTCTTACTAGTGAATCGTATCTATTATATATGGGTAAATTGCTAGTTGGTTCCTAAACTTTTAACTTTGTACAATTTTAGTCCCTGAATATTTTTCGTAATTGGAATGCCCCTAAACTTTTAAAATGTTACTACAACAGTCATTTACGTTAATTTTTGGATAGAATCCATTAGTTAACATTATTTTTTTTTATCAAATTACTAACAGATTCCGTTTAAAAATTAACAAAAATAACTTATTGTAGCTTTAATAGTTTTGGGGCATTCCTTTTCATAACTGGAATGATCATAAACTATTAAAAACGTTGCTACAGTAGTCTTTTTCGTTATTTGTTTTGACAGAATCCGAAGTTAACGTCATTTTTTGACCAAATTACTAACATATTTTGTTTAAAAGTTAATGAAAATGACTATTTTAGTAACATTTAAAAGTTTAAGAGCATTCCAGTTAAAAAAAAAAAAAAAAAACTCAGAGACCAAAGTTGTACAATATTAAAAATTTAAAGACTAAATAAACAATTTACCCAATATATATTCCTAATCCGTAGGTGTAACTACATTTACCGAAACTAGTTAAAACTTTCTATTTTGTTTTGTTTTTTGTTTTTTTTTTTTTGCATTTTGTTTTTAATTATTATTAGGTACATAACAACCTATAAGAATCATCGTATAGCGTACCATATCTCTTTTATTGTGCTTTCACGCAAAAAATCGTATATCATTAGTGGAGACAAATAACACAATTTGAACAAAAAAAAAATTTTTTTTTGGAAAATTTATCTTTTTTTCGGTAAATAAAAAAGGAATTTGCGGTGTCTTGATGCCCCCAAATCAAACACACAAATGGTAAAGGGATGATGCAAATCTTAAAATATAATATAATTTTTGTTTTTTTCCTTCAGTTTCATCATTTATACAGTTTTATAACTTAAAGTTTAAAAGTCCATAATTTTACATAAACAAGTCTAAATGATATGATTTTTTAAAAAATTATATAGAATTTAGAGACAAACAAAATAAACACTTATATTGATATATATATTTTTTCCGAATACATTTCAAATTTTACATTTTTTAACTTAAGTAATTCAAATACGTCTCGATAAATACACAATTAATTCAAACCCAAATTCTACAATCCAAACCTTAACACCAAATGCATGCTAAGACTCGAGTTCTTAATTGATAGAAATAAAGGCTTCAAGTAGGATTTGTTTTGTCATCATATTACCACCATAAGTGAAATTTACTTTTATTGAGAAAAAACCAAATTAAGCAATATATAATCCTAATAGATGGACGAGACATTAATGAAAATATCATATCGTGCGTGTAAATGAAACAATCACATCAACGAAATGGTCCCATGTATAGCAAACCACGTGCATCCACGCCTCAAAGTTCGTATAGATTTCAGAAAGAGAGAGAAATAATCGTAGCAACTAAAACAAAAGTCCTAAAATTCTCTTACTCTCTCTGTAAGCCACAGAGCTCATAAAAACAAACAAACAAATAAATAAATAAAAAGGAAAGAGTTAGCAAGAGATCTCTCAGTTTGTTAAGTCTTTCTCGTTTCTTCCCCAAAAAAATAAAAAAATTAATAATAAAAAAATAAAAAAGAAAAAAGAAAACTTTCTCGTTTCGTTCGAGTGTTTGAGTGTTTAACCCTTCTCCTTTCTCTCTCTCTCTCTCTCTCTCTCTCTCTTTCTCGTCGAAGGATCCGATGCATTACAAACTGCCCCTCCAATCTCTCTCTATATACATATGTATATATCTTTCTCTATTTACATTCACTCTTTTAAAACACCTTCTATCTCCTTCTCTCTTTTTAGCCTTCATCTCCCAGTTTAGGGCAAAAAGAACATAACCATCAATTCTACTCAATCTCTCTCTCTCTCTCTCTCTCTCTCTCTCTCTATATATATATATATATATATATATTCCTTTGATGAACTCATCAGAATTCCACGAAATTCCCAATATCCTAAACAACATGTCCAATTCAGATCTGTTCCTCCTCCAAGATCATGATGAAAACTCATGCCCGTTGAGTTTTCTAGACGAATCATGTCGCGCCTCGCCGTCTGACCAAGAAGATGACAATTCTGATAATCATCATGATCAAGATGATCTTGATGATGATGTAGTTGGTCAACCTGATGATGACCATCATCAAGAAATGATGACCAAAGATGAAGCCAAGAAGAAAGAAGTAGTAGTATTAATTCCTTATGATGAGGAACGTCCCAAGACGGCATCTTCTTCGCTAGGAGAATTGGATTCCAAGGTGGACAGAGATGATGACGGGTTCAAAACTCCGACATCTTTGGATCACAAAATTCCTGTGACGCAGCACTGTCCTGCGGCTCCGCGAAAACCTAGAATTTCTTATAAAAGAAAAGCAGTACCGTCGTCCGGTCGTACAAGCAGTAGTAGTACTAACGCTTGCAGAAGCCTCCAGCTTGATTTTTCGGAACAAATCGAATCGATGTTTCCAGAATTGCAGTGTCACCGCAAGATCAAGAAAGCTCGACAAACCGATCAAGAAGCTGAGTAAATTTAGTTCTCTATTACCCACTTCATAATTTCTCATAGTTATTTGTTGTAATATTATTCATAACACTAATTAGCTAGCCAGCCATGATAATTATTATATTTTTCGAATTATTGAAAGAAATTACCAATAATTCTTGTTAAATATTTGGTCTTCACAGTATTAATATTAGATCCTCTTTCTTCATCATTACTCTCTTTTTTTCGTTGTTAAGATCTTGATTTTAGGACCCCAATGATGCTTTATTAAAGTTAGAAGTTTTATTTATTTTTTATTTTTTTGCTGGTTTATTAAAGTAATGAATTGATAAAAGGCAAGTACATCCAATCAAAAAAGAAAAAAAAAAAAAAAAGGATGAAGAAGTACAATTAATTGTAACTTTAGTTCTGCACCCAAAGTTTGGTACTCAATTTCATCAAGAAAAAGATTACTGTTGGATACTTTCTTTTCTTACTTTTTTTTTTTTTTTTTTTTTAAATATAGGTACTAACCTTTGAAGAAGGGAAAATATATGTTGATTTTTATTTTATAATGGGCAGATAATTTCTTTCGTTTTACGCTAAGAATTAGAAAGTTTTCTTTGGATTCTTTGTTTTTTTTTTTTTTGGGAATATTTCTTTGGATTCCACGAGAGAGAGGTTGGTGGAAAAAATAGTTTTGTTTTGTCGTACGCATGCAAAATGCCGTCTATTTGTTGATGGATTCCGTTTGATGAAATTACTAAAAACTCCTTAACGAACAATACGGCATTGTGGTAGCCACGTTCACATTAAAAAAAGGTTATTAGTGCCTGTTAATTTGTTTAGGGGTTTTATTTATCAAAAATTGGAGGTGCCCAAATCCCTATTTCAATTTACAGGTTAGTAATATTTATCTCTTTGGTGTAGAATTTGCAAAATTCCAGGCCTTAACTAATATAAATGAGATTAGTTTTCAAAGAGAGGCAAACATCCTTCATGATGAGTCATGATCTCAATCTAGTTAGAGATGTAGAATATATCTATTAATTTATTTATTGGGACTTCAACACTCTCTTTGTGTCTATTTTATTGAAATATGATGGGCGTCATGCATGAGTTTTTCATCATTATGTTTCTGATCAAGATTTGGGTTTAAAAAAGAAATTTAAAAGGGGGAAAAAAAAAAAAGAATAATTATAAGATGGCTTGTTTTCATCTCGCTTATAAATTGGACATATAATTAGAGTCTAGCTATCTAGCTAGAGAGCATAATTAATCAAATAGACATAGTTTACAAGAAGGGGCTATAGCTTGTTTACCGTAAAATTAACAATTCCTTATTTGTTTTCGCTTGATGCCAGATTGTTGGGTATTTAAGTTTCGTTTGGGGTCAACTTTTAAAAACAATGTTTCCAAAAGTTTTTTTTTTTTTTGGTCCTTTTTCTTCAATTTTACTAATTATTTTTTCAAATATTTTCAAAAAACTCAAACTTTAGAAGTCCATAACTTTATTATTTTAAATTGAAATGAAATTATTTTTTTTTAATTGCATAAAATTTTTAGAGGAACGAAAAAAAATCTATATTGTTATTTTTTTCTGAACATATTTCAAGTTTTTATATTTTTTAACTCTCAACAGTTTTATTTTCACCAAACGCACATTTTCATACTCAAACCATCTCTAATCTCCAAAACACCATCTCTAAAAGTTGATCCCAAACGGGCCCTTAGTACTGATGTCTTCGAACTTATTATCTTTTGACAATTTGCTTTTCGAATTTTTAATTTTGATAATTTACCTTATGAACTTGCAAAATATTGTAATGTATCTCTATAAGTTAATTTTACATTAAAATGAAAATTTAAAGTTGTAATATTTATATTAGAATTTGTATTAGATTTGAAAATTTTTTATCAAAAATGGAATTTTCCAACTTCACAATAGACATAGTGGGCTTTCGTGACTAATTTAATGAAAAATTAGTCTAATGGAATATATTGTTAATAAATTGTTAAAATTAGAGATTTAGAAGGCAATTTTTTAAAGTTGATAAATTTAGAGATTATCATTGCTAAATACCCTTACATTATCACTTATTTACATATTACTCTATATGTTAATAATTAAATAACTAAATGACAGCAATGCGGGTAATTTTTCCCATCCGCCAAAAACAAAATATTTTTATATATACATATAATTTTCCCCAAGTTCCTCGGATTCAGATATAGACAGATATAGGAGTTTATTTGCCATAGAATATCTGCCAATTAATAGGAAGAGAGGTTTTGTCCCTTTATTTTATTTATTTATTTATTTTTGGGTGCTCTGGAGAAAGGTTGTGCCCCATAATATAAAATTATTCAATTTACCCCCTATATCTACTCTTGCTTATCAATTTAACAGTTTTGATAATGTGACATGTGATTAATTTTAGTAAGAGATATTTTAAAATAAAATCCTAATTATTAAAAATTAGTTATTTAAATTAAACTATTACGACAATATAAAATTATATCATAATAAAATTCTTCAGCAAAAAAATAAAAAATGAAAAACAAAACAAACTTCCGTTCAATTCAAACTAGGAAGAGGATGAGATATAGTTTCATTTTTCAATATTTCAGCTTCCGTTTGGATCGTTAATTGAAATTAAAATATTTTTAGCTTGCGTTTGGATCGCTGGTTGAAAATGAAAATTTTAAGTTAGAGTTAGTTGACTTTTCAAAAATTAGTTATAAATTTTGTTGACTTTTCAGAAAAAGACAAAAACTTAGATGAAAAAGTACAGTTTAGTTGGAGTTGAATTGAGAACCCCAAATAAAGTAAATTATAGTTGGTTGACTTTTCAATAATTTTTGATAACTTTTTAAAAAGACAAAAATCCAGTAAAAAAAAATATATAGTTTAGTTGAAGTTAAACTAAAACATTAAACAAATCATAATATTTTAATAAATATTTTATGATTTTATATCAGGAGTTATTTATGTTATATTCATATTTTATATGGTAATTTTATTTCACAATAAATCTCATGCCATATCATCAGAATTGTTAAAGAGATAAACAAAAGTAAATAGAAGGAGCATATTGAATGATTACATATAGTTCAGGGACATAATAAATGGTTCTAATAATTCAGGGACAAAAATGAAATTGGGTCTATAATTCAGGGTATTCGAGAAATTAACTCCTAATTATTGTTTTTTTTTTTGAAGGTATATCCTTAATAATTAGGATACACTTTTGGAATTTACAGCCAAAGAAAAAACAAAATCACTTTTGTTCATTTTTTTTTTCCATGGTAAGTGTATATTTCTTCAAAGCCATACTTATAATCGTGGACATCGCAACACCAAAAACTAAAAATAAAAAATGAAGGTACATTGGGTAAATAGATTAATTATAATTCCTACTTCCTATTTTTCAGATGAGGGCATTTGATTCCATAAATATAAGATGGGAGATGAGTTTCCTTTTATCAATGAATTTAGTTTCTCATTTCTGGGTCCAAAATTATTGTTTACATTTTTCTATCTTTTGACTTACTATCTACTATAAGATCTCAATATTTTTATGTGTGGCCTTGTTGGGATGATTTTCTTTGTTAAGAATCCCGAATAGTAAATTCTAAAATTTGCTCTAAGAAAGGAATTCTCAACTGAAATTCTTTATTGTTGAATAAATCTCAAATGCGATTACAAGTTTTTCCTCTAAGAATTCGCAGAGTTTCTCTTTATATCTCCTAGAACTCTCCGAAAGAAAAAGTGTATCTCAAATAAGGACCTGATTCCTATTTATAGGCTTCGGATGATCTTAGTGTCACCTTAGCTTTCTCACTCTGAACCATCATTTTTATGTCAGTCTAACTGTTTTCTTGTATCTCTTTAGTTTGAATCTTATAAAACTTCATTCTTTCTCATGTCTGGTTTACTTATTAAAGTGATGCCGTTTTATACTTTCTCTTGAAGACGTATTGTTTTGATTATTAAATATGACATCGTTTTATATAATTGAATATTCACTCTCCCACATAATCCCTCTATTTTCTCATAAATTCGAAAAACTTGAATTTCATTCGAATTTGTGAGAAAAAAACCTTTTCAAATTTCTGTTCTCAACCATCCCCATTTCCCGATCTTTTATTTCTGTTACCAACATTTGTCCTTTTCAAATTGCTCCTTCTTCTTTTGTTTCATTGCAGCTTATTCTTATGCTAATAAAAATCAGGGTTATTCATTCACCATCTTTGATATCTTTTCTTCTTACACTTTGAACATTTTGATTTCTATTTCTATAAACATTCTCCCAAGATTGGCATCCTAATCATTTTTCCTAATTTTCTAATTTGTGATGATCCTTCTTGGGATAAATATCTAATCTTAGTTAAAGGGAATTGGAAATCTAACCCCTGTTTCTCAGTGTCTACCTGTTTCAACTCCTTTGAATATAACAGAGCTCTGAAACTTTCTTGCATCCCTTCCGAACGCAGGAAGCATCTTTGTTCTATCACTAATTCCAGCGACCTCCATGTTGAAAAGCTATTTCTCTCTTCTGCCTATGTTGCTAATACCAGCTATAGTTAAACTTTATCGTCAAGCTCTTAAGCTTGTCTCTGACGAACCGTGTTATGCTCGTCGCAAGATCGGCAAATACAAACTATTTATGTCCGAAAACGAAACATGCTGACAATGAAGACATGCGTTCACGCACCGAATTAGATCGTCATGGATTCTCTAAACAGAAACCTCATCGTGACAAGTTTCCCATTCAACCTAATCCTGAAGGTCGTGACAACTCTGGCGGTTAGAGGGATTTCATTCCTTTCGTGGTGATGATGAAATCGAAACTTGGCGACCTCACTTTCTTCGTCCTGATGGAGTGCCCATTTTAAATGGAGCTGTGTCTCACAACCCCGCCATCTGCAGAGCTATCATGTGAGCCCTCGATACCCTTGCAGACGCTCATCATCAACTTCAATACACTTTTCAAGAATTGGAAAGTATGGGCCGTGCTGCTGGTATATTGTATGAAGAAGCTCTTCATGGCGCTCGTCAGCAACTTCAACCAGCCATCCAAGTATTGGGATGTGTGGCCATAAACAAATGAGATGTATTATTTTGCTGATTTAATTTGAGGAACTTTTTCAATATTATTTTTATATGCATGTCTGGATGCTTTATAAATATCGAAAACTCTAGATTATTTAAATGTGACTTTAAATATTGTATATAAGTGTTATATACAGGAGGATAATATTTAAAGTAAAATAATCTAAATTTGTCCGTAATTAAAAATTAAAGTTGAGATCTTTAATTTAAAATTACTAGCGCGGTTCATTACATTCTGACTAAAATGATCTTATTCGGATTGTTAATAATGAGATTATTGGAATGAAAGGGCTTTATATAATTTAATTATATAGGACTGGAACACGATTAATTATGAATCTCTAATAATTTCCCTTGTAATATAGAGCATTCAAAATTAATCAATGATGGTCATATATGAATCGATCTTAATTCTGAGTAATTAATAGACTCCTATATATTGTATCATGTTTTTTGACATATCGAGTAATGACACAAATGAATAGTGTTAAATTCTTGGTATATTAGAAATATAATATAATAAATAGTCAGGAATATTAATATACAAGATGAAATCCATTCTTTCTAAAAGAAGTTAGATGGACGGTTCTCATAAGTGTTGATTCGGGACTTAAATAATAAAAGCGCTCAATTTATGATTAGATCATAAATATATTATTCAATAAAGAATCAATGGTACTTAAGGAGAAAGATATAATTAAAGAGGTTAACGGAAAATACCTAACTTTAATTATGAACCGTTTATGGATGATTGATTTATATGTAGTGACTATATGAATGGGCAATTCAAATCCTTTGAATATAATTAGTTTTATAATTTTAAGAGTGCAATTCTAAATTTTTAGTAGAATAATTTGGAATTAATAATTTTGATATTTTAATTAAGGTGTTAATTAATTGTAAAAATTATTGGAGCTTAAAATTATAAAGTCCATAGTTCCTCTCAACGGCTCCATTGAATCATGTGAACATTATTTTATGTTGGGTTAATTTATTAATTTAGAATTGAGAATTCTATATTAATATTCACACAACAAATTAATTAGATTAATTTGTATTTTAAATAATATAATTATTCAAAATAAATTTGAAATAGTTTTAAATTAAAAATTATACAGTGTAGTAAGGACCACATCATAGTTGTGCACCACAGGGAGGTTCACATTATATCCACAAAGTATATGTGAAATTTTGAATTTTGATACATGTGAAAAAAAAAAAAGATCGGTTATTTTATTTTGAATAGTTCAAAATAAATTTTTTTTAAAAAAAGGGTAACTGATTATAAAAAGGGAGAGAGATTTTCTCTCTCCTATATCTATCATGCACGCCCGCTATAGAGAGGTAGTGGGTGTGTATGTTATTATGAGAAGTTGAATTAATTGATTAATTAATTAATTAATTTAAAATTAAAAAATGGGATGTTAGTTATTTCTCTATAATACTAAAAAATGGGTACATACGATGTATTTAAAAATTGAAAAAAGGATATATTAATTCCTTTTTGACAGAAAAAAAATACGTACTTTTTCAGAGAGTTTCTTCTCCTCTTCTCCTTCACTTTGTCTCATGAGTTAAGAGCGCAAAGTGAATCAAAATTCAAGTGTGCGATCAAACCCAAATTCAGAAACGCCCACTCGTTTCCTGTTCATCATGACCTGGAGAACGCTGAGAAAGAATCATTGGTGTTTCCGAAAGATTTGGAGTTCTCAAGAAGGTTGGTGTTTCCGAAGAATTTAGAGTTCTTAAGAAGGTTCTTAAAAGAGTTCAAGAATTTCGACCTAATCGGACAACGGTCAATCTCTAAACTTTCTTCTTAATTTATTTTATTAAATTAATATAAGTATTGTCGCCGGAAAAATTTTGAGAAAAATTTTTATATATGCGATTTGATCTGTACTATGCTTCCGCTAATTTTAAAAACTGATTTTCGAAACCAACAATTGGTGTCAGAGACGGCAATGCCTTATATTAATTTAATGAGTGATTATATGATAATCTTTGTATGATTTTGGGTAGGCACTTGTGCATATTGATGTATGTTTCTATTTATGATCATGATGATGAATATTTATGTGAATGGATTGGTCGTAAATTTTTCCGGTTTCATGGAAATTAGTTTGTATTTTTCTTTTTGATCAGATAAATTGTAAATAGGAATCATGGTGTAATTTTCTTTTGATTAGATCAATTGTAAATAGGATTGTTGTAATTTTTCCATTGATGAAGAATTGTTCTTCATATATATTTTTTTAAGAAAAGTTCTTAATTTTTTTATCAAAAAAAAAAAAGGTGGAGCCGGCGACCGTACGGACGCTGCCGGCGGCTCTGCATGGCAGCCATGGCTCACCGTCGGCCAAGGTCGCTGGCCGGCAGGGAATGCCGGCCTAGGTTGGCTGCACTCAGCCAGGCCCGCAGCCAACCCATTGTCATGGGCTGGGGTTCTGGAACCCTAGCTCGTCCAGTCAATTGGGCCACCCAGCCACGGGCTGGGCCTGCCTCATGCTGGGCTGAGGCAGAAGTAGAAGCAGGCTGGGCCTGCCCATGAAGAAGGCCCATTCGGCCAGTGCATGGGCAGTGCCCAGCGCACACCCACCCGGAAGAAAAAACTTTTTTTTTTTCTTTTTTAGATTTTTTTGAAATCTAATATTTTTTTTGAATTTGAGAAATTCAAGAAGGACCACCACTACTCATAAAGAGAAGTTGGAGAATTACAAAAAGACCCGAAGTTGGAAAATTACAAGAAGACCTATTTTTTTATTATATCATTTTTTATTTTGGGTTATAATTTTAGGTTTCCATGAAACCCGGCCAAGTTTTTCTATTTCACTTGTGTTTGAATGTTTTTATTATGTTGATGATAATTATATTGCCATGCATATCACATGTCATCTAAGATAGAAAAGTACCTACCAATTTTATATGTCATGCATTTTTACGTATTTTTTTTCTAAAATTGTTTTAGCAATTAATTTAATTCGTCTAGTCACAAATTTAATGAGATTAAATTTGAAATTAATTTAGCAAATGGATTTGTAAAATTAGTGGGTCAAATGTGAAATTTATAAAATTTAAGTGTTAAAATTTTAAAATATCATAATTGATTTAATTTATAATTTTAAATTGTTTAAAATTATAAAGGCTTAGCCTCCGTTTGGTAAACCATCTTAAACTCAAATTTTTCATCTCAGTTTTTGTCTTTTTCTGAAAAGTCAACAAAAATTATAACTAGTTTTTAAAAAGTCAACCAACTCAAACTTAAAAATTTCAACTCAAACTGTAATACCAAATGGAAGCTTAGTAATTTAAAGTGTTTAAATTTACTAAGGTTTATGAAACAAGAGTTGTTTTTTAAATAAAATACATTTTTACAAAATAGTGAGTGGGAGTGCCTAATATGACAATATAAACCCAAGGTCTCCACCGTTAGTACAACACCGTGAGTTAAGAGTGCCTAGAGACGCTTTGATTTCGTCCTCCCTACGGAAGGTGTCTATTAAATACAATACCAAGGTTGTCTTCCATGAGATAGGATTTTAAGATGTATTTTAAAATTGACCTACCATATGGTGGAAATTTCTAAGTTAAGTCTAAAAAATCTGATACGGTGGGTTACACTCATAGAGAGATAATTAAATTAGTTAATTATTTTCTTGACCAAAATTAAAGGAAATTAATAAGTATTAGAAATATGAGATATTTCGGGTAATATTTTTTAATTGAGATTGTCTCATTTTAATTAGCAATTATTTGATCTACCATATGGCGGCACTTAGTTGTGGTGATTAAAATTCCTTAGGCTTTTAAAGTAAACATGTTTTTGTATTTTAACATATGCATTCATGCATCATATTTATTTTACTTTTATTGTTGTTATGATATTTATGCAATTATTTATTGAAAAATATTTCTTAATTATTTTCAGCAAATATGTCAAACCCAATTTTCTCACTTCTCGCCTCTCAAGTTTTAACTGGTGAAAACTTTATCAAATGAAAAAGCAACATTAATATTTTCCTAATAAATGAAAACTACCATTTTGTCCCTAAGGAGGATCGTCCTCCAGTCCCTCCGGCCAATGCCTCTAAGGCTGTCTCGGACAAGTACGACAGTTGGGTTATTGCAAACAACAAGGCCCGCTGCTACCTGTTAGCGGCAATGAATGAGGTGCTTAGAGCTAAGCACAAGGCCCTTGAATCTGCTAAGGAGATTATGAAATCTTTGCAGGAAATGTTTGGATACCACTCTGAGAAGGCTCGCAACGTCATTGTAAAAACAGTTATGAACGACAAAATGAAGAATGGTTCTTCAGTTCGTGAGCATGTTCTCAAAATGATTCATCATTTTAACGAGGCTGAAATCAATGGTGTGAACATTGATGAAAAGACCTAGGTTGGCATGATCTTGGAGACACTATCTCCTGCTTTTCTCCAATTCAGAACGAACTACATCTTAAACCCTAAGATGTTTAATATGACAGAACTTCTGAACGAGCTGCAGACCTATGAGACCCTTATCAATGATAAGGGTGGCAAGGCAAATGTTGTTGAGGCCAATGTAGCTGAGGGGAAGGTTTTTTCTTCTAACAATAACAAGAAGAAAATTGTGGGAAAACAGAAGGGCAAGAAGAAGATCCAAAAGAGGAAGAAACAAGGTAAATCAGATTTACTAGTCATGGAATTATGCTTAGTTGAGATTGATTTCTCAAGCTGGATTATTGATTCAGGGGCATCAAACTATGTTTTTGTTTCTTTGCAGAGGCTTGAGTCATCTAGGGATCTTGAAGAGGGAGTTTTCACAATGAGAGTTGGCAGTGGGGAAAGACTATCAGCGACAGCAGTAGGGACAGTGCGACTGTCATTTAATAATAATAAATATTTTTTTTTGGACAATATTTATTTCATTATGGATTTCAAACGGAATTTGATTTCGGTTTCAAAGTTGCTTGAACAATTTATTTCAGTTTCTTTTGAAGTTGAATCTGTTTCAATTTATAAGAATGGTATGAATATTTGTTTTGGTTATGTGGATAATGGTCTATATTTTGTTAAAACAATTTCCAATAACTTACTTCAAACCGAAATGTTTAAAGTCGCTGAACCAACCCTAAAAGAAGAAAGATTTATAATGATAAAGATGACACATATTTGTGGCATTTAAGGCTTGGTCATATTAACATAGATAGGATAGAAAGACTAGCAAAGGATGGTCCTTTGAGAGAGCTAAAAGTTGGTACTCTACCAGTTTGTGAATCCTACTTAGAAGATAAAATGACCAAAAGGCCTTTTTCGGCTAAAGGTGAAGAGCAAAAACACCTCTAGAGATCATACATACTGATGTATGTGACCCTTTGAATGTCAAGGCTAGAGGGGGCTATGAATACTTTGTCACATTACGATTATTCAAGATACGGATATGCATTATGCAAAGAAAATCCGAGACCTTTGAAAAGTTCAAAGAATTCCGTGCTGAAGTTGAAAAGCAACTCAACAAATCAATCAAAACTCTTCGATCGGATCGAGGATGAGAGTACCTAGATTATGAATTCAAGAACCACTTGATTGAGAACGGAATATTGTCGCAGCTCACGGCACCTGGAACACCACAGCAAAATGGTGTAGTCGAAAGAAGAAATCGTACTTTGCTTGACATGATAAGATCAATGTTGAGCTATTCTTCTCTGCCTACCTCATTTTGGGGATATGCACTACAAACAACTTTATATATTCTGAATTTAGTTCCATCTAAGTCAATCTCCAAGACTCCCCTAGAGTTATGGAACAGTCGCAAACCTAGTTTGAGACACATCCGCATATGGGGGTGCCCAGCACACGTGTTAAAATGAAAGACTGGAAAGTTGGAACCTCGCTTGCAGGTATGTATGTTTGTGGGCTACCTTAAAGGAATGAGAGGAGGTCTGCTTTATAGCACTCAAGATAACAAAGTATTTGTGTCGACAAATGCTACGTTTCTCGAGCACAACTATATGGCATATTTCAAACCCAAAAGTAAAGTGGTTGTGGAAAAGTTGCTGGTTGATAAGATCAGCCCCACACCAACAACAGTTGTTGAATGACAAATAGTAGAGATCACTACTCGATATCAAACACTATAGCCACCACGATGTAATGGAAGGGAAATAAGATTGCCCATCTGCTATCGTGAAGATGGAGAAGTACAAGTTGCAGTCACTGATGTTAATGATGATGATCCATTGACATATAAGATGGCAATGGATGATGTTGATCGAGAGAAATGACAGGAAGCCATGAAACTCGAAATGGAGTCTATGTACTCCAATTCAATCTGGGAGCTCGTAGATCTACTAGAAGACGTTAAGCCTATTGGTTGCAAATGGATCTATAAGAGAAAGAAAGGAGCCGATGGGAAAGTGGAGACTTTCATAGCTAGGCTAGTGGCAAAGGATTTTACCCAAAAAGAAGGAGTAGACTATGAGGATACTTTTTCTCCAATGGCCATGCTAAAATCCATCTGGATTCTATTGTCCATTTCTGCTCATTATGATTATGAGATATGACAAATGGATGTCAAGATGGCATTTTTTAACGGTCATCTTGAAGAGACCATTCATATGGTCCAACCAGAGGGTTTCATGGTCCAAGGCTAAGAGCAGAAAGTATGCAAACTGCAAAGGTCCATTTATGGACTTAAGCATGCTTCTAGATCTTGAAACATCAGATTTAACAAAGCCATAAAGTCTTATGGTTTTGAACAAAATCTGGATGAACCTTGTGTCTATAAGCAGATAGAAGGGAATAAAGTGGTCTTCTTAGTTCTTTATGTAGACGACATTCTACTCGTTGGGAATGATGTGGAATCTCTACCAAAGGTAAAGAACTGGCTAGCCAGCTAATTCCAAATGAAGGATTTGGGAGAAGCAAGCTATATTCTTGGTATCCAAATTATACGGGATCGTAAGAATAGGCTTCTGGCATTGTCTCAAGCTTCGTACATTGATAAGGTGCTTATCAAATTTGCAATACAGAACTCCAAGAAAGGGAACTTGCCTTCTTTACATGGAGTTCATCTTTCTAAAGAGCAGTGTTCTCAAGAAGAGGAGAATATGAGACGAATTCCATATGCATCGGCAGTTGGTAGTCTAATATATGCAATGCTGTGTACCAGACCTGACATATGCTTTGCAGTGGGAGTGGTTAGTCGATACCAGTCGAACCCAGGATTAGATCACTGGGTGGCATGGCAGTCAAGCATATTCTCAAATATCTGAGAAGGACGAGAAACTATATGCTCGTATATTCTAGTAGGGATTTGATTCCTATTGGATATACAGATTCTGATTTCCAATCAGATAGAGACTCTCGGAAGTCTACCTCTGGGGCGGTGTTCACTTTTGGAAGTGGAGCCATTATATGGAGGAGTATCAAGCAAACTTGTGTTGCTGATTCAACCATGGAGGCTGAATATGTAGCAGCTTGTGAAGCAGCTTAAGAGGCAATCTGGCTTCACAAATTCTTGAGAGATCTGGAAGTTGTTCCAGATATACATGAGCCAATTAGACTCTATTGTGATAACAGTGGAGCAGTGGTCAATGCCAAAGAACCCAAAAATCACCGCAAAGGAAAGCATATAGAGCGGAAATTCTACTTGGTGGGAGAGATTGTCAGTAGAGGAGACATTTCAGTTGAGAAGATCGTATCTGCGAATAACATAGCTGATCCGTTTACTAAGACATTACCAACTCGGAGTTTTGAGCAACATCTTGAAGGGATGGGACTTAAAGACATGTCACATTTGCTTTAGGGCAAGTGGGAGATTGTTGGGATGTGTGCCTATAAACAAATGAGATGTATTATTTTGCTGATTTAATTTGAGGAATTTTTTCAATATTATTTTTGCATGCATGTTTGGATGCTTTATAAATATTGAAAACCCTAAATTATTTAAATGTGACTTTAAATATTGTATATATGTGTTATATACAGGAGGATAATATTTAAAGTAAAGTAATCTAAATTTGTTTGTAATTAAAAATTAAAGTTGGGATCTTTAATTTAAAATTACTAGCGCGGTTCATTATATTTTGACTGAAATGAACTTATCCGGATTGTTAATAATGAGATTATTGGAATGAAAGCGCTTTATATAATTATATAGGATTGAAACACGATTAATTATGAATCTCTAATAATTTCTGTTGTAATATAGAGCATTCAAAATTAATCAATGATGGTCAGATATGAATCGATCTTAATTTTGAGTAATTAATAGACTCCTATTTATTGTATCATGTTTTTTGACATATCGAGTAATGACACAAATGAATAGTGTCAAATTCTTGGTATATTGGAAATATAATATAATAAATAGCCAGGAATATTAATATACAAGATGAAATCCATTTCTTCGAAAGGAAGTCAGATGGACGGTTCCCATAAGTGTTGATTCAGGACTTGAATAATAAGAGCGCTCAATTTATGATTAGATCATAAATATATTATTCATTAGAGAATCAATGGTACTTAAGGAGAAATATATAATTAAAGAGATTAACAGAAAATACCTAGCTTTCATTATGAACCGTTTATGGAGGATTGATTTATATATAGTGACTATATGAATGGGCAATTCAAATCCTTTGAATATAATTAGTTTTATAATTTTAAGAGTGCAATTTCAAATTTTTAGTGGAATAATTTGGAATTAATAATTTTGATATTTTAATTAAGGTGTTAATTAATTGTCAAAATTATTGGAGCTTAAAATTATAAAGTCCATAGTTCCTCTCAACGCTCCATTGAATCATGTGAACATTTTTTTATGTTGGGTTAATTTATTAATTTAGAATTGAGAATTCTATATTAGTATTCACACAACAAATTAATTGGATTAATTTGTATTTTAAATAATATGATTATTTAAAATAAATTTAATATAGTTTTAAATTAAAGATTATACAGTGTAGTAAGGAACACATCGTCGTTCTGCACCACAAGGTGGTTCACATTATATCCACCAAGTGTATGTGGAATTTTGAATTTTGAATTTTGATACATGTGGAAAAGAAAAAATCGGTTATTTTATTTTGAATAGTTCAAATAAAATTACAAAAAAAAGGGTAACTGATTATAAAATGGGAGAGAGGTTTTCTCTCTCCCATATCTATCATACACGCCCACTATGGGGAGGTAGTGGGCATGCATGTTGTTCCACGAGAAGAAGATGAATTAATTGATTAATTAATTAATGAATGAATTAATTTAAAATTAAAAAAAAGAGGATGTCAGTTTTTTCTCTGTAATACTAAACAAAGGGTACATAAGATGTATCTAAAAATAGAAAAAAAGATATATTAATTCCTTTTTGACAGAAAAAAAAAAACAATTCACATTAGTAAAAATTATGGATCAAACGACGGTTATTAACCGTCGTGTAAAGTTTACACGATGGTAAGACAACCATCGTGTAATCCAGTGTCATGGAAGATACCACGACGGTTATATAACCGTCGTGGTATCTCAATATTACACGACGGTTAACACCGTCATCGAACGAAGAAATACATTAGCAGAAAGCGGCAAAATGGCTACATTACACGACGGTTTTGAGCCGAAACCATCGTGTAATGTTGTATATTACACGACGATTTTGGCTCAAACCATCGTGTAATGTAGCCATTACACGACGGTTTTGACTTCAAACCGTCGTATAATGTGTACAATCAACCAAAAAGCCCCAAAATTTTTTTTTCAAGTCAAATTACACGACAGTTTTGGATGAAAACCTTCGTATAATGAAGCACATTACACTGAAAACCATCGTGTAATGTAGCACATTACACGACGGTTTTCACTGAAAACCGTCGTGTAATGTTGTACATATTACACGACGGTTTTCATCCAAAAAAATTGACTTACATGTTCATTAGATAAGTAAAATCGACTTGTTTCTTCTCTCGAAGAGGATTAAAATAATGGACGAGGTTCTCCCATGGGTCAATGACTCCCAAAACCTAATGTCTTCCTCTGTTATGTGGCACAAGATAAAGTCATCATTTTGGTGTGTCACGGAAAAAGCCGACAAGAATATCGGGTAGCTCACTCATGCCAGCATCTTTAGTATCTGTTCTAACTGGTGAGATCAAGGTTGGAGACACAAACATAAACTTCTTAGCTTGCCCGTTAATCCTACATAGTTCCACCAAATATCTGCATAAGCACATCAAAATTGTTACTCTACCTGACATATAGAAGAATTTCCAGATAAAAAAAATTAGAGATAGAATAACATACTTGATGTATACTAATATACAATTCGCACTGATTTCTTGTAAATTAATGAACTCATAAATATCATCAAAGCCCAGAAAGACAAGCATGTCAAAACCCATGATCGTGTATGGTATTGGGACCTCTATCTGATTACCTTGACGCATGGAACTATGTACATAATAAGCCAAAGCTCATCTCCATGTTCATTTTATTAAAGTCGAACAAAGCTTCATGTTGTTGCGCATTCTGTTGTACCTCAGTTCGAGAGTCGATCGTTTTTCTTCCAAGCTTTTTTTGGCGTTTTTGTCGCTCAGCTGCTGGATCAGGAACGTGACTAGGCCCTTGACTCGCCTTGTTCATACTCGTGTCAAGCTCAACTAATATTTTAGGGTAAACAACAAACCCATTAACAGCATCCTTTACAGTTGTTGCCTCATACGTCGGAATAGGTAATAATGCTTTTTTTAATTTTGGCACATTGATTGACACTTACACGTTCCCTTCACCCAGTGGAATCCCATGGACTGTATCAGTGGGAAGGCTCTCCAGCCATGCTCTTCCAAAAGCAACAAGCAACTGCCCACCATGAAGTTCATCGAAAATATTGAGCTTACACTCCTGACTGTCGACCGGCATAGTTGGCGGATCAGACACTCCATGTTATTTTTCTTGGATAGAGCAACTAGCCTTAAAGCTATTGTGTTGGTCCATGGTTAGCACATTCTCTTGGTCAAATGACGGCTCCACATCTTTGTTCGCACATAGACCACGCACCAACGCCTTTAACTTTTCTATTTCACGTCTCATTGATTGTACTTCATATCTCTACTCGAACCTCGATTTAGGTTGAAGTATTGAGATGGCTTTACGAAATTTGATTGCCCACGGATACTATAATAGCCGCCCTTTTTGTTGATTCATAATTTCCTAGTTAAGGAGCATGAAAGTTTATGTGAAATGTCTGATTTGATTTTACCAGACTATAATTGAGTTCTTATAGTCTCATAAGACTCAATAACAGTTTGCTTAACTAAGCATAAGGCCTTTTGAGAAAAAGGGCAAGATAGAAATTTATGATTTTCAGTTGGTCAAAGTTTGACCAAGGTTTACTTTAGGTTGACCAAAGTTTGACCATGATGGTACAGCAGTATAATAAGCAGTATGGAAATTATACTGTAAAAAACCGTCATTATAGATAAAGAAGTGAAAATTAGGCATGGGACCACTGTAGAAAAATCAAGCACAATATTTCGAGCATTAAGAACTAAGTAGCTTCAAGCCCTAAGAAAAATTCATACGCAGCTCGGTTAAGTGCAGATAAATTCTGGACTGTGATTCAGTACAATAATACTGTTATTAGTTGAAAATAATATTTGAAATATCTGCATTGGTATAAAAAAGGATAGCATATTAGAAGAAAAGGCCAAACAGGCCTTAAGGAAGTGACACCTCATCATAGATAATTAATGAATTTTTGGGATTTTTGGAAAATTAGAAAAGTAGATAATTATGAGAGAAACTTGGCCTCCAAGTATCCTATAATGGCCGGCCACCTAAGGGGGTATATGGGCAAATATTTTATTTTTAGACCCTAATATGTAATTTTAGAAATAAAAATAAATCAAGAAATGAAATCATTTTTCACTTATAAATAGGTGAGGTGGGTTCACATTATGCCCACTTAGTGAAACCCATAACTTTCTAGCTCTCTCTCTCTAGTTCTCCCCCTTAGGAGCCGAACCCAAAGAGAAGGGAAAAAAAAAAAAAAGAGAGAAGAAAAGTGGTCGGATTTTGAGGAAGAAAAAGGAAGGAGGAAATCTTTGATCCAAAACCTAGAACCATTCTCAAGGTTTAAAGGTAATCCTCCTAAACCCTCTAGTTTCTCAATTTAGTTTGATTCAAGATTTATGTGTATTACCATACTGGGAATGTAAGAGCATAAGCTCATCTCTAGTTTTATGCAATAAGGTTAGATGGTATGCTTGAATGTGTTTGATTAAGTTTTATTGGTCCATATTTGTGATTTGGTGCATAATTATGATCTTATGTGTTAAATAAGATGTGGTATGTGTGAATGCCTATTAGATATTTGTTATATGTCCCCACATACTCAAGAATGATGTAGCATGAATGGAAATGAGAATGAGAATGTATGTTGCATGTAGGGTTCAAGAAAACCCTAAAAACCCTAGTTTGGTGAAGATCACCATATGGGTTTGCATGAAGTATTGTATGAATGAGAAATGAATGCATGATAGTGAAAACGTTACGTAACATGCTGCATGCTTGATGTAGGCTTACGGTTTTAACCGTTCGAGGTAGTGTGTGCGTAATTTTACGTAAGAACCAACTTAAAAAAAAACTGTCAGTCCCGGGTCAAGATTGGGCAGTAAACTGGAAACTGGATTTTGAGGCCTTTAGAAGCCGAATTTAAAGAAAGTTAAAACTACAAAGTTGTAGAAAATGGAAAACCCTAGGGGGCAGAATAGACGGTTTTTAAAAAATAAAGCTCCAAAGGCCTCTATTTTTACAAAAACCCGAGCCTGGTCTGCCAGACCCAGTGTGCACGGCCAGGCAGGTTCAACAAGAAAAATGGGCAGGTTAAAGGCAGATTTAGTTTTTGAGCAAAACATGAAAGTCGTAGATTGGTCTACAATTTTCATGAAGATAACTTTTTCAAAATCCAAACAGATTTTAAAGTTAAAACAGATTTCCAAAAACTATGCAGGGTATAGAAAATTCCTGCACAGGATTTCTAATAAACAGTGCAAAAGCAGGAAATTCCTGCATATGCGCTGATAATCAAAGCTTATGGATTGTTTTAAGCAGTTTTTTAAAAAGGGATTTAAAATTTATCAAATAAGGGTAAAAAATAGATAAAACAAGACAAGTAATATGATAAGCAACCATTAGACAAAGAGTAACCGAAAAGGTTACCAACTTTTAAATGGGCCAAATAATTAGGGTTACTTAAAGTAACCATATAAGGAAACCTAAGTTATTGAGTTGGGCTTACAACCTATGGTTACCAATAGTAACCTAATAGGGTATGATTTTAAAAGTAACTGGGCCTTAGTAACTTAATAGGACTTGGGCTTAAGCCTAGGGTTACACATAGTAACCTAATCAGACATGAATCACTATTCAAGTTTGATTGGGCCTAAAGCCCGAGGTTATCAATAGTAACCTAATAGGATTAGGCCTTAAACCCAAGGCTTCTTTAAGTAATCAAAAAAGATAATGTTTGATTGGGCCAGGTGCCCTAGGGTTACATCTAGTAACCGAATAAGAGATCATGATAGTATGTGGGGGACATATAACTAGGGTTACTAATGAGTGTTGGTTAGGATATCAATATTTAATGTAATGACTTATGGTAAGATAGGATGATTCTTATCTTACATTCTTTTGAAAACAGGAAGGTAATCTGTTGTTGCAACCAGTTGGAGCAACAAACACATGACGTAGTCTAACCTATAAGTACAACTCCGCCTACAGCATAGGCAGATTGTTTTATTGCTTGTTTGTTTTCAAGCTCATGCATACATGTTGTGATGCATATGATTTATGTTTTATTATTATGGCATCATGAAGTATGCTCACCAATGATAAGTCACTTAGTAAGAATGAGAACCCAGTTTCAAGTATGAAACTGTTTTTAAAAGACTGTTTTCAAGAAGAAAACTATGTTCAAGGAATCGTTTTCAAGAATGAAAACTATTCATAAGAAATTATGTTCAAGAACAAGTTAAGAACAAGTTTTCAAGTATGATGGCAAGCAAGCTTGCCTCATGTCGTACCGACCCGCTCTTAGGTCGGGTTTGATCCATGGTTTGAGTTGGACTGGGCTGGCCTCCCCAACCACTCCATGGCAGCGCGCCACGGTACGGACACTTATGTTATGTTAAGTAAGGGGCCCTAAAAACGAGCTGACACTAGTAAAAATTGTGGATTACACGACGGTTATTTACCGTCGTGTAAAGTTTACACGACGGTTACACAACCATCTTGTAATCCAGTGTCGTGGAAGATACCACGACGGTTCAAAGAACCGTCGTGGTATCTCAATGTTACACGATGGTTCAAACCGTCTGACACGACCCGCCTAGCGCCGGCCGTTACCATACATTCTTACTTAATAATATATGAAAATTTAGACATAAAATTTTCTTTTTTTTTTTTTATAACTGATAAATATAACTTGACTTGGAAACTTCATAATAAACACTTACATATGTACATGTACTTATACATAACTACTTATGGAAGAAATGTGTTCTTGTATTTAAATACAGCATATTTAGCGTAGCATAATTTAACAAAAAGAAACGTAATGATTCCCGTCCCACAGTTTCACAACTTTGCCTTGCCATGCTCCACTGCCTTGTATCATGAAGTACCGCAGGGTTGCTTACCTACAGCATAAACTTAAAATATGAGCTTTCACTCAGCAAGCACAACTATTTATCCGCAAACATATCATGATATCATAATGCATGAACCATTTATGCTTTATTCCTGTTTTCATAAGTTAGCATAGTTTTTGGGCCCTTACATAACTTAACATAAATGTACGTACCGTGGCGCACTGCCATGGAGTGGTTGGGACGGCCAGCCCTGTCCAACTCAAACCATGAACCAAACCCGACCTAACGCGGGTCGATACGACATATAGCATTCTGCTTATATTGATGCTTAGAATCTTGTTCTTATCTTATTTCATACTTGAAATGTTGTTTCATATTCATAACCAGTTTCTTAACTGAAACTGGGATTTCATACTTTACCAAATAGCTTATCTTTAGTGAACGTACTTCGTGATGCCATAATGTCAGATTATTCATCATATGAACATACATACTATAAACATACATCATATATTTCTTAACATGAACTTGAAAGCATACATGCCATACATTCATTATTCCTTGAATACATACATGCCGTTCATACTCTAAATATTCATCATATCTTAAAAACGTACATACATACATATCATAAATACTTCTTATTCACATAACATCATGAACTTGATATCATACAGGCCATAATGTTTTATCATACTTATATCATCATAAACTTGAAAACATACAACAAACAGTTTTTGTTTATGCTGTAGGCGGAGTCGTACTTACCGTTACTGTGCCTTGAATCAAAATTCTTCACTCAAACAGGTTGCTTTCCTGTTTCCAAGAAAAATCATAGGATGAGTATCATCCTATCATAATAACATAATGATTCTAATTACTAACTACAAATCCTAAATTTCAACTCCTCTTTGAAATTTAGTAAGAACTCTAATATTTTGAAAACCGGGTTCAAAATCAATTCATAAAGTTTAGTTCTTTTCCCCATAAATTTATTTCGAATTTGGAAAAGTTTTCTTCATTAACGTTGTAGATCTTGAAGTCTCCTACAACTTTTATTTCAACTTCAAACTTCAAATTTGTCTTTAACATGCTTATTTTTGCCTTAGAAAATTTTTTGACCAAACTTACTACTCATAATTTGGTCTCGGGTTTTTATAGAAACGAAAGTCTTAAAAGCCTTATTTTCAAAAATTGGCCATGCTGGTCCCTAGGATTTTCCTTCCTCTACAACTTTGCAGTTTTGATTTTTTTCAAATTCGGCTTCTAAAGGCCTCTAAATGTTGTTTCAGGAAAACTGCTCAGATAGAGACTTAATCAAGCATAAAAACCCTAGTGCATGTATCTTACAAAATTAAACTCCTGTTTAACCATACTAATCATTCTCTTAAATTTCAAATGAAGAACTAGAGGGTGACAATATTTACTTCAAGTTTCACTGATGAAATTCTTAAATTAGGGTAATTAAAATTTCCCTCACACTAAACCAAAAACTCTTTCTCTAGTTTTCTTTTTCTTTCTTTTCTCTCTTTTCTTTGCTCGGCTTCTATGGCAGGATTGGGAGAGTTTGTGCTGCTCAAGTTTGTGTGTGTGTGTTGGCTAACCAAATAATACAAAAGCACCTTCACCTATTTATAGATGAAGCACAAATTTCTAAAATTGCTAACTAACCCCTAAAGGTACCATAACTTGCTCTTTAGTCCATACAAGAAACCAATTTGGTCTTGTCTTCTTGAAAGGTGGCCGGCCATTCTTGTTCTTCTTGTACCAAATAACCCAAGCTAGGGTGCTTAATCATGTTGGCTAGGAACCATGAGGTGTCCCTCTCTTAGTGTGGCCGGCCTTAGGTGGAGTTTATGCATGCCTTTGCTTACCAACAAGCAAGGCTAGCAAGCTTACTAAGCAAGCCTATGAAGCATGAGGTGTCAAGAGCTAAAAGAGTTCAAGAAATCCATCTTTTGTAATTTTATGCAATAGTCCTTAAAGCCAAATTATTTCTCCTTAGTCCCTATGTGTTGGCCGGCCATTCATCACCCAAATTGCCAAGCAAGCTTAGCTAGAGTTGCTTGCTCATCAAAGCTAAATTTTGAGGTGGCATTCCCTTGGTTGGCCGGCCCTAGGGTGAGGTGTGCAAGCCTTGGCTTGCCAAGGGAGCAAGGCTAGGGGTGTGACTTAGCCAAGCTAGAAGCATAGGGTGTCTCATCCTCATGTGGCCGGTTTTGAAGAAACCATGTGAGACAATTTGCTAATTGATCCATAACACAAAATCAACCAACTAAATTAAAGTGTTAATTCACTAAACTTAGGGTATGATTTGTAAACTTTTAATAACACTTAAAATCTTCTAATTTGCATAATAGTTTTCAAAAACAAGATCCCTTGCTCAACAAGCCATGATGTGGCCGGTTCCTATGGTGACACATGGAACAATGTGATTGGTTCTAGCTAGAATTTTCAAATACAATCTTAACTTGTCTTTCTTAATTTTCAACCAAACTAACTAAACTAAAAATGGGTCATTGACTCAATTGAACTAAGAAACTTTACTTAAAAAGTCCCTGATTCAAAAATTTACATAATTGCTGATAAGTCTACAATTTTCTTCAAAATTGCACATTGGCCCCTAAAGGCAAAATATTTACACTTTAGTCCCTATGACTTGGCCTGTTATGGTTAAGCCTTCAAACATCAAATTTTTACTAAATCCTTCCTTAGAAGACTTTTTAGCTTCAAAATCATGAACTTTTCTTAATTTACAAATTGACCCCTAAACATAAAATATTTACATTTTGGTCCCTGTGAGGTGACCAATCATAACAATGACACTTGTCATCAGAGGAGTCATCCTTAAAGGCCTTGTTTGGCTTATCTTCTAAATGCAGTCCATTTTCATAATAACATAACTATTCATATACTGTTTTCAACTGATAACAGTATAATTAAACTAGACCATTGTCCTAAACTTTTCTGAACTACGTATCAGATTTTCTTAAATTACTAACATAGAGTCATAAATCATAATTTTCCCTTTTTAAACAAAAGGATCATAAACCTACACAAATAATTCATTGAATCTTTTAGCAAAAGATTCAACAAATTCCTTAGAAAACATATCATACAGATTGCATAACCAAACTTTATTCTTAACAAAAGAAGTTATAAATTTACAAACAAGTCGGCTATTACACTGTCGTCGAAACAAGAAATACAGTTACTGTGAGCGACAAATTGGCTACATTACACGACGGGTTTTAGTTAAAACCGTCGTGTAATGTTGAATATTACACTACGGTTCTGACTTTAAATCGTCATGTAATGTATCTATATCAAAGAAAAAATATTTTTTTTTAACATTACATGACGGTTTTATCTAGAACAGTCGTGTAATGTGAACATTATACGACGGTTCTTTGATACGTCTTGTAATGTGGACATTACACGATGGTTTTTTGAACCGTCGTGTAATGTTTCAGAATGTGTAATTTTTTATAAAATATAAAAAAATTAAGGTTTTTTTTTTTTTTTTTTTCTGATTTCCGACGGGTGGCCTTAACCTATATGTTATCTAATACACAATCCAAGATATTAACTACATTGATCAAAGTAAAAATACATACCAATTATTATACATTAGAACTTTACATATCATAATTAATAAATTGCATTACATGACTAGCCCATTCTCCCCTAATCAAGTCCAAATCCTGAGAAGTGAAATTCTTTACTTTCAAGTACATCAATTCCATTCAACACTATGTCCCTCATAAAACCTAAAATAAAATAACCATATTCAACACTTCCCTCTTGGAGAGGAAAAGGCCGGTCCTAGATTTTCGTTTTACAGTCTCGTCTCCTTCTAATCCCTTCTCCGGCCATAATCTTCCAATCAGTTAGGGCCCTAGCAAATTGGTAAAGTTCAATCTAATTAAGATGCATAGAATTAAGATTAAATAAAAAATTAACATATTAAAATTGACTTACATGTTCATTAGCTCAGTAAAATCGTCTCGTTTCTTCTCTCCCAGAGGATCAAAATAAAGGACGATGTCTTCCCATGGGTCAATGATTCCCAAAACCCAATGTCTCCCTCTGTTGTGTGGCACAAGATAAAGCCGTCTTTTTGGTGCGTCACACAAAAAGTTGACAAGAATGTCGGCTCGCTCTCTCATGCCAGCATCTTCAGTATCTACTCTCATCGGTGAGATCAAAGTTGGAGACACAAAAATAAACTTCTCAGCTTGCCCATTAATCCTACATAGTTCCTCCAAATATCTGCATAAGCGTATCAAAATTATTACTCTACTTGACATATAGAAGAATATCTAGGAAAAAAAAATTTCAGAGATAGAATGTCGTGCCTCATGTAGACTAATGTACAATTCGCACTGATTTCTTGTAAATTAATGAACTCCTAAATATCGTCAAAGCTCAGAAAGAGAGGCATTTCCAAACCCATGATCGTGTATGGTATTGGGACCTCTATCTGATTACCTTAATGCATGGAACTATGTGCATAATAAGCCAAAGGCCTCATCGCCATGTTCATTTTATTAAAGTCGAACAAAGGTTGTTGTTGTTGCGCATCCTGTTGTACCTTAGTTCGAGAGTCGATCGTTTTATTTCCAAGCTTTTTTTGGCATTTTTTTCTGCCAGCTGCTAGGTCAGGAACGTGACTAGGCCCTCGACTCGCCTTGTTCATACTCGTGTCGAGCTCGACTAATGTTTTAGGCCAAGCAACAAACCCATTGACAGCATCCTCCACAGTGGTTGCCTCATACGTCGGTATAGGTAATGCTGCTTTTTTTAATTTTGGCACATTGATCGACACTCGCACGTTCCCTTCCCCCAGTGGAATCCCATGCACTGTATCGGTGGAAAGGCTCTCCAGCCATGCTCTTCCAAACGCAACAAGCAACTGTACACCATGAACTTCATCGAAAATATAGAGCTTACACTCCTGACTGTCGACCGGCATGGTTGGCGGATCAGACACTCAATGTTGTTTTTCTTGGACAGAGCAACTAGCCTTAAAGCTGTTGTGTTGGTCACGGTTGGCACATTGTTGGGATCAAACGACGGCTTCACATCTTTGTTCGCACATAGACCACGCACCAACGCCTTTAATTCTTCTATTTCACGTCTCATTGATAGTACTTTATTATCTTTATTCGAACTTCGATTTTGGTTGAAGTACTGAGACGGCTTTATGAACTTTGATTGGCCACGGATACATCCTTTGTGTTCGGGTCTAGATAATGCTTGCGGCAATACATCACTAGTGCCAACTGATTCGAAAGTGCCTTGGCTCTCCTGTGTGTTGTACTCCATCTACAAGATAATTAACATAACTCATTTAAGCTTAAGGGTTGTAAGTATGTGTAGTAGTGATAAAGAAATCATTGTTAGTTAGTAAACTTACTATCAACTCGCTTATATTTTTACATGCTGGATCTTTCAACTCTCCATCTACGCCTGTCTGTTGTTCTAGCCACAAACCATCCCCTTTTTTCCCATTTCCCAGTATTCTTAAACTGTAACTTAACATCGTTAGTATACAATAGAACATAATGTTTTATAATTGCCATACGATTTAGAACAAACAA
This sequence comes from Ficus hirta, assembly GCA_038430175.1. Classification (NCBI taxonomy): domain Eukaryota; kingdom Viridiplantae; phylum Streptophyta; class Magnoliopsida; order Rosales; family Moraceae; genus Ficus; species Ficus hirta. The sequence goes on along the minus strand of CM076586.1, from coordinate 3,026,063 downwards.
AATTTATTATGATACCTTTTCCTGGTCGAGCTTTCTACATACGATCCGAAAGTTGTTAGAATTGTGAGGATGTTCTATACTGAACGAATTTCACCCAATCCTCTTCTTCTATGTTGGGGTAGTTGTCACTAACCTTTCGAGGCCGTGTCCACACACTATCTTCTGATACAAATTCCTCGACAAACGTCTTGTAAATATCATGTTGAAAATTCCTTGCTGCTTCACCACATGATTTTAAACAAGTACACCGAAAGCAATCATCCACGGTGAACGAAGTAACAGTTTCTTTCCAAATTATTTCTTTCATTCCGTCTAAATCACGGGATCTCCAATCTTGTATCCATATTGGAACGTGCTCTCGAGCAAGCACACTAATCCAGCTCATCAATTCATCACCTTGCTTCCCTTCTGACTGTCCTTTCTCGTCAAACGTACTTGAATTCGTTCACCTCTTTTCCTTACCATATGGACACGTTTCATTATAGTTGCCCTTCGCTTGCCATCGCCAGTAGGATCCAATGGGTTTTTCCTTCGTGCTCGTCCCTTTTTGGATTGTTCCATTGTATTTTGGCTCATATTTTATTCCAACAATCACCTATAGTTATTGCAATAGAAAAAAAAAAATTCAATTATGTCGGACCAATATAATCAAATCAAATTAAGTTTCACTACTAAGCACACATTACATGAATTTTTTAACATGACGAGAAATTGCACAAACTTATTGAGTACTAATTTTGTAAAAAAAAAATCCTAAAACCGTGAGCCTTCAATTCACGGCCAAGGCCGAGTAAGGCGCACGCCCACACGGCCATAGGCACCAGGCGTGCCCCCACGGGTGCCAGGCGTCCCCCACGGGAGCCAGGCGCGCACCTACGGGCACCAGGCGTCCCCCACGGGCTCCTGGGGCCCCCCCACGGGCGCCAGGCACCCCCACGGGTGCCAGGTCCCCACCGCCACGGGAGCCAGGCGTTCCCCCCACGAGCGCCATGTAATAACCTGAAATTTTGATGACTCGAGATTTCCTTATATACAAGAAGAATCTAAGTCTAAATCATGTATGTAGATATGAAGTTTATAATCTGAATTGAATATCAGTAGATATTTGAGTTCTCAGTTAATTAGCTACGAGACTCAGAAATAGTTTGCTTAATCAAGCATGAGGCCTTTTGAGAAAATGGCATAGTAGGAATTTATGATTTTTAGTCCAGTCAAAATTTAACCAGGTTGACCTTAGGTTTGACTAAGACGGTGCTGTAGTGTATTAACTAGTATAGGAATTATACTATGAAAAACCGTCATTACGGATGAAGAAGTAAGAATAAGCTATGGAATTGCTCTAGAATAATCAGGAATAATATTTTGAGCAATGAGGACTTAGCAGTTTCGAGTCTTAAGAAAAATCCATACGTAGCCCAGTTAAGTGCAGATGAAGTTTGAACTGTAATCCAGTATGACAATACTGTTTTTAGTAAAAACAGTATTAATATTATCTGAGTTAGTAGGAAAATGGACTGCATAATTATATTAATGGATTTTTGGAATCAAGTAGATGATTATGTATGGATTGGAAGACAAGTGGCTCCACCATGGCCGGCTACTTCACAGGGACTAAATTGTAAATATTTTGTCCTTAGGGACTAAAGTGCAAAAGTGAGGTAAGCTTGATGATGTAAGCATGATGTAAGCATGATGATGTAAGCTTGATGATGTAAGCATGATGATGTAAGCTTGATGATGTAAGCATGATGCAAGCATGATGATGTAAGCATGATGTAAGCATGATGATGTAAGCAAAACTTGTCCTCCAAGACAATGCAATGGCCGGCCACTTCTAGGGGAGGTGAGCAAATATTTTTGTTCCAAGGACCAATGGGCAAATATTTTTCTCTTAAGGGCAATTATGCAATTTTTGGATTAAAAATAAATCCAAAAATTAAATTATTTTTCACCTATAAATAGGTGATGGGGGAGGGCTCATTTTGTTCACAAAAATGAGAAAATACCCCAAAACCATGCCAAAATCTCTCCACACTCTCTCTCCCTCCCCTAGAAACCGAGAAAAAATTGAGAGAAAAAAAATGGTGAGGTTCGGATTTTGTAGAAGGAAGCAAGGAGGGAAAATTCTCCCAATCAAAGGGTAGATCCATTTTCTTGGATCTTGAGGTAATCCTCTTCACCCTCTAAGCTCATTATTTAGTTTGATTCAAGATTTATGCATAGTTCAATATTTATGTGTATAGCTTAGATTTGTGCTTGATTAGAGGTTTGGTGGTTTTAATTTGTAGTTTAATGTATGTTTATGTGATGTATGCATGAATGCCTAGAATATGTTTGTTATATATCCCCACACACTCAAGTGGTTGTATGGTATGATTGATTATGAGATATTGATGTATAATGCAAGAAGGGTTAGAGAAATACCCTAAGAACCCTAGTTGGTAAAATTTACCAAATGGGTTTGCATGTATGATTTTATGAATGAAAAGTGAATGCATGGCAATGAAAACGTTAGATAATACGCTGCATGCTTGATGTAGGCTCACGGTTGCGGCCGTTTGAGGTAGTGTGTGCGTAATTTTACATAAGAACCAACCGAAACCAAGACTGCCAGTTCGGGTAAAAACTGAGCAGTAATCTTGAAATGGTATTTTGAGGCCTTTAGAAGCCGAATTTAAGAAAAGTCAAAACTACAAAGTTGTAGGAAATGGAAAATACTAGGGTGACGGGTGGACAATTTTTAAAAAATAAGGCTCCAAAGGCCTTCGTTTTTACAAAGGGTTTGGATCCAAAGTTATGATCTGAATTGAATATCAGTAGATATTTGAGTTCTCAGTTAATTAGCTACGAGACTCAGAAATAGGTTGCTTAATCAAGCATGAGGCCTTTTGAGAAAATGGCATAGTAGGAATTTATGATTTTTAGTCCAGCCAAAATTTGACCAGGTTGACTTTAGGTTTGACTAAGACGGTGCTGCAGTTTATAAAGCAGTATAGGAATTATACTGTGAAAAACCGTCATTACGGATGAAGAAGTAAGAATAAGGTATGGGATTGCTTTAGAATAATCAGGAATAATATTTTGAGTAATGAGGACTTAGCAGCTTCGAGTCTTAAGAAAAATCCATACATAGCCCAGTTAAGTGCAGATGAAGTTTGGACTGCAATCCAGTATGACAATACTGTTTTTAGTAAAAACAGTATTAATATTATCTGAGTTAGTAGGAAAATGGACTGCATAATTATATTTATGGATTTTTGGAATCAAGTAGATGATTATGCATGAATTGGAAGCCAAGTGGCTCCACCATGGCCGGCTACCTCACAGGGACTAAATTGTAAATATTTTGTTCTTAGGGACTAAAGTGCAAAAGTGAGGTAAGCTTGACGATGTAAACATGATGTAAGCATGATGATGTAAGCTTGATGATGTAAGCATGATGATGTAAGCATGATGTAAGTATGATAATGTAAGCAAAACTTGTCCTCCAAAACAATGCAATGGCCGGCCACTTCTAGGGGAGGTGAGCAAATATTTTTGTTTCAAGGACCAATAGGCAAATATTTTTCTCTTAAGGGCAATTATGTAATTTTTGGATTAAAAATAAATCCAAATATTAAATTATTTTTCACCTATAAATAGGCGATGGGGGAGGGGGCTCATTTTGTTCACAAAAATGAGAAAACACCCCAAAACCATGCCAAAATCTCTCCACACTATCTCTCGGTCCCCTAGAAACCGAGAAAAAATTGGGAGAAAAAAAATGGTGAGGTTCGGATTTTTTAGAAGGAAGCAAGGAGGGAAAATTCTCCCAATGAAAGGGTAGATCCATTTTCTTGGATCTTGAGGTAATCCTCTTCACCCTCTAAGCTCATTATTTTAGTTTGATTCAAGATTTATGCATAGTTCAAGATTTATGTGTATAGGTTAGATTTGTGCTTGATTAGAGGTTTGGTGGTTTTGATTTGTAGTTTAATGTATGTTTATGTGATGCCTAGAATGCCTAGAATATGTTTGTTATATGTCCCCACACACTCAAGAGGTTGTATGGTATGATTGATTATGAGATATTGATGTATAATGCAAGAAGGGTTAGAGAAATACCCTAAGAACCCTAGTTGGTAAAATTTATCAAATGGGTTTGCATGTATGATTTTATGAATGAAAAGTGAATGCATGGCAACGAAAACATTAGATAATATGCTGCATGCTTGATGTAGGCTCACGGTTGCGACCGTTTGAGGTAGTGTGTGCGTAATTTTACATAAGAACCAACCGAAACCAAGACTGCCAGTTCGGGTAAAAACTGAGCAGTAATCTAGAAATGATATTTTGAGGCCTTTAGAGGCCGAATTTAAGAAAAGTCAAAACTAAAAAGTTGTAGGAAATGGAAAATACTAGGGGACACAGAGTAGTTTTTAAAAATTAAGGCTCCAAAGGCCTTCGTTTTTACAAAAACCGAAGCCTGGACCACCCAGACCCATGTGCACGGCCAGGCAGATTCAATGAGGAAAAAGTATAAGTTAAATGTAGAACTGGATTTTGAGCAAAACATGAAATTTGTAGGGTTTTTCAAGATCTAAAACTTTCATGAAGAAAACTTTTTCAAAATCCAGATAGATTTAAAAATGAAACTGAATCTTAAAAACTGGGCAGGAAATAAGAAATTCCTGCACAGGATTTTCAAAACAATGCATGCACAGGCAATTCCTGCACATGCACTGATAATTAAAGTTTATGGACTATTTTAAGCAGTTTTTAAAAGAGGGATTCAAATTTATCAAACAAAGATAAAAATAAATAAGATAAGCCCAGTCCTATGGTAAACAACTATAGGACAAATAGTAACCGAGAAGGTTACCGATTTTATTGGGCCGAAATTTCTTAGGTAAGCACATAAGAGAACCAAAACTCTTGAGTTGGGCCTAAAACCCATGGTTACCAACAGTAACTTAATGGGGTACGATTTTAAAAGTGACTGGGCCTCAGCAAGTCAATAGGGTTTTAATCCAGATATAATTTGGGCCTAGACCCAGGGTTACACATAGTAACCTAATAAGATGTTAAGCACTATTCAAGTGTGATTGTGCCTAGTACCCAAGGTTACTTTAAGTAACCAAACAAGTTATCATAAAGTAATGTAGAGGGGAGCATATAACTAGGGTTACTCATGGATGTTGGTTAGGATACCAACATTTAATGATTATGATCTATGATAAGATAGGATGATTCTTATATTTCGTCCTTTTTGAGACAGGAATATAACCCTATGCTTCATCTTGTCATACATTAAGACAAGAGCATAAGACATCAGGTAAGTACAAACCTCACCTACAGTATGAAAAATAGTAAACTATTTTCAAATATATGACATGTTCCATGTATGCCATGTTATATCATGCTATGCTATATTATGCCATGCTATGCTGTGTTATGCCATGCTATGCTATGTTATGCCATGTTAAGCTATGTTAAGCTATGTTAAGACATGTTAAGCTATGTTAAGTCATGTTAAGTCATGATAAGATATGATGTATCAAGTTATGCCATGATTTATGGTTATGCCATGTTTATGTCTCATGTGCATCATGATTAGTAAGATCACAATTAAAGATTCTTAACCTCGGAATATACAAAACTAAGACTAAACCAAGTCAAGCAAGGTGTCGTACCAACCTCCTGCTAGGTGGAGGATACATGTTTAAGTTTATGATTATCAACCTCTCGATAATACGTGAGGGTATAATGATAATCAACCTTCCGCTAGATCGTGAAGGGTTATGTTTATGATTTCCAGAATTGTTAAGGGCCTTGCAAACCCTGACGTTCTGAGGATTGTGCGCTTTTGGTACGTACACAAGGGGCCCATATGTTAAGCAAGATCATAAATTTAAGTCCATAATTGATCATAAAAGACATATAATTGATTATAATCGGTTCATGCATAAATGCACGATATTTGTCATGTTTTTGTGAGATTATGTTTGTACTTGCTGGGCGAAAGCTCATCAGTATATTTTATACTATAGGTAAGATACCTGCAGCTTTACTTAGTGGGCCATGGAGACGATGCAGCAAGTGAAGGGCGGTGTGGGATACCACTACGCAGATTTCCGCAAGCTCTTTAAAAAAAAAAAGATATATATATGAATAAATTATGTTACGCTATATGTATGAGGTTTAAAGACTTGAGTTATGTGTAAGGTGTATGTATGTCTTTTTATTTGAATGTGTAAAAAAAAAAAAAAAATCATTTTCATATTTTCATAAAATACAAGAGTATGTTAAGTATGAAGTAGCGGCCACATAGAATGGGTCGCCATAAGGTTTATGTTAACCAAGAAATAAGTTAAGCAAGTAAAGTAACGGCCCACGTTTACGTAGTTGGCCCTACGTAGACGGTTCGGGGCGTTACACCCCAGGCGATCCCCCACGGGCGCCAGGGGCCCCCCCACGGGCGCCAGGTCCCCCCCTACGGGAGCCAGGCGCCGCGCCCCCATGCCTATCTCTATTGTGGATTCTTCATATATTGTCATGCTAGGGGACTTGATGTAATATTGCTATAGTTATGCTATGAATATTTATCAAATTCTATATGATTTTCGTAAAGAAAAACCCATTTCGGCATTTCATCGAGCATGTTGTGGTCGGACAAAATTCATGTTCATAAATGTGTGTAAAGTGCCAAATTCATTCACAAAACATTTATATTCTAAAATGTGTGTTAAGTGGCAAACAAGAATACAAATAAGCATTGTGTGATAGTTATTTTGTTACAAAATACGAAATTGAGCAATATGGAAGTCACCTTGCTTTTCTTTGAAGAAGAATAGGCAGTGACGGCAACGGCGGCTTGACCAGATTTTAAGAAAGAGGTGGCGGCGGGTGGGCGAAGGAGGTGGGTGGGTACTTGGAGAAATTTAGAGAGGGTGAGAATTCTAGAGAGGGTGAGGGCGGGTGGATATGAAGAGAAATAAAGAAATGAAGAGGAAATTATATTTAAGTAATGGGTTTTCGTGCGGATTTCGAAGCATGAAATGCGTGGATTTTTCAAAATTTTGGAGGACACGACGGTTTTTAAAAAACCGTCGTGTAATCACATGATTACACGACAGGCAATGAACCGTCGTGTAATCTCCGATTACACGACGGTTTGTCTGAAAACCATCGTGTAAATGTAGGCCAGTTTTGTTACCCGTGTGTTAAAATGACCCATTCTATAGTATTGATCCCTATTCAAATTTCATGTTCAATGTATATATAGAGCAACTAATATAACAAAATTAATATAATATATCTTGAATTAAAATAAAATAGTAATAATGTTGTACAAAATAAATGACATAATGTTAAAGTTTTATTCTTTTTCCTCTTTGTTTCCTCAACACGTGTCCATTCAATATCTGGTCGAAGCAAGTGAGAAACATCATCATCGAATTCGTCAATCTCCTCAACTGGTGGCAATCCTTGTGTGAAAGATGCAATGTCAGAGCAATCTTCCTCATGATCTTCTTGACCATTACGGATCAATCTTGGCTTCATCGGCACAACTAAAGACAACTCAACATTGTTGGGATCCGTTGTGTAAAACACTTGGATTGCTTGTGATGCCATAATGAATGGATCATTTTTATATTCCAATCGTCTAAAGTCCACCACTGTGATTCCATCACTGTCAATCCTTACATAATTATTGTCGGCCCACTTGCCCTTAAAGAGTGCTACATGAAAACCACAGTAATCAAGCTCCCAAATATCTTCAATGAAACCGAAGTAGTTCATGGTTCCATAGACTAGATCCTTGTCCTTTGCAGATGAAATATGCATGGCCTTAGCACGGATACTAACACCACTATTTTGAACGGGATGCTTCTCATCTCTTTCGCGAGTGTAGAACGTATAACCATTGACGAAGTATGATGTATACCGTGTAACAACCGTTGACGGTCCCCTAGCGAGGTTCATTAAGTCTTACTAAAAGCCGTCCTTCTGAAAGACATGTCTTCGTATCCACATACGAAACGTCCGATTGTGTTCATCTTGTAACAACTTTTCATTTCTTGCTCTTCTTGGATTTCCATCTCTTAATTCCTGTAAGTGAACCTCAATAAAAGGCTCCACTTCAACCCTATTATGTAAAGTATAGAGACAAGCTTTCTCTCATTCATCTCGATTTACCGGCAATGGAATGCCGATAGATAGTCCTTTCGACTCAATGTTTGTAGTCTTTGACAACCCAATCGCTTCCGCGGTGGACAAATACTTGGAGTTAAATTTGACTGATTCCTCCGCTATATAGCTTTCTACTATACATCCTTCCGGCCTATTCCGGTTCTTGACATAACCCTTCAAAACTTTCATGTACCTTTCAAAAGGATACATCCATCTCAAGTACACCGGTCCACATAGCTTCACTTCCCGGACTAAGTGCACCGTTAGATGAATCATAATGTCAAAAAATGAGGGTGGAAAGTACTTCTCAAGCAAGCACAATGTCTTAACCAACTCTGATTGTAGCAAATCTAGTGTAAATGGATCAACTACCTTGGAGCATATCGAATTGAAAAATGAGCATAACTTGGTAATTGCGAATCTCACATCCTTCGTTAAAACTCCTCGCAAGGCAAGCGGTAATAACTGTTGAATCAAGATATGGCAATCATGTGTTTTCATGCCAACCAACCTCAGATCCTTCATAGACACCAATCTTTTGATGTTGGAAGAATACCCGTTGGGCACTATTACAGAAGCGAACCACTCACAAAACTTTCTCTTCTCTTGTCTTGATAATATGTACTTTGCCGGTGGTAAATAAGTAGCATTCCCTCTTTTCGTAGGGATCAAGTTAAGTCTAATCTCCAAATCCTTAATATCCAATCGTGCCTTTTCACCATCTTTGCTCTTAGTAGGAATGTCAAGAAACATGCCCACTATTGATTCACAAACATTTTTCTCAATATGCATCACATCCAAGCAATGACGAACGAAAAGTGTCCTCCAATATGGAAGTTCGTAAAAGATTGACCGCTTTTTCCAAGGTCCATCAACCACCGGATCCTTGTTATTCCGTTTTATTTTCCCGAGCACCACTTTCAAATCCTTAACCATATCGAAAACGTCTTCGCCCATGAAAACCCGGGGATAGATTGTTTCTTCCGTATTACCATCGAAAGCCTTTTTTTTTTTGCGGTATGGATGATTTTTTGGTAAGAATCTCCTATGACCAAGGTAAACGGTTTCTTATAATTCTTCAACCGAATGGAAGATGTTTCTTTCATACAAACGGGACAACCGATAGAACTCTTGACTGAATAACCAGATAGCTTTCCATAAGCGGGACAGTCATTAATTGTCCACATCGACATTGCACAGAGTGTGAATGTCTCTTGACGGTAAGCATCTCTAACTTCGATCCCCTTTTCCCATAAGCTCTTTAGATCATCGATTAGCGGTGCCAAGTACACGTCAATGTCATTGCCTGGTTGTTAAGGACCAGATATCAATAAAGTCAACATCAAGAACTTCCGCTTCATGCTCAACTTCGGAGGGAGATTGTAATTGACAAGTATGACGGGCCACGTACTATGCCTACTACTTATATTACCATGTGGGTTCATTCTGTCCGCTGATAAACCAAGTCGTAGATTCCGTGGTTCCGCGCTAAATTCAGGATGATTGGCATCGAAGGTCTTCTATTGTGGTGCATCGGCTGGATGTCTAAGCATGCCATCTTCAACACGTTTATCATGGTTCCAAGTCAAATTCTTGGCATGATCGGCATTACGGAATAAACGGCACAAACACGGCGCCGGAGAAATGTACCATAACACTTTTGCCGGCACTCCTTTGCTACCATCCGTTGGCTTCTTGCCCTTCTTCCATCTTGACTCCTTACAAACCGGGCATTCATCCAAATCCTCATACCCATTTCGGTCAAGGACGCAATCATTTGGACATGCATGAATTTTTTCATATTCCATTCCCAAAGTGCTCAACATCTTCTTAGCTTCGTACATACTAGCCGGTATTTTATTATCAACCGGTAGAACCTCTCTTAGAAATTCTAAAAGAGCCGTGAAACTAGAATTTGTCCACTCTCCCGAAGCCTTCATGTTCCATAATTTGACCAATGCGGACAATTTCTTATATTTACTACATCCGTCATACAAGGACAGCTCGGCATCATTCATCATTGCATCAAATAACTCCGGATGATGCACAAACTGTTTTTCCAAATCGTTAACCATATCAAGCAAGTTATCTCCTACATCTTCCTCAATAATAGGTTCTTTTCCTTTGTTCTTTGATGTTGGATTCAAATACATTTCACCGTGTAAATACCATGTTTGGTACGAACAAATAATCCCACGGGCAAGCAAATGTCTTCTAACTTCATCAACTGAATGAGATCTATGATTTCCACAATCCACACAAGGACATCGAATCTTATCATTCTTCATGTGAGTTTTGGCAAAGGACAAAAATTCTTCAACACCATCTCGATATTTTCTAGTCAATCTATTAGCCCACATCCATTTTCGATCCATTTTCAAAAACCTGACCTAAATCGAAATTAAAGATCATACAATTCATTCAATAATCAAGATTTTTGCATTTAAAATACAACATATTAAGCTTTCGAAATAATTTAACAAATCATACTTAAAAAAAAATAAGAATTTACCATTTTAGATATCTACAATAATTCATCAATAAAAATTAAATAACTCAAAAGAAGAGTAAGTAATAATCACTACTTACAAATAATTACTATAAGATGTGGTTTCGCGGACCGTGACAGTGGAGGAGATGTGGTTTCGCAGGTCTCTGTAATGTTTTTTGCGGCTGTGGAACAATTCTGTAAGATAAAAAAGAAGGTTGCTGGCCGTAGGGTTAATAAAAATCCGGAGGATTATACGACGGTTCATATAGAACCGTCATGTAAAACAGGGGATTACACAACGGTCCTTTCGGACCGTCGTGTAAATTGGGAATTATACGAGGTCCCACCGGAACCGTCGTGTAATCCCCATGGATTACACGACGGTCCCGTCGAACCGTCGTGTAATCTCACGGATTACACCGGGGATTACACGACGGTCCCATGGGGCCGTCGTGTAATCCTCCATTACACGACGGTTCCAGTGGAACCGTCGTGTAATCACTTGATTACATGACGGTTTTGTGGACCGTCATGTAATCTTCGAATTACACGACGGTTTAAACAAAACTGTCGTGTAATACTTTGTTTGCACGACGGTGTTCTGAAACCGTTGTGTAATCTTCGTCGTGTGATCCATCTTTTGTAGTAGTGTGACTTAAGAATAAGACAGCATAAGAAAGTATAATTGGATCGTGCATTATTAGTTAAGAGATGTTTATGCGGGTTTAAAATTGTACTTGCTGGGTGAAAGCTCATGACTTATGTTTATGCTGTAGGTAAGCAACCTATGGGTATTACCTGATACAAGGCGGTAAAGCTGGGCATGGCTGGCTGTGAAACGTGGATTGGAGACCGCTACGCTATTATGATAAATTATGTAATACCCAAAATTTTTACGGACTCACGTATGTAATGCTTCATGAAAATTATGAATATCAATATGAAATTCATAATTTTATTATCAATATATGTTTGAGTTCTCGTTTAATTAGCTATGAGACTCAATAATAAGTTATTATGTTAAGCATGAGGCCTTTTGATGAAAGAGGCAGAATAAGGATTTATGATTTTATTTCGGTCAAAGTTTGACCAGGATGATTTAAGATATGATTAAGATGGTACTGCAGTGTATTAAGCAGTATTGGAATTATACTGTGTTTAACCGTCATCATAGATGAAATAGTAAGAATAAGGTTCAATACCACTCTAGAAAAATCAAGCACATTATTTAGGACAATAAGGGCTAAGTAGCTCCAAGTTATAAGAAAAATTTATACGCAGTCCAATTTTACTCAGATGAATTTTAGACTGCAATCTAGTATGACAGTACTATTTTTACTGAAAAACAATATTAATATTATCTGAGTTAGTAAGAAAATGGACTGAATATTTATATTAAGGGATTTTTGGAATTAAGTGGATAATTATGCATTAATTGGAAGCCAAGTGGCTCCACTTTAGCCGGCCACCTCACAGGGACTAAAGTGCAAATATTTTGTCCTTAGGGGCCAAAGTGTAATTTAAAGGAAAGTAAATAATTATGGATAAGTATGTAATTATTGATTTATAGAATTATGGATATTCCTAACCAAGCCTCCAACTAGGCCAATGATTGGTTACAAGTTTGGTTACATTAGGTGGCTTGGAGAACAAGGAATTAAAGATAACTATGGAAGGATTTTTTTTTGTTGGTTCAAGCCAACACTTGGCCGGTTGTCAAGGGGGAAAAGTGAAGATAAGTTTGAGTAGATTTCTTGGGCTCCAAGGGTTCCACATGGCCGATTGTCGAGGGGTGGCTTGGAGAGCAAGCAATTGGCCTTGGGGAACAAGTAATTGGCCTTGGGGAACAAGTAATTAAGTTAGAGATAAAGTTGAAAGATTTTTCTTGGCTCACACTCATGCGTGGCCGGCCACCTAAGAGGATCAAAGGGCAAATATTTTTGTCTTTTAAGGACCAATATGCAAATTCAAGGAGAATTTTAGAAATAAAAATAACTGTGGAAAATTTGGAAAATTCCACCTATAAATAGGGGTGGTTAGTGGACTTCTCAACCTTTAGTTTCTTTTCAACTATTCCTCTCTAGACTTAGAAAAAAAAGAGAGAGAGAAAGAGAGAGAGCATGGCCAGTTGTGGTATGAAGGGTGGTGGAGCAATTTTTGCTCATGCAAGGTTAATTAGAACCACTCTTTCAAAGTTTAGAGGTATTATTCTTGAACCTCTAACTAAGATTTTCATTAAAATTGGTTTATGGGATTTATGTGTATTTCAAGTTATAGTTTGTAAGAGCATAAGCTCAATCTTCCTATTTTTCATGTTATGGTTTTTGTATGGTTAGTATATGTTAGATCTAGATTTAGGTGAGTGTGATTGCTAAGTTTATGCATGCTTGTGATGTTATGCTTTAGAGAATATGTGGTATGTGTGAATGCCTAGTAGAAGTTTTTTATATGCCCCCATATGCTTAAGAAGAAGCATGTTATGCATGAATGATGAAGATGAGTTGGTATGTGAATCTAGGGCAAAAACTAACTCTAAAACCCTAGTTTGGTACAAGATTTCCACACGGGTTACATGGGTATGAACCAGTGTATGATTGCTGAAAACTTACGTAATGCACTGTATGTTTGTCATAGGCTGACGATTGTGACCATTTGAGGTAGTGTGCGCGTAATTTTACGTAAAATTTGACCTAAAACGAAACTGCCAGTTTTCGGGTAAAACTGGGTAGCTTTCTAGAAACGTGATTTTGAGGCCCTTAGAAGCCCAATTTGGGAAAACTTAAAACTACAAAGTTGTAGAAAATTGAAAATTATAGGGGGTAGCATAAACAGATTTTGAAAAATAAGCACCAAAGACTTCCGTTTTTATGAAAACCCGAGCCCTGGTCTGCCCAGACCCTGTGCACGGTCAGCCGGATTCAACCAGGGATATAAACAAGTTAAAGGTAGAATTAGGTTTTGAGTAAAACACAAAAGTTATAGTATTATTCGAGATCTATAACTTTCATGAAGAAAGCTTTTTCAAATTCTAAACAAATTATTAAGATCAAATTAGATCTTAAAAATTGTACAGGAAACAGGAAATTCCTGCACAGGATTTTTAGAAAACAGTGCAAAAGCCGAAAATTCCTGCACATGCACTGATAATTAAAATTAAGAAACTCTTTTCAAATATTATTTTCAGAGTTTGACAGTTTTTAACTATTTTTGCTTAAAAGTTACAGTTTTATAAAAAATACGGTTTTTATAAGAAATATAAAGTTTTATAAAAGATTTTTAAGAGAAAACTTGACAAAGTTTGTCAAGAAAAGAGAAAAATAAATACTTTGGCCAAAAAGTATTTCGAAGGTATAATAACAAAAAGATGACCGATAGTAATCGGTTAGGATACCCAAGTTATTGGGTTGGGCCTTACCCATGGTTACCAATGGTAACCTAATAGGGTATTAATTTAAAAGTAATTGGGCCCTAGTAACTCAACAGGGTATCATTCAAAATTTGTTGAGCCTAAAACCTGTAATAACCCAAAATTTTGATGAACTCATGATTTCCTTATAGACAAGGAAAAATCTATGACTGAATCATGTATGTCAATATGAAGCTCATGATCTGAGTTGAATATTAGTATATGTTTGAGTTCTCGGTTAATTAGCTACGAGACTCAGTAATAGTTTGCTTAGTCAAGCATGAGGCCTTTTGAGAAAAGGACAGAATAGGAATTTATGATTTTTATTCCGGTCAAAGTTTAATCAGGTTGACCTTTGGTTTGACTAAGATGGTACTGTAATGTAATCAACAGTTTGGAAATTATACTGCGAAAAACTGTCATTACGGATGAAGAAGTAAGAATAAGGTATGGGATTGCTCTAGAATAATCAGGAATAATATTTGGAGCAATGAAGACTTAGTAGTTTCAAGTCTTAAGAAAAATCCATACGCAGCCCAGTTAAATGCAGATGAATTCTGGACTGTGGTTCAGTATGACAGTACTGTTTTTAGTGAAAAATAGTATTAATATTATCTGAGTTAGTAAGGAAATGGACTGCATATTTATATTAATGGATTTTTAGAATCAAGTGGATAATTATGCATGAATTGGAAGCCAAGTGGATCCACCAGAGCCGGCCACCTTCAGGGACTAAAGTGTAAATATTATGTCTTTAGGGGTCAAAGTGCAATTTTAAGAAAAGTAAGTGATTATGGATAAGTATGAAATTTTGATTTATGGAATTTATGGATATTCTTAACTGTAATAACCCGAATTTTTTATGACTCTAGATTTCCTTTGAATGAGGAAAACTTAAGTCTAGATCATGTTTGGAATAGAATATCGGTATAAGTTTGAGTTCTCGGATAATTAGTTACGAGACTCAACGATGGATTACTGAGCCTAGTATAAGGCATTTTAAGGAAAATGGCGTGATGAGATTTCATGATTCCATGTTGGTCAAAATTTGACCAAGAAAGTCAAAGTTGACCAAGAACAGTCAAGGTATGACTATACAGTAATAGGATAAGCGGTATGAGAAATCTACTGCGAAAATTGTCTTTTTGGACAAGATAGCTAGAATAAGCTATGAAACCACCCTAGAAAAATCAAGCACACTAAGTTGGATATCAAAGTCCTAATGACTTTCAGAAATAAGAAAAAAATTTTTACAGTCCATTTTTACTCAGATAAATTTTGGACTGCAGTCAAGCAAAACAGTACTGAATTGTACTGTGTATTAGTGAACACAGTATTAGAAATATCTGTGTTGGATTTAAATTGGACTGCTTTTTCAAAAAGTAGCCACACGAGGCCTTAGGATGACATCACCTACCTTTTGATTTATGACATCATCCCATTTTTGAATTATGACATCATAATTCCATGAACCAAGCCTTGAATGACAAGTGTCTTGTTCTAGAAGAAAAATTTTTCTTGTTCTTCAAGCTTATGGCCGGCCACTTGGAGGGTTCTTTGGCAAAAATTTGTGCAATTATTTTTGCTCCAAGGATTTATGAGCAAAAGATGAACCAAAAAAATTGCAAAGAGATCCAAATCCTCACCTATAAATACCCAAGGGGGGGTGGGCGGTTTTTGAGCCAAAAATTTAGAAAAAGCAGCCAAACTCTGCCCATTTTCCCTCTCCAAAAATCTGCAATCTCAAGTGGGTGATTGAGTGAAGAAAAAAATTGAGAAACTTAGGGGTTTTGATGTTTGTAGTCTTCGGTTTCCCCTAGCAAGTTCAAGTAGAAATTTTGGCAGTTTTTGTGCCCAATTTTGGGGCCAACAGCCGGCTGCCAAGGGGGGGGTGAGTGAGTGAGAAAATGTGAATTTAAGAGTGTTTATCTTAGGTGCAAGCAGCCACCAAGAATCAGCCAATTTTGGTGCCAATTGGTGCAACAAAACCGGCCTTGGGTGGTGTCCTAGGAGGAAAATTTTTGTGACCAAACCCTAGCCTCAATTTCTTCAATAAATCAAGGTAAACCATTCTAGACCTTAATCTCTTTCAATTAAGCATTCAATTTGAAATTTACATGTATTTCAAGTTGAAATTGTAAGAGCATAAGCTCAATTTATTTTGTGCCCAAAGTTAGGAATCTAGGGTTGTGCTTGATCTAGAATTAGGGGTGGTTTGATTTTTATGTGCATGCTTGCTTTAATTTTCTTAATTTGCATACTAAATACTAGTTTATTATATGTCCCCAATCTGCCCTAGTGTTGGTGAGTGATAATTTTGTGCTAGGTTGCTAGAATTTAATTAGTATGCTTGTTAGGTTTTGTGCAACCGAAATCATGCAACTTAGTTGATCCAATATCAATTAGATTTGCATGGTGATGTTAGAAATTGTGATTAAAGAAAATTTACGTTAGAAAACCGCTGCATGTGTGTATTAGAGCTCCCGCTAGTTCGGTTGAGGTAGTTTGCGCGAAATAGGACGTAAACCGGACTTAACAACCGAAACTGCCAATTCGGATTCCAAACTGGCCAGTTTCGGGAAAGTGGAAATTTAAGGCTTTTAGAGGCCGAACTGGGTGAAACGTAAAACATGAAATTTGTTCAGAAGGGTTTTTCCTAGGGGGCGACGCGGATCGTTCCCCAAATTGAGGCTCCAATGGCCTCCGTTTTTACAGAAAACCGAGACTAGTCTGCCCAGACCTAGTTTACACGACCAGTCAGTTTCAAATTAAAACTGACAAGAATACATGCAGAACTGGATTTTTCTCAAAACACGAAAGTTTTAGGATTTTTCGAGAACTACAACTTTCATGAAGACAACTTTTTCAAACTCGGAATGGATATTTAAACTGACACGGTTTTATAAAGACTGTGCAGGGAACAGGAAATTCCTGCACAGGATTTTCTAAAAACAGTTCGGAAAAATTGTATCTTTCCCCAAAACCACTGTTTTGACTAGGGAAACTGTTCCAAAGGCAGTTTCCAGCCCTAAATGATTTTACAAAAAAAAAACCCATTTCAAAAATATGAATTTTTACAAGAAGATTAAGGAAATTTTGAAGCTAATTTCACAAGATTTCCAAAAAGTAAGAAAATAGAATTTTTGAGATAAAATTGTAAACAAGCCGATTACGGACCGTAACCGGGAATAATACCCGAGTTACTAGGCTTAGCCCCAAAGCCCAAGGTTGACCCTAAAAGGTTGACCATAGTTGACCAAGGGTTGACCAGTAGTTGATCAAATATTGACTTTGGTTGACCAAGAGTTTGACTACAATTAACCTTAAGGGTTAGTCAAGATAACCCTAAAGAATACCAAGATTAATTAATTGGGCTAAGATATAGGGTTAATTGAAGTAATCCAATGGTTTATAGACAAGGATAAAGCCCAAGAGGTTATCCAACGTAGCCTCTTAAGGAATAATCAAAGTTCGATTATTCTCAAACAACAGGATAACTAATTGTGACCAAGTGAGATATCAGGTATCGGGGACATACAACTAAGATTTTGTAGGTATGTTGGTTAGGACACCAACATTCCACAACAAGAATTAGACTCTTACCTATCTCCATATTCAAGCAGGAGAAGGTCTACAGCTGTGCCAGTGGAAGGACAGCGTCAAGTAGGACATAGTAAAAGAAGTAAGTACAACTCCGCCTACAGCATAGGCCCTTTATTGTTACTTGCCTAATGTGATGGTATGTTATGGCATGTGATGATATGTTATGGTGTGTAATGTTATGGTATATTATGGCATGTGATACTATGGTATGATATGTTATGAATGAGGTTATGTTATGTTATATGTTGTAATATTGTGACATCATGAAGCATGTTCACTAATGTTAAACCACCTGGTAAGAACAAGACAAGTAAGGTGTTGTGTCGTACCGACTTGCCACAAAGGTGGGTTTAAATGGTATGGTTCATGGTTTGAGTTGGATTGGATGGCTACCTAAACTACTCCATGTTAAACTTTGTGTTTTATGGTTTGAGTTAAAACGGACTGCCGCCTTCAACCATTCCTTGACTATGTACCACGGTACGAGCACACATGATAAGTAAAGGAATAGAACTAAGCTAAGTTATGAATCCATATTTGATTCATAAGAGGTCATAATTGGTTCATGCATAATGATATGTGTTTTGCGTCGCGGATGTAACAGTTGTACTTGCTGAGCGAAAGCTCACGTCTTACGTCTATGCTGTAGGTAAGCAACCTGCCAGCAATCTCTGATGCAATACTGTGGAAGGCTGGTGCTGCGGACTGTGAAATGTGGGATGGACACTGCCACGGATTTAAAAAAAAAAATATATCTATATATATAGACTCTAAAAAAAAAATGTTGTAATGAAAAAGGGTTTTCATACTTTCATGATGTTTTAAGTATGAATGACAAAGTTTATGTATGTATGGCAAGCAAGTTGCCTCTTGTGGTACCAATCTGCATTAAGTCGGGTTTGGTCTACAATTTGATTTCGATGGCCTTCAAGGAGGGTTTGAAAGTTTGGTACTCGAGTAAGTACCTATCAGTAAGTATGAGTTTAAGGATGAAGTTCAAGTTAAAAGTTTTAAAATAAAGTTTAAAAGAAAAAAAAAATTTTCTCCCAAATTTTTCTGCAAGTTTAAGTTCAGTATGTAAGTAAGGTGACGACCCGACGTGGGAAGTCGGGGCGTTACAGTTTGGTATCAGAGCAGAGTTCCTGCCATCCAATTTCACAGTTCTGCTGCCAGCACCACAGTTTTGTAAGTTTGTTTTCTTACTTTGTTTTATAAGATTTTTATAATGGCATGTACCTGGTGTTAAATTTGGCTCGGATTAAAGAGGACCACGAGGCTCCGTTGACATTCGGAGGAATGGAGGAGAAGCTTCGCATCTTCAATAAGACTCAAGGAGTGGATGCACGATATGGAGACCCTCGTCAGATTATGTCATGCAGGGACGCATCTTCAGGATATGCTTGCCAGTCGAGCCGACGTCTAGTCAAGGAAGCTCGTGCAAGGAGCCTTGGCCAAGAGGACCTTGAGAGGAGATTCCTAAATGGATTTCTTGACGACAGCAAGGATCGCCCATGTATTACCGCGATATCAAGATGTACTAGAATATGTACATGAGACGATACGTCAGCTATGTTGCAGCCTGACATGCTTATCCGAACGAGTTTATGGGCTTTTATTGCCAGTAAATCAGAGTCGCACAGTGGAAGCGTGATGGATAAACTAAGCTTACGATATGATGATCGCTAGAATAGCAATAAGAAATGAGTAGGCTTTAAGATTAGATAGCCTATCGCCTCATTTTGGGTATAGTGATCTTTCCATTTAAGGAATTGGATTGAGATTATGGAAGTTAAGTTTCCTGATTGTGAAACTTTTGCTCCATAAGAGAAATATTGGACATGGGGAAAATTTTGAGGATGCCTTAGTTTGGGGGTAGCAAATAAGCAATATGCTACCAACAACAATTTATTAGGCTATGATTTTTTATGATAAGGATAATGATTATGAGATTTGATGACTATGAGTCTGATGATGACGTTAATAAGGTTGAGATTGATAGCAACCTTAGAGTCGACATATAATGGTTTGATTAATGTCGACTAGATACAATCTTTTAAGTAATGGAAATTATGAGATGATGATTGGGAGTTTTAGATATCCCTTAGAACTATGATTATGCCTTTGAGCTTTAAAAGAAATGCTAAAGGCAAGAAGAACGTTTCTACTAGCTAACAAGAAGCTAGTTGATACAAGGATACCTTTCATTGCATCACTTGAACAGTAATATGTTTTTAATAATACTATTTATTATTGATTTTCATGATTGAATTGGAAAAGATTCCAAAAGGTATCTTAAATGTAAGAACATATTAAGATACATGAAAAGATAAGTAACAGTAAGGTGTCGTACCAACCTCCCGTGATCGTGGAGGCCACATGTTTCAGTTATGATTATTAACCTCTCGTTGATGCGTGAGGGTCAAGTTATAATTCCCAGAACTGTTAGGGCCTTGCAAACCCTAGCTTTGTCTGGAGGCTGCGCGCTTTTGGTACGTACACTATGGGCCCACATGTTAAGACAAGATAATAAGACACAAAATGCTTTTCAAATATGAAAAAGCTATGTGATACGATATGTTTTTAAAGTATGGAAAAGTTATATATATGCTTTTCAAACATGGCAAGTTATATGATATACTTGCTCAGTTTTTCATGTAAATAGTTCTTGTGATGCAGTATGAAAGAAAAGTACGATGGTATGAAAATTATGAAAGCATGATGTAAGTATGAAAACATGATGTAAGTATGAAAGCATGAGAGTATGAGGAATGAATTATAATGATATAGAAAGAAGATTATGGTTCTATATAAAAGACATGATCCCATTAGGGTATTAAAATGGGAGTTATTCATGTCCATAGTAACTTGTTATGGATTGATGGTGGATTTGAAGAAAAGCCACTCAGGATTATTCGAATTTTCAAGGACGAAAATCTTTTAAGGAGGGTAGAATGTAATAACCCGAATTTTTTATGACTCTAGATTTCCTTTGAATGAGGAAAACTTAAGTCTAGATCATGTTTGGAATAGAATATCGGTATAAGTTTGAGTTCTCGGATAATTAGTTACGAGACTCAACGATGGATTACTGAGCCTAGTATAAGGCATTTTAAGGAAAATGGCGTGATGAGATTTCATGATTCCATGTTGGTCAAAATTTGATCAAGAAAGTCAAAGTTGACCAAGAACAGTCAAGGTATGACTATACAGTAATAGGATAAGCGGTATGAGAAATCTACTGCGAAAATTGTCTTTTTGGACAAGATAGCTAGAATAAGCTATGAAACCACCCTAGAAAAATCAAGCACACTAAGTTGGATATCAAAGTCCTAATGACTTTCAGAAATAAGAAAAAAATTTTTACAGTCCATTTTTACTCAGATAAATTTTGGACTGCAGTCAAGCAAAACAGTACTGAATTGTACTGTGTATTAGTGAACACAGTATTAGAAATATCTGTGTTGGATTTAAATTGGACTGCTTTTTCAAAAAGTAGCCACACGAGGCCTTAGGATGACATCACCTACCTTTTGATTTATGACATCATCCCATTTTTGAATTATGACATCATAATTCCATGAACCAAGCCTTGAATGACAAGTGTCTTGTTCTAGAAGAAAAATTTTTCTTGTTCTTCAAGCTTATGGCCGGCCACTTGGAGGGTTCTTTGGCAAAAATTTGTGCAATTATTTTTGCTCCAAGGATTTATGAGCAAAAGATGAACCAAAAAAATTGCAAAGAGATCCAAATCCTCACCTATAAATACCCAAGGGGGGGTGGGCGGTTTTTGAGCCAAAAATTTAGAAAAAGCAGCCAAACTCTGCCCATTTTCCCTCTCCAAAAATCTGCAATCTCAAGTGGGTGATTGAGTGAAGAAAAAAATTGAGAAACTTAGGGGTTTTGATGTTTGTAGTCTTCGGTTTCCCCTAGCAAGTTCAAGTAGAAATTTTGGCAGTTTTTGTGCCCAATTTTGGGGCCAACAGCCGGCTGCCAAGGGGGGGGTGAGTGAGTGAGAAAATGTGAATTTAAGAGTGTTTATCTTAGGTGCAAGCAGCCACCAAGAATCAGCCAATTTTGGTGCCAATTGGTGCAACAAAACCGGCCTTGGGTGGTGTCCTAGGAGGAAAATTTTTGTGACCAAACCCTAGCCTCAATTTCTTCAATAAATCAAGGTAAACCATTCTAGACCTTAATCTCTTTCAATTAAGCATTCAATTTGAAATTTACATGTATTTCAAGTTGAAATTGTAAGAGCATAAGCTCAATTTATTTTGTGCCCAAAGTTAGGAATCTAGGGTTGTGCTTGATCTAGAATTAGGGGTGGTTTGATTTTTATGTGCATGCTTGCTTTAATTTTCTTAATTTGCATACTAAATACTAGTTTATTATATGTCCCCAATCTGCCCTAGTGTTGGTGAGTGATAATTTTGTGCTAGGTTGCTAGAATTTAATTAGTATGCTTGTTAGGTTTTGTGCAACCGAAATCATGCAACTTAGTTGATCCAATATCAATTAGATTTGCATGGTGATGTTAGAAATTGTGATTAAAGAAAATTTACGTTAGAAAACCGCTGCATGTGTGTATTAGAGCTCCCGCTAGTTCGGTTGAGGTAGTTTGCGCGAAATAGGACGTAAACCGGACTTAACAACCGAAACTGCCAATTCGGATTCCAAACTGGCCAGTTTCGGGAAAGTGGAAATTTAAGGCTTTTAGAGGCCGAACTGGGTGAAACGTAAAACATGAAATTTGTTCAGAAGGGTTTTTCCTAGGGGGCAACGCGGATCGTTCCCCAAATTGAGGCTCCAATGGCCTCCGTTTTTACAGAAAACCGAGACTAGTCTGCCCAGACCTAGTTTACACGACCAGTCAGTTTCAAATTAAAACTGACAAGAATACATGCAGAACTGGATTTTTCTCAAAACACGAAAGTTTTAGGATTTTTCGAGAACTACAACTTTCATGAAGACAACTTTTCCAAACTCGGAATGGATATTTAAACTGACACGGTTTTATAAAGACTGTGCAGGGAACAGGAAATTCCTGCACAGGATTTTCTAAAAACAGTTCGGAAAAATTGTATCTTTCCCCAAAACCACTGTTTTGACTAGGGAAACTGTTCCAAAGGCAGTTTCCAGCCCTAAATGATTTTACAAAAAAAAAACCCATTTCAAAAATATGAATTTTTACAAGAAGATTAAGGAAATTTTGAAGCTAATTTCACAAGATTTCCAAAAAGTAAGAAAATAGAATTTTTGAGATAAAATTGTAAACAAGCCGATTACGGACCGTAACCGGGAATAATACCCGAGTTACTAGGCTTAGCCCCAAAGCCCAAGGTTGACCCTAAAAGGTTGACCATAGTTGACCAAGGGTTGACCAGTAGTTGATCAAATATTGACTTTGGTTGACCAAGAGTTTGACTACAATTAACCTTAAGGGTTAGTCAAGATAACCCTAAAGAATACCAAGATTAATTAATTGGGCTAAGATATAGGGTTAATTGAAGTAATCCAATGGTTTATAGACAAGGATAAAGCCCAAGAGGTTATCCAACGTAGCCTCTTAAGGAATAATCAAAGTTCGATTATTCTCAAACAACAGGATAACTAATTGTGACCAAGTGAGATATCAGGTATCGGGGACATACAACTAAGATTTTGTAGGTATGTTGGTTAGGACACCAACATTCCACAACAAGAATTAGACTCTTACCTATCTCCATATTCAAGCAGGAGAAGGTCTACAGCTGTGCCAGTGGAAGGACAGCGTCAAGTAGGACATAGTAAAAGAAGTAAGTACAACTCCGCCTACAGCATAGGCCCTTTATTGTTACTTGCCTAATGTGATGGTATGTTATGGCATGTGATGATATGTTATGGTGTGTAATGTTATGGTATATTATGGCATGTGATACTATGGTATGATATGTTATGAATGAGGTTATGTTATGTTATATGTTGTAATATTGTGACATCATGAAGCATGTTCACTAATGTTAAACCACCTGGTAAGAACAAGACAAGTAAGGTGTTGTGTCGTACCGACTTGCCACAAAGGCGGGTTTAAATGGTATGGTTCATGGTTTGAGTTGGATTGGATGGCTACCTAAACTACTCCATGTTAAACTTTGTGTTTTATGGTTTGAGTTAAAACGGACTGCCGCCTTCAACCATTCCTTGACTATGTACCACGGTACGAGCACACATGATAAGTAAAGGAATAGAACTAAGCTAAGTTATGAATCCATATTTGATTCATAAGAGGTCATAATTGGTTCATGCATAATGATATGTGTTTTGCGTCGCGGATGTAACAGTTGTACTTGCTGAGCGAAAGCTCACGTCTTACGTCTATGCTGTAGGTAAGCAACCTGCCAGCAATCTCTGATGCAATACTGTGGAAGGCTGGTGCTGCGGACTGTGAAATGTGGGATGGACACTGCCACGGATTTAAAAAAAAAAATATATCTATATATATAGACTCTAAAAAAAAAATGTTGTAATGAAAAAGGGTTTTCATACTTTCATGATGTTTTAAGTATGAATGACAAAGTTTATGTATGTATGGCAAGCAAGTTGCCTCTTGTGGTACCAATCCGCATTAAGTCGGGTTTGGTCTACAATTTGATTTCGATGGCCTTCAAGGAGGGTTTGAAAGTTTGGTACTCGAGTAAGTACCTATCAGTAAGTATGAGTTTAAGGATGAAGTTCAAGTTAAAAGTTTTAAAATAAAGTTTAAAAGAAAAAAAAAATTTTCTCCCAAATTTTTCTGCAAGTTTAAGTTCAGTATGTAAGTAAGGTGACGACCCGACGTGGGAAGTCGGGGCGTTACATTAACCAAGTCTCTAACTAGGCCAATGGTAGGCCAATGGTTGGTTACAAAATTTAATTAGCTTGGTTACATTTGAACAAGCAATTAAGTTAGAGATAAGTATGGAAATATTTTTGGTTGGTTCAAGCCAAAACATGGCCGGTTGTCATTGTGTCAAGGATTGCTTGGAGCGCAAGCAATTTCCTTGATGAGGTAAGCACGGTGAGGTAAGCTTGGTGAGGTAAGCAAGCACTTGCCTTGGTGAGCGAGTAACTTGGCCTCCAAGGAACCCATAATGGCCGGCCACCTCATAGGGGGTATTGAGTAAATATTTTGTTTTTAGACCCCAATATGCAATTTTAAGAATAAAAATAAATCCAAAAAGAAATTATTTTTCACCTATAAATAGGTGATGATGGGGGGGTGTTGGATCATTCTAGTCCACCCCAAAACTCTGCCCAAATTCCAACCCATTCTCTCTAGTTCTTCCCCTAAGAGCCGAACCCCATAGAGAGAAGGAAAAAAAAAAGAAGAGAAAAAGAGTGAGAGCATGGCCGGTTGTGGTATGGAGGGTGGTGGAGCAATTTTTGCTCATGCAAGGTTTAGAACCACTCTTCAAAGCTTAGAGGTATTATTCTTGAACCTCTAACTAAGATTTTCATTAAGTTTGGTTTATGGGATTTATGTGTATTTCAAGTTTTGGTTTGTAAGAGCATAAGCTCAATCTTCCTATTTTTCATGTTATGGTTTTTGTATGATTAGTATATGTTAGATCTAGATTTAGGTGAGTGTGATTGCTAAGTTTATACATGCATGTGATGTTATGCTTTAGAGAATATGTGGCATGTGTGTATGCCTACTATATATTTATTATAAGTCCTCACATACTCAAGAATGATGTAGCATGAATGGAAATGAGAATGAGATGTATGTTGTATGTAGGGTTCAAGAAAAACCGTAAAAACCCTAGTTTGGTGAAGATCACCATATGGGTTTGCATGAAGTAATGTATGAATGAGAAATGAATGCATGATAGTAAAAAAAAATGTTACGTGACATGCTACATGCTTGATGTAGGCTCACAGTTTTAACCGTTTGAGGTAGTGTGTGCATAATTTTATGCAAGAACCAACTTAAATAGGAACTGCCAGTCTCGGATCAAGACTGAGTAGTAATCTAGAAATAGGATTTTGAGGCCCTTAGAGGCCGAATTTGAGAAAAGTCAAAACTACAAAGTTGTAGAAAATGGAAAATTCCAGGGGGCAGCATAGACAGTTTTTAAAAATATGGCTCTCAACGCCTCTATTTTTACAATAATCCAAGCCTGGTCTGCCACACCCAGTATGCACGGCCAGGCAGGTTCAACAAGAAAAGCAGGCAGGTTGAAGGCAGAATTAGGTTTTGTGTTAAAAAAGAAAGTTGTAGGACTCTTTGAGATCTATAATTTTCATGAGGAAAACTTTTTCTAATTATAATAGATTTTAAAGTAAAACCTGATTTTTCAAAACTATGCAGAAAACAGGAAATTTCTGCACAGGATTTCTAAAAATAGTGCAAAAACAGGGAATTCCTGCACATGTACTAATAACCAAAGTTTATGAGACTGTTTAAAACAGTTCAAGAAAGGGGATTAAAATTTTATCACACCAAGAATTATTTAATGAAATAAGCCAAGTCATATGGTAAACAACTATAGTACAAATAGTAACCGAAAAGGTTACCAACTTTTAATTGGCCAAACAATTTAGGTTACTTATAGTAACCACATGAGATACCCAAGCTTTTGGGTTGGGCCTAAAACCCATGATTACCAATGGTAACCTAATAAGAGTATTACTTTAAAAAATAATTGGGCCTTAGTTTTATGGGCCTAAGATCTAGAGATAATTGCGTTTATACCCAAGGTTACTAATAGTAACCTAATAAGATGTTAATTACTATTCACGTATGATTGGGCCTTATGGTTCTATTAAGTAATCAAACAAGATATTGTTTGATTAGGCTAAGTGCCTTAAGGTTACATTTAGTAACCGAATAAGAGATCATTGTGGTATGTGGGAGACATGTAACTAGGGTTATTGATGAATGCTGGTTAAGGATACCAGCATTGAATGTAATGATTTACGGTAAGATAAGATGATCCTTTTCTTACGTCTTTTGTGAAAAAAGTAATTAAACCTGTTGAGTTGATATGCCTTGTTGGAACATTAGACCAAGAGTGTGGGACATCGGGTAAGTACAAACCTTACCTACAGTATGGAAAATAGTAAATACTATTTTCAAGTATAACATGTTTTCATGTATGCCATGATATACCATGTTATGCCAAGATATGCCATGTTAAGCCATGATATGCCATGTTAAGCCATGATATGCCATGTTATGCTAAGATATGCCATATGTATGTGTATGTTATGGTTGATATTATATTATGATATAGTGACATCATGATGCATGTTCACTAATAATAAACAACATGGTAAGAACATGTTTTTAGTCATAAGATAAGACAAGCAAGGTGTCGTACCAACCTTCCGCCAGATCGTGGAGGATTATACATGTTTCAAGTTCAAGATGTTAAGACCTTCCGCTAGATCGTGAAGGGTTAAGAATATGATTCTCAGAATTGTTAGGGACCTTGCAAACCTTAACTTTCTGAGGAATGCGTGCATTTGGTACGTACACAAGGGGCCCACATGTTAAGCAAGATAATGAGTTCAAGTCCATAATTGATCATAATTGGTTCATGCACGATATTTGTTATGTTTTTGTGAGATTATGTTTGTACTTGCTGGGCGAAAGCTCATCAGTATATTTCATACTGTAGGTAAGATGCCTGCAGCTTTACTTAGTGGGCCATGGAGACGATGCAGCAAGTGAAGGGCGTTGTGGGATACCACTATGCAGATTTTCCACAATCTCTTTAAATTATGAATTTGTACATGTATGATTAAGTAATATGTATCATGTTACATATGTGATGTTTTAAAAGTCCGGTTTAAAAGGTTATGTGAGACCTTTTAATCGGCTTAACAAGTAATGGGTAGGCATGATGAAGTTTACCCATATGAATAAGTATAAGTAAGTTACGAGGAAAAAAAATTTATTTTTAAAAATTTCTGATAGTTCAAGTATTAGAAACTAACAAGTAAGTTAAGTAAGTAAAGTAACGGCCCACGTTTACGTAGTTGGCCCTACGTAGATGGCCGTGTAATAACTGAATTTTTATGACATTATGATTTCTTGTACAAAATTCAAGTTGTACCATGAAGGTATACATGAAAAAGCCTGATTAGGATTTTTATCAAACTTTGTGAGTTTTTATGATTTTATAAAGACTCAAAAATAATTGCTTAACCTAGCATGTGACCTTTTGAGTAAAAAGGGTAGAAAATTTCATGATTTTATGTTGGTCAAAGTTTGACCATAAAAAGTCAAAGATTGACTAAAAAGGTCAAACATATGATGATACTGTTATATGACAAGCAGTATGGGAAATATACTGTGAAAACCGTCTTTACGGACAAGATAGCAAGAATAGGATTTAAAACCACCATAGAAAAATCAAGCACATAAATTAAGGTATCTAGGGCCAAAGGGGTTTCAAGTTACAAGAAAAATTTTATACAGTCAAATTTTACACAGATAAATTTTGGACTGCAGTTTAGTGTCAAGATACTATTATTAGTGGATAGCAGTATTGAAAATATCTGTGTTAGCATGAAATTGGACTGCATATTAAGGAAAAAGCCAAACAAACCCTAATGAGGATGACATCACTTAACTTTTTAATTATGACATCATTTAGATTTAAGGAAAATTTTGGAAAGAAATCTTGGCTCTAGAACCACCTAATGGCCGGCCACCTAAGGGGATTTTTGAGCAAAATCTTGCTTCTTCAAGGACCTTTTTGTAATTTCAAAAAGTTCTCCATCACCTATAAATAGGTAAGCTCTTGTTCACAAAAATTAGAAAACTTAGCAAAACTATGCCAAATTTTCCTCTCAAAAAACCGAACTCTAGGAAGGAAAGAAGGAAAGAAAATTTAGCAAAACCAAGAGCAAGAGTGTGTTGGAGAGGTTGAATTTTTAGCTAGAACACTAAACAAAAGTTGAAAGAAATTTTGAGACCCATTTTGGCCAAGAAGGCCGGTTGTGGGGAAGGAAGAAGAAAGGAAGAGAAAAATCAAGGTTTGGCCGGATTTTTGAGGTTGTGGTGGCCGGAGTTTGGAGCCAACTAGCCAAGAAGGCCGGTTCTAGCAGGAGCCAAGGAGGAAAGGGGAAATCAAACCTAGCCAAGCCAATCTTTTGATTTTAAATCAAGGTAATTCCTTTTACACCTTAAGCTTCTCAATTCAAGTTTCAATTGAGAAATTTAAGTGTATTTCCAATGGGTTTGTAAGAGCATAAGCTCAATTTAAGTTTTTGCCTTAGAATTAGAATTATGGTTTGTGCATGATTAGATTAAGAGTGGTTTGGGTTTTTATGAGCTTGCATGATTTAATGTTTATGCATGCATGATTATTATAGTTTACTTACTTGATGATTGAGATATATATGTCCCCCATGATGTGATAAGCATGATAAATAATGTATGTCAGGTTGCTAGAATGATTTATGTATGTTTGTGCAACCTAAACCATGCAAACCCTAATTGGTAAATTTTAAATAATGGTTTGCATGGACTTGATGGGAAATGTGTTTTAAGAAAGTTTACATTAGAAAAACGCTGCATGACTGTTCTTAGGCTCCCGATGCGGTCGGCTGAGGTAGAGTGCACGTGCTAGGGCGTAAAATGAATTTTAAACCAAAAACTGCCATTTCGGGTGGAAACTGGCCAGTTTCTGGAAAATCAGATTTTGAGGCCTTTAGAGGCCGAATTTGGAAAAACTTAAAACATGAAAGTTGTAGAGAAGGGTTTTTCCTAGGGGGAAACAGGAGCAGTTTTTCAAAATAAGGCCCCAACGGCCTCAGTTTTTATGAAAATCCGAGCCTGACCATGCCAAGACTTCATGCACGGCCAGGTGAGTTCAACAAAGAAAACAAAGGGGTTAGAGACCGAACCAGGTTTTTTGTAAAACACGAAAGTTTTAGGATTTTCCGAGATCTAAAACTTTTGTGAAGAAAACTTTTTTAAATTCGATTTATATTTTTAAATAAAATCAGATTTCAAAAACTGTGCAGAAAACAGGAAATTACTGCACAGGATTTTCTAAAACAGTGCAGGAAAAGAATATTTCTGCACATACACTGTTAATTTGACTAAGGAAAGCTGTTTCAAAGGCAGTTTCCAATACTAAAGTATTTTTACAAATATTACTCAAGAGTTACAATTTTTCCTAAGTTGAACAAAGGATTTTTAAGATAGTAAGTTTTTTCAAAAGGAAAGCGAAAATGGGTTTTTAAAGCCAAAGTTAAGTTTTAACCCGAGCAGGGTAAGTTTTAAACCTAGGATTAGTTACAGTAACCAAATGAGACATTAAGGGTTAATGAGAGGGGACATATAACTAAAATTAT
This sequence comes from Ficus hirta, assembly GCA_038430175.1. Classification (NCBI taxonomy): domain Eukaryota; kingdom Viridiplantae; phylum Streptophyta; class Magnoliopsida; order Rosales; family Moraceae; genus Ficus; species Ficus hirta. Next base: position 2,996,064 of record CM076586.1, on the reverse strand, counting down.
ACATGAAGGTTGGTTTAAATTACCAACAAATTAATCTATGTCCTTTATTATAGCAGGAGGTAACCTGCTGTTGTGCCCTGAATTGGAATAGCACATTATTGGACATAGCAGACAAGTAAGTACAACTTTGCCTACAGCATAGGTTTTTGTGTTACTTAAGCATGTTAAATGTATGCATGAGTCATCACGAAGCATGTTCACCAATGATAAGGATAAGGTCAAGAAAGATATAAAACATGGAGGCAAGCAAGCTTCCCTGTGTCGTGCCGACTCACGTCAGGTCGGGTTAGACTATGGTTTGAGTTGGATTTGGTTTGGCCACCCCAACCACTCCATAGTTGCGCGCCCAGTATGGACACTCATGATAAGCGGCCCATAAGCAAGATAAGAAATGAAGCATTATGGAAGTATGATAAGAATGACAAAGAAAGCATAATAAAGCATAACTGGATCATGCATTGTTAGAAAATATTAAGTTGTGCTATACTATGTTATAATATATGTTTGTATTTGTTTGTATTGCGGATCATGTAGTTGTACTTGCTGAGCGAAAGCTCACGTCTTACATCTATGTTGTAGGTAAACGACCTACTGACGATTTCTGATACAAGATGGTGGAGCATGGCGGGGCAAACTGTGAAATGTGGGAATGATATACCGCTACGCGTTTCTTTAACATATGTTTATTATTTTATGTTTGAACAATTATAGTCAATACTCATATATACGCTCGTACTTCCATAGTATAAAAAAAATTTATTCCACTATTTCTGCTAATAAAGTGAGTAAGTAATTTATAAGAAACAAGTTAAGCACGTATGTATGTATGTATGTATAGTAACAGTCTGTGTTAGACGGGTCGTTACAGAGTTGGTATCAGAGCGGTTTCCTGCTATCCGATTTCACAGTCTGCCTGCCATCACCCCATCATTGTAAGTTGAATTTTTTCACGCATAAATATTTATTATACGATTATGTTATGATAGACTTGACGATATGGATCCCGGACGAGTAGACGAGGATCGAGAGGCGGTGACGTCATTCTATGAGGCACATCCACTGTACTATTATGGTACAAGACAGCCGGGATCAGTAGTGGCATGGTTACGCGACATGGAGCTGATTTTCCATCTATGTCATATCGAGGCCCGCTTACAGGTCTCCTTAGCCAGCCGATGCTTGGCTGAAGACGCCCGAATATGGTGGTTGATGATGGGCGAGCAAGCACTGCCGACTCGCATCTGGGCAGACTTTCGTACCTTGATGATAGAGCGTTTCGGACCCCTACCTGGTGAGGGAGCCGTTGAGCCTTACCGCGATCCCGAGATTTACCGGGATATGCACCATGCCCGATACCTGAGCTTTTCAGCGACATGGCACGCTTACCCTCAGGAGTCCATGGGTATTACTGTCGGCGATTCTAGGAGGAAATGCTGCCATACATTCTGCAAGACATAGAGAGTCCGGAGATGCAGACGCTCGTGATCCTTCGCAACGGGTTGCCACCCCAGATCTGACAGTTCATTGTAGATCCTGCGCGGGGTCTGTCCGTTGGACACATGATCGATAGCATTATGGAGGCCGAGATCGTTGCACACGCGATGCAGGCCGATGCTTTCATTGGATACCATCAGGCACCAGTCGATGATGCTGGGATGGGAGAGTCGTTCTACGAGCCGGGTTCAGTTTTTTCCGAGGACCCGATTCCAGCAGCTCCAGTGCAGGAGGTATCATCCCAGGAAGCTGAGGCAGGGATGGAGGCCGATGATCATGATGTCGACGACTTTATCGTTGCCCCGGAAGACCAACCTAAGAATCCCCCTGTTATAGACATTCTGAGTGATGATGAAGAGCAGGAGCCGGAACAAGAAAATGAAGAGGATCAAGAGCTACAGCACGCGGGCTGGTTAGAAGATGAAGAAGATTTTGAGGATGACCCGGAGGAGATTTTGTTCCATGACGGAGATTGGGAGGCCGACTCTGATGCTTCCTCCGTGGTTACGGACGAGTATATAGACTAGGCCTAGTTTGACCATATGTATGTATCTTTTGATATTAGGATCGGATGTACTAGCTTGTTCTTCTTGACGATAGGCTTGTACTCATGTATGATGGTAAAGTGGTAGACACTTCCATCGCAGTTTTGTCCATGTATGTATGGTATGATGTAACAATCATATAATTACAATATTGTAAATATGATGTACTTTATGTAAGTGTACAAAAGGCAATTTAAGTATGAAATATTATGTTATGTTATGTTCACGAAAGTTATGATACGTTATGATTATATAAGCCATGTTATGAATATGATATGTATGAAAAGAAAGGATATTAATAGTACGATAATATCTTTTCTTATAATTTAATAGGAACTAGAAGATGGTACGCCCTCGTAAGACGATACCAGTAAATCCGCCGGAGCCAGATCTCGCCACCGTTGTAGCAAATTTGCAACGGCAGTTGCTTGAGCAGCAACAGGAAACAAACAGACTCCGAGAACAACTGGCTCAGATCAACCAGAGACCTCCAGTTAATGAGGTTCCACCTCCGAATAATAGAGTACCCCCAATGGTCCCTCCGGTACCTGATGTTCACCCAGAGGTCCAGCCAGAAGTTCCGATGGCACCTGTTGGGGCACAAGTAAACTTAACTCTAGTACGGGAAGATTTGCTTTACGAGCGATTTAGGCGGATGAAGGCGCCTGAATTCGAGGGACCAACAGACCCAATAGCCGCCGACAATTGGCTGATCGACATCCAGGTCATCTTGGATTTTATGCGGCTGGCAGAACAGGAAAAGGTTCTCTAAACTTCTTTCGCCCTCAAGAATTTTTATGACATTATGATTTCATACACTGTTAATTTGACTAAGGGAAGAATATTTCTGCACATACACTGTTAATTTGTCTAAGGAAAGCTGTTCCAAAGGCAGTTTCCAACACTTAAGTATTTTTACAAATATTACTCAAGAGTACAATTTTTCCTAAGTTGAACAAAGGATTTTTATGATAGTAAGTTTTTTCAAAAAGAAAGTGAAAATGGGTTTTTAAAGCCAAAGTTAAGTTTTAACCCGAGCAGGGTAAGTTTTAAACCTAGGGTTACTTACAGTAACCAAATGAGACATTAAGGGTTAATGAGAGGGGACATATAACTAAAATTATACATGAAGGTTGGTTTAAATTACCAACAAATTAATCTATGTCCTTTATTATAGCAGGAGGTAACCTGCTGTTGTGCCCTGAATTGGAATAGCACATTATTGGACATAGCAGACAAGTAAGTACAACTTTGCCTACAGCATAGGTTTTTGTGTTACTTAAGCATGTTAAATGTATGCATGAGTCATCACGAAGCATGTTCACCAATGATAAGGATAAGGTCAAGAAAGATATAAAACATGGAGGCAAGCAAGCTTCCCTGTGTCGTGCCGACTCACGTCAGGTCGGGTTAGACTATGGTTTGAGTTGGATTTGGTTTGGCCACCCCAACCACTCCATAGTTGCGCGCCCGGTACGGACACTCATGATAAGGGGCCCATAAGCAAGATAAGAAATGAAGCATTATGGAAGTATGATAAGAATGACAAAGAAAGCATAATAAAGCATAACTGGATCATGCATTATTAGAAAATGTTAAGTTGTGCTATACTATGTTATAATATATGTTTGTATTTGTTTGTATTGCGGATCATGTAGTTGTACTTGCTGAGCAAAAGCTCACGTCTTACATCTATGCTGTAGGTAAACGACCTACTGGCGATTTCTGATACAAGATGGTGAAGCGTGGCGGGGCAAACTGTGAAATGTGGGAATGATATACCGCTACGCGTTTCTTTAACATATGTTTATTATTTTATGTTTGAACAATTATAGTCAATACTCGTATATACGCTCGTCCTTCCATAGTATAAAAAAAAATTTATTCCACTATTTCCGCTAATAAAGTGAGTAAGTAATTTATAAGAAACAAGTTAAGCACGTATGTATGTATGTATGTATGGTAACGGTCTATGTTAGACGGGTCGTTACAGGCCGGGGCATTAAAGGTGGTATTAGAGTGGTATCCTGCCAGCCTACTTCACGTTGCTTCACATCGTTTCTGCAAGTGCCCAAGTAAGTTAAGTTATTTTCATTTAGTAGAATGAGTTAAGATCTTGCTTACGTAATAAGCATATCCCATCAATGGTCGCATGGAGGATGATACCCGTGATACTTTTGATTTTGTGGGACTGCATAAGCTTTACATATGCATTACCGTGATCCTGAAATCTACCATGATATGTATGTGGTGGAAAAGAGATGATAAGATATGAATGAAAGAATGGGTATTAGAAATGTGAGGAATTAGGAACTAGAATTAGAAGATGGTTCGCCGTGCGTACGAATGAACCAAAATTTTTGCAAGAGCTTAATTTTGCAACTGTAGTGATTAAGTTGTAATAATAAGTGCTAGAGTAGCAATAAGAAATGGATAGGCTTCGAGATTAGATAGCATATTACCTTACCTTGGTATGGTAAATTTATGATATGGTATGGTGAGATCAAGATGAATCTCTAGTATGATATGATAAGTTACGATGTTTATAAGGTATGACAAGACAAGTTATGAATAATTGAGTGGGTATTAGGAATATAATAATATCTACCTCACCATGGTATGGTGATAGCTAAGAACTTTTCCTTATAAGGATTTGGATCGACACCATGGAATTTAAGTTTCCTGTGTGTGAAACTTTTGCCCTCATAAGAATAATATTAGATATGGGAAAAAGTTTGTTGATGTCTTTGCTTGGGAATAACAACTAGGCAATGTGCAAATATGAGTTGGATATTGCCAACAGCAATTTGGTAGACCATGATGATGACTATGAGTCTGATGATGAAGTAATGAGGTTGAGATTGATAGCTACAACCTTAGAGTCAACATATAAGGTTTGACTAATGTCGACTATATACGACTTTTTAAGTAATGGAAATTATGTAATGATGAGAAGTTTTAGATATTCCTAAAAGTTATGATTATGCACTCGTGCTATGAAGGAAATGTTAGAAGTAATGAGAGAAGCTTCTACTAGCTAACAAGTAGCTAGTTGATATGAGGATACCTTTCACTGCATCACTCAAACAGTAATATGTTTTCAATAACACTATTTATTATGGTTTTCCATGATTAACTTGAAAGAGATTCAAAGAAGTTATTTTTATGTATGGTGCTTGATCTTATGCTTATTAGAACCAACTTATGTTATGTTTATGTAAGGGCCATCATGTTATGTAAGGGCCATCATGTTATGAAAAAGGCCAAAAAACTTGAGGAACAGAGTTCCAAGAAAGGGGCCATCATGAAAAGTAAAGAGTTCTAATAGCACAAGATTAACATTGTACTGTACTAGAGGGTCCCCAGCTTCAGCTAAATTTAAAGAAAAATATCTTAAATATGATATATTCGCTAAGCCCCTCAACTAAAGTTAAAGAGAAGTATTATATGATATGCTTTTCAAATATGACAAGTTATATGATATACTTGCTAAGAATTTTATGTAGACAGTTCTTGTGATGCAGTATAAAAGTATAAAAGTATGAAAGTATGTATGATGGAAGTATGAATATATGAAAGCATGATGAAAGTATGAGAATATGGAAGTATGAAAGTATGAGGATATGATAGAATATGAAAGAAGATTATGGTTCTATATAAGCGACCGGATCTCATTAAATTATTAAAATGGGAAAAAACTACTATGGATTTGTGGTGGATTTGAAGAAAAGCCACATAGAATTATTATAATTTTCGAGGACGAAAATTTTTTAAGGAGGGTAGAATGTAATAACCCGAAATTTTGATGAACTCATGATTTCCTTAGAGACAAGGAAAAACCTAAGACAGAATCATGTATGTCAATATGAAGCTCATGATCTGAGTTGAATATTAGTATATGTTTGAGTTCTCGGTTAATTAGCTACGAGACTCAGTAATAGTTTGCTTAGTCAAGCATGAGGCCTTTTGAGAAAAGGGCAGAATAGGAATTTATGATTTTTATTCCTGTCAAAGTTTGACCAGGTTGACCTTAGATTTGACTAAGATGGTACTGCAGTGTAATTAACAGTATGGAAATTATACTGCGAAAAACCATCATTACGGATGAAGAAGTAAGAATAAGGTATGGGATTGCTCTAGAATAATCAGGAATAATATTTGGAGCAATAAAGACTTAGTAGTTTCAAGTCTTAAGAAAAATCCATACGCAGCCCAGTTAAGTGCAGATGAATTCTAGACTGTGGTCCAGTATGATAGTATTGTTTTTAGTGAAAAACAGTGTTAATATTATCTGAGTTAGTAAGGAAATGGACTGCATATTTATATTAATGGATTTTTAGAATCAAGTGGATAATTATGTATGAATTGGAAGCCAAGTGGCTCCACCAGAGCCGGCCACCTTCAGGGACTAAAGTGTAAATATTTTATCATTAGGGGTCAAAGTGTAATTTTAAGAAAAGTAAGTGATCATGGATAAGTATGAAATTTTGATTTATGGAATTTATGGATATTCTTAACCAAGTCTCTAACTAGCCCAATGGTAGGCCAATGGTTGGTTACAAAATTTAATTAGCTTGGTTACATTTGAACGAGCAATTAAGTTAGAGATAAATATGGAAATATTTTTGGTTGGTTCAAGCCAACACATGGCCAGTTGTCATTGTGTCGAGGATTGCTTGGAGTGCAAGCAATTACCTTGATGAGGTAAGCACGATGAGGTAAGCACGGTGAGGTAAGCTTGGTGAGGTAAGCGAGCACTTGTCTTGGTGAGCAAGTAACTTTGTAATGCCCCAACCTACGTAGGGCTGTTACCATACATACTTGAATTTTCATATAGCTTAAACTTACTTGGATTATAACTTATTAGGTTATATAGGGTAACCTTTGGGCTTTGGGCCCAGTCTAATAATCTGGGTATCCTTCCCGATTACTGTTGGTCATCATCTAATCTACCCAAATTTTAAGACAATTTGAGTCTAAATTTCCTTTTGTTTTTCTTTGGAAAAACTTAACATTTTATATCTCTTTTAATATAAAAACCCTTTGTCCAACTTATAAAATTTTGGGATTCTTAGAATAGGGTTTGAAAAAGTCATTAAGTGTTGGATCTGCCGTTGGAACAGTTTCCTCAATTAACTTATAGTGTTTGTGCAAGAATGCCCTTTTCTTGCACTGTTTTAGAAAATCCTGTGCAGGAATTTACTGTTTCCTGCATATTTTTTAGAAATTCAGTTTTATTTAAAAATATGGGCTGAATTTGAAAAAGTGTCTCACGAAAGTTTTAGATCTCGAAAAATCCTACAACTTTCGTGTTTTGCACAAAACCCAGTTCGGAATCTAACCCCTTCGTTTTCTCCGTTAAACTCACCTGGCCGTGCATGAAGTCTGGGCATAATTAGTCTCGGATTTTTATAAAAACCGAGGCCGTTGGAGCCTTATTTTGGAAAACGGTATGCGCTGTCTACTAGCAAAAACCCTTATCTACAATTTTCATATTTTAAGTTTTCCCAAATTCGGCCTCTAAGGGCCTCAAAACCTGTTTTCCAGAAAACTAGCTAGTTTTTACCCGAACTGGCAGTTTTTGGGTTTAAGTTCATTTTACGTCTTAATATGCACACTCTACCTCAACCGGCCACACCGGGAGCCTAAGATCAATCATGCAACGTTTTTCTAACGTAAAGTTTCCTTAAACACATCATCAATCATACCCATGCAACCCATTATTGATTTTTGCACCAACTAGGGTTTGCATGGTTTTAGGTTGCACAAACCATTCAAACTTCTAGCCTAGTAACCTATCATGACATTCCGTATCATGCTTAAACATATTTGGGGACATACAACATTATAAAACATCTAGCATGCAAACCATAATAATCAAGCAAGCATAAGCACATAACCATGCAGAGCTCATAAATCAAACCACCCATAAACCTAATCAAGCACAAAAACCTAAATTTCTAAACTAGGGCATAAAATTAAATTGAGCTTATGCTCTTACAAATTCAACTTGAAATACACTTAAAATTCAGACAGATTTTAAAATGAAACTGAATCTTAAAAACTGGGAAGGAAATAAGAAATTCCTGCACAGGATTTTCAAAACTGTGCATGCACAGGCAATTCCTGCACGTGCACTGATAATTAAAGTTTATGGACTATTTTAAGCAGCTTTTAAAAGAGGGATTCAAATTTATCAAACAAGGATAAAAATAAATAAGATAAGCCCAGTCCTATGGTAAACAACTATAGGACAAATAGTAACCGAGAAGGTTACCAATTTTATTAGGCCAAAATTTCTTAGGTAAGCACATAAGAGAACCAAAGCTCTTGAGTTGGGCCTAAAACCCATGGTTACCAATAGTAACCTAATGTGGTACGATTTTACAAGTGACTGGGCCTCAGCAAGTTAATAGGGTTTTAATCCATATATAATTTGGGCCTAGACCCAGGGTTACACATAGTAACCTAATAAGATGTTAAGCACTATTCAAGTGTGATTGGGCCTAGTACCCAAGGTTACTTTAAGTAACCAAAGAAGTTATCATAAAGTAATGTAGAGGGGCATATAACTAGGGTTACTCATGGATGTTGGTTAGGATACCAACATTTAATGATTATGATCTATGATAAGATAGGATGATTCTTATATTTCGTCCTTTTTGAGACAGGAATATAATCCTTTGCTTCATCTTGTCGTATGTTAGGACAAGAGCATAAGACATCAGGTAAGTACAAACCTCACCTACAGTATGGAAAATAGTAAACTATTTTCAAATATATGACATGTTCCATGTATGCCATGTTATGTCATGCTATGTTATGTTATGCCATGCTATGCTATGTTATGCCATGTTAAGCTATGTTAAGACATGTTAAGCTATGTTAAGACATGTTAAGACATGTTAAGCTATATTAAGTCATGTTAAGTCATGATAAGACATGATGTATCAAGTTATGCCATGATTTATGGTTATGTCATGTTTATGTCTCATGTGCATCATGATTAATAAGATCACAATTAAAGATTCTTAGCCTTGGAATATACGAACTAAGACTAAACCAAGTCAAGCATGGTATCGTACCAACCTCCCGCTAGGTGGAGGATACATGTTTAAGTTTATGATTATCAACCTCTCGATAATACGAAAAATCCATACGCAGTCCGGTTAAGCGCAGATAAATTCTGTACTGTAGTCCAGTACATCTATACTGTTATTAGTTGAAAACAGTATTTGAAATATCTGCATTAGTATAAAGATGGACTGCATATTTATATTAATGGATTTTTGGAATCAAGTGGATAATTATGCATGAATTGGAAGCCAAGTGGCTCCACCATAACCGGCCACCTCAAGGGACCAAAATACAAATATTTTTTCTTTAGGGGTCAATATGTAATTTTAAGAAAAGTAAGTAATTATGGATAAGTATGTAATTTTTGATTTATTGAAATTATGGATATTCCTAACCAAGCCTCCAACTAGGTCAATGGTTGGTTACAAACTTAGTTAGCTTGGTTACATTGGAACAAAGAAATAAGTTAGAGATAGGTATGAAAAATTTCTTGGACTCCAAGAAACCACTATGGCCGGCCACCTCATAGAGGGTATTGGACTAATATTTTGTTTTTAGACCCTAATATGCAATTTTAAGAATAAAAATAATTCTAGAAAAGAAATTAGTTTTCACCTATAAATAGGTGAAGTTGGTACACATTTTTGACCATTTAGCTAAACCCAAAAATTTGCAGCTCATTCTTTAGTCTCCCTCCTCTCGGAACCGAAACCAAAAGAAAAAAAAAAAAAAAAAAAAAAAAAGAGGGGTGGGTCGGATTTTTGAGAAAGAAAAGCAAGAAGAAAAATTTGTGATCCAAGTTGTAGATCCAATCTCAAGGAGTTAAGGTTACTTTCCTAAACTCCCTAAGTAATTCAATTAAGTTTTGATTCAAAGGTTTATGTGTATTTCAAGTTGGGTTTGTAAGAGCATAAGCTCACCCTTTATTTTCCATGCATAAGCTTAGAGTGCTTGATATGTGCTTGATTAGGGTTTAATAGTCTTGTTTTATGGTTTGATGTATGTTTTTGATGATATGCTTAAGAGAAATTATGGTATGTGTGTATGCATAGTAGTGTTTGTTATATGTCCCCACATGCTTAAGAAGAAGCATGTTATCCATGAATGATGGAAATAAGATTGGTATGTGAATCTAGGGCAACAACTAACCCTAAAACCCTAGTTTGGTACAAGATTACCACACGGGTTGCATGGGTATGAACTAATGCATGATTTCTAAAAACTTAAGTAATGCACTGCATGTTTGTCATAGGCTTACGATTGCAACCGTTTGAGGTAGTGTGCGTGTAATTTTACATAAAATTTGACCTAAAACGAAACTATCAGTTTTTGGGTAAAACTAGGCAGCTTTCTGAAAACATGATTTTGAGGCCCTTAGAAGCCGAATTTGAGAAAACTTAAAACTATAAAGTTGTAGAACATTGAAAATCCTAGGGGACAGCACAGACAGATTTTGAAAAATAAGCTCTAAATGCTTCCGTTTTTGTGAAAACCCGAGCCCTAGTCTGCCCAAACCCTGTGCACGGCTAGCCGGATTCAACCGGGGATATAAACAAGTTAAATGCAGAATTAGGTTTTGAGTAATTATTCGAGGTCTACAACTTTCATGCAGAAAGCTTTTTCAAATTCTAAATAGATTATTAAGATAAAATTAGATCTTAGAAACTGTGCAGGAAACAAGAAATCCTGCACAAGATTTTCATAAAATAGTGCAAAAGCAGGAAATTCCTGCACATGCACTGATAACTAAAATTAAGAAACTTTTTTCAAAGATTGTTTTCAGAGTTTGACAGTTTTTAACTGTTTTTGCTTAAAAGTTACGGTTTTATAAAAATACGATTTTTCTAAGGAATATAAAGTTTACAAAAGATTTTTAAAGAAAACTTGACAAAGTTTTGTCAAGAAAAGAGAAAAATAAATACTTGGGTCTTACCCTATGGTCACCGATAGTAACATAATGGGATAGTACTTTGAAAGTAATTGGGCCCTAATAACCCAATAGGGTATCATTCAAATATGATTGGGCTTATACCCAGGGTTACTAATAGTGACCTAATAAGATGCTAATTACTATTAACGTATAATTGGGTCTTGAACCCAAGACTTCATTAAATAATCAAACAAGATATTGTTTGATCGTAATTAGGTCATGTGCCCTAGGGTTACATTTAGTATCTGAATCAGATATCATTGTAGTATGTGGGAGACATGTAACTAGAGTTACTGATAAATGCTAGTTAAGGATACCAGCATTGAATGTAATGATTTACGGTAAGGTAAGATGATCTTTATCTTACGTCTTTTGTGAAAACAGGAATTAAACCTGTTGATGTGCCTTGTTGGAACATTAGACCAAGAGCGTAGGATATCAGGTAAGTACAAACCTCACCTACAGTATGAAAAATAGTAAACTATTTTCAAGCATGACTTGTTTACATGTATGCCATGATGTGCCATGTTTTACAATGATTCCATGTTTTACGATAATGCCATGTTTTATGATGATGCCATGTTTTATTAAACATGCCACAAGTTGTTTTATGCCATTGATTTTTATGTCATGCTATATTCATGAATCGCATGTATCATGACTGATAAGATCATAAGTAAAGAATCTTAGTCTTGGAAAAATAATAAGACTAAGACTAAACCAAGATAAGTAAAGTGTCGTACCAACCTCCCGCCAGATCGTGGAGGATTATGTATGTTCAAGAAAATTTTCAGACCTTCCGCCAGATCGTGAAGGCTTACATAATTCCCAGAATTGTTATGGACCTTCAAACCTTAACTTTCTGTGGATTGCACGCATTTGATACGTACGCAAAGGGCTCACATGTTAAGCAAGATAATAAGTTCATTTTATAATGAAGCATAAAATATTCATAAATGATCATAATTGATTCATGCATAAGTTGCACGATATTTGTTATGTTTTTGTGAGATTATGTTTGTACTTACTGGGCAAAAGCTCATCATATTATTTCATATTGTAGATAAAAAGCCTGCAATTTAATTGGTGGACCATGTGGATGATGCAGCAAGTGAAGGGCGGTATGGGATATCACTACGCAGATTTTCGCAAACTCTTTAAACTATGAACTTGTACATGTATGATTAAGTAATATGTACCATGTTACAAATGTGATGTTTCAAAAGTCCGGTTTAAAAGGTTATGTGTGACCTTTTAATCGGCTTAACAAGTAATAGGTAGGCATGGTGAAGTTTACCCATATGGATAAGTTTAATTAAGTTACGAAGAAAAAAAAATTTTATTCTGAAATTTTCTGAAAGTTCAAGTATTAGAAACTAAGAAGTAAGTTAAGTAAGTAAAGTAACGGCCCACATTTACGTAGTCGGCCCTACGTAGATGGTCGGGGTATCACAGGTGGTATCAGAGTGGTATCCGCCAGCCTACTTCACCTTGCTTCACATCATTTCTGCAAATGCCCAAGTAAGTTAAGTTATTTTCCTTTAGTTATAATTAGTTAAGATATTGCTTATATAATAGGCATATCTCATCAATGGTTGCATGAAGGATGATATCCGTGATACTTTTGATTTTGTGGGACTGCATATGTTATACATATGCATTATACCGCGATCCTGAAATTTACCATAATGTGTATGTGGTGGATAAGCTTATTATATGATATGAAAAAATCACGAGGAATCTTTAGTATGATACGATAAGTTATGATGTTCCCATGATAGGACATGATAAGATATGAATGAAAGAATGGGTATTAGAAATGTGAGGAATTAGGAACTAGAATTAGAAGATGGTTCGCCGTGCGTATGAACGAACCAAATTTTTGCAAGAGCCTAATCTTGCAACTGTAGTAGCTAAGTTATAATGATAATTGCTAGAGTAGCAATAAGAAATGAATAGGATTCGAGATCAGATAGCCTATTACCTCACCTTGGTATGGTGATAACCAGGAACTTTTAATTCTAAGGAATTGGATTGACACCGTGGAAGTTAAGTTTCATGCTTGTGAAACTTTTACCCCGATAAGAATAATATTAGATACGGGAAAAAGTTTGGTGGTGCCTTTGCTTGGGGGTGGCAAATAGGCAATGTGCAAATATGAGTTGGATGTTACCAACGACAATTTAGTAGACTTTGATGATGGCTATGAGTCTGATAATGAAGTTAATGAGGTTGGGATTGATAGTAACAACCTTGGAGTTGACATATAATGGTTTGACTAATGTCGACTATATACGACTTTTTAAGTAATAGAAATTATATAATGATGGGAAGTTTTAGACCCTCCTCAGAGCTATGATTATGCCTTTGTGCTATACAAGAAATATTGAAGGCGAAAGAAAGTTTCTATTAGCTAGCAAGCAGCTAGTTGATATGATATAAGTATACCTTCTACTGCATCACTCGAATGGTATTATGTTATGAAAAATTTTTCAATTATACTATTTATTATTTTTTTCCATGATTAACTTGGAAAAGATTCAAAGAAAATTATTTTTAAGTATAGTGCTTAATCTTATACTTATTAGAACCAACCCATGTTATGTTATGTAAGGGCCAATCCCTGAGGAAGAAAAAAAAAATTCCAAGATAGGGGCCATTATGAAAAGTAAAGGGCCAAATCCTTGAGGAACAAGTTCCAAGAAAGGGGCCATTATGAAAAGTAGAGGGTTCTAATAGCACGAGATTAACATTGTACTAGAGGGTCCTCAGCCTCAGCTAAATTTAAAGAAAAATATTTTAATATAATATACTTGCTGAGCCCCTCAACTAAAGTTAAATAGAAATATTTTCAATAATATGATATGATATGCTTTCCAAGTGTGGAAAGTTATGTGATATGATATACTTTTCAAGTACGGAAAAGTTATAAGATATGATATGATATGCTTTTCAAATGAGGCAAGTTATATAATGTACTTGCTAACAATTTTATGTAGATAGTTCTTGTGATGCAGTACGGGAGTATGAAAGTATGAATGTATGAATGTATGAAAGGATGAAAGCATGAAAGTATGAAAATATGAACGCATGAAAGTATGGATGTATGAAGGTATGAAAATAAGAAAGTATGCAGTATGCAATATGCAATATGATGCAGTATGCAGTATGTAGTATACAATTTGCAGGTTGTAGGTCAATGAGATCAAGAGATCGAGTTTATATTTTAAAAAATGAGCTTTAAGATGATAAAAAGTCATGAGACTAATGACTTAGTTAGCTTCATGTTTGGGAGCATTAGAACTAGAACCACTAAATTTTCGATGACGAAAATTTTTAAAGCGGGGTAGAATGTAATAACCCGAAATTTTGATGAACTTGTGATTTCCTTAGATACGAGGAAAATCTAAGTCTGAATCTTATATGTCAATATGAAACTCATGATCTGAGTTGAATATCAATATATGTTTGAGTTCTCGTTTAATTTGCTACGAGACTCAATAATAGTTTGCTTAGTCAAGCATGAGGCCTTTTGATGAAAAAGGCAGAATAGGAATATATGATTTTATATCGGTCAATGTTTGACTAGGTTGACCTAAGATTTGACTGAGACAGTACTGCAATGTAATTAACAGTATGGAAATTATACAGTGATAAACCGTCATTACGGATAAATAAGCAAAAATAAGGTTCAAGACCACCCTAGAAAAATCAAACACATTATTTAGGACAATAAGGACTAAGTAGCTTCAAGTCCTAAGAAAAATCCATACGCAGTCCGGTTAAGCGCAGATAAATTATGGACTGTAGTCCAGTACAACTATATTGTTATTAGTTGAAAATAATATTTGAAATATCTGCATTAGTATAAAGATGGACTGCATATTTATATTAATGGATTTTTGGAATCAAGTGAATAATTATGCATGAATTGGAAGTTAAGTGGCTCCACCATAGCCGGCCACCTCAAGGGACCAAACTGTAAATATTTTGTCTTTAGGGGCCAATATGTAATTTTAAGAAAAGTAAGTAATTATGGATAAGTATGTAATTTTTTATTTATGAAAATTATGGATATGCCTAACCAAACCTCCAACTAGGCCAATGGTTGGTTACAAACTTAGTAGCTTGGTTACATTGGAACAAGGAAATAAGTTAGAGATAGGTATGAAACATTTCTTGGACTCCAAGAAACCACTATGGCTGGCCACCTCATAGGGGGTATTGAGCTAATATTTTGTTTTTAGACCCTAATATGCAATTTTAAGAATAAAAATAATTCTAGAAAAAAAATTAGTTTTCACCTATAAATAGGTGAAGTTGGTTCACATTTTTGACCAATTAGTTAAACCCAAAAATTTGCAGCTCATTCTCTAGTCTCCCTCCCCTAGGAACCGAAACCAAAAAAAAAAAAAAGGTGGGTCGGATTTTTGAGATAGAAAAGCAAGAAGAAAAATTTTTGATCCAAGTTGTAGCTCCAATCTCAAGGAGTTAAGGTAACTCTCCTAAACCCCCTAAGCAATTCAATTAAGTTTTGATTCAAAGGTTTATGTGTATTTCAAGTTGGGTTTGTAAGAGCATAAGCTCACCCTTTATTTTCCATGCAAAAGCTTAGAGTGCTTGATATGTGCTTGATTAGGATTTAGTAGTCTTGATTTATGGTTTGATGCATGTTTTTGATGATATGCTTAAGAGAAATTATGGTATGTGTGTATGCATTGTAAGTGTTTGTTATATGTCCCCACATGCTTAAGAAGAAGCATGTTATGCATGAATGATGGAAATGAGATTGATATGTGAATCTAGGGCAAAAACTAACCCTAAAACCCTAGTTTGGTACAAGATTACCACACGGGTTGCATGGGTATGAACCAGTGTATGATTTCTAAAAACTTAAGTAATGCGCTGCATGTTTGTCATAGGCTCACGATTGTGACCGTTTGAGGTAGTGTGCGCGTAATTTTACATAAAATTTGACCTAAAACGAAACTGCCAGTTTTCGGGTAAAACTGGGCAGCTTTCTGAAAACGTGATTTTGTGGCCCTTAGATGCCAAATTTGGGAAATTTTAAAACTACAAAGTTGTAGAAATTGAAAATTCTAGGGGACAACATGGACAGATTTTGAAAAATAAGCTCCAAAGGCTTCCGTTTTTGTGAAAACCCGAGCCTTGGTCTGCCCAAACCCTGTGCACGGCCAGCTGGATTTAACCAGGGATATGAATGAGTTAAATGCAGAATCAGGTTTTGAGTAAAACATAAAAGTTGTAGTATTATTCGAGATCTACAACGTTCATGAAGAAAGATTTTTCAAATTATAAACAGATTCTTAAGATAAAATTAGATCTTAAAAATTGTGCAGGAAACAGGAAATTCCTGCACAGGATTTTCAAAAAACAGTGCAAAAGCAGGAAATTCCTGCACATGCACTGATAACTGAAATTAAGAAACTGTTTTCAAAGATTGTTTTCAAAGTTTGACAATTTTTAACTTTTTTTGCTTAAAAGTTACGGTTTTATAAAAATATGGTTTTTCTAAGGAATATAAAGTTTACAAAAGATTTTTAAAGAAAACTTGACAAAGTTTTGTCAAGAAAAGAGAAAAACAAATACTTGGGTCTTACCCTATGGTTACTGATAGTAACCTAATGGGATAGTACTTCGAAAGTAATTGGGCCCTAGTAACCCAATAGGGTATTATTCAAATATAATTGGGCTTATACCCAGGGTTACTAATTGTAACCTAATAAGATGCTAATTACTATTCACTTATGATTGGGCCTTGAACCCAAGACTTCATTAAATAATCAAACAAGATATTGTTTGATCGTAATTAGGTCATGTGCGCTAGGGTTACATTTAGTAACCGAATCAGATATCATTGTAGTATGTGGGAGACATGTAACTAGAGTTACTGATGGATGCTGGTTAAGGATACCAGCATTGAATGTAATGATTTACGGTAAGATAAGATAATCTTTATCTTACGTCTTTGGTGAAAACAGGAATTAAACATGTTGATGTGCCTTGTTGGAACATTAGACCAAAAGCGTAGGACATCAGGTAAGTATAAACCTCACCTACAGTATGAAAAATAGTAAACTATTTTCAAGCATGACTTGTTTACATGTATGCCATGATTTGCCATGTTTTACAATGATGCCATGTTTTACGATGATGCCATGTTTTATGATAATACCATATTTTACGATAATGCCATGTTTTATAAAATATGCCACAAGTTGTTTTATGCGATTGATTTTTATGTCATGCCATATTCATGAATCGCATGTATCATGACTAATAAGATCATAAGTAAAGAATCTTAGTCTTGGAAAAATAACAAGATTATGACTAAACTAAGATAAGTAAAGTGTCGTACCAACCTCCCGCCAGATCGTGGAATATTATGTATGTTCAATAAAATTTTTAGTCCTTCCGCCAGATCGTGAAGGCTTACATGATTCCCAGAATTATTAGGGACCTTGCAAACCTTAACTTTCTGTGAATTGCGCGCATTTAATACGTACACAAAGGGCCCACATGTTAAGCAAGATAATAAGTTCATTTTATAATGAAGCATAAAATATTCATACTGTACGTAAAAAGCTTGCAGCTTAATTAGTGGGCCATATGGACGATGTAGCAAGTAAAGGGCTTACATGATTCCCAGAATTATTAGGGACCTTGCAAACCTTAACTTTCTGTGAATTGTGCGCATTTAGTACGTACACAAAGGGCCCACATGTTAAGCAAGATAATAAGTTCATTTTATAATGAAGCATAAAATATTCATACTGTACGTAAAAAGCTTGCAGCTTAATTGGTGGGCCATGTGGACGATGTAGCAAGTGAAGGGCGGTGTGGGATATCACTACGCAGATTTCCGCAAAATCTTTAAACTATGAACTTGTACATATATGATTAAGTGATATGTACCATGTTACGTATGTGAAGTTTCAAAAGTCCGGTTTAAAAGGTTATATGTGACTTTTTAATCGGCTTAACAAGTAATGGGTAGGCATGGTGAAGTTTACCCATATGGATAAGTTTAATTAAGTTACGAAGAAAAAAAATATTTTTATTCTGAAATTTTCTGAAAGTTCAAGTATTATAGAAACTAAGAAGTAAGTTAAGTAAGTAAAGTAATGGCCCACGTTTACGTAGTCAGCCCTACGTAGATGGCCGGGGCGTCACATACACGACGGGTTTGTCAAACCGTCGTGTAATCTTGTTTAAGACGACGGTTTCACAAAAACCGTCGTATATTTTCCGTCGTGTAAGCCAATTTTTGTAGTAGTGAAACAAGTGAAATAAATGCAATTAGAGATATGGATTGAAATGAACTCAATCTAATGTGTGGTTAGGGGGTTTTGATTTCACTTAACTAGATTATATTATTCCAATTCAAAGGCTTGTCAATCAATTTCACCGAAATCTTAGGTTCCAATTTTAATTTCACTCCCTTTCCCGAGTGCCGAGTATAATGATGTGCAAAATTAACCAAATTAATATCCCTATTAACTCAATCAATTAAGCCCTCAATAAGAAAAACCTAATTTAGTGATTAACTAAGTGATATTAACCTGCTGAACTTAATATTACTTTGGGTTGTGTTTCCCAAGTCTCAACATATGAAATTAACTCTCTCAAGCCCAATTTCACACATCTAATAGCTCTAATTTAATGAAAAATCAAATTAGGAAAAAGCATAGAGAAACACAAATGATTCAAGATAAAATTCAATAAACAATCCTTCAAATCATCAAAACGTAATCATCATCAAGTTACATCGTACCCCCAGCTTCAAAAAGTTTAGTTAATCATCAAAAGATCCAACTCCATATCCATAAACAAACCAAACATCCGATTTATCATTCTAACATGATTATTTAACATGATAAAAAATCATAAGGAAAAAAACCACATATTTTGAATACACCAGTTCAAATAGAAGAACTTTTATTAACTACAAATTATAGAATCAATATTTAGAATCATAAACTTGCTCTGAAACTCCACCAATGCAGAACTCATATTGTCTTCTACTTCAAGACTCTCCTTCAGACTCATAACCCTACTCCAAGTGAATAGCTTGCCTTTGATCTAACTAATCTACTCCAAACTTTGGGTTCTCGCCTTTGAAACTCAATGTTCTCTAAACTTTGATATGCCTTGAACACCTCCTTGGCCTAATTTCCTGTTAGAATAAGAAACCAAAACTTTATGGAGAAAATCCAATTCATCCAAGATCCACCATGTCATTTCATCGAGAGAATGAAAGTGGAAGCATACCTTGATCCATGGGAAGGAAACGATTGTGGGTTATAGTTCTTCCAATCCAATACGATTTTCCTTCGGGGAAGAATCTCTATATTCTTACTGATGATGGGATGTCTAAGAGAATATGAATGAAATAAATCGTATGAATTAGGGACCATAACCATTAAAAATAACTACAGTAGTTATACTTTTCATATTTCTATTTTGGCCCATCGTAAAATTAGAAATATGAAATTAGGTCTCTACACATTATAAACCCATACTATATTTAATACCCAATGCCCAATAAAATTAACCTTAGTTATATCACTTTAAATAAGCTGAATTTTAAGATAGCCTATAATACACATTTAATTACATATATAGGCCCACATGTTCAATTATTTTCCAACAATCTCCCACTTGGGCTACATATGTTTTCTTACAAAATGTGCATAACTTAATGAGCACAAAACTTTTGCTATCATGAATAAAGGCATCTCTAAACATTCTCATCCATTAATTATACTAATATAGGATCAAAGCCATCTTCATTACATGTAACGTAATTAAATCTATCAATGGTAACGTATATCGATATAACCAGATGACATAGATCAAGTATGGATGTGTAGTATGGAAATTACATGCAATGTAATCTAAACATGCCTATTTCCAACTGGTCCAACTTTATTCTTTAATGAGATTAAGTTAAAACAAATTATAGTGAAAACAAAACTGAATTCTTTATTTCTACAGAAAATATCCATAAACACCAAAAATATCCAAATAAATTAAATAATATCTAAACACAAACTCCAACTAAACTAGTATATCATCAAATAATATGACACCCATATGAGCAGTGTGCTCATGAAAGACCTTGGGTGGGAGCTCTTTGGTAAACGGATCCATAATCATGAAGTTTATACTAATATGCTCTATAGATACCTGACTACTTTGAACTATTTCTTTAACAACTAGGAACTTGATGTCTATATGTTTTGACTTCGATGAGTTCATGTTGTTGTTGGAATACAACACAGCTGACTTATTATCACAAAACAACTTTAATGGTTTTTCAACAACTTCCAAAATTCGCAACCTAGTGACAAAATTCAGCAGTCATATTCCATGATTGGACGCCTCATAACATGTTATAAACTCCGCTGTCATAGTGGAAGAAGCTATGAGTGTCTACTTGGCACGCTTCCAGGAAATAACTCCTCCAGTTAGTAGGTAGATATAGCCTAATTTGGATCTTCAACTATCTTGGCATCCAACAAAATCCAAATCAGAATATACAATGATCTCCAGTTGGTCTGACCTATTATATGTGAGTATGTAATCCTTTGTTCTCTGCAAATACCTCACAACCCGTTTGGCTACTTTCCAATGATTCATTCCAGGGTTACTAAAATATCTGCCTAGCATCCCAACAATGTATGCTATATTTGGATGTGTACAAACTTGAGCATACATTAGACTCCTAACAGCTGACGCATAAGGAATCTTCTGCATTTATTTAACTTCAAGGTCATTTCTAGGGCACTGATTGAGACTGAAGTTGTCTCCCTTAGCAACAGAGGTGTCACCTGGTTTACAATTCTGCATGCCAAATCTCTTAAGTACCTTTTCGTTATAGCCTTTTTGTGATAACCCAAATATATCTCGAGAACGATCTCGATGTACTTGTATGCCTAATACAAAAGAGGCATTACCAAGATCTTTCATTTCAAATTTCTTTGATAGAAATCTCTTGGTTTCGTACAACAAGCCTATATCATTACTAGAAAGTAGTATGTCATCGACATATAGTACCAGGAAGATATGTTTACTCCCACTATACTTGTGGTATACGCAATTATCAACTGCATTCATCTCAAAACCAAATGAGACTATTACATGATGAAATTTGTAATACTATTGATGGGAAGCTTGCTTAAGTCCATAGATGGATTTCTTTAACTTGCATACCATTTTCTTTGGGTCTCCTAACACAAAGTTTTCTTGTTGCACCATATAAATTGTTTCATCAATGTCACCATTGAGAAATGACGTCTTTACATCCATCTGATGTAACTCAAGGTCAAAATGTGCTACAAGTGGCATGATAGTCCTAAAAGAGTCTTTCATTGAAACCGGAGAGAAAAAATCTTTGAAGTCAATGCCTTCCTTTTGAGTAAAGCCATTTGCAACAAGACAAGCCTTATATCTCTCTAAATTACCCATCGAATCTCTCTTGGTTTTAAATATCCATTTGCAACTAATGGGCTTCTTATCTTCAGGCAATGGAATGAGATCCCAAACATCATTGTCTTTCATGGACTTAATCTCTTCATTCACGGCCTCAATCCACTTTTGAGAGTTAGTACTTTGCATGGCTTGATGAAAGTTGATTGGATCATCTTCCATCACTCCAATGTCATCCTCATGTTCTTGGAGAAAGACTACGAAGTCATCTGGAATTGCATTTCCTTTCTCTTGTGGATCTCCTCAATGGCATTTGTTCTTGAGGTTGTTGAGTTTGCTCCTTAGGAATAATCACTTCATCTTGTGTGGGGAGTTGTTCAACATTGTCTTGATGTTCTGGACTTGCTATTTGATCAATGTCAGGAATAGAAACCTAATCATTGTCAAAAGTAATTGTAGAAATAGAAACATATTCATCTTCATAGACAAAGTCTTTAATCTTATTTATCCCCCAAAACTCAATATCCTCAAAGAACATTTCATTTCCCATCTCGAAATGGACTTAGTAGCGGGATCATAAAACTTGTAACCCCTTGATCTCTCAGAGCATCCAATAAAGTAACAGCTTATTGCTCTGGAATCCAGTTTCTTTTCATTTGGCCTATAAGGCCTTGCCTCAGTTGGGCATTCCCAAATGTGAAAATGCTTCAAACTAGGCTTCTTGCCCGTCCAAAACTCATATAGGGTTTTGGTTGCCGCCTTAGTTAGTACTCTATTGAGAATATAAGCTGCAGTCTTTAGTGCTTCTCCCCAGAGAGATTCTAGCAAGGTGGAATGACTAATCATACTTCTTACCATGTCCTTAAGTGTCCTATTTCGTCTTTCAGCTATACCATTCTTGCTAGGGGATCCCGGCATGGTGTACTATGGGACTATTCTGCATTCCTTTAGGAATTTAACAAAAGGCCCTGGATGTTGTTCACCTGATCCGTCATATCTGTCATAGTACTCACCACCACGGTCAGATTTAACGCCTTTAATTCTTTTGCCAAGTTAGTTCTCAACTTCAGCTTTGTAAGCCTCGAACATGTCCACTGACTGGGACTTCTCATGAATAAGATACAGGTAGCCGTAACGTGAGTAATCGTCTATGAACGAAATGAAATATTATTGACTGTTCAATGAAACCGTAGGGAATGGTCCACAAATATCTGTGTAAATTAGTTCTAAGACGTTTGAAGCTATGTTGGCACTTAATCTCCTTATGTTTATCTTTTTCCCTTTAATACAATCAACATAAACCTCAAAGTCTATGAAATCAAGGGAATCAAGAATCCCATCGGACACAAGTCTCTCAATTCTACTTTTGGAGATATGACCTAAGCGCTTGTGCCATAATGAAGCAGAATTCTCATTGGTTAATTTTCGTTTCATACCACGTAAATTCACATGCAAGGTTTCATTAAATGAGACAACTGCATCAAGTAAATATAGGTTATCATAAAAGGATAAAAAACCGGTACCAATAATATTTGAATTCAAAAAAAGACTAAACTGACTTTTTGCAAAAGAATAAGAATAACCAAATTTGTCCAAAGCAGAAATAGAAACCAAATTCCATCTAAATGACGATACAACATATGTCTCTTTCAAATCTAAATAATATCCAGTCTTTAATAATAATCTAAAATTCCTTATAGCCTCAACTTCCATCGATTTGTCATTGCCCACATAGATGAATCTTTTAGCATCATTTGGCTTTCAGCAACTAAGGCAACCATGCATAGACACACTTACATGAGTAGTAGTACCAAAATCCATTCACCAAGTGTGTCTTGGTATTGAAGCTAAATTAACCTCAGAACAAACCAGGGTGAGAAGTGTACCTTTCTTTGCACGCCAAGCATGATATTTAGAACATTCCCTCTTTATGTGTCCAGGTTTATAACAAAAGTAACAGCCAAATTCTTTATCTTGGTTCTTTTGTTGTTTCTTTTGAGCTAGACCACTTGCAGCTTCTTTATCCTTTATCCTTTTTCTTGTTCTTGTCCTTAGATGTACTTGTCAAGTGAGCACTTTCGATCTTCTCTTGTTTTAGCCTTTCTTCCTCTTGTACACAATGAGAAATGAGCTCATTCAGAGACCATTTGTCCTTTTGGCAATTATAACTGACCTTAAATTAACTGAATTGTGCTAGAAGCGAAATCAAAACTAAATGCACGAGCAAATCCTCAGACAGCTCCAACTTTAGTGTCTTTAGTTTTGAAGTAAGATGAGACATCTCCATGATGTACGCCCTTATATTTCCTTTTCCTTTATACATTATTGAAATCAAGCTTGCCAGAAGCATACTTGTTTCAGCCTTATCATTTTTAGCAAAACGCTTTTCAATTTCCTCAAGAAACTCCTTGACAGTAGTAACATTTTCAGACACAGTGCCCCTAAAGGCTTCCGGAATTCCACATATCATATGACTCACGCGATTTGAATGATCCCACCTCTCCATGTCCCCTTTTACCTCAGTGGAACTTTTGTCCTTAAGGTCAACGAGTCATTCAATCCTTAGCGCAAGGTCTAGATTCATGCACCCAAGAACGATCATAATGTTCTCTTTTCAATCCTTGAAGTTAGTCCCATTTCGCATGGGGATAGAATTGACATTAGCAGATATAGTAGAAGCAGATGTACTAGCTGAACAGATAACAAAACAAGCAAAACAACATGTTCACATAAGAATCCATATCAAATAATTAATAAATTCAAAAATGGTGGGTTCCATCACAAGATACCTAATACAACATTAATATTTAGTCTTTGGATAGAAATATTAACTTGTAAGTGATACTCTTGGTGTAGTAATCAAATATTGATAATAACTCTTGTCAAACAATAGGTCTATTTTTAGATCGACTTATTATTCACATGGAACATCTTATAATTGTCACATATTTATTACCATAAGTGTGCATGCAATTCGGCCAAATATTAACCTTCCTTTGGGCCGGTCAATGTCTACATGAATAACATACACACAACCATCTTAATATTCCAAATAAATTAATCTACACAAGAGAGTTTAATTTGGTAACATGTTACTTCAATCAATCTATTTTAGAATATTAGATATCCAAAAGATATAATCAATAAACCAAAATTTGACTTTAATTGATAGAGAAAAGAAAAAAAATAATAAAAAATTATTAAATTTTTTTTTGTGGGCGCTGCAGTGCTCAGGCCGGCGCTGTAGCGCTGTTTCGTAGCCTGGGTCCATACCTGGGCCGTATGGGCGTGCTGTAGCATCAAAAAAGTGTACTGTAGCGCCCGTACGATCCGTAGCAGTTTCCAAAGTCCGAAATTTGAAATTTAGGGTCAAAAATTTGCATTCCAAAGCCTAATATGCGATTTTTTAACCCAAAAATTCTTCCTTAATTTCTTTAATTCATAATAAAACATCAATATATCATCATATCATCATCAATAAGAGAAGATTCCGGGATTTTGGAAGAACAAAATCAAAAAATCCATAACCATAACTGTTCTTAAATCCAACAAAACCAAACCTAATTTTGAAGGAAAACTTAATTCTCAATGGTTTAACATGGAGAAGGCTCTGATATTACTTATTAGAATAAGAAACCAAAACTTTATGAAGATAATCTAATTCATCCATGATCCATCATGTCAAATCATCGAGAGAATGAAAGCAGAAGCATACCTTGATCCATGGGAAGGAGACGATTGCGGGTTATAGTTCTTTCAATCTAATACGATTTTCCTTTAGAGAAGAATCTATGTATTCTTATTGATGATGGGATATCTGAGAGAATAGGAATGAAATCAATCATATGACTTAAGGACCATAACCATTTAAAATAACTGCAGTAGTTATACTTTTCATATTTCTATTTTGGCCCATCATAAAATTAGAAATATGAAATTAGGTCTCTACATATAATAAACTCGTACTATATTTAATTCCTAATACCCAATAAAATTAATATTAGTTAGATCACTTTAAATAGGCTAAACTTTAAAATAACCTATAAAACACATTTAATTACATATATAGGCTCACATGTTTAATTATTTTCTAATAAACTCTTTTGAGGGAAGAGTTATGAAACTAAAACCATTAGAAACACTCTAAACATAATACTCACCAAGAGATCACTTTCACAATAAACTCCTAGATATGAGAATGCATCAAAAATTGACTTCATTAAGTCAACAATGGTGAGATCGACAGAAAATCTAACCTAAGACAAAATTTGGTTATTGTTTGAAAATATTGAATTTTAAATCTTCCTAAAAATCTTGTAACTGTTATCTAGACAGTGCACCTGTTCTCTACATTGTTTTCCCAAAACGAGTGAGTTTTCTGCATTCAAAATTTAAACTGCTGAAACAAAATTATTTGTTAGCCAAAACATATAACGAGCGATTTAATCAAACGTCAATTAAGTAGTTGCGATATTTAATGCCAACAAAAACTTGGATTGGAAATCCCAACAATTCTGATAACGCTTTTAGCTATGTAAATTAGAAAGAGGTGTCACTTCTAATTATGCGTCAATATTTAAGTGTGTGAGGACAACTATTGAAATAGCAATTTGTGAACAACAGACAGACATATTTGAATATTAGCAATGAATTGTAACTAATATCAGTTTCTAGCTACCACCTACTAAACTAAGGCTGTGTTTGGTTGGGCGGAATGGAAACGAATGGAGGTCCAATCTTATGTTTGGTTGGTTTTAGGAAAAGGTGTGTACAAAATTGAATGACTTTTCCACTTTTTCGCTGAATCATCATTCCTCCCTCAGGTGGGACCGTGGGAGGAATAATCTTTTTTTTTTTTTCTTTTTTTTTTTTTTTTTTAACCACCACCACCACCACCTCTCTTCTCTCTTTCGTCCTGCGCCGCCCATGGCCATCCTCCTCCGATCCATTCCTGTCTTAGCAGAGCCGCCATCACTTCGAAAAGCTCTCCTCGCCAGATCGTTGCCTAGACCCACGAGTACGGCCCTCCTCGATCTGCCTAGCTCCACATTAGATCTGCCATCTCGTCTCCCCTCCCTCCTCCGACAGCCCTCATCCAGCTCCACCATTCTCTGCCTAGCTCTTACCTAGATCTGCCAAGTTAGTTGTCGCCTCCAACGTAGACAGAAATAATAAGAGACTTATCTTCGACAAAAGACATTGGGTTATCACATTTGCTTCTCTGTGGTTGTGTTCTGAAAATAAAATTTCTTGTTGAGCGATTAAAGTCTAAAGATGTATTTATGAATCGGTTAGTTATAATTCAGATCGAGTGGTTATATAATGTGATAAGAAAAACAAACAATATTAATAAAAATAAACATTAAAAAAAGCAAGGAAAGAAAGTAACAAAAAGTGAAAAAAATTTTGATTGATTTTTATAATATAAAAAATGAAGAAAATATGAAAAAGGAGATTTAGATAGAGGAAAATTCAATAATAAATAAATGGAGGTATTGTGAATCCTTCATATGCTTCTATCATTAATTTGAATTTAATCTACAATTTATAATTTAATTGTAAGTTTTACATCCCAAATAAATAATCAGAAAATATAAAATTAATTGTCAATAAAAATAAATAAATATGTTTCGGTGGATTAATCAACGTTAAATCAAATGAGTTTATCGTTACAAGTTATCCAAAATCAACAAAGTACTGTTTTTAGCAAATTACAATTAAAGATAACTCATAAAACAAATTTTGTCAAAATAAAATATGATAATATTACATAAACAAAGCATGAATGAATTTATATAAAAGATTTTGAATAGAAAAATAAGATGAAAATATTCAATCTCCTAAAACATAATATTTACAAACCAAAAAAAAAAAAATCAAACCCAAATTGGATTATTCCACACATGAATTTATCATTAACCTCATTAAAGTGTCTAACCTAACTTACAATTCATCTCACAAAATTCTATAAAAAAAAAAATGAGATGAAAAAGTAATATGAAAAGAAAATAAAGGAAAAACACACACTAAAACTCAGCCAAAAATGCTGAGGGAAAAACGTCCTCTTGCTTGCTGCAAGGGCTTTGCCTTAATAATCGGCAATGTCCAGCAATGATGGAGAGATTTCGGCCCACAAAATCAACCTCAAAGGATTGGCAACTGGCTGGATACACGCTAGGCAATAAGCTGGTCAAGGAGCTAGGAACATGGGCAATGATTGTGGGCCCAGATTTGTGGGGCCTAGAGTTGGCCCAAAGCTCGCGTCTGGGCTTATGTCACTCAAGCAGAGGGAGAGAGATCCGCTGGGTGTGGCGCTCCTGCGGAAAGAAAGAAAGGAGAGAGAGAGAGAGAGAGAGAGAGGGAAAAAAAAAAAAAAAGGAAAAAGAGAGAAAAGAAAAAGGAAAAATAAAATAAACCCAAAAAGAAAATAAATTACAATTAAATATTAAATCATGGAAATACCTAATCAAAACTTAAATTACTTAATAAATAAAACGAACGAAAGTGCAATTTTGTTCACTTATCATTGAGTAATCAATTGATGATGCCCACTACACCAGAAAATCATAAGCTTTTGCCAGACTTCTTAAACTTTTTATTTTTCTTTTCTTTTCTTTTTTCGTGGTGGATTTATCTATAATTTTTTATTTATCTTTATTTTTTATTTTTTATTTTTTAATGAAAGGATCTATGGATTCGTGTATGATATGTGATTTTGAATTCATCTGTAGAAAATATTATGGATGGGTTTTGTTAATTTATTGTTTTTTTTTTTATGGTGCTTTTTAGCGTTGCTAACATATCTGTATATATTCAAAAGGAGGGTAAATTTGTCAAATGATATATGTTTATCTTTCATTCCATGATGTTTGTAAAATAATAACCAAACACTAGAAATCACATTCTTTTCCATTCTATTTCATTACCATTACTATTCTCATTACCATTCCATTCCTTTCTCCCCAACCGAACGTGGCCGTGCTTTGTAATATTATTTAGAGAAAATTACCTAATTAATCACCTTTTTTTTGTATCATCAATTGATTAATATTTATATTATATTGATGTAATTATTTTTAAATTTATGTCATTCAGGTGTTTTTTCCTATTATGTATAGAAGTATTTATATAAAATAGCAACTTTCACTCATCTCTTTTAAAATATAAACACTTTTTAACTTATTATCAATTTAGTTTAAATGTTAATTTCAAATTGATTAGTTATTTTAGGATACTTTATGGGAGAAAGTTTTTTCACTTAAATTATTTAATCACACGTTAGTCTTAGTTTTTTTTTTTTTTTTCTAACCAGTCATATATATATATATATATAATTTTTTTTCAATTTTATCTTTTAAGAAGAAAAAAAACTCTCTCTCTCTCACTCTCTCTCTTTTCCGGTTTCCATCAATATTTTTGTATTTTGTTCTGATTTTTTTTATTAATTATGTTTGACGTTGTGGTCATCATTATAATAACTGTGTCACTTTAATAAGTATATTTCATCATATGACATTTATACAACAAGGACCTTTATTATTATATTACATACTCTTTATAACTAGAAATGTAATCAAGTTCTATATGACAATGACCGTATTATTTTGTGGAATAACTTTAAATATCATATTTCAGGGGGTATTTGGTGAATGAGTTTAGTTTAAGATTTTTTAGTTTCAATAGTAATTTTTCAGAAAAGACAAAAAAATTTTTTAGAAAAGACAAAAAACTTTTTCAGAAATAACCAAAAATCATGATGAAAAAAGTTTTTATCGCTTTTTTTATTACTTATTTATTGACTGTCTCACTGAACCAAAGCAAAAAAAAATAAAAAATAAAAAAAAAATCACAAAATATAGTTTCATAACATATAACATATTGACTTCGTATGATATTGATAACAAATTAAAAAATTCAAAAAAAAATAAAATATATTCATTAAAAATAAATAAATTGTAATCCAAAAACAAATTTGGGTCCGAATACTGAAATAAATAAGGGGAATATTTTTAAGGATTTTTAAGTTTCTATTTTGGCTATTTTTTAAGAACAAAATCTCCCTTTGTTTTTCCTAAAATTATAATTAAGGGTATTTTTATCAGTACAACATGATCATTTTCATTTTTTATTCAATTTTATAAATAAATTTATTTTTAGACGTTTTTTAATAGCTAATTTGGCTATATATTTAAATAGTTCTTATTTATATTCAAACTTGAAGCCTAACCATTGAATAGTTCAGAGGGGCCCATAGCCCATAATATTTGATGGGCATGTATCTTTGACCCGTGTATCCCTATTTATGACCTTTGTTTCGAAGTTTAGCTTACGTTGAAAGTGAGGAAATAGGACAAGAGATTTTAGAAAGAGAAAATTACTAAAATAATAATTATTATTTTTTTAATGCATTGACTAAAAAACACGAATTCCCCCATCCAATCATTTTTTTTTTAATTTGAAGTGTAGAGATTTGAACTTTGCATCTTTAAGTAGAGTTATGTATAATATTACTGCTAAGTAAATTCTCTCCTCTTGACTAACAAGATATAAGTTTTTGTTTTATTTTTGTGTTATATTAATCTAGTATCAAATTTTGTATAATAAAAGTACAATAATCTTTAAATTTATATTATTAAGGTGCTTTCCCCTTTTGAAAAACAAAATGTAATATTGGCTTGCTTGGTTAAAAAAATGAAAAAGAAAAAGAAAGTTGTTAATTCATTGGATCCATTAAATTTAAATCCTTCTAATTAAAAAAGAAGAATAGAATGGAAAATTTTGACAAATCAAATGAGATATAAAGTAACTATTTTCATCCTAATCACTTTTCATATTCTTATTTAAATGAGTATAGTTATAATGATATACATAAGTTTGGGGTGTTTGGTGAATGAGTTTGAATTAAGATTTTTAAGTTTTAATAATAATTTGTGTTGACTTTTTAGAAAAGATAAAAAACTTTTTCAGAAAAGACAAAAAACTTTTTCAGAAAAAAATTAAAAAAAATACAGTTTAACTTGAGTTAAACTTGTATGTCAAACAGGGTTCTCTCTCTCCCGTCAAATAATATGAAAGTTTAATGCCACTCAGTTTATAGGTTAGATAACTAACTTTTCAATTTAGAGAAATATATGGTAAAAAGCTCTATTACGCGTAATATATATATATATATATATATATATATTGGAACTTTGTATTACTTGTAATATGACTAACATTATATATTAATTAGTGCAATTCCTTTCCCCAAAAAAAAAAAAATGTGGAACTTAATCTAATATGAAAGCACTCGCTCCCACACCTTTTTCTATTTGAGAGGACAAATTTTGAATTCCAACTAGCTAATAATTAATATGTATTTTCACAGCCAAAAAGAAAATAAACATATAATAATCTCTGTCTTCTTAAGCTAGTAGTTACATTACAATTATGATTTCCAACTAGCTAATAATCTATATTTTTCTCATAAAAAAGAAAAGCTGTCTAATTATCTCTTGCTTCTTAATTTAGTAGTCATATTACAAGTCACATAAAATAATTACAAATTTTCACTTTTTCGAAATCTGTTCCGCATTCATTTTTTCTAATATTTATACTATTTATATAGTATTTTAAATAAAAACTATATAATTACATATTTTATTTGAATACACAATTTAAAACATACCCTTACCCACGACCCCGAACCCAACCCTTATCCCTGTCCCGAAACCTGAGCCCGACCTCGTTCCGAAACTTGACCCTACCTCAACCCTCTTCCCAAAATATGACCCTGACCACGACCGTCGTCCCCGACCCCG
This sequence comes from Ficus hirta, assembly GCA_038430175.1. NCBI lineage: Eukaryota > Viridiplantae > Streptophyta > Magnoliopsida > Rosales > Moraceae > Ficus > Ficus hirta. Next base: position 2,964,766 of record CM076586.1, on the reverse strand, counting down.
ACCCCAATCCCAATCTCGAAACCCAACCCCTGACCCTCATCTAGAAACCCAACCTTTACCCCCGTACAGAGACCCGACCCTGACCCCCGACATGTTACCCAACTCCGACCATCGTCTCGAAACCCGACCCAAATCTAGATACCTGACCCCGAAACCCTATCCCGATACCCAACCCCTTACCCGAATTCGAACCCGACCCCAAAACCCATTCTTTACCCTCATCTCGAAACTCGACCCGATCTTGAAACCTGACCTTGACCCCGACCGACTTCCTTGACCCTAGTCTCAATTCTGAAACCTAACCGCGATCTCAGTTCCGTAGCCCAACCCCAACTTTTGTCTCGAAACTAGACCTTGACCTTGATCCCGAAACAAACCATGACCTCGATTCCAAAACCCGATCCCGACCCCGACTGTTGTCAAGAAATCTAATCCCGACACCAAAATCCGACCACGACCTCGGTTATAAAACCTGATCCCAACCCTCATCCCGAATCGAAGCCATATCCTTATTTCAAAACCGGACCTCAACCCCCGGCTCAAAACATGACCCCGACCCCCCCGACCATCGTCCCCTAGTCCAATCTTGAAACCTAACCCCCGACCCTTGTCTAGAAACCCAACCCTTATCCCCATTTCGAAATTGGACCCCGACTCTCGTCCGGAAACCCAACCCTTAGCCTCGATCCTGAAACCCAACTTCTGACCTCGGTCCCGAAACCAGACCTCGACCTAGATCTTGACCCTGGTCCCAAAACCTGATCCCGTCCCCATCCTCGTCCCCCGACCTCGATCTTGACCCCGGTCCTAAAATTCGATCCCGTCCCCGTCCTCATCTCCTGACCTCGACCCCTATCTTGAAACCTGACCCCTTTCCCGAAAACCACCCCTCGTCTCCGATCCCAGTCTTGACCCCCTTTTCGAAATCCAACCCCGATCCCAAACCCGACCCCCACCTCGGCCCAGACCGTTTTCCCCGACCTCGACCCCTACAACAATCCCGAAACCCAACCCTAACCCGATACCAAAACTAACCTCGACATTGACCCCGAAACCCGACTCGACCAGACTCAAAAATATGACCACGACCTCGGTCTTAAAATCCGATCCTGACCCCATCTCGAAACCCGAGCCATATCCTCGGTCCTGAAATTCGATCCTGACACATGTCCCGAAACCCATTATATTATGTGTTTTGTTAATCATTTATATTAAACTATACAATACGGCCTAATATAGAGCAGTCTAATACAAAGGTTTTTGTCATATTAGATATCACATTTCGTATTATATTAATTTTTGATATTAAATTATACAATACATAGATTTTCGTACTATTTTAAATAACACAATACAGAATGCTAATACAGTATACTAAATATGTTCTAAATGAATATTTCAATATAATAGGTGGTCCAAATGAATATTAAATTTCTTTTTTGGCAAAGAATTACACCCGAAATTACATGTACTTTCTTTCCGTCCTTTGTATAAGAGAGATAAAATAGTTGAGGCCATATTGTATATTATCTATTCTTTTTAAGGGAAATTGTACTTCAATTATGTTCAACTTGATATAGAGTATGGACCCATTCGTTTTCATCAATAATGGGAGAGTCATCGTATTCTTAAGCCCAAAACTAAATTATTATTCTAAAAGACCTGTAATCTTACGTCTGCAAGTTTGATTAAAGAAGCCATGTTGGGCCACTTTTTCCTTATGCACAAAGTATTAAAATAATCAATGGATCTGAAATATAATAATTTAATTATAATCCCATCATTTATATTCGTTCATATCCCTTTCATGGGAAGAGTCATGTGGTGACACCTGGCCTTGCATTGTTATATACATGGCGTGCTTAGCATGATCTATTTGATCTCCGAAATTACAAAACACAATTTGGAAAATTCTACTATTGGCACCCCAACGTAAAAAGTCATTCACATATAACAGTACAATTTAAATATTTCGGTCTTTTCAAAAATAAAATATATATATATATTTTTTTTTTTTTTTTTGGTGTTCATTAAATGGGTGCTACCTTGTGGTCAGATTAAAATTTTCTTTCACCATATTTAACCTCATAAAATATGTGGACTGTCTTTTAAAATATTATCACCATGATCAATAACATTATTAAAACCTAGAGGTGAGGGCATTTCACTGTATAATTTCCTATTAAAATTAGGCAATCTTATTTTTAGGAGAAAAATGTAAATAGTAGGGCACATAGATCTATTTGGGTGGGGGGGTTGGCGGGCAGAAGGGGGGGAGGGGGGCGTGGTGCAGATCTGGTCGTGGGAGGGGGTCTTCGTCGGTGTGGGGGGGAAGCGTTCGCAGATCTAGTGTTTGGGGGGGGGGGGGGTGGGGAAAGGGTTTGTCACCAGCGTTAGAGGGGGAGGAGGACGAGTGGGCACGTCGCCAGCATCGGGGAGGGGCATCTTTGTCGGCATTGGGGGTGGGGGTGCATATTTGGTTGGAGGAGGGTGGTTCGTTGCCTGCGTTGTTGGGGAGGGCGGCTCCTACAATCGACCAAAGATTGGTTCTTTTAAATTTTTATTAATTTATTAGTCTATACTAATATGAGATAAGTTACAAAAATAATTAAAGTAGATAATATATATTAAAAATATTTAGAATACATAACATTAAATAACAAATTTATCAGATAAATGATTATTTATTTCTTGTAAATATGTCAATTAAATTTATCGTTTATTTAGTAAATTTCTATTTACCTAGTAAATTTGTTAAATTGACTTCAATAGTTTGAAATCCTGTTATTTATACTTCACTTATTTTCATAAAATTTCTATTTACTATAAATTGTGTTTTTTTAAATTAATAATACTAAAGTGCATTATGGATCCAATGACTAAGGTACCCCAGAAGCATGGAGATGATTGGCATCCCAAAAAATTCAAAGAAGATCCTTTTTTATTTTTTATTTTGTTTTTATTATATATAATAATATAATATAATCAAGACGAAACATCAACTTACATCTGCACAGTGACATAATTTGTAATTTTTTTTCTTTTTAATTTTGGAAACAAATAGGGATATATATATATATTTATATATATATATTTTTTTTTTGGGTGGGCATGATGGATCTAATCAATCTAAGCAGTGACTGAGGTTTCCACAGCAACATTGCCTGCAGAGTAACCAACTTTTGATTTCTTCTCGACATTCCAAAGCTCTGGCAGTGCTTCCCTTATGTTGTGGATGCTCTCCAATGCATAATCTGCTCCTTTCACTCTTTGTGATGTTCCAACCTGCTCCATTTATTTATTTATTTCATGTCGTCACAACCAATTAGAATCACTGATTATAAATTAATTATTATTGTCAATATTGATCACATTACATAATTGTAATTCAATAATGTACAACATGGTGTGACCACAAATTTTTGTGGTGGACAAAAGAATTTTCAGAGGGCTTACTTACCAAAACAGTGTGAAGTCCTACTCGTTTCCCCGCTTGGATATTGCGTACACTATCGTCGAAAAACAACTGACAAAAAAAAAAAAAAAAAAAAAAATCAGAAACACATAAACAAACAAATATAGTTATCAATTTTTAAGAGTGTCACGTAATTTATAAGAGTGACACAAAATTATTGAGTTAGTCATCTTACTGTTCGTTGAGGGTTGAGGTTAGCAATCTTGAGAGCGCGTTCGATGGCGGATGTTGAAGGTTTGCACACGATCGGTGTCTTGGGCAATACCGAGCCGGGATTTTGTTTCGCGAAATGGCCAATGATGTCAAAAATAGGAGAGGTAGTACTAGTAGGAGTTGTGGTGGAATTGTGGTCTAATCTCACAAACTCAATGTCATCTTCGTCATCAGAGGCAGTGCTCTTGTGGGTCGGATTCAGAGTCTCAAAACATATGATTCCTTCAAAGCAATCTTTAAGGCCAAGGCTGCTCAGTGCTTTGGCCGCGTGGACTTTATCCGCGTTTGTGAATATCTAATTTTTTTCACCAAAAAAAAAAAAAAAAAATCATGAGAAGACAGTTTAACAAATTTAAAATATATATATATATATATATATTTTTAATTTTTTTGTGTGGTTAAGATGCTTACAATTTTATGATAAGGCAGGCTAAGCAGAAGATGTCTCAAAACAGGATCCGGTTTGAGGTTCTCATAAGGTAATCTCCCATGAACAAAACTGTAGCACATGAAAATGAAAGATGAATAATCTTTGTTTAAATTATTTAAATAAGTAAAAATAAATAAATAAAATAAAAAGGGAATGTAATAGAATAGTCTTCTCACCTGTGATATTCATCGTAGTCAAAGTCATAGCCAATTGCCTGCAAAAAATAAAACCCCACAAACAAAAAAGAAAAAAAAAAGATTTTTTTTTTAATTATCAATGATAATATTCTTATTTTATGAAAAAAAAAAAAAAAAAACAAAGAATGGAAAAAGAAATCAAACATAAAAAATAGAAGCATACCCTAAGACCAGCCATTGTGGTGCCATAATTCTTGTAAAGCAGATTACCCAATTCAGCAATTTTGCTCTTCTCTATACCGAGCTTCTCAATCATGTAGTCTGGAAAAAATAATAATAATAATAATAACAAAAGAAAAAAGGGGGGGGTCACCATCACAATAAATATAAACATGTAACGTTACATAATAAGGACCATTTATTATGTTATGATGATAAACATTTAATCAAATCAAGATACGACTACCACCCATTTATGAAACATATAATTACCTTCTATGTTAATGCGGCATGATGTGGCGAGGCCAGAGCTAAGAGGGTAAAGGGTATCATCAAGATCTGCAAGTGTCCAAAAATAAAATAAAAAAAAAAAAAAAAAATGGTCAGCATCAATTCCATTTTGTAATCTAAATTGATGCTAACAGAGAGTGTTTTTTTTTTTTTTTTTGTTTTTTGGGTCAATGTAAGAAAAAAGGGGGCTTTACCAAACAGAAGGCAGTCATATTTTGGCCTCTGAACTTGAAGGTAGCGGTCATCAAATTCCATTTTTCTTGATCAGAAAATGAAGACCTTCAAAAAACAAAAAAAAAGTTTGAATAAAAAGGGCTCAGCCCAAGCTTATATAGAAATTTCATAAATTTTGTTTCTCATCAACTAATTAAGATGTTCTCTTCTAATGGAGTTTAGTTTAGACTCCTATTGACTCAGACAACCACAAAATAAAATTAAATTAAATTAAATTAAAAAAAAAAGATTAAAGGGGGTCTATAATGGTGGACAACATGAGGCCTGATTAACGATATTCTGGTCAAGTTTCTGAATGGACAATCCACAACCACTAGTATTACATTGAAGGTGGTCCTTTTTTTTTTTTTTTTTTGGTGAGGTTCACAAACTCATGAAAAAGAAAAAAAAAAAAAAAAAAACCCAACGAAGCAAAGTTCATGGGATTTTATCAAAACCCGTATCCATGGTTTTGACATGAAAGCTAAGAAATGAGGATGGAAATGTGGAGACAATGAAAGAGAGACAATTGAATTGGAAGGACTAAAAGAACTCACCAGAGATACAAAAGGCCAAAGAAAAAAAATGACTCTAGAGAGAGAAAGAGAAAGAGAGAGAAAGAAAGAGAGATTTTGGGCGAAGTTTTGTGTGCTGCAAGGGGGAAGGGAAGAAGTTTTGAAAAAAGGGGAGAAAAGAAAAGTGGGAGAGGGAGGAGGAATGAAAGAGGGTAGAGGTGGGTTTAAATAGGCAAGCCGTTGCTTCATCACCTTGAGTTTCACCCTTTTTTTTTTTTTTTTTAAATTAGATAAAATTGATATTTTTTATTATTTTTTTGGGCCGCTAAAATAATTGAACTGTGTAAATCACGTTTGGTTTTTAATTGTTAATATTAAAGTACTTGAGAAAGTTAAAATATCGAGTAATTGTTGTACTTTCTAGACTGCATTTGTCCAGAAATTTCCTAGTTTTACCATTGAAGTTACAATACCCAAATTGCCCTTCAGTTGACGCCAACGTTGGATTTTGCCGCCTAGTACTATACTGTCAGCAATCAACCATTTGGATATTACGGGTTTGTTTATTTCACAAGTTCAATTTCAATTAAATTGTATTTTTTTATCTTAATTTTTATCTTTTTTTGAAAAATCAATAAAATTTATAACTACTTTCTAAAAAGTTAATACTATTTAAACTTAAAAATTTCAACTCAACTTAAACTCAACTCATTCACCAAACACCCCTTACATATCTTTTTATTTACGGTATCTTTATATGTCATCAATAATATTATGAGACGTTGGTTATAAACTTTTCATTTAATAATCATATAATATCACACAAATTAAAAGATCATGAAAATTAAAAAGAGAACAGAAAGAAAGACAAAAATAAATGAACATATGAACCAGATCCATTTAAACTTACTCATACAAGCTTACATATATATATATATATATATATATATATTTCCGAGCTTATCTTGTGTTTTCCCAAATTTACAAAAACAATCCCTTAATCTAAACATTTTTTCAAACACTTTCTAACTTTTTATAGTGACCTCCTCTCTTAGTCACTTATGACGGAAAATTACTTGTGGACCGTTAAATATTTCTTAAATGGAAAAATATCTCATAATGTGTTAAAAAATGATGTTTTTACCGTAATTAAGCAAACATAATTGAGATTAAATGAATCCGATTTAGTGACCCTTATACACCTTATCCACTTTGATTTTATCTATAATCAACAGCCACAATAAAAACAATAATAGGATGAATGCCTGAGGTTCTCTGGATACTTATTATAATTTTCCATATAACGTTAACATAGTGTCACACATGTTAATGTAAGATATTTCGATTAAGAAGGTGATTTTCTATAATTTAGGCAATATAGGGGTCTGGTTTCAATGGTTACTCTAATATTTACCCATCAGTGGTTACTGTTATTTAAGTCATTCGATATAAATCAGATAGTCGTAACGAATTGGGTAGTTGACAAAAAAACATTTATGATAATTAATGAGCATTGAACATATAAAGCTCATTAAATATGATATAGATAGGCAACTTATTCTTGACCTGTTGTATATGTTTTTATAAAATAATTTTTTAATTTTAATTAAAACTAAGAATTGTTCCCTAATTTTTAAATCTCATTCCTAATTATTTTCATTTCAACAAAAATGAAATGTTTTTTTAATTTTCAACTTCGTCTAACAAAAACGTAATAATAACTTCTTGATTTTCAATTTTGCTTCTGGTAATTGATTGCGCTGAGTGTATACGCATGCTTTTGTATATGTACATGTGTGTGTAAATTTATAAATGTATAAAAATTGTTTCAACAAATGAGGTTGTAAGTTTTGTTAAGGAAAAAAAAAAAAAAAACTACTTTAAATGAATGCAGATTGTAAATGAGAGAAAGCAAACACTAATTCAAGAGACCCATTATATAATAAAACCGACGAAATTAATATCATGCAGAATTCATTTGTCCACTTTTTTGATTTTACCTAATATTTAGTTTAAGTTTTTTTAATTAATGTTTAGGGTAAACCTTTATTTAACCTGCTATTATAAGTCATTAAAAATTTCATGTCATCCAACATAATTAAGATCTACACTACTTTTTATAATTTTATCTGTAACTATGGATGGTTACAAAAAAAGAGTAACAATTGAAAACTCTTATATATATATATATATATATATTTGTATTTTGATGTTAACTCGTTTTTCTTAATAGGTTGAATTTGCAAAGAAAGAATGGGGATGAATGATTGAATCATTGGTTAAGTCTTTAAAAATGTATATATGATTAGATTATATGTTTTATCTAATCATCTCTACTTAACATACTTTTCGAGTAAATAGATGGAAGTTTATCACAAAATTATCTTTGTTAAAAAAAGCAAGTTAACTAGTAATTGTAGATGTAAGATTTGTTCAATTATTGTTATATATAATTTTAATCCAATTACATATGGACATTAAAGAAAAAAAAAAAAAAAAAAGAAACAAAATCATTTGAGTTCTCTTGATAAAATAGTTTTGATGTTAAGTCATTTTTGTTAATAAGTTGAAACTGCAAAGAAGAAACGCCAATGTGAAAGAGAGATGAGTTGGTTGAATTATTGGCCAAGTCTTTAACTATGAACTTTCAATTATTATTTAAAAAAAAAAAAAAAAAATCCCCTTAAATACAGGTTTGATTTTGGCAATATTAAAAATTAGTTTACATCTACTTAGCGTGTGTTTAGAGTAAATGAATGGATATATATATGTTTGTTTATCACGAAATTAACTCCAAAATTAGTATTTTAATTAATAATAGTCATAGATATAAAAACTATCTTGCTATTTTTGTTCATCACTACTTAAACTCTTAAACAAAAATAGTTGTCTTCTCTCTTCTTTTTTCTTTTTTCTTTTTATTTTTATTTTATTAAAGTGTTTGGAACTAGCCAATACAATTGAGGGCATTTTGGTTATCTAGACAATTCTGGAGGCATCTAACATGAAGCCTACCCTGCATAATGGCACTTCCTTGATCAATAAAACCCCCCACCCAAAAAAATAAATAAATAAATCAGCTATTTGGGATTGGTCTTATTCATAGATACCTTCTGTTAGGCTGAGTGACAGCAAAGGCCAAGCTTAAATCTAATCAAGGGGTAAAAAATTTATTAAAGAAATGTGAAACAAAGCCTAAAGATATTTTTCTCATCCACAAGAAAAAAAGGATGCCCTAAATAGGTTTTTGGTCAATAAGTACTTAAACTAACGTCCGTTTGGTTCGATGGTTGAAGTTGAAATTTTTAGGTTGGAGTTCGTTGACTTTTCAAAAACTAGTTATAATTTTTATTAACTTTTCAAAAAAAGACAGTAACTGAGGTGAAAATTTTGAGTTGAAACTAAGGTATCAAACTAGCTATATATTTATATAGACAGATATATATATATATATATATATAAATGCATTAAGAACCATCTTGGAGGGCTTTCTAATGCTGGCTTTGACAACATGGGTAGGTATCTTTTTGTCTTTTTTGAGAAATTTACTCAAATAATCATTTTGTTTTTTTAAATTAATGGACCAACATAATATAAATTCTTCAATTTTGACTAACATGACATAAATTTTAATTTATTTTAGATTAATTTTGTGTCATATTGATCTAATGTTATTTTTTTTATATTATGTTGGTATAATGGTGTTTAAATTTGTATCATTTAGGTACTTTCTCTTAATATTTTTTAATCATTATTTGTATTTTATTTTTTAAAACTGAAAGAAAATATATATTAAAAAAAATTTGTGGATGAACATTCATTATTGCTCTCAATGATTTGAGAAGCATTTTCCATGTTCCAAAACTTGTGAGCCTATAACTTAAAGAGAACGCAACCATTATATGTGTTACACGCAGAGAATATAGTACATAAAAATTAATAAAAATATCTTCTAACCTTCGTCTTTGTCATGCAATTTTAGTTGCCAAAAAGCATCAAACACCTTTTTCTATAGGATATATATATATATATATATATATATATATATTTATATTTATAAGCAAGTAGGGGATAGAGTTCTCAAGGTGATCACATATTGATTATAATATCCAGATCAGCTTATGTGTTCATTTTATCCTCCATAAAATTGAGTAGTATCTAATAATTATTCTCATTTCATATCTATGATATCATATCTACTTTTCTCTATTATTATTATTATTATTTTCTAAATAATTCGGAGGCATTGGAATTTGGGAAGCACAAACATGACCTTGATATGTCTCAATTGTGTAGAGCGAAAGGAAATGGGTTTTTAAGCTCATGTGCTCTATTGACATGGAGAGTTTATTTTGATTTTTACATTTAATGCTTTTCTTTTTCATTTTTTATATGTCTCAATTAGACTGAACAAAAACTCTCTATTTTAAGGTTTTCAATTCAGTAGACCACATTAGAAAATACTTGTATATCGATTAAAGTTTGACAAGGCTGGATTGGTCTTTTAACGATCCTTTCTAATATAATCCAACTTTGTACGAGAATTAAACACGGCCTAAAAATTGAGTTTTTTTCCCCCTTTGTTTCTTTCTAAATCCAACCAAAAACATTAAGTTGTTATGATATATATAACTATCGAATATGATGATCCATCAGGTAAGGGTCCTTGATTATTGGCAATGCGTCCTTTGAGCTTGGTAATGACTGTTATGCTCACAACATATATATATTTCTGATATCATCCGACACTTATAACTTTTTATTTAAAAACTTATAACAATTAGTGAATTTATTTGTAACTTACTATTTAGAACCTTATAACATAATAATTTCTTATTTAGAATCTTGTCACATAATACTGGTTGAAAATTTTTATATTAATCACCTGATTGATATAACGTACCATCAAAAAAGTTACAAGTGTCATATAGGCAGTAGTGACAAAGCCAGATTTTTTGGTGGTTTGGGGGGGGGGGGGGGGCACGGCGCTATTAACCATGACAAATATTTAATCAAAATAAATAATTCTTAAATACTAAATGAGAGAAAGAAAAAAAAAAAAAGACTTTCTAATATACGTCGCAAGCTATTATAGGATAAAAGATCTTGTTAGGTGTTTGGGGATGCTAAGGGGATTTTTGTAAGGGATACTAAAATATTTAGTTTAAAAGTATTTCTTTTTTAATTTTCAAGAAAAAAAATGAAGTTTGTAATTAGTTTTTAGGGGGGCTCTCGTTTAAAATTTTTTTAATGGGACTAATATGTAAATTTGAAACAAATACACATCTAAAAATACAAATAATAAAAAATTGAGGGGGAGGGGCTTAAACCCCCCCTAGACCCTAATAGCAACGTCCCTGATAGGGAGGGTGCCGGATAGTTGCCCCCTCCCTATATAAATTTTTATATAATAACCATTACTAGTTCCTCTTGCTATTTTTCTTACGTTATTGGGTTCTAGACAAATTAACCTTGAGTTTCCTATTCAATAATTATTCATGTGCATCACACATAACTTTTTGATATATGTAATTATTAATTAATTTAAATATAATTATATACAAATTTATATACCACATAATATTGTTTAGAGTGAGTAGCGCAAGTAACATGTAACATAACAAAAAACATTATACTACAATTGGAAGTTATATTAACTTATAAAAAAGTTATAAGTTAATGACATTTTACAGAAGTGTTGGATATGAGATTGGCCTTTTGTGTGTGTGCATATATGTAGATATAATGTTCTTGCGTTGCTGATCATCAAATAACACATAATGCATGACAAATATTAGAGACCTATGAAAGTTGGGGTGGGTTTTTTTTTTTTTTTTTTTAACTTTGAATAACATATTTATATATATACATATATATAATGTGCTTGTGCGTGTAATACGTGCAATATAATAAAAGAGCTATATATAATTGAAGGTTTGTGCCGCCACTAATTTTGAGGGAAAGTGACCAACCTAACATTGCTCACCATGACTCAACACACTTGGATTGTTTAATGCAGTGTGAGGATATGATTGGTGGAGAGAGATCACAAAGGCCTTGCTTTGGAAAGACTTTCAATATTAAAATCAAAATTAAAAATTAAAATTAGATGAAAAAAAATTAGGGGGCTAGTTTGAAAGGGAAAATTGGGAGAGACCCCATTTCTTTAATCATTCTTTCACATTCACCACTTCCTTATATTATGTGTCTGATAGTTACATGTATACATATAATTGAAAATTTTAAAATTAAAAAATTAAATAAATAATAAAAAATAAAAAAAAAGGGGAAAAAAACACAAGGCAGTGGCGGTGGGTTTGCTTCAGCTCAGCTGGGTCTAATGAAAGGACCACTTCTGACTCTTTCCCTCAATTATTTCTACTTACCTGGGCTGGCTGGCCATGACTGCGACCTTTGCTGTTGTTCTTATATATATATATATATATATATATATATATATATATATATATTGGTGCTATTTTAGTATATATATAGTCATTTTTGTATTATTTGTCATTTGGGCTTTTTGCCCTGGCAGTAGGTGAAGTTGTTATGAAGGAAAGCTACAGCAACGGAGAGTTGTGAAATTGTCAAAGATCTGGCCATCTTCCATTTCAATGGCTTGAATATTTAATTAATATATATATGCTTTCTTTTCACCACCGATGAAAGCTAATTAAGAGTATTTATTTTTGTAAGGTACCCAAAATACGATACTCTGCTGATATATATTACAAAGTTCTAATTGTGAGATCATTATCAAGCTATGAAAAATTAGGTAGATCGACAGTTTTTGGACATTCGTTTAAAAAAGTGGTTGAACTTTTTTTATTTAGTAAAATAATGGGTTTTTATTAACCATTGATTAACACATCTACTCATTTAGTGATTGATCATAATTAATTAATTATTAACCAATATAAATACATAATGATATTGATTAATCAACGAGTGACCATGATCATCAATCAGTCAATCATTAATTAATCATTTAAAAAAATTGTTATTTTTCTAAATTAACAAAGCGTTAGACATTTATTAAAGAATGCTTAAAAAAAAAAGGCACCATATACTCACATATTCCATCCTAGTTAAATTTACATGCCTTTTATTGTATTTTATTTTTTTTTCGGTACTCTATCAGAGAATCCTATAAAGTTGAAAGTAGAGGGTTTTCATTTTTAAAAAAAAAGTTTTAATGCACAAGGTTGATTGGGTCTCACACGTTTTGACCTTTATACAGTTTTGTTTTGTACTTAATTGGTGGTGTAGTGGTTCTGTCTTCTTTTGCTAAAGTAGTAGTAGTAGTTCTGTCTTGTTCAAAGAGATTAATCCATCATGGTGGCCAAACACCATTATGGTAAAACCAAACACCATTAGTGTTAACATCTGCTCAATTAAATATCTGTTAGTACTATATTTTGAAAGATTTATTGATTCTAGAGGTAAAGTTGGCAAGGTTCATGATATGTACAGATATATATATATATATATATATATATATATGGAAAACTGTTGTTACAAGCAAGACTTGTAGTGATGCTTTAGCTTAAAAGTGCTCAAATTAGGATGATATAACTAGAAGATTTTCATTGGATTATTGAATAAATTGTTAGCACTTGATCTCTGAGTAGGCTTTTCTTGTCTCATTAATGATGTCTACATTATAACATGGAAATGAACTGACCTGTCATATGCCAATAGCCTTCTTCCAGCTCATACACAAACAACACACTTGGTTTTCCCTCTTACCAAACAAAATCCAAAATCCTTTGTACTTGCAAGGATATTGATGCAACCCATCGTTCACAAAATTTTCTCTTTCTCAAAAGATCCGAAGATATTTTTAACTGCACTGAAAGAAAAAAAATAATAATAATAATAAATAAATAAAGGGACTTAAACAAGTGATTTTGTGTGTGCGTGTGTGTGTAATATCCAAGTCCAGCTGGTTTTCAGTGTTGTGTTGTTAGGAGATTGGTTCTTTAAACAATGTCATATATGTAGATTATATATAAATATATATATATATATATGTACTTCATCAAGTATATTGCTTGTTTATTACACCAAGTGTATCTCGTTTAGATCTTTTACTAAAGTACTATACATTTTTCTTGATTAAACAATGACTTGAACATTAATCATCATTATATTATTTTTAAACATGGAAAAATAACTACCAAAAGAGGACAAGTACCAATTATTTAGTCCACCAATTTTGGTTATATAGACAGGAGTAGAGCGGTGACTTCCGTCCCTAGTCAATTCCCTCACTAAAACTTGACTATTTTTATACAAATCTCCTTAAAAACTTTATCATTTAGTATGCATTCTCACTAAAACAATAGGTTTTTGCTTCTATTGAATTCTCCTACTAAAAAATAATTAATGCTATATAAAAATTTTGTCATTTCATGTACGTTCTCACTAAAATAATAGGTTGATTCTGCCTTTAGAGAAAACTAGAAGCACCCAACTTTGAAAGGTAGGGTTAATGGGAATGGTTCGAAGCATTGTAATGAAAAACATTGTTGGACAAGTGGTGGCATATATATATTAATCCTGTGCACAGCCGCAACTTTTAGAATATCTGATCATCCAAGATAGAATGTGACCAATCCAAACCATCCATAAGATAAAAACCACCATTATTAGTTGAAGAATAATATGAGAGAATATATTTTCTTTTAGAGAAAACATGTGAAAGGAAACCCTTTGAAAAGTGAGTGCAAGCCAAAAGAAAAAACCCCACAAAAAAAGCAGGCCATCTATTCTTGAATCATTCATATCTCTTGGTCGGAAAACATAGATTTTGGTTAGAATGTGGTGGTTCTCAAAAGGAGAATTGTGATGCTTTGAACATTCAATAATGGTGCTCATCAAGATCAAAAAGCAAAGTTTTTTCTTTTGAGATTGTTCACTATATATGCTTTCCAAGCAGCCACTACCATTATTGTTTAAAAAGCCTAATAATTTGCAGTCCCACAAAGCAAAAGTCCAATGTAGCTTATGATCTCTTGATCATTGTATCATATATTTTGTCATTTTCCTCCAAAGAATTATAAAATTTGATTAATGTTTGTTCATTAAGTACTACTATTTATCACCATTAGTGACATCACCAAAATACATGTTTTAAAAAAAATTTTAATACTTGAGTTTCATTTTATTAGGTAACGATTTTAATGTAGCGTCATATATAAAATTTTAATGTATTGTTCACATTTGGGTGGATTAGTAGTTGCCTATTTTTAACCATTGTAGTGAGTTACAAATAGACGCTTTATAGTTATGTAGATTTCGGTGGTTTTAAAGAATACAACTTTTCCAAAATTTGGTAGAAAATCTAAACCTAATTTTCAAATCAAAGTCATACACTAAATTATTAGATTTTCAGAAATGGTGTACAACCTTGTTGGCATGTAGATTGATGCCATTGCTAAGATGCCTAATGTAGTTTCGGCCCATAGTTATACGTAGGGTGTGGACTTTTTTCTTTATTTTTTAATCATGTCTTATTTCTTGTCTTTCTTTTCCTTCCTTTTCGAGTTGCTTAATGATCTTTTTTTAAGTACTCTTGATATTTATTTTTATTTGTAGTTTAATAAAATTTGGTGTGGGGTGCTCCATGAAGGATCTTGGAGCAAGTGAGTGTCAATCCAATTAGGATGCTATTTATTCATTTTGAGGATTTTGGGAGATTTCTGACATTACTAAACATATATATTTTTGTGGTTTGCTATTTACTAAAGATATAATCGGTTCTTTATAAGACTCTGTATTTTTATATTGCTTTCGTTTTGTACATATGTGCATATATATATATATATATATATATATATACACATATAAATTTCTTTGTGTTACTCTCTCTTTCCCATCATCCTCATTGAATTATATTTTCTCCACTAACATATATATGATAACGATACATCAGATAAATAACCATAACAATGAACAGGAAAATATAGGAAGTACTTGAAAATTTCGACATCAGAAAATTACATTTGGGTTGAGGAGACTTTCAAAACAACAAGTCATATAAATCTTGGTTTTGTTATAATCCTGCTCATACATAAACTTGTTTCAACATCTAGAACGTAGCATACTCAGAGAAAAGGTCCAACATGTAAAAGTTAAACGTTTTGTGTTGGCCAGTTGGTCGGGAGCTAAACATCACAATTGCATTCCATGAAAAGTGCATTAAGTGACAAAAAAGAGCATGTGGATAGCATTCAGCCACCCTAATACATGTATGTGTAAATATTAATATATATATATATATATATTAACATTTATATATATTATATGCTGACAAGAAAGGAACCAAATCCAAAAATCAGATCATCATATCATATGGATCCTTAATTCAGAAAGATGCTTTGGCAAAAACTCTGGTATTAGTCCAAATAAGACAATAAGAGGAGGGGAGAAAAAACAATGGCCCGATATAATCCACATAAGTGGTTAATTTATACATTTTCTTTTTCTTTAGAAAATAAAATAATTTAATGAAAGAATATACATTAATTATTTGACACGGTACAAAAAAAAAAAAAAAAAAAAAAACTCGTATATATATATATAGTCCTGAATCGTTCACTTTAGTCAAATCTACTATATTTGCATACCTTTATTTATTTTTAATTATGTTACGATTTTGACGTATTACAACATTATTTATTTTAAAAAAAAGTATAGTAACGGTACAATTGCCCTGTAAGAGAAATTTAGCAAGATTATATCTAGCTGCAGTGAAGTAAATCGATGGAGAATTCTTTAGTAGGATGCAGAACGCCCAAAAAAAAAAAAAAAAAAAAAAAAAAAAGCTAGTAGCTATCCTGCAAAATGTTCATTAGGTTCTATTAGAATTGTATTATTATTATTATTATTTTGTTATTATTACTCTTATTAATATTATTAATTCTCATGTGATTTGCTGTAATTTGATGTTCATAAATCATGTTGCTGTATTAATTACTACAAATCATCCACAATAATGCTATGTTTGGTAGAGATGAAAATTGGGAGGAAAGAAAAGAGTGGATGGATTTTTGAAGAGAAAATAGGGATGTGGGTAGTTTGGCAGAAGAGAAAATGGAGGGAATGAAAAATTGGAGAGCTAAAAGGACATGTGGGCACGAACACTTTTAATCTCTCCAAAAGTAAAGAGATTTTAGTAAGGAAAACTTTCACGTAACTTGAATAAATAGTTAAATTGTACTTTTTTTTTCATTTTTAAACTAAATAAGCATTAAATAATTGACAAAAAGGTCATTTACTTGTTCGACTATTTTCTTTACTCCTACCATACCAAACAAGGAAAAAAAAAAACTTCATTTCTTTCACTCAAATCTTCTATCCCTTCCCTGTTTTTCTTCCCTCCTCTTTTCTGTCCATCTTATCATACGGAGTGTAAGAGTGTATTTGGTAGGAGGAAAAGTGGAATGAAGGCCGAGACGAAGGGATTAGTAAAATGATTTTGATATTTATGTTTGTTTGATAAAAAAAAAAAGTAGAAGGAAGGGATTAGGGGGTGGGAGCCCAAATATTCTTCAAAATACTCCAATTTTGATCCCTCCTAATTAGAGATTTTATTTGGGAGATTGCGTACCAAATATCATAAAAGAAAAGATATGTCCCTCATTTCTCCTTTCTTTTACCTAAGTGATCTACCACTCATTTTCTCTCCCTCTAACCAAGAAAAGATATGTGTTGTATTTGTTAGTACAAATAGTCTCCATACATAATATGGAGATTCAAGAATTTGATTTGATTTGATTTGATTTTTTTATTTTTTTTTTGTTTGGGTTATCATGCTTTTGGTGTTCCTTTTGTTGTTGACTAGTAAGACATTTTTTTTTCCCCTTTTAACATGTTTTTTTTTTAATATTTTACTGATAAGGTTTTTAATGAGGTCATTGGAGGACTTTTTTGTTTTTTTTGGGTGTCATTCTCCTGTAGTGAACTTAAATTTAGTTAGTTTTGATGTTTATCAACAATTCTTTTGTTTTATTTTTGAACTTATGGTCTTCCTTTTTCTTTCCAATTAATTATATAAAGAGTTTGGGGTTTGTCATAGAATGCGAGATCTGATGGGTGCCAACCTAACTAGTCGTAATGTGTTAGATCTCTCTAAGTTCAACTGCCCCTTCTCGTCATTTAAAAAAAAAGCATCCAATAGACAGATCATTACAATACAGTGGTTTTATATTATAATTAGCCATCATTAAGAAACAATAATGCAGAAAATCATTGAGTCTAAATTTGAATTGAACAATAATGGAAGCAGCCTATCGAAAAAAGCCTTTAAAAAAAAAAAAAAAAAACCTCATCATTTTATCTATGCAGACAAATACATTTGGTTTCAGTGGTCTATAATTATTCCCATTTATCTTCGTCTTTAGCCTTTCTTTAATTAACATATCATGACGACGAACTTTAATTTCCAAGTGATGATCTTGACAACGGAGGGGCTTGGTCATCTTGGAAAAATCATTATTCCTTGGAGGAAAAGAAACAAGACCCACCTTGTCTCTAAAGCCATGAACTCCAAACTTGATCATATATATATATATATATATATATATATATGTATGTATGTATATGTGCATATATACATATTATATATAGGCCATATTATTAGTAATTTGAGGGCTCCTGTTGAGATCTTCCCTCAACAAAACCTATCCAAAAGAAAGGGCATAAATAGTTTATATTTGACTGCCTAAATTATGTTTCGGATAAGAACACATTCTAACCACTCTTTTTTTTTTTGTTCTTTTTTTTTTTTAAATTTCTCATTTTTTCTATTATTACTATATATAAATATATCTTTTTTGTAATGTGATGACATTTCAGGAACAGAACCAGGCCAGTACAGCAGTATATGCTGTCTCAAGCGTTTGTATGCTTTGATCTAATGCCAAAATAAGACATGTGGTCTAAAATATATCTCAATCAAAAGTTTTAGAAATCATGAAGCGGGTGACATGCTTTTGGGATAAAATTTTCTATTGGGTGACTATGCTTGTAAAGCATCATTCACTCATCTTTGTTCTTTAAAGTTTTTTTTTTTTTTTTTTAACTGTTATTATACTAATGACTATGAGCTTATCAGTTCTATCTGTTATAAATATAGAGCATAAAAGGAAAAAAAAAAAAACGAACAGGTATAATATCATTAAATGAAATATTACAAGGGGATACAAAGGTAAAATTATTACGACCGAAAATTCAACCTTAACTCAAAAACTGTATGATGATGATGAACGTCGAGGCACATGCAGCACACGCTTTCCTTAAAATGGATTTGTCCCCTCCGGTAGGTGCTCTAGGATTCAATGGACATTTGTCTCCCAGGATACAATAACTAACAATGGTAAGCTTAGCAGGATCGAATACTACTTCCAACGAACTTGAACATGTACCTTCCCACTATCACCAAGAACACCATAGAACTCTAATAGATAACCTTAGCCTAGGAACAGAGAAAAGCATTAGAGAGATTATGAATTTGTGTTATGTGTCTAAACTTGATGTGAAGGCCTCCCTATATAGGCTATTGAATGGGGTGTTACAAAATCGGAATTAAGAGATTTTAATCCGGGATTAATTCTAGGATTAATTAGAAATATGCAGCCATTTATCTTTTGATTAATCATGCACTAATGCCTAGGAATATCAACAACTTCATCTGTTGATATTCCGAATTTAATAAAAAATAAATTCTGATTTATATTGGAAAATACAAATAAAAATTTTTTAAAACAAAGCCCGCATAGGGTACGCTCGACGGACCGACATTCGCATTTCTTACGTCGTGCGGACGTGCACATTAGGTCCCAAACCCATTGGTCCGGTGATTTGCACCCCCTCCTTGCACGTGAGAAAGCCTTCTGCGTACACATTTTACCCAAGTCTAAAAGTGCAATCACTTATAAACTCCATCATGTCATGTTGCCTAAGCAACATGGGACTCCACATTCTTAGCAACTTTTCCAACAAAATCCAAATTCAATGGGCACACTTTGAGCATTGATTTGTCATTCACCCGATTTCCATTTTGAGCGTATGAATATATGATTTCGATCTCCTCGTGACGGAGAATGCAAATCCATCATGACCCGTTATTTTTACAAAATGGGTCCCACTCAAATTTGGACTTCAAAATAATTTTAAAATCATTTTTTCCTACAATCTCTCACATGAATGAAATTAATTGACGACGTAGGGAAACAAAAGACCACAACAAGGTGATAGAGTTCTACGATTAATACCTGCATAGGATTGGTAGGTGTTAACCCTTGAACCTTTCCTTATGAAAGTATATTTACTTTACTGGTTAGACGTGATGTCCTTGAACTGTTATGTCGTTTGTGTAAATGATAGCATACCTCGCATAAATATTTTCTTGACACAATTTTGTTAAGATTAGTGCCCTAAAGCGAAAATTTGTTCATGGTTTTGACATTTATCTATCAATAAAGATTATTTAATTATTTCATATATCAGATATCCTGGATACTTTTAATAATATAGATTTATTACAAGCAAATAGCACCAAGATTATCGGTATCATAACTTTAATATTATGCATAAGGAAGTATGCGGAAAGATACAATATTGAAGTGATAATCTAAATTAAGAGTCTGCAATCGTGAAGCAAAGGTGGGCACTTTGACTTCGGTAAGACTGTAATGTTTGTCTACTTCTACTCTTGTAGGATAGTTTGTCTTGACTTTTGGTATAAGGCTTTCCAAGTAAAAACAATGATATATATATATATATATATATATATAAGGGGTTCATCTTATGTATCGGACTAAACCTAAAGTGATATTGATTTATGTAATAATTCCGTTTAAGATAAATCAATTCACTTTTAAAAGGATATTCTTGTAGACATCTTAATCTTGAGTGGATAAATGATTGCATATATGTGTGTTGTGTCTTTTGATTTATCAAAGGTTAGGTGAAGGAATGGCAACTTTTACTCGATAATTTGGAGATGCATTGCATAGAGGATGACAACGTTCTTCATAGATATAGAATCCACAGCTCTTTCACGAGAGTCAATGATATTCTCTTAAAGTATCATTTGGAACTTGATTAAACAATAATAGATCTCAGTCATTCTGTAATTTTTTTACTGAATGATTTTCTATTTATGGAGGATTTCATAAATAGGATTTGATCAGAATGAAATGACGGAAACTTTAACGATAAAATAATTGAGAAGGTAAAACATAATTATAACCTTAAACTCAATTATGAATATTCTATAGGGATTCTACATTATAATATATGTCATGGACAAAAGCCTTATTAATGAGCTTTCGTAATTCGGTATAGAATCAAAAAGTTCAACTTTATACTTATAGTGGAGTAATCATGGAGTTTAATAATATGGATAAATTGATTTGGGTTAATTAATTTATCTAATATTATTTTGGCCTTGAATTTTATATGTCCATCGGGTCCTCGTGCTAGCTCACAAATTCCAAGAAATGTCACGGAATAATTTCTATTGTTATGGCACTATGCCGGAACTGTTCCAGATGGAGCAAGATGAAGTAGAAAAACGCCACCCCCCTCCCATGGGTGTAGGCTTAGGTCACCGCGGCAATCCCAGTCAGGGACTACACTCATGTGCCAGATGATGCAGTCTCAAGTTGTTTAGGATAATTTTGGGAATAATTACTTTTATCGATAAAGGATTTTTTTTTTATGGTAAAAATTCACTCAACTAAAAGGTCTTACAGACACCAAATGTAATGCGGATGACCATATGGTACACAATATAAAGCACTCGATAAAATCAGTTCCATCAGTAAATTCTGAAGCACATGAAAAATGATGCAAGACGAGACCTGATATTAGAAAAACTTCTCGACACATCAATTTCAGCACGCATAAGTCTCTTTTTGAAACCATTACAATCGATGGAAGCTTTCGATCCATCGAGAGCATGTAACATACAGCACCAAGGCCACAAGCATCTCTGCTAAAATTCATAGTTAGCGGAACTTCTAACTCACCAAGACCTAAATCTGGCAGACTAAAAACAAACTCAAACGGTGGAAGAACCACCTCTATTATTACAATATAAACACTAAAACTATATGGAAGAAATATCAACGCTTTTATTAGACTAAAATATAAAAAACTAAAGCCTAAAGTATGATCGCCTCAAGCCTTTAATGAAAGTGTAGCCGGCAAGAGGACCATCAAAGTAAGATGAATGCTTAGGGGACAAGTGATGAAGCAGATGAGATGCCTTTAAACAATAGAGACACTGATGATGGTAGCGAGTGTGTTTGACAGTAAAGGAATTTTTAATTCTAGAAATTAGTCGAAATTCAAATAATTATTATATTGGATAAAATGATAATATTTGAAACCTAAAGTTTGAATTAAATTTTTTATCTTTGGATAAAAATCACAATTTAATTTAAATTTAAACGTAGATAATAATTTAAATTAAAGGTGGTTATCTTTGGATAAAGATTACAATTTAATTGAAATTTGAAAGCAGAAAGATAATATCTTAGATTAGATATTCTCTACGAATTTAAATGAATGGATAATTATCCATGGATATGGATTATCTTTTATTTAAATTAAGGATAATGGTTGTCAAAATTAATTAATTAAATATTTATTGGTTGCTACAAATATTTGATAGACGGAGCAATTTTTGACTAAGGACTAAGCTAAGACTAAGGTCTAAGCCTAGTAATAGACCAAGTAGAATCATTATCTAACTGTCTGCATTTTTGTTTCTATTTCAGGAATTCTCTATAGAAAAAAGTTTCAGAATTGAGATCGGAGAAATGGTAAAGAAAAGAAAATTTACTTCATGACCGGAAATTCTACCAAGTGTGCTCACACACACCCGTACGTGAAAGAGTCATAGTAGGGAAGATCAGGTGGTTGGTGCTCAAAACCTAGAAACTAGCTTGATCATCAAAAATTAATTGTCAAACCGGTATGTATTTATTGCAAATTGATTATTGTATATAGCAACATGGGTTTGTTCGATTCCATTAGTATGGTTAAAAAATTTTAAACTCTACCATACTAGGTTTTCCGCTGTGTAAATTATTTTCTCCAATTTTTCCTTCAAGTTTCAGTTCTCATGGTTATGTTCATTTTGGCCGTGAGCATCTTCCTGGTTCTGTGAGAGTTTGTAAAGAATTGAACCGTAGCAATTCTCTTTTGAAGCGGATTCACTTCTTTCTCACATAGGTGATTTCTTACTTAAGAGTAACATGCATTACACTGCACGGATTCCCAACGTATCAGACGCATAAGAATCATTAAAAGCAAACTGCTTAATCTTTCCATTTGGGTATCATTGTTTTTCATCATAAGAATGGGCTGGACGGTAACCCCCACAGTGATCCTACTCGGTCTGTATAATTTAGTTATCCCATTGAACCTAGATCTTGAGATCTCCAATCAATTAGGTTGGTGAACTATTCTTTCATGGGCTTATATCCCATTCCCCTCGATGATTTCTTAACTAGATCTCTATTCAACCATTTGCTTAACGGATCCACAACATTTTCTTTTGACCTTAAATTGTCAATTGTCATGACTTTAGTTGAGATCAATTGTCTAACAAGTACAATATTATTAAATGAAATATTACAAGGGGATAAAAAGGTAAAATTATTGCAACTAGAAAGTCAACCTAAACCCAAAAACTAAATGATGATGATGAACGTCGAGGCATGTGTAGTATACGTTTTTCTCAAACCAGATTCGTCCCTTCCGGTAGGTGCTCAAGGATTCAACAGACGTCTGTCTCCTAGGATACAACGACTAATAACGGTAAACTTAGCATGATCAAATACTATTTCTGGCGAACTTAAACCTGTGTCTTCCCTCTATCACCAAGAACATCTAAGAACTCTAATAGAGAACCTTAGCCGAAGAACAGAGAAAAGCATAAGAAAATTTATGAATTTGTGTTGTGTGTCTAAACTTGATGTGCAGGCCTCCTTATATAGGTTGTTGAATTAGGTGTTACAAAACCGGAATTAAGAGATTTTAATCCGGGATTAATTCTGGGATTAATAAGAATTATGCAGCAATTTATCTTCTGATTAATCATGCACTAATGCGTCTGATTAATCGTGCACTAATGCCCAGGAATATCAACAACTTCATTTGTTGACACTCGTGTTGCCCACATCGTGCGAGAGTACACATTGGGCCCCAACCCACTGGTCCGATGATTTGGGACTTCATCATGCCATGTTGTCTAAGCAGTGTGGGACTCCACATTCATAGTAGCTTTTACAACAAAATCCAAATCCAATGGGCACACTTTGAGCATCAATTATCATTCACCCAATTATCATTTTGAGCATATGAGTATACAATTTCGATCTCCTCGCGACAGAAAATGCAAATCCATCAAAACCCGTTATTTTTACAAAGTGGGTCCCATTCAAATTCGGACCTCAAAATGACTCCTTAAAATAGTTTAAAAACTATTTTTTCCAACACTATCTAATAAATTGGATTTTAGGATAAAGTTAAAGCTGAATTTAGTCAATATTATTAAGTTATTGGACTATTCTGATGCTTATATATCAATTATATACTCTTTTCTCTTGAGTCAACTTTTAGAGATGATTTTTACCCATTTAAACTTATGTATTTTTCTTTGGGAACTTTAGAGAAATGTCATGAATCATGCCTTAGATTTATTTTTGCCAGATAAAAAAAATGTTATAATAAATAACATAACATGACATCATAAATATTTTTTTATTTTTTTATTTTAAAATAAAAATTACAATTACTAGTTGGTATCCATGATGATACTTGTCAAATCAATGGTCAGCGATTAGTTACCATCTGGCATCCACCATGATACCGATCAGTAACCATCTCTGCCGACGGGTTACCAATTGGTCACCAACTGGTTACTAGTTAGTTACTTTCACCGGCGGGTTATCGATCAGTAACCAAGGATGAAAATATCAATATTTGCGGAAATATCGGTACTTAAATTTTACAGAAATATATATGGAAATATCGATACCAGTGGAAATTGATGTAAAATATGGAAATTCATTTTAAAATACTAAATTTTTGTATAAAACTATATGAAACTCTAAAATAATTAATAATACATAAATTAAATGAAACATTCAATTAAATATTAAGTATATGACAAATTTACATGGTAAGAATAGAGCATAATAGAGTAAATGATAAGTTGACGTTCAATAATTAAGTAAAATCATTTAAACGCAACATAATATAGGTACATTATATTCATTGTTTCGTTCATAATAAGAAAACATTAATATTATAAGAACTTTTAGAATGTTCGAAAGTATTTGCAATATCTTATTTATGTAAACAATATCGATACCAAGATGTGATATTTGAGTTAATTTGTATAATTTTGGACATGTCATATGTTCCCTAATCTCTACTATATATATATATATATATATATATATATATATGGTAAATTAAAAAAAATCATGAATTTACTATATTAAAATTAAAAGATAAAAAATAATACCACGATAGATATTTTACGGATATTTTATCGATATTTCCGTGGAAATATCTGGAAATTTTCACAATATTTTATCATTTGCTAATAAACTTTTAACGGAAATCGATATTTCCATAAAAAATCGATATTTATGGAAATTTCAATTTTACGGATATTCTGCGGAAAAAATACGACATATTTGTTTTCATATCGGTACTTTCAAAATACAGAAATTTCCCCAGAAATATCGATGCAAATGTCAATTTTTCAATCCTTACCAATAACCACCTCCACTGGTGGGCTACTAGTTGATTACCAGCCGGTAATCACCTCCGCCGATGGTTTACTAGTTGGTTACCCATGGATAACCACCTCCTCCGACAGGTTACCAACTGGTAATCATCGGGATACCGGCTGGTTATCGCCTCCGCCGACAGAGTAGTTAATGGTTACTGATCGGTAACCAAAAAATCCGTCGACTTTTTCATATTTGATCACTGAATTACTAACAAAATCACAAAACTTCATTTAAAAACAAAAATCAACAATCATCACAAACACATTTGAAGGAAAAAAAAAATAGATTGGAGATACGAGCTGATTTGAACGAATCTTATCTCCCCGTGAGTGATGTGCGGAGACTCCTCCATTAAGCCACAGCTACCAGTGAAGGAAATCCGATCTCCTCCATGCAGCCACGACTCACCGGGAAGATAGCGCTGGCGCATGGGGAGATTTACTCGATGTTGGGGCGAAGATCTGACGTTGTGGGCGGTGAGAGACACAATGATTAGAGCTGCAACAGTTGCAGGTTGGAGCCAACGCGATCAGAGGTTGCCTTTGCCGATCGTGGCTGGGAGCTAGCGAATGGAAGAGAGAGAAGACCAAGATAGTAAGCTCATGCGCAGAGGAGAGGAAAAGGTGACCATGGCTAAGCGAGGGCGGATTGGTGAAGGCAAAAATGGGAGATCAGGGAGATCAGGGAGATCGGGAGCAAATAGCGACCAGCAGTGCGAAGACAGATCAAAGCAAGCGTGGAACGGATCGGAGCTCATGATCTGGCTGCCGGATGCTAGATCCGGCGTCACAGATAGAGAGAGAGAGAGAGAGAGAAATTCTATGGCATTTTTTAACAATAGTTTTTAAGTAATGAAAAAAAATCAATCTGTATTTAAATTCTATGTCATATGACCTAATTATCCATATATCTTTTATATCCATATATCTTTTATTTAAATAAATTGAGTTAGGCGCTTGGTGTGAGATGAGCTAAGATTTTAGATGCAATAAAGTTGAGATGTTTAATCTTATCTTGATATCAGTTATTCTTTCTCTACAGTTATTAAAAAATAAAAATAAAAAGCCCCTAGCATCTAATACACATAAAGAGATTACTCTCAATGTATAAAGCGAAAGAGAAAAAAGACTTTAGTTTTCTGGGGTCGAACCAAATGATTAGAAGCATATTTTCGTAAAACACTGATATATTTGTGTTACGTTTATTTTATGTGATAAAATTAGTTATACATAAGATATTTATTTTAAATGCGATAATTTTTATTTTAATTCTAATTGTTAAACTAAATTATTATTTTTGGTGAAACTGTCTATTTTAATTGCTAAAATAGATATATATTAATTCTGAATTAAGTTAATTGTGTTGGTTGTTTGAAGTGTTGAATTGTAATCGGAGAAAATTGCTAAGAGCAATAAAAGGTTGACACATGGTGCTCCTCCTACAAGGCGGCGACCCTCAATCCATGGGCATAGGGAATGGGCGCAAATCAGCCAAGGGCGTGAAGGGTCTTGTCTTTTCCCTCCTATCTTACTGCACACTAGTGCTTTAAATAGACCCTTAGATATCTCTCTGGAATCTCTTAGTTAAGAAAGTTAGTGAAAAATAAAATAATAAAAAAAAAAACCACTAAAATCTAAGAAGATTCAACCATTCCCATAAACTCCCCACCCCCCTCCCCCCCTCTTTACAAAAAGGATACCGTGGTAATCCCATCATTTTCCATTTTTGAGTCCACGCAAGCAGAGATATTATCCTAAGTTAACAGGAAATTCGAACCTCCAACCTCCCGGTTGGTGAAATCCTAAGGTTGAAGGCCAATAAGCTCCTATGCACTAATAATTCCTCTTATTTGAAGGCCAAGGTGTATAATTTTACAACACTTGTTAGCTTTGTTGAAACTCTCGTAACAAGCTTATAACTTGAGCATCGAAGTGCTTCTCATTTTTACTCTCTGTTTTGTTTTGTTTTGTTTTGTTTTTGTTTTAGGCTTTTTTTTTTTTTTTGGGGTGCAAGGTTCTTAGTTTCAACTAGGCTTTCATATATGCATGTTCTTGGTCAAGTTATTTGTTCATACTGAATTATGACTTAAAAAGAGGTTCGTTTGGTGTTGAACATAATTTTGCACCAACACAAAATATATTCTTGCAGCGTGGCTAATAGCCACTTGAGAACACATGCACAAACACATACAAAATCCTTGTGATCTAAAATATTTTAGTGTTAAAATCTACATGAGATTACACTATATTACTTGTCTTACATTTTTTTTTTTTTTTGGATAGGAACCTTACGTGACAAACATTATTACACATATTGTATAGTTCGCGTGGATCTATTATATATATAGAAAACAAACCACTAATAATATAAGAATTAATTCACCTAATACTAGAATTTATACCAATGTCAAAATAGGGGGTGTAATGATTTGGAGGCCAAGAAAGTGAAGAAGGTGAGTTTGGACTAGGAGGTGAGCGAAGAGACGAACACGAGGAAAACGACGACGTATTGCTTGAAGGATTCAGAATCATCAGTGGCACTACGTCTTGAAGAAGTCCTTGTGAACCAACCCTTTCTGCTTGGGCCTGTTCTTCATTGTAGCCCATTAGAGCAGAGCTAAACGAGTCCTGGACCATTGGATCGATAGTTAGTGGGTTTTCTTGGATCTCTTGTGTTTGTTGGGCTTCATGGTCTTGGGCTTCTGACTCCGAGGTGCTCTTCTTGGGCTTCTTGATTGGGAGATTGGGGTCATGGGCTTGGCCGAAGACAAAAAATGGGTAAGTGAAGTGTAGATGGAGCCCTTCATATGTGATGATGAGTGTGTCTGGGTCATCACTTGACCTCTCCACTTGCTTCTTTGCACTGCACCTTGGGTTTGTGCACCTGTAGTAGCTCCTGATTTTCCATAAATCATCAACATAAAAGTTAATGGTATTTACTATTTTTTATTCTTTTTTTTTTTTTTTGAAATAAAGAAAAAAGTGCTCTCAATGATAGGACATTTCTACAATGCATGTTTCTAAACGTTAAATATGATCAAAATCATATTAATTAAAATAATATACAAAACTTTTAAGCAAAACAAAAAAACAAAAACAAAAACAATACACAAAACTAATCTAATGATTAAAAACAATGTCCTGTGAGCAGGGTGTGCTTTTTCATACCTTATAATAGAATTCTTAAAAGAACAAACCTTGATTAAAACTGGCTAAAAAAATACGTCCCATTATCGCAGGTGAGGAACCACAATCTGAACATGTTGGTAAGATAAGAGATATTATGTTGTCTTATGAGTTTGACAATTTGTATTTGATTAGTACGCACATCAATTCTAATCCTAATTTTTGCATACTAACTCATGTGAATCAAGATTTGTTGTTACAGATTTCCTGTCTCGTTAAAAATTTAGCCACATAAAAAAAGCTAAATACTAAAAATTCTTAAACAAATTGATAAGTTGGCAAAACACTATTGAGGGGACAGCCATTGAGACAGGAAAATAAGATAGCAGATCTAAACTCAACTCGTGTGACGGTGAGTTGTCATTTTTTAACTTGTAGATACAATCTCTTACTTTTAAGGACTTTTTAATAAAAGAATGATAACTCATACGTCATATAGATTGATAATCAAAAATTGAGATAAAAGTTAATGTTCTTAATATTTTTCTTTCCGATTGCATCAAAAGCCACCTAATTATTAAATCCAAGATCTTATATTATTTTATAACAACTTTTTATACGGATAATATTTTTCTGCTTAGTCCTAATCGTAGCTTGTACGTAGGTAGCTAGGAAGGAGAATTAAGAAAACCTAAAAACAGTAAAATATTACGGTTGAGATACATAGTTAATTTGGTGGTTGAAAGAAGTAGCATTAGGATTGCTAAACCTTCTTTAATGCAAGATTGATTGGTTTGGGTCTCTAATAAGCACTTGATTTTGACACCATTTCCAACAAATACTTTTCATCACAAACATGTGTGGGCCAATCCATTTTTTTATGTGTGTGTACATATATAGATATAGATATAGATATAGATATATATATATATATATATTGCTCTTAAGGGAATCTTAATTCACACATAATCAAATAATATAGAAAGCTTATGCCATTAATAAAAACCAATTAAATAAATTAAAACAACGGTAAATTTTCCAAATCTCTGCAATTGATGTGGGACTACTGCAACTCATGCTAAATATCTCTTGATATTTTCTTTGAACAGAATATGTAGGCCATGAGAATGGAGTGCATGCTTAAAAATTAAAGACAAAAACAAAAGAATATATGGATATTCATGTGTCAAGATATAATATTATTGGTCCATTTAAAGGGAACTGTAAAACAATAATAACTTCTTTTCTTTAAACCAAAAAAAAAAAAAAAGGGAAAAAGAAGAGAATATGTTTAATAATGTAGTTACCTAGGATTTGGGCTATTCTTGATGGACTTCTGTCCATACTTCCTCCATTTATAGCCATCATCAGCCATCCCGTTATTTCCACAGCTCTTGATTTTCAGTGTATACTTGTTCTCAATCTTACTCAGTCCCCTCTCCAATATAGAAATTCTACAAAATAAAAAATAATAATAATAAACATATACAGTTTAATGTATTTATATATCCATTTCACAAATATATATATATATATATGTATGTATGTATCTATGTATAACATGTACGATGTACCTAGAGGATGAAAGCTCTTGGGGTTGGATTTTTCTGGAGGTGACCGACAAAGCATTCTCAATATCTTCAATTGTTGGGCCAGAATAGACGGTGGGGTTGTGGCTGCTGCTATAATTATTACTGATATTATTAATAATATGATTATCTTCTTCTTCTTCTTCATTTTGAGGAGGAGGAGGAGGAGGAAGAGGAGGAGTTCTCGTCTTGAGTTCTTGATCAGGAGTACTTGAGCAATAATCTTGATCTTGTATTAAAAAGAAGGGTGACACGTCGTCTAAGAGCTCTTTCACAAGCTCTTCTTCTTCAGAGCCACCTTCTTCTGATGACCAACTTTCCATTACTTCTTTCTCCTTTTCAGAGCCCTCTACTTTTCCTATAACAACTATCACCAAATAAAACTATAGTGTATAATTTCTGCATTAGCACAATATGAGATAGAGAGCGAGAGAGAGAGAGAGAGATGATAATGATTATGATAAGAAGAGAATAAGATTTTGTATGAAATAGAATGGGAGAGGAGAGAGTGGAGCAGATTTAGAGAGAGAGAGAGAGAGAGAGAGAGGAAGTTGTCACGTCTACGTGTTTGGCTCTTGACTTTTTCAAGTAGGAGTAAGAAGGGTGATGGTTTTATGTTTTGGATGTATTCGCCTTTGACTTTTGCCAAAGAATACTTCTGTACTTCGCCAAATGGTAATTTTTGTTAACCTTGAAAATAATAATGTTACAATCAAGCACACCATATGTTAATTAAAAATATACAGATGAATTTACGCTTTATTAATAATGATACTCAAAAACGATGGTATATATTTTGAAACAAAAATAGATTTCACAGTCTAAAAATTACGGATGAATATACTTTTTTATTAATAATAATATATTCCTAAACATTTTTGTTGACAAAAAGGATCCACATCATATCGCTCATTGTGCTTGTTCATGGGGGGTTTTTTGCCCTTTTGCAAATATTCAAAGGTGAAGGTGTTTATGTTTCTATATGGGAATTGGTTAGTGAAAAGTAGCTAGGGGGCTATACAGTAAATAATAATAATAATAACAATAATAATAATAATAATAATAAAAGGGCTGATTAGATGCTATATGTTGTGTGTGCTGTCACATTTTTTTTGAATGGTTTTTTTTTTTTCCTTGCTGTTTTACTTTGGTTGTTTCCTCAATTGTTCCATTTATGAGTGTTTTTGTCTTTTTTATATTGTTTTGATGGTATAGATGAGTTAAGTTGGACCAAAGCTACCTGACCCATGACCCCATTTCAACAAAAGCATGCAAGAGTCAACCACTAAAGAATCCATATAAAATGTACCTTTTCAATATCTTTTAGGAGTCTAGTTTTTGTTATTATTTTTATCCTTTTTTTTTTTTAACATTCTTTTAGGCAGTTGAACATTGCATTATTGACCGGATAAGGGTCGAGGGAAATATATTAATACTTGTATGAGTTTATTAAAAAATAAAAATAAAATTCTACAAACTAAACTTAGAGGTTGTTTGGATCTTTGTCACCAATCTCTGTTTTTTATATCGATTTTCAAAATCTCCTACTCCAATTTATTATCCAAACGGACCCTTAAAAAGCATAACGCCTTATAATTTTATAATTTCTATTCCTAAAATATTTTAAAATTTTTGGTATACTTCAACTTCAGTCATTTTTTAATGTCTCTTAAATTAACATGACAAAGTTGCCCTCAAAAATTTTAGGATATTTCAAAATCTTTTTGAAATTAAATATCTAGACCTCAGCATTGATATTTGTATAAAAGTTGAACCACAATATTTGACTATACTAGGAATACCGTAAAAGATTCAAATTTATTTTCAACCAGGTAAGAACGGTTCGTGCTCAAAATAAACTTAATTTATGTTCTTTATTCATTCAACAGATTGAATTACTAATAAGGTGGTTAATGTAGATTATTAATTTTGTATGCAGTATGCTTCATATATTGACAATGTAAAGGCACAAGTGCACCTAGAAAAAAGAAAATGGATCCTATAATTGAAGACGAATACAAGCTAGCCACGTATACACGCACACACACACACACACACACACACATATATATATATATATAGACTATTCATGGCCAGCAAAGACATAGCATATTGTGTAATTATTCCTTGAAATAAATTATTTTCAATCTTCTAAACCAAGAGGAAGCCTAAAACAAGCTGGCTCTTCATGGCCAGCATAGACAATAGCATATTTGCGTAAACATAAAAGATAAAGTAAGAAAAGCCATAGAAACTATATATAATAAGCTCATTAGGGAAGTAATTGAAAATATTCATGCTATTTATGGTATCACTTCTAGGAAAGAAATTGATCAAACTTTAACAGAGGTGCAAAAAGGCGAAAAAAGAACCATAAATAGTTGAATTAGATATCCATGAAATGATAAATTATATCCTAAAGTAGTTATAATTTCTACGAGTTCATACGTCTCAACTTATACAACATCAAATTATGAATAATTTCCCTCTTTGATACGTTCCAATATCCACTATAGAGAACCCCAATAGTACAATTCAAGTGATAGGGCGTGGTAGCACAAAAAAGGGTTGGTGTATACGTACGTCTTGTAACTGCGGATTGATATCGATAATCTAATTAATTTCATCATACTCCTCCTCTAGTGAATGAGAACCAAAAATAAAAATAAAAAATCCTCTCCCACTAAATTGACATTCAAAATCTCCTAATGCAGAACAAATCGACTAACCATATAATTATAGAAAGGGAACGACTTCATTAAACCCGAAACTTACGGCTGAGGCCTCTTACTTTCTATTAACTATTATTTTTTAAATAAAAACTCAAACTTCAAAAGTGCATAATTTTCCTTACTTCAAGTTGTAATAAGATGATTTATCATACATAATGACTAGAGGAGCGAAACAAAATTCATTTTCTAAACACAATTTTAAAATTTTACATAGTTTTCTATATATCACAATTTACTTCTAATTTACGTTTCAGTCAAATACAAATTTCATTCCAGCCGACAAAACTCCAATTCCAACCATTATTACAAACGGGCCTTTGAACAAAAGACTGTGTATACAAAAAGAAAACAAATAACCATTATATCTTGATTAAAAACAAAAACAAAAACAAATTTCATTTCTTTTTTGAATGAACTCGATTCTATGCGATTTTTTTTTTTTTTTTTTTTGGTTGGCCTTATTAGGATCGTAATTGGCCATAATTCCATCAAGATGATGCCCCATACAGGCTCGGGTGAGGACACCACGTTTATTATTAGCACTAGTGCAGTATGTTATCACATACTCAACCTCGAATCCTCTCTAATTAGTAGAGGTTGAATTTGGAAGCATAACCTAAATTACTCGAGGCCTCATTAAATTATAACTTTCAGATAATTACTGACTAAAATAGATTGTAATTAAGTCGGATCCATTTATGGGTCGGCTAATCTTCCTCCTAAAGGCTTTGTGATCAATACGCCAGTTAGAAAAACTGTGTTACTCTTTTGTGTGTGTATGAAAAAAATGTTACTCGTAGACCCAAATTGGCAATTTAATTTGGAGTCTCATTATTGTAGACTAGATACCTATTACACTCATTAGGGGAAAAAAAAAAATTACCATTAAGCTAAAGGGATAAAGAAGAGAATTTTTATCAAAATAATTAAAATAAAGAGATTTTTTTTTTTTTTTTAATGAAATGATGAGAGAGAAGCAACTAGCATTAAAGGAAACTAGGACATCCCAACTAGGTTGTCACCACTTTGCAACCTCATCTGGATCCCTACTCGATTATTAAATAGATGAAAAAAGAAAATCAAAATACAGATGAAAGTAGCAATCCCTAAGAGCAATAAAACCCTCAAATTCAAATAAAAAACAACCATCCAATAACTATATACAAAAGCTATTTGAAGTACATAATAATAAATAAAAAAATTAACTACGTAACTAACTTTATTACATTTACTTCTAGTAATTAAGTTATTTACTTAATAAATTTATTACTTATTATTTACTTCTATTTAAAGTAGTAAGAATACTAATTACTACAATTTCCTAAGCGGAGTTCACAAACTAGCATGATAGAAGAAAAACCTCACTAATTTCCCTATTAAAAAAAAGAGGGAAAAATCTCTCTAATTTAAGGCTATAAAACAACCTAATCATAACGTTATTCTCCAAAATAAAAAAAGAAAATAAAAAATAAAAAAACTCTTATCTTTATGGACTAGTTTGTGGAACGTGCCCTGTGGACTAGTTTGTGGGCACGTTCCCTATTACTATTTTCTTCTGAAAAAATTCATTTAAAATTTTCAAATATACTTAACACTATTTATATATTCAAGTATATGCATATGGTAAACATACCTACAATATAATATTTTAAATATATAACTATGATATCATAAATTTTTAAAATAATACTATAAATTAATCTGAAGATGAAATTTAAATAAAAAAAATCGATTATTGAATAAAAGTTAACAAGTTTATATGCACATAATACTGTTAAGCAAAAAACACATAAAAATAAAATGAAAAACCAATTAATGTATATCTTCTTGTAGATATTTAATATTATTTAGAATAAAAATCCGCACCTTGAAATTTAATGACAATAAAAAGAGTGTGAGTCATAATTTCGCCACCACTCTAAACTTGAAATATGAAAGGGAGTGTGTCCACCTTGTTAATTAAGATTTAAGCATGTGTTTGGTGTTAATATTTGGATTGTAATATTTAGGTTTGAATTGAATTATACGTTTGGTGAGGCGTTTAAATTACTGGAGTTAAAAAATGAAAAAACTTGAAATGAAAAATAATTTTTAAAAGTAATTTTCAAAAATGTTTAAGAGGAAAAGATGCAAAAAATAAAAATAAAAATAAAAATGAAAAATAAGTACAAGCTTTCGGCCTAAAAGAGAAAGAATGACAGTAATTATAGCACTAAAGAACTAAAGAAGTATAAAACAATTTCACCAAAAAATAAAAATAAAAAAGCCCACAAAAGGATAAAATAGAAAGACGAAAATTTTGAAAAGTAAAAGCACTTCAGCTTTATATAATAGAAATAGAGGAAAAGAAGTAATAAAAAATAATAAATAAAAAAAAAAGCTTTTCAACCTAAAAGAAAAAGAATGACAATAATTATAGCACTAAAGAATTAAAGAAGTATCAAACAATTGCATCAGAAAAAAAATTTTTAAAAGCCCACAAAAGGACAAAATAGAAAGACGAAAATTTTAAATAGTAAAAATACTTCAATTTTATATAATAGTAATAGACTAGTCTGAAGTATGTGCTATGTACATGTTGGATATATTTGAGAAAATTTATTTATATAAGAAAAAGATTAAAATAATGTTGAAATTTAGACCCACAAAATTTAAATTAAAAAAACAAAGGACCTGAAAAAAAAATAGAGGCATGAAAAAAAAATTCCAAAATGATAAAAGGATTAAAAAAATTTTTTTGATCAATACACAAAAAAAGGACTAAATTGTAAAGAAAAAAAATAAAGAAAATTGAAGGACTAAAAGTTAAAAACAAAATGAAAAGTTTATACTGCAAACCAGATTCGGCTTTCTATTACATGGTTATAGATCATAGATTATGCAACCACCACAGACATTTTAGACTTTTAATACTCTGGCCCAATTTTTTTATTTAAAAATTTTTTTTTCTTTGAAAAAGTAAAAAAGGTAAACCTAGTAGTTACTTCAAAGTGAGGGAAGGTTTGGATGTATGTGGGTTTGACTTTAGAAACAGGAGAGTCCTAAAGAACCGTTTGGAAAGACACTCTATTTTTATATTATACTTTATTTTCAATTCACACTTCATCTTAAATATATATTTCAATTTCAATTTACAAAATTCCAATTCTAATTATTGTTTCAAACGGATTCTTAAACTATAGACTACATATAATAAAAGAAAACATATAATCTTGATTAAAAAGTACTGTGATCAATATTATTTGTTGTTATTGTTTTTTTTTTTTTTTTTTTTTTTTTGTGAACTCAATTCAACACACACACACACATATATATATATATATATTTGCCCTATTAGAATGGTAAATGGCCGTAATTTACCCACGTCGAGATGGTGCTCCATACAGGCTTGGGTGAGGATACAATGGTTATATTATTAGTATTAGTGCAGTAGGTATCACGCACTCAACCTCGAATCCTCTCTAATAAGTGGAGTTTGAACTTGGAAGCATAATCTCTAAGTTACTCATTGACCCAAATTGACAAATAACTTTGGAGTCTCATTATTGTAGACTAGGGTATCGTTTGGTGAACGAGTTCAAACTGTACTTTTTCATCTTAGTTTTTGTCTTTTTCTGAAAAAGTTTTAGTCTTTTCTGAAAAGTCAACAAAAGTTTTCAACTCAAACTGTATTTTTTCAACTCAAACTCATTCACCAAACGGACCCTAAATATCTATTAAACTCATCAGCAAGGAAGGAAAGAAAAAAAAAAGAAAAAAAAGAAAAAAAAAGTTTACCATTAAGCTAAAAGGGGAAGAAGTGAATAGCATTTTTAAAGAAATAATTAGTAAAACTATTTGAAGTAAATAATAATAAATAATAAATTTATTATGTAAATAACTTAATTACATTTACTTCTAGTAATTATATTATTTACTTCACAAATTTGTTACTTTGGTAAGCGGGGTTCACAAACTAGCTCTGTTTTTCATATTTTAAAAAAATGATCAACAAATGAAAGAAAAAAAACACCTCTAGTTTAAGGCTATATATAAACCTAATCATTATGTTATTCTCCAAAAAAGAAAAAAAAAAAAAATATATATATATATATATATATATTCTTATCTTCGTGGATTATGCAACCACCACAGAGATTTTAGACTTGTATCCTCTGGCCCAAATTTTTTTTTTTTTTTTTAATTTGAAGAAAAGAAAAGGATAACCCCGAGCAGTTACTTCAAAGTGAGGGAAGGTTTGGATGTATGTGGGTTGACTTTGGAGATGAAAGAGTCCTAAAGAACCGTTTGGAATTGGAAGGGCACACACACCCCCACCCTCTCCGTCTCCTGTTCCTGTTCGTGCGCGTGCAGACAAACCGGGGAAGTTGACCGTCAGAAAGTGGGCTTAGGTTAGCCGCACAACCCGATGTAGCTTAACTAAACCCCAATGCAGGTTCCCCCCCAACGGCGTCGTTTAGGGGAGGAGGTGGGCGCACGTTAAAACACCTAAAATCTTTTAAAACACTGCTCCTTCTCCAAAAGTCAACCCCCATGTGGGGTCCAAGTCCAAGAAAGAAAGGGACACGCGCGAAGATGTGGGTCCCACTTGCTCTGGTGGTGTCACGAGCTGAGCCAGACATGCATTTTGAGCTGTCCATTTCGACTAGATAATACTATTTCCAATGCATTAAGTCACGTAGATGATATATTTATTATAAAAAAAATATAAAAAATAATAATATTTTAATATATAATATTATTTCTAATGTTTTTTTTTAGTTTTTGTTATTATTTTTGTGCTTTAGAATTTATAAAAATGAGCATTTAATATTTAAATAATTTAAAAATGAAACTAGTGTAATAATTATATAACAAAAATAAAGGTAACAATTAATATGAATCAAA
Organism: Ficus hirta; assembly: GCA_038430175.1. Lineage (NCBI taxonomy): Eukaryota > Viridiplantae > Streptophyta > Magnoliopsida > Rosales > Moraceae > Ficus > Ficus hirta. The sequence goes on along the minus strand of CM076586.1, from coordinate 2,927,111 downwards.
TATTAAATTTGACATTGATTATAACTTGTAATAAATTTATCATAAAATTTAGTATTTGGTAAAATTAACATCAAATATAATACTACATTAAAAAGTACTTTTTTCATCCAAATATCAAAATTTATCATTATCACAATCTTTTAACATTGCATTTCCCTTTGCTCTCTTCCCATATGGGGTAATAGAAATCTCCATCTATTATCTTGTTTTCTTATATTCTTATTTTAATTGTCATCTTTTTTTAAGAAATTATGATAATTCATCAATTTATTTAAAATTTTTTAATATTTAATATCTTTTTGTTTACAATAAATTTTTAATTTACATAAAATGACATAATATTACAAGAAAAAAAATAAAGGTATCATAATAACTCATTAATTTATTTCAAATTTTTTAATTAAGATAAAATAATATGATATTATTAAAAAAATTAATAAAATAAAAAAATTCAAGGAAACAGATTTTGATTATAAAATTTGGCTCTGGCCAAGATGTATAGAGGTTTCCAACTAACCCAAACAAAAGAGGACAGCATAAGGTAATAGGACTGTGAGTGTGTTGAGGAGATGTGGGGCCCTTGTCCTTTGTCTTCCGGCCTTTTCAACTGCAAAAGGTTGTCCACTAGAGTTCGTTTCTCTTCTTCATCCAACTCCAATTAGTTTATGGCAAATTCTACAATGAGGTAAAATTTTTTATCTCGGAGTAAATTTTTATAACCAATAGATTGGATTTGAATGGTGTAGATGTTATGTACTCACAAATTCTATAATGTACCCAACTACATAGGATTACAAGAATCACTAACCAAAAAAGAATAAGGAAAAAAAAAAAAGCCTCCCTACTACATGCCCTCCATGGTTCCCGACGAGCGACGACCACGACGATCAGAAACGGTGCCGTCGCGAGCCACCCACCGCGACTCATCCACGAGCTCACCGGCGCAAACGTTTCCAGCGGAGGGGAGGGGGGCTCGCCCCAGATCTAGCGACTTGAAGTGGCCCTCCATGGTTCCCGACGAGCGACAACCACAACGATCAGAAACGGTGCCGTCGCGAGCCATCCACCGCGAGTCACCCACGAGCTCACCGGAACAAACGTTTCCAGCGGAGGGGAGGGTGGCTTGCCCCAGATTGTCGCGCTGGTGGGCTGCAAGCGCGACCAATACAGATTCGGCGGTGGGAGGGGGGTTTTCCCGGGGCCTAGGGCTCGACGTCGGGGAAACCTGGGTCACGCGGATTTGGCTCCGGGGAGGGGCCGTTACCGGGGTCTGCGAGCGGGGGGAAGTTTCGCAGGTCGGGGAGCCGCCGGGGGGGGGGTGTTCACATGGTGGTGGTTCGCCGTCGCCGGGAGGTTGGGTCGCGTGGTGGTTGGCCGCCACCGGTAGGGCCGGGTTGGGTGGTGGTTCGCCGTCGCCGGTGGGCTGGGTCGTAGATCGTTGTTGTTTTTTTTTTAAAAATCTGACTTGAATAAGGGATTTTACATTGTGTAGGAGGTTCTATTTTGATTTGGTGATCCTCAAACCTTTCTAACCCTGCACTTAAATCGAAAGGTGAAAACTTTTACACCATCAAATGGGGTAAAATAACTTTACCTCGTTATAGAATTGCCGAAAGTTTATAAGTCCACGACAATTCTCCTATTAGTAATTGGACAGGATCTGGTTTGCCTGGTCGATGAAATGATTGGAAATTTAGACATAAGGTGAAAAAAGATAAATTTAATTGAAAATTTATGTGAATGACGAGGTGCGGGACAAAACAAAAAAAAAAAAAACAACATATTGATACAAACTTGGAATGAAAGAAGTGCAAAACTTTTTCAAAATCTCAGCATATACTTTTAACGTCTTTTTTTGGATAGTTATTTGAAATTAAAATTTTTAAATTTAAGATAATTGATTATTTAATAATTACTTTTTATTAATATTTAAAAAATAAATAAATTTAAAAAAATAAAAATATAATTTAATTGAAGTTAAATTAATTTTTTAAATAAAATCTTAAATTAGATAATTCTATAACGAGGTAAACCTTTTACCCATTGATCAATCGGTAAAAACTTTTGACCATTGGACTGAAAGGCTAGAAAGGACTAAAGATCACCCAACCAAAATAAAACTACCCACATAGAACACCAAAACCCAATGTCGGATCAAAAACAATAACAACCATCACCGGCGTTCACGCCGGCGAGACCAGGGAGTTCCGATGCCGTCGACGTCGAGGGGCTGCGAAGTGGAAAGATCTGGGGCTACGAAACGCCAGCGACCACTGCTGATCCAGGGAGTTCCGATGCCGTTGACTTGCGCAGAGGGGCTCCGAGCTCGCGACGTGAAGGGGCTGCGAAATCTCCTACCCAGCTCGACTTGAAGGGGCTCCGATGCCGTCGACCTGCTGACCCCTAGCCAGCTCTCGACGAGCTCGCAATCGCAGATCCAGCGGAGCCGGAAAATCTCCTCGCCGGATCTGAACTCCAGTAATCTTCGGTGGAGAGCACCCAGCCGCCACCATGCCCTCCCGTGCTCGTCACCGGATCTCCTCGTCTCCAGCCGAAACGCCACCATCGCCGCCGTCGCCGAGGTTCTTCGGATGGCGATGGCTGATCGAAAGGCCCACGACCCACACGAAGAGGAGAAAGTTCGTCTTCATCGGATATGTGTTGGGTCGCGCTCGCAACCAACCGGCGCGACAAACGGCAAGTCATTCTCGCCGTCGTCGATGGAGAAGGGTGAGGAATGGTGGCCTGAGTTTTTTTTTGTTTTTTTGTTTTTAAATTTTTTGAAATATTTTGTAGAATAAAATCAGGTGTAATAAGTTGTATATTTTTTTTAGTGTATATTTTTAATCTTGATGGCCAAAATTTTTCTACACTGTGAATGGAGCAAAACCACTTTACTCTATTGGAAAATTCCTCCTTTAAATTTAGGATTCACTTTAATTTTTTTTTCGGAATAAACAACCTGTTGTTATTATTATTATTTTTTGAGAGAATGATCGATATAGCATAATGGATTACATGATTTTAAAATAATTTTAAAATAATAGCAGGAATGAAAATATTATAATCAAATAGTATAATTAGGGTGAGTTTGGTGTGTAAGTTTGAGTTAAGATTATTAAGTTTAGTTTGAGTTAAGATAAGTTTGAGTTAAAAGGTGAGTGTTTGGTAAAAAGTTTGAGATAAAAAGTTTAGTTTGAGTTGATTGTTTGGTAAAAAAAGTTTAAGTTAAAAAGTTTAAAAAAAACAAGAGCCCTGTTTGGATGTTTAAAAATTGAGTTAATCAATTTTTTTGCCTTTTGTGTTTGATAACTTATCTTAACTCCAATTAAATGGAATTTTTTCATCCCAACTTCTGTCTTGTTTTCAAAAAAACCAACAAATTTTATTTATTTTATTGAAGAAAATCTTTAATCAAACTACTCAGAACTTAAAATTTTCATTTATCCTCAATGTAACATTCTATTATAGGTTCTATTAACGCAAAATGTCACGATTAACAATTTTAATCTATAACACCAATCAACGAACGTCATCGACATATTTTGTGAAATTACGTAAATAGCCGTAAAATACACTCACCATCAGTATGTTGCCAACAGTGACAAAACATCACAGACTATCACGTGGTTTTATACCACGGGGCTGATTGAAATCTGTCCCACATATCATCAGCCATCATATCTCTCACTCGATTCATGGCATCCATCCTCGTGTCATGTTGCTGCGGTCCGGTACTTGGGCCAGTACCAGAGGCCACGTCGTCAAATACATAATATGCGTTCACATCGACATTTCCACTTACAGGCATACAATCTCCGGCGTAATCTTCGTGTAAGGGATCCCCAACCTGCACCATCCGTATGAAATTATGCAGAACCGCACAAGCCACGGGGATCATAGCTTGTTTGTCCATCGGGTAGCTATTGATGCCTTTTAGTATTTTGAATATTGCCTTCCAGGCACCAAATGTCCGCTCAATACAGTTCCGCAGCGAAGAATGTGTGTAGTTAAACACCTCTCTTCGGTTGCCGAGCCCGCCGCGCCTTCTTCGATATTCAGGAATATGATATGTCTCTCGGCGATACGGGCTCAGGAAACATTCCTTGTTAGCGTAACCTGAATCGGCTAAGTAAAATTTACCTACAAAATAAATACCACAATAAGAATGGTAAGTCCAATTTTCTATTTCAATAAAAGTGGAATATGATTAATTTACTGGCCACATAACAAGGCCAACTCTTTTTACCTGGAGGAGGTATTGGGAAACCCTTGAATGCAATTGCCTCTTCCAACATTCGAGCATCATGACACGATCCCTCATACCCGGCCAACATGTAAGTGAATTTCATGTCAAACGAACAGGCCGCTAATATATTCTGTGAGTGAAACCCTTTTCGATTAATCCAGCCGTCTGCATTTTCATAGGGAGGCACACATGGGACATGTGTGCCGTCTATTGCCCCAATACAGCCCTGCAAAATAAATAAACTATTTAAATGTTAACATCCACTCCAACGTACATCTGATTTTCTATTAAAGTAGTGCCATACGATGATATCAGTAATTATCAATGGATAACGTACATCAAACCACGGTCGATATTTGTACCCGTGCTTTGAATCAACGGTTGAACCGTCGTGTAGTCGGGTGGCCTGATGAACTCGTCTTTCAGCGAACAAATGGCCAATAACACTGCATAGAACCACCGCGATGTTGTTTCTTTTGAGTGTTGGAATAGATACGATGTTTGTTGGATTGTGACGCCGTGGGAACAAATATATAAAAAAATGAACAACTACTCGTCGACAGTCATGTTATTAGTTGGCGATAATAATGCCCGACTGCTTAATAGGTCAGTTAGCGCTCTGAATGTGCCGGCTTCCATACTTATGATGCCTTGAATTATTTGGGGGTGGCCATTTAGTATCTCGTTCACCCGCATCCTGCCAGTTAAGCTTGAATTATGCATCGGTACAGGATCCCTGCGCCTGTTACGCCGCTATGTACAGGTCGCAAAAATTGCCATTGCGCCCATAGCATCAACGTCACGTTCTGCATTTTCGGCCAACTGGTTGTCATCTTCGTGGTGGTGGGTGGAAGCATGGTTGTGCATGCTTGCTCTAGATAATCTGTTATACATTAACGTACGTCAACAAAATTTACGCCAAAATAAGTTGGAAACTGGCCACATAACATAACGTAATTAAATTTAGCGTTAATTGGTACATTAAATTAATACATCACGCAATAATAATTTAACTGAAAAAAATATTTAAAAAAAAGTGTCACGGTTTAAGAAAAAGCTATGAAAAAAACAAACAAACAGGGAAAAACACATAAACACTCATATATCTGGCGGTGGCTGGAGGTTGATGACGGAGCCAATAATGGCTCTCCTAAGGTCATCGTCAACCTGGCAGAATGGAACCATCAGTTATGGGTTACTATTTAAATAATGCCACATCATCATCTGATGATGTGCTGAGAAACCCATCTCCTTCATTATGTTCATGCACTGAACAAGGCCACCGTTTTGGACTGATTGCTCACTGGCACTTCCACCTTGTGATCGGCCTCGGAAGTAGTCTCGGACTTCCTTCATAGCCGAGTACGCCATCTCATCGGTTGCATCCCTTTGCTTTCTCTTACCATGGCTTCCACTACGTCGGGATGGACCGGCTACGTCGGGCACAGGCCGCGTGTCGGCCTGCCAGCCACGGGCGGTCGGTGTTAGGTCATCGTCTAAGCACGGGTGTGTTTCGGAGTTGGCATAGTTGAACTCGTTCTCTACGGATGGAGTACTGCCGTCCCCCAGCGTAACTGAGCCATACCCGTAGGCGCCAGATGCGTGAGTTTTCTCAAACACGTTGTACTGCAACTCCTTATGGCGAAGGCCCTCGTAACGGAGATGCTTGCACTCTGGATGCACCTGCAAATGAATCATCCAATCATCCGTCTCTACTACTCAAATGATTAATAAAAATATATAGCATGAATTATATTAGAAAATAAATATTACTTTGATGAAACTCTGCCACGCCTCATCTGAGCAAACAACTGTCTCGGTTACCGGATCGTACCCTAGGCCGGTCTGGACTTGCAAGAACTTCCAGCCCTTATAAATTTTTTTCATACGATCTTTTTTCTGGTATAAAGTATCGCCGTGGGCGGCAACGCCACCAAACTCGGTGTTAAACTCTTTGGCCCATAACTCATATATCTGCTTCCCGGGTTGTCGGCCGGGATTGGATGAGTAGAAGTCATCCAATTTTTCGACATATTGCATCTGAAGCACGAAGATTTACGGGGCATTTCCTTAATATAGCGAATAAAAGGGAAAAAAAATAGTGATTTTGAGACACTGGCCGTAACACTCGATATGTTATTTGAAAATATACTAAATACGTCACCGATTGGGAGGTAAAGTTGGCTCAGTATATTTGTATCGACATATTGCATCTGAAGCACGTCAATGACCCGATACAATGTCAGCTGCCATGGCATGAAAAACCGGTAACTACCAATATATATCGGGCTAATGACGCACCAGTCAGATGAAATCTCAGTCCATGATGAGGAAAATGATACATCACAGCCAAACGTAAGGGGAATTTTGAAACAGAAACCAACAAAGGCATTAAAAAGGCATCAAACACCTGAAACGACAGTCAAAAGAAGGAACAAAACCGCATCTACCAACTGCAATATGAACAAAAACCATAAACAGCCTCTGTGGCCGATTATAACATTTCGGAAGGTGGACATAATATGGTTTAGGTCAACAATGTGCACAAAGAAACAAAACAAAGCCGACCTATGGTTTAGGTCACGGAAAACAGATTACGGCCCAAAAATTGCATCAACCATCTCAAACGAATCAGTCAAACTAAACCAGGTCCTGACTCACGAAAGAAAACAATTTTTTCTACCAAAAAAATTCATCACAAATCCTGAGAATAAATACAACCCACCAATGTGAGTTTGAGTTGAGAAAAACATGACCTAAATGAACAAAAAACTAGCAAACAACAGCAACAGAGAAATCAAAACAACCAGGATAGTAACATCAACACAAATGGGAGTGGAGTTCGAGGGTTAACTAAATCAACAGATATTCCTAAGCCGAGAGAAGACCGGCCTTCGAAACACTCGAATCCTTGGACAATGAACAGCTAAAGTTAAAGGTTAAGAAAATATACTTGGCTTACGGAGTTCGAGCCAGAGGACGAGTAAACGGTCGATGAAGGCGGATCAGGGCAGGAAGCAATCGGTCGTTGAGCTGATTTCGTCGCTCGAAAATAGTGGGTAAAATGAAACCGTCGTCGAGATTGCTTCGCGGACCCCAGTCGGCGCCGCATTTGTCACCGGCGGTACCCAAGCCAGGAGTCCGATGTACAGACACGGCGGGTGCCCAAGACCGACGACTAAAATCGACTATATGCTGAGGTGGAAGACACCCTAGAACCGAAATTAGGGAATTAGGGATTTCGAAATCGCGGCAGATTTCAGGCGATTCCAACAACCAAAACTCCGCAATAAACCGAAGGGCAGAGATGGGGACGTTATTAGGGTGAAAAGTAGAGCAAAGAACTCGGGGATTATGGAGTTACTGCAATAGCAGGGGTACAGTGAATCGAATATATTCGATTCCAACACCCACAGAACCAAGACCTGGCTTCGACAGAGGAGAAAAGACCGAACGCACATGGGAAAGAGAAAGGATAGATGAAGGAGCAGTAGGGGAGAACAGAAACTGGCGATGGGGGAGGGAGATGAGGAACTGTGGGGAACAGAGCTGCAGATACGGCTATCCATGAACGGGTTGCACAGTAATCAAGACTCAGATTACTGTGCAACGGTTCAGTGGAAAGTTTGAGTTGGACTCAAGCCCCAAACGCCAATAGTTTTGTTTGAACTCGAAAATGGCAGTTCAAATGGGTCTGCCAAACTCACCCTTAGTTTAAAATAAAAAGATGAAAACTCAAAAATACCCTTGAATGGAAACCTTCAAATCAACCAATCTCCTATCCTCTCTCTACCTCTGCAGACGGTCGTCGGCAATCAACAGCATCGTCAACCGGAATCTGCCGTCGCAATCGTTGTTTCTTAGTTGTCGCTGTCACCGACAACGGCTCAGCTCTGTCACCAGAAGCTTCGCGATCTGGGCCGGAAGCTTCGCGATCTCCGTTGGATTGTCTGTGAACTCAATCTCCTGAGGATCCTCTCCAGCTGCCTCCTCTCAATTTTCCTCTTGGTCTTCTGCTGCGACGGACCAAAATTTGTTCAAAAACTCCGGCGAGCATCCTCGCGACTCCGTCCGCGTTTTCTCCTCTTGCCGCCGTCCTTGTGATTTCGCGTAGCCCAACTTTGACGACGCACAGAAAACGGCATCGCCCAAATCTCATACAACGGACGGCTTCTCCGACGACAATGAGACAATAAACAACATTGTTTGGTTTTGGAAATAATGCGAATCAAGGGTATAATTTTGCAATTTTCAAAATTTTAGGCTTTTTTTTTAAACAAAAAAGATAATTGTTATATAAATGGAATTAAAAATAATTTGTCTCTTTTTAGAATTTGGTAAATAAATTATATACTAACATTTACACAGTAAATTCCTAATATTTACCAATAAATAGTAATATTTTTACCTAATTTGAAAATATTATATCCAATATTTAGTTGGTAAATCTATTTTATTTAACTCAATAAATACAAATATTAACGGGTAAATAAATAGATTTACAGAGTAAAAAATCAATTTACTAAGTAAGATAAAAGTTAATAAATCTAATAATTCATCCGTAAATCTTGTAATCAAAGGCAATAAACATATTATTTACTAGTAAACATGAGTGATTTTTACTTGATTTGAAAATAGTAAATCTAATATTTACTTGGTAATCCATTTTATTTAACTCAGTAAATGTAAATATTAATGGGTAAACAAATAGATTTTCCGAGTAAAATAAAATCAACTTACTAAGTAAGATAAAAAAAAGTAAATCTAATAACTTATCCGTAAATCTTGTAATAAAAGGTAATAAATATATTATTTACTAGTATACAGTGATGTTTACTTAATTTGAAAATAGTAAATCCAATATTTAGTTGGTAATTCATTTTATTTAACTCAGTAAATCCAAATATTTACGAGTAAATAAATGGATTTACTTAGTAAAATAAAACGGATTTACTAAGTAAGATAATTACAAATAAGTAAATCCAATTATTTACCCGTAAATCTTATAATAAAAGACAATAAACATATTATTTACTAGTAAATATTGATATTTACTTGATCTAAAAATAGTAAATTCAATCTTTTCGGGTAAATAAATAAATTTACTGAGTAACGTAAAATGAATTTACTAAGTAAAATCAGTAAGATAGATAAAAATCAATAAATCCAATTATTTATCGATAAATCTTCAGATTATTTCGTAAATATCAATATTTCCAAAGTAAAATTCATATTTCCATACAAACAATTGTAAATTCATTTACTATATGGTAGAATCAATATTAACTGAGCGTGATCTATAAGGTAAATCCATATATTTACCCTTCAATACGATGTTTACTTTGTTATCGAATTTTCAATTTACATGGTAAATATGTTAATTCATTATGTAAATCCAATACTAGTAAATATTTAACTTGTTTTTCAAATTTAATATTTTCATCCAATTATTCACAATTCAGAAATACCAATATTATTTGTTCCAAATAAAAAAAAATATTTTTTATTTACAAAATCCATACAATTAATAACAAAATAACCCCAAAAATTTCAAAAAACCCCAAAACAACCCAAATCTGCCCCAAATTACCAAACCCTAATCTAAATACCCAAATCCCGGCGGCCCACCGTTGCCGCCAACAAAGTAAGGCCGACTAACATAGCACCCACCGATGGGAGGAGCAGCCACCAACCTCGAAGAAGTACTTGCAAAAGGGAAAAAAAAAAAAATCCAACAACGATCTGCAGCTCGAAAAAAACAATCTCAACGTCGCTGATCTTCATTGCTTGAGTTGGATCTCAAACATCGCCGACAATGGAGAGAGAAGAAACAGACGATAGACTCCGACGTCATGCGTGACAAAACAATGACAAATAGACAACCATCGAATCGTGAAAGTGCACGACAAAACAACGGCGACATAGCAACCCCAGCGACAATCGCGCTCCCCCGATGGTGATTCGCGGCTACGTGACTTAACGAGAGAGGAAAGAGGAGAGAGAGAGAGAGAGTGAGAGAGAGAAAGAGAAAGATGGAGAGAGAATGATGGTTTGATTGGGAGAGAAATTTGGATCTAAACAAGAAGGGTAAAGTTGGAAAACAATAATTAGTTTTAAAATGGATCATTAAAATATGTCATAATTTATTATGTTTTCAAAAAATGGCTATATATTACACTACTACATATAAAATATCTATTTAGTACAATTTCCCTTTTTTTATTTTTGGGACAAGAATATCATGAGTTATATATATATATATATATATATATATTTTACAGTAAGTATTATTTGTTGAGAAAACTTAAAATGGGTTTCTGAGATATTTTTGAACTTGAAGTACCACTATGTTTTTTTCCGAATAAACAATGATTGAGATAGAAATCAACGGATGCATCAAGTCATCCTGATTAGATCAACATCCCTCTAACATCCTTTTCATTTTTTTTATCCCAATGAAATATAATTAAAATAAAAAAAAAAATAAAGTTTACAAATAAACAAAAAGGACAGGGACAAAAACACATGCAGACACCAAAAAACTAAAAAGAAAAACAACCTAAGTTTAGGAATCCGAACAGGTCGAGAGATGCTCCTAAAGGCTAAAGTACCGTTATTAAAAAAAAAAAAAGAGTACAGTTTTAAGTGTTCTATGATGAAAAAAGCCATTTTCATTTTAATGAAAATCTATTATATTAGTAACAAAAACACAACTACGATTTTACGTGGTTAATGGTTGTAGATGTATATTAGCAATAAATATACACATAATTGCAGAACAAGCTCTAGATTTTAAATCCCTCACGCCTTTTTTTTATTTTTTATTTTTTATTTTTAAATCAAGTGGATAATTGAGTATTATAAATAAAACTACTACTTTCGGCTCTGCTCAAGACCGGAATGCTACCCCGCTCAAACTCACTTTCAATGCGAGCAAAGAAGTTTAAGCATGCCAAATATGTATAAACCTTGTTTTATTCTAATGTTAATAAAGTGAACCAATTTATATACCAAGTTGACAAAAAGTCTTATAGATCTTTCACTTATAAACCATTTGGGTAAAGGGTTCAAACTCATGGAATTCTAATTCAAACCCCTTTTTGTTACAATATTTTCTTTCGTAATATTCAAAGAACATAAAAAAAAAAAAAAAAAAAAAACCTCGTTTTTTCAAACTCTTCACAAACGTAGTGAAGTATCAGCAAGACAATTAATCATATAGAAAATTAGGTGACATGCCATAATTCTATATGTCTTGAAGATGGGGCACTAGCTCCGACTTGGCTAGAGACGTTCAATGACTGGAGTAAAGACTAGAGGAAGGCGTCCATCATGATTTGGGTCCGATTAGACTTGAAGGAAATCAAAGAAGGATGGCTCCCATGACGTCCTTCGTTACCAAACATGGCATAAAAGCCAGCAAATGGATTTTGACAGAATTTTATTTTTTCGTATTTCAACAAAGATGACTGGACGTATCCGACTCTAATCACCGGCGTAGGTCGGTAGCTGATTTCCAATTACCCGTACCGGTCACCGGAGAGAATTTGTTAGAATCCAAAAAGGATTCCGACAAAATTTCTTTTTTAATTTTTTTATTTTTAACAAAGATGACTGGATGTCTTTGGCTCCCGGTGCGATTCGCGGAGAGATTTTGTAGAATCCGAAATGGATTCTAACAATGTTTTTGTATTTTTTTTTTTTTTGGATTTCAATAAAAATTGACCAAATGTCTCCGGCTCCGGTCGCCAACGTCGATGCCGGTCACCGGAGAGATTCCATTAGAATCCAAAATGGATTCTGATAAAATTTTTCTTCTGGATTTCAACAAAGATGCCACAGGCTTTGGTCGTTGAAGAGATTATTTTAAAATCGAAAATGGATTCTATCACTTTTTTTAATTTAATTAAAGATGCCGCAAGCTCCAGTCATCAAAGAGATTCTGTTAGAATTAAAAATAAATCCTATAGAATACTTCTTGGATTCTAAAGAATATGTATTGAATTCTACAAAATTCTACTAGAATGCTTTTTGACTTCTACTAGGATGCTTTTTGAATTATACTAAAAAGCTCTTTAAATTCTCTTAGAATGACTTTTGAATTTTATTAGAATGCTTTTTGAATACTAGAATATTTTTAATATTCCGCCACAAAATTACACCAATAATAACGAAAAGAATCAAACAAAAACACCAAAATCTCAGTTATCAAACAAACAAAAATGCCAAAATCTCAGCTCCTAATTAAACCATTAAACGTTGAATATCATGTTTGAAAAATTGCAATTCAATTCAGAAAAAATGAAGTACAAATAGAATGGTTCCGGCAAGTTATTTTCTTAAACAACCTAAGAAAAAAAAAAAAAAAAAAAAGGGCAACAAGAAGTGCATGCACATGTGCATTTTTTTTATTTTTTATTTTGGCTTGAGCTACTTGTTCCTTGTTATTTTCTTCTCCCCATAGGCTGCAAACAAGATCAACGTTATGGAATCTGAAATAACTTGTATTAAGCTTCTTCTTACAGTGCACATTTCAAACGAACAACAAAACAAAACCAAATAACGTGAAGAACTTCAATTGTAAAATATGTAAATATTTTTGTAGAATGCGACTCAGATTCTAGTAGAATGTGTCTCGGATTCTAATAGAATGGGCCTCGGGTTATTTATTTATTTATTAATTTTGTCTCATCTATATTTTCATGAACCAGTGAGACAAACAAGTATTAAATGAGAATCTGTTTACGATTTTTAAAATTTTCTCCACCATTTTTTCTTCAATTCAATTCATTCTCAGTTTTTGCAGTCATTCAACCAAAAGTAAACAAATAAATAATTCAAAGATTCAACAAAAAGAAGGTAACGAAAACAATCTTAGTTCCTCGGAGCTTGATGAGAGGCTAAATCTTTGATGATGGGGGAGACCGGCAAAGGCACGAGCGATTGCTGCAGCTGCTGCAGCTCGAGGTGGAACCTGTTAAAGAGATAAAGAATTTTCAAAATCAAGTTTATCCTCATGCATAATAATAACTAATCCAAAAACAAAAAAAAAACAAAACAAAACAAAACAAAACAACTGAAAACCCCCCCCAAAAAAAAAAAAAAAAAAAAAAGGATTCGAAATTTTACATGGATGAAGCAGAGCCTAAGAGACATCCTTGCGCTAGGAGTAAATCTGCACCATTGTTGACCTGACGACCTCAGCCAGAGGACTTCGATTGCTGAAAAAATTAAATATGCTGAGAAAGCTAAGAAGGGACTAGAGCAACAAGAGTAACTCAGAAATCAACATACAGAAAAACACACACAGATACACATAGAGACACACATACAAATATACAATCAAAAACTTATCTGTAACTTTGATATTAATGTAACTGACAGTTTTGATCTCTTCCCGTCAATCAAGAGTTAGAGTTAGATTACATGTGGCCTGATTTTCTGGTCAGTAAAAAAATAAAAGAAGTTAACAAAAACATCTCAGGAGCAAACTTCCAAAGAGTTTGTACAGAAAGCACTCTCAATTCCAAAATTATTGGGTTTCTTAGTTTCTACAGAGGACCTAAGCTTCAAAGCCGAAAACAAAGTTCTCACAATTGCCAAAAAGGATTTGTTGTGCTAGTGTTTTTGTTAGTTTCTGCACATGACAAAAGCTTTTAAGAAGCCCAAAAAGAATCTGCAATAGGTGTATCAATGGTTGAGTGGAACAAGCTCATGGAGTACTCAAGCCTTGTAGGGAAAAAAAGATGGTGAGCTCGAGCCCAACTTAGAAGCATCACAAACCACCTGCATAACTTAATGCTCTCCAAGTGACACAAGTAGATTTTTTGCAGCAACTCTCATCAACAATAAAAGCCAAAGGATTTGTTTATATCATAAAGTTTACATATATCTATTCTTTCATTAACTTAGAGATTAGAAACATAGACAGATACACACATAGTCACAACATACACACATATAGATGTAAAATCTAGTGACTAAAAATTTGAAAGTAAATAAATAGTAATTAAACTCGGCAATGGATAGTATATTCCTCATGATAAAAATAACAACAACAATAATTAATAATAGAAACAATAACATAAAGTTTACATAATTAAAACAAATGACAATCTTTCATAATACTAATATATTTGCACAATCCAAAAACTGTAACGACTCGACTTTTTAGATCGTTAACTAACTTACTTATTCTTAATTAATATAGTCCTAATACTTGTTTATGTTTGATTTTAAAAAATACATAATTTTTTATTTATTTATTTTTATTTATTTTTTCACATACAAATCATACTTGTATTTGAAGAGTTTAATAAACTAAAATTTTAATTAAGGAAATTAAAATTTCTAAATAATAAATTTCAGATTCAAATTTGTAATTAAATAGTATTTAAAAAGTTATAATGTCATACGAGTTAAAACGAAAGACATTAAAGTCTTTAAGCTCCTACTAGTTTAGTAGTACCGAAATATTGAAAACATAGTTTTAAAGATAATCGATACAAAAGAATTTAAGAAGTTTAAATGCGGAAATTAAATTCGTGGTGATATCCTATTTTCTTCCTTCATCACCTTCGCACTGCTTCGTCAATCCAGAAGACATCTAAGTGGCGGACTGCTTACCCGTTTCACCGATAGCACGAACACATACATATGAGTTTTCGCTCAGCAAGCACAAACTATATCTCATAAAATATTTTCATAGATCATATAATCACACATCACAACATGAATATTCAAAATGCATGTGATCTATATATGTTCAATTATGCTTTATTATATATATCTTTTATACTCAAGAGCCCCTATGTCATACTCATATGTGCACAACCATTGGGGAGTAGGAGGGAGCGACCCTCCAACAATCTCTAAGGTCATAACTTATAACTTCTGTTCTTATCATATCTTCTCACTAATTGGAGGTTGGTACGATACTTAATCCTATATTTCATTAGCTTCATTCTTATTAATTGTGACAATGTGTGGATTTACATGTCATTATGCATCTATCATTATGACATAAATATCTATGAGGCATGTCGATCATGTCAGTGCAAGAGAAATTATGCACGTCAAATGCTTAATTAAAGCAATACATATAACTCATATACTCATCACATCAACAAGATCAATCATAACAAACATAGAACATCAACAAAAAAAAAAAAAAAAACATTTTGTTCCATGTTGTAAGTGAAATTTGTACTTACTTGTCTTATGTGCTTAAACTTCGGGAATTGTAACTCCTACTACGTAAATTCAGGAAAATATCCTGATTTAACAATACTTTATCATTAGAGTGAATCATGGTTATATATATATATATATATTATTTATTTTGTTTTATAAATTAAGATGAACTTAATTTACTTGCATCATAGCTAACCTTAATAACTAATTCCTTAATAACATAATAAGTTAGTAATTATATCCTCAATAATTAATTAATTAATTGATTAATTAATTAATTAATTAGGTAATCCTTAATTATTACTTGATTAGGAAATGATAAATCAATTACATAATAAGTTAGTAATTATATCCTCAATAATTAATTATATTATTTAAATATTCTTTCTCATTTATTAATTAATAATTATGTTAGTTATTAATGATTAATTAATCTCTAATTAATCATATATTATTATATTAATAATCATATTAATTATTAATTATTAATTAATCTCATGGTAAAATCTCAGTTTACTAAATTACAATATAATATTGTGTGATTTATTAAAATTTATATACATATCCGTTTTAAATATATGATAACTCATTTTAAGTTATTTTCTTTAGTGTTTGAGTGTTTCATACCGTATACTTAGATTTTGTTACTGTTGATCCCATGTATGTATCATATATCCAGATTTGTGGTTAAATTTAGAAAAACCATAACAATTCATTTACAAGTCCAAATAAGGAAAAAAAATATGTCATTGAAAAGCTTATAATGTCTAGTTTATGCAATACAAATGGTTTTACAAAAAGTTATGATTTACTAACCCAAAATGTACAAAACCCATGGCTGGTACAGGGTCCAGCAAAACCTCTTATTTTGTAGTCTTAATTTGTAAAATTAACCAAAAATTACATAATTATCCATTTGAGGCGTAAGATATCTTATTGGAAAACTTAAAAAATCTAGTTTTTAGATATATAACTTATAATCTAAAATTTTGAGACTAAAGGGTTCAAATTTCAAAAATCCATGAGCAGACTGTACCCCAGAGGTTCTTTTTCTCTCTTGTTTTGTATCACAATTTCAAATGCACATAACTTTAGACATATAAAAACAAACCAAGTGATTCCAAAGCATAAAATGAAGCTTATCCTCTGTAAAATCTTATCATATAATTTATTTTTCATATCAAAGTTTTTAACGAATGTCCATATTATCACAACTGCTACAAGCTCTAACAAGGTTCGTAGATCTTGCCGAAATACTCCGTGGATCCTCTAAGACCTTGGACCTCCAAAGTTCTTCTCAAAACCTTTTCCTAGGTACAAAGGAGTCTAACATTAACATTATACATAATATACTTTAGTTCTCTAAAAATGACCAAAACACAAAGAGAACCACTAGGTTACCTCTAGTAACGCATCATTTAATTCCGCTTCATACTTCTTCGAACTTGGTAATGTGGTTGTTTGGAGCTTGAAAATTTAAGGAGGAGAGTGCTAGAGGGGTGTTGGAGATGAGAATAGTGTTGGTGATTTTTGAGCTTGGTGATGGTTAGAGAAGGCTAGATTTTTGAGCTTAAACTTTATGAGAATAAGGTGCGATGTTGGGGCTTGTTTTCAGCCAATATTTGCTTTAAAGGAGTTGTATTTTGAGTGGTAAAAATGAAAAATATTGGATGATTCTCCCTTTGCATTGTTGTCACTTGAGAGAGGGGTTGGTGTGAAAATTTTTGTTCAACAAAGTGTAAGACAAATGGTCACTTTCACTTATACTTTTTTATGTCATATTGCCAAAACAACCCACACAATTCCCTAACTTGATTTTGCATGCATGCACCACATGCTATTATTTTCATTTGAACAAATTTCTTCTTACTTTTGATCATAACAAATCCGAATCTCCTTTTCAATATTCCCTCTTTTTTTTTCCCCTTTCTTCTAATTTTTCCTACCATTGATCAAAGGTTATCATATTTGATCTCACCCATTGGAACTTCTATCACACCAATCTTTACCTTAAGCTCTCATTGGTCATTTATCATCCAAACCTTGGCCATTGATTTGCCTATGATCCTTTAACATTAAATCTACACCATTGATTTCAAATCTAAGTAAAATTTTTGATCAATCTTCAACATTTGGATTTACTAAGAGTAAATTCTAATCATTCATCTCCTATCTATGCGATACATTAAATTTTTCAATCATACTCTTAATACTTAAATATTGATATGACCAAAATAAATATGAAGGTCATCAAATTGACCTACTAATAATAGTTGGAATTCCTTTCAAAAAAATTAACATTTAACCCTCTAGTACAACATAATAAATTTTTCGTATAAATTTATATATCGTTTAACTCATCTTATATGTATCTATAATTTCTTATTTAAATAGAGAAACTCAATATTATTAGATCATCGACATCAATATATTGATGATTCATATAAAATCATTCATGCTTTTGAGATTTGATATTTATCAAAATAATTCATTAGAGGTACATTAATGAAAGAAATCAATGATAATAATTCATAAAATCAAGTTTATGAAATTCTAGGGCGTCATATAAACATGCAACTAGAAAAAACAAATGAGCTTAGAATTTGTAAAGAAATTCAATCAAGTGGTGAATGAGTTTGAGTTGAAATTTTTAAGTTTCAATACTAAGGGGGTGTTAGGTGTATAAGTTGAGTTTGAGTTGAGTTGAGATTTTTAAGTTTGAAAGGTAATTTTTGTTGACTTTTTTCAGAAAAGACAAAAAACTTTTTTAGAAAAGACAAGTTTAAAATGAGATGGAGAACCAAATGAGCCCTAAATTTTTTTGAATTTTCAGAAAAGACAAAAAACTTTTTGGGAAAAAGACAAAAATTTTTAGGAAAAAGATAAAAAAAAGTTTAAAAATATTGGTTTGAACCATAACACCAAACTCCCCCTAAAAAAGTCGTCTACATATGTAATTAATTTTTAGACTTAAAAAATTTTAAAAAAGGAGCATATGAAAATTTGAAGCAACAATACTCACATTTAGGAGTGCAGACTCATGGTGGCGCTTTCTCTTTCAACCAGCGATCTCGTGATATCATTGTCATTATCAGTGATCCCGATGACGAAGATAGTGGTGACTTTAGTGTTGTACAGATTCCGACGAGGTATGGATCCATGTCGATGCAAATGAATACAGAGACCAGGAGGTTTGGAGGAAACGCAGAGAGAGAGAGAGAGAGAGAGAGAGAGAGACGATCTGGTCCGATCTCCGACTCCGAGCACGGAGACGAAAGAGAGATGCCGGCAGAGAGAGAGAGAGAGAGAGAGAGAGAGAGAGAGAGAGCTATGCTGGTAGTCGATCGCCTAGCCGCCAAGGCCACGGCATTGCAGATCACTACAGGATCTGAGACCGGATCCGTGGACAGCTGCTGAGATCGCAGCGACGAAGATAGCGAGGAGGAAATCTGATGCCAAGATCTGCCGGAGAGGGAGGGGAGAGGGGGAAGAGAACAGCCGCAGAGGGAGGAAAGCGATGAGAGAGAAGTTGTAGCACCGGAGAGAGAGAGAGAGAGATTCAGAGAGAGAAAAAGGGACGAAAATTGAAATCCAATTCTAAACTCAACGGTAAAATCGGAAATTTTAAAAAATAAATAAATTAAAAAAATATAAAATGACAAAATTATCGATTTTGATATTAGAGTGGTTATCGATTTTGACACCTTTTTATAATTTTACCATCTATAAAAATAAAGTTGATAATTTTATCATTTAATAATATTTAATTAAATAATTAAATGAAAAATAGTAAATAAACAAAAATACATATATTTCTTTATTTTATTTTATTTTTCATTCATTGGAAAATTTTTTATATATCTAGACTTCGTTCACAAGTCGATCACTGGTCGGTCGGTCTTCGGTAGTTGGCCGGTCATTGGAATTTTTTTTTAATATTTCAACAAAAATGACCGGATGTATCCTGCTCTGTTCGCCAGTCGTTGAATTTTTTTTTTTTTTTTTTTCATATTTCAACAAAAAGATGACAGGATGTATCTGACTCTGGTCATTGACGTTGATGTTGGTCGATATAGAGATTCAATTAGAATCCAAAATGGATTCTGACATAATATATATCTTTTGAATTTCAGCAAAGATGGTCGGATGTATCTGACTCCGATAGTCAGAGAGATTCTGTTATAATCCAAAATAGATTCTACCTGAATCCGAGAAGGCAAAATGGATTCAGATAGAATACAAAACAGGCAAAACAGATTCTGATAAAATGCAAAACAGATTCTATTATAATGAAAAATGGATTCTATCAAAATGCAAAATGGATTCTACTAGAATCCGAGAAGACAAAATGCATTCTGATAAAATGGAAAACGCATTATGATAAAATGAAAAATGGATTCTGATATAATCCGAGAAGGTAAAATGGATTCCGATAGAATGCAAAACAGGCAAAATGGATTTTGATATATTACAAAACGATCGGATTCTAATAAAATATAAAACGAATTATATCAGAATACAAGATGGATTCGACTAGAATATGAGAAAGCAAAATACATTATGATAAAATGGTAAAATTATTAGTTTTAATATTAAGACTGAGAAAATTATAAATGGATGTCTAAATCTTGGTTATTTTCCTATTTTTCTTTGGATAAAATTATAAAGGGGTGTTTAAATAATGACTCATTTCCTAATTTTCTCGTACAATATTGGGCTATTATCATTCCATGAAGATAACCAAACCTCTAAAATTGGTCCAAGCCCATCTCAGGTCATTCCAAGCTGTGAACTGAACTTAAAACGAAACAAAAATGAAAAGGTGGGACCCAACCCAAAGGCGATGTTTGGTAAGAGAGATGGAGAGGAGGAAGGATGGAAAGAGTTGGAGGGATAAAGAACATGAAGGATAGAGAAGATTATATAAATACTTTATGTAGTTGAGTAAGAAAGTGAGACTTAAAAGAATTGATAATAATTATTTGTTAATTATTAAATTGTCTATTTTTTTAAAATTTATTAATAGTTTTTTTAGGGTTAAAATAGTCTTTTTAAATAAAATGAGAATGAGAGTTTACATCCTTCCAGATCTAGATACAATGTGATGGGCCCGAAGGAAAATAGTCTCCCTCCACCTCTCCTCTCTTCCTTACGAACCAAATAATAAATTGGTGCTCTCCCTCCCTTCCCTCTCTCCAACCAAACATACCCTAAACCAGCAAGCTGGAAAGCAATATCAGTATCATCCCTCCAACACTGCAAATCAAGATAGATCTAAAACCTTTCCGTGTCTGTCATTCACCGACCATGTCCCTGCCATCTGATCACATCCACAACTTCATCAAGTGTGGGCCCAGCCCAAAATCATAAAAATAAACACTGTATTCGAATCACCACTCACCGCCAAGCCCAGATCAATCGGACGTTCCAAATTAGACCATCAAAATATTTTTGATTCACCCACCCATTCAAAACAATATTCGTTTCCCGCGCAAAAAACGCTCAAAAGACTCAACTTGGCGCCGCCATTTTTTAAGAAACCCACAAACAAAAGAATAAACCCGTCGGGAGTGGGACACGTGTACATATTCTGACCATCCAGAACCAGCCACGTCACCCTCACCCCCCCTCCCCCCCAAAACGCTTAGCTGTAACCAGCGCTTACCACTCGATCACGGCCCCGACTCGGAGATATCAACCGACTACCACTCTCTCTTTTGGAAACGCCTTTTCAAATTTTCAAAAATTTGAAAACAAATTTTAAAATTAAATAAAAAAAATTCAATTCATTTTTTTTTATTTACATATAATATAAACCCCTCGCTAGCTCTTCCAACTTCCAAGTTCCAAATTCCTAAGATAGTTGTAGCGGTGAGTTTCAGGTTGTGATCGGACGGTGGAGATTGATTTAATGGAGGTATACGGCGAGAGATCTGATCAGATGATGATGATGATTGAGGAATGCACGACGCCGAAGAGGAGGGAGTGCCGAATTCCGGAGGTGTTTGTGTGTCCGCCGCCGCCGAGGAAGAAGACGGTCGTCGTCGGGAAGAGGCCGCCACCGAAGAACGGCTATTTTCAGCCGCCGGATCTCGATTCTCTCTTTGTCATGCCTTCTAGAAGCCAGGCCTGTGCCTAGATGCTTTGTGCCATTTCTTATATTTCTTAGTTTTTTTCGACTATTTATTTTATAATAGAATCAGATATGAAATTACTTTAGATTATATTGCAGCTACTTAAATTTTATATCTTAGGTAAGTTATTTGGGTGATTCGTATATACTTTCTTCTTTATTTTGGCTAGTAATGTAGAGTGAACAATTTATTCGTTTGTTTTTGTTCCGTATGTATTAAAATTTTTGTTTTCAGGTTTTTTTTTTTGGGGTTAAAATTTATCATATTGTTTAGAAAATTTATGTAATGTGTCACTGTTTAATCTAGCTTGGCTTTTGCATGAACAACTAATAAGTTTATAAATGACTATAAATGATTTAGAAGGTGTTATTATATTATTCGTGATTTTTGATTGGGTACTTTCATCATACTCTTGGATGTGTGTTTGAGACTAGAGACTGGTAACATGTTTCGTTCATTGGATGTATGTATACTAACAGTAGTGTAGTTCTTTTGTACTCTCTTAGGCATTTTAAAATTCGCTTCCATTACAAGGAAAACGAAGCTAAAACACATACCAAAATCTTCCCTTTTTGATACTAACACAAGTTGTTATGTAGTTGTTGTCACGTTGTTATATATATAAATATATATATATATATATATATGTGTGTGTGTGTGTGTTTGCCATTTCTTTAATCCTAAATTAAGGTAAGAGTAAGTGGTAAATATGGTGAAAACATGAGCACATTCTCTTAAAGAAAGGGCAAATGGCAATAGGGGGTTTAGGTGGTCTGAGAAATATCAAATCAAACGTGCGGTTGTTGTATGACCTCTAGAAGAAGGGGACAATTTTGGACTACTCCTTTACACCATAGTGGTCAAGAAAAGGACCAAAAGAGAGGGTTAAAAATAAAAACAAAAATTAAAAAAGAAGAGTAAGTAAGTGACCAGTTGGTCTCCTCCTAATGCAACCAAATTCATGCAGCCGCCCCACGCAACAATTGAGCTTGTTTTGACCACAAACTTTTTTTAGTTTCCAAGTGTAGCTTAAAACAAAAAAAGCAAAAAACAAAAAACAAAAAAAAAAAAAAAAACGACATCTGAGCTGAACTAAATCCTTTAATATCATGCAAAAGAACTTGAGTCCCTCTCTTATGGGGCCATGAGATGAGATCTGATGGCACATTGCTCTCTCCCAACGAATGGACATGACCAAAACCAAATTATGTGCAACGAACATAGCCTTGATTATGTCTAATCTCGGGGGATTAGATGTTAAGTGCCCACAAATCTTTAGCTCAATTATGTTTTACACTACCTTATGATTGACTTAAGAGCTGAATTTTTTTCCTTTTCCAATTTGGATGGCTGAGAATCTCCATGTTTTCATGGACAGCAACGTGGATGATTTGGATTCACTAGATCCTGGACAAGGACCTAAACAAATAAGCATAGTCTCTAATATAATTCTGTTTGCTTAAATGAAAATCTTGTCATGTGGCTAAAGAAGCACTGTGCCTTAGTTTTCAAGACATTATAGATGGAAGGAAGGCCCAGTTGAGGGACAAAGATTTCAATTAAAGGGAAGTATGAACTACCTTCTTCTTCTTATTTTTTATTTTTTATTTTTTTTATGTGGATTGTTTTGTTTCTGAGCCAGTAGTAGAAACAACCTTAAGCAAACGAAAAAATAGGAGTTTTATAGGACACATTAGTTTCAACAGAACCTTTGATTATGGTCACAGAAATTTTTCTATGAAATTTTTTAATGCAGGTCAGTTACAACTGAAAGTTCCAAGGAAATAAATAGGGTAGTTACAAGAAATCTCACTTGTATTTTATTTTTCAGACATCCGTATATCTACAACTCTTTAAAAAAAAAAAAAAAAAAAAAAGAATACCATCAAATTCAAAATTTCATTTAAATTCTTCTGCTCAGTTTATTAGATTTGAAAAGGATTGTATAAGTTATATTTCCAGCAGTGACATTTTTAACAGACTATTTCCACCGCATCTCTCTCTCGCTTTTTTCTAGATCAATTCTTCCATCGTCCGTGCTTATTTTACGCCAAATCTCGTGCTTCTTATTTTGCATTTGTGGATTTTCTTTATTATTATATATTTTTTTTGCACTTTATAAATATGCAAGGTATCTTTTTAAGGAAAAAAAATAGAGAAAGATTAATGTCCAAAAAAAAAAAGATTATTAGTAGTAGAACACAGTATAGGTTCTCTTGATGTTATTTCTTTTTTTTTTTTTTTTTTTTTTTCTATGGTTGTTATATAGTAAACGTAGATATTCTTTTTTCCTTCCTAGGTTTTTTCTATTGAGTTTTACTAAAAAGGTTTTTAAGGAGGTCTATCATAGATTATGATTTTCAAATGTGTAGTTTCAGCTATATCTTGTGGCGTCAGAATATGTTTTGCTCCGTTTCTCATATGCATTTACTTTTTAGTTGCTTTTTATTTTGTGGATAGTTTGTACTATATCGGATTGGAATTATTATTATTTTTCTTTATTTTTAATAAAATGTTGGAAATAGATAAATGATGAGGGTGCTAAGGAGGTACCAACCTAGTTGGGATGTCCCGGTGTATCTACTGATTTCTGTCCTCAATAACTTTAAGGGAAAAAAAAATTACAGATGCTGTGAAAAATGAGATGAAATTATGTGATTAACTGAAAATACCAAACGATGAAAATTTTAAATTAGTTATAGAGGAGTTGGTGAAAGCTTAAAAGTCTCGTCTTAATTTGAGAAAACTTAAAAGCCTTGCATTTATGTTTGTGAATTTATAAGACTAAAGTTAATATTTAGTTGGGAATTTTTAGCGGTCATCAAGTATTTGTTTTGGGGTTTTGGAATTTGATTTTGATTTTGATTTTTTAACGTTGACTCATGCATATATGAATGGGCTTGTAGAACCTATAAATATCCTTGTATTTTTGCATTTGAAATTAAGGGATTATACATTGCGTTTTCTAAAATAGAAAGTTTTCTCCTTTAAATCCATTATTATAGGTATTCTTAAGAGATCAATAAGATTTTGATGTCTATTTTCTTGATATTCATGAGCGAATCAATAGGTTTGTAAATATGTCAAATCTTTTGGTACTCTAGAAAATTTTCAGGTTACTTGTTTTGACCCAATATCATATTTCCACTAGTGATTAAAACTACATGCATTAAGTAAAGCTATTTCGAATTCAAGGTCGAATTCTCTCCGCGCTGGAAAGAACGATGTAGTAAAAAATGAGATGAAGTTATAGAATTAATTGAGAATATCAAAAGATGAAATCAACCTTAAATTAATTAGCACTATTTATCAATATTTTAGATGGTGGAACCTCTAAAGTCTTGTCTTAATTTGAGAAAGCTCAAAAGCCCCATATTTATTTTTGAGAATTTAGAAGTCCAAGAGTTAATATTTGTTTGAGAGATTTTAGTTTAGTATTTATTTTGGGGGGTTTTGGAAGTCTGAAAGTTTGGATTTATTTTGTATTTATTTTGGGATTTTGGAATTTGAAAGGTTTTTTTTGTTTTAGGTTTGAGTCCTGAAAATGAGTGGTTTGTAAAACCTATAAATTGTTCTGCATTTTGCATTTGAACTGAAATGATTATAAATTGTATTTCCTAAGATTGAGAGTTTTCTCTTTTCAATTGTTATTGTTACTTTAATATCGCTCTTAGTATTATTGAAAGAATTAACAAGACTTTGATGTATATTTTCCTTATATTCATGAGCGAATCAAAAAGTTTATAGAGACATAATTTTTCCGACATTTTAAGGGCCCAACTGACTTAATAAGAATTATCTCTTTACCCCTCCTTTTTTTTCAAATTATTTTCACACTTACTCGCCGCATCAGTTATCCTTAAGATGTAAAGATTACCATAGTTCTTTTAAAGTTTAAAGGAAAATCTTATCGAACATTTTAGTTTGTGAATACAGGATTTTTTTTTTTGTTTTTTTGTTTTTTTTTGTTTTTGGATGTGAATACGAGAATTAGAAATGTAGATTTAAGTTTTCAAAGCATTAATCCTTTGAGATTTATAGTTAAATAGCATTTTAAAAAATGTTTTAAACAAATGGCCTAAGTTTCGTTAATCACTAATTGACTATTGTATAATGGTGGTTTTATTGACACACCCCTTTTGACTCTTCACACCACCCTTCTTAACGCACCCTCTCTTAAATTCAAAATTATTAAATTTATTTAATGTACACCCGTTTCATTTTCAACATTACCCTTAGTTGCTATAAAATAAAAAGTACTTTACCACTTCAAATTTCTTTTCACACTCACTTTTTTTTTTGTTTATTTTAATGTTCTATTGTATGTTAAATTAAAAATTTTACAAGAAAAAAAAGTTAAAAAAAAAAAGATAAACAACGTAACAAATTCATATATTTATATATATATGTATGTACGGATAATAGATCAAAATAACAATTCTGAAAGAAAAAAATGTATATATATATATATATATATATTTATATACATAAAAAAACAAACTAATAAAAAGCAACCGCAACATAAAAAGTATACAATGAAAAAAAAAAAAAAAAAAAAAACAACTGCAACATGTAACATGTAACATACCTCAAAATATTTTGGACTAGTCATTAAAGAATAAAAATTTATGGTTTTTGTTATAGATTTTAAGGTAGTATATTTATAAGTCATTTATTTAGAAGTTTGATATATAGGTGTGTGTGAAAAATATATATATATATATATATAATTGAGTTAGAATTTTATTTATGTAATTAAGTATATTATTGTTGTCCTTTTATGTCATTTTTTTAGTTTTTTTTAATTAAAGAATTTAATTAATTGGGTTGGTGGAGAGTCAAGAAGGGCGTGCTAATAGAATCACCATTTTCTTAATCAATCACTTATTGATCATAGTCAATTATTGATTTATCAAAAACAAAATCATCAATTTTCCAGTTAACTAGTGATTGACTACTTTAAATTACTAATTTATCAATAAAAAAAACTTGAAAAAAAAAACCCAACTCATTCAACTGCCCTCCCTCTCTGTCCTCACCATCACAGCCGCAACAACCACGGCCATCATCACCACCTTCCCCGCTGAAGAAGCTTTGCCCACAGTCGTTGTTGAAATTGCCATCGCCCAAAGTAGCTTCCGCTTTTTATCATTGTGCACACCTCATCATCGCCGGACATTGCAAACCAGAGATCGGGATCTAACGCGTGAGGTCAAATCTGGTACGGCTGGCGCTAGAGTGGAGATAAGAGGAGCGTTTCCATGCGGCTGCTCACAGTTGAACTCGATCTCCACCGTCGGAGATCATCAGATTTTAGAGAGAAAGAGGAGAGAGAAAGAGGTAGGGAGAGAGAGGGAGTCCATTGATGAGGACATGACTAGCACAAGAGCATGGAATGCAGATCCTATTCAAGTTCCTATTGGACCGGTTACAAGGGTACGGGCCAAGAAATTCCAAAATATATTAAATGGGCTGATTTGAGGGATTTGGGCTCAAGCATGCATGTGGATGCCTATTGAGGGAGATGAACTAGTTAACCAGCTCTTAACAAACATGATTCAAGTTCTAGAAGAATTCGGCCAAAGTTTAAGCTTAATTTCAGCAAGTAAAATTGGCAAGTTTAGGAGTACTTTAAAATTTGATTGTAAGGCTTGCATGCCAAGATATTTACTTTTCTTTTATTTGTCTAAGCTTTTGACTTTTATGGGCATGATTGGCTAATAAAAAAGCCATTTAAAACTCTCAACTTTTCTTCTTTTTTTTTTTTCTATTTTTTTCTATTTTAGGCGTGTAATCAGTCAATTAAAGAGCTTATTGTTTCTTTTTAGGCAAGTAAGAATATTACCAGATTTTAGCAATATTACCACATTTTAGCCTTAATTAAGGTAGTTACCTTAGGAACTTTATTTGTAATATTCAGCCTATTAATAGGCGACTAAGTGGTAGTAAAATTCAGATAATTATTCAGTAATTGTGAGAGTATTTTCTCTTTGGTTCTTTGAAGAACTATTTGAACTTATCGAAACTTTCCGTGACGTTCACCAACGACTTATCAATCAATCCTTCTATAATTTCATTGTGGCGTCTTTACCATACTAAAGTTCTTACCTCCATATAGGTAACGGGTCGCGGTTCTTTGAATCGAACCTGAACGTAGAGATGATCTTGGAGACTTATTAGATTTCGGGTTTTGTCACAAGTTGGCGGGGTTCGTATCATCCATGGAAGATGATGAAAATTGATTGACTAAAATATGGTCATTAGGCCATTTAACTAAATAAAAAAAGTTGGGCTATATATTAGGTTGGGTGACCAAATGGGCCACCCAGCCTAATGTTCTAAGAGAAATTACTTAAATAACAATATTTTATTCATCTATTGACCAACATGATATAAATTCTCTATTCTTAACCAACATAACACAACTTATAGTTAATTGTAGTTTAATTTTGTGTCATATTAATTTTGTAATTTTTTTTTGTCATGTTGATACAATGGTTTTTAATTTTGAGTCATTCAGGTGCTTTCCAGCCTTTTCTAATCCCTTTATGTATGAAGTTTTGGAAGTATTACTTGACTTACTCTAATGGAGACCTCCTTTTCCGATCCCTTTGTTTTTTTTTTTTTTTAAACCATTCATAGTTAAATCCAAGTACCATTAATTTAGATTCATAAATCTGAATGTAATAAAATCATTTTCTTTCTTTTTGTTGGGAAAAACTTTAGTTGATGAAAACTATTACCAAATCTAAAATTTCATGTCAAATCATCAAGAGAAAATAATCAGAAGTGTACTTGAATCCATTGAGACAAATTAAAAAAGGATGGAGTCTTCCACAGTCAAATTTCTTTAGATTCTTAAGATACTCTATAGATTCTCTCTTAATGAGGAAAGAGGAGGAGAGTAAATATTACGTATTATGATTTGATTTGGGGACCTCAACCCTTATAATGATCATTATATACTAACTTAAATTAGATTCCTATCAATGCTAATTTAATTAGAATTGGGTTTATACACATTAAAGCCCATACCTAATAGATATCTCTAGAACCTAACTAATATATCACTTATTTTGCCATATTAAATTATATAGCCTATAATATAATTGTCATTTAATATATAAGCCCATATTAGAAAATTAATAACATCCCAACACCTTTTCCTCAAAAGAGCTCTAGCTTTAATTTTCTTGCCAAGTTTATTTTCAACTTTAGCTTTGAATGCCTTAAATACATCTAGGGATTATGACTTCTCATGAATCAAATATAGGTACCTATACCTTGAACTATCGTCTATGAATGTAATAAAATACTATTGACCATTCCAAAAGCTGTAGGGAATGGTCTGCAAATATCAGTATGAATCAGTTCTAAGACATCATAATATCTATTGGCACCTAACTTCTTAATGTTTGTCTGTTTCCTCTTTATACACTCAATACAAACTTGGAAATCTATCAAATTAAGGAGATCAAGAATCTCATTGGACACAAATCTCTAAATTCTCTGTTTAGAGATATGGTATAAACGCTTGTGCCATAGTGTGACGGAGTCCCTGTCAGTTAATTTTCATTTTGTACTATGTGAACTTGTATGCAATGTTTCATTAAATGATGTAATTGTATCCAACAAATATAGGTTATCATACAAAGATAAAGAATCGGTACCAATAAGATTCAAATAATTGAAAAAGACTAAATTTATTATTTCCAAATGAACAAGAATTATCGAATTTTTCCAAAATAAAAATTGAAGCCAAATTCTATCTAAAAGACGGTATTACATAAGTCTCTTCCAAATTCAAAAAATGACCAGTCTGTAATAATAATCTAAAAGTTTCTATAGTCTCTATTGCAACTATTTTGCCATCGCTCATATAAATGAATCTTTCAGCATCACTTGGTTATCGGCTCTACAAACAAGCCTACATAGATACACTTATATGAGTAGTAACATCAGAATCTATCCACCAAGTGTGTCTAGGTACAGAAGCTAAATTAACTTCAGAACAAATCAAAGTGAGAAGCATACCTTTCTTGACACGCCACTTGACATACTTGGGACATTCTTTCTTTATGTGTCCAGCTTTATGGCAAAAGTAACAAGTAAACTCCTTATTCTGTTTCATTTGGACCTTATGCTGTGATGTTCCAACTGTAGCTTCTTTTCCTCTTTTCCTTTTCTTCTCCTTAGAGGCGGATGCTAAGTTAGCATGTTCAATTCTTTCTTGCTTCAGCCTTTTCTCTTGCGCACAATGGGATATGAGCTCATTAAGAGTCCATTTGTCCTTTGGAGTATTGTAACTCACTTTAAACTGATTGCATTGTGCAGGAAGAGAAATCAAAACTAAGTGCACCTGCAAGTCCTCATACATCTCTAACTTTAGTGCCTTTAGTTTGGAAGCGATATGAGACATCTACATGATATACTCCATTATGTTCCCTTTTTCCTTTATACTTCATTGAAACAAAGTTAGTCAAAAGGGTACTTGTTTCAGCCTTTTCATTTCTTGCAAACTGCTATTCTATTTCCTCAAGGAACTTTCTAGTATTCTTCTCTTCGAACATACAGCCACTAAAGGTTTCCGGAATGGAACGTTTCATGATCGTAAGACTCATGCGATTAGAACGGTCCCACTTCTCCATGTTCACTTTATCATTAGTGGAACTTTTCTCATTGAGAGGTGTGAGCCATTATACTCGAAGCACAAGGTCAAGATCTATACAACCGAGAATAACGTTCTCTTTCTAATTCTTGAAGTTCGTACCATTGAGCATAGGAATGAAATTAATATTGACAGATATTGTTGAAGCAGAAGTAGTAATTGAATCAAGAATAAAACAAAATAACAAGCTTATAATCAATAATCATGTCACAAAACAAAAATACTCAATTAACAAATCCATACATGACATGATTAAATAATTCACATAATGCTGGACCCTAACACAAGATACCGAGTACAACATTGACATTTAATCATTGGATAGAAATATCAGCTGTAAGTGGTACTCTTCGTGTAGTAAACACATATTGACAATTAATCCTGTCAAGCAATAAGCCTTTCTTTAGACCAACTCATTGCTCACATGGAAAAACCTAATAATCGTCAAATATCTATTACCACATGTATGCCTGTTATTTGGCAAAACAATAATATTTCTTTGGGCCGGTCATTATTCGCATAAATAATAAACATACACATCTTAATATTCCAAAATAAACAAATTTACATTCTATATGTTACTTTGACAACATATAATTTCAATCAATTTATTTTGAAATATCAGACAAAATTTTTTTAAAATAAAATAAAAAAAGATTAAAGTCAACAAATCCGTGTTGACCAGGTTGGAGCTGGACCGAGTCGAGTTGGGTCAATCCAATCTGGATCCTTATCCAGCCTCTGGATCCTTTACCACCAGCCAAAAAAAAAAAAAAAAAAAGGCTAAGGTCTAACTGACTTAAATTTTGAGCCTTTTAACCTTATGAGCTCAAGTCCAGAAAACTTAAAAAAGCCTTAATTTTTTTTTAAACGTGCAGCCACCATCATTTGAATCTTTTTTTTAATCCATTAAAAAATTGATCCCTCAATAAAAAATAAAAATAAATAAATAAAAACTTTTGATGATGAACGCTGCCTTCCGTCATCCAAATAAAAAAATAAATAAATATTCATCCTTTATTTCCCAAAACCAAATCTGGACTTGAACAAAAATAAAAAAATTAATATACTTTCACCCAAATATATACATGTATATACACCGAAGGTTGAATCCGAAAATGAAAATAATCACAAAAATTTTCAAACTCGACAATTGATGTCGGAAATAACCGAATTTGAATACACCCAAAACAAACATAACACACATATATCAATAATTCAACATGAGCGGCTCTGATATCACTTGTAGGGAAAAACTTTAATTGATGAAAATTATCATCAAATCCAGGATCTCATGTTATTATCAAGAGAAACTAATCAGAAGTGTACATGAATCCATTGAGACAAATTAGAGAAGGATAGAGTCTTTCACAGTCAATTTCTTTAGGTTCTTAAGGTGCTTTATGGATTCTCTCTCTTAATGACGAAGGAGAAGAATAGCAAATATTGCGTATTATGATTTGACTTGGGGACCACAATCTTTATAATG
Organism: Ficus hirta; assembly: GCA_038430175.1. Lineage (NCBI taxonomy): Eukaryota > Viridiplantae > Streptophyta > Magnoliopsida > Rosales > Moraceae > Ficus > Ficus hirta. The sequence continues at coordinate 2,895,378 of CM076586.1, read as the reverse complement.
ATCCTTATGTACTAATTTAAATTAGATTCCCATCAACTCTAATTTAATTAGTATTGGGTTTACACACATTAAAACCCATACCCAATAGATATCTCTAGAGCCCAATTAATATATCACTTATTTGACTATATTAAATTAGATAACTTATAATATAATTATCATTTAATATGTAAACCCATAATAGTAAATTAATAAAATCCCAACACTTTTTCCTCAAAAGAGCTATTTATTTATTCATGTAAAAAATATATGTTTAAAAGACAAACTTTGAAGATTGACTTAACAATTCCACAACTTTTCATTGACCGACTATCATTAATTTTGGAGAGTTCTCATAGGAAGATACATTATTTAGTTAGAATGTCAGTATAACGTTTATTTTTCCTAAAGTTACTTAAAATTCTTTCTTAATTATGTGCTTATTTCTCGCTTAAAAAAAGAGAGCTACCTTTTCTCATACCTTATTGGCCACCAACTTAGGTAGATTAATTTAGTTGATCTCATGATTTAATCCAAGTAGACAAGCTTCTAGTTTAAAAGAGCAGAGACATTGAATTAGTTTTCATCTTATTGATAAATAAAATAAAGCTTCTAATATCTAATAGTAAGTTTGTTCCTTTGAGGTTCGAGAATTTAAAATTGAAGTATCATCAAAATAAATAAATAAATAATTATATATATATATATATATATTAATAGTCCGTTGGAGCAAGAGTTGTATTATATATCTAAATAGAATTAGACTACTTAAATAGTGGATATTTTCCTTACGGATAAGCTCTGTAGAATTATAGTAGTACAACAATATTTCCCTTTTTGTTTTCAATTAAATGATGTTACATCTTTTTCAATCATTTGGTGAGACTAGTGCATTATCCATCCAAACCAATATACGTAGGTAATTTATAGAATGACCAGAAAAGCCGAAGACTGTCTAATTATTAAAATCAATAATATTTTGCACTTTCGGAAAGAAATTTAAATCTAAGCTAAAATCCTCGTATGCTTACTAGTATCCACCATTTTTCCTTCATGTTATTATCGAAGATTATTTTTCCTTTTATGTTTGCAATACAAAAACAAAAAAAAAAAAAAATCACTCTTTTCTGTAATCTCTTTTTTTATAGGGTATAAAGTCACTCAAAACTTTAAAATTTTCACGTGTTTTGAATTTTAATTTAGGCTAAATTACACCATTGTTCTAATATAACTTATCACACAATTGTAATTTGTAATTTGCATTCTAAATTAATTTTGACAATTTACATATTAAACTTACAAATTTATATCAATCTATCCACATTGATACTTACAAATATGTAGATTTTTTTTAATGGAAATTGACACTTAATTTGCACATGAGTTGTTAATTAAGAGCATAAATTGTATTTTTTGATCAATATTAACCTAAATTTATATTCGAAATAAAGTTAATTCAAAATGTTATATTTTGATAAAATGTCATTCAAGATCTTAACCTCAATAAATTTAGATTAAAATAGATAAAAATGACTATTTGTGTTATTAATTAAAGATCATGTGTAAATCACATCTCAATTTCTTTTAAAAAAAATAACATTGTTAGCAATGGTGGAAAAATTGTTATAGATTGATAAATATAGAGTGCAAAATATCAAAATAAAAATTTAGGATGCAAATTGTAACATGTGCAATAAGTTGAGGAGACATCTGTGCAAATAAGCTGTTCCTTTAATATGCTAGATTTGGGACTCTAACCTTTTATGTTTGGATTTGCTTATTGCAACAACTTGAAGAAAATAACCTCAATAGTATTACTAGGTGATTTTACAATAATTTTCTAAACAAACCTATTTTTATGCAAAATGACAAATTTACAACTATACTCGTATCAAATCTCCAACTTTTCCTGAAGTTAAGCTTTGGGGTCAGTTTCCGGTCCATCGTTCCTTGTCTAGCTAGCTACTTCTGTCTTTGATTCATTGGTCGCCAACTTTCTTTCAGTTAAGTAAACAAAAAAAAAAAAAAAAAAAAAATGGGAGAAAAGAAAATCATGAAGAAATATGTAATATATACAGATGTGACAATTTTGATTGAAAATTAAGTAGCTAGATGACAAGTTGTTTGAGATAATGAGAGTTTTCTGTACAATTGAGTAGGGGTGATTGAGTATGTATCGAAATGACGCCGTTTAATGAATTTAAGTTGATGGTAATGATCATGATCAACAATCAACGTGTTTGTAAGGAGTACTCTAAGCAAGCAGGTACATTGATTGATTGACTCTTTAACTACATAACAAGAACAACACCCTGCCATTTTGTCGAATAAGATTCAGTTTTATTAGGTGATTTACTTTCCCCCCACTAAGCAAAAAAAGAGGTCAATTGTGGTAATGATCGAATAATTAGATCAATTTTTGCTATATTGCCATTAATTGGGAAACCACGCCCCCCCCCCCCCCCCCCCCCCCCCCAACCAAAAAAAATAAAAATAAAATCTGTTACTTTGTGGACACTCTAAAATTCAGCATGACCAGCAGAGAAGCGGATCTACAAGGTGACCATTAAAGTCTACACTGAAATATCCCAAGAAAATTCAACTACAAATTCCATTTTGTTTAATTCTCTAGGAAGATACTCTCTTTCACCTAATTATGAGCTCCTCATCGAAAGCCATCTTCTTGACTTCTCATATATATATATATATATATATATCTGCACCAATTGCTTGCATTATAACACAAATACCTAGAGAGAGAGAGAGAGAGAGAGAGAGAGAGAGATGGGTTCTTATGTTGTTGTATATTTTGCTTCATTTGGTTCAATGGTATCTTTGCTCTTGGGCATTTGTGCAGTTCTGACGATGCCAGAGCTTGTGGCATGCAAAACAAGACTCTACACTTTCAATGTACGTGATTTCTACTAATTAAAGAGGCAATTATTAGAGGAAATTGACCTTATTTTAATGTAGATATTAACTAACTCATTTTTTTTTTTTTTTTTTTTGTTTTGTTAATGTTACCAGATTGAGTACCATAATGTGACAAGATTGTGCCACACGAAGAGCCTTGTTAGTGTGAATAGGAAATTCCCAGGTCCTCCATTAGTGGCAAGAGAAGGTGACCGAGTCATTGTGAAGGTGGTGAATCACGTTTCAAACAATATCACCATTCACTGGTATGAATCACTCTCCCTCATATTATTTCTCTCTCTCTCTCTCTCTCTCTCTCTCAACTTTATTATTTTAACAAACTACTCCATGAACCTATGTTTTTCAGCAGTTTTGTTCCCTAATTAAATCTAAAACGAAAAATGATCGTAGTTCAAGAACCAAGTCATCACATATTGGTTATTATTACGAATAGTCATAATTAATCATGTATTGTTGTGCTGCATGAGAGAGCAGGCTCATTGAACGTAGTGTCATTCACGGACTCGGAATAAAAAGAAATTCACTAATAAGAAGTTCTATAAATGAGTTCCTATATAAATACAAGTTTATAGACATAAAAATTGATAAATTATCCAAAGTATCATATCTCTTAAAATAATAAAGTTTTCTATTTCCTGTTATGAAAATTAATACCAATAAATTCAAATATCTTATATTGTAATCAATCAATTTAAAAAAATAAAAAAGAATCATGCATGAAGGATAATTTCAATGAATATTTGACATTCATTGCAGGCATGGAGTTCGACAGCTGAGAAGTGGTTGGGCCGATGGGCCTGCATACGTCACGCAGTGTCCAATTCAGACGGGCCGATCATTTGTGTACAATTTCACTATTGTGGGCCAGAGAGGAACCCTCTTATGGCATGGTCACATCTCATGGCTAAGATCCACTGTCTATGGTCCCATTATCATCCTCCCAAAGCGCAATGAATCTTACCCCTTTGACAAGCCTTACGAGGAAGTGCCAATTATTTTGGGCAAGTTTTCTTTATCTTTGTGCTCATGTATATTTATATAGTATCAGATTCGAACCATTTGATAAACAACAACGCAAATGTTTAACATCACATACTAATCTGAGTTTCACAACAAGATATATATCCGTAAACGTGTTTTGACGCTCGATTTCACTAGTTGTGTAAAGAATGATCCTAATTATTTCATACGCGTTTGGGGATGCAGGAGAGTGGTTCAATGTAGACCCGGAAGCCGTGATTAGCCAGGCACTTCAGACAGGGGCAGGACCCAACGTTTCTGATGCATTTACCATCAATGGTCTTCCAGGCCTTTTGTATAATTGCTCATCTAATGGTACAAAATCCTTTATTAGTAGTTATACAAGGAAAATAATAATAATACTAATATTATTATTATTATTAATTCCGCATATATAATCTAAAAAAAATATGCTAAAGAAGTCTACTTGTGTCATATGATGACGTGACAAATAATTAAAACTTTATACTACCAAAATTTTTTTCTTGGGTACTTTTTTAGTGTTTATTAGTATTACTGTAATTATTTCTTAGAAATTGTAACAAGTAACATTTACACGAAACTAATAAAAAATAAATAACAAGATTTTAAGATATTTAAAAAAAAAATAGCAGTAAATAACAAACTTACTAGGTAAGTAAGTTATTTTCTTCTAGTTATAACTTATTTACCTGTAAATTTGCTATTTATTGCTATTTACTTCATATATTTATAAAACATATTATTTGTTTCGAATATTTACTATAAAATTACTATTTACTTATGTTTCTCATTATTTTGTGGTATATGTCTTTTAGGCATCTCAAACTTTTGGATCATACAAATGCTTGAAATATACCCGCCATGATTATTATAATTATTGTTTTTTTTTTAAGGACTAACCTACAAACTTCGTTTTTATTTTTTGGCTTTCTAGTTTTGAGTCGAAAAAACAACATTTCTAAATGTGAAAATTATAGCCATGGCGGGAAAAAAAAAGAGCCATAGTCCGTAAAAATGATTTGTATGTATGGCTTTTTGTAGACACATTCAAGCTAAAGGTGAAACCCGGAAAGACATACCTCCTCCGGCTGATCAACGCTGCACTCAACGATGAGCTTTTCTTTAGCATAGCCAACCACACGCTCACCATTGTCGAAGTTGACGCCACCTACACCAAACCCTTCACCACCACAACACTCCTCATCACCCCTGGCCAAACCACCAATGTCCTCCTAAGGACAAAACCCTACTACCCTAACGCCACCTTCCTCATCGCCGCTAGCCCCTATTTCACCGGTATTGGAACCGTCGACAACACCACCACCGTGGGCATTCTTGAATACGAGCCTCCACTATCTCACAGCCATGCCTCCAATAAAAATCTCACACTTTACAAACCATCTCTCCCTCCCTTCAATGCTACAAAATTTGTCAATGTAACACAATTTGTCGCAAATTTCACTGGCAGCCTACGTAGCTTGGCCAACAATAAATTCCCCGCCAACGTTCCACAAAATGTGGATAGGAAATTTTTCTTCACCGTAGGCCTTGGCACTAGCCCGTGCCCCAAAAACACAACGTGCCAAGGACCGAACGGTCAGAAATTTGCCGCCTCGGTTAACAACAACTCATTTGCCCTGCCAAGTGTGGCACTCCTTCAAGCCTACTTTTTTGGACAATCAAATGGAGTCTACACCACTGATTTTCCCGCCACACCTCTGAAGCCTTTCAACTACACGGGGACTCCGCCGAACAACACGGTGGTGGCGAATGCCACGCGAATGGTGGTGCTGCCGTTCAACACGAGCGTGGAGCTAGTGATGCAGGACACAAGCATTCTTGGTGTGGAGAGCCATCCTCTTCACCTTCATGGTTTTAACTTTTTTGTTGTTGGGCAGGGATTTGGGAACTACGATCCCAACACTGACCCTGCAAAGTTTAATTTGATTGACCCCGTGGAAAGGAACACTGCAGGTGTTCCCAGCGGAGGGTGGATTGCTATTCGCTTTTTTGCAGACAACCCAGGTATGTTTTCTCATCAAAATCTGTTTACATTGATCAATTTTACCTGATTTTCATTAGTGAATTTTCAAAAATTTTCTATATTTTCATCAGTTTACATAGATTAATCTAATTATTATTATTATTTTTTTAAATACGAAATCAGTGGGTGAGTTTCCATTTTTCCTATTGGTAAACACAATTTTTTCTTACTAATTGGTGTGATGATTCTTAAATATTTATCAATAAAAATTAATAACTCACATTTCATGTCAGTTATAACGTAGTAAAGAATGTTTGATACCCTCCACATTATTCATTTTAGTAGCTAAGTCTGAATTTTTCATTTTTTTTTTAAATACCAACTCGAGATAGAAAAGTATTAACACACCAACTCTACTGTTTCAACTTTGGAGTTGTCATTTTTTTTTTCATTGATAAAGGCTGTCCTGATAGTTAATGACAATAAAAAACTGACAATTCAAAATTGACACAGAAATTAAGATTATTTTTCAAGTTCTTGCTTTGCAAAGCAAGTAGAAGAGGATGATTAATGTCAAATATTGGCTACATTTCTTGCAGTGTTAAACAAACATTCATTTATTTTTATCTTTTCATTTGACATATAAATATTAAAAAACAATAATAATTATGAAAATGTGGGACAGGAGTTTGGTTTATGCACTGCCACTTAGACATCCACACTAGCTGGGGGCTGAGGATGGCATGGATCGTCTTGGATGGGCCCCAACCAAACCAGAAGTTGCCACCACCACCGTCAGATCTTCCTAAATGTTGAGTTTGATTGACCAATTATGGTCCGAATATTGGCCACATTTTCTCGTTGAGTTTATCTTTTTCTTCCCTTTCATTTTTTTTTTATTTTTTATTTTCTTAATTCCTCTTTTCATTTCGGCTTTTTCACTCAAATAAAGGTCATATTTATTTGATGTATGATGAATCAGGAGAAGGATTCATAACTACTGTAAATAGAAGATAGTTGTGAGTTCGATCTCATGGTTTTTCATTTTTGGTTGGTTTGTTTGCTTTTCTCAATTGTAAAAATAATTCCAGGCCATGATCCATTTCCAATTCATTTGAATGGATACGTTTCATCACTGTTTAAACTTGCTCTTTCTCCAAAGTAATCCGCGTCATTATGTCTCCATTAATATTGAAAATTGTATACAAAGAAAATCAATTAATTTAAGGGTTTATGATTGATATGATGAATGTCGTCTGATACTAATTTAATTATGAGATTTATCTTGCAAGTTTGCAAATGATTAAATAGCAGAAAAACAAATAAAGAATGGAATGATGGTTCAAGCATTCCGCCAGACTTCGATTTCGACATGAAAAAAAATAGAGAAAAGTTTACAAAAATATACTGTACAGGTTTAATGAAAAAGAATACAATTTATCTTTGGACATTTGCTTTAAGGAAAAATGTAGTAGACTTTATCAATTATAAGAATAATTTTAAATCCGGTACCTGATAATATCCGGCAATATGAACTTCGGTTATTATGAATGTGAACTTTAGTTACTAGTCATGTGAATTCATGTAGAATGAACTGTAAAATAAGGAGAAATTAACATTCGCTTTAGCTACATTTCATTTTACATGAATTTACATTTATCGTAACTGAAATTCACATTCACAGGATTTGAAGTTCGCATTGCCGGATACCATCAGATACCCAATTTAAGACTTTGTGATCAATTATATATCCATATATTAATGAGCAAAATGAAGTTGAAGAGATGAACCCCCAAAAAAAAAAAAAAACAAAAAACAAAAAAAAAAAAAGTGAAGAACTTTCACAAAGGGGTCTCCGATTTGAAAATTGGCATGATTTATAAAAAAATGACACGTGGCATTATATTCCTACACGAATTATATTTTGTTGACTAATACTGCAAAAGGAAAGAAAATACCAATACTGCCCTTATATATTATTTTGAAAAACTTAAATGTGAAATTTAAACATTAAAAAAAAACAATTTGAAAAAAGAAAAAGGCACTCAAGACCTGCCCCAAAACGACAACTCACACCACTATGAGGGACGAAACCCCAACACCCACGGATAGATCTAGTATTTTAATTCGGTGAGGGCACTAATAAGAATAACTTTATTTTTTTTTTATTTGTTTTCTTCTATCTTTGAAGTACTAACACATCTTTTTCTTAATATTTACTAATGGCCTTTCGCAAATGAATAGATAAATCATTACTTGACCTCGAATTATATGAGATGAACCACCGAGTCTATCACTTTCTAACCATTTTCCTAAATTAAACAAACTCAGACCATTTTGTCAATTTCCTATAAATATTTACTACTAGATTGCTTAATTTAAGACTAACCGCACCATGGCACAATAGTGCTACGGAAAAATTAGAGTAATGCTCCCCCGTCATTAGAGCCACATACATATTTATGCACTCTCTCTTTATAATAAAGGAGATTAATGATTTCTTTACACTCCCCAACCCAACACGTAACAGGTAAGCAGCAATTGAGATCAGCACATAACGGATAAGCAGTAGTTGAGATCATCGATGGGATGACAAAAGATCGTGTCCTTGAACGTCATCAGCTAACAGGCTAGAGGATCATACAGTCCATCAACAAAAGCATTTTCTTAACACCATATCGTTTCTGCTTCCCTTTTTCTCCTTTTTCATCAGCTCAAGGATGCATAATTCAAAGGAACAGACACAAACTAAAAAAGTGAATTTAGGGAGCAAGATTTGCCTAGTTGTCTCTTCCTTTCTTCTCTTTTCTTCTAGTTGTAGACACATACCATGCACGTAGGGGTGGCAATTCGTGTCACGTGTCGGATTCGTGTCGTGTTTGAGCCGTGTCAAAATTTTTTTTCTCCAACCCGAACACGACCCGTGACACGAAAACGATACGAAACCGCGACACGAACACGACACGAACCCGTAACGGGTTGACACGACACGAACCGAACTTGACCCGCGACACGAAATTGACCCGCAACACGAAATTAACCCGCGACACGAAATTGACCCGCGACATGAAATTGACACGAAATTCAGGTTGAACCCGAAATTGACACGAATTTGACACGAAATTGACACGAATTTGACACGAAATTTAGGTTGGACCCGAAATTGACCCGAAATTGACACGAAATTGACACGAATTTGACACGAAATTGACACGAAATTGACACGACATTTGACACGAAATTGACACGGAAAAATTCGTGTCAACCCGAACACGACACGAATTTTTCCGTGTCAATTTTGGGTGACCCGAACACGACACGACCACTATTTTTCCCAACCCAAACCCGTAAAATTTGTGTCATTTTCGATTCGTGTCGTCGTGTCGCGACCCATATTGCCACCCCTACATGCACGTGTTTAATCAATTTATTAAATAAAAAATTAATTATGAGATATTATTAGAAAATAATTGTTCATAAAATATTGAGGAGGTGACAAGTGTTTAATCAATTTATTAAATACAAAATTAATTATGAGGTATTATTAGAAAATAATTGTTCATAGAATATTGAGGAGAAAATAATTAAATAGTAACAAATTGGAGAGGAGTTAGCAAATCATGTAGAAAGTTAATTGAGTGGTGCTTAGAGAAAATAACAATTGAGATGGTAAAAAAAAAAAAAAAAGTCTAAGTAAGGATACATTTACAAAAAATTTACTTCAGTATGGGCAAAAGAGAATGAAAAATAAAAATTAAAAATGATGAAAGAAAGCAAATATGAAAAATAAAAAATAAAAAAATGATGAAAGAAAGCAAATATAGAATAGATCGACACGCGGACGAAAGTGAACAATAACTTTAAAGATTAAAAAGAAAAAAATGTACATATTTATCAAAATTTTCACAAAATTGGGGTCATTATTCAACTAAAGCCAAATATTACGAAAAATATTACGAAAAATAGTAGATGAGAATCTGAGATGGTCGTGAAAAAAATTATAATGTATGCATTTATATGAGAGAATTTTTTAAATAAAGTAAAGGAGAAAATAAAAATTAGCAATTAAAAAAAAAAAGAAAGAGAGAAAAAGAATTTAAAAAAAAAAAAAAAAAGAAAGAAAAGAAAAGGAGGGAATGACATGTGTCTAAAAGGAGGAGTTTTTGGCTCTTTTTATATAAGTTAAGATTAAGATTAATGAGCTGCTCATGCATGCAGACGAGAATAGCATTTTTCAATAAATACTTTAATTTATCAGATTCTCTCTTGCAGAACATCAGGTAGACTTACCACAAAATAAGAGCTACTGGTACATTTTTCTTTTAAACAGTATTCGCATAATTTACAGACAGGAATCATCGAAAAGATATACACATTTGCTTATTTATGCTCATAGCAGAGCAAATTACCTTACACTTAGAGCATAAGCATGGAAAAATACTGCTCAAATTCCTGATCAATTGTTGGCTTCCTACTTTCTGATTGAGCCTCTGCATTTCAAAATTAACAAAAAAGTAAAGAGTATTTCATCACGGAAATGATACACAGGAGCGGAGTTGCGGCTCTTCAAAGATAATTTTTAGGACTCGAAACTTCAAATAACGAATTCAACCCTACCACAGGTGGAAAAGAAAAGAAAGATACAAATAGATACAAGATAAAAAGTGACAACAAAAAGTTTTATTAGACAACTTACACTGTAATATTTTTCGTTTAAAATTTTGGTTTAATTCATGCCTCGGGAATATATATATATATATATGTATTTATATATCTAACTCCGTCACTGATGATTAAGCCAAGTTTTTGTGAAGAAATGTACTACCGTACTACCGTTATTAAGGATCGGTCTCCAAAACATAAATGAATACTACACATAGCCACATTCCTCAGATACCAATGTATTTTTAAGCTAGTTTTTTCTCATTTACCAAAAGTAAAGTAAAAATCGTGTTTCTGTTGAGAGCACAATAATCCTTAGATGAGCCTAAGAATGTAAACTAAACATGTAAGCTGCCAAGATATCTGTATTCTCCTTAGATATTCAAATGCAAAAACTTCATTAGAAACATCGATGTTACCTTGATTAACGGTCCATCTTCCAGATGAAAGTACATATACATTCGGGTTCAAGCTGTTGGCGTAGAGAATGTCTTCAAGTTCCTTATTTGTACATTGCTCAAGGCTGTCATCTCCGTATTCTGAGGCAATGTAATCCTCATGATTTTCAAATTCTAGGAGTTGCTCTTCGAGATTCAGTAACACTTGTAGCCCAACCTCTTCACCACAATTGGCTTTCTCCATATTTGAACCATCCAATTGAGAGCTAGTATGCTCAGAACTATCAGCTCCACAACTGACCAAAGAGGAGTGGGGTTTGGCTTCGCCATATATAGAAGTTGAAGAGTCTGAATCTTCGGTGTAGCTATTGCTATCTTTCATCGACTCGGGTTCTGATCCGTCATCCATCACCCTAACCTTTGTTTTTCCCTTGGTTAGGCGTTGATCAGCGCTCTTACTTCCATAAAAGATGGAGACTGGCCTGTCTGAAGTAGCGGTTGGATCCCAGCATTTATGCTTTGGTATAGGCAAGCCCAATTGCTCAGCCTGCAATTTCCTTTTCTTGATCGTCTTTAGCGTGCTAATGACTTGGAGTCTGGATGAAGTTCCAGAAGCAAATAATCACATTAGATAAGTTGTTAAGCAAATGAAGAGTAGTGGCCAAAGACTTGTGTCCTTTAAAAATCAAAAGATTTCATGGTTACACTCGTTGCGTATAAAGCCAACATTAAATTATAGAACAACAAGGCAGAGCAATATGGCACAGATGTACAAGGAATAAAAAATTAACGTAAGAATCTACAAATTATAGCCAAAGATAAATAAAAGAGCACGGGTAATTTGTCAATTACCACACGTCTCGTAGTCAGATAGACCCATCACACGACTTAAGTAAAATTACTAGATTGGGAATTTCAACATTGAAATGTATATGGTGATTTGCATTCACCAATAGCAGGGGCAGAACCCCGAATACTGAGTGGGGCTTCCGCCCTTGTGAACTTTTATTTTTATTTTTTCAATTTTTCCTCTAAAACTTTACATTTTTCTCGTTTTGCCCCCCATTAATAATTGATTATCCCCGTATAAGCCCCTCAAAAGCATTATCTTTTAATGTACACCCGGACTAAAACAATAGGGTGGCTCCGCTGTCGCTAATAGCAAAACATGTTTCTGACCAAAAACATACTATAAATCAACTCTCATAAGCATCTCTCTTCTTGCTTCTTGCCCTCGGAAAATTAACATATAAATCGGATAGTAGACCAAGAAAAATGAATTGGGTCCAAACTTTTTATAATTTGCTAATAACCATTTGTTAAGAACAGAATAATACTTCTCTCTCTCTCAGCTCCAAAATTGGATCATCACAACTTTACAGCTTATAGTTTTAGCCCTATAAACTTAAAAGTGAACAAAATACCACCGTCCTCTAATAGCAACTTCCCTAATCAAAATACTATCTGAAAACACTCCAACTTTATGAATGTATTTATAACTAAATATTAAAATTTTTAGATCGACATATCAGCCAACAAAACAAATTATCAACTTTTGTTACTATTTCTCCAAAACTAATAACAAAATTCTTTTTTTATTTTTTTGGGTGCCAAAAGCATCATTATTGTTACTATAAATACACTCAGAAAAAGATAGTTTCAGCTGAAATTCACCAAAAAAAAAAAAAAAAGTTTAGTTTATGGGTTCATTAAATTTCAGCACTTAGCATTTTTGCTGAAGATCAAATTGCATGAATCCCAAGAACAATACCACTTATAACTAACAACAAAATATGAAAGTGAACAACAACGAAAATAGAATAAAATTGAAACCCAGAAATCAAACCTGTTGATTTCGGAGGGGCAGTGTTTGTTTTCCTCCATCTCCAACCAGGGGAGAGAGAGAGAGAGAGAGGAGAGAGAGAAGTCGATCAGGTTGAGGAAATGAAACCCAACATTAAAGCATTTTTTATTATGGGAACGAAGTGGCCTTCTGAGAAATCAACACATATCTCTTCTCTCAGCTAAACCTTTTTTTTTTTTTTTTTCACTCCACGAGCTATTTTGGAGCGTGTAGAGCACGTGACACTGTTTATGGTACGGTTTGGCTAAACTTTGCATGAGATGTGAGCTGGAAGGGAAGCGTGATTGCTAGTGGGGCGAAGAGCGCTTGAGATGTTTGAGTTCGGACAAAGGCCACTCGCTCTCCACGTGGAAGGGCACGAGGGTCCTTGCTGCCCGGGGCCAGTTTTTTCCGAAAAATTGCATCAAACCCACCCTTTTTATTTATTTATTTTACAGAAATTGCATTAAACCCTTAATGTTTATCCTAATTTGAGGATTTTCCTTGTCTTCTCCTCTGTAAATTCCTTGGGTGAACTTGCAATCATTGTCACTAAGGACAGGTTTGTCAAACCGTAAAGAAATTTAATTCTAAAAATATTGGAAATGTAAAGAAAAGGAATAAAAAATATGCAGCATTATTATTATTATTTTTTTAATATTTACTTACCTATTAGAAAGTGTAAATGAGAACTTTCAGTTAAAAAAAAAAAAAAAAAACACACACACACATTGTTAATGAAAAGGATACAATTCAGTTCTAGTGTTTGATAAACTTAGAAATAAAAATCTAGTAAATATATATTTTTACATAATAAATAATCACTAACTTAGCAAACATTCACGGTATTACAAGGATTAACATCCTCTTTTCTCATTTCCTAAACTATATAGAGCTCATTAAACACTCATTAGCGATTTTATAATTAACACATTATTAGATAGAAAAGGGAACTTTTTTTTTTTTCCACTTTCCTTTTAATTTTTGATGCAAAGTAAACACGCATTATTGTTGGAGTTTATATCGTGCATATAATTGGTAGTGTAGTTTCATGGTGTACTAATAAACAAAAAGCTGTTGCTCACTCTTCTACCAAGGCAGACTATCACGCTTCATGGAAGTTTTATGCTCAACCTTTAATTTTTTGTGATAATATAGAAGATACTTATTTATGATTTGGTTTGTAATTAGGGATGTTTCAATATTGCCACATCCTCTCTAAGAATCAACTGGCCGATGCTCTAATGAAACCTCTACCGTCTCTTTCGGCAATTACAGAAACAAGATCCGTATCTACAATGTGAGCACCGTATTGCAGGGTATGTTAGAGAATCGCTTCTGGATTCGAATTCAAATGTCAAATATTGGATTCCTATGAATAAAGAGATTTTTTTTTTTTTTTTTTCCCCCTCTTTGTTTTCTCCATGTAAACGAATCTGTCCATAGTATTTAAACTTTATTGTAACAATTTTTTGAATTAACGAAGCAAAATATTCATCACTCGAAACTGCTAAATTCTATTCTTTGAAAACCTTCTTTACATGAAAAATATATAGTTAGTGTCGGTGAGCTCCAAGGGTGATTCCCTCTTTGTACATTAAGCCTATCAACAGTTGCGACTCCAGTAAACTCTTCTATGGTATATACCAAAAATAAGAGGGTTAAAAGAGAGAAAAACAAAACAAAACAAAATAAATTAAGGCTTCTGTAAAGAATCCATCCATCCTAAATCGAATTTCTCTCGACACTAGTTAGCTTCAGCCATTGACTACGACCTCGAGCTCAATTCCCTCGCTTAGATGGCCTTGCAGCAATCAAATCCTAGACAAATTTTCCAGAGTAGTAAGCATGTGAAAGGGCCTCTCCTTTTCTCTGTTTTTTTCCCCTCCCTTGTGTCAAAAGCATAGCCTACATGACGGGACATTTGAAAAGGATTGCAAGATATTGTCACGCACATCAGCCTCCTCTACCCCTCCACATTTCAAAGTACTAGTGTCACCAATACGAACCCAAGATCAAGGACAAAAGAACTTCATTTTGATAGCGATGCAGCAGCTGAATAATCGCAAGATGTACGGAAACGAATGCCAGATCCAACGTGTCCCGATGAAGGGCATATCCAGCTTAAGATGCTTGGACCCAGTACCTGGGGCAGTCCAAGATAGATAGCTGAGGCTAACAGTATAAGATAAAACAAGATCCACAAGCATAATGGAAGGCCACAAACATGAATATTACACATTTCCCAACCACTAGGAATGACTTGGGAAAAATGAAATTGAAAAAAATGAGTATAAGAATGGAGATAACCCCTTTATCTTCCCCCACCAGAAGCAAGAGAAATTTATAACTTACATTGCAACCAACTTCATTTAGGTAAATCAGAAAGGCCAAAACTGCATGACCCAATTACGTTTGTAGAAAAAAATTTCTCACGAAAGAAACACTAATATAACACTCATAAATAGCTACATCCGACTCAAAATAGACATCTACAATGTGATGCATAGGAAACCCGAACACCAAGATGCAACAGGCTCACAAGCCTTGCCAACTCCACAATTGTCAGAAGTATACCAATTTTAAGCGAACCAGATTCGTCATCCAACAGTTCCTCACATGCAATCACAAGTATGTATTCATCACATGAGCAGTGGAAAAGAGAGAAGTGAATAATACCGTCGTAAGATTTTCATATGCACCAAGATCATAAGGATTCGAATAGACTTGCCCTCCTTTCTCTGCAAGCCACATTGCTCTCACTCCTTCATGGTACTGCCACAAAGTAGGGGGGGAAAAAACGATGATAAATTAATATTCAGAATGGTACATCAGATTGGCCATTAAACAGATGTACACTGATAACAAACTGCTAATTCCTAGTAACCTCAATTGTGGTCTTGTTTTGCAAAATTAGGTAGATATGCCAACCTAAGAGTACGCTCAGCGCCACGCTTAAGGGGACTAGCAACAGCCCAGAGATTACCTGGAAAAAGAAAATGATGAGCAAAATGTCCAACATAATAGTTTCTAACACAAGAACATAAAGCACTTTGCCATTACATAAATTGTTCTAAAAGAGTCTCCACTTTGCTCTTCATCCTTTTGAGGATCAATAGTTAGACTACCAACGAGCAAAACCTGGAAATATAAAACATATAAGAAATTTTACATGAAATGATAGAAAGGAAAAAAATTATATATATATATATATATATATATATGCAAAATAGAGGAAAAAAAATTATCAACAAATATTTGCTATCTGATCACTATTTAAAAAAAAAAGTTTCACTCTGCGTAGCTACTTAATAACTTGTGCTGTAATAGCGTAAGCAATATAAGCCCAAAATCACAAGAGAAAAGAAGAATTCAGGGCTTAAAATAAACATTTTATAACTTACCAGGGAATAGATGCAAGCAATTACAGCATACACAACAAAGACGAAAAAGACCTTATAATTTGCATGGCCGACACAATTATTTATCCATATGCAGTGGTGGTCCTTGCAATAAAAAGGAAGCACTTTAACACATTATCCAGGATCTTATGGAACATATCAACGCACACTCAAACACACACACACACATACATACCATTCGCAAAACGCATCTTTGGCACACACGGCAATGATGTGCGCGGGGGGGTTTATAGTGAGAACACTTCTTGCAGTACCTCAAGTCCCCTCCCTGCAAAACACATTCCATACAAAAATCATGTCCCAAAATCGACAAATCCAACTTCCCACCACCATGACCCCTTTTCCTTGCTTAAAGATAGATAGTAGTTATATTGGATAGCAAGGAAAGTTGTGAATTATTTGCAATCAATAGTCTAATTGAAATTCTTGTAGAAACCAATTTCAGCTATTATGCTTTACAAAAAGTTCATATGAATATTAAGATAAGACTACTAATAATCTATAAGGATCAATGCGATTTATAGATCTAATACAAATTATAAAATACTCCAACTAAAGGAAAGTTATTATAAATCCAAATATCAGGCAAAGTGGCATCGATCTAAGATCAGCCTTTCTATAGAGCTGACCCAATTCCAAATCCAATATCAAAGTGGTATCGACCTAAAAACAGCCTTTCTTATTCTCCAGTTTATAACATATTGAATAGAAATGATGAATCCTCTGAATTCACAGAAAGTACATTAATTAAAAAAAATCATGATGGTTTTGATGAGGTATAGACTCATACTTCAATTATTAAAGACTAAATTTGTTAAATTAACTATTCAGTAGCTTCTCCAGCAACCAAGAAAAAAAACAGGAAAAAAAAAAAACACACAAACATTTTTAATCTTATAACCCCAAATGCTCATAAATGACTAGGGTAGCGTTTGGGAACCATTTTGCAACATTTGGGCCATTCTATTGGAATGGGCAATTTGAATAGGTGTTCAGCAACCCAAATTGAAATGGAACATTCAAATGGTGGTAGTGCTTCCATTTGGCCATTTAGTTCAAAAAGAGAATAGAGCTCCCCTCTTAAATTTGGGCCATTTGAACGTTTTACATAGTAAACATTTAGGGCCCATTCGGGACACCAATTGGAGTTGGAATTTTGGAGGTTTATCTTTTTTTTTTTAATTTTATTTTATTTTTTGGGAAATGAGTGTTTGGCTGAAAAGTAAATTGAAAATGAACTGCGACAATTAAATAGTGTAAAAACTTGAAATGTGTTGAAAAAAAATAGTAATATGGATATTGTTTCGTTTCTCTCATCATTGTGGAGCATTTAGACATAAGAATCATCTCATTTCAACTTAAAATAAGAAAGGTATGGACTTTTAAAGTTTCAATTTTCTGAAAATAGAAGAAAGAAAAAGAGATGTGGATTTGAAATGAGTTAGGGAAACAAACAACTATCGGGGAAAAAAAAAAATCCGACTAGAGTTAGAGTTCTAAATGGGCCCTTAAGAGTGAATAGATTTTATCTCTCTATCGATGCTTTCATAACTTTTCCATTTCAAATCTAATCGAGACAATTCTTTTTTCTATGTGTTTAAAGCGAAAAGATGACAAAACTCCGATCCATATACCCTATAAAATTAGTCATGGGATTGAGGTTTTGTAAGATTTGTTAGAACTGTTTTAAATATCTATGCAAACACACATTCAAATGCTATGTTCAAATGTTTTTATTCAAATTATGAATTTCAATTGACAATCCAACTATTTCTATTCAAATATTGTCATTTTAATGTCTCCATCCAAAATGCTACCACTCCGATGGCTCCACCAAACAGAACTCCAATTAAGACACTTCCTTTTAAATTCGACGATTTTAGAACTACAATGAATGATACAAGCAAACACGATTAATCTAAAGGATATAAACCCTTATACATGCATGTAATTTAACATAGAAGGTAGTCAAATGATACACGCGAATAGTTTTGAAAATATAAATGAGCATCTGAGATTCCAATATTATCTGAGTTAATTCCTAAGAGCAATTGACGAAAAGAGAACACGCACGTAGAAATACAAGTAAGCTTAGACAATTACACTCTAACATGAGAGCAACATGATATCTAAACATCAAAACTCACATTAATGTATATTCCATTTAATTGGCTGGTCACTGTCGATTTATAAGGAAGGTTGATATCGAATGTAACCACCATTAACATTCCAACTATAACTCTATATGGGAATACCAATATCTCCGAGGTTGGGTTGGAAATAGAAGAAAGAAAGTCGTCCAAGTAGCCTATTGGCTCATGGATGAGAGACAAGGTCCAGTTAATGGGTTCAAGGATTTCTGGTTCAAGAAAAATTGCCAGGATATAAAAGTTGTTAGATTTAGTTAGTTAAAAAAGTGATTTTATTTCCAAATCCATTTTACTATCATTATCATGCATTTAATTGAAGATGATATGTTGCAATACTGTGGTTTGTAATCACAACACCGGTGAGATGATTTGACCTTGATTAGAAAATAGATATTTGAGTAATTACCAACTTACCATAACAACTAATCATGAAATATTCCAAAACAAAACAAGTTGACGAACAATTGATAAGCTAACCAAATTTATTGAGAATATCTAATCCCTAAGCCACTAACTAAGCTACAGAAAATATCAACTATTCCATGGTTCCGATGTACTGAATTGGAAAAAAAAAAAAAAAAAAAAAAAACTGAAATTCTAATAAAAAAACAGCTTCAAGACCTTAAAAACGATACGAAATAAATTGGAAATTTGAAATACACACCAATCAACAAATGCTAACTGCCTTCGTCATAAGCACTTGACCATGAGTAAGAGTTTTCAGGTTGGATAAGCAGTAGAGATGGGAACTTCCATCCGTAGGGCAGGATTTCAAGACAGATACATTACATTTCGAAAGGGCTTTCTATCGAGGGGAAAGAGAAGAATATCCCATTTAAAAGGCTAAAAGAAGGGAGTAAGACATTACTAGAAAAAGCCATTCCAGGTTGACGGGACTCTACATCCGGGTCCTATTCCTTATCAAA
The DNA here is from genome assembly GCA_038430175.1 of Ficus hirta. Taxonomy (NCBI): domain Eukaryota; kingdom Viridiplantae; phylum Streptophyta; class Magnoliopsida; order Rosales; family Moraceae; genus Ficus; species Ficus hirta. The sequence continues at coordinate 2,876,078 of CM076586.1, read as the reverse complement.
CTCGGACTAGGGATTAGTGCCGATAAAAGCCACAATATAGACACGATGCAATCTTGGAAAAAAAACTCAATAGGTTAGAAATTGGTATCCACACAATCAACCACCTAGGAATGCTAAGGGTGTGCTTGAATCCCTCCTTGCCAATACATTCCCTCCTCTAATCCCTCCTACCAGACAATCATAAGTCTTAAACTCCGTTCACTTACGTAGGATTACTACCTTTCACATGGATCTGCATTTCCCATTTTGATGAATCATATCTTTTGTTATGCGATTTTTTTTTTCTTTATATCATTTATTTGGGGATCACTCATTCAGATCATTCAAATTTATTTTATCCGTATTTCCAAACAGTCCATAACTCTACATCCTTATAAAATTTTACCGAACCAGGACCAACTTTTTTTTTTTTTTTTTTTTTTTGCCAAACTTTCCATAATTCTAAATCCTATAAGATGTCACCCAACAGAAGCAAACAAAAACTTTTTTTTTTTCTTTTTGCCAATTCCCATTGTTGTATATCAGCTAGCAATACCAGTTCATGGAATAGATCGCCTGAGAACAACTAAACAACCAAACACGAACTAAAACCCCCCAAATCAATGAAATAAAATCAATAAAACAGGGAAAATTTTTTTGAGACAAAAGAAAAAGTTGGGAAGGAAATTTTGTACCTTGCGCTTGATCTCGTGGATAGGGTTTTGGGAATCCTCAATGTCGGGCATGTAAGTGGCGGAGACCCGACCCGGATCCGTGTAGAGAGAAACGGAGTAGCTGAAGACGCACATGGCGGCGACGGCGGTGAAAACGACGGCGTTTATGATCCCAGGGGAGGTGGTGACGCCGAACCAGCGGTCCACGAAGACGAAGAGCGTGGACAAGTATATGAAGGCGATGACCAAAACGACGACAATTACGGGCACTGAGAACCTGGAGCTCCGCTTCATCGTGTGTAAAACGACGTCGGAGGATTCCACCGGCGTCGGGAAACGACGGCGCCTCCGGGTAGATCGGTCGGGGAACGAGATTTAGCTGAAGCCGAGGAAAAGAATACAAAACAAAAAATTAAAAAAAAATTTTGAAAAAAACGGGACGAGGTTTGGTTGGCAGCTGGAGCCTGGAGGTTGGCTGGTGTTGGTGACGAGTTGCTTTGAATTCTAGATGGTGCTCTTGCGTTGCGTGTCGTTTTACTTTTACTCCCAAAAAAAAAATGTTCTTTTTTAAATTCAAGTAAGTCGCAATACCGGAGATTTCAATATCTGACCTTTCAATTGATGAGATCCTAAAATTATCCCCACCAACTCATCCGGTGTCCTTTTAGTTAAATGGGGCCTTCTGTTTTTGTGTTACTGTTTTTAATGTTTTTAAATTAAAAAATGTTGGGATACTGTAGGTACAACTATATATGTATTTTCCCAGGGATCGATCTATTCTGTTTAAAAATAATAATTAAAAAAAACCTAAACTGTCTCTCTTTCGTGTGTGTGTGTGTGTATTATATATGCATTGCCCTCTTCAGAGCCAAAAAAATAAAATATAAATATAAATTTCCATATTTTTCTTCCAGTATGTATCCATACTAGTTTGATATTTGCCAATGTTTATATAGAATGTATGTGTCTATATTATAATAATGATGGATTCGTGATATTGAAGTTAGATTATATTAATATACAATCAAAATAATGTCTAACTGTATGAATCAAAGTCTCTGAAATGCCCCTTTGGATTTGGACAGCCAGCTTTGAGGTCATATTCAGCCAAGATTTGGTTCAACTAATTGTACTATATATATATATATATATATATATGTTTGTTTTATTGTAGTCTGTCATAGTCTTGGTAAGGGACTTGTTATGTTATAATGACAAATTTGTTTTAGTTTTTAGGGCATTTTTGTGAACCTAAAAGTATTTTAATTAAGTAGATAGGAAATGGTTCAACAATAACATTAGGAAAATGATTAAATCAGAGAATTGGTAAAATAATATTGGGCATGGTTTCCTAGTAACCTTTCAGCCTCCTGCCGTTGATATACTTGATAATCAAGGCAAAATCATTGAAAGGGATTCAGCCCATCTTGTTAGCAACCGCAATTCTTAGTTCCAACTGCTTTTGATGTTAACTTGTTTTGGTCATTTCTTAATCCTTTACATGTTTCTTTTTCAAAACGGGAAACAGCCATTTGTTGCTGCTGTTGTTGTTGTTGTTTTTTTTTTTTTTTTTTTTTTTTAATGATTGGGTTTTTGGAGTTCTATTATAAAAGGTTAATTATTAGGAGTAGTAGCCCAAATATTTTTAAACTTATTTACAATTTCATATACAGTCAATATGAGACTTTTTGTTCGCACATACTTAACAATCCCCCTTCACATGAAACCCACGATCACTGTAGCCTTACTTCAAATGATGATCCATTCGTCTGTCATCCTCAAAAAGTGAAACCTAAAATTTGACAACTCCATCGATATCTCTACTGTGCTAGGATCCCATGTTATTACCACGTAATTTCCATCTCAACTCTCAACAGTACATTTTGCATCACAGATTTTCTGGCCATCGCGATCTCTCCGTAGGCTACCAACCTTCGTCTGATTTTTCTACGGAGTTATCTCGCTATGCACATGATTATATTTAGAATCTACTTCTGATACCATTTCTTCGACTACTTGGGATTACATCCTAAAAGACTAACCTATTAAATACAATAATTCAAGTCCTTTTAAATCCATTTGCAATTTGAAGTCTAACCAAACTTTTTATTCAACTATACTTAATATCTTTTTACCATTATTATTATAAAAATAGCCATCATACAGTTGTACTAACACCAAAAACTGAGAACAAAAAGTATAAACAGCCTCTTTATGCTTTTTGAAGTTTTCGAATTTGTGATTTCGTTAAATAAATAAATAAGTAAATAAAAGGGCACGAACTTGGTTACTTTTTGCCCCACATTTAGGGTTCGTTTGGAATTTTAATTCAATTCTAATTAAACTGTACCTTTTCAACTCAGTTTTTGTCTTTATCTAAAAAGTTAACAAAAATTATAACTAGTTTTTGAAAAGTCAATCAACTCCAATTTAAAAATTTCATCTCTAACCGGTAAACCAAACGCAAGCTTAATTTATTAATGTCTCAGTTTCATAAATACAACTCTATTCTAACCAATAAAAAAATTTGTTTTCTTTAAACACTCTAAAATCCAACAAGTGTTCACTTCTCTTTATTTAGCAATGAAGGAAATAAGGATCCAATGCAGCCACATCTTCTTATGGCCTAAGAAAAATGAGACTGGAATGAAATGATAATGTGCAACACATTATTATTCTAACCATCCACGTATCTTAATCTTAACCATCCACGTCTCAAATTGATTCATCCACAACTAGCAAAACATGGGAATCAAGATCAGCAAATAGCCAAGATTAAGCCACATAAGTTAGAACCTAAGTCTGATAGTAGAATAACTGAAAGTTACTGCAGCTCTTTGAAATTGATAGGGTCAATCCCACATATTATGAGAGTTAATCATGAGAATCAATCACCCTTAATTAATGGGGACATGATTGTCATGAGAAAATTAGCCATCAATCAGAAATTAAGACAAATATGTGCAGTTAAAAGGTTGATCGATCCAAATAAAAAAACTGTATATGTAAAAGATTGCATATATAAAAAAAAAAAAAAAAAAAAAAAAAATCTCAGCTGATGCAGTGGACACAGTAATATACAACAACGTCCAACATCTTTCAACCTCACGAAAGCTTTGAAACCCTTTTTTCCTCTATTGTTGTTCATTTTAAGCTTTCTAAAACTTGCTTTTTATTTGAACTCTCTCTATCTAATACACCACAAAGGACTATCTCTCATGTTAAAAGCAAACTGGGATGGAAGTATAGAGATATGTGTCCTAGTTTTTTTATATTTAAATTATTTGTAATATATATTTAAATAATTTCTAAGTTTATAGTTTTTTTTTAATTATTTGTATCTTCATTAACTATCATCTAGATTTTTACTTTCTCAATTAAGTTTTCACTAACTATCATCTACGTTTTTACTTTCTCAATTAATTTTTTATGGTCCCACTATTAACTGCCACGATCAACTCTTTCTTTTCCAACTTTTTTTTTTCTTTTCAAAATTTTTTGACTGCTTTTGAAAGTGTGGTCCCCTCCACTAATTATAAAGACACAAAAAACCTTTTTTTTATATTATTTTTAAACTTATTAATAACTAATTCCGTTTTCTACTTTTTGGTTTTTTAAAACCTTTTTTTTTTTTTTTTTGTTTTTTTGGGGTTTTCTTTTCTTTATTTTTTTTGGAAAAAAATTGACAGCCTATTTCCGTGCAGCCGTGCTTCCTTTTTTTTTTTTTTTTTTTTTTCCGAAATCTTTTGCTTTTTTGGAATTCAAGTTGGTAGCAACTCTTTTTTCACGTTATAGATAGATTTTTTTTTCCTTCTGTTTCCCTTTTAATTCTTTTTAGTTCTGGTTTCGGCTGAAGCCTGAAGTCCTCTTTTTATTTTTTATTTTTTTATTTTTTTTCCTCTCTTGCTTTCCATCTCTTCCAAATTAAAATTTGTATGTTCAACTATTCTAGTTTTCTCACCAACATCCGTCGAATAGTTTTCTCACCAACATCCATCAGTAAGAACTTTCATCTTTTCAACTTTTTCAAATTATTTTTTATTTAATTATTATTTTTTTTTTACTAATATGTGTTGTTATTAAAATTAGGACAAAAATTTTGATTAAAGCTTGAGTGGTTGTTCTCAATATTATCTTCTCACTCGCTAAGGTATGTAAAATTAAAAATCTATAAATTTTTTTTTTTTATTATTATTTTGATAGATTAGTTTTTGTTTCTATATGAAAAGTTGTAGCCGATGTAGATTAGCATGTTTAGAGAAGGCTTTTCTGTAGTTAATTTATATATTACATTCTTCAAAAATAATATAATTTGTTATGAAATATGCACAATATAATAGGTTTTTATAGGCATGCTAAATTTTAATTTTTTATTTTATGTTTACCAGTTATACATATAGGTTTCTGAAAAGAAACTTAGAGTCGCAAATCCTTATTAGAAAAAAAAACGACAATGTGACAAAATCAAGTAGAGAGGAATTTGATGCTTCAAAACTTCCGGCAGATCCAGTGCTTAGACCTCCAATTTTGAGTTAAAATGTAAAAATTCGAGACATAATGATACTATAAAATCTGATGACGAATTGGAGGATTCAAGAAACCAAGGTAACTACTTTCTTGAGCTTTTGAAATTTTTAGCTGAACATAATGATACTATAAAATCTGACACATTCAAGAATGCTCTTGAAAACCTCAAATTAGTATCACCTTCGGTTAGCATTTCTAGTTGGACGATCCATCTATCCAACTAATTGAAGATTATAAACAGATATATTTTCTACATGTCTTCAAAAGATCAGGATTAGATGAAATCTCGACAAGACCAATTTTGTTGACGGGGTTTATCACTTACGTTGTTGGTAGTGTTTTCTACTTTGATTTGTGGCTAAGATGTGAAAAATTGATCTTAATTCAAATTATCATGTCATTGATATGGATGAAAAGTGACCTAATCTATGAGTATAAATACATTCACCTCGGTTTGAAGGAAAATATGCGTAGCTTTAAGAAGTGTTTTCCAATCCAATTAACCTATGAGAAATCTTAGCATGAGAGTCAAGTTACTAAAATCTTGGTTCAAATAAATTTCAAACTCCGAGATTGGCCTAAAACCTTCCCCATAAATAGGCAGCCAAAGCTCTAACTTTTCGCACTCAAAAACCTAAAATCATATCAAATTCCCTGTTTTAATTTGTAAGTTAGGAGACACCAAAATGGCATCTCTAGACAATCTTCCAACAGTTACTATCATCGTGTTCATCTCGGTTGGCTGCGTTTTCTTCCTCATGTTCCTTGCAGCCGCTCTTTTTTGTTTTCTTAAGAAGAGGAAGAAGACCGTACAAGAAACCGGAATCATTCACCTCGACGAGCATAAGAAGACAAGGGAGGCCGTTGTAGTAGGACCTCAAGGAATAGACACCGTGGTTTTATCGGTTGAGGATGACATTCATCTCGATGGAGATATAAAAAAGAACGAGAAGGGTTGGTGAAGGTTTGCATGCCAAGTCTGTTGAAGTCAATGCTTCTACATCATGAAGGCATTGATATTCTGGTTCTCATCACCACAATCTTCAACACAAGGCTTGAATATGATCTCGTGTTTCCTTTCATTCAAAGGGTTCAAATAAAAAAAAAAACCAATAAACTGAAATATGTGTTAGACATGCATAAAGCCATATCTTTTCTTTTTGTTATTTTTATTTATAATTACAAAATCCATTTCTTAACAATTTTCAAATCTATGTTATCCCCTTTTTTTCCTCCTTCGTTTGAATCATATGTTTTCCATTTGGGGGTGTAAGATATGATGAATTCTACCATAATAAATATTTCACTTTTCCAGATGTCGTTTGTAATTTTTTTTCTTAAAAAAGAGTGAAAGAAATTTTTTAGTTTTTAATTTTTTTTGGTTGCTTGGGAAAAAATTATGGTTGAAACTCTTTATAGATTACTTTACCATTCACCATAACTGAGAGCGTCAAGAAACTCTTTTTTTTTTTTTTTTTTTTTTTTTTTTTTTTTTTTTAAGTATTTCTCTTGAGTCTAAACACCTAAATTGACTAATTAACATTTCAACCGAACTAAGTTCCCTTTTTTTCTTCCCAAATGAAAGACCCCAATTAAGTAACAAGTACTTCTCCTTCACAAAACGACCTCCTTGTTGAATATCCAACTAAACTTGACGCTAAGCGGCTCCATCTTCCTGGCGCGCTCATCGGCTCGCTCCTGCAGCTTCCTAATCCTCGGCGCCAACCCGCAGACGAAGTCCTGTGCAGCTCTCGCCTCGGCCGTCAATCCATCCAGCTTCGCCAACCTCCACCGTCCGATCAAGAACTCGAGGATGTCGGCGTAGTCGTCAGCGGTGTAGACGCCAAGCCGCTGAGCCACAGCGGAGAAGTGGTCGAATAGCTTGGGGTCGCGCCCATCGTACATAAGGTGGGCAGGCATGGTGATCTTCTTACGCATCATGTCGGCGATGGCGAGCATGGCGCCGCTGGGGTCCACTTGAAGAAGCTTCTCGACGATCTTGGCGTAGGCGTTCTCGTGGCGCTTCTCGTCGGCTGCAATGGTTCCGCATAGGCGCGCCAGCACCGGATCGCCGCCCTCCTTCGCCATTCGGGCTGTGTTGCCGTGTGACACGAACGTCGCTCGCTCCTGAAACGACGTGTACACGAACCCCAAGTACGGGTTGTTTTCTGTTCCCGGGTCCTGTCCATAAAATCCCATGCTTAAACGACATTCCAACAACGACCAAATTATACATTGCAACGACATAAAAAGCGTTCTAACTACGGAAACCAGTTGAAATAATAATAATAATAATAATAATAATTAAAAAAAAAAAAAAAAACACCATGTACGCAATACGTCATTTGAAATGTCGTGTCCATAATTTTCTAAAAACTTCTAGCTTCCTGTCCAACACCCTAAAATAAGGCAGAAAAACATGCAAATGACACTCAACCAGAAAAATAACGTCTATACAGTAGGGGATCAAATCATTTCTCATTTCAATTATAAAAAATAAATAAATAATTCATTCTCATTTCTTCGTGTCTTTTCCAGCTGACACCAAGTTTAAAACGACAGCCAATCTCAAAAACGACAACAAAGTGTGAAAAGGGTGTCCAAACCAATTAACTTCGTGTAAGTAAAATTACAGCTTTTTTTCTTATTTTTTTTATTTTTTAAAACTTGGGGATGGAGGATTAAAAACACAATATCAAAATTAAACGACAAAATTAAAAACGACAAGAGCTGAAAACGACACAAACTATAAAACGACAACAACATTATTATCCTGGTTTTTTCAAAAAACGACACGAGTCGGGGAAACAGCATCAATATGAAAAAAATAAAAATCGATATTTTAAGCACAAGAAAGTTTGAACGACGAAATAAATAAACAAAACAAAAGTTCAAACGACGCGAAGTCTCGAACCATAAAAACGACAATAATGAACGTAGAAAAAAATGAAATAAATAATCGTGATCTGGACTCTCACCATGCCGGCTCCAATAAGATACTGGACGGTCCGCTCAATCATGAGCATATCGACCCGACCGGACAAGTACAGATACGTGCGGAGCAAATCGCCGTGGCGGTTCTCCTCGGCGGTCCAGGCGCGGGTCCACTTGGCCCATGGGCTTGTGCTAGCCCCAGTTTCGTCCTTAACGCCGTCCAAGGTGTTTATCATGGTCTGGTACGTAGGCAATGCGTCCTCCGTGATCATGTCCCCTACAAGCACCACGAAATACTCTTCTGGAAGCTCAGCCGTCCGATCACGCAACTCCCTCACCTGATCCATGAACTCCTCCGTCGGCGCTTTCGGGTCGGGCAGGAACTCAATGGGCTGCCAGCACTGGCCCACCGGCTTCAGCATAGGTAGGACACACTCGGAGGCCCACCCCTCTAAGGACTTAAACACCTCCACTTTCTCCGGTGGCATCGAGTGAGTCCTCCGCCGCGGGGGCGGCGGCGCTTTGGTGGCCACGGCGGAGATAGGCGGTCGCCGGAATCTGATGGTGGGCTTTGGTGGGCCCAACTGGTTGCGGGCTGTTGGGCTTTGGACACGTGGGGCCCATGCAGGATTTCTCCCGCCAAGGAATCCAGACGCTTGCATCTTCTTCTTCTTCTTCTTCTTTTTTTTTTTTTTTGGGGAATTTTTGGGTGGTCTGACTGATTTAGCGAGCACTCAGTGACTTGCGTTATTTAAATGGGGGAGGTGTGAATTTGACCTTTGTTTTGGGTCTAATGACAAGAATACCTACCTCAGTTAGATTTGCTGTAAAATCCTGTTTTAGGTGAATTGGCACGATTGACCTCTAGCTTAACTAGACCATAACATGGTTATTATTGTTAATATTATTGTGTTTCAAGGGGGTAATAATGTAATTTGGGAGTTTGGTTGGTCAGATGGAGGTTGGGACTAATAAGAACGGATGGATGTTGTGGGCTTCACAAAACCAGGGGTGCAGTGGTTTTTGAAGAGAGAGAGAAGCATTTTTTTTTTATTTTTTATTTTTTTTCTGTGGGCTTAAAAGAACGAGAAGAGCAAGTAATGCGAATTGCTTTTGTGTTGGCAAGTGGGTGGGTTTAAAAATAGAATTTGACCCCTGACCAGCCATGCATTACTTTGATATCATCGAAGTTACAAGGATTACACATGCAATATTATTCATTAAATTCCTTTGTCATGTCAATCGATGATTTTTTTCTTTTCTTTTTTTGCTTAACTTTTTTCCTAGTGTTTTGTTTTTAAATTTAGACTTTACTATGTTTGGTGATTTCGATTTAACTTATAAGATGAATAGATATTGAGAATTAACTTGATGTTTACTAAATGCGATGGGCTTTAACAAGATTTAATAACTTTTTTTTTAATGAAAAATATAAGTATAACTTAATCATTCAATTCAATCTAGTCCATTGGGTTTTGGATTAGATTGGACTTGATAAAAATTTAATTTAGACTGGTTGGATTTAAAAGATTTTTTCATTAAAAAAAAAAATGGTTTCAATCCAATGTCCACCCCCTCTTGACTATTGCCTGTTTGATTAGCAATAAATAGTTGGGAGAGAGGAGGGAAATAAATCAAAAACCTCTCCTAATAAAAATTAATAGAAAATTTTTTTTAGTGATGATAAATAGCATATGTATGATAAATAACGTATTTTGAAATATATTCATGACACAAATTATTTTAAAAATATTTGCGATAAAAATCATGTTTATGATAAATAATTTATTTATAAGATATATTTACGATAAAATTACTTTTAATTTTTTTTTTTTTTTTGTAAATAAACAATTTATGATAAATAGGTTATTTAACTCAAATATTTTTCAAATATGTTAATTGTTTCAAAATTTTTTTTTAAATGATATGTTTGTTGCAATTTCTCTAAATGGTTTGTCAGATAAGTAAGCGAAATAATTATACTTTGGAAAAGAAGTATACAGTAACACAACACCAAAATGTTAATTTCACTTATTCTTTTTTTAGGGAGTTTTTACTAATTGTTAACGATTGCACTGAATTTATAATTGTTGTCTTTCAATCTGTTGCCTGGAAATCTAAATGACACGAAGTTTTATTTTATTTTATTTTATTGTACTTTTCAAAATTTGTAATTCAAGAGTTAAATCACAAAAATTATGCCCGGCTCTATGCCATTATTCCTTTTCGGCCTGAACCAGATTTGGTGGTCCAATTACTTGATTGGAGCTGTAGACAAATGCCACAATCATATCATGGTATCAAACATAAACCTGATAGTATCAAAGCACCGTGCTACGTGTTAAATGAGTGTGTGTAGAACTCATCCTCAAAAATAAGCTCAAAAGAAACCCACTCCCTGATCACTATAATCAAGAGCATGAACCACATAGGATTATGGTCGTAAATACCCACGATAATCTGAAATTTCGGTTTTATGCTTCTAAGGGATATCAAAATATCTTTTGGGGATAAAATTGTTATGTAAAATCTACTCTTAAGTGTACGAGTTGAATAAGAAATAAATGAAGAATAAATATCGTTCCCACGAGAATTACATTTAATTTTAATTAATTACCAAAATTTATTAACTGTACAATTATTTGAACGGCCGATTAAAAAAAAGAATTAATTAAACTAGATTAAACAAGTAAAATTAACGAAACCAAAATAATAAAAACAAAGGATTAAAGATCCAATTTCACATAATGAATTTTGTAGGAATCAAATTTACCCTCTAAATTATTAATTCTAACTATAAGAATTGTTTAGCTGATGCACGAAATCAACTACTCGACTTTTCCGACAAATTAATAGAAACATTCATATTAATTAAAACCCTTATATAATACGAATTCGTTAAATTCAAAACATTCAAAATGACTACATATGCACTAAGGATATATTATTGATCAAGACCTAAATTTTATTTTCGAATTTCATTCAAGTCCAACAATATCAACTAATGAATGACCAAATCATTAGGAGTAAACAATTATCAACAATTAATCTAAGAGGGAAAAATTAAATAAAAGAAAATCCACTAATAGGATTTATTGGAACCTGGAACACAAATTATTCCATAATGGAAATTGAAAATAAAAGTAAACAAATTAAGGGTTCAAATATCATCAAATTACAAAAATTTAATAGAAAAATAGGAAGGAAAACCCCCCTTGAAGTTGTAACAATTCTTCAAACATTTTCCCCTCAAATTTCTCCTCCTCCTCTTGTTTTTGAAGTGCTATCTCCCTTGAAAAATATAGAAACAAAAACCTAAAACTGAAAATGAAAATAAAAATTTTAAAGCTAAAAGCCCTACACTACACTACTAATTCTTTTTTTTCTATTTTTTTCTTTTTCTTCCTCATTTTTTTTCTCCTTCTTTGCTCTGGTTTTGCTCTCTACCTCTCGTGGTGCGAGGCGATTGGGCAAGTGCGGTCAAGGTGGTGCACATCGACTGGGTAAGGGATGCAATTGAACTGGCTTGTGGTGCTTGTGGTGCTCGCAAAGTAGTGGATCCAGCACACTGCTACTGACCTAACGCGGGGACTGCTGGGACGCGCCCTTGTCTAGCCGTGCTGATGGAGATCTAATGACTCTCATCACAAGTGGGAGTGCGTGTTCCTTCCTACGCCTGGGTTTGAGCTTCTCTGTATAATTTTGAATTTTTTTGTTTGGTATTTAAGTTTAATTCCAACTAAATTGAACTTTTCTATCTTAGTTTTTGTCTTTTTCTGAAAAGTTAACAAAATTTATAACTATTTTTTGAAAAGTCAACCAACTCCAACTTAAAAATTTCATCTCCAACTAGCGAATCAAACACAAGCTTAATCTATTTTAAAGCCAATTTAATCACTGTTTTCCCCCCAATTTGAGTTCATAAATCCCTTTTTTCCTATTTTCACATAATTAACCTACACAAATGTAAATTAAATAAAATTTTCAAGAACATAGCTCAATTGAATGTACAAAAATAGTAAACTAACTAAATTTCTTAGAGTTATTAAAAATCATATTTGTAGAATATCGATGAAATTTTAGGAAATGTCTAAAAATTTTGGTAAAAATATCGTTGTCGATTTAAAAAAAAAACCCCCCTTGTGTAATTTGTACCAAATATAGGGAGATATCGGCAAAATTTCGGAAATTTTGGTGGAAATATTGGTCAAAATTTTGGATATCGTCTTCTATTGAATTTTTGAATATGCTAAAATTTTCTTGACGGAAATACAATGATAAAATATTACCAAATTTATATGTAACATGTTTACAACTATATTTAATACTATTCAAAAAACATATCCTAACACCATTACCACTTGAATCAGGATGACATTCCAAATTTTCAATCTTATTTGAACTTCATAAAACTTCATTTTGACATTGAGATACGTAAGAAATAAGAAATTTCACTTGTAAAGCTTATATATCTATATAACTTCTTAATGTTTATGCTATTATAAAATATTAGTAATATATTTTAAAAAAAATTCATAAGTTATGTAATTTTTTCCATTATTTTTACCTATATTGATAATATTTCCGAAATTTCTGTAAAACTAGAACATCGATATTTTCATCATCACATTCCACTTCCCAAGACCATTATCATCGAACCTACTCACTCAGCTCACTTGCATCCCATAGTAGATTTCTTTTCGAGGGCCATCATATTTCTCTTATTTTTGAGTTTCTCACCTAAATTTTTATTTTATGATGATTGTTATTATTTTTTAATTTATCTATCTATCTATCTGATATTTTCTGATATTTTTACAATACCAAAGCTCTGGCACGGAGATAAATCAAATCAAAGCATAAAAGTGGAATATCTACTTTCTCCGTTAAAATTCTAGATGTGTCGCCACCTCAACCTTTAGGTAGTATAGTATTATTTCATACGATTTATCTCTTGATTCACACATAATATTTTGTGAAGCAGAGAAGTTTTTACTCTAAAATCTCTCTTTTTTTTTTTTTTTTTTTTTTCCCTTACTGATTAGGAGAAGATGCTGAAGAAGATGATTGTAGATTTGAGGAAGCAACTAGTGGATATTATCAACAAGCAGATGACGCTCTGCAACTCATTCAAGCTTATTCTTCAACTTGTGGTGCTACACTGACTGTGATAGTCATCAGTCTCTATTAGGAAAATGGTAAGTTGTGCAGTCCCATATTGTTTGGGAATGAATTTGGTTCATAAGTAAAGAGACTATCTCTTAATGGTATAAGACCATTTGGGGTGAGTCCAAAAGCAAAACAGTGCGGGCACGAGACTTAAAGCAACATGGTATCAGAGCCTATACCGAACTGGAAGTATGGCCAACGAGGACGTTGGGTCCCAAAAGGAGGGGTGGTTGTGACAGTTATCAGTTCTTATACGGAAAAGAGTAAGTTGTGCAGTTTCACATCGCTTGTGAATGAATATATGTGATGGTTCATAAGTAAAGAGATCACATATTAATGGTATAATGCCTTTTGAGTTGAGCCTAAGAGTAAAATCGTATGGGCATGAGGTTCAAAGCGGACAATATTATATCAAAGGGAGATATGAGTCGTTACACTAACACTGCTACTCTTTCTCTTTGCCTTTTTTCTGCTGCTCGTCTCTAGGAGTGTGTTTGGTAGGAGAGAAAAATGGAAGAAAGGGGAGGAGTGGAGGGACTGGTGGACGGATTTTGACAATTATGGTTGTTTGGTAAGAGAAAAGAGAGGAAGGAAGGGATAAGGAGAGGAACTCCTAATCCTTTAAACAGCCTCAATTTTAATCCCTCCAAATTGAAGAGATTTTTGGAGGGATTTAATCTATCTCATTGATTAGAGATATTTTAGTCATTTTATAAATAAAATATATTCTTTCCTCTCCCTTGTATCTCTATACCAAATAAGAGAGATTATTCTTGCTTTATTTTATTCTTATCATACCAAACATCATGATAGAAATAATATCTCCCTCCTACTCTATCTCCGTCACCTAGGTGATCTACCACTCCCTCCGTCCACTTTTCTCTCCCTCCTACCGAACATAGCCTAGATCTCCCTGAGTTGTCTTGTAGAATGTGAGTTGGTTTTTTGAAGCTTTGTTTTGTCACAAATTGCAAATGCTTGCCTTTTGTTTCATTGCTAATCTTCCTCTATTTCACTTTCAATCAAAATTTCGACTCTGAGAGTGTTTTCCAATTGAATTTCTCATATGTTTCATTGATTTTTTTAGTTTAAAAGAAAGGAAAAGACAAACGTTGATTATAGAAACAAACCATTCTGTTCAAGTGGTTGTGGGAGGGGATTTCAGCACGAGTAATGCCATAGATCTTTTTTTTTTTTTTTTTTAATTGAAAACAAAATTACTGACAACCAATTAATCTTTAAAACGATTTAACCTTACATCAGTTGAAAAAAAAAAATTTTTTTTAAGAATATATAATTCATGAATATTAAAAGATCCGATGTAGAGAGCGGAAGAAAAATCATCTTCCTCAATCATCACCATTCTCAAGTATATGAACCGCACATAACAAGGGTCCCACTTCACCGAACCATGGAAAAGCATGGCCCGGAACTCCTACACAACAAAATGTAGACTTAAAACCAATAAGCAAAACTGGCTTGATTGTGTCATTGGGCTTAGGACCGTCCACCATAAAGACCTTCAGCGGATATCCTTGTAAGTAAAGCGCCCAATAAAAACGTCTTAGATTGAGAATTACATAGCATAAAGTCTTAACTAATTCAATAAAAACTTGATTCGATAAAAACAAACCCATGTGCCTTTTGAACCGTGAGCCGACAAAAATGAATATTCTTGATCCAGTACAAACGAACCCATGCGAGTAAGAGAGCTACACAACCAGGCCCAGCCTCTGGACGGCGAGATCACACCGTGTCTGGGCCAAACCGATCCTCGATCTCTGAAGATCAAACTCAATCCAAATGTTCTGCTGATGGTGATGACCAATCAGGAACGCCTCCACGCCGAGCAAGTCAGAGTTGCCAAATGTGAAGCAATACACCGAATCACTCCCCCTAACTTGGCCCGGAACCTTATACAACAAACTCTCGGCCGACACGCTCATCTCAGCTCCATCAAACACCAAACTCACTCTCGGCAACTTCCGAATCTTCTCTTCGTCACTCACTGCCACCCTGTAACACAAATCCATTGCTCCTTGGAACACGAAATCCGGCTCTTCCAACACCCTCAAAACGCCTGTCGTTTTGTTCAAAAACTCCTCTCTCAGAACCGAATACGCCGCCCCGAGAAGGAACGTGAACTGCGTACCCGAATCGACCATCGTCTGACCCGCCCCAGTGTGGTCGGGTACGAAAACGGATCCGGCTATATTAAGGATCTTATCCGAAACCTTAATCCCCTCGAGGCGGACCGTGTAGGCGACCCGGTCGAAGTACGGTAACGGCATCGAGATTTGGACCAACGGCGTGTAGTTTAACGGCGAGATGAAAAGCAGGGAGGAGTTGGAGATCTCGCCGAGAAGTAGGACGCCCGATAAATCAGAGCCCGAGATGCAGTACGAGAATTTGGGGAAGGCCATCTGGGATACGAAGGAGAGGGAGCCGCGGTTCATGCCCATGAGGCCGGTGGTCTTGGCGTCCTCGTCGGAGTTGGAGCTGAAGGTGGACCCCATGCAACCGAAGATGAGAGCCGAGATATTGGAGGTCCCGATATAGAAGTTATCGGAGGCCAGATTGCCCTCGGAGGACGAGAAATCGGCGTAGGAGAGGGTGGCGTGGCAGAGGTCGTTGGGATCGCAGGAGGCCGGGATGACGAAGTCCCTAGTCCGGTTCGTGCAGACCGTGGAGGAGCAGTGAACTGGAGAGTAGGAACCGGAACGGCTCGGGTCGAAGGAATTGGTGGTGGTGGTGGTGGTGTTGTTCTGGGTGGTTGTGTTGCAGTGGAACCAGGAGAGCTCGCTGCCTGTGTCGAGGACCATGGTAACGTTCTGTGGGGGAGAGCCGACGGCCAATGAGACAGTCAGGGTGACGTTGTGGCGGAAGGGGAGTTTGGATACGGATGGGAGTTCTTGGGTTTTGAGGGGCAAAATGAGGATTTCACTCTCTGCTGAAGTAGTGGTAGTAGAAGAAGAACAGAGGATGGTCTGGAGGAAGCAAGTGATGGCAGTGATAGCCAGAATGTACAAGTCTCTCGTAATCATTTATGTTTTTTTTTTTTTCCTTTAAAATTTGTTTTTTCTTCTGTGATGAACAAAATGGGGAAGAACAAAGAGAGACTTTATATTGTAGTGGGTGTATTTTTGAGAGACAAAGCAAGGAATCTGTGAACACACTGAGATTTTGGTGTTTTTTTTTTTGTTTTTTTTTGTTTATATTTTTAAAAAATATAATAAATGGGAGCTGAAAAAGCTTTATACCTTTTAGGGGCTGTTCATGTGTTAAAAGAGACGTGTAGAGACCTGGCTAAGACAGAGACTGCGTGGAGGGGAAGGTAGATCCAAGAAGGCGATTTGGTTCTCTTTGGTGTGTTTACAATAATACTTCACACACTCAACAAACTATGTTTTTTATTTTTATTTTTATTTTTTGGTTATAATTGGTACGTACAATGTCAGTTGGATTGTCAAGGCATTGCGTACAATTTGGAAGATAAATGTGATCATATTCATGAAGAAGGAGGTTATTACTTATTACATTGTTTGTTTATTTATTTATTTATTTTTTTAAAAAATTTGTTTGTGTTTGGAAAATGAGGGGGTAGTTTGTGTAATTTATGGGGGGTAATGAATGAGTAATAAAGAAGGGGTTTGGAGATACATAGCAATTGGCCATCATCATGTAGCGTCATGGGCCATGCACGAGTCCAAAACTCCATACTCATGAAAGCGAAAGTTGGTTTAAAAATGTAGCCTCCATATTTAATTAACTATAATTTCTGATGGTGCTATTATATATATAATTTTGGTTAAATGACCTTAAACATGTTTAAAACGTGATGTTAGTAAATGCATATATTGTCCTAGAAGAAAAAGACACATGTCACAAACCCAATTAATGGATGGATATATATATATATATATATGCGCATTAAGTTCTGAAAAAATGATCTACTATTGAATTTCCTGTATTCTTGAAATTGTCTCTGTTTTTGTTTAATGGTTTGTGATTTTGTTTGTTTGTTTTTTTTAATGCTTTTGTTTAAAATAAAATGCATGTCCTTGCACTTCAATCGTTATGAGAGTGGAGAATTAAAGAGTTTTAGTAAGAGAAAAATGAATGGGAAAATATAGAACGAATTATATTCCATTTTATACATGAGATGATAAATGATAATAACGTTATATTAATTTTTAAAAGAAAAAAAAAATGTTAGCCAAGAAAACATTTGTCAGCATTTATCACAAAACATGATTAAAAAATTTCTCATATATAAAAAGTTGACATTAAGATATAATGGCTAAATAAATGGAAATAGGTCATCTTAATCTATATGCACAACATTTTCTAAGCAATTGAAAGAGGACATTCAACAATGATTTTTCCAAAAACTATCGTGTAATATATGTAATTCTATTTTAAAAATTTCTAGAGTAACATATGACATGTACGAGCATATTTAACAACGCTTAAAAAAATTATCGTGTAATCCTTGTACATACCACGACGGAGGATTTCACGACGGTTTTTAAAACCATGATGGAATTAAACCATGTTGATATCTTTCCACCACGGTTTTAAAACATTGTGAAATCACTACTTTTCTAGTAATGTACATCTCGATTGATGTTATATCTATTATTGGTTGATGAATGGTTATGAGACTATGGGTGTTAAATTGATAAATTATACTGGTTTATAAACACTAATAATTAAGGAGACATTAAATTAAGGAATTAAATAGATACCTAACCAATATTAAACTTCGAACATAATTGAAAACTTTTTTTTTTTTTAAATGTATGTTTTCTTCTTACAAGTTAATTTGATATATATATATATATATATATATATAAATGTATGTAGGAAAAAGAAAAGAAAAGAAAAAAGACCCAGAAAATCGATAGTGATAATCGTCAAACAGTCGACACTAACGAATACTCATTTACGTTTGTTACCTTGAGAGAAGTAAAAGTTTTATGGTTGGAAAGCTTGGAATTCTAGGGAAGCTGTCTCTCTAAATAAAAAGTGTGTCACCAAAAGGAGGGGCATATAATTACGCATATTGGGTTCTATTGATTGGTAGAG
Organism: Ficus hirta; assembly: GCA_038430175.1. Classification (NCBI taxonomy): domain Eukaryota; kingdom Viridiplantae; phylum Streptophyta; class Magnoliopsida; order Rosales; family Moraceae; genus Ficus; species Ficus hirta. The sequence continues at coordinate 2,857,707 of CM076586.1, read as the reverse complement.
AAAAAATTTGCATAAAATGCAATGACAATTGCTCTGAGATATTTGTACTTTTATTATTTCTCAATTACATTTGGACCAAATGTCCTCTCTATAACCATACATGTAAACTACTGACAATCTTGTATACAAATATAGATATATCTATATTTGCGAAATTTCAAGTTAAACTAAGATCTCTCATATTTTTCAGAAGGCAATTATATGACAGATACACTGGCTTTTTTTTTTTTATAATCATAATAGTAATTCTCTTAGTGGTCTACTACGTCAAAATTTGTCCAGTTGGTTAATAGGGATATGTCTCCTCTTCTTTCTTATATGTTTCGTAGATGGCGCAGGTTTGTTGGGATGGGGTGGTTTTTTTTATTTTGTTAGGAAAATTTTTATTGTATACTTAATTAGCATTGATACTCTTTTTTCTCTTATTAGGTTTTTCTCACTGGGTTTTACTAATAAGATTTTTAATGAGATCTATTATGGTAATTGATTTTCAACGATATAGATTCGGCGTAACCTTCTGGCATCAGTTGATATTAGTTATGTGATTTTTAGTTTGGGTAAGGTTTTCAGGTGGGGTTTTCTGTTGGGATTGTAATGTCTTGGTTTTTTTTTTTTTTTTTCTTGGAACTTTTGTAATCTTTGTTTTATTTTAATAATTGAGTTAGGGAATTGATATAGATTATGTTAAAGTTTGGGTGCTAATTTAAGTTGGATGTTTTATCATTATCCTAATATCAGTAGTCTCTTTTCTCCATTTAAAATTTAAAAAAAAAAAAAAGTTAAGGACAAATGTATGACTCAAAAATTAGTAGGTTGGCCGAAGGGAATGTATAAAACGTAATGCGGAAGAGGTGGTAAGAGGAGACAAGAAATGCTGAAAAAAGAGGAGGACAAGGAGTTGTGGACATAAGCCATTGAGATTGAGGACACACGTGAAGTCGGTGTGGAACGGGATGAGTAAGGGAAAGAAATTAAGAAAAATAATAAAAGTCAACTACAATTTCTGTGATTTGTCTCTTTGCAATTGGTTTGGCCCATAGGATTAGATTTTGATAACTAATGGCAAGCAATGTCTATTGGATAATCTTTCCTATAAATTGTAAGTGTTTTTTTTTTTTTTTTTTCTTTTCTTTTTAAAGCATAGTAGTACTAAAATGTGAGATTAATATTCTCAAAGGTAGATAAAGACAACAAGAAATTGTAGTAATTAATGAGGCTGTCAAAATCTAGTTTAATTTTCAGCCTGCTAAAAAGCAGTTATTTGGTAAATGGTCAAAACACAAAGGTCAAGTGGCTGCACGTGTTGTGCTCAATGTTTTAAGGACACGAGATCATGGCCGGGCCACTAGCACTTGTTCTTGGGCTCCTCTAGTGGACGTGGACTTGACGCTCCTATTTGGTTAGCCTCAAAAGAGTGAGAATGACCCTCCGTCGTGGAATAACAATGATGGTGGACATCTTTTTCAAATCTCTTCAATCTCAATATCAGATTTGAGATCTCGCGTTTTTATTTCGACATAATAGTTTTAGAAATGACTTCTATGAAACTACAAACTTATAGTAGAATGGATAACTTTGAGTTGAGTTCGATCGGACAATGGTCGGACTCTAATACTGTTCTATATGTGATTTCACTATATTTTAAATGGATGGTGAATGGAGATGTGAAAAAACTGTCTATCTATTAAAAAATAGAGTTAGAATGACATTCTAGTACATTATTGGACGTACATCTCAACAGGTAAATGATGAGTTTGTGATTACAAAGAACAAGCTCTAGTTTGCTACAATTTTTTGGAAATAATACACGATAACTAACCTTTAGGTAAAGTTATCCAATCAACATCAGATGCTAGATTTTTTATTTTTTACTTTTTTGTTGTTTTTCTTTTTTTGTTTTTTTGCGGGGGTGGGGGGGGTGGGTGGTTGGGTGAGTGGGGTGGTGTGGGGGAGATCTAAACATTGAGGTACTAAACCAAAAGAATTAGTGGGACTAGAAAAATATTATGCTACATATTTGATAAGCTTTTCAGTTTCCACCACGACCTAGTACCTTATTGTCATGAAAACTTTATTGCAAAAAATCTTCTACTTTATTTTGCACATTAGGCTATGTTTTGAGCAATTAGTTCCGCAGTTGCCGAGAGCATGCCAAGAACAGAACATATCACCGTGATGATGATAATGAAAACACAGCTCGCAATCTGAAACAAAACAACGCAAACTTAACAACAGAGTTACAGAAATATTGAAATGAAACTACTACGATATGATGGGACATGGATTTAGTTTCTCACCTCCAACTTCCCCAGTCTTTCTCTGAATAGGCTTGGATAACTAGCATATGGGAAAATGAAAAACTGCAAAAAGTAGATCATTACCAAAAACATCATTTTTATTATTACACAAGCAGCAATTAAACAAGCTTTTTGTTGATGCCGAAAATCTCCAGTATAACACCCAATATGATTGCTCGGACTGGGATGTACTTGCACGACTACTCTGCTACTATTCACCTGCAAAAGGAGAAGCACCTCGAAGTGATTGGGACACCGGTGGGGAGTCTGCCACGGGCACTCTGATGCTTAAGTCAGTAGGAGAGCTGATGAGGAAGAGGAGGGGTAGAGTTTTGGCAAGGAAAAAATATCCATACCTGAATTTGGGGGTTTGATTCTCTATTTATAGGCGCTTTCCTCGAATCCGGATGTTTGGGTGACTCGGTCGGGTCGGTTCCCTAACGTTTCCGACAAGTAAATAGGCATTAGGTGCACAGGAGCTGTGGTCCAATGGACTGGCGCCACGTGTCCCTGGTCCGGTATAGGGACACTAGGGTGAGCCGCCACTGGCACCGATAGGTGTAGCCCCGGTCAAAGTAGGTGGCGGAAGCCGGCGACGTGACAGGGGGCAGGTGTTAGATGTGAGTGATGTGATGTGTAGCAGTTGATTGTGCGTCAGGCGTCAGGCGGTGAATCGGGGATTGTGTCAGGACGTCGCCACTATTGGTGCGCGGGGTTCCCCATGCCCTGAGCTGACCGCTAAGAGAAGCTGCGCTGTCGCCGGGTACCGTCTAACCTGGGTACATGGAAAACCAGATGAGGAGTCCATAATGGCCGGGTAACACGGTTATCCGAGAATGACCTTATAGTCGGATCAAGTCGGGTAAGTGACATTTGGTTCAGATGGACGGACATTTCCACCTCCATATAACCAGGTTACTCTCGAAAATAGGATTTTATATTCGGGGCATATTACGACATCAACATAAGCCCCCCAGCATCCTTAGGCTGATCTGACTAGGGATGCTTCCTGTTTCTGCTGTATGGTAGTGATTGCGCTCTGTTTAGGGTTGGTCGGATGTTCTCGTGTTCTGGTCGATTGGATCGGGCAGCCAATTCTGCGATCTTGCTGGCCTGGTCGGGTATTCCGGGTTGTTCGCTGGATCATTTGACACGTGTCGTTTGCTGCCACGTGTCGGGCTGTTATTGGTGGGGAAGTCAGATCGACACTTCAAATTTCAATTTTCAAAAACGATGGGTTTGGCGGGAAGGTGAATTGACGCCTCGAAATCTACACCCCGATTTCCCGTTGAATCCACCCCTATAAATAACGGGTGAGGGTCTTCATTTTTCCCATAATTTATGAAGAATCGAGATTGCTGCCGAGAACTGCTGATCGAAATCAATTCGTGATCAACCCAAGAAGAACCGAGAAGGTAAATTCTTTGTTTTTTCAGTATGAGTGACATATCTGATTCCGAGAATGACCAAATGTCTGGGGACGTCGACGTTACCGGGAGCTCGAGCTCACTCTTGAGTTCGAGTTTGGATACGACCGAGGGAGAAGCTGCTCCGGGAGAACGGACACCTAACAATTTGTCAGGCATGTCTGACATTCCTTCCCTGGGTAGGCATTCTACATTGACCAGCCGTGTCCGAGAAGGCGCCGCTCGTCTCGAGGAGATTCTGCAGGTGGGCTCGACCACCCGACTAGATCAAAGGTTCGTTGAAGAGCTAAATGGAGCCGCCCAGGCATGGCCACTCAGGTGGTCGACCTCACGGCTGATGGAGATGAAGCGTCCGAGAGAACGGCTAGTCAGGCCAGTACATCTGGTCGAGAAGGGTCCTAGAGCTCAGGGAGCATACCTCCTGCCGGGGAACCCATCCAAGCCCGTCAGCGACCGCGCAGTCGATCACTGCGCGTCAACAGACGTCTAGTCTTTCAGATGGCAGATAGGGTAGGCGGCTGCCCCGCATACTCGGTTGACTACTTCACCTCGACGGTAACCCCGGCGTATCTGGCGTCGCTCCGAGAAGAGTTTGCAATTCCGAACAATGTGGAGCTAGTAGTCCCGGGTCTGAATAATCTCCCTTCCCGTCCGCCCCCGGGCTATATTACGCTTTCTGTCGAGTTCTTCCGAGTAGGGGTCCATCTGCCTTTCCATCCTTACCTGAGGCAGGCACTCATAAGCCTCAACGTGGCCCCAATGAAGCTCAACGTCAACACTTATCGCATCTTGATAAGCTGCTTCATTCTCTGGGTGAAGAATTTCGCTGAGGAGTTGCAGTTCAGGGCCTTCCAAAATATGTACAGGATGAAGACGGCCCCAGCGTCTTTCGAGTCTTACTACTTCCAGGGTTACCATGGGACATTTATCACAGGTTGTCCCGATTTCGACAAGCAATTCAAACATCTGTGGTTCTACGCGGGTGGTCGGTGGTTACACGGTCTGTGACCGTACAATGATGTCCCTACCTGGGAACGAGTTCCCATCACGTTCAAGAGGGGTTATGTGTGGACCCGGGGGCCGTATATTGACGCGAGCAGCATAGAGAAGATTGACCTTCTCCGAGAAATGACAGACCCTGAGTGGAATCAGCATAGACTTTTCTGCCCCTTGAGTTTGAAGAAGTATAACTGGTTCGGTTCCTCGTTGACATTCGGGCACCTTGATGACTGACCAAGGAGGGCCCAGCCCGGAGAGGTCACTATTGCAGCTCGAATGCCTGACCCAGTTATACACTACCGTGCACGGACAGTCGTGACTGCGGAAGTCACGACCTTCTCTAATCGTTCTGAAGTTCCGCGAGGAGTGTCGGTAGCTCCATCCCATGGTCAGCGGTCTGGCAGCTCCTCCCCCGAGACCTGGGGTTTGGGGGTATGCTAACTGCATGGAGGCCAAAGTAGCTTCGGTGAAATCCGAGGCCAAGAGCGCCAGAAATGATGAGAAGAAGGCTGCTGACAAGGCGACGGCAGTCGAGGAAAATCTGAAGGATGCTGAGAAGAGGGCATCTGATACTGTGGATGCTCAGAGGAAGGCAGATGATGCTCGGAGGAAGGCTGAGAATCACCTGGTCGCCGCCCAGTCGGAGCACTCCAGGTTCCTCCAAGTGGCTCTGCCCGCTGCCCTCGACGAGGCCCGACGACAGGCGGTCGAGGACTATTTACAATCCGACGACCTCAATTCCCGTCTTGTCACCGAGTACAAGGAAGGCATGCGGGATATGAAGGCGGGTTCCAACGTCACCAACCCAACTGTGACCGGGGTTGACTGGTCGTTCGTTCCTGAGATCTCCGGGGAGACGGCCACCGAGGAGGACCAAGCGCCACCAGTTTGTGAAGTGACCTGGGGTGCTCGGGAAGTCGAGAATGTTGTCATCCTCGACGAGCCAGAGCAGCAGGCGGCTCCCGACCAATTTTTTACACCCGGCCAAGCATCTGTGCCCGAACAACAAGAATGATGAAAGGGCTCGAGGATGCCCTGATTCCTCCTGTACTCATTAATGAAACTTTCTTGTTATTTTCAATGCTTTTCCTTTTATTTTTTAACTACGTTTTGCCCCAATTGTGTGGTTGCCCGAGCATACCTCAAGTTGGGTCCTGCTCGGGCACCTCCTATAGTTGGCTTGAGTTTTCCATGGAATTGATCCAAGTCCACCTCTGGTCGGCGCCTAGCATGGGGACCTTGTTCAGTGGTCCGGGGACCACTTGAGTGCTGGGTCTGCCTTAGCAAACCTTAGGTTGGGTCCTGCTCGGACACCTCCTATGGTTGGCTTGGGTTTTTAATGGAATTGACCAAAGTCCAACTCTGGTCGGCGCCCAGCATGGGGACCTTACTCAGTGGTCCGGGGACCACTGGAGTGATGGGTCTGCCTCAGCAAACCTTAGGTTGGGTCCTGCTCGGGCACCTCCTATAGTTGGCTTGGGTTTTCTATAGAATTGACCCAAGTCCAATTCTGGTCGGCGCCCAGCATGGGGACCTTTCTCAGTGGTTCGGGGACCATGGGAGTGCTGGGTCTGCCTTAGAAAACCTTAGGTTGAGTCCTGCTCGAGCACCTCCTATGGTTGGCTTGGGTTTTTCATGGAATTGACCCAAGTCCAACTCTGGTCGGTGCCCAGCATGGGGACCTTTCTTAGTGGTCCGGGGAACACGGGAGTGCTGGGTTTGCCTTAGCAAACCTTAATTAATTCTTCACAATAATTGCCTTACACAAACCTAGTTTGAATAAATATTCCTCTTCATTAATCAAATCTTTACAATAATTGTCAAAACAAAATCACTGGTAGAAGCGCTTGAGGTAGTCGGCATTCCACGGATGACCAAGACACCTGTCATCCTGGTCGACTAGCCGGTATATTCCCGGTCAAACAACTTCAGTGATCCTATAAGGCCCGTCCCACTGAAGACCGAATGAACCTAACTCGGGTTCTTGGACTAAGACTTTCTTGAGTATCAAATCTCCTACTCGGAAGACTCGTGGTCGGAATTTCTTGTTGTAATACCTAGCAACGACCTGGTTACGCACAACTATTCGGATTAGAGCTTGTTCTCGTGTTTCATCAACCAGATCTAGTGCAGGCATCAACTGTTCGGAGTTGTCTTCTTCATCGTAGTTCTTAACACGGAGACTTGGTAAACCTACCTCGGCCAGAATGACGGCTTCTACCTCGAATGCCATTGCGAATGGGGTTTCCTCGATAGCGGTACGCTTGGTCGTCCGATAAGCCCAGAGTACCTGGGATAGCTCATTGATCCAAGCACCCTTATATTTCTCAAGGTTCTTCTTTAGGTTCTCCTTGATTGTCTTATTAGTGGCTTCTACCTGTCCGTTACTCTGGGGGTGACCGGGGGAGGAAAACACTTTCTTTATTCTAAACTGCTCGCAAAGCGCGATGAATTTCGGATTATCGAACTGTTTCCCATTATCTGTGACCATAGTATAAGAGAGTCCGAATCTGCAGATGATGTTCTTCCACAAAAAACCTATATATTTTGCCTCAGTTTGCTGGGCTAACGGCTCCACTTCGACCCACTTCTTGATGTAATCTATCGCCATGAGGCAATATCAAAGTTGTGACTGGGCCACGGGTAGTGGTCCGATCAGGTCAAGGGCCCATTTGGCGAATGACCAATAACATACCACCGAGGTGAGCTTCTCGGGGTGAGACTTGATGGCCTTGGCAAACTATTGTCACTTGAGGCATTTTCGGGTGAACTCTATAGCATTTTTGTCCATGGTCGGCCAGTAATATCCTTGATGAAGGCACTTAAAAGATAATGCTTTCCCCCCGGAATGGTTTCCGCACACTTTGCTGTGTATTTCTTTCATCAGGTACTCGACTTCAGTCGGTCCAATACATCGCTGATATGGGGCCGAGTACCCCCGCCAATATAACCTCCCATTTATAAGTGTGTACCATGCTGAGGTGTTCTTAACTCTCTGGGCTTCTTCCCGGTTATCCGGCAACCGTGCCATGGTCAGATACTCAGTGATTGGATCCATCCATATCGCAGGGTTCTTGGAGTAGTAGACCTGTTTTTCTCGCTCGATGCTTGGCTGATCTAGCCGCCCTATTGGGAACGAGACGAGACAGTCCATGTCGTTCCCCGAAGGTAACCGAGCAAGGGCATCCGCCTCTTTGTTCTCGGAACGAGGTATCCGGGTTACCACGTGGCTTTTGAACTGATGGAGCAAGACTTTTAACCTTTCCCAAATATTTAGCCATTCGTTCCTCTTTCGCCTGGAAATCCCCGGTTACCTGGTTAACAATGAGTATCGAGTCACTAAAAACCTCGATATCTTCCACCCCGAGTTCTCGGGCTAGTCCCAGCCCGGTTATGACTGCTTCATATTCTGCTTCATTGTTGGACGTCTTGAAGTTAAAGCGGAGAGCTTGGTTGGTCTTATACTGATCGGGGCTCACAAGAACTAGCCCTGCCCCAGAGCCCCCCGAGTTGGAGGATCCATCCACGAAAAGTTTCCATCTCTCGGCACTCTGGTTAGGAGCATTCTGACCAGTTTTCCTGGATATGTCTACCATCTTCTCCAAGCTCTCTAACACCGAAATAGGAGCCCCTATGAACTCGGCCACAAAATCAGCCAGTGCTTGTGCTTTGACCGCTGTCCTGGGAATACATTCGATGTCGAATTCCCCGAGCTCTATTGCCTATTTCGTAATCCGTCCCGACAACTCAGGATTCTGGAGAACTTGGCGGAGAGGGTAGCTGGTCGGGACGCGGATTGGGTGACCTTGGAAATACGGCCTCAGCTGGTGGGCCGATGAGACCAGTGCCAGGGTCAGTTTTTCCAGAGGGGAGTATCTCCCCTCTGCCCTTTGGAACGCCTTACTGCTATAATAGACAGGATACTGCACCTTGTCGTCTTCTCGGATCAGGACGGACCTGACCGCCTTATCCGAAACGGCTAGGTATACATATAACGCTTCCCCGGGAAGTGATATTGATAACAGTGGCGGGCTTGCTAGATAAGTTTTTAAGCCTTCGAAGGCTTCTTCGCATTTGTTGTCCCAGTTAACCCTGCCTTTGCCCTTAAGCGCTTGGAAGAATGGAAGCACTTGTTGGTGGATTTGGACACAAACTGGGAAAGGGCCGCCACTATCCCGGTCAGTCTCTGGACTTCTTTGATGGTTCTTGGAGGTTGCAAATCCACAACAGCCTGTGACTTGATCGGGTTGACCTCGATGCCCCGGTGATTCACCATGAACCCGAGGAACTTCCCTGAATCCACGCCAAATGCACACTTGGCAGGGTTCAGCTTTATACTGTACTACTTTAAGGTGTTGAAACAGTCTAGGAGATCCTTAATATGGTCATCCGCGCGCCGGCTTTTCACCAACATGTCATCCACATACACTTCCATGGTCCTCCCGATGAACGGGGTGAACATCTTATTCATGAGCCGCTGGTAGGTCGTCCCGGCATTCTTGAGACCGAATGGCATGACCTGGTAACAGTAGAGCCCCTAGTCTATTGTGAATGCCATTTTGGCCTGGTCTGACTTGCTTAGCAGTATCTAATTGTACCCAGAGTACGCGTCCATGAAGCTGAGCAGTTCATGTCCTGCGGTTGCATCCACCAACTGGTCTATCCGAGGAAGTGAAAAGCAATCCTTGGGGCAGGCTTTGTTCAGGTCGGTGTATTTTATACATACCCATCATTTCCCGTTGGATTTCTTGACTAGGATCATGTTGGCCAGCCACTCCAGGTAGGTCACCTCCCAGATAAAACCTGCTTCGAGCAGCTTCTTGACTTCCCTATTAATGGCCTCGTATCTCTCCGGATTGAAGGCTCTTCGCTTCTAGACTACCAGTTTGTGTTTCGGGTTCACGCTTAGCTGGTGGCACATTACCGCTGGGTCTATCTCGGGTAGATCCTCGTGGGACTAGGCGAAGACATCCTTGTGCTCTTGGAGGAAATGCTCGAGCTCTGCTCGGGCAACCGGGTTAAGCTTTCAGCCGAGCATCACTACCCTCTCCGGGTTCTCGGGGTCCAGTTGATAAGGGACCAGGTCTTCGACTGGATGTGCCTGGATTTCCTCTTCGGGTATCCGGGGATTAAGGTCACTCAAACGCTTGATCTCTCCATCAGGGGCATCTAACTCGTCCACCTTGAAGATGGTTGTGACGGTGATTGATTATGGAGCCTTGCGTCACACTTTGTTTACCGCCTTCATGTAGCACTTCCTGGCCTCTTCTTGGTTCCCTCTAAAGACTCCAATCCCACTCAGGGTAGGGAACTTCATGGCCAAGTGGTATGTGGAAACCACTGCTTTTAGCGCGTTGAGTGTTGGGCTCCCCAAAATGACGTTGTAGACAGATGGCCTATCTACAACGATGAATTCTACCATCCGAGTCACCCTTTCAGAACCATCTCCAACCCTAATCGGTAGATTGACGGTGCCGGCTGCTCGGACGCATTCGCTAGCGAACCCGTATAGCGGCGTCCGGGCTGGTGTCAAAACAGCTCCCTCGATCCTCAGCCTTGTGAACGCGTCCATAAACAGGATATCGGCTGAGCTTCTGTTGTCGATCAGGACACGACGGATTACGTTGTCGGCTACTCGGATCTCCCCGATTAGCGCATCGTTATGCGGGTGGAGTAGCCGATCGGTTTCGTCGTCGGTGAAGGTGATTGGGGTACTATCTTAGCGGCAGATTTTGGAGACATGCTCTGCCATGTTTATATATTCCCCGCGAGCGAACTGCCTTGCTTCGCAGACATAGCACCGCCTTGCTTCACGGACATAGCTTCTCCGGCTACTTGTGGTGGCACCAGTAGCGTCCCCACCAAAAATTGTGTGGACAATGTGCTCTGGCTCCGAATCATTAGGCCGGTTGCCCGGGCCCGGGTTCGGATATATAGCCGGTGCCGTCCTGTTTACTGTGCCTGCTGGAGTGATTATCCTCTCCACAAACTCCCGCAAGTGGCCGTCTCAAACCAACAGCTCGATTTGGTCGCGGAGCTGGATGCAATCCTTTGTGTCATGGCCAACGTCTTTGTAGAAGTTGCAGTATTTGTTCTGATTTCTCCGAGCACGATCTGTCCGGAGCGGTGGTGGGTCTCGGAGCAGTCCCCGACCAAAAACCTGGTTCAGGACGTGCTCAATGGTGGCGACCAGGGGAGTGTATTGGTGAAATCTTCCCGCCGGTGTTCTCGGACCAGCAGGGGCCTCGATCCTCCTGGTATCTTCAACCACTGCCTTCCCCTTATCTTGCCGGCTTTGACTGGGTTGGATTTTATCCGACTTCCTTCCGGGAAGCTGGGATTGTTCTCGAGCTGCCATTCCTCGCCTTCTAACATACTCGTCCGCCTCTATATGCTTCCAGGCAATTCCCCTCAGATGCGCAAAGGTTGGCGGCACGTCGTAGGCGAGTGTCAAGGCCAACTGCCTATCTTTAACACCTTCTCGAAACGCCTGGATCAAGGTGTCATCAGAACAACTCTTGATTTGCACCACAGCCTTATCGAAGCGATCGAGGAACTCCTTGAATGGCTCATTCTCGCCTTGTTTTATTCCAAACAAGTGCGATACCTCCATCTTTCTGGTCTTCGAACCTAGGAACTCAGCCGCAAAGGCATCCGCTAGCTACTTAAAAGAGCTGATCGATCCTGGCATCAACCCTGGTACCATTGCCTGGCAGCACCTGTCAAGGTTAAGCAGAAAGCCTTGCAAAGGGCGGCCTCGTTGGCATTCTGGATGAGCATGTATGCTTGATAGTTCTCCAGGTGCTCGTCCGCGTCTACTGAGCCATCGTAGGATGCCATGGATGGCATCTTGAACCTGGTCGGATATGGTGAGGCCATGATAGCTGGGGTAAAGGGGGGAGCCACCGCTCCCACCTAGTCTAACCCATACTGTTGGCCCATGAGCTGGTCTAGCTACCACTGGAGGTGATCTAGTCTGTTCAGGTTGTCATTCTCTTCCTTTGCCGGCCAGGCAATGGAATGTTCTCGGGCTTGGCATCAATTGGTTCCCGGTCTCCCCAAGCGGTCGAACACGAAGGTTGTGCTTCCTCGCACATTCACAGTCTCTCCTCGGTACCAGTCCGAGTCATGACATGTAGTTGCCTGCGGCACAGCTGTCCTTGAACGAGTGACATGGACACGACACTTTGAGCGTTCTCTATCCAGGCCTTCCTCCCCGTCTCGCTGCTGCCGTCCGAGGCTTTCTCGGTTGGAACGGTCACTCCTCCGGTCAGCTGTGGGTGGCAGGTTCCGGGGTCGACTTGCCGACCTTGGTGGTCTAGTCGGTGTTGACTCGACTTCCTCTGGTTGTACTTGGGGGAGTCGGATATGTTGCGATTCGCGGAAGTCTTCCATGAGCACTGTTTCGGTCAAGCTTTGGACATTCCCGACTAGGATTTCCATCTGCGTGGGCCTATGCTGTGCTCGCGCCCCTCCCCAACGCTGGGGTCGCTGGGTACTCCTCGAACCTGTTGGAGCAGGGTTGTCAAGTTCCTGGATGTCCTGGCTAGCTCGCTCGTCCATGATTTCGAGTGGCTGAGAGCTCGAGGAACGTGTATGATGAAGTTTCGGTTGCTGGAAAGGCGGGGGCCCTCCTTTTAGCGTCAAAATGTTGATGTCGAAAATCTCTGGCACAACACCCAATGTGATTGCTCGGACTGGAATGTACTTGCACGACTACTCTACTGCTATTCACCTACAAAAGGAGAAGCACCTCGAAGTAATTGGGATACCGGTGGGGTGTTTGCCACGGACACTCCAATGCTTAAGTTAGTAGAGTAGCTGATGAACAAGAGGAGAGGCAGAGTTTTGGCAAGAAAAAAATATCCATACCTGAATTTGGGGGTTGACTCTCTATTTATAGGCGCTTCCCTCAGATCCGGATGTTCGGGTGACCCGATCGGGTCGGTTCCCTAGCGTTTCCGGCAGGTAGATAGGCCTTAGGCGCATAGGAGCTGTGGTCTAATGGACTAGTGCCATGTGTCCCTGGTCCGATATAGGGACACTAGGATGAGCCGCCACTGGCACCGATAGGTGTAGCCCCAGTTAAGGTAGGTGGCGGAAGCCGGCGATGTGACAGGGGGCAGGTGCTGGACGTGAGTGATGTGATGTGTAGCAGTTGATTGTGCGTTAGGCATCAGGTGGCGAATCGGGGATTGTTCAGGACGTCGCCACTATTGGTGCGCGGGGTTCCCCATGCCCTAAGCTGACCACTAAGAGAAGCTGTGCCGTCTCCGGGGACCATCTAACCCGGGTACATGGAAAACCAGGTGAGGAGTCCATAATGGCCGGGTAACACGGTTATCGGGGAATGACCTTATGGCCGGATCAAGTCGGGTAAGAGGCATCTGGTTTGGACGGACGGATATTTCCACCTCCATGTGACCAGGTTACTCTTGGAAATATGATTTTGTGTTCGGGACAGATTACGATATCAACACTTTTCATATGCGCACGCCCGCGCGTGCATGTATATATATTTGTAGATATATGTGAAGAAGGGACTCACCACTACCATTGCACAAAAAGAACCAATTAACGCCATCACAGTTGCTAAAATTCAATTGACAAAGAAAGACTATTTAGTAAATTGCCTGGTTTTGAGGCAGTTTTATCCAAATAAGAGGTTAGAAAACAAGTTCAAACACTTCAAAACAAATAGATATACAGTGTATGTTAGAAGAGAAGGCTGCTTACCAAAGAATAGGATAGTTAAGGCCACAACTAAAGTTGAGAGAACTAAGGAACTTTTGATAAAAACCGAGACAGTTGAAGATTCATTCAAATATGAAGGCAGAAGTTCCTCTAAACTCATTGCCACTGGTGAAATTGTCAAGGGATACTTGGTCAATGGAATGATAACCTGCATGTAAAATACATTAATTACTCGATAAAACTGTAGTTCTAGTTACTTGACTATTATAAAATACTAGTCTTTTACTGAGTTTGTCATATCATTGTCCAAACTGCAACTTTAGAAGCAACAAATTGTTTGGGCATGTTCAAAGTGAGCTGAGGATCAATAGAGACCCCGCATATTAGATATCTGCATGCTCCAACTCCGATGGAGATTAAAAGACAGGATAGAAAGCTGCAAATCAAACATTCTTATCAACCACTTTAAAATCCTCGAAGCTATTCGATTAGTGAAGAATTCTTGTTGAAATTATTGGAACCATACTACGTTTTCACAAGAGGATTTACGTTAGCAATGTGTAAAATTAATCAAACTCAATGATGACATTTTTTGGTCACCTCATCCAAAGAACGTATGGAAATCGCGATGGTTCTTTCATTAAAGTGTAGATATTTGGAAAAACAGAATGACCTGTAAAGGAATATGCGTATATGCCAATAGTGACACATAGATTTGAAAGGTTTAAGAGTGTTCCAGTGGCATGAAATCCGACGTTGTCAACCACCCCTATCCATATCAGGCAGAGTGCCATCAGAACTGATGTAACTACTCCTCCAACTGAATATTTATTTGTAGAAAGACAAGATCACCATAAAATGAGCTACATATTATAAGATGTGCAATATTTTGATGAAAAGAGTTTAATAGATGTCAAGAAAGCACCAGAGAAGTATGACAACAAACGAAGATTTCGACTCCAAACAATTGGAAGAACTAAAATAGCCGCTGAAATGGTAAATTGTTGATGACTACTGAGATGGATTCCGACAAAGTTCATAGAGGCATTCGGGAATAATAAGGCCAAGTTACTGGCAATCAAGATCAAAAACTCCACACAAGCACCCTACAATAAAAGTACTATTCACTTTTAACACTAGTACAAGGGACACCAATTATGCTCGACACCACTACTTACACGATACACGTGGGCCCATTTATAAGTTATGCTGCCTAACATCACTTATATCTGATATAAAATAACAAAAGAACATAATTCCTTGTACTTACAAAGTGTGGAATTCTTTCCTAAAGTTAGTTAGTCTTTTTAGGGATTACATTTATTTATTTTATTTTAAGTATAATGTAATAAAGAGAATCTTGTAAGTAATTTGTGACCAGATCTATATTAGTTGTCGTTTCCTTCTTTAGTGGTGATTTTACCTTCCTTAGTTTATTCCATTCCGGATTTAGTGGTCTGCTTAGGGCACCATCCTATTATATATATTTGTATTCTTGTTCCTATTGTAAATAAGAAAAACAGAGTATTTTCTCTCTCAGAAACTTTCATGGTATCAGAGCCCACCTCTGAAAATCCTATTTTTCCCATATGACAAAATACGGTATGGCTACTGAGAGACATAGCTCTACATCCAAAGTGACTTCCAACCCAGAATCGATACCAGCTGGAAGTAGCCATGGTGGAACAGAGAGCACTTCTGTCCTCATCACAGGTCATAAACTCAACGGACAAAATTACCTTCAGTGGTCCCAGTCAGTGATGATGTTCATCTGTGGGAAAGGTAAAGATGGTTATCTCACTGGCGAAATCCTCACTCCAGAAAAGAACGACCCCCAGTTACAGATCTTGGAAGACTGAAAATCACATGGTAATGTCGTGGTTGATTAATTCTATGACCAATGACATAGGAGAAATCTTTCTCTTATACGGAACAGCCAAGGAAATCTGGGATGCTGCAAGGGAGACGTACTCGAGTTCTGAAAATACATCAGAACTATTCGTAATTAAAGCTGCCCTGCACGATCTACGTCAAGAAGACCTCACGGTAACTCAATATTTCAACACCCTTACTCGTCATTGGCAACACCTTGACATGTTTGAAATCTACTCGTGGAAGTGCCCTGAAGATACAGCTCTCTACAAGAAAGTATTGGAGCAAAAACGGGCTTTCAAATTCTTACTCGGCCTCAACAAAAATCTAGACGAAGTCAGAGGAAGAGTAATGGGAACCAAGCCCCTTCCGAGTATTAGAGAAGCTTTTTCAGAAGTTCGGCGTGAAGAAAACAGGAAGAAGGTAATGATGGGTTCCCAAACCTCTGCCCCAACACTTGAAGGATCTGTTCTTGCAACCTGAGGACAGCAGAACAACAACAACGACAATCGACTAAGAAGAGGAAGACCCTGGTGTGATCATTGTCGAAAACCAGGACATCTCAGAGAAAATTGCTGGAAAATTTATGGAAAGCCCGCTAACTGAAAGCCATCGCTTCAAGCAAATGACAAAGAGGGCAGGGCCAACACAGCTTCAGCCACTGACAATAATTCTCCATCAACCGAGACCAATCCATTCACCAAAAGAGCAAATCGAGATCCTTCAGAAACTGCTCAGCCAGAACTCTCTATCCCAGACGAGTCCTGCCCTTGGAACTAGCATGGTAGCACAAAAAGGTAACTTCTCAAAAGCCCTTGCAGTCAATAAGAGACATTCAAGACCGTGGATCATTGACTCTGGAGCATCAGACCATATGACAAGAGATGCAACCATTTTTCATGAATACAAGTTATGTGACCAGAATTATACAGTTCGAATAGCTGATGGGTCTTTATCTAAAGTTGAAGGAATATGTTCAATCCAAATCACAAAGGACCTTACTCTAAAATCTGTCCTTCACGTTCCTAATTTAGATTGCAATTTACTCTCCATTAGTAAATTGACCCATGATCTTAATTATGTGACTAAATTTTTCCCAAACTTGTGTGTTTTTCAGGAATTGGATTCGGAGAGGAAGATTGGCAGTGCTGAGTTTTGTGATGGTCTCTATCTTTTCAAAGATGATTCTCCTCTACGAAGACAAGCTCAAAATGCAATTTGTATGCTAGTTTGAGTCAGTCAGATTTAAATTCCGTTGACAATAAAGTTATGTTATGGTACTATCGTCTTGGGCATCCCAATTTCATATATCTTGAAAATTTATTTCCCTCGTTATTTATCAATAAAAGATCAAAGTTTTTCAATTGTGAAATCTGCCAATACTCCAAACATACCCGCAGTAGCTATCCTAAAGCTTCATATAAACCATCTCACCCATTTGTATTAATTCATAGTGATGTGTGGGGTCCCTCAAGAGAGAAAAACATAACAGGAACCTGATAGTTTGTATCATTCATTGATGATCACACTAGATTGACTTGGATATTCCTTATGAAAGAAAAGTCTGAAGTTAGTCAAATTTTTCAGAATTTCAATTCCATGATACAAACCCAATTCCAAACCAAAATCCAAATCTTAAAAACTGATAATGCCAAAGAATACTTCAAATCTGTCCTCGGTACTTACCTCTTGAATCACGGCATAGTTCATGTCAGTTCTTGTGTTGACACTCCGCAACAAAACGGTGTTGCAGAAAGAAAAAACTATCATTTGTTAGAGGTAGCTCGATCACTCATGTTCTCCACTCATGTTCCAAAACAATTCTGGGGAGAAGCAGTTCTCACAGCCACATACCTCATTAATAGAATGCCCTCCAGAGTACTCAAATTTCAGACTCCTTGTCAAACCTTTCTCCATTTCTTTCCTCATACCAAACTCATTTCCTCAATAGATCCAAAAATATTCAGGTGCTCAGCATTTGTTCATGCCCACCAGCAACACCGTAGCAAACTTGACCCCAAATCCATCAAATGTATATTTCTCGGGTATTCCTCAAATCAAAAGGGTTATAAGTGTTATTCCCGCATCACCAAAAAGGTATACAACACTATGGACGTGACATTCTTTGAACATCAACCATACTATCCCAAAGTTGAAATTCAGGGGGAGAATTTGAGGGAATATCAACTTTGGGACATAGCCCAGCCCGAAACCATCATACTCCAGCCCTCACAAATAGCCCAGCCCGAATCTGCCATACTCCAGCCCTCACAAATAGCCCAACCAATCTCAGGACAGCCAAATAGCCCAACCAATCTCAGTACAGCCAAAAACACAAATTCTATCCACAAATTCCGAAAATCATCCTCCCACAAGTCCAAAACCAAATCCTAACGACAACTACTTCGAAGTGCCACAAATTGAAAATAATGAGCTTCGTGTCTATGCTAGGAGGAGAAGATCTGAGAGGGGAATAGAACTTCCAACACCGCTCACACTCGACCAAGAATCTGAACCGAGTCCAAAACCTACTCAAACTCAGTCAGGTAAGGGAACATTTGATCTTGAAAAGACTGTACCGGTTATTGATGATTCAAATATTCCTATAGCTTTGAGAAAGGGAATTAGAACATGTACAGATCACCCAATCAACAGATTTGTCTCATATGAAGGATTGTCTCCCTCCTATCATGCATTTGTTTCATCTCTTGATAGAATACAGGTTCCGAATTCCATTCAAGAGGCCCTCAAAAATCCAGAGTGGAGAAAGGCTGTTGGTGAAGAGATTAGAGCATTGGAGAAAAATAGCATATGGGTAATCTCAGAACTTCCTCCGAAGAAGAAACCAGTTGGGTGCAAGTGAATTTTTACTATCAAGTACAAGGCTGATGGGAGCATTGAAAGACTAAAAGTTCGCCTTGTTGCCAAGGGGTTTACTCAGTCTTATGGGATTGATTACCAGGAAACGTTTGCCCTAGTGGCCAAACTCAATACCATCAGAATTCTTCTCTCCTTGGCAGCTAATCAAGATTGGCCTTTACATCAACTGGATGTCAAAAATGCGTTCCTAAATGGTGATTTAGAACAGGATGTATATATGGAGATACCGCCAGGACTTGAAACTTCATTCACTAACAACAAGGTGTGTAAACTTAAAAAATCTCTGTACGGGCTTAAACAATCTCCTCATGCTTGGTTTGACAGGTTTACCAAGACAATTGTGAGATATGGATATACACAGGGCCAGGTAGACCACACTTTGTTTGTGAAGTTCTCTCCAGGAAAGAAGATAGCTGTGTTGATTGTATACGTTAATGATATTATTCTAACAGGAGACTATGAGGAGGAACTAGTAAGATTGAAGAAGCTGTTGGCTAAGGAGTTCGAGATCAAAGACCTTGGCAGCCTCAGATACTTTCTTGGGATGGAAGTGGCACGATCTAAGAAAGGTATATTTGTCTCCCAACGTAAAATATGTTATGGATTTATTAAAAGAAACAGGCATGCTTGGATGTAAACCTGTGGATACTCCAATGGATTTAAACAAGAAGATAGGAGCTGAAAAAAATAGTGCACCAGTCGACAGGGGGAGATATCAAAGACTGGTAGGAAAACTTATCTACCTATCTCATACCCGACCTGATATTAGTTTCTCTGTTAGTGTTGTTAGTCAATACATGAACAATCCAACATAAGAACACTTGGAAGCTGTGAACAGAATTTTGAGGTATCTAAAGATGACTCCAGGAAGAGGCCTACTATACAAGAAAAATGATAGTAGAAATGTCGAAGTCTTCTCAGATGTAGATTAGGCAGCAGATATATCAGACAAGCGATCCACATCAGGGTACTGTTCCTACATTTGGGGAAATCTCGTGACTTGGAGAAGTAAGAAGCAGCCAGTTGTCTCACGAAGTAGTGCTGAAGCCGAATATAGAGCACTAGCCCTTGGTATCTGTGAAGGAATGTGGATACAAAGAGTACTTAGTGAGCTGGGAGTATCAATTGAGAAGCCAATAACTATGTTATGTGACAACCAAGCTGCCATAAGCATTGCAAAGAACCCCGTGCATCATGACAGAACGAAGCACATCGAGATAGTTCGGCACTTCATCTCAGAAAAGGTTGAAAAGGCAATTGTGCAGCTGGTATACATCCCTACAAGGTCTCAAACAGCAGATATACTCACTAAAGCTCTTCCAAGGACTAACTTTGAAGAACTAAGTCACAAGCTGGGTATGTACAACATTTACAACCCAGCTTGAGGGGGAGTGTGGAATTCTTTTCTAAAGTTAGTTAGTCTTTTTAGGGATTATATTTATTTATTTTATTTTAAGTATAATGTAATAAAGAGAATCTGGTAAGTAATTTATGACCAGATCTCTATTAGTTGTCGTTTCCTTCTTTAGTGGTGATTTTACCTTCTTTAGTTTATTCCATTCCGGATTTAGTAGTCTGCTTAGGGCAACCATCATATTGTATATATTTGTATTCTTGTTCCTGTTGTAAATAAGAAAAACAGAGTATTTTCTCTCTCAGAAACTTTCACAAAGAGTTCCAGGTACAAAACTATATGCGTTTGACAAGAAGCCCAAGTGTTAGAATTATGCGTTCAAACAACAGAAAATTTTTTCTTCGGATTAAGTCAGAATGGGAAATTCTGTATCTACGCAAATTAGGCTAGACTTATGGATATTTGTATGCATTCTTTAGAGTCAAAAGCAGCCTGGCCAATATCGGGGTAAGTTTGGATTGATCCTGGATTGCTCTTTAAGCATCGCATCAACAAAATCGCTGTATAGAAAGCCAAAATACCAAAAAATACTAGTTGGAGGAGGCTCATCCACCCTCCTTGCATTATGGCATACGATATTGTGAGTACGCCTATACCACAAAGCATGTTAATTCCTGCAAAAATCATGAGACAAGGTTATATATGTGTGTGTGTGTGTGTGTGTGTGTGTGTGTATGCAATCACTTTTAATTGCAATGCAAACAAATGAAACCGTTTTTTTGAAATTATGCCAATATGAAACTGTGCAGTGAAAAAAAAAAAAAACAAAAAGTTGCTATTGATTTAGTTATTCCAAATTGATCAATAAACATTCAAGTAGACTAAAGGAACAAATTTTACGTTTGATTATATTTATGTAGAAGTGAATCAAGAGTAATCTGGTATAAACCATTAAATCCTGCTTGCATTGTTGAACACTGCCTATTTGGTGTTGGTAGATCGGTGTTGGAAAACTCCGGGAAGGAATAAAAGGAGAATTTGACAGAGGATGCTGAACGATCATCACTGATCAAAGGTTGTGCCACCGAAGATTCGTAAACCTCTTGCGACGGTTTGCTCGCTGAAGCAGTCCCCCAGTACCCAATACCCAAGGAAGGAGAGCTCGAGAGCATGCTTATTGAATGCCTGTGCAAATTCAATATGTAAAATACATATCATAGAGGTCAAACTCAATATAGAAAAATATGGTCATTCTCTTAGATTTGGTAAATTTTCTATTGGACACTCAATTCACTACATCATATCAGTGCAACAAATGTTGGTTGAGAGTCACTCTCAAGAAAATTAATACAAGTACTCTGTACTCATACAAATTCAATTAAATTTTCCACCATAAATAAAGGAAAAACAAAAAAGAACTGAAGGTAAAATGCAATTTATGTGATCATCTATAATACTAGTCATCCAAATATTTTGCTGAATACAAAATTCAGACAATAATGAATAATCCTCACGTAATAAGTTGATCTCAAGAAGAAAACTGAGAATTTCATGAAATATATACAAAAAGGTGAATATTTTTGTGTGTGCATGAATATTGATTACCCGTAGCTAAGAGGCCAGGCAGAAGTTCTCATGTACTCGTCATTGTTGGATTGGTTTTCTGAGGCAACAGTGCTGATCATGTCAGTGACGGAATGGTGTTTCGAGACAGGCCGTCACGTAGGATTCGTTGTCGTCGCCTCCAAATCAAAAGCCATTTCGTCGCCGTGATCGGAATTGAGTTCCCTGTCCAACATTTTGGCGTGCAAATATTAGACAGAAGTCTAGTGGAAGGAAAAGTGTAGAGAACACGGTCACGTTTTTGTTCCTTTTTTTTTTTTTTTTTTTGAAATGAAGCGTCCGGTTGGGTATAGAATCAAAAGATACAGAGAGTAACAAGACTTGACTTCGTCTAATTTGTTATGTAGGGTTCCACGCCGCCTTTTTTTTTTTTTTTTGGTCACGTTTTTTTCTCCTCATTGGGTAATGATTAGGAAAAAAGAAAAAACGTGTTTAATTATGGCTAGGATTTAGAACCGTAATGGTTTCTGAAAAACAATAACAAAAAGTGAATATAAAATTCCGTTCAAAAAAAAAAAAAAAGTAAGGTAAATACCATGTGTTTAGTTTTTGGTGAACACCCCATTTGTTTAGTTAAAATACTAATTTTACCCCTCTTCCTTCTTATTTATAATATACGTATGCCTAAAACTTTATAAGTGTTTGTAAAATCAGACACAAAAGAACTTGAAAAATAGAAACGCATTTTCTCATTCACCTCTTCTAATCAAATTATTTTATTGCAAAAGAATCCTCAAAAAAAAAAAAACATTAAAGGACAACTATTATAGACTTAATTACATATTTAAAATTTTATTTAAAAAAAAAAACCTAACTGATATTCTTTTTTTTTTTTTTTTTCCTTTCCACACACATATATATATCAAATCCCCAATAAACTAAGTGATATTACTACTTTGGAATCTGTAATAGAACCCTGATTTTCATTCTTCCATAAATATTTTAAAAAATTACATTGCGGTCTGGTAATTTTCTTTATAATAGATTTATCATTCAGTTTTTATTAGTTTTATGCCTTATTATCTATTTAGTTTGTTGGTTTTTTTTTTTTCCCTTTCATTTTGAACAGCGTTATTTTATTTTGTCATTCAATCTGTTATATATTTTTTGAACTTGCGAACTCTATGTTTTTTAGTGAAGTCAGATGTGGTATTATGCCAGGTTATGCCTACAACCACTCAATCTTTTATATCTAGATATATTATTGATACAATTTATGAATTAAACGAAAGAAAGAGTAAGGTCATATCTAACCTATCTTTTTTTTTTTCTTTTTCTTTCTTTTTGCTGAAAAGAGTGATCAAGATCGTTTTTTTTAATTAAAAAAAAAACCATTTCTTTAAAATTTTCACTGTTGCACCCAGGGAAGAAAAAAAAAAAAAAAAGCTTTGTTAGCTTGTTTCTATTTTTCAATACTCGTTGTTGTGTTATTCATCTCTTTTCGATGGCTTTTTTTTTTTTTTTTTTTTTTTTTTAAAGTGTTCCTGTGTTGCCTTATATTTTTTAAACTCTTGATCTTGTTAGCTTTTATAATAGTCTGTTATTAATTATTTGGGTTATATATATATGATTTTTTTCTGTTTGTCTTTTTATTTTTATTTATTTTTCTTGCAAAATATTTAAGTTAACTTATAAATAAATTAAGTATATTTTAGTTTAAATATATTCATATATATTTACAGGATGATGTCTCAAAGTAAAAAAAAAAAAAGAAAAAAGAAAAAAGAGTGGGTGTGAAAAGAAATTTAAAGTGGTGAAGTGGTTTTTTATTTTATGTAAGTAGTTGGGAATAGTTTTGGAATATGCAGGGGTGTGTGATATAATTATTTTAAATCTAATAGGGGTGTGTATTTAGAAGGGGAGTGTGAAGACTCAAGTGGGGTGTGTTAATAGAACCACTCCAATAGATATTACGTTTCGATATTCGGACGGCAAAGTGTTACAATGTCTATAAATTAGGAATATTTTTGTAATTAATCCAAAAATAAATAACAGGAAAGAAAATGACATACATGAATATAAAAACATCTCAATTAGATTGATACTCCCTAACAATCATATTCCCAATATATTCTTCCATCCAAATTATGAATAAGAAAAAATAAAAACTACAATAAATCCACAAGTATTAAGAGGGCGTTTGGAACATATACTCCAATTGGAGTTTTGGAAATTTTTTGATTGAAAATAAAAGAATATTTAGAGTTGTGCGTTCGGTTGAAAATGAACTTTTATAGTTAAAAAAGTGTAAAAATATGAAATGTGTTCAGAAAAAAAATAGTTTGGATCTTATTTCGTTACTCTCGTCATTTTATGCAATTTAAGAAAAAATTCATCTTGTTTCGACTTAAAATAAGAAAGTTATAAATATTAAATTTTGATTTTTTTTTAAAATGAAAAAAAAAAAAAGAGATTTGGAGATGTAAAGGATAAAATTGATTTATTTTTTGAGAAAAAGACAAACAAAATTTGGACAACTGGAGCGTACATGCTAAATGCCCCCTAAACTAGCATGCTATGAAAGCGACCAAAATGCATAAAGGAAATTAGAAACAAAGAACATAATCTAAACTCTAGCTAATTTAAAAAAGAAAGGACATAATCTAAACCCTCCTGAAAACAATAAAAAGCAAGAAGCTGAGGACATAAGTTGAAGCCGTGGCTCTTGCTTTTCATAGTCAGTTCTATGATAATCCTATTTAAAAACATTGCTAGTAAAACTCAATGGAAAAGGCCCGATAAGGGAAAAGGAATGATTATTTATATTTTTATACCATGTATTTTTCTTCTATTCATAAAGTATATTATGTATTTTGAAGTTTTATATTTTTATACTATCAGATTATATTTAACATACAAATTAACATTTTTTCTCAATCAACACATAATTTGGACATAAAAATGCTCAAAATACCCTTATAAAAAAAAAAAAAAAACACTACAATTTGAATTAGCACATTTTTATACCTTGCAAAAGCAAAATGCATGGTACAAAATTGTAAAAGTTCAAAATACATGGTGTCCTTGTATTAAGAAAACGTTGAGGAGGGAAATTATGCTTCCGTTAAGACTTTGATTGTTGACAGCATACTCTATATGAGTTTATCTGTAACTTGATTTCCTTCATGATAAATATGAGAGAAAGAGGAAAATTAAATCCCAAATAAAGTAGAACACGATCCCATTTTACTTTAAAGTTCTAGGGAACATCCCGGCTTTTGCAGGTGATGAGGTGAACCACAAAAGAAGAATTACTTTCAATCCAAATAAAACATTATAGACATATATTTCGCACGATGAAGAGCCATGATAAGCCCTATAATTTCTGCCTCAAAAGCAAAGGGATACCAAGAGGACAAGCAAAAAACATCCTTTACAAATCCTCTATAAGTTCGGAAAATCCCACCATAACCCGTAGGATCAGGACTCTCATTAGCAGTACCATCAGTGTTAATTTTGATCCATCAATGGGATGGAGGCCTCCAAACAATCTTGATAATTTTCAGAGCCACAGTGCTATGCCAAGAAGGCTCAATGTCTTCAATGCTCTGTATTTTTCAATTAATCCAGAGGGTAGAGATGATAGCCGCAAACCAGATGGTAAAAAAGCATTCATCGGTGACTTTACACTTGCAACAATATAGATATATATAGGCTCCTTTTGGGAGAAACGTTTGCGAAGAAACATTTGAATGTAAACATTTTGGATGGAAATATTTGGCACCGTAAAAAAAAAATATCTAAATGATCAAAATGTTGCTTCTAATATTTTGAATTTTGCTTAAAAGTTGTACTTGATATCATTTTATAACATTTCATACCATTTCAAATGTTATTTACCAAACGACTATTTGAACTGTTGAGAGATGAAAACATTTGAAATATTGAGAAATTGTTGAAACAAACCAAAGAATAGTTTATTACGAAAAATTTCTTAATTTGAACAAGTGGTAATCAAGAAAAAGTATTATATAACATTGATTATCTTGTAAACACGAAAGAAATCAACATTATATATAATACAACACTCTTTATGACGTAAGAGGAATAATTAATGTGATTGAGATTACATTAGAAAGAGAGAGAGCACAGAAAGGGGAAAATGGGGTGTTCTAATTGTTGACATTTTTATTTATCCACTTGATTGAGCTTGCCAAGGCCATTGCAATTAGGACAAACAATTTGAGCCTCATCTTTCCTTGCAGCATTTGCTCTCAACGTCACCCCTGCCTTCCTAATAAATCCTGCTCCATCACACTCTGGACATCTGTAACAAAACGCACATCAAACACACAATAATTCAACATTAAACACATTAAATATGATCCTAATAATGATTCTAGAAATAGTCTAATGATAATTTCACACATGACTCTACTATAAGGTATAAAATTTCCCTTAATAAATTTGCTTGTTATGTCCAACCTTAAATTTAAGAAATTGGCGGTAAACAAAATAGCAAAATAATTTTAGAAATTTTTCATATCATGGAAATCTATATCATAAACATTATGAAATATTACATGTGGCAAAAATCTGTAAGTCATGTTAAAAATAAAATTCATGTTATTAAGTGAAAGTTCTAATTTCGTGGTGTTGTGATTTTTTTTTGTTTTTTGTTTTGTTTTTTATAATCAGTATTGTTTTCTAAAAATTTTGGATTTTGCTTTGTTTCACTTTCAGATTCAAATGTAAAATTTTCATCTTATTTTTTATCTTTTTCTAAAAAATTAATAAAAATTATAATTAATTTTTAAAAAGTCAACCAACTTTTAACTTAAAAATTTCATTCAAAACTGTAGGCCAAACACAAAGTTCTGTTTTTAAATAGCCTACCGGTGACAAGTTCTGTTTTTAAATAGCCTACCCGTGAACAAGTTGAAGTTTTTCAGGACAAGTACTATCGTTTCCTCATAAAGTTATGAAATTCCGTTTCTGAATTAAGAAATGGGAACCACAAAACATAAGAGGAAACAAGAACGCAATGGTAAGAAAGGTGGATAAACATAATTTGCATACGTGTCCTTCCGGGAGAAGAGGATAGGGAATGCGGTTCCGAGGAGAGCCACAGCAACTGCTCCGGCGATGAGGTAAGTTGTGCCGTCGGACGACACATCTCCGACAGCGGCAACCACAGTAAGAGGCCTCTTCTTCTTACTCTTTTCATTCCTATTCCACGTGATACTGCAGAGAGAAGGCTTACCGACTAGTGCAGAGTATTGCTTCACTGAATTTGCTGGAAAAATTGTTTGCAGCGAAGACAGTGAGGCCATCTTTATGTGATCTGGGGAAGGGAGGAAGGAAAAAAAAAAAAAAAAACTTCCTAAGTTTTTTTAGCTCAGAGGAAAATAAGAGAATATTAAGCAGCAGAGGTTTGGCTGGTTAAAAGAATTACACGTACTCTCATATATAGTTATAGTACTGTATGACTTGTAGAATTCATGGACTATATTATATTTATACTACTAAATGGATAAGGTCCACGTCAGATTTTCCAAGATTCTTGTGAGTTTATGCAGATAAGAGTGGGTCCCAATAACATTACTGGCTTAAATAATAGTGAGTTGGAATAGCCTGACTACAAATCTACAAGGAAAAGCACAAACAAGTCCAAAAGTCAAATTTAGGGTACATTACTTTATCAATGTTATATACTTTTTAACGTTAAATTATATTAGAATTCTATCGGAATTAAAATGCATTAATGTTTGACGATATCTTACAAAAATAAATGATGGTCTAAAACAGTACAGATGCTTCTTCTCTTACGAATTAGGATTCTCTTTATATGATATTATTATCAAGATTATTTATTTATTTATTTTATTAATAAAAGTAAATTTGGTCTTTTATTATTAATTAAATAGTTGTTTGGAGGTTTACATAAACCTTCTTTTCATGCAATTTTAATTAAGCAATTGTAATAATGTGAAACCCTAATATTCACTTCTCTCTTTTTTTTTTCACTATTTTGTATTGGATATTTCTCACATCTTTATTCCTCTTATCAATAAGGCAAAAAAAAAAAAAAAAAATCCGCTATTTGAATGTGCTAAAAAACGATGAAAAATATGAATTCAAATTTTCTTGGAAGAAATCCAAATCTATGCAAATAATGTTTGTTTTGAAAACTTATGGGCACAAACAAATCCGTAACATCCAGAATCAAATTTGGAACATCAAAGATCTTGTGTGGTTCATTGACTAGCTTTTCACAGCCACATGAATGAAAATCTTCCCTCATGGGGTTTTCTTTCTTTCTTTCTTGTTTTTTTTTTTTTTTTTTTTAATTTGCATCAATATCCAGAAATGGGTTTGTTTTGTGATTCCAGTTCTCCAAAGGCTATCGGCAATGCTGCTCCTCAACATTCAATGTCGTCCTTGTTTAATTTTAACACATCAAGGAAGAAAAAAAGTGACAAAAAGTTGAAAAGAATACCACAAACAAGAATGGTAGTTTATTAGAGTGTACATACATGTATATTGTCTCAATAATCTCGAGGACTTCTTATATATATATATATATATATAATTTTTTTTTACGAAGGACTTGAAACAATTATATACATTCATTTTCTCAAGTAAGCTATATGATTGTCGAGTGATTCAAGTTTAACAAAATTTCATAAATAACGCATAGATTCCTAAGGTTTCAACAAGACACTAGTGCGCCAACATCCCTTACGTGGGTTGGTAAGGCGCTCGTTCTCCTAGCTGAATATTTGAGTTCGAGTTGTCACTACCGCATTGGTCGGGTTATATAGGTATTGCGTGTTATCTCTTATGAGTCGTGCAGAAGTAATAAAGTGAATGAGTGAGTATTGTCTCACGAGGATTGTTCCTTATTCCAAATTTAACTAAATACCACAACTATAACAATCCAAACTTTATCTAGACAGTTAAAAAAATGGAAAATAGACTAAATTAAGCAACTAAATTAAACTAAAGATTAAGTAAACAAATGCGAATGGAGAGATAGATTAAAGGGAACTCGATGAAATGTGAGGCTAGAAGGTTTTGATTTCACTTGACTAGAATATGCTTATCCAATTCAAGGTTTAATCGAATTCATTAATATCATTAATCGTAGATTCCAATTTTAATTTCACTCCCTCTTTCGAGTGCCAAATAAAATAATATGTAAAATTAATCAAATTAATATCCCTATTAACTCAATCAATTAAGCACTCATTATATAAAACCTACTCTAGTGATTACCCAAGTCATATTAGCCTCCCGAACTTAATATCACTATGGATTGTGTTTTCCATGTCTCAACATATAAAATTAACTCTTCCAAGCCTAATTTCACATATCTAATAACTTTAATTTAATGAAAAATTAAATTATGAAAAAGCACAGAGAAATACAAATGATTCAAAATGGGATTCAATCAACAAGCATTAAAATTATCAAAACATAGTCATCACCAAACTACATCATACCCCCTAACTTAAAAAGTTTAGTTAGACATATATAAATTCATAACTACATTCATCATGAGATCCATAAATGTCAACATGTTCAAAACGTATCACAAATACAAATTTCAAAATGAAAATCAAAGTAAAAAGCAAGGAAGAAGAAACTATGATGTGATCTTCAAAGCTTCAATCCTCCAAGAATTCTCCAAGAAATCCTCCAAGAATTTTCAGCTTCAAGTTCCTTTCTCTAGAAATTTTTGTGCCTCCAAATCTTCATCGGATATTGTGTGTCTCTCCCTAGGGTTTTTGTTTTTGTTTTTTTGGTTTTGTTTTGGGCTTAAGATGGTTCATTAAAGCCCCGTCAAAATTGGGCAAAATCTAGCCATTAATTTCCACACAAGGGGCTAGATCAGTCCCCAAAATTCTTCCAGCAAAGTAGGGAGTGCGGCCACGCAATGTCATCTGGTTGCTAGCCCTGCACGCAGTGCGGTCGAGTGCCATGGGTGGCGTGGGCATGCTGCCCTCTCGGCCTGGGTGAGGGGGATGGGCTGTAGGGGCCTCGGGCACGGGCGCGCAAGCCCCTTGGCCTTGAGGCTTGGTTGCTGCCTTCAATGCTCCAAAACTCCAATTTTGGTTCCAAAATTCCTCTAAGTCCAAAATTCTTAATTTCCTACAACATAACATACAAATCCATCAAAATAACACAAAAGCTTGAGGTTTGCACAAATATTTGAACTCAAAAGTACTTGATTTGTGAGTAAAATACTCAGTCATCAATGAGCAATATACTTCGTGAGTGATCTATATATCACGTGCCGGGACATTCACCTCTCTGAGATTATCTCATCATTCCAACTTTTACCCCTATAACTCATTTTTTTTCAGTGCAAAAAAAAAAAAAAAAAAAAAAAAAACACTAGTGCATAAATGAAAAAAGGTATATCAATTCTTTTTTGTAAGAGAGGCACAGGAAATGGTTCCAAAGCTCTCAAGCCAACTATGATCATATTTGCGAGAGTTGTGGTTGAGTCAAAATTCACACTTAAAGAGTCATTTGAATAGCAATATTTTGGATGAAAACATTTGACTTGTGATCCAAATTGGATTTTTTAAATGTTTGTAATTTGAATGAAAGAGAGAAGAAAAGGAAAGAAGAAATGAGCAGCGAAAAAGAAAGTTGGGAAGAGAAAGTGAGAGAAAATATGGATACAAAAATATTTGTATTAAAAAAGTAATACTAATTATAATATGGTAGTTTTTAGTTTTTTTCTCACTTTTGGAATGATTAAAATGAGTGGACCCCACTATAATTTTTCTCCATCATATTTTCTTTTCTTTCATATTTTCCTTCTTACTAAATAACTTACTTTATGCTATATTTGGTAATAAGAAGGATGGAAAATAGAAAGGAATGAAAAGTAAAATATCTAGATGATGGAAATGAGAGAGATTTTCCATCATGTTATTTGGTAAAAAAGAAAGAAAACATGAAAGAAAATGTTTAATCAAATACATTTCACAATTATAATCTTATATAAATTAGGAGATGGTGATAGAATAAGGTCAAAATATGTATTTTACTTACATTTTTGCTTTGTCAACAATTTTCCATCTGGTTTTCTTCCCAAAGTTGGAAGGATTAAAATATGGTGAGACCTGTAGATTTTCAATTTCCATTCCTTCCCATTTTCCTCTCTACCAAACAACTAAGATTTCCTTTTCCTCTACAAAATTCCTCATCTAATTTTTCCCGCTCCCTTTTCCACTCTACCAAACAAAGGCTAATTTCCATCCAATATTCCCTCCTCCCACTTCATTCCTCTCTTTTTTCCATCCTACCAAACATAATGTAATTTTCTTACTCTTGCGTTTTCATTCTACCAAAACATATGCAAAGAATAAAGAGGGAAAGAGAGAAGAAAAGGAAAGAAGAAATGAGTAGTAAAGAAGAAAGTTGGAAAGAGAAAGTGAGAGAAAAAATATTAATAGATAAATAAGGGTATTTTTATCTTTCACTAACTGAATATGACAGATTTCAGGTTTTTTTTTTTTAGAATTGGAGGATTTTTTTTGGTTAAGAAGATAATTGGAGATTTTGATTATTACTTAGGGATGACAACAAGGAGGAGCATGGTGGAAATTGTTTTCTCATCCCCATCCCTATCCATTGTCCTCACCTTTCCCATCCCTATCCCTATTTCTAATTAAGAATAAGCGGGGTTGGGTATGTGAATTTCCTATTGGGGGAATGTTTTCCATAACATTCCTATTCCCCGTTCGATACCATTATACATTTAAAAACTACACATTTAGACAAAAAAATAAAATAGAAATTCACCAAAATTTTTGACCAAAATCAAATCTTAATAATGAAAGCACAAAAAAATATTATCAAAAAGTAAAAAGTCCAAAAAATATAAAACAAATAATGCATATTTTAACTAGCATTAGCCGATTAAGATTACTAATTGATAATTAACTTTTAATCTGCTTCATTTTTTTCAAGTGAAAAAATAGTTAGTAATTACCTTTTTTTTTTTTTTTAAACTAAAGCAATGTGAAGTTTAAAAAGTTAATCTACATATTGCATACACATATAATAACATAACATAAATATATGTGACACATATTGGGGTGAAGCCATGCAGGGATTATTGTCATCTACAGCTTAGAAAATCGTTTTTCAATTTTTTATTTTTTTTATAATATTCAATACTAATTACTCAGCCTCACTTCTAATTCAAGAAAAAGACTTCGTGACCATCCTTGGACTCATACCTAAATATTATCCTCATTTCTGTTCCGTTCGGATCAATGTCTTGCGGCGAATATTGTTATTTACTGCTATCTACTGTTCCAGAAATGTGTGTGTGTGTTTTTTTAGGAAGAACTGATGTCTCCTCATGGGCCCAAAAATGGGCCGGCATTCGACGAAGCCCAAAAGTGAACTTGCTCTTGAAGTGTCCGCGAAAGCGGCAGTCGGAGCCGTCCAGACCGAGTGGTTTCGAACTCCATTACATTCCAGAAAGAACTCACACGAACGTTCCCGATTTCTCTCCAAAGCTTTCACCTTTGTACTTGTTTGCTTTCCTTGCCCCTAAAACTTCACCCCCTTTATAAAAATATCTCGTTTCTTCCTTTTATTTCTTCTTAATAGAAACGCAAAATTAGGGTTTTCTTTCTTCGAAGTTGAGCTAAAAAATGGCTGACGGAGCACCGAACTGGGAAGGATTGCTCAAGTGGAGCATCGCCCATTCTGATGGTACTCGTTCCCCACGTAATTTGAGGTATTTCTCTTCATTTTCGTTTAAAATTATAATCAAGTTTTTATAATTCTGGATTTTGATTGATTTTTATTTTTATTTTTATTTTTGATTTTGCTAATTAAGTGAGGAGGACCGGAGATGGTTCACGGAAGCGATGCAGACGCAGAGTGTTGATATGATGAAGCGCATGAAGGAAATTACTCGGGTCATGCAAACTCCTGAAAGTGTTTTGGAAGCTCAGGGTGTCACTGCTGATGATCTTGAAGGTTTTTGCTTTTATTTCATTTATTATTATTATTATTATCATTTTTTTTTTTAACTTTTTAATCTTAGGTTGGTAGGTTTTTTTGGCTTAGTAGTTTTAGTATCAAAGATTTAGGCTTGTTTGGGGGAGATATGAAGATGATGTTTTGAAGATTGGGTTGGAAATGTGTATTTAAGGATAAAACTTTTGAAAAAGTTACGTGATATAGAAAATAGTGTAAAAAATTTGAAATGTGTTCAGAAAAAAATGTGTAAAATGGATTTTGTCTTGTTCGTCTCGTCGTTAAGAGTATTTTGACATATAAATTATCTTATTTCAATTTAAAATAATAAAGTTATAGATTTTTAAAATTTGAGTTTTTTTGAAAATGGAAGAGAGAGGAAATTGATGTAAAGTTGGGATTTTGAAATTCAGATGGTATTTTAATATCTGAAGATGGTGCACCAAACGAGCCTTTAATTTTTGAAATGGGTTTTGGCAGGTATGTTGGATGAGTTACAGGAGCATGTTGAGTCTATTGATATGGCCAATGGTAAATTCCTTCACTTCTTTGTTGCTGTTGTTTATTTTGATTTACATGAAAAAACTCATTACCTTTCACATTACATTTGCATTGCGGTTTGGTAAACATGCCCTTAAAAGCCCAAATGTTGTATTCCTTTTATGTTTTCTACATTTTTGTGTGGTTATAAACTTGTGAATTTGATTTCGCATGGTCGTATTGGATTCTTCGGTTGTGTATGTTAATTGGCATTAGATATTTGGTTTAGTCATGCAGTATCTGTTACATCTAAATGAACATATCCATATTTAGACATCATTCTTTATGGTTGTGATTTTGGGCGTTTCTTATGATTCTTCATATACTATATTAACAGACCTTCACTCCATTGGTGGTTTGGTCCCTCTCCTTGGGTACCTTAAGAACTCTCATGCCAACATTAGAGCAAAGGCTGCGGATGTTGTGACGACAATTGTCCAGAACAATCCTCGGAGTCAACAGCTGGTTATGGAAGCAAATGGCTTAGAACCTCTCCTTTCGAATTTTACATCTGATCATGATGTGACTGTTCGAGCCAAAGCCCTTGGTGCCATATCCTGTACGTTCATCTTTTAGTTCCGTGATGTATTGTGTGTGTTAGCGAGTGCTTGTGCTGTTAGTTCTGAAAACCCCTGTTCTTTGTGTTGGAACTATATTGACGTCATCACTGCTTTTGAATTGAATGATCTTCAGCTCTAATCCGGCACAACAAACCGGGTATCACTGCATTTCGTCTTGCAAATGGGTATGCAGCCTTGAAAGATGCTTTAAGTTCTGAGAGTGTGAGATTTCAGAGGTACTGCTGGAACTAAGATTTCCTATAGTTTGATATTCTTATGAGGTCTTATAGTTCTAACTTGTTTATAAAATTAACCATTTTTCAGGAAAGCTTTGAACTTGATCCATTATCTACTGCACGAGAATAGTTCAGACCGCAATGTTGTAAGCGAGCTAGGATTTCCTCGCATACTGTTACACCTCGCCTCCAGTGACGATGCAGAGGTACGAGAAGCTGCTCTTCGCGGCCTTCTGGAGCTTGCCCGAGACAAAACAGATGGCAAAAGTGGTGGATTGGTTGGAGATGATGAGAAACTGAAGCAGCTCCTTCAAGAGCGAATCGACGGTATCAGTTTGATGTCGGCAGAAGATCTTGGGGCAGCAAGAGACGAAAGGCATCTTGTGAACTCCCTCTGGAAGACCTGCTATAATGAGCCATCTTCTCTTCATGAGAAGGGGCTTCTTGTTCTTCCCGGGGAAGATGCACCTCCTCCTGATGTTGTCAGCAAGCATTTCGAGCCTCCTCTTCGAGCTTGGGCGGGAAATCCTAACACCAAGAAAACCCCCGATACTGACAAAAAAGCCACTCCTCTGCTTCTAGGTGCAGGTCCTAGCCCAAGGGCCACGGATGCTCAAGGTAGTTCTACTACTACAGAGGATGCTAATAGTAATGGCGTGTCGGAAGGAAAACAATAATGTAGCTTTGGATTTTTCTTTATGATATAGTTTTACTCCTCTTTTTTCTCCCACCATTTTCGTCAGGAGCTCCTATGTTTTCTATGTTTCAATTGGTGTGAGGTGGTTTCCAACCAGTAAATTATCTGCTTCTCTTGTAGTATTACAGATAGTGTTGTTTAGCCTTCGTATTATTTGGACCAGGCTTTCTGGTTTTGGCTCACTTTGTACTATCTCAAATTCAGCAATGCATATAACTCTTTATGGTATAAATTTCATTGAATAAAATTATGTGCTGATTTTATTTCATATTTATTTTTTAGTTCTTTATTTACTTTTGAGCACTTTACATTTCTTGTTAGTTTCTTTCATCTCCACCTTGTTTTATTTTCAGTTATTTAGTTAATTAATCCAATTATCTGGTCCCATATTATTTTCTACTTCCAGTTAACTAGTTCTATTACTTCCTTCTTGATTCCAGTTAACTGGTCCTTTATTTACTTTTCAATTCTCTTGTTTATGTTCATGCAAATATTAGTTGTTTTATTTTTAATTATCTACGCTTATCTTTGTCATTACGATATAATAAAACATAGCTCATAAATTACAGCAAACACCAAGTTCTTTTCTAGCCAGTTTAATTTTCACATCATAATGTTACAGATGAACAACTAAACTTTATAAGTGGTATACACCCTAAGAAAATTTTAGATAAAACATTGAACATTGGAAGTCTTTGCCATCTGCGTGTGGGCCTTTCCATCATGTTTCATCTTCATGGACTGCCTCACATGGTCTCCATACTTGACTTTCTTGTAGTTGGGAAGGGATCCTTGTGACTCTATCATTTGACCAAGTGGTTCAATTTCCACATCGTCTCGGGGAAAGAAAAATGTTGCATAAGATAATCTTGTCTTGCTCTCGTTTGTCACAGCTCTGTATTCTATGCTCTTGTACTTGCCATTACTTAGGATCTGCCACAAAAACAACATGAATTGGAAAATATCAACTTGCATGTGTTCCAAAATCATCTTATTTCGTAAAATTATTGTCTCTTCCTAGCTTTTTTTACCCCCATAAAGTTATATTTTAGTTTCATGATATGGCATAAAATTGTTTTTTCATGATGTTTGTTATTTTTCATCACTCGATCCTTTATAACACCGTCACTTTGGTCAGTGAAACTTGGTCTATCATGCAATACCTCGATGACATTTCCGATATTGACGACCAAAGCATTCGGAACTGGCTCAACCGGAACCCATCCTTCTTGTTGTCGAATCCTGTCACATCATCATCTTGCATGAGTATGGTTATGGTGCTTGTGTCTGAATGTGAACTTACTCCCAGCACTTTATCAGGCATATGACACGGTGGACAGTAGTTCTCACGCAAAGCCTGCTACAACTCTTTATGCAGCTTAAGGAGAGAGCCTTTGTCCATTCCCACAAGCAAAGATAGAAAACCTAAGATCTCCTCTGCTACCCTTTTGAGTTCAGTTGAATATGCCTCTATAGCTTCCCTACATTTTGAAAAAATGAAAAATCGAAAGGGCTCTATTTATTAGTTACATTACCAATGATAATAAGATTAAAGCATAGTTTATGCAGTAGCAAGAAGTACTATCACAAAATAATGTGAGACTTATTTGGCAGCACTAACATGGTGTTAGTCAATTTAACAAACGATCTAATTAATTTAGGAAAAATGCTGCTTATCACAATTGGTGATGCAATAAGCACGTACGTGACAATAGATTAGAATTGCCACAAAATTTTTTACTTTTTGTCATATGACAGTTCAATTTTAGTGACGTGTGGTGATGAATAGCAGTGCTCTTAGGTTTTTTTTTTTTTTTTTTTTTTTTTTTTTTGGGATTATATATGAATTCAGTGGCATACACGAATCCCTTTGGCTTGGTTGGCCAGATACTAAGCTTCCTAAACCGGGAAGGGTAGACAAGTAAAATAAGTGCGTCAGACCAATCGAGTATCTGAGCCTCAGATACCGCATAAGCATGGCCATAGCCTTGTATGTCATCAGGTGGCATTGAAATCTTGTTTTTCTCTTCCTACAGAAGTTCAAAGAACTGAACAGAAGCATCCTTCATTCCCTGCATTACTTCTCTTGCCACACCTTGATTCACAACCTGCAATTAGAATGTTCGGTTTAAGAAGTCCTTATAAACAGGCTTTTTCCTTCCTTATTAAAAAAAAAAAATGTGTATATATATATATATATATATAAATCACCACATTACCTGAAAAAAAACCCCCATTCCTTGCACACTAAGTCTAGTTTCATTAGCTCCTCTTCGTTCCCTTTAGAGAGCAAGGACAGATCAATAACCGGAACTTCTGATGAAAGCTGAGACATGTATAGTTTTTTTTTGCATGTCCTCTTCACTCCTTATGTATCTTTTGGGAACCCCGAGCGGGTCCTTGATGACCATCTCTTGAACACTTGGTACTTGCAGAGAAGGTGCAAAAGTTGGAATTTTGTTGTCTGGTTTAGTAATTGAATCCATATTTTCTCTTACCTCAATTTAGATTAACTTCACCATAAACCTCAAGGAATTTATACACTGAAGTTTCAACTGGAATCTCTAGAAATTATTTTTAAAATTTTTTTAGCAAACATTAACTTTTAACTCCAATATTAGTTTGAAATTTTTAGGCCTAGAGGGACACCAACACAAGGACAGTTTTTTGCTTTGTTTATAAGTTACATTTGTTTTTGATGTTTGCCACTTTGCTTAAGAAACGGCAT
The DNA here is from genome assembly GCA_038430175.1 of Ficus hirta. Lineage (NCBI taxonomy): Eukaryota > Viridiplantae > Streptophyta > Magnoliopsida > Rosales > Moraceae > Ficus > Ficus hirta. The sequence continues at coordinate 2,820,844 of CM076586.1, read as the reverse complement.
GTTGTCATAGTCTCTTTTATTATTTAAAAATAAAAAAATGGAACAAGAAGAGCCAATCCTTTGATCTTTCAGAAATACTTCTTGGTGGGTATTGGTATCTATTAAAAAGATGCATGATTTTTTTAGAATGGGAAAACAACAACTTCTTTTCTTAATATATATATATATATATATATATATTTTTTCCATTACGTTTCACTACAGGACATTACATGTACTATAATTATACTATTTCCACCCAGTGCTTTGGCACATTCTTCGTAAGTTTCTTACAGACCATATAAGAGATCAAAGTCTACTTGCTAATAAAAAGAAAAGGACAAAAACAAAGAGAGAAGACAAATCTAACAACAAATATTAAGAATTAATGATTCTTCTCCTAACTGCCCCAGCACTCCTTGCAAAGCCACGACAAAACCCGAGATTCCCGTTTCCTCGATCTTATTGAGGAGGGCAGAAAGTGATGACATAGCGAGTAGCTCGGCACTTGTTAAGGCTAGTTGAGTCATCAAAAGCAAAACTGTAGGCCTTTGGACATATAGCCTTAAAGAGATGTGAAAAGAGTGTGGGCTTGCAAGTGTTCGGGTTGGCGTAGTTTCCTGTGCAGCAATACTTGGCGGATTGCATTGCCAAGCAGGCACTCTTGCAGCCTACAACTTTCCCTCCACTCCTCACTTCCAACGCCGAAGGACAGCACACATTCAGGTCGACCTCACAAGACGCCACGCCACACCCGATCCCCCCACCGACGGGCTTCATCGAAACGGGCAAGTTGAACCCATCGACCAAGCTCACATCGTAGAAATGCATGGGAGAACTCGAAGAACCGAGTGTCATTTCCACTACCGTAGCTGGTGGCTTCCCGCCATTTCCCTTGCAGTGTAACTGGTTTGAACAATCCCCAGTGATGCACGAGCCTTTCCCGTTGTTGTCAAAGTTGCAGCCCTGCCTGCCCCATATCCGCCCTGACCACTTCTCAGGGGCATCGAGGACTACTTCCTCCCCGCTGCCTAGGTGGAACCCGCCATCTTTCGGAGTGGCCTGGCCTGCGCCCCCGAGTATCCCGGGCCATATGCTCTCCCTGCAGTTGTTTACAAGAATAAGTTGTGCCCCATCTGCAAACCACACAAACGTCAAGAAGAAAATTTTAAATTTCATCGTTGAACAAAGTAAAAAAAAAAAACAGAAAACATAAAGTAGAAATTATGACCTGAAATGCTTAGTGAAGATAATAGATAGAGCAGAAAAGAGAACAAAAACGAGGAATTTGGCATTATTTTCTTTAGAAGTTAATTTTAGTGTTTTGGTTTGGAATGCAGAATACTTAGTGAGAAAGACAAATCTGAAGCTTTTTAAGCACTACGATTAGTAGAGAGAATAGCAAGAAATTCGCTTAACAGCCCCATCAAAACTCTTTCCCTTTTCCTTTTCATCTTTTCACTTTTAGTTTCAGTATAAAGGGCAAATATTCTTTGCTTCTAATGCGGGATTTCTTTCTTCCCTCCATCTGACTTCTTGTTTGCACACTCTTTATTGTTAGTCTCATTAGATTAAGCATACTCTTTCATCCAGCAGCTGAACTTAATAACCTTTTTTTTTTTTTTTTGTACGCTATTGTAACAACTAGCTGATTACATTGTAACATTTTTCGATAATACTTACATTTTACATCAATACTTTGTAAAAAATAATATGTTGCATATTATTTTATATAAAGTTACAAGCAAGTTTAACAGTTGTTACAAGTTACTTATTAGAAAGTTACAACTATTGAACTTGTTCGGCTGAGAGTATTCCTTGAATCAATCTTAAACAAAATGAGAAACATATCCATGAACTATCGGTAGACCTAAAAAAGGAAATGAAACCTCTTTTTGTTTTTTGGGCAAGTGGATATATATGGAACCAACGGCATCTTTCTAGTGGGAAGTAGGAGTAAGATCAAAGAAACCATGTTTTAAGAAATTAAGAAACATTAACTTTTATGTGGAACTAATAGTGTCTAAAGCTAACAAATGCAAAGTTTATTCTTGTCGATTAGAAGTTAGTACAAAGTACATCAAGAGAATAAGAGCATCACCAAAAGGACAAACATTAGATTATTTTTAATTTTTGCTGGAGGAGCAATGATTAAGGAATATTTATACTAGGTTGGCTTTAACTATAATGCCAAGTAATCTTCAATATTGTTTAAGATAAAGTTGATTTAGGAAAACTTGTTATGCATTTCTCTTTATGATATAGAATAATATCTTTCGTTTGTATTCATGAAGCATATTTCAACCCAAAAAAAAAAAAAAAAAAAAAAGATATGTTATTCATGTTTGTGACCGTAAAGTTTGTTTGGAGATAAAGGAAAGAGAAAATAGAGAGGAAGAAGTAAATAACTTTTTTTTTAATAATAAAAAAATAGAAGAAAATAACATGTTTTAAAATCTGTTAAATAGATTAATTTACTTATAGAAAATAGATTATTTACTTGGTGAATTTGTTATTCATTTCTATTTATTTCAAGTATTTTAATTTATGTTATTTATTACATTTAGTTTCGTAAAAATGCTATTCATTACAATTTTCAGAAAAAGATAGTGTGAAGTCTAGGCTCATCTTTTCCTATTTGAGGTGGTTTTTTTTTTATGAATTATTTGAGTATCTTTTAAATTTCCTTTAGTGCCCACATTATTGGAGGCTAACTAAAGCCTCCCAAGCTCTACATTTGTTTGGTAAAGATAGATTAAACAAAGGAGAAGAGCTGAGGGAAATGAGAACAAAGAAATGCTCACAATGATGAAATATTGCCTTTTATTCATCCTTAAGAAATAAATAAATAAATAAAATCCAAGATTGTCTTTAGCTTTTTTCAGAAGGAAGCTGGCCAATGGGCTACGTTGACAATAGTACCATTTACTTATTGTGGACGTAAACAAAAGATTTGCAGATAAATCAAATGTTTACATGTAAATCATCGATTTATTGCCTATATAAGATTTACATAATAGAGGAAAATTTTTCCAATTTAAAACCTAGATGTATTGTGGCCGCTATGATGCTATTAGAGTCATCGATGTCGGAGAAGACAGCCGGAGGTCGTAGATGGTGATGACCGGCAACATACGTCATGGGCCTAAGCTTCATGACGACGGCAGCCTCGAAACGACGGTGGAGACGGTACAACGAATGGCGCGAAACAAACAATGGTGAGGCGATGGCGATGACAACGGCGATCGACGGCCTCCAATGGTGGCTGCCAAGGAGTTCGAGGAGAGAGACGAAGAGATCAATGGAGGGGAGAGAAAGAGAGGGGAAGAGAGAGAAAACGAGGATATTTTTAACATTTGAAATATGAATTTACCAACAATATGCTATTTACTGCCTATCAATAAACTATCATGCTATTTATTTTTATTTAACTCTTGATTTGGCCTATTTCCTTCCGGAAAATTAGGGTGGGTAGCAGTCACCCAACCTTAAATGTATTACCTATATTTATTTAATTTAGGTAGATGACTTAATTAATCAATTTAATATACTGATTTTTTATTTTTGCCCTCTTTTTTATTCATCCTTTATTTATGCTCTTCAGGTTTTTATTTCTATTTCTTCACGCTCTTCTTCGTCTTCTTCTTCTCCTTCTCCTACTCAGTACTGGGTTCGAATTTTACATGAAATTTGATTCTTCCTATCTCATGTGAAATCTGAAAAGATCTGTTTATTTTTGTTTACTTTTGAGTTTTAATTAGGTTAGATGAATAATTATTTGATTTATCGTGTTTTCATTGTTTCAATTTCTCTTTGTGGTGTTTTTGGCAATTCTCTGGGTTTTCATTCTTTACTTTTGAACAAAACATGTATTTGATCCATTTTTTCATATTTTTTAGTTGTTTTTGTGTTTCTAGTCTATCATATAGTAGTCAATTATTAATTGACTATAGTTAATTACTGATGGATCATTATTTATTTATTTATTTATTTTGTGTTCTTTTATTTTGTTGGTGGTCAATCAATGATTAGTGTTGCAAAAAATTACAAGTGCACAATATCGTAACAAGTAATAAAGTGATAAGTAAAGTATCGTTCCCACGAGAACTGTCGTCATTAATTACCGAAATTATATTAATTCTAACTTTATTTGAATAACTAGAAAGAAATTTTTAAATATAAATAACAAAATTGCAAGGAGACAAAAGACTCAAAATATTAAAAATTTAGGGTTTCTGATTTCACCGAATTAATTTTATTAAAATTATCTAATCCAATTAATTAATGTCTATTCCCTATATTGCCAGTGAATATCTCTAATATATTCATTAATTTTTCTCAAGCATTAACAATTTATTATAATAATCCCGTTATCGTCTCTCGGTCTCGAACAGCTTATCATAATTCATTAATAACCAGAAATTCATAATCTTGCACAAGTTTTATAACTATCTTTAGCTTATGATACATGGTAAATTAAACAATAGCTTATTTAATTATCACTTCTCAGTCTCAATTCAAATACAAATTAATACAAAAGTTGGCAAGAAATTCATAAGCATTAAGCACAGATAAAAATACTCAATATAGAACTGGAATAGAACATCAATTAATTAGAAATAGAAAAACTCAAATAATCATAATCCGGCAAGATCGTATCCATAGAAAATAAAATTACTTCATAAATAAAAATAGAAATCTACAAAATAAAGATTTAATTATTCTTAAATTATAAAAATAAAAAGATAAGAAAATAAAAGAAGAAAACACAGTTTGGAAGTGTCACAAATCTCCGAAGCCTTCTCCGAAATTTTCTTTTCCCTTTTGATGATTCAAGATGATCTCTCCATAATTTTGTAGAAAACTAAACCTAAATTCGGATTAAAAATAAAATATGAAAAGCTAAATCCTAAATTTTTTTTTTCTTTTTTTCTTTTCTAGTTTTCGACTTCTCCCGTAGCCAAAGATATTCTTCACGGAGCCCTAGGTTCCTTTTTATAAGCCTCCAGCCGCCGCCTCATTTCCAAAGATTTTCCCTTTTTTGTTTTAATTTTTTTCTTTACTTTTATTGCTACTGCAGCTGATACACAACAGCGTTGGGGCCTACGCAGAGAGATAGGTGGCGAGCAGCAACTGAGCACAGCTAGGAAGTGGGCCGCGTGGTGAACTGGGACTGGACTTCAGTAGTGGGTGCACTTCGGAAAGGTGGAGATGCGCACACCTAATTGGGCACTACTCTGGATACGCTGACATGCCTCGTTGTGATGCCCTAGAAATTCATAAGCTTGATTCATGAATTATTATTGTGGATTTCCTTCATTAATATACTTCTAATGAATTATTTTAATGAATATCAAATTTCAAGATCATGAATGATTGTATATGTATCATCGGTGTGATGATATCGATGATATAACAACGTCGAGTTTCTCTATTTAAATGAGAAATTTTAAATACATAAAAGATGAGTTGAACGACATATAAATTTATACAAAAAATTTATTATGTCGTATTAGGGGGATCACGATAATTTTTGGGAAGAATCCCGATTTTTATTAGTAGGTCAATTTAATGATCTTAGTATTTACTTTGATAATACTAATAGTTAAGCTTTGAGAGCATGATTGGGAAACTAATATGTCATATAGATAGAAGATGAGTGATTAGTATTTACTCTTAGAGAATCCAAATGTGGAAGATTGATCAAGAATTGTGCTTAAATTTGAAATCAATGGTGTAAATTTGATGCTAAAGAATCCTAGGTAAATCAATGGCCAAACTTTGGATGATAAGTTACCAATAAGAACTTAGGGTAAGGATTGGTGTGTTGGAAGATCCAATGGATGAGAATAAAAATGACAACCTTGGATCAATGGTGAATATTGAAAGAAAGAAAAACAAAATAAAATTGAGAAGGCCAAAGAGGGGATTCGGTTTTTGAGTCATAAATCAAGGAGAAATGTGAACAAATGAGAAAAGAAGAAAGTGGTGTATGCATGCAACCACATGTAAGAGATGGTATGGTTTATTTTGAAAAGTTGACCCAAGGAAGAGATAAGTGAAAGTGACCCCTTGTCTCTATCTTATTGAACCAAATCTTCACCCCAAAACCCTCCCTTGAAGTGGCAGCAATGAAGGGCGAAATCAGCCAAAAAAATTTTCAATTTTACCCCTCAAAATACAGCTCTCTTAAGGTGAAAGTTGGCTGAGCACAAACCCCTAACACCCCATTTTATTCTCACACAAGTTAAACTCAAAAACCCTAGTTTTTCTAGCCACCACCAAGCTCAAAACAAAAACAAGAACCGCCAACACTATTCTCCATCTCCAACACCTCTAGCACCCTCCTCCATCCATTTTCAAGCTCTAAGAAACCCCGTCACCAAGATCGAAGAAGTGTGAGACGGAGTTAGAGGACGTTTTACTAGAGGTAACCTAGTGGTATTCTTTGTGTTTTAGTCATTTTTAGAGAACTAAAGCATGATGTTTAGTTATGATCTTAATGTTAGACTTCTTCTTATTAGGAAAAAGTTTTGAGAAGAACTTTGGAGATCCGAGATCTTAAAGGATCCACGGAGTATTTCGGTAAGATCTAAGAACTTTGTTAGATTTTGTGGTTATTGTGGTGATATAGCATGCATTGGAAACTTTGGTATGAAAACTAAATTATATATTGAGATTCTACAGAGGATAAGCTTCATTTTAGGGTTTGGAATCACTTTATTTGCTTTTATATGTCTAAAGTTATGTGCATTTGAATTTGTGACATAAAACTAGAGAGAATATGAACATCTGGGACATAGCCTAGCCACGGGTTTTCTATACTCCGAACCCTTTAGACTCAAAATATTGTATTATAAGTTATAGATCTAAAAACTATATTCTTTAAGCTTTCCAACAAGGTATCTTATGCCTTGAACAGATAAATGTGCAATTATTGGTGAATTTTACAAATTTGGACTACGAACCAAAAATCCTTACTGAAATCCTGTACTAGCCACGGATTTTGCATATTTTGGTTCAGTAAATCAGAATGTTTTACAAAACTGTTTTAATCATACAAAATAGAAATTATAAGCTTTCCAATGACATATTTGTTGCCTTATTTGAACTTGTAAGTAAATTATTATGATTTTTCTAATCTTACCCATGAATCTGGACTTGTGGTTCAAATGTGGAACCAACAGTAACAAAAGCTAAGTTAATGATATGAAACACTCAAGCACTAAACAAAATATTACCACTGTAAAGTAAACATCTCAAGTTTCAAAATGAGATATCATACGTTTAAAACGGATATGTATATAAATTTTAATAAATCACATAATATTGTATTGTAATATGGTAAAATGAGCTTTTACCATAAGACACTTAGGAAAACGTCCACATTAATGTTTGAAATGCTTGAAATCTTGGAAAAAAATTATAAATACATAAACTAAATGTTTCAAGCTTTCCAAAAAGTCATCAAGTGTCCAAAACGGAATTATACTCAAATCTAAATAAATCTTACAAATTAAAATCCTACACGGTTGAATCGATCGAACATAAAAATGTGACATAAGAGTAAGTCATAACATATGAACATATTTAATTATGAAATGAGTTGATTTTAAGTGTATGATCAAATAATGTGAAAAATCCTAACCTGATAAAGTTGAATCACAAGTTTTAATGGGCTAAGATAAAGTACACTAGAGGGTTACTGGGCATATACCAAGAAACTACCTTAGCCCAACTAAATGAATATAATTAAGGGGATTGGACTAGCCCAATAATAAAAAAAGAGGTATACACTTATGTGACTTATTGTCACCTTGATTGATTAATTAATTAATTACTTAATTAAGTAATTAAATAATAAATACATAACCAAATATAATTAATAAAGTAATTAATTAATTGATTGATTAATAATTAATTAATTAATTATAAGAGTTAGTAGATGATAATCAAGATTATTATGTTGAATAACTATATAATTATAATACATGATTAATTTGAGATTAATTAATCATTAATTATTAGTCATTGATATAATCATCAAAATAATTATGGATGATTAACTAGAGATTAATCAAACATTAATAATTAGGTTAATCAAATTATTAATTATTACTATTAGAATTAATAGTTAATAATTATTATATGAGAAATAATATTTAAGTAACATAATTAAATTATTAACAGTATAATTATTAATAAGTCAATTAAAATTTTATAGTTTAATTATAATTCCTCAATTAAATAAAGTAATCATTAACTATTACCTAATTAATTAGTTAATTAATGAATTAATCAATTGATTAATTGATCAATTAAATTCTAATAAAAAAATTAAATTAAATTAATTAAAAAATAATCAGTAGAAATTTATTTTAACACTTAATAATTAATACGAATTAATTGTTAAGGTTAATTATGATATAAGTAAATTAAGTTCACTATAGTTTATAAAATAAATAAAGTCATATAATTAAGATTATGTCTAATAATGAGATATGGTTTAATCAGGACAATTCCTCAAATCTGTGAAGTAAGAGATACAACTCGAGAAGTTTAACCACATAAGACAAGTAAGTACAAACCTCAGCTATGGCATAGAATAAAATGTTTTTCTTTGTTGATGCTCTACGTTTGCTATGATTAGACTTGATGATGTGATGAGTATATGAGTTATACGTATTGCTTTAATTAAGTATTTGATGTGCATAATTTATGTTGCACTGACATGATCGACATGCCTCACAGATATTTATGCCATAATGATAGATGCATAGTGATATGTAAATCTACACATTATCGCAATTAATAAGAATGAGGTAAATAAAAGATAGGATTAAGTGTCATACCAACTTCCAATTAGTGAGAGGATATGATAAAAATGAAAGTTATAAGATATGACCTTAGAGGTTGTTGGAGGGTCGCTCCCCTAACTCCCCATTGGTTGCGCGCATATGGGTACGACATAGGGACCCTTAAGTAGACAAGATATGTAAATAATAAAGCATAATTGAATACACATAGTTCACATGCATTTTTGAACATTCATGATGTTACATGTGATGATATGATTTTATGAAAATGATTTGTGAGATATTGTTTGTACTTGCTGAGTGAAAGCTCATCATTGTGTGTTCGTGCTGTTGGTAACGCGGGTAAGCAGCCCGCTACTTAGATGTTTTATGGACTGGCAAAGCTGTGCGGAGGCGATGAAGGACGGGAGTGGGATACCACCACGAATTAAATTTTCGCATTTAGATTTCTTAAACTATTTTGTATCGACTATATTTATAACTATGTTCCAATGTTTTGGTACTACTAAACTAGTATAAGTATTTTACGAGAAAAAAGACTTTAGATTCTTTTCTTTTAATTTACATGAAGTTATAACTTTTTAAAATATTATCTAGATACGAATTTGAATAGGATAATTATTAGCTAGATGTTTTCAATTTCCTCAGTTAAAATTTTTAGGAATTCTAACTTTTGTATACGAATATGATTTAAAAAAAAATTTCTGTATTTTTTTTAGAACCAAATATAAATAAGTGTTAAGATTAAATTAAATAAGAATAAGTAAGTTAGTTAACGGTTTGAAAAGTCGGGTCGTTATAGTTGGTATCAGAGACGGTATCCTGCCATCCTACCTTACGTCGTTTCCCCATCAGTTTCATGCCTGTCCAAGTAAGTTAGAATTTATTTACTTTTTAACAATTAGTGGTTGTTATTGACCTTAATTTTAAAACTAGGCATCCCTATACTATCATCATGCCACCGGTTAGAGGATCATCATTCGAAGACACACTTCTTAGTGAGCTCGGTGTCAAAATAACGGCTGCATTTCGGATAGCCAAACCAGAGCACTACTATGAAGAAACTCATCCGGGAGATTGGCTACATCACATAGAGTCCTTATGCAGCTCGTGTGGAATAACATGAGGAGCATGGTCGAGACTAGCAGTAATCCAACTGAGGGGTGCTGCTAGGTGTTGGTGGGAATCTATTGGGCAAAACCTGAACCTCGTACATTGGAGGGATTTTCGTCGTAACATTATAGAGTATTTTGTAGGTCATTTCCTTTACAGAGAAAGGATGGCTGACTTGACGTATGCACAAGGACATCGCTTCTTTGCTCGGGTGGCAAGATGGGCACCTGCACATGGTGAGAGCATGCAGGAGTACAAACACCGATTCGAGGAGGACCTCCTAGTCGAGTGCCCTTATGAACTGCGCCAAGAGGACGCATGTGAGCTGCTTTGGTAGGGAGTTCCCCACGAGATACGAGCACTTGTGTACTTTCCCCGACCATATCCAGATTACGACCACTTATGTTCAGAGGTCATTTACGCCGAGATGCACTTGAGAGCAGAGAGGGTAGATACTCCTCCAACAAAGGAATTAGAGAATGTGGAGGACGCTAGCAGCCATGTAGAGGCACCAGCCCCGCACCAACCAGAAGCCGTGGAAATGATGATGCCCGCATTGGTTCAGAAGAGGAAGACTCCACCGAGGTTTTTACTGAAGGAGAAGATGACGAGACTGATGGTCTATGAGTATTGGCAGAAGAGCTAGTGTAGTAGTTTACTATCAGATAGTTTACCCTTTTGTTCATGGATGTTTTATATATTATCTATCTTATGTATTTGGTGACGCCTATATTATCCTTATGATTTATGTATTCGCTATGACTGATTATGATCAATATGGTTGATCGTTATGTGAACTTATGACTATGTGATGTTATGACATTATGCTTTTAAGATATGATATGCCATGATTTATGGGTCGTACCTTTGTCATTTATGTTTAAATGAAACTCATGTCATAAGACTATGATTAAGCTAAAATATCCGCGTACGAGATATTAAGCAAGCATGGTTCTTTTAGGTTGAACACTAGAGTTATATATAAAGCTATGGTACATCCTCGAGCGGCAGCAGAAAGACGACCACAAGAAGCGAATCTAGCTGAAATGGTAGTTAACCTACAGCGCAGATTGGAAGACCAGGAGCGCGAAATGCAGAATATCCGCGAGCAGCTTGCTCAACAAAATCAAGAAGTACCCCATCCACCAGCTGTCCCAACTCAACCTGTAGTACCAGCTGTGCCTGCGGCACAAGCCGCCCAACCTGTGGTCCAACAAGAACCTTTGTATGAGAGGTTCCGACGTATGAAACTACCAGAATTCGAAGGATCCACCAACCCTTTGGAGGCTGAGGAATGGTTAACTTCCCTTCAAATAGTCTTGAATTTTATGGACCTCACGGACCAAGAAAAAGTGTTATGTGCTTCCTATGTCATGAAGAAGGATGCTCGTTATTGGTGGGAAACTGTGTAAATGAGGAGGAATGTACTTGAGATGACATGGAATGATTTCATTCAGGAATTCAACGACAAATTCTACAATCGGATGGCTATGAAAGCGCAGCAGAATGAATTCAACAATATCAAGCAAGGCTCTATGTCAGTAACTAAGGCTGTCCGCAAGTTCGATCAACTAGCACGACTTTGCCCTCACCTTGTGCCAACTGAGGATGAAAGGGTTAGACGTATGTTGGACATGTTTCACCCTGAGATAGCGGTAGTGATTGATAGTGGTGAGAGATCGCCTACGACTGTTGCTGAGTGTGTCGAAAGAGCACTACGCGCTGAGTATCGTCCTGCCCAAGCTAAACAAGATAGGGCTAAGTTCTTTGAAGAGAAGAAGAAAGAGAAGTCATAATCGAAGTAGAACCAAGGAAATCAACTAATCAATCAGGGAAACAGATCCAATCTTAATGGCAATCACTCTAATCAGAACCACAACAAGCGAAAGGGGAATTTCAATGGAAATAAGAACCAGAAGAACCATCCCCAGAAGAAGAATAACACCGTTTACCCTACATGCACCAAATGTGGGAAGAAGCATCCAGGGGAATGCAAACTTGGCTCAAATACTTGTTACTTATGTGGCAATGAGGGTCACTATGCCAATAATTGCTATACCAACAAGCAGAATCAGACTGGGCAGAACCAGCTAAAGCCACAAGGGACTTAACTCCACAACATGCAAGCCAAAACTGAGGGCCCGCAGATTTACCAAGGAAGTTTGGAGGCCCTACCAGGACCGAACGCTCACATTTTCGCCTACACCAAGAATGATGTTGAAGCTGGAACCTCGAATGTGGTGACAGGTCAGCTTTCTGTGGCCAACCAAGATACACATATTTTAGTTGATTCTGGAGCAACTCATTCCTTTGCATCACATACATTTGCGAGGAAACTCACTCAATTTAGAGATAGAATCAATCAGACCTTTAGAACGACCTTGCCTTCAGGACAAACTTTGTTGTCAAGTTATTGGTTACATCATGTGCCAATAATTATTGTTGGTAGAGAACTGTTCGTTAATCTAGTTATTTTAGAAATGTTTGACTATGACATCATCTTAGGGATGGACTTTCTAGGAAAATACAATACGAACATTGATTGTCGGGCACGTAAGGTGACAATCAAACCTGATGGAGCAGAAGAGTTCGAATTTGTCAATATTTCTGAGAAACAACCGAAGGTGATGATTTCTGCTATGAGGGCGCGAAGGATGCTACATAGCGGATGCGTTGGATACCTATCCAATATCATAGATACGACGAAAGAAGAACGATCCAAACCAGAAGATGTGGCAGTAGTCATAAACTTTGTCGAGGTTTTCCGATAAGACTTACCTGGAATACCTCCCGATCGTGAGATTTCATTTGAAATCGAATTGATGCCTGGCACAGCACCGATATCCAAGGCTCCATACCGCATGGCCCCAGCTGAACTCAAGGAATTGCAGACGTAACTTTAAGAACTTTTGGACAAGGGATTCATACGTCCGAGTTACTCACCTTGGGGTGCACCTGTCTTGTTCGTCAAGAAGAAGGATGGCACGTTAAGGATGCGCATTGACTACCGTGAGCTCAACAAGTCGACCATCAAGAATAAGTATCCTCGTCCAAGAATTGACGACCTCTTTGATCAGCTTAAAGGAGCATCAGTCTTCTCTAAGATCGACTTACGCTCGGGTTATCACTAACTAAAGATTAAAGAAGGCGATGTCCCAAAGTCAGCATTTCGTACACGTTACGGTCACTATGAGTTTTGAGTCATGCCATTTGGATTGACAAATGCACCTGCAGCTTTCATGGATTTGATGAATCGAGTATTCAAGGAGTATTTAGACAAGTTTATCATTATGTTCATTGATGATATCTTGATTTACTCAAAAAGCCTAAAGGAACATGAAGAGCATTTGGAGATCGCTCTCTGAACTCTAAAGAATCACCAGCTTTATACAAAATTCCTTAAATGTGAATTTTGGCTTGACAAGGTTCAATTCCTTGGATATGTGATCTCCAAGAATGGAGTATCTGTCGACCCATCCAAGATTGAAGCTGTGAGCAAGTGGCGAACACCGAAGAGTGTGACTGAAGTGCGAAGCTTTTTAGGTCTAATTGGCTACTACAGAAGATTTGTTGAAGGATTCACGAAATTAGCCGCACCTCTTACCGTACTTACTCGGAAAGAAAAGAAGTATGAACGGACGGAGAAATGCGAGGCAAATATCCAAGAATTGAAGAAGAAACTCACTAGTGCTCCTATTCTCACAATTCCATCAGAAGAGGGAGAGTTTGATATCTACAGCGATGCATCCAAGATGGGCTTAGGAGCAGTTTTGATGCAGAACAGGAAAGTCGTGGCTTTTGCCTCAAGACAATTAAAGGAGCATGAGAAGAACTACCCGACCCATGATTTGGAACTAGCAGCTGTGGTGTTCGCCCTTAAGATCTGGCGACACTATCTATATGGCGTTAAATGTCAGATTTTTACATATCATAAAAGTCTTAAGTACATCTTCACCCAGAAGGAACTCAACATGAGGCAAAGAAGATGGTTGGAATTGGTTAAGGATTATGATTGTGAGATTCTTTATCATCCCGGAAAGGCCAACAAAGTCGCTGATGCACTGAGTCGGAAGTCGTCTGCTACCCTCATGTCAATTCAAGCCCTACCACAACCGCTTTAGGAGGATATCTTCAAGCTTGGAATTGAGCTCATTACGGGAAAACTTTCCTCATTAACTCTCCAGCTTACAATCCTTGGTGAAATTAAGGAAGCTCAGGGGCTCAATCCTAGTTTGGTCAGGATTAAAACGGAAGTCATGCAAGGGAAAGAAATAAATTTTGGTTTGTCAGATGAGGGTATCCTTCATTTTAAAGGTATGTTATATGTGCCTAGCAATGAAGAACTTCGAAAACAGATTCTATCTGAGGCCCACGACACCCCATACTCCATTCATCCTGGAGCGACTAAGATGTATAAGGACTTGAAAGAGCATTTTTGGTGGAACAAGATGAAGAACGACGTAGCTGAATTTGTGAGTAAATGCCTAACCTGTCAGAAAGTTAAGGCGGAACACAAGCGACCAGCTAGAAAATTGTAACCTATTGAAGTTCCAGAGTGGAAATGGGAACAAATCATGATGGACTTTGTAGTCGGATTGCCGAAAACCAGTGAAGGTTATGACGCCATCTGGGTAATCGTAGATCGTTTGACTAAATCAGCATGTTTCATAGAAATTAAAGTGGCTTATTCCCTGGAAAAGTTGGCGGAATTATATGTATCTAATGTCGTTAAGCTGCACGGCATTCCCTTATCAATCATTTCAGACCGCGACAGTCGTTTCACCTCCACTTTTTGGAAAAATGTTCAGCGAGCGTTAGGAACTGAGCTCAAGTTTAGCACTGCTTTTCACCCTCAAACGGATGGTCAATCCAAATGAACCATTTAAACCTTAGAGGATATGCTTCGTGCTTGCGTTATAGACTCCAAGGGTGCATGGAATAAGAAGTTACCATTGATTGAATTCTCCTACAATAATAGTTATCAGGCGACTATCGGGATGGCATCCTATGAAGCACTCTATGGTAGGAAATGTCGATCACCGGTTCACTAGCATGAAACAGGGGAGAAGCAATTGGAAACCACAGATTTCATTATCAAGACCACTGAAGCAGTCAAGAAAATATGACAACAAATGGAAGCAGCTCAACGTCGACAGAAGAGCTATGCCGACAAGCGAAGGAGGCCCCTTGAATTTTAAAAAGGAGACATTGTTTTCTTGAAGGTAGCACCAATGAAGGGCGTGATGCGATTCGGAAAGAAGGGCAAGTTGAGCCCGAGATACATAGGACTCTTCGAAATCACAGAACGCATTGGTAAGGTAGCTTATAGATTAGCCTTACCATCAGAGTTGTCAACAGTGCACAATGTCTTTCGTGTCTCAATGCTAAAGAGATATGTCCCGGATCCGTCTCACGTAATAGAGCGTGAACCAATTCAAGTTCATGAGGATCTCACTTACGAAGAAAAGCCTATGTAAATTCTGGCTCGTGAAAAAAAGACTCTCATAAACAAGACCATACCTCTTGTCAAGATGTTATGGCGTAATCAAAAGATCGAGGAAGCCACCTGGGAACGTAAAGACGAAATGAGGAAAATTATCCGTTTTTGTTCTAATTTTCGAGGACGAAAATTTTGTAAGGAGGGTAGATTGTGATGCCCTAGAAATTCATAAGCTTGATTCATGAATTAATATTGTGGATTTCCTTCATTAATATACTTCTAATGAATTATTTTGATGAATATCAAATTCCAAGATCATGAATGATTGTATATGTATCATCAGTGTGATGTTGTCGATGATATAACAACGTCGAGTTTCTCTATTTAAATGAGAAATTTTAAATACATAAAAGATGAGTTGAACGACATATAAATTTATACAAAAAATTTATTATGTCGTATTAGGGGGATAACGATAATTTTTGGGAAGATCCCGATTTTTATTAGTAGGTCAATTTAATGGTCTTAGTATTTATTTTGATAATACTAATAGTTAAGCTTTGAGAGCATGATTGGGAAACTAATATGTCACATAGATAGAAGATGAGTGATTAGTATTTACTCTTAGAGAATCCAAAGGTGGAAGATTGATCAAGAATTGTGCTTAAATTTGAAATCAATAGTGTAGATTTAATGCTAAAGAATCATAGGCAAATCAATGGCCAAACTTTGGATAATAAGTTACCAATAAGAACTTAGGGTAAGGATTGGTATGTTGGAAGATCCAATGGATGAGAATAAAGATGACAACCTTGGATCAATGGTGGAAATTGAAAGAAAGAAAAACAAAATAAAATTGAGAAGGCCAAAGAGGGGATTCGATTTTTGAGTCATAAAGCAAGAAGAAATGTGAACAAATGAAAAAAGAAGAAAGTGGTGCATGCATGCAACCACATGTAAGAGATGGCATGGTTTATTTTGGAAAGTTGACCCAAGGAAGAGACAAGTGAAAGTGACCCCTTGTCTCCACCTTGTTGAACCAAATCTTCACCCCAAAACCCTCCCTTGAAGTGGCGGCAATGAAGGGAGAAATCAGCCAAAAAATTTTCAATTTTACCCCTCAAAATACAGCTCTCTTAAGGTGAAAGTTGGCTGAGCACAAACCCCTAACACCCCATTTTATTCTCACACAAGTTAAACTAAAAAACCCTTGCTTCTCTAGCCACCACCAAGCTCAAAACAAAAACAAGAACCACCAACACTATTCTCCAACTCCAACACCTCTAGCACCCTCCTCCATCCATTTTCAAGCTCTAAGAAACCCCGTCACCAAGATCGAAGAAGTGTGAGACGGAGTTAGAGGACGTTTTACTAGAGGTAACCTAGTGGTATTCTTTGTGTTTTAGTCATTTTTGGAGAACTAAAGCATGATGTTTAGTTATGATCTTAATGTTAGACTTCTTCTTATCTAGGAAAAAGTTTTGAGAAGAACTTTGGAGATCCGAGATCTTAAAGGATCCACGAAGTATTTCGGTAAGATCTAAGAACTTTGTTAGAGTTTGTGGTTGTTGTGGTAATATAGCATGCATTGGAGACTTTGGTATGAAAAATAAATTATATATTGAGATTCTACAGAGGATAAGCTTCATTTTAGGCTTTGGAATCACTTGATTTGCTTTTATATGTCTAAAGTTATGTGCATTTGAAGTTGTGACACAAAACTAGAGAGAATATGAACCTCTGGGACACAACCTAGCCACGGGTTTTCTATACTCCGAACCCTTTAGGCTCAAAATTTTGGATTATAAGTTATAGATCTACAAACTATATTCTTTAATCTTTCCAACAAGGTATCTTATACCTTGAACGGATAAATGTGCAATTTTTGGTGAATTTTACAAATTTGGACTACGAACCGAAAATCCTTGCTGAAATCCTATACTAGCCACAGATTTTGTATATTTTGATTCAGTAAAGCAGAATGTTTTACAAAACTGTTCTTATCATACAAAATAGAAATTATAAGCTTTCCAATGACATATCGTTTACCTTATTTGGACTTGTAAGTAAATTATTATAATTTTTCTAATCTTACCCATGAATCTGGACTTGTGGCTCAAATATGGAACTAACAGTAACAAAAGCTAAGTTAATGATATGAAACACTCAAGCACTAAAGATAATAACTTTACCACTATAAAGTAGACATCTCAAGCTTCAAAATGAGATATCATACGTTTAAAACGGATATGTACATAAAGTTTAATAAATCACATAATATTGTATTATAATATGGTAAACTGAGATTTTACCATAAGACACTTAGGAAAACGTCCACATTAATGTTTGAAATGCTTGAAATCTTGGAAAACAATTATAAATACATAAACTAAATGTTTCAAGCTTTCCAAAAAATCATCAAGTGTCCAAAACGGAATTATACTCAAATCTAAATAAATCTTAAAAATTAAAATCCTACACGGTTGAATCGATCAAACATAAAAATGTGACATAAGAGTAAGTCATAACATATGAACATATTTAATTATGAAATGAGTTGATTTTAAGTGTATAATCAAATAATGTGAAAAATCTTAACCTTATAAAGTTGAATCACAAGTTTTAATGAGATAAAGTACACTAGAGGGTTACTGGGCATATACCAAGAGACTACCTTAGCCCAACTAAATGAACATAACTAAGGAGATTGGACTAGCCCAATAATAAAAAAAGAGGTATACACTTAGGTGACTTATTATCACCTTGATTGATTAATTAATTAATTACTTAATTAAGTAATTAAATAATAAATACATAACCAAATGTAATTAATAAAGTAATTAATTAATTAATTGATTAATAATTAATTAATTAATTATAAGAGTTAGTAGATGATAATCAAGATTATTATGTTGAATGACTATATAATTATAATACATGATTAATTAGAGATTAATTAATCATTAATTATTAATCATTGATATAATCATCAAAATAATTATGGATGATTAATTAAACATTAATCAAACATTAATAATTAGGTCAATCAAATTATTAATTATTACTATTAGAATTAATAGTTAATAATTATTATATGCAAAATAATATTTAAGTAACATAATTAAATTATTAACAATATAATTATTAATAAGTCAATTAAAATTTTATAGTTTAATTATAATTATTCAATTAAATAAAGTAATCATTAACTATTACCTAATTAATTAGTTAATTAATGAATTAATCAATTGATTAATTGATCAATTAAATTCTAAAAAAATTAAATTAAATTAATTAAATAATAATTAGTAGAAATTTATTTTAACACTTAATAATTAATACGAATTAATTGTTAAGGTTAATTATGATATAAGCAAATTAAGTTCACTATAGTTTATAAAATAAATAAAGTCATATAATTAAGATTATGTCTAATAATGAGATATGGTTTAATCAGGACAATTCCTCAAATCTGCGAAGTAAGAGATACAACTCCAGAAGTTTAACCACATAAGACAAGTAAGTACAAACCTCAGCTACGGCATGGAATAAAATGTTTTTCTTTGTTGATGCTCTACGTTTGCTATGACTAGACTTGATGATGTGATGAGTATATGAGTTATACGTATTGCTTTAATTAAGTATTTGATGTGCATAATTTATGTTGCACTGACATGATCGACATGCCTCACAGATATTTATGTCATAATGATAGATGTATAGTGACATGTAAATATATACATTATCACAATTAATAAGAATGAGGCAAATAAAAAATAGGATTAAGTGTCGTACCAACCTCCAATTAGTGAGATGATATAATAAAAACGAAAGTTATAAGATATGACCTTGGAGGTTGTTGGAGGGTCGCTCCCCTAACTCCCCATTGATTGAGCGCATATGGGTACGACATAGGGGCCCTTAAGTAGACAAGATATATAAATAATAAAGCATAATTGAATACACATAGTTCACATGCATTTTTGAACATTCATGATGTTACATGTGATGATATGATTTTATGAAAATGATTTATGAGATATTGTTTGTACTTGCTGAGCGAAATCTCTTCATTGTATGTTCGTGCTGTAGGTAACGTGGGTAAGCAGCCCGTTACTTAGATGTTTTATGGACTGGCAAAGCTGTGCGGAGGCGATGAAGGACGGGAGTGAGATACCACCACGAATTAAATTTTCGCATTTAGATTTCTTAAACCATTTTGTATCAACTATATTTATAACTATGTTCCAATATTTTGGTACTACTAAACTAGTATAAGTATTTTACAAGAAAAAATACTTTAGATTCTTTTCTTTTAATTTACATGAAGTTATAACTTTTTAAAATATTATCTAGATACGAATTTGAATAGGATAATTATTAGCTAGAGGTTTTCAATTTCCTCAGTTAAAATTTTTAGTAATTCTAACTTTTGTAGTACGAATATGATTTAAAAAAATAATTATGTATTTTTTTTAGAACCAAATATAAATAAGTGTTAAGATTAAATTAAATAAGAATAAGTAAGTTAGTTAACGGTTCGAAAAGTTGGGTCATTACACTCGTGGATGCACTAGCTGGGGCGAGTAGGAAACACTAGCGATCTGGGAGCTTCCATAGTTGATCCAACGGTCCAAATGGAGCGTGGGTGCACAGGGAAGGTGTCCGCGAGTGGTGGAAGTTGGTGCTGAGTTTCCAATTCACATTTTTATCAGATTTTTACTCCAAATTGTTATTTTTACCCTCCTATGATAATTAACGTACACACTTTGGACAACATAATTATTTTGGGGGAAAATCAAAATAAATTCTAAGATTATAACAAAAATATAAGCTTAAGAATGATAAAACAACTTTAGTTTATAGAGTTACTGTACCCCCAAATTTAATATTTTGCTAGTCCTCTTGCAAAAGAAAAAGCAAAAATGATGAAAAAGAGTGAGTACTAATTTAGTTTGATTTACAAAATATGCCTCAAATATTTCACCTATTTTATAGCTCAAGGAAAACTCGAAACATCGTAAAAGTTTAGAATTTCAATTCAATTGCTCATCTCACCTTGCCTTAGATTCTTTTATTGTGTGTATGTGAATAGTCTTTTTACACTTAATCACTCGCAACTCTGATTAGTTTATGTAATGAGTGAATTATGATGGACCTCTAGATAAAGAAATTTACAAACTCCATAGGCTTGCTTTTCTTACCACTTTCCACTAATGTGGGCAAACACATTACTAAGGATCATTAAGAATTTTTAGGCTTGTAATGTTAGGATAGGTGATTACGCCCAAATTGTGTATCGATAAAGCAGTTAATTGTAGTACAATGAGGACAGTCGATCTCACGAGGAGACGGTAAAAGTAACAAATAAGAAAGATTAATAGAAAATAAACGTTAAAGAGATAAACAAATAAAGCAAATAAAAAAGATAATATTTTTGGTATTTTTCATAATAAAATGAAATAAATGCAAAAATAAAATAAAAGATAGGTTGAAGAATTTCAAATACTTTTGTTCAAACTTAATACTTTAATTCTATAATTCAACTACAAGTTTCACATCCCAAACATGCAGTCAGAAAATATGGATATAAAATAACAAATAATAGAAAAAGTATTTGATGAAATTAATCTCTTCTCATTAAAACAAGCACAACTATTCTTATACGTTATCCGAAAGCAACAAAATACCCCATGACAAAATGCATTAAGGGATGCTTATATAAAAATAATTGAAAGAAAACCATATGTCACTAGTGATTTAATGTACTGAATCAAATAATTAGAACTGCTATGACTACAGAAATAATTATTATAAACACTAAGCAGAAGAGAATGAAATGAAACAAATTTATAAACCTTGAATAACAAATTGAATTGAAATAAAAAGAAGAGCACAAACAAATAAAATTCACTCAAGACTTAGCCTTTTCTCGGTGATGTCTCACTCACAAAAAGATATGTTACTCATCTCACACCTCTAGAAATACTAAGGAAACAAAACTTGAAAAATAAACTAAAATTTATTAGGCACTAAAATTCTCACAATTCTTGAATGAATATTACAACAAGCAGAACCCTATCTTTATAGTGTTTTAGAGACTCAACTAGAAAGGGAAAGAAAATAATAAAAATGGGAAACTAAAAATAATATTACAATTAATCAACCATTTGATCAGTGAAGAAATTAGGCTGATTTGATTCTCTTGAGGACTTTCTTCTGAAGCAGAAATTCGGAGAAGTGAAGGATTGTTGCACACATCCACCATGTGGTGGGAATGAAATGGCTATTGTGGATAATGGGCCGCGTAGCGCTCTTCAATTTGGTGCTGGGCTGGCTTGGGCACTGATTGCATGGCTTTTTCTCCTTAACTTTTGCACTTCTTTCAAATCTACAAATAATGAAGCTAAAACTAAACATTTTTTAATTTAAATACTTTCAATAAAAACCAAGAAAATGTTTAATTAAAACTCAAATATTTTAGTAATTATTCAACAATAATCATCATAAAAAGTGCATTTTTATGTACTAATCACAACTCCTAACCAGCTTATTGTTAGTTTCTAGCAATTCAAGTAGAAGAAATATCATGTCATGATGAACAAACCACTTAAGTCTCAATCGACAAAATGACCTAAATGCTTCAAAGAAAATGTTAGACAAATCAACAAATGCTATCAAAATTATTTTCAGTCATAACTCCAGAATTCTGTGTGTGTATTAAGCCCTTTCCTTCTTACCACAGACCATAACACATTTAACTTTGAAAATCCACATGTAAAAATCCTCAACTCCATTAAACCTCACAAGTATTTTGAGAAATATTTTAGTGCAAAAGTGGTTACTCATGGAGTTGGAAAACAATAATTACTCATGGTGTGACAGTCATCAGTTCCTATAGCAAAATGTAAGATATATAGTTCCACATTGCTTGGGAATGGATATATGTGATGGTTCATAAGTAAAGAGACCACATGTTAATGATAGGAGGCCTTTTGGGGTAAGCCCAAGAGCAAAACTGTGCGGACACGAGAGCTAAAGCAGACAGTATCATACCAAAGGGAGGCACGGGTCATTACATATATGGTATCAGGGCCCATACCCAACTGGAAGTGTGGCCAACGAGGATGTTGGGCCCCAAAAAGAGGGGTGATTGTGATAGTCATCAGTCCCTACAAGGAAATGGTAAGGTGTGCAGTCCCACATCGCTTGTGAATGGATATATGTGATGGTTCATAAGTAAAGAGACCACCTCCTAATGGTATGAGGCATTTTGGGGTGAGCCCATGAGCAAAAACGTGCGCGTACGAGGCCCAAAGTAAACAATATCATATCAATGGAAGGCACGGGTCGTTACACACAGCGAGAAAGGTAAATTTTAGGACAAGCAATCAGACAAACATTGATAAAGAGGTAGGAAAACGATCAACTTAGAACTCCACCATCTTACCAAAAACCAGCTTTCAGGATTCAAAGGATCAGAAAAGAAATTACAATGATGAACACAAAGAGCTATAAAACTAACATTTTTTTTAAGCAAGAGACAACATGTAATGAATGATACATATGTAGAATGGTGCTATTTTGATTAGCTGCTATGCAGCTCCAGATGTGACTACACCCAATCCACACATACTTTTGATGAAATGTTGCTCAAGCTTTTTATTTTTTATTTTTATTTTTTCATTATTTTATTGATTTTTATTTTTTTGGACTTTCTAACAAAAATACTAAAAAGGCTCTATTACAAGATATTATTTCTTTCTAATCCATATCGTCCCTCAAGCACATGCAACCAGCATACCACAAACCATATAATGATGTTCTAAGAAGTGACTTAGTCAATTCTCAAGATTAATGAAAGTCCAAAAATTGTTTCTCTCAACTCTCTCAACTCACAAAAATAGAATGCTTAAAACATGAGAATTTTCTCAATAAAAATGCATAAACATCCATCTTATCAGAAGGCTCAAAATGTTCTAAAGAAAAATTCTGAAAGTTGTTTCTTAGATAACAAAGATAGCAAAAATTAACTTAATCTAAACATTTTTCATCCACACCTAGACAACTTCGAAATATTTTGACTCAAAATGATTTACCCACGACAAAAACAAATCTTCCAGTATGAATATGCTTACCATCCCCAACCGAAATCAGTCAGTGTCGTCAATGTCTAAAAATATGAAAAATACGAAGAGTACAAGGAAAAAGAACACCTGGATGATGAGCATGCCACAGATGAATACAGTCAAATCATCTTTGAAAGAAAAAAAAATACAAACAACAAAACAAAACAAAATACACTAAAAAAAAAAAAAAACAAAGCAAAGTAAAATAAAACACACCAAAAGAAAATAAATATATAATACATATGGGTAGTTGAGTTGACTACTCAAGGTCGGTAGATAGGAGCCTCAAGGACATCTCCTCGAGCTGGTCTACACGTTCCATGTGGTTCTTCAGTCGCTGGCCATTAACTTTGAATGTCCTTCCATTGCTCGGGTCCTTGACCTTGAGGGCACCGTTGGGAAGACTCTTTTCACCAAAAATTGGCAAGTCCTCCTCGACCTCAACTTGTTGAGACGGAGATGCATCACCGGGCCCAAAAGTGTGTGTAATTCCTACCTTCAGTAGCACGAGTAGTTGCATTTCGCGCCTTCAATAGCACGAGCAGCTTGACTTAGGGCAACCTCGATGGATGGTATTGGCAATTCTTTTTCGTTGAATCTCTTCAAATCTTAGTTGCCAACACTTGGTTCCTCTTTGCCTTTGAAGATGATAGAAACGTTGGCTAACTTAGCAGGACCAGAACTCTCAAATTTAGAAATTTGGAGGAGGCCTTTGAGATTATCAGAATTGCAATTGAACTTTCTTTTTTTAATTTTTAATTATATATATATATATATATATATTACTTCAAAAATTAGCTTGGAAAACAACAAACATATAATTTTCGCGAATAGTATCCTTTAAGAATGCTCCCAGAAAAGATTGGTGGGACGAGGCCTCCTTAAAAATCAACCTCCCAGACAGAGCAATGTTCCCAGGAAAGACTAGAGAACCTCCTAGGCAGAACTTTCTTAGATTTTACGTCTCCACAAAATCACACATTGTTCCCAAGATTAATTTAGAGAAATTAGTGTTTTATTCTAATTTTATTTATTGAGTTTCACTAAGTCAATGGCCTAACAGTCAAAACCTAAACTATGGTTAAATGTCAAGTAACTAACTAGAGTTAGTATATCCAAATCATTAATTAAAATCCTGAAAAACCTATAAAAGGAAAAAATAAAATAAAATTAGACTAAACTAAGAAAATCGAGGATACGAATAACTTTATTAAACTAAAAACGAAACAAAATTAAATCCTAATCTCTAAAAAGAAAAGAATAAAATTAGCCAAAGTTAAAAAAACAATTTGTAATAGCTAAAAGGAAAGTTAGAAGATTAGCAAAATTTACAAAAATCCTAGTACTAATAACCTAAAAATATTTTATACAAATTACAAAAGGAAAAGCACAAAAAAAAAAAAAAAAAAAAAGTTGTGAATGATACAAGCTACGGCAACTAATTAAGAAAAAGGAAAGAAATATATATATATATATATAGATATATATATATATATACACACACATATATAATAAAAACTAAAACAAAAGTATCTAAACAAAAACATAAGAAAATAAATTACCTGAGCAAAAACAAAAAAAGGAAAGTGAAAAAAAAAAAACCCAACTAAAAACGCTATCAAAAACAGAATAAGGAAAAAAAAAAAAGTAATTGTAAACGTTAAAAAGATAATAAAAAGGAAACAAATTAAACCAAAAACGTTTTTGATTAAAAAAAGAAAAAAGAAAAAAAGTGAAGTAAATTTAAAAAATAATAAAAACTTAACAATAATAAGTTACAAAAATGTACTTACCTCTTTTCCTGTTCAAAATTCCAAAAACCAATCTTGCTTGTAGCACCTCCCCGGTAAAGGAGCCAAAATTTGATTACCCAAATTGTATATCGATAAAGCGATTAATTATAGCACAATGAGGATGGACGATCCTACGAGAAGACGGTAAAAGTAACAAACAAGAAAGATTAACATAAAAGAGATAAACGAACAAAGCAAATAAAAAAGATATATTTTTGATAATTTTCATAATAAAATGAAATAAATGCAAAAATAAAATAAAAGATAGGTTGAAGAATCTTAAATGCTTTTGTTCATGCTTAATAATTTAATTTTATAACTCAACTACAAATTTCACATCCCAAACATGTAGTCAGAAAATATAGATGTGGAAGAACAAATAATAAAAAAAGTATTTGACCAAATTAATATCTTCTCATTAAAACAAGCACAACTATTATTATACGTCATCCAAAAACGAAATTATGCCCCATGGCAAAATACAGTAAGGGATGCTCATATAAAAATAATTGAAAGAACACCACCTATCACTAATGATTTAATGCACCGAAAATAATAACTAGAACTACTGTCACTATAGAGATAATTATTATAAACACTAAGTAGAAGAGAATAAAATGAAACAAATTTATGAACATTGAATAACAAATAAAATTCACTCAAGACTTAGGCTTCTATCGGTGATGTCTAACTCATGAACAGATGTGTCACTTATCTTACACATCTAGAGAACAGATGTGTCACTTATCTCACATATCTAGAAAAACTAAGGAAATAATAATTGAAAAATAAACTGAAATTTATTAAGCACTAAAATTCTCACAATTCTTGAATAAATATTACAACAAGCAGAGCCCTTTATTTATAGTGTTTTAGAGGCTCAACTAGAAAGGGAAAGAAAATAATAAAAAAGGGAAACTAAAAATAATATTACAATTAATCAAACATTTGATCAGTAAAGAAATCGGGCTGATTTGATTCTCTTGAGGACTTTCTTCTGAAGCAGAAATCCGGAAAGTGAAAGATTGCTGCACACATCCGCCATGTGACGTGAATGAAATGGCTGTTGCGGATAATGGGTTGCATGGCATTCTTCGATTTGGTGCTTGGCTGGCTTGGACGCTAATTGCATGGCTTATTCTCCATAATTTTTGCACTTCTTTCAAATATGCAAATAATCAAGCTAAAACTAAACATTTTTCAATTAAAATGCTTTAACTAAAAATCAAGAAACTGTTTAATTAAAACTCAAATATTTTAGCAATTATTCAACAATAATCATCATAAAAAGTGCATTTTTGTGTACTAATCAATAGGGTCATTGTAGGATAGGGATATTAATGTGGCTCAAATCACCCTAAATACATAATCACCTTTGTAGAGTTTTTGCAATACTACCAATAACACCTCCAAACTTGATTTCAACTTCCTTTGTAATCCACTTTTTATTTATTTATTTGTTTTTTTTAGTTACTACATCTCAAACCCTTTTTTTTTTTTTTTTAATTTTTTGATGAAACAAGGTGTAGCATTTTTTTTTCAATTAACCAAAATAAGCTTTTCACAACTCCACCCATCCTCCCAAACTTTAACATAGCTCAAGATACACTAATAGAAAAAAAAACATTAAACGTCACTAATATAATGTCATTTTTTCAAAACCGATGTCTAAAGTGACCATTTAAAAAACTTTTAACGTCACTTTTAATAAAACGACGTTAAATGTTTAAACATCACTAATATAACATCACTTTTTCAAGAGCGACGTTTAAAATGATCATTTAAAAAGCTTTTAACGTCACTTTTAATAAAGCACAAATGTATTTGTCGTCATTTTTCCAAAACCGACATTTAAAAGGTTAGGCTATTCAAGCTATTATCAAAACACTACATAAACATTACTCTTATACTTTTTTTGTTAAAATAAAAATTATATTCCAAATATTAAAAGGTAATACAACCGGACAACATAAATATATGACACCCAAAAAGGTACACAAAAATTTGAGTACACATGAAATTTAATGGCCAGAAGTCCAGTGATGCACCAAACCTTCAGCAAAAAAACGCTTTTCTTTATCTCTCATCACTCACTCTGTTTTTTTTTTTTTTTTTTTTTTCACTACGACCAACTAAACTGCAAGAAACATTACTATTATATTTGGAGAAATTAATTATAGCTTTATTAATCCAATATAGCAACTAACATTCCAAAAAACAATTTAAAAGAAATGTAAAAAAAAATATTAAAAAAATAATAAAACCAATAATATATATATATATTTTAATATCCATCACAAAAAAGGGCTGTTACGTTCCCAAAAAAGAAAAAGGCCACTGATATTAAAAAGAAAAAAAAACACTAAAAAAGGGACGGTTTTTAAAATTGAAACTATTAATTATATTCTCGGAAACGTGGGAAACTTTTTCAAAAAAAAAAAAAAAAAAGAGGAAATGAGGGAAACCCTTATTTCCCCTTCTTTTCGTTTCTTTCCTCTCCTCCCTTACGACCTGAGCGCGACCCTTGCAAACTCTAGTGATGGACCCACGGCAACCGACGATTTCTTTCTTCTTCCTCCTCTCCGTCCACTCTCCCTCCTTAAACGCAAAGAACTTGTCCGCGACTTACCCATTATTACAACAAGAAGCACCATTATTAGGGATTTCATTATAATAGGTTAAAAAAAAAGCAATGTGTGGCAGTATTACTTTCTCTTATAAACTTCTTAATCATTATAATGAATTACTGCAGTCGCTGAAACATGACATAATCTTATATTGAGTTGAACCTATATAAAATTTGCGTGTTCTATTATTGTTTATATTTTTCTACGATTTTATTACTCTCAATAATATTGAACTAGGGTGGTAATTTCAACACCCTAAGCAAGATAATTTTAAAAGACCCATTAATTGAAATTTTTAATCGATCAAAGGTCAAGACTTAGTAGCACTAGAGCTACTACCAACTTTGCACTAAAAGACCTATTAATTGAAATTTTCAATCGATCAAGGGTAAAGACTTAGTAGCACTAGAGCTACTACTAACTTTGCACAAAAGCAACTCTAGCAGGACAAAATTACCGCCAAGACTCAGATCTGGAGGACAGACAACCAACGGAGAAGATGGGGATACTAATTCCGTTATTAGAAAAAACAAACATAAATTAAACACCAAACGAAAAGACAACGAAGACATAACCGATATTACATATAAATCTGCAAACCTATACATGACAAAACAGAAAATCTACTCACACAAAAAGAGTTATTGTCAATAAAACGATCCACTTCATTAGGAGAAACTAGGTTGCCGAAGCTGAGTTGCTGCAAGACTACCCCAGCACATGACGACCATATGCACCACCGCCAACTATCTCAATCATACCTTACTCCTCCCACAATACTCATCCTCATCTCATCGACATGCATCTGTCAAGACCCTTATGATATGATTCTTACCTCTCTCCCTAGGGCCGGAAAACCAAAGATAGCCTTAAGGCCACCATCAGAATCCAGCTCCGAGAGAGGAAAACGATTAAAAATCCATAGTCCTCATATGCTAGAGAGAGAATAAGAATTAGCGTCAAAATTAGATAATTTCAGTTCTTTATTATTTTTTTGAACTTTTCCCTTTCCAGATGATAGGTAAGTAAATGATAAAAATGAATCACTGATTAATAGTTCTATTTATTAACTTCTCTTTTGAATCACATAATCTTTTCATCATGTTCTTTTTAAATAAAATTAGCGAACAATAGAGTTCCGTGTTCAGTAGATTTATGGAAACCATATTAACATCAGTCATTACCTTGTTCTCTATCTATGTACACAAAAAGCTCAGCATCACAAAATTAAATTGGAAGAAGAACTATTTATCCGTCTTTAAAAAAAAAAAATTTAATTACCAAAATAAGTGGTCTAACATATCGATAATAAAAAAAAGAGGTCTAGCATTCTTAAGCTAGCTGGTTGATGTAAAATTAATGACTGAACTTTTTTACTTTAATGAATTGCTTCTGTTTTTTTTTTTTCAAAGCAGAAAAACCTAGGTCTGTTTTCTGCTAGATAGTTTACGAAAATTCTGAGCATTAAATATATTAATATTTTTATTTCTTCAATTAAAATTCCAATTTTATATAAATACTCAAATCATCAGCTATAGAAATTGAACATGGAAGGGATGCTAAGAAATATTAGCAAATTTCATCATCAAGTGTAAACTAAAATTAGATCAGGATTAGGTACTTATTTAAAAAAAAAAAAAAATCAGGTACCTTTTGTTCAGAACAGGTGTCAAAATTTTTTAAATTAAAGAAGTTAAAAAAAAAATTATGACGTGTGCGTTTGAATTTTAAACGAACTTTCAAAAAAATGAACAAGATTTACATTCAATATGCACGGATGAGTGGCATCACATATATACAACAAATATGCATATATTTGTTGTCAAAATTCTTTATAAATTATATGTGGATTGCTTCTTCAAAAACAAAAACAAAAAAAAACAAAAAAACAAAAAACAGAACTGCTTCGTAAAAAAATAAATAAATAAATAAATAAATCCTGAAGAAAAGGTTCCATTACTACCTACACTACTCCTGACCGTCTTCGATAATTACCCTTTTTTTTTTTTTTTTTTGAAAACGATCGATAATTACCTTACGCAATTTAAAAACGTGTTATTCTCCAAAAAAAAAAAAAACAAACCAAAAAAAAAAAAAACAAAACAAAACAAAACAAAACAAAACAAATCTGGAAAACCGCTAAAAGAAAGGAGGCAAAATAAAAAAAATTTTGGAGTTGGCGCTTGAAAAAAAAAAAATTATTGGAGCTTAATTGTCGTTTAAACTTTTCAAAACTTCTGGATAAATACTAACTGTATACACGTTATAAAATCTCACACTCCCACTAACACATAACAACTTTCTTCTTTCTATTCTTCGTCTCTTTTTTCTCTGCTTTACACTAGAATTCAGTACAACTTGCTGCTAAGTACAGGTAATTTTATTTCTCTCGTTGTATATATTTTTTTTTTTGCTTTCCAGTTTCAATTTTATTGTAATATGGTTTTTCAATTCCTTGATGCTGTCATCCGTTGAATCAGGATCAAATGACCTCTTTCTCGCCGTCTGATGGCTCTGAAACAGAGTCTCTGCTGCAATAGATCAATTCACGAGGAATCAGAATTCAGAGGATTAGAAGGCTCTGTTTTTTTCCCTCCCTCCCTCCCTCCCTCCCTCTTTCTCTGTTTGTTGTCACCATGATGGCCCTAAACAGTCGCTGCAACTCCATCAATTACGTTGATTTCGCCATTGCCGTCGGATTGGAACAAAAACATTCCCATTTTCACCCTCCAATCACCCAAATCGGAGCTTCCGTTACAGTTTTATTCCTAATATGCATCAAATTCTGCTGCAACCGAAAGTTTGCTCATGATTTATGGGAACTTTGCTTTGATACCCGTACTTAATATATTTTCATTTTAAGTAGATATCATTTTCAAGTCTATTTAATTTTTGTAGAAGAGAAGCATGTGTGATGAGATGGAGGGACAACTATTACCTTGTAGCTTATGTATCTTTTCCTAACTTTAGTTTTTGTGCTCCGCTGGGATGTACTGCAGAGGTTGCAGCCACAGGTCGGATTCGTTTTCGATTGGTTGATGTCGATTTCTCATGCGTAATCAAATCATGTTTTATTTTGTGTAATATGAATTCTGTTTCCTTGTGTTTTTGTAGATGCCTTTTGTCATCTTGTCGTTTGGTTGGAAACGACATGTGTTTTGGAAACATATCTTGTCCCGATCCAGCTAGAAAAGCCGGGGTGCCGTTTCTATAGTGATTCAGTTTACAAGGAATTTTGAAAATAAAAATTAAAAAATTAAAAATGATTTATTTTGTTTTTATATTTTTTTTTCTATGTATCCTTTGACGTCACCTTTTTATCAGTGACTTCTTATAATAGTCATTTTAGACTTCGGGTTTTAGAAAAGCAACTTTTAAAGTATACATTTAATGCCGTTTTTGATCCGACATCAAAGACTGGTACTTTTAACTTCCATTGCTTAGACATCACATTTTTGAGCGACATTAAATGCTTTTAACGTCGCTTTTTAAACGACATTAAACAACTAATTTCTACTAGTGATGATTCCTAAAATGATCAACATGCTTAAGGTTAAGGGTTGAAAGATTAAAAATTAATAAAAAGCTAGGCTAAAAGATGTGGGTAACAAAGAAAAGGTAAACATTAGGTTCAAAGGGGTGACTAGGGATATGCATATGTAAGGGTTGGCTTGAAAGGCTCAAATGATCCAAAAATGACCTAAATCATGTCCTTGATAAAATATAGTATGGGATTTTGCCTCAAGTGATAATCAAACAAATTCTAGAGTTCAATGAGATTGAAGGAGTTATTTAATTCACATAAACCATCTCCAAGTAAGCAAAATAGTGAAGTGATCAAGGCTAATTGCGCAAAGTATTCAAAAGAATCGCAAGCAATACAAAACTCACACAAGAATCAAGCACACAAACAATACAATGTTTGTCATTTTTCAAAAGCTATAATTAGTAACATCTATTCTTTATCATTGGCCTTTGACAATCAAACAAAATCAATACTCAAAAAAGTTTTTTTTTTTTTTTCCTTTCTTTCTTTTAATGCTTCTACCCCCAAACTTAAAATGCACATTGTCTTCATTTTTTTTTTCCCTTTCTTTCTTTTAATGCTTCTACCCCCAAACTTAAAATGCACATTGTCTTTAATGTGTAAGCAATCATCCAAATCTTGTACCTAGAGAAGAAAAACAAAGAAGACACATTAAAAATATCCTAAAACTTAAAAATAGAAATTCAAACAAAACAAATAAAAAGGATGTAAAATGCTTGGGTTGCCTTCCAAGAAGCGCTTAATTTGACTATGGAAAAGGGTCGACAAAGCAATTTTTGCCATAGTAAGTGTCATATAACACTACATATGGGTCTTGATGATTGATGTCCTCAAGCTTGGCAAGATATGGTAGAATTTGGCACGAGGCTCTAACAAGACTAGGTTTCGATGTATGTACTTGGGGGGCATAAACAAATGATGTTAACGTAGGTGGAGGAGGTATTGGCCATATCGGATCTTCATGGATGTGATATTGGATGATTAATGTGTGCACAATTGGTTGGGCACTAGAGACTTCTTCTTGTGATTCTTCTTCCATTTCTAAGTCTTGTATCCCAATCTCACTTAAAGAGTCATTGTCATGAAACAACTCCAAGTGCTCCTCTCTTTGCGTCGGCTCCTCAAGATGGCAATCTTTAATGGTTTCTTTTGGTACATCGATAGTAGGAGTGGATGCTATCAATTCTTTATATTGGAAATCTTGGTCATTCTTGAAAATGTTCAACTCCCAATAATCGTGCTCGGCCATGTCTTCCAACATATAACAGGCTTCATCAACGAGTCTTTGGAATAAAGAGAAATTACCATGTCCACTTTCAACCCAATATCTTGTTGAGTCCCATAAGCCATTGATGAAATTTTGAAGAATATATTCCTTAGAGAAACCATGATTAGGAAACCTATTAAGCAAGTCTCTATATCTCCACCAAGCACTACACATCGGTTCCATGTCTTTTTGGGCAAAACTCATGAGGACCTGTCGATACGACATCTTGAAGTCCTACAAATAAGACAAAAACAAACAAAATTGAAACAAAGGAATACAAATAAAAAAAATTCAAATTAAAACTAGAGTTATTTAGTATCGATATTAGTAAAATAAAATAGTCCCCAGCAACGGTGTCAAAAACTTGTTGCAGAAAATTACAGATGCACAATATCGTAATAAGTAATAAAGTGATAAATAAAGTATCGTTCCCATGAGAACTATCGTTACTAATTACCGAAATTATATTAACTCAAACTTTATTTGAATAACTGAAAAGATATTTTTAAATATAAATAACAAAACACTAACCGACTCACATTTTTTGTTCTTTTCATTTTGAACAAAACATGTATTTGATCCATTTTTTTCATATTTTTTTAGTTGTTTTCATGTTTCTAGTCTATTATACAGTAGTCAATCACTGATTAACTCATAGTTAATTAATAATTGTCCATTATTTTATTCTATTTTGTTTTGTTTTGTTTTGTTTTGTTTTTGTTTTGTTTTTTCGTTTTTTTGTTTTTTTTTTTGTGTTCTATTGTTTTGTTCGGGGGTCAACCAATGATTAGTGTTATGGAAAATTACAAGTGCACAATATCGTAACAAGTAATAAAGTGATAAGTAAAGTATCGTTCCCACGAGGATTGCCGTTACTAATTACCGAAATTATATTAATTCTAACTTTATTTGAATAATTAAAAAGAGATTTTTAAATGTAAATAACAAAATTACAAAGAGATGAAAAACTCAAAATATTAAAAATCTAGGGTTTTCAATTTCACCGGATTAATCATATTCAAATTAACTAATCCAATTAATCAACGTCTATTCCTTATGTTGTCAGCGAATCTCTCTAATATATTCATTATTCTTTCTCAAGCATTAACAATTTATTATAATAATTCCGTTATCATCTTTCGGTCTCAAATAACTTATTATAATTCATTAAAAACCAGAAATTCATAATGCTGCATAAGTTTCATAACTATATCTAACTTATGACGATCTCATGGTAAATTAAACAATAGCTTATTTAATTATCACTTCTTAGTCTCAAATCAAATACCAATTCATGTAAAAGTTTGCTAGAAATTCACAAGCATTAAGCACAGATTAAAATACTCAATATAGAATTGGAATAAAACATCAATTAATTAAAAATAGAAAAACACAATTAATCATAATCCGACTAGATCGTATGCATAGAAAAGAAAATTAGTTCATAAATAAAAATATAAATCTACAAAACAAACGTTTAATTATTCTTAAATTACAAAAATAAAAAGATAAGAAAATAAATGAAGAAAATCCAGTTTGGAGATGTTATAAGTCTCTGAAGTCTTTTCATAAATTTTCTTCTCCCTTTTCTCTTGATGATTCAAGATGATCTCTTTATAATTTTGTAGAAAACTAAACCTAAAATTTGGATTAAAAATAAAATACCCAAAGAAAAATCCTAAATTTTTTTTTCTTTTTTCCTTTTATGGTTTTCGGCTTCTCCCACAACCAAAGACATCCTTAACGGAGCCCCAGGTTCCTTTTTATAAGCCTCCAGCCGCCACATCATTTCCAAAGATTTTCCCTTTTTTATTTTTTTTTCCTTACTTTTATTGCTCCTGCAGCTAACGCGCAGCAGTCCTGGGGCCTACGCGGAGAGATAGGTGGCGAGTTGGGACTGGACTTCAACAGTGAGTGCACTAGGAAAAGGTTGAGACATGCACACCTAATTGGGCACTACTCTGGTTACACTGACATGCCTCGTGGATGCACCAACTGGGACGAGTATAAATCATGAGAGGAGTTAGGATTAAGTGAGTTGCAGGGATATTTGTATCATTTTAATTATATTAATAAGAGTAAAAGGGCTTTTTAATTAAATATGATAAATTTAGATTATCTACTTAAAATTGGACCTTGCAATGGGTCGTTTACCTTCTAATCCCTTTCTTTCTTCTCAAAAAAAAAAAAAAAGAGGTAAATAGATAATGAATGAAAATTTAATTTAAAAAAGTAAAATCAACGTTAATCATAATTAATCAATAATAAATACATATTATATTAATTAATCATTAAGTTTGTGTTTGGTTCGTCGGTTGAAAATAAAATTTTTAAGTTACAGTTGATTAATTTTTTAAAATTAATTATAAATTTTATTGATTTTTCAGATAAAAAGATAAAAAATGATATGAAAAATAATAATTTAATTAGAGCTAAACTGAAACGTTAAACAAAGTTTAAATCATTTTCATAATAAAATAAATATTTTTTAAGTTTTATAAAAATCAACCATTAACATTCTTAAAAAAAGAAAAAAGAAATTTGGCTACATTGACAAAGAAATATATTATGCAATCCTTAAAAAAAAAAAAAAAAAAAAAGGTTATCCTTATCAGAGTCCCAAACTAAAACCCTTGTGCACCGAACTAGGGACTAGACAGCGTTTAAGCCATTTTCTGAACAGAAGAAACGAACAACAATAACGACGACGACGATGATACATACAGCAGCAAAGCAGGTCTCACGAAGAGTGATGGCGAGAGCAGCTTGCACCGCCAAGCTGGTGGGACCCACCGCCCTTCTTCCCTCGAGATCTCCGCCGTCCAGATTCCTCCACGACGGAATCAGCAGCTCTAATCCCAGCCCCGTCTCTCTTCAGATGATCAACTACGCTCTCTCCCACGCCAGGTCTCTCAAATCAGGTCTCCTCTCCTCTCCTCTTATTTATCTGAAATTTCCCCCTTTCTTTTTTCTCTCTATTTTAATTCGGTTTTTTTTTTTTTTTTTTTTCGAAAATGGAAATTTGGTTGTTGTAATTGTAGAGGTTTCGTACGGACAAAGTATGATAGTGCTTGAGCAGTGCTTAGAGCAAACATCTGAGAGTGATGATTCCAGAGCTTTGGTCTTCATGGCCATGTCTACATTGTTGTCTGAAAGGTTGTCTTCTTCTTTTTCTTCTTTTATTTATTTATTTATTTTTTTTTGTAATTAATTTCTAAATAAATTTGAAATCCCAATTATTAAATATGTTGTTTTTTCAGAGGAAACTATGATGAGGCAATTGAAAAACTCAAGAGTGTTCAAGATTTAAGCTCCTCTTCAGTTGGTCTTAGAGGTAAAAAGAAAGTTGTTTACCTTTCGCTTTATTTGTTTATTATTGGTATTTTTTATAGATATACTTTGTGTGTGTGTGTGTGTTTTTTTTTTTTTTGGGGTAAATTATTAGGCTGCGGCTAAATTTTTAAATTTGTGCAATTTTGGTCAATGTTCTTTTTTTGGTAGCTGGAGTAACCCTAAAATATTAAAAATGTAGTTATAGTAGTCATTTCTGTTAATATTTGGACGGAATCCATCACTTAACATCATTTTTTTATTAGATTACTTACTGATTCTGTCAAAAAATTAACGGAAAGGACTATTGTAGTAGCATTTTAATAGCTTAGGGTCATTCAAGCCACAATAAAAAAGAGCGGGACCAAAGTTGCGAAAACTTAAAAGTTTAGGTACTATATGAGCAATTTAAACCCCCCCCCCCCATTTAGCTTAGGGTCATTCAAGCTACAATAAAAAAGAGCGGGACCAAAGTTGCACAAACTTAAAAGTTTATGAACTATATGAGCAATTTAAACCACCCCCCCCCCCCCCCCAGGGTCATTCAAGCTACAATAAAAAAGAGCGGGACCAAAGTTGTACAAACTTAAAAGTTTAGGAACTATATGAGCAATTTAAACCACACCGGCCAGCGCCCCCCCCCCCCCCCCTCTTTTTTTTCTCACATGAACGACTTATGAATCAATCTGGGTTTTGTGAAGTTGCTGCAATGGAAGCACTTGTTGGGCTCTACTTAGAGCTCGGGCAGGTACATCTCCACACTAATATAACATTTTAATTTATGTGCTATTTTGGATTCACGGAGATAAATTCTCCCTATATATAGGATGATACGTCGACCATGCTGGCAGATAAATGCTTAATAATATTAGGACAGAATGAACATAAATTGAGTGGCAGAGGTGGTGAAGTCATACGTGCCCGTGCTAATGCGGTAAAAGGACTCGTTGAGCTTGTTCATGGCGACATTCAGTCAGGTAGTACTGGTATTAGAGAAGAGGTTTCTAATTATTTTACCATGGACTTACTTCATGTATGCATTACTCCAATCTGTTTTGTTCTTTGCAGCCGAGTGTTTCTTCGGACCCGGGGATAATAAAGGATTAATAGGTGAGGTTCATTTCCTTGGTCATTGTGTTACAATTAGAACGCGTGGCAAAATCTGCTTTGAATGTTGCACAAATGCTATTTACAAATTTAGTACAATAAAATGAAGTTCAAACACATTTTAATTTACACAGGATGCTCATACCCCTGATAATTAGTTGATTCAAGCCTCCTTCCGGAGAAAGAATTCTACAAAACCAGTTTTGAATACTATATTGATCTTTCTCAGCTTTAAGGAATTGGTTTCTTTCCTAGTTAGAGATAGACAAGAACTAAGGCATAAGAATAGGACTACCATAGGCTTATTCCCATTTCCACCTACTTACTCAATGAAGGTTTTGATGCTTGCTTATTAAAATTTTTACCTACGCCATATCTTTTACTAGCTATTTTGCTTCTAAATGTGCATCTTATATTCTATGTTCCAACTGTACTAGTTTTCACTTAACTCTCTCTCTCTCTAATAAAAAAAAAAAAAACGTACAGAAATAATCTAGAGTGCCAGTAAACCTTCCACATGTAGCTTTCAAGACCTTCTAAAGTCGGTGTTTATTATATTGCTCTCTTTATGTGAATGTTTAAAATGGAGAATTCAGGTGTAGAAGGTTTTGGTGTTGTTCTCGAATTAGCAATTTTAGACACTGCTTTTTATGACATACGAATAATAAAGTTTGTGTTTAGGGGTGAGTGTTATCGCTAATCATCATCAACTTTTGAAAGTTTTCGGCTGCCATATTTAGTGGATTTATTGATCTAGCTTTCAATTGCATAACTTAAAGGAGATTACAACTCACTCTTGAGATGTATTGTTAATATATATCACCATCTGAGGAAAAGATAGTGACAAAAGTGTAAATTTAAAAACTTGTGCAGTTGGATCAAAGAATGATATGCTTATAGTGAAGTGTGATATATCCCGTCAAGGTTTATAGCCTAGGCATTTGTAGAGGAGCGTGTGGAGAAGAAGGGGCACTTTAGCCTGTGGCCTAGGTGGATGACTCTGTAATTGAATCATAGACGCTGTGCGTTTACTCGTTAGTGTAAAAATATATTGCCAGTGTATAAATTGGCTGTTTCCATATCTTCTAATTCACAAATTTTGAAAGATCAGATGTTATCTTGCGGTTTGTGATTAATTTCGTGATATGTAGGCAGTGCTGCTCTATCCTATGGAGAATTGTTGCATGCCAAAGAAAACTTATCACTGGCAAAGGAATTATACGAGAAGTTGGTTAGGGAATTATCAGAGAAAAAAGATATCAGCAACTCATATTCCTTAGCTGCTTGTAGTATGTCCCCGGAGGAGGTTTTGTTGACAGCCACATGCGCTTTGGGACAGCTTGAGGCGCAGCTTGGGTAACTTTTCTTTGCTCCTCTTCCTTGCTCTGCTGTTTGTCAGAATCATGGTACCTTTATGCCGTGTATGACATGTTTACTGATAGGAACTTTGGTGATGCTGAAGAGATATTGACTAGGGCTTTAAATAAAGCGGAGGAACATTTTGGTAAGTTCCTTTTGGATCACTTTATGTTAATTGATAGTGATGTAAGAATATTCAAATTACTTTTTGGTCTCTAGACATTTGATAACATGAATCTGACTTCCGTGCTCATGTTTATTCTCGTGAAGGTTCTTATCATCCAAAGGTTGGAGTTGTGTTAACCTGCATAGCTCTAATGTTTAAGCGGAAAGCAACACAGGAGCGATCAAGTTCTCTTTTGATTCAAGAGGTTAAGATCTGCTTATACTAAAATTGTCTTTAAATTTAGCAAATTTTAGATTTCCAAGTCCAGCAATTCCCATATTGGATATTTGTCTTTTTTAATTGAAGTAGCACAGAATTAGATTGATTGACTAATTTCTAGGACATTACGTTGTCCATTCTTAAAAGTCAAGATTAAGACTAGCTGTACTCTCTCTCTCCTTTTTTTTTGGTGGGTGGAAGGAGAAAAAAATGGCTAGGGTGGTGGGAACTTTGTGTTCTTAACTAAACGACGCCTTAGTTCGTAGTAATTGACATTTGTGACGTTATTCCATGCAACTTATTTTTGGAGGTGAGGAACTGGTTTGTTTTTAGAGTCTTGGATGGTTGTTCAAAACTTTTTGGACGCCCTATTCGAGTACTCGGGTTGACTCGTCATCGTCTCCGAATGTTGTTTTGTTTAATATGTTGGGTACTTGGTCTTCACTTTCCTTGCACAAACTAGTGTTGTTTCTGTTTTCACTTTATTTCCTACGAGGATTCTTATTTGTATTGTTTTCCCTCCCAAAACTATAACATACAGGGACTTTATAGAAGGGCACTAGAGTTGCTGAAAGCTCCCCCATTGAATTCTGAAGGTTTGACGAAGAAATCATTCCCCCTCTTCCCCTCAATTTAACCCGATAAAAACACCCTTCCGATCTCATCTTATTTATTTATTTATTATTTATTTTCTGGAATCTGTAGGTGCAGAAGCAAATGTACCTAGACGTGATATTATTGCCCTTGCAAGTGGTAATCGCCAACCATGTAGCCAGAGGTTATCTTATTAGACTGCTTCTTTGCAAGCTGTTTGTGGGTATCATTGGTTTTTGCAATTTGTTCAATTGTGTAGGTGGCTATGGTGAAGTACTTTGTGTCCAACAGAACAGAAAGGAACAAGGAGAGGAAATGAAGAGATGGGCAGAGTCTGCATGGAGAAACCGCCGACTCTTGTTGGCCGAGGCACTGGAAATGTCTGAATCGTCTTCGAAAGCAGTGGTTATAGATACTCGTATCAGCAGGGCTCTGTAGTTTCACTCACATCCAAGCTCCAAGCCTCTTTCCAATTGTGTGAAACTTCAATAATGCCATGTATAAACGGCTAGGTGCCTGCGCAGTAGCTGTTGTAGTTTGCTAGAGAAACCCCAATAACCAGTTGTTGAACATAATGAATTAGAGAATGAAATCAAGGGGGCTCCGAAGTAGTTTCTATACATAAATTAATGAACATCGAATTGCCGCTCGAAATTTGTAACCCAAAGCAAAATATAGTAGTCTTCTAAAAAATCAATAACTAGTAGCGAGCCCTGATGTTATTCAGAGAACTTACGGGCCCATTTGGGAAAATTGTTTGAATGATAACATTTTGTATAAAGATCATAAATATAAATATTTAAATTATCATCCGAATTATCGTTTAAATATACGCAATGTGAATAAAATGATTTGAATACTGGATTCAGGATTCATCTTATTCTTTTTCTTTTTTAATCGCGGTGCTCGTTAAGCATGTTCACATCTCGCACATGGCAACTAGAGAAGAGAAAAAAGACATGTAACTGTAGTGTAATTCACAAAATACAGGGGAGGCATGTGGGATTTGAACAAGTTTGTTTCAGTGTTTAGGAAGATTAATGGGCAGTTTAAAAGACCATCTTTTTTTTTTTTTTTTTTTTGAAGCAAAAGAAAAAAAAAATACTCATCATCAAAATTAACATAAAATACAATCACAAAGGAAGGTTAAGACCTTTTCCAACATCCACTCCTAACACCTGCAGTATTCCCTTGTTCAATATCTGAAAAATGTAAACATATTTTTATCACCAAAAAAAAAAAAAAAAAAAAAAATCAACAACTTTCCTCTAATCTCAAAGGGAAAAAGGTAAAATAAGTTAAGGTTTAAATTGAGAGCGAGAAACTTACCATTTCTAGAATGAAAGTCCCAATAAGGCCAATCATACAAGCTCTAGAGTTCCATGTTTCAGCAACCCTGGTGAATCCAGCAAATGGGGGCTTAAATTTTGGCTGCACTTTTGGCACTATCACCTGAAAAAAGAAAAAAAAAAGAAAAAAAACCAACACCTATTTCCATAATCTCCCAAATCTAAAATGTAAACAAACAGGAATTTATTCCAAAAAAATTAAAAATAAAAAGAGTAAAACATGAACTTACACCATCAGGAGGCTTTACAGCTTGTACCCGGAAAGAAACCCGATTCTTGGAAGTTGTGCACGAAAAACTTCCATTGTTACCCAAAAAGAGGAGTTGTGTCTTTTCATGTTTTTGTGTCAAGAAAACTCTCGCTGGTAAGAGAGAAGACACTGTTGAAGTTGCCATTTTTCTTTTTTCCTTTCTTTTTGGTTCCAAGACTAGAAAACCATGAACATTTTGCTTTTGCAAGTCTCAATTTTTTTTTTTTTTTGGTCCGCCAGCTTTGGCTTATCTTCTTAGCCACACAGTTTAGTTAACACCGGACGTGGAATTTTCTCTACTCATCTGACTCATCATAACTTTAGTGTCACACATCTATCTTATAATTATCTTTTCCGCGTCCCAGGAATTAATAGGTGGAGATTTGTGATTCGTTAATGTCCCACACTTAAGGATATATAAATATATATCCTTATATATTTTTTGGCGGTTGTCCCACACTAGAGTATAGATATGTGGATCTCGTTTTTGATATTGTCACAACCCAAAATCGGGTATGGTGACATGGAAGGTTTAATTAAAATAAAATTCATAATTAAAGCTCACAAATAAATAAATGCATAATATTTTGAAATTCGTCCACATTTTTTATGAAATTTCCTATTTAGTCACCTTTAGAAAACTCTATCAAAGTGTTAGGTTAGGTTGTAATTTATTTTAAAATCTATCAATTTTAGATTTAATGAAAAACCGTCTACTAGCTTTTAACTAAAACGGTGGGCATTCCAAAAATATTAAGTTTTCACTTGGAAACAGGTTTTGAAAATTCATCCTTCGGTATCGTCATACAAATAAAAGTAAAAGCAGAAAATAAAACACAAACATCCAAACCCAGTCTAGAGAGAAAGAGTTAAGTTTATATGCCTTGGAAAAACCAAAGACTGAAATAAAAGTACAGATAGATCACCACTGAACTGCAGTGACCTTGAAGTCACACCCGTCTACTTGGCACTACTCCTAGCACCTCCAGCGGGGGGAGGGGGGTTAAAATAGTAAAACGTGAGCTATGAGCTCAGCATGATATAGGTGACTCATTTAAAAATAAGTTTATTTAAAACGGATTGCTGGGGTTACCATAAAAATTAACGAGGCTAAAATTAAATGGATAAATAAATAAATATAGAAATAACATTCACTAAACATATCATCCTCACTGATCTAATAAGCCAGGATACAGCTGCAGTGGAACACCACTGAAGTGGACCGATCAGTTAAAGATAACATCTTGGTACCTAACATGCCCTAATATATACAAAAATATCATCCGCTAGTATCTAACCGGTCAGAGTTTGAAATTCTCATTCAACACACTTGGCAGAAGAAATCATTGCTCAAGTCTCAAACATCCTTAGTTGAGTCTCTCAAAATAATGTATCTATATTTAAATCGTTTTTCATAGAACCTTTTATTTTCAAAATGGGTTTTAAAACGAGAGATTCATAGAATAATAAATCAAACATCTCTACAAAAGTAGAGTTGGTGTCTCTTACAATCATTTCAAGAAAAAATAGGGAAGGGGAACGTATCCTATCTCTTTAGCAAAATAATCTATGGATAACTTCACGTAAACCGAGACTTCTCGTTCCGGTTACCAAAATCTTAAATTAAACACACATGTAATCTAATTATCTGACATAACATAATCGCTTAATTAAACTAAACATCATGCCTTAATTAGTGTGTTTTACTAATACTGTATTAAAATAATAACACTTATCGATTTTTGTGCAAACTGTAAAAATCCATATTAAGGTTTAAAATATCATTATTTGAGCTTAAAACATCAAAAAAAGGGTTGGTCGGACCAAAAAAGGGTTCTACAGGCATTCCCTCTCTATCCAGTTGACGGGTCTTACAGGTCTGGTTGACCGAAAAAGACATATTGTCCTGTCCAGTTTATGATCTGTTTGGTTGACCGGGTGGGGTATCTGGTTGACCGGACCATCACGAAACTGGTGGTTCCCAGCTCAAGCTCGACTTGTAAACAACTCAAAATCCAATTCCAGCAGTTCCAGATATTCCAAAACAGTAAGTAAACTATTTCCAAAACCGAAATAACTAGTTTCGAACTCAAATTCATCAAAATCTAACAAAATCCATTTTAAAATTCCATAACTTCAAAACTAACGAAATCTGACAATAAAATCTCAAAAACTAACGATTTGAATTTTTGAAACAGGTTTGAAATTGAACCTGAAACGTCTGTTAGGTTCTGTAGGTCAAAGCTTCGAAATTTGGTTTTCATTTTTTTGAGAAAATAAGAAAGGGAGGCGCAATGGGAGAAAAACAAAGAGAAAACAGAGGAAGAGAGGTCGCGAGAGGAGGAGGGGCAGGGGAAAAACTGAAAATGAAAGGGGGCATAGGCGTTTTATTGAAGAGCAAACCATCTGGAAAGGGTTTCAGCGTCGGAATCTGGGTAGGCGCGATTTAGAGTTTTAAGGTATGGTGGGCGGCAGACATGGCAGGTACATCTAGTCGACCAGTGGCGAGGGTCCGGTTGACCATTCAGGGGTATTTTTGTAATTTCAGAAAAGTTCAGGAGTAAAAATCGAATTTTGCAAAAATTCAAGGGTAAAAATGAAATTTCTCAAAAATACTTTTAAAATTTTTAAATCAAAATTTTAAATGTAGTTTAATTACTTCAGTACACCTTTTAGCACATAAATTAATCTAGTTTCATTTAATTAAACACGATTAATTCTAACTAGCATTATAGATACTGTGCCTATTGATATAGTTCGATATGGTTACGAGTGAAAGTGAAGTGAAAAAGTGATGCTGCTTATTTCTCAAAGTTTTTTTTTAACACTGTTGTTCGTTAAATTTTTTATTTTGACTATTTTCTTTTAATTTTTTATTTTTGATAATTTACTTTATGAAATTTTTAATTACTATAATGTGCCTCTTTTGCTTTATTTTTCATTAAATCGGTGTTGGAAAGTACATGCGCTTCATGTAAAGATAAAAAATCTTATATCTGACAAAAAATTTCTAAATTTAATTTAGATTCTAATGCGAAATCTTTCAAAACCAAATCCTCAAATTAACAGAAAGCTAGCAAGATAAGATATTGTTTAATAATTTAGAAAAATTTAGAGGAAAAAATTCCCAAAATTAGAGTTTCCAAAGGCCAAATATTAGATATATTAATTTTAAGGTTTTATTTAATGCGACTGATAAGTTCTATGACTCTTGTTGGGGTGATTTTTTTTTTTTTTCCCTCTCTTCGCTTTTAAGGTACTATTATTGGTGGTTTTAAACACTTTTTTTTAATGAATGATGGAAACAAAAATCAGTAGGTGTACCAAAATATATCAACTAGGTCGACACCCCTTTAGCACCCTCATCACTTTTCCATTC
Organism: Ficus hirta; assembly: GCA_038430175.1. Classification (NCBI taxonomy): domain Eukaryota; kingdom Viridiplantae; phylum Streptophyta; class Magnoliopsida; order Rosales; family Moraceae; genus Ficus; species Ficus hirta. Next base: position 2,776,380 of record CM076586.1, on the reverse strand, counting down.
CATTAAAATATTCTTAAAATAAAAATTAAAAAAGTTTACAGGAGAAATTAAAACAAAAAATTATGCATGCAAAAAAAATAAGCTACACACAGGCGGACCATAATAACATAAGTTAAAGAAACATCTCAATCTTATAATTTTGAACCCAAACTGACGGGATATGATCCCAAAAGTAAGAGTCAAGACTAACTTTGATTGCATCTTCAAATATGTCTCGTTAAAAACCTTCTAGCTCAAACCCAGTGGGAAAAAAACTAGAAGGGAAAAAGACTATACTTTTACTGATAGTTTGACAATCAAGTGAGATTAATCTTAAACTCGTTGGAACAAAAGTCCGGACGACAAAACCACCATTGTGTATTTCTCAGGTGAGTACCGTGTGAAGCAATCTTGTTAGCAGCTGCATATCCTTCCTGAAAAATATGTGTTGCTTTGTAAGTGATAGTTGCTAGAAAACTTAGAGCATTAATCCATTTGCTGCTGTACTTCCAGGGGACAATGATAAATTTCTTTTGCAACAAATCAACAATGTAAATAGGATCACTTTCAAACCATAGTTTATCCCAACTGTAAAGCTTCGCATATTCTATTGCGGATATGACACCCATAAATTCAGCTTCAAAAGTCAAAGCAATGCAAACTAGGTAAGCAAAATATCCTTTGCAAAAACCACAATAAGTCTGAAATATGCTACCACAACCCGCCATTCCAAGAGATCCATTTGCAGACCCATCGGTGTTTATCTTTATCCATCCTGGATCCAGTGGTTTCCATTGCACTTCTACAATCAAGGGAGCCTTAGCTAGTCTACCCTTGATACAACAATGGTGAAGGACCAATAAAACCAAAATAGAATTCTTCATGCAACCCTTTTCAAGATCATTTGCTTCTTGCATACTACTGTGAATACAGATTAAAGCTTGATGAATTGATGGAGATTTTTCTTTAAAGACAACCTCATTGTGAGTCTTCCAGATCATCCAAAGAGTAGAAATGATTGATGCTATCCATATCGTGAAAATCTGCATGCTATTTTTCAGTTTAAAAGCCGTATGCAAAAACTTCTCAATGTCGGAGGAGAGGTCAATTTTAATGCCAAAAAGATCCTCAATGTGTTTCCATATACATCTCGAGAAAGAACAATTGAAAAAAATATGCTTCACTGATTCTTCTTCATTACAGTAGAGTCAGCATCTCGAAGCTAAGATAAATCCCCGAACCTTAAGTATGTCTTCAGTAGCCAATTTCTTATGAAGAAGCTTCGAAATTAGAATCGATTTTCTCGACTGAATACCTTTTCTCCAAATTTTTGCACCCCAATTAGAAGCCGTAATTTTTGGTCTGACATAATCATAGAAATCCTTAGTCTGAGGCTTTCCAGTCGAACAGGGCATACAAATGAGCTCATCATCAAATATTTTGCCACTGAAACATGATCAATGTCGTGCAAGATACCCAGGAAAAGATTTCAAAAATTATCCAGTAAGTTACATTTATCGTGAGTCTGTAGATCAGTAACTTTTGCCTGCAGTCTCATTCCCTCAGGATTGTTAATTTTTGAAATCAAAAGATATCCAATCCAGTTGTCCGTCCATAAATTGACCTTCGAATTAGAGCCAATAAACCAGAGAGTCTCATCAAGTAAGTCTGTGTGAGCATTTCTAATAGCTGACCAAACAGAGAAGGTAAAATGACCTGTTCTTGGTCTACTAATATCGTGGGTGTATCTCTTTCGGAGGAAATTGCTCGCCAACGTGCTCTGTGTCATAACCCACCAAGCAAGCTTTAAAGTGAAACCCAAGTTAACTGCCTGAAGAGATCAAATACCTAAACCACCTTCTTTTGTAGGAACACAAGATTTTGCCCATGCAACCGAAACAAGTTTGGTTTTAGAAATGCATCCCGTCCAAAGAAAATTTCTTATAGCAGCTTCAATCTCCTTTAAAAGACTAATTGGCTATTTATAAACCATGAAGTTATGATTAAGTGCACCAGATATTACTGAGTTAATAAGAGTAAGACAACCGGCTATAGAAAGAGAGTCTCCTTTTCATTTTGAAAATTTTGCTAGAACTCGATCCATAAGAGGTCTCAAAAATCTCTTTTAGGGGAACCTTTAAACAAAGGAACCCCTAAATAATGGAATGGCAAAGAACATTTACGTATATCGAGGTTATTAATTTATATCATAAATGCTCAGTCTCGAAGAATTTGTTCAATCTCGAAGAATTGATGAGTTAAACAAAGGAACCCCTAAATAATGGAATGGCAAAGAACATTTTGTCTGCGTATATGCTAGTGTTCACTACCACATTTTGTCTGCCGGAAGACATCTGATTTGCTTCCATTAATTCTTTGCCCGGATAAGTTCTCATAAGTACTAAAAATCTCCTTGATACATCTAACATTCTTTTTAGTGGCCATACAAAAAAGAATAATATCATTTGCAAAAGGAGATGGGAAGGAATTGTTGTACCTCTGGCAGCCGATCTAGGAGTGATTCTATACTCGTTCACTTTCTTCTGGATATATCTGCTTAAAAATTCCTCCGCGATGCAGAATAAAAAAGGCGAAAGTGGATCTTCTTGTCTAACTCCACGACTACACTTGAAGAAGCCTTCAGGGATTTCATTGAACACGATAGATAAATTAGCCGAATGGAAAATTTCTGAATCCAGTTTAAAACAATGCAATCCTGAATCTGCCGATTTCGGATGAAGCCGAATTGATTATCGAAAACAACACATGCCGCAATATTTCCCAGCTCATCTGCAATAATCTTGGTAATAATTTTAAACAAAAAATTACCAAGCACAAAGGGACGAAAAGCATCAACTGAGTTTACTGTTTTTTCTTTAGGGATAAGAACAATGAAATTATAATTAAGATGTTTAGGAACATCCTATTTGAAAAAAATCCTTGAACAATATCTATCACATCTTTTTTAATGATCTCCTAACAATGCTGATAAAAGGCTCCCGTGTAACCAGCTGGACCTGTAGCACTAAAAGCGTCCATAGAGAAGAAACCCATTTTGATTTCTTCATCTGTGGGAGCACTAGTGAGGTTCTAGTTATCTGAGGATGAAACTTTGTTGCTGATGACCAAATCAACAATAGAAAATTCAGTTCGACTATTTGCAGGCTCGGTAAAAAGATATATGTAGTATTGGATCACGTGATTCTTTATGATAGGTATATCCGTAACCACTTCATCACCTATTTTCAACATACTCAATGGCTACTTGGATTTTCGTATACGAAGTAAGGAATGATAGTAGGTCGTGTTTTTGTCTCCCTCTTTTGCCCAACGCACTCTAGATTTTTCTGGAAGAAAATTTTCCTCATTCCGAAGGCTTCTATTCAGAATATTTCTAGATTCAATCTCTTGGCGAAAAAGAGAATCGTTGTAACCCTCAATAGATATTTTGCTTTGAGCCTCTTCCAAATGTTTCTATGCATTCTCAACTGCATGGAAAATGTTACCGAAGACTTCTGTATTCCATTTCCTTAAAACATTCTTTAACATTCTCAGCTTATGTGTGAAAGGAGTATTGCCGAAAGTTCTCCATGCTTCTTCAACAGAGTTGTAAAAAGATTCATTCGTACACCAAACCTTTAAGAACCGAAAGGCTTAGGTCCATAAATAACATCCATGGGGCAGTGGAAGACAATTGGGTTATGATCCGATCCAACTTTAGGAAGTGTGAAAGTTGCAACAGTGTCCCATTTATCTAACCAAGCAGCATTACAAAGAGTATGATCCATCTTTTGTTTCCACATGACTATTAGAACCACGGCCATTAGTCCAAGTAAAATAAGCTCCTTTAGTGTCAACATTAAGTAGGTTGCAAGCATCAATAAATTTTTGAAATTCAGCACAAGCTATGCGAAGAGGAGGATGTTTACCCATTTTTTCATGAGCTCCCAACACTGAATTGAAGTAACCAATCACCATAAACAGTCCACTTCAGTTATTATACACAGACAAAATGCTCTTCCAAAGTTTCAGGTGAATGTGGTAGTGAACACTAGCATATATCAAAGTAATGTGATGTCTCAAATGAAGCACAGAAATCTCGACAGTAATCTGTTGTGAATCTGCATGAACCATAGAAACATCATCAAAAGAATATTTGGGAAATAGCCATAAATTAGGAGCTTTGTTTATCCTATTATTTGAAACGACATGAATCAAGCCCATGGAGTGCCAATAATTAGTAGAATTGAAGCAAGGTCAACCCACGGCTCAAAAATACAAAGAAAATCAGAATTTTGTATCCGATAGAAGTTTCTCAAGGCATCTTTAGAATTATCATTAGCTATGCCCCTGATATTCCAGTAGAGGACTTTCATTTACGAAGAAAGTTGCCGCCCCTGGCCCTTGTGAGATATGGCTTTTGTTGTTACTTCTTGACATTTTGTTTATTCTTGGGTTTAACTGGGATTAAAGCTCCATCTTCCTCTTCCACTTTGTCAGCCCAGGAACTTTTGCAGGTTTCGTCAATTTCACTAATAGCTTGTTGTTTCAAAATATCATTCTCTGAGGGCGGTAGATCAGTTGAAATTGAAACTGTCATATTCGGATTCACCTCCTCATCGCCATTATCAACCAGGATGCTCTTCCCTTTTTTACCTATTCGATCTCTGTCCCTCCGTGTCTCATCTTCTAGTTTTTCATTAAATTTTTCCCCTTGCGCTGATTTCTCTTGATCATCATGAATAAAAGAGCAACCATTTGTGTCTGGGCTGGATTTCTCTTGCGTCACCGATGTAGAAAAATGTGGTTCCACATTGTAATCTTTTTGTAATAACCAAACTTTTTGACGGACTTGTGATTTCCTTAAATATAAAAGAAATTTAAGTCTGTACTATGTATATCAATGTGAAATTTATAATTTTTATTATCACAATATGTTTGAGTACTTATAGTGCTATAAGACTCGATGACCGTTCATCAAATCAGGTAAGAAGCCTTATGGTGAAAAAGGCAAAATCATGATTTATGGTGTTGTTCTGGTCAATGAATGACCAGGATAGCTTATAACATGGTTAAGGTGGTACTGCAATTTATTAAGCAGTATTGAAATTATTCTGTGACCAATCTTCATTACGGATACAGAATTCAGAATAAGAATTAGGAACATTCTAGAATAGTCTGGAATAATATATGATGCAATAAAAATTAGGTGGCAACAAGTCCAAAGAAAAACCTTTACGTGGTCCAATTATGTGAAGATAAATTCTGGACTATAATTTAGCATTATCAGACTGTTGGTAGTTGGGACAATATTTGTACTATCTAGATCAATAAGAAAAATGACTGCATATTAGGAAGTAAGGCCAAACATGGCATTACTTGGAGGTCAAGTAATTGAGGATAATTACACAATTTTTTGGATTTATTGTTATTATGGAAAGAATTAAAGAGATAAGCATGAGAGGATTTTTTTGGCTCGAAACCTCCACATGGTCGGTTTATTTGGGGACAAGGAAGTTAAAAAATTGTGTTTTAAGGTCAATTATGTAAACCAAGGAAACTTGAAGATAAAATTTAATTATAGGAAAATTTAGAAATTTCACCTATAAATAGGTGTAAGTAGTGGAGTTTTGGCCATTTTGCTATCTTCTCTTCTTTCTATCTAGTTCTTAAAAAAAAATAAAAAATAAAAAATAAAAAATAAAAAAAATAAAAATAAAAAATAGAAGAACACAAGTATCCATGTGGCCGGATTTCATAGAGAAGTAGGATAAGGATCTTCTCTCAAATCCGAGACCTAGAATCCACTTTCTTCAAGTTTTAGAGGTATATTTCTTGATCCCTTAACTAAAGCTTTAATTAGTTTTGGTTTTGTAGATTTTAAGTATATTTTAAGCTATGGATGTAAGAGCATAAGCTCATGTTCACTTATTTTTCTGTTTTATGACCTTTAATGCTTGATTTATGCTTTAGTTAGCTTGATTTGCTAGCTATAAGCTTAGGTTTGATTTTATGCTTTAAGAAGAGTTTTAAAGATTATGTGCGTGTGATTATGCTCTTATATGTTCAAGTTTGGTGACTATATGCATATTGGCTAAGAGATCAACATAAAAACACAATTTGGTAAATTAGTGTGTTATCAATATTGTGTTCTTCAAGTAAATAAACAAGTGAATGGTTAAATTTTAAGAATGAACCAGATACACTACATGATGACTTAGGTTCACGGCTTTGACCGTTTGAGGTAGTGCGCGTGGGCTTTTAAAATAGAACCAACAAAAAAAAAAACTGTCAATTTTTGGAATAATTTAGACAGTTTTTTGATAACTCAATTTTGAGCCTTTTAGAGGCCAAATTTGAACAAAGTTATAGAAAATCCTAGGGGACAACTCGAACAATTTTTGGAAAAAGGGCTCCAAAGGCCTTCGTTTTTATTAGTTTTCAAAACTTGTCAGTCCAGGAACTGTACATGGCGAAAAGCTTTCAAGGAGAAAAACGAGTAAGTTAGAGATAGCTTTAAGCTTTAGGAAAACACAAAAGTTGTAGATTTCGACAAGATCTATAACTTATGTGTAAAAAACTTTTTCAAATTATAAACCGATTTTTAAGATAGAACTGAATTTTCAAAACTATGCATAAAAGAGTAAATTCCGGCACCAATACATTCAACCAAATTAAAAGGATGTCTCAAAATCAGTTTTTAAGGTTTTGTGACCCCTCTAAAAAGGAACTATGGTTTTACGAAAATATTTTCAAAGAGGTTTAAATTCTTTTAAATTTCACAAGTGATTTTTAAACCTTAAATGTATACTTTGTATAATAAAATGCAATTTCAAGTATTTTATCAAGAAATGCTTGATTTATGAAGTTAAGATATTTTCTAAGTAAACAATGCATTTTTGAGCAAAGGAAATGAAATATGAAGAACTCTTATGAAAATTAATCAAGCCGGTGGTTATCAACCTAGAGCGAAAATAAGCCGAAGTTACTAAAACTCAAGTTAAGTTTTAAGCAAAGGGCAACTTATTTGACTTTCTTCTTTTACCAAAGTTACTTATGAGTATGGTAACAATTCTATGACTTGAGTTAGTAGTAACTAAGAAGATAATAAATCGGTTGGGAGACCGATTAATTATTTAATTAACCGATTAATTATCTAACTAATATGTTATAATAGATATTCTAACTTATGAATTGTTACGTAGTAATGCAGAATTATTCTTACGCTCTGTTTGAAAACAAGAATATAACCTGTTGCCTTGTCTTTTTGAATTCTAGAACAAGAGCGTAGGATAGCTTGTAAGTACAACCCCGCCTACAGCATGAGCAAAAATATTTATATTATTTTACATGTTTTCCAAAAAAATCATGCATTGATTTATATGACGCATATACGCTTTATGTTTTGATTATTGTTATTATTGTGGCATCATGAATGTATGCTCACTAACAATCAATCACATGATAAGAATAAGATCAAGTTTTCAACTAAGAAACAATTAAGATTCAAGTCTTCAAGTATGATCGAATCAAGAATAAGTTTTCATGTATTAAGTCAAGCAAGTTTTCTTGTATCGTACTAACCTGCCATAAGAGCGAGTTTGGTCCATAGTTTGAGTTAGATTGGGCTGGCCGCCCCAACTACTCTATTGCTGCCTGCCACGATACGTACACCCAAGTTAAATAAAGGGCCCAAAACTAAATTAACATAAGAAAGAATAACTTATTAATGCATTCTTTTGCTAAGATCATTTTGCGGATTTAGGAAGTTGTACTTGCGGAACGAAAACCCATAACTTATGTTCATGCTGTAGGTGAATGACCTATCAGTAATGCTTGATGAGGACTGTGGAGAAATGACATAGCGGATTGTGAAATTTTGGTCGGACACCACCATGTATTTTGTAAAATGTATTCTTGTTATGCTATGATAATATAATGGTACCAACACTTAGTGCTGGAAACTGCAATTGCCACTGCGATAATTAACATGGTTTGTAAAATATGTTAAGATGGTTTGAGAACTCAATACTTAATCACTATAAGAATTTTCACCTTCCGAGACCAAAAAATTGGTAGCAGAATGTCTGTTTTTTGGTCGCCAATTCCTTTCGTAACCAAAAAATTTTGGTCGCCATTTGGTCCCCATAAGTTGGTCGCATTAGGTATTGACAACCAAAAGTAGATTTAGTCACCAAACAATTCGCAACCAATAATGTAGTTTCCGTTACCAATATTTGATAGCAGAACGTGGCAAAAACACTATATTCGAGAACCAATTTTTAGTCACGAAAGACTTTTGATAGCCAAAAGCTGTCATTGTCAGGAGTTTTGCGCGACCACGATGAAGTCTTTTGCTACCAAATATTTGATCCCAGATTATGTTTGGTAGCAAAAAGTCTAGTTTTCTGCTACCAAAATTTGATCCCAGATTATATTTGGTAGCAAAAAAAAAAAAAGTTTTCTGCTACCAAAATTTGATTGCTAAAAAGCATAATTTGATAGCAAAATGAATCAGTAACCTAAACATATTTCGTAGGAAAAGATATTTGCAAAAGTTTTAGCTAACAAATATTTTTGGTAGCAAAAATTTCAGCGACCAAAATTTTTTTTATAGCCGTAATATTTGCAACCTTAAAGAATCATCACATATTTTTCATTTTATAAATAAATAGCCATAAAAATGATATTTAATGCAAGAAAGTATATTATATTGATTAGAAAGACTCTAAATCTCAAATCACATTAAACAATTCATAGTACACGTTTAACTAGCATAGGGATTGAACAACTGTAAAATATAATCAAAACAAAAGCTTAGGACGGGGGCTGACGGTGGCGGTGTCGGTGTCGGCGGTTCATCTTGTCTTTGGGAGAAAAGTCTTGGATAATATGGAGGATTAAGTTGTTGAATAAAAGCCCTACCTTGTGATCTTGCCTTGAAATTGGGATTGAACGATAAATGCTTTCTACATAGAAGATGCACCTGTTATGGTATCCTGAAATCTTAAAAACAAAAATAAGCATACATAGAAGATAACATTCGGTTAGAAAAGCAAAAAATATATACATATACATACATATTACAATAAACAATCATAATTTCATTTCTTCTTTTTTGGGCCCAAAAACAAACACACTTTCCTCGAGATTAATTAAAATATGGTGAATAAAATGATGCATTTATAACATACAAAAACCAGAGCCAGTTTAGATCAAGAACAAATTAACTAAAACAAGCACTCTCCGTCTGATGAGTTAGGAGTTTCAAATGATAAACAGATGAATTTCATAACTTACCACTTTCGTATTGTGAAACACAAGTATTTGGGTCAACTAGAAATGGAAACCTGGATTAAAACAAATATTTGCGAGGCAAAATTGATCGGGACTCAAAGAAGCAACACAGGAACCCAATTACACAAAGTAAATAACATTTTTCCTGCAGAATTTGGTTTGTCGATGGCCAATATTACCGTCTGCGAATTAAGTATCTTAGCTTCGACTTTTACTTGTAAAATTTCGATCAGATATTAGATAAAAGAATGCCTTAACATAAGATTATAGAAAGAAAAGTACATACTCTTTGCCACCAAGTCTTCTCACCATTTCTGTGTCGTACAGAACCTTTTGGACAAGGATAGACCTGAGCATGCAAACAATGAATTGACAAATTAACAAATTAACAAATTAACACAATTAACTGTTAGTAAGGTTGAATAAATCCTGTCAGATATTAATGCAGAACCTTATTTAATGGTATGCAAAATTCTTCTGAACTTCACTACAAAAGAGAACTAGAGAAGTGCCTAGATTGAACGAAAAATAGCTTATTCGAAAACCAAGACCAGCTTGTGATACACAAACATATATATATATATATATATATATATATATATATATATATATTTGTAAGTTTTAGAGTTTCTTATTTCTTACTCACCTCTACAGAGAGATCTAGCTCGGTTATGGCCTCCCGATCCCTCCTGCAAAAAGTACATGCTTCTGTTGACCAAAATTAATCTGCAATATTCATCACGGTAAAGTTCCAATGTCTGTGTATATATCAACTTAGCTGAGAGATGAAGATCGATATTCAAACTTCATTAAGTTGAGAAAAGAAAGTACTCAGATCCATTGTGTAACTCAGATGATGTGATTTTCTACTTGATCAATGAACAGTGTTCATCACACTCCCTTGTGACTCTGCAAAAGCGTCAATCAAATAACTAGGGCCAAAACAAAATTAACTTTATATTAGGGATTGAGTAAAACGACATTTTTTTTTTTTTTGTATCCTTTCTTTTCATCTTAAATTAGGAAAATGAAAATCAATTCCACAAACTGATATAAGTAGTAAATTAATGGAGTTAACACTTCAATTCCCAAAACCATGGCTAGTCTTATAATTACCACGTTAACCAACAATAAAAAGACTTTTATGGTCGAAGAATAGTATTACCAGATTTTCATCCACCGTATTCACATAATCTCTTTGATCCCAACTTCAACTGTATCCGTACAATCCCTCTACAACAAGCACTTGTACATTAAGGCTCCTATTAAAACCAATTATATCACAAAAAATTTATAGTATATTTGATATTTTTATAGACCTAAGATAATAAAATTAACTTGATAAGAACAAAATGTAAGAATATTTTTCCTTTTTAGTCATAACAGAGCCTAAACCAAATTCTCTGTAAGAAGTTTGTAAAAAATATAACAACAAAACAAGAGCACAGATTAGAAAGTCAAATCCAACGATGATAGACCAAAACCGCATTCAAGCATTTTTTTGAATACCCGGTGTGCAATTTAGCACTAAATTACCTCTCTTTTTTCAATCTCTGTAAAGACCAGATATAATCATGAATTAATCTCTCTAAAATCTTAGAAAAGTAAAGAAGCAATTTTTAGAGGAATTAAAAAAACCCAAATCCGTAACCCACAAATTCGTAACCCTCCGAAAACCTTAATCACAGTCAAAGAAAAAAAAGAAAAAAGATTTGAAGTTTACAATCTCGAAAGAAATCAGGTCTGAAATTGAAAGAAAGTTTGCTTCTCTCTTCTCTTTAGGTAGCGTGCGCGGTGAGCTTCAGGCGGGGGCGACCGCAGAGGCTGCGGCGGCTTCAGGCGGGGGGCGACTGGCAGGGGCTTGGGAGGGGCGAAGGAAAGCAGGTCTGTGTGAGAAATGGAGAGAAAGAGGGAGCGAAGGAGTGTGAGAGAGAGAGAGAGAGAGAGAGAGAGAGAGGGTAAGGGTCTGGGTCGGGGTGGAGGGGGCGACCAGGAGGCTGGGTGAGAGATGGGTGAGGGACTACTGACCAGGGAGGCTGAAAATACTAGTGAAATTTTAATTTAAAAGGCATTTTTGCTCCCAAATGAAAATTTTGATACCCGAAAGTCTGGTACAAAATTAGAGGCGCGGTAATTTTGACGCCTAAATGAAATTTTCAATTTGTCTTTTCTCACCAAAGTTTTGTAGCCAATAATGTTACTAAAATAGTTTATACTTGCTTTTAGTTTACTGATGAAATTTTTAAGTTAGAGTTAGTTAATTTTTTAAAAATTAATAGTAATTTTTATTGATTTTTCAGAAAAATATAAAAACTAATATGAAAATATACAGTTTAGTTGGAGTTGAGTTAAAATACCAAACGAAACAAATATTTATCAAAAATAAATTTTAAACAATAGAAGTAGTACCTTTTTAAATATTAAGTAATGATATTGTTTTGCTATTGATATCATCATTTTTTTTTCATATATACGTGTATGATCTTAAAATCTAAATTAAAAAAGTGCAATAGAAAGCATATAAGAAAAATGAAAAATTTTCAATAATTCACTGCCAAATCGGGTATTTTATAGCTAAAAAACAACAATCAGCTACTAAATTTGAATTTAGTTGTCAAATCTAGCTTTTTGCTACCAAATATTGGTAGCAGAAACGTCGAATCTGCTATCAAAACCATATTTTGGTAACCAAAAGTCACATTTTATTTTTTAAATATTTTTAATGAAAATAAATTTAAAACCATTTTTTTTCTTCCCCAAACAACATGTTTAAGATACATTTGAGAATAACATGCTTTATATATGTACATTTCAAAAAGTACAATAACTACTATAGATTTAGTCATTTAAATCAATGCATAGTTTATGAATACAAATTTAATAAGCAAGTAAGATACGTTTTCTTAATATTGACTATAAGATCGAATGAATTGTAGATTTATTGATGTTAATATATATATGTATTAGTATCATATTAAAAACTTTATTTGAGTTTATTCATAAAATTATCAATATAAAAATGTATAATATATTATATTAAGGAAAATAAAATTTTGACATTTCGCTACCAAATCAGATATTTGGTAGTTGAAAAGCAACATTCAACTACCAAATTTGAATTTGGTGACAAAATCTAGCTTTAGGCTACCAAATATTAGTAGCAGAAACATGAAATCGGATACCAAAACCGTATTTTGGTAGCCGAAAGTTACATTTTGTTTTTAAAATATTCTTTATCGAAATATAATTTAAAAGTTTTTTTATCCTCTCCAAACAACATATTTTAGGATAGATTTGAGAATAACATGTTTTACATGTGTATATTTCATAAAATATATATATATATATATATATATAACAACTGCTATAGATTTGGTTGTTCGAATCAATGTGTAATTTATAAATACGAGATTAATAAGAGAGAAAGAAACGCATTTTCAATATTAAATCAATTGTAAATTGATTGATGCTAATATATGTGTATTAGTATTGTATTAAAAACTTTATATTGAGTTTATTCATGAAATTACCCATATAAAAGGTGTAACATTATGGTAAAGAAAAAAAATTTTGATAAGATTTCGCTACCAAACTAGGAATTTGGCAGCTGAAAAGCAACATTCAGCTACTAAATTTGAATTTGGTCCCAAAATCTAGCTTTCCGCTACCAAATATTGGTAGTAGAAATGTGGAATCGGCTATCAAAATCATATTTTGGTAGCTGAAAGTTACATTTTGTTTTTAAAATATTCTTTATTGAAATATAATTTAAAATTTTTTTATCCTCCCCAAACAACATATTTTAGGATAGATTTGAGAATAACATACTTTACATATGTATATTTCATAAAATATATAACAACTGCTATAGATTTGGTTATTCGAATCAATATGTAATTTATAAATACGAGATTAATAAGAGAGAAAGAAATGCATTTTCAATATTAACTCTAAGATCGAATCAATTGTAAATTGATTGTATGTATTGTATTAAAAACTTTATATTGAGTTTATTCATGAATTACCCATATAAAAAGGTGTAACATTATGGTAAAGAAAAAAAATTTTGACAAGATTTCGCTATCAAATCAGGTATTTGGTAGCAGAATGTTGCATATTCTGCTACCAAATTTGAATTTGATCACAAAATCTAGCTTTCCGTTACCAAATATTGGTTGCAGAAACTTGGAATCGGCTACCAAAATTGTTGTTTGGTCCCAGAAAATAATTGACAAGGGATAATTTTTTTTCGCGCACATTTTACTAGGACCAAATAAATTTGGTCGCAAAATGGATTTTCCTGCTACCAAATTTTGGTCGCCGAAAACACTTTTGCACTACCAAATATTTTGTTGGTCGCCATATGTCATCTGCAGGAATCAAATTTTCTTTTCGTGTGCATTTTACAGGGACCAAATGAATTTTGTCGCAAATGGAGATTTACTGCTACCAAATTTTGATCGCCAAAAATATTTTTCCGCTACCAAATATTTTGTTGGTCGTCAAATGTTTTCCGCGGGAACCAAATTTTTTTTTCACGCTCTACTATTGGTGACCAAGAAATTATTTGGTCTCAGAATGTCTCTTACGGTGACTGAAATTTGGTAGCTGAAGAATGTAACTTTCTGCTACCAAAATTTGGTCTCGGAAACGTCTCTTTGGCTACCAAATATTTTTTGGTCGTGGAATGTCTAGTCACTGAAAGTTCAAATTCTTATAGTGAATTAAGTATATATATATATATAAATATAAGTGTGAGATTAAGTTAGGTTTTTAATTTTAAGTTTTAAAGAAAAAATATTTTTCTGTATTTTTATAAAAAATAAGAGTAAGTTTAAGTTTAAGTTTAAACATGTTTAAATATTAAGTAGCGACCACGTAAGGCGGGTCGTCACACTTTTTTTCCCGCTGTTGTATTATTTATTCCTTCTTCTGCTGTAATAGTATTGCCCATATTTTGCTTACCAAAACTGCAGATTCCGTATTTAATCTGATTAGTGACTATCGACTCCTTCTGCTTGTAGACTTGAATCACCTTCTGAACCGTGTTCTTCCTCATGTCATTAGATTCGTCAGTTTGTTTATGATTATTGTATCGACAGTTAGCAACTAAATGCCCAATTGATTTGCACTGAGAGCAAAAGTGTGGAAGATTCTAAACTAATTATCTAAAGTTATTTGTAAAGTGATAGAGGTAAAAATTGAAATATAGTTAGCTGGAGCTAGTTTAGTTGGAAAGGGTGGAATGAGTTAAGAGAAAATTTTCATGCACAAATCCTAAGAACAACTAGCAATATATCAAAAATTAGGCTTATTTATATGAATACCCTCTGAACTTTTTAAATTTGATAATTTAGTCCCTAAACTTTTTTTCCTACTATTTTTTGGCGATTCAGTCCTCTTTACTTAAATGCATTTAAATTAAGATAAATTTTTGTACAATACTTACGCATTATAACTCAAGAGGAACAATGTTGATAATATTTTCTCAAATTCAAAACATATTTATTTTAAAATTTAGGTTTATATTTGAGTATAGTTGAATTAGGTTCAAATTTTCAAAGGAAATTATAATGAAGTTAAGCAAAAATGATCAACAATGCTCTTCCTGGACTATTATGTGCAACTTATGTGTAGAAAATCGTTTAAATTTTAACGAATTTGAGCAAAAAGTATTGAATTACTAAAAATTATAAATTCAGGGGGCTGATTACCCAGAAAAAAAAAAGTTTAGGGACTAAATTGCCAAATTTGAAAAGTTCAGGGGATATCTATACAAATAAGTCCAAAAATCAAGGTGAAATATAAATAAGTGATGATCTATAAATTGCTTTCTGTACTTTAATTTAGCGATTAATTTTTTAATTATATACCTAATATGAAAAAAAAAAAAAGAACCCTGGGAATTTTATGTCATGAATTATCCTCATTAAATAATGTTATCACACTGACATAGATTCAGATGTATTGTCTAATTTTTGATTTTCGACATAGTATCTAACTGATCATATTATGTCATGTCATTAAATAGATTAAGCATGCACTTGGTGCATGGGTCTGAATTGAGATTTTTGGGTTGGATTTGAGTTGAATTGTTATGCAATTTGTGCACAGGTTTGAATAGCTGGAGTTAAAAAGTGTAAAAACTTGAAATATGATTGGAAAAAAATATCAATATGAAGCTTGTTTTGTTCGTCTCGAAATTCTATGCAATTGAAAGGAAAAAAAATCCCATTTGGACTTTTATATACATAGTTATGGACTTTTAAAGTTTGAGTTGTACATAAAGTTGTAATAGTAAACCGTTAATAGTTGAAACTAAAAAAAAAAAAAAAAAAATTGCATTTGAATGCAACTAATGCATCAAATGCTTGCTATGAAAAAGACAGTTAAAAAGCATTTTAAAATTTTGAAGACGTAGTATAATATGGTTAATATGGTTAGTTAGTTACCATTTTAGACGCAAAACTAAAGAGGAGATATATGCTTGCGAACTCTAAAATATGCCTAGTAAATAGAAACCATTTACTTGGGATTTAACCTAGCTCTCTTAGTTAAGATAAATGATTGATATGGCCTTTTTGGTAACGGTTTATTTATTTGCAACACTAATAGGAAAATTAATTTGAATCATAATATTGGTTTTGATTATTTCCTTTTATCTCACAATCACGTTAAGTTCTTCTAACTATTAGTAATTACCAATTGTCGTGATAAAGCATTACATGGATATTAGTAGTTGAAATCACAGTAATCCATTTGATAATTACTAGTACTTATGTAGATGACAATAACATAAGAAAATAGTCTTAGCACATACTTATAAAATCCCATTTTAATATTTCCTAATAAAAACATTAACCCTTTCGGCAGTTCATTTATTTTTCTAGTGAAAATTTTATCAAGCATATATATCGAAGAAAAAAAAAAATCTCCGCCTTTCATTTGTTTTCTAGAAAAATAAAAGACAAATGTATTACCCAATTCTCTCGGGCAATCTTTTAATTTGTTCATGTTTATGAATGTGTGTATGTGTATAAAATGATAATGTTCATTTGAGCCGGATGAACAATCTCTAATTCTAAATCGTCTTGCATGATATAGGAGGAATAGAAAGGGGAGTTCTACTTGGTTCGTGAATCATAGATCATAAATTTGGCAGTAAAAAAATAAAACAATAAATTTTTTTTTTAAAAGACAAAACAAGATATTTTTATTTCTTGAGGAATAAATTATGAATGTTTATTTTGGATGTAGTTCAACAATTGCAAACATAGTAAGGAAACCATTGTAGTCATCTCTCTCTCTTATTATTATTATTATTATTATTATTATTATTTGTTTATTTAATCTTGTTAATTAATAAATTCACAGATCTTCAGTTCTTGGCTTTTTGGAAGATCTTAATTGATGAAGATCAAGATTGAGTTGTGGTTGTGGATGGTGTGTCTGGAAAAGAGAGAGATCATCAACATTGGAATGATCACGCACATTATTAATTGTGCGCTCCTTCAACAACACTGTTGTGGGACTTGCAGGGCAATAATTATAGCAGTTCTGTCCCTTATGAGCTATGAAGTTGTTGCATAACCTAGTTCCGATCCACTGCTGCATTTCCATCATCTTAATTTTGCACCTTACCAAATCATCCTACGTACATCAAGTTGATAAAAACGATTATTATATTACCAAAAAGAAAGTAAATTTACTAAATACAACATTTTTATGTATATATGTAGGGCGCAGAGACACGCTTAACTGAGTGGGGTTGTCGTCTTTATTGATTTTTTATTTATTTATTCATAAAATTCCCCTTTAAAGTTTTTATAGCTTTCCTAATCTGCCCCTATTTAAAATTAATTATCTTTATATTAGTTTCCTATTAAAAACTTTAATCTTTCATCAAAACTCATTGTCCATACCAAAGGGAAAGAAACAAAAACTTGAAAATAAGAGAAACAATGATTGAATGATAGTATAGACGTATAAAAATAAAAATAAAAATAAAAATAAAAGGTTTTGTGATTGTGCTGAAAATGAAGCTTTTTTATAGTTCTTTTAAAGCAAAAAAACTCTTCGCAATCTATTTTTATATATTTTATGATTATTTTTCATATTTATATTTGATAATTCTTGAAAAACACTTAGGTACGATTATTTCTTTTAAATTATTATTTATTTCTAAAAATATATAGTGTATGCTATCACTGAAATGAAATGTTGAATCCACACTATATATAGAATCTGGTGCACGTACTTATAATCTGTTATTCTATATTCACAAAAAATACCTTTTGATCTTCGTTAAAGAATCTGCTAAGAGAGGAGTGAGGGGCTATGCAGGTTGCTGTTGAATGAAACTTATCTAGACAGCAACATAGAGCAGACAAGGCAACCACACTTGGCCTATACTCCATCATTTTCGTATCTGCAATTAGATAATGATTATCTTGATTTCCGTTAATAAGTATCAAAGAAAGCATATATATGTACGAAATAATAATTATTATAAGCATATAAACATGATATGTGCTATGTACATATATGTATGTACATTTATATATATATGTAAATGACTTAACAGATACTGTATTGTATGTACATACATATATCTGTATATATGTACACATATATGGGCATGCACGGGTTAATTTGTATGTACGTTTACATACATAAAGAAACAGAAAGCTGTACTCTCTATCTCGTGCATGATTTAAATTAAAGAACTGTACTTATCTGCTCAGCCAAGCATATATATAATTATAATATTGTACGATCAACCACTCATTATTTCTTTCTTTCCTTCTTTATTTTATTTTAATTGTTTAATTTTTTGAGGGATAATCACTACCTCACATTCACCAAGATATACTCAACATTAATTCATATTCGCTGATGTTCTTAATTATGTCTTCTTGTAATTGTCAATATTATTATTTTTTCTTGAAAAACAAAAAAAGGGTAGTGTACTTGGACCGAGAGGTGTGCAAAAGTGAAGTGCAAATCAAACAAACATATATTGGTTGAGACATTTTCAAACCAAGCCAAATAACTATTTAAGGAATCAAAACCAAAGCAGACCTAGCCAATTGCAATTGTTTTGATTTAGGTTTATTTTAATTGGGTTTGAACTAATAATTATCAACCTCTTTTAAGTCATAAATAAAATATAATCAATATTAAGTATGATAAGTATTTGTATATTTTTTAATCATAAATAATATCAATGACTCACGACTCAAGTATCAAAATGAAAATAAATTCAAACATCTATAATAAAAAGTAAAGCATCCAGCTTAACAAAACTGAAAAATATATGAATTGCATATACATGAACAAATTTTAATAGAAATAATAAACAAATTATTTCTATTTTACATATATATATATATATATTATTTTTGATATAGATATACATATTAATTGATATTGATTTGGTTTGGTTTGATTTTTTAATGGTAAAATCACAAACCAAACCAATGTAGTTAGTTTTTAAAATGTTCAAACCAAGCCAAATAAAACCATTAATTAAATAGTTTTGTTTTGAATTGGTCTGATTTAGTTTGATCGATTTGATTAGACGTTTAATCAATTTGATACACACATTTACTTATATCTCAATTAATTTCATTTGGAGAATCTACTAAAACCATTAGATGAAACAGAAAGTCCGGCTCTTGTTTATAAGGAGATTCATACACGTCAATATCAGATGATCTCATTATTTTTAAGATATAAATAATCAAACATCTGACAACCAATAGAGAGAGTTGTGAAGTGACCATCACTCAAACTATCTCACCATTTTATGAAATAAATAATTAAACCTTTGACAGATAAAAGAAGGAGCCGTGAAGTGATCATTGCTTACTAATATTTCACCACAATTATTATCTCTTTTTCTATATGCATTTACATATATATATATATATATATATATATATATACATGTGTAATGGTATTATTACCTGAAATGGCTCGTAGAAGCAAGTCATAGACTTGGGTGACAATCTGTTGGTGAAGATGAGGTTTGAAGGTGACACGTGTAAACATTTCGAGATACGAATAAGCAGTGGTACAAGCAAGACGCCAATCTAATGCGTGTAAAATCGTCAATTCCATTTTCTGGATCGTACTTGGCTCAAAAGAGTGCTCCATATCCTCCATGATCTTCAATTTTAATTACACCACCGCCAATAGTATTCATTCAAAAAGACGTGTACATATATATATATATATATATATATCTTAACAATTAATACCTTATATATATAATGCTAATATACAAAGAATTAATAAAAAATATAGGAAATAACATATATATATATATGATGAAATAATTTTCTTTTTCAACAATACAAGTACGTAGTTGTTACCTGACTGATTTCATGCAATGTAGGAGCGGTGGTGTCTCTGAACTTGGAGGCAATGGATAAGCAGGCAACAGAGAGCAGTTGAACCATCCAGTATTGCCATTCCTAAATATTTCCAATCCATTTTAGCGATAATTAATGATCCGATCTATCACTAGAAAACTAAAAATTTTGGTAATCTGAGATAGATTTCAAGAATATCATTAAATTTCTCTCACAATGTATAATCATGAGAGAAAAAGTAAAAAATAAAAATAAAAAATAAAAAAAAAGGAAGTCTTACAATGTCGTATTGATTCATAGATAAGAAGCGATCAAGGTAGTTTGCAGCGTAGAAAATGGTTTCAAATGAGAGATTCAAGCGACTTCGACACTGCCAAAGAAAAAATGAAAAAGAAAACTTAAAAATGAATGTTGAAATTAACTATGTTAGCCATTTCTCAAACCAAATTTTTATTTTTTGTAACAAATGATGAGAATGAGCGACTGGCATAAAAAATGATCACATGTGGTCATGATCAAGTAAAAACAAGTCGGATTATCTCAAAGTGTTAGTTTTGTGAATAATTTTGAACACTGACCTTGATAAACCATTGAATGCTCTTATATCGAGCAACGATCAGGTTATTAGACCGAAGACATTCTAAGAATTCGGGATTAGGAAGGTAACGTTTCTCCTCCTGATCTAGGGAAATAATAAGAGCCTGCTCACAATCTTCACTACTCATGTGACATTCACCATTGTGATGATCATGACCATCTAAAGCACTATTTAAAGTAGGACAATTTTGTACTTGTTCAGTACTTTCTATGGGACTCGCTGCAGGGCTTGAAAGCCAAACCTCGTCACAAAGCAAACTTTCCATGTTACTTTATGTGCTTATAATATATAAACTGGAAAGCTAGCTCGGGCTAGGACTTGGGAATAATATATGCAGTTTGAGAACAGATCATTTTTTCATGGGGCTTTGTCTTTGTAGCAGTGAAGTAACACCCAAGAAACGAAAAGGCTAAGAAGAAAAATGTTGAAAAGGGAATGAAGAAAGATCAGTTGAGAAATGGTTTCGATACAAGTTTTTATAGTAGAGTTTGTAGCGAGGTAATATAGAGTTGGTAGTTAGAGAGAGAGAGAGAGAGAGAGAGAGAGAGAGAGGAGAAATAAAAATAAGGAGGCGTCCCTCATGAAAAGGGGTAAATGCTTAGGTTTTAGATATTTATATATATATATATATTTTTGCATTTTGACCGCCGTAACCATCTGCGTGAGGGCACGAGGTTGGCTACGTGATTGTGATTGTGACGTTATTACTTATCATATAGATATGGGATATCTTCTCCTTCAACGTCGGGGATTGGAGAAAGAGCTGTAAATTAGGCATATATCAAAGATATATATATATTTATATTTATATATTTATAAAAATAATATAAAGAAATCAAGGTGTTTGAGAGTGGACCCCACAATTCGCAGCTTTTGAACAGTTGATGAACGTGGGGGGGGACCCACGATGTACGTGATTGTTCCTCAACTCCCCCAATGCTCATTTGCTCTCTTTGTCATGAGCCCCTGATGAGTTTTCAATGTTCCTTTTGCATAGAGGAGTGCTTTATGGCCCGAGTCGTTAAAAACTTAGTGTGTTTAATTCATTCTCTCAAATTTAATTTTTTATCTTAAATTTTATTTTTTTTCTCAAAAGTTTTTGTCTTTTTTTTAAAAAGTTTTTTGTCTTTTCTGAAAAATCAACAAAATTTACTATTTCAACTTCAAAAACTCAACTCAAACTAACGAACCAAACGAACACTTAGCAATTATGTGGAATCCGCTTATACGTCCACGCAGAGCTTTGGCCATGTGTCAAAATATTTAGGGGAAGTTTGGTGAATGAGTTTGAGTTGAAATTTTTAAGTTTTAATAATAAATTTTTTTGAATTTTTAGAAAAGACAAAAAAATTTTTGAGAAAAAGACAAAAATTTTTTGGGAAAAAGATAAAAAAAAGTTTGAAAATCTTAGTTTGAGTGTGTGCACCAAATTCCCCCTTAATATATATTTTAACTTTTTCAATTTGACTCTCTCTCTCTCTCTCTCCTTTTTTTTTTTTGAACTTTCGTTTCTTTCTGAACAAAAAAATATAAATAATAAAAAAAAACTTTTACTTCATCTGTGTTAAAAACATATCGTCGGAAGTATTCATCTCTCTCACGCCTGCAGCACCAGAATTAGAGCAAAACTTTTGCCGATGATGAAGAGAATGACAGAGGAGGACCTTCTCATTTTAAATCAGAAAATATAGAACACCCATAACCCATTGATCTGTTGTTGCTAATATCTGTGTAGGTGGGTGGGTGGGTGGGGATGGTCATTGGAAGCTACAGGCTCAATACCCTTCCCATCTATGAAACCCAGATCAAGCTTTCAAATTCTCGCAAAACCCACATGAAAATTGATCACGGAAAGGAAAACTGAAGATCCGAAATGAGATTTAGAAACAAACACATCTCATGTACGAGTACCACAAATACACACTATTAATAGTACAAAATCCAAAACGCAAATTCTTATTTAGATTTTGTTTGTTTGTTTGTTTTTTTTTTGTTAATTTCATTAATAGCAGTTGTAGGAAAAAGATTATTAACAACAGCACCATTTTTTTCCTTCATTTCTAGCACTATCACGTCATGATTCACTCTAAAATGTGAGGCCCAGCAGTATTAAATGTATGCCAAATTCTAGGTTTACCCTCATCTCCCACCCACCCAAATATCCCTCTCCCTCGCATGCCTTAAAAAAAAATTTCAAACCAGCATCTACAGTGTTTTAGAGAGAGAAACTGAAATCTAGAGAGAGAAAGAGTTGCAACCGGCCGGAACCACTTGGAAACTGTCCGAAACCACCACGAAAGCCCTTTATAAACCGCTTGGAAGTCTGTGAATGTCGAAAAATCTTCAAAAACTACTCATGTCGAAACCCACGAAATTGACTGAGAAAAACATTACTCCCGAAAAGATGTCTCTCAGAGTAATGGCTTCGACATATAAAAGGCCACGTACCGAGAAAAATTCTAAAAAACCGGCACCAGATAGTGAGAGAATGGTGGCCGAGGAAGGGTTGAAGAGAAAGCAGGGGGAAATCGAAGTTAAGGAATCAAAGAAGCCGAAAAGTGCTGTAGAATAGAAGATATTGGAAGCTGAAGATGTAAAAATATTGCTTTTTCGTTTTTATGTTTCAAAAGTTTGCATTTTTAATATTATTCGGCAAGAATGTGCAGTTTTTATTGATTCGTTGAAAAAAATTTGCTTGAAATACATAAAGTTAGTATTTTTATCTGATTTTGTAACATAAACTATCCGTTTATAAAATTTGGTTTATATAAATATTTGGGTTTTCGTTAATGTTTGTTTAATTGTAGGTGATATCGGTGGCTGGTTATTTATTTTGTGATCATCCTGTAATTTTTGTAATGGTCATTTTTGTAATGACTCTCTGGCCATAGTAATAATTACTCAGTTTTAAGTTATTTCCGGATGGTCAATTTTATGATGACTTGTTGGTCACAATTATACTTACTCAGTTTTCTGTTATTTCCGGATGGTCATTTTCATTATGACTTGTCGGTCATAATAATAATTACTAAGTTTTAAGTTATTTTCGGATGATCATTTTCATTATGACTTGTTAGTCATAATAATAATTACTCAGTTTTAATATTTCCAGATGGTCATTTTTATTATGACTTATTGGTCATAAAATTAATTACTCAGTTTTAAGTTGTGGACTTTGATCATTTTCATTATGACTTGTTGGTCATAATAATAATTTATCAGTTTTAATCTTCCCGGATGGTCATTTTCATTATGACTTGTTGGTCACAATAATAATTACTCAGTTTTATATTATTTCTGGATGGTCATTTTCATGATGACCACCTGATCAATTTTGTTGTGACCTCTGTGCCTACGGTTTGACTAAAATAGAACAACAAAGTGATAGAACAATAGGTGTTCTAAAGTACACATAGGAGTTAACACACTTTGTGTGTAAAGGGTAAAAATAAATAAATAAATAAATAAGAATTTATTTTTGCCTAACATTTGGTACTTTTACAGGACGGTCATTTTCATAATGACCACCTGATCAATTTCGTTGTGACCTCTGTGCCTACGGTTTGACCAATACAAAATTGTATTGACCATTTACAGAGGTCACAACGAAATTGACTATGTGATCATTATGAAAATGATCGTCCTGTAAAAATACCAAAAGTCATTTATATGCCAAATTACAGGACGGTCATTTTCATAATGACCACCTAGTCAATTTCGTTGTGACCTCTGTGCCTACGGTTTGATCAATATAAAATTGTATTGACCATTTACAGAGATCACAACGAAATTGATCATGTGGTCATTATGAAAATGACCGTCCTGTAAAAATACCAAAAGTCATTTGTATGCCAAATTACAGGACGGTCATTTTGATAATGACCACCTGATCAATTTCGTTGTGACCTCTGTGCCTACGGTTTGATCAATACAAAATTGTATTGACCATTTACAAAGGTCACAACGAAATTGATCATGTGGTCATTATGAAAATGACCGTCCTGTAAAAATACCAAAAGTCATTTATGTGCCAAATTACAGATTTACCCGCATCTTCCACCCGCCTAAAAGTAACTCTCTCTCGAATGCCCTAACAAAAAATTTCAAACCAGCGTCTACAGTATTTTAGAGAGAGAAACTCCGATTCTAGAGAGAGAAAGCATTACAACCGTAAGCTACCGCTCCATAACCGCTCTGAAACCGTCCTAAACCACCACGAAAGCCTTTTATAAACTGCTTGGATGTCTGTTAACATCGAAGAATATTAAAAAACTACCCATGTTGACACCCACGAAAATGTCTGCGAAAAACACTGCTCCAGAAAGGAGGTCGAAAAGAAAGCAGAGGGAAATCGAAGTAAAGGATTCAAAGTAGTTGATAAGTGCCGTAGAAGAGAAGATATCGGAAGCTGGAGAGGTAAAAAATTTGATTTTTGTTTTTATGC
Organism: Ficus hirta; assembly: GCA_038430175.1. Lineage (NCBI taxonomy): Eukaryota > Viridiplantae > Streptophyta > Magnoliopsida > Rosales > Moraceae > Ficus > Ficus hirta. The sequence continues at coordinate 2,751,686 of CM076586.1, read as the reverse complement.
TTAAAATGTTTACATTTTTAATATAAGTGTCGTAGAAGAGAAGATATCGGAAGCTGGAGAGGTAAAAAAGTTGTTTTTTGTTTTTATGTTTAAAAAGTTTACATTTTTAATATTTTTCAGTAAGAATGTGCAGTTTTTATTGATTATGAAAAACAAAGTTTCCATTTTTATATGTGTTATTGATGAGATTCCACCTTTCTAATTGATTTGTTGAAAAATTTTTGCTTAAAATACATAAAGTTAGTATTTTTATCTGATTTTGTACCATAAACCATCCGTTCGTAAAAGTTGGTATTTTGGTTTATATAATATTTGGGTTTTCGTCGATGTTTCTGTTTAATTAGTAGATGATATCGGCTCTTCTTAGTTTTGTAATGGTCATTTTTGTGGACATGTTGGTCATAATAATATTTACTAAGTTTTAAGATGGTCATTTTCATTATAACTTGTTGGTCATAATAATAATTACTCAGTTTTAATATTTCCTGATAGTCATTTTCATTATGACTTGTTAGTCACAACAATAATTACTCAGTTTTATGTTATTTCCGGATGGTTATTTTCATTATGACTTGGTCATTTTTATGTTGACTTGATGATGATCAATTTGTCAATTTTCATATTTATGTGATTTTATGCCAGGTAATTTGTATGATTACTTCACGGTCATAAGTATAATTACTCTTTTATGTTACCATTAACATTACCGCAGGTTCAATATATTCGATGCGTACTGGATACTGAAATTACCCGGGCGAAAATAAATACTTTTATTAACATTCCAGAGACATGTACTAAATTGAGACAGTGGTTGTCTCCCCGACAGTACAAGGCCGTCATCCATCAGCCATGCATTCAACACTTTCTGAGTTTAAATACTCTTGGTTGGGCTGGGCAGGTCTTCCACAACATTGTTATGCGACTGACGGATCACTCAGGAATGGGTGATGCTCTATGATTTGAGGTTGGTGAAGACCTGGGCAAATTTTCCATCAACGAGTTCTGCCTCATAACCGGCATGAAATGTGTAGGGTCTACTCATCTCCCCGTGGTCGAAAGCCGATTAATAACAAGATATTTTTCGATGTTGAGAGGTGTGTCGAGAGAAAATTTGGAGCTGCAGATGTCGAATGCAAACTTTGACAACGACGACGGCGCTTAGCCTACTATACATGATATTATGCATTCCTTTATCAAATGCAAACTCCGTTAAGATAGACCCAAAGTTTTTTGCCCTGGCCGATAACTTGGATAATTTCAATGATTTTCCTTGGGGCGTGCTCTCATGGGAGGCAACCCAGGCTGCAATCTGTAATACAGTTGAAAACAGGATGTCTTCGAAGAGAAGACCGTTAAAAAAGACTGACAAAGTACATTATAGTATTGCGGGCTTTCCATATGCCTTACTCGTTTGGGCATATGAGACCCTCCCATCGATAGCATCCAAATTTACTACTAAGTACGATCAGGCCATTCCACGTATGCTGTCGTGGACCACCGCGGACAATGTCAAGTTCGATGATGTTATGTTTGCTTTTATCGCGGTTGGCGAAAATCAAGTATAAAAATGATGTTATGTCTGCTTTTAACTTACCCTATTGACCATATTTTTCTTTGCGTAAAATGCCAGTGTCGGTCAATTATATAATGACCGGGTGGTCATAACAGTCATTACTGTCTGTGTGGTCATAACAGTAATGACCATTCCTTTTGTATTACTAATACGCGGCTTGGTCATCTGTGTAATGACCGGGTGGTCATTCCTGTTATGACCATACACATGCTACAGTTACTACGGGTGTTGGTCATATACATAATGACCGGGTGGTCATTCCCGTAATGACCATATCCCTTCTACAGTAACTATGGTCGTTGGTCATATTCATAATTACCGGATGGTGATTCCTGTATTGACCGTTCATTTGCATTTCTGAATACCATTGTTGGTCATCGTAATAGTGCGCGAGTGGTAATTTTATTAATTTGCCATAACTTATTAATATTCATATATGTCGATCATTAACTCATTTGTTATTAATATCAAATGTGTGCAGCCTAAGTGTTTTGTGATCATGCCAACCGAAGAAGAGTTGAAGGACCCATGGGTTGTGCGGCTATATTTGAAGAACCCAAATGTTGTGCCTCAATTACCTCCCAAGACTTCTGTCCCCCGACCGAGCTCCGATACAAACTCCGAGTGGCGGGAGTTTCAAAAAGAGATCCGAGGACAAGTGGCCACAATAAACAAAAAGTTAGAGGCTCTTAAAAAGGGACAGAAGAAGTCCAACAAACTCTTGCGAAGGGTTATCAAAATGTTGTCCGCCAACATTATTGAGAAGGGACAGGGAAAGGCACACACGGCGTTCCATGTCAGCAGCAGCCAGAAGATTAATGTTTATACGGCTAAGTCGGATGCCTTGAAGACTACCTCCCCTGACATCGGTACCGGCTCGCAAAATGATGTGTTCATCAACTCTGACATCAGTGCTGTTGCGGATATGGGTGTGCAGGCAGCCATGGAGTTCCTTACTGCAGATAAGGTGATTGTTTCTCGTGAAGATGTCGAGGAGGAGAAGAATAAGGTAATCCTGTATTTCGAAATTGAGTCTACCATATATATAGATGATCATTTTTGTCTTCCACATGTACAAAGTTGTATTTATTATGACATGTTGTGAAATCACACAGGAAAATATTAAAGAACATTTAGAGGGAATTGAGGGAGAAGCGAAGGTAAAATCTGATCCATTTGTTAGAATAAAGGAGGAGAGCATGCCTGACCCGGAGAAGGAAACATAAGAGGAGAAAAATGATAAAGAAATCATCAGAGAACAGGATGTTATAAAGCTTGAAGAGCCAGCCAACGAGGAGAGCATCGGTGACGTGGTTGTTATGAATATCTGTAACTGACAAACATATTCATAGGTGTCATCCTTAATTTTAACTCGTTTCACATATGTCATTTATAGATCCCTAAGAAGAAGAGGGCCAGACTATCAAGGCTTGGGCAATGGCCATCCAGACCTATGACTGATGTTGGCTCCTCGTCGAAGGCTCCGAGTAAGCTTATTTATGCCCTCCCACCGGGTCTTGTAGATGAACCTCCACAACAGACGCTAGAGGAGTTCAGGGAGTGGATCAAGAAAGGATTATTGAAGAGGACTCCTCCAGGGTAATTTGTTTATAACGAATAATTGTCAGTTCGATTTGAAAATTATAATATATTAATAATGTCATCACCAATTAAAATTTTTTTATGTTTAGTACACGGCCTCCCCGATACAATGCCAAGAATGAGACATTAGACAAACCCCATGACCTCGGATTCATGGCTGTGGATAAAAAAAGTTGGTATTATGAATTAATTACCTCCCCTGTTTGGCTATGGGATGAAGTAAGTATTGTTCTTGAATTTTTTATGATCCATGTTCTATAATTTTTGTAAATCCTAACGTCAAGAAAGTACATTGTTTGATGAACTATCATTTTTTTACAATACATTTGCTTTTGTTTTGTTTATGCAGCACATTGACGTTGCTTTTTACTACTTGAGGAAGAAGTTCAGGCAGTTCCCTGAATTGGAGCAATGGAAGGTGACAATGGTAGACACGTTTTTTAGTGCAAAGGTTGGTGCATTGTGGCGTGTCTACCAGAAAGCACCAGAAAAGTTCGATTGGGGCTCCTGTGACTATACTCAGGATCATGCTTGGCGTGCGTGTCCAGAGTGGGTCGTCATGGTTTGACATGAAAACTTTGCTAATACCCATACACTTGGCTGATCTTAAACATTGGGCATTAGTAAAGCTGGATCTGACAAACTAGACCATTGAGGTGTACGACTCTCTTCAGCATGAAGGCCCTCACAATTTTAAGGTCCGAGAAGGAGTGGAATGTATGTCAAAGTTCATTCCAATGCTGGCTGAAAGACTTAGTTTGTTCGAGTTCAAACCAAGAGAGCCTCCGGGAATTTACCCAATATCGGTCACCATAATGAAAGATATCCCTCAACAAGCCAATGGGTTAGTACAAGTATTGAAACATTTTTCATACGACAATATTGACTGTGATGCTTATGTGTTTTTTTTTTTCTTCCTCTCATTCGTGCAACAGGGGTGACTGTGGAATATTTACAATTAAATATACTGAATGCTTGATAGAAGGGAGGGATGTCCGTTATTGGATAATTCATGGACATATGCAAATCTTTAGGGAGTGGCTAATATGTTACTTGTGGTGTCATGCCAAGCGAAAGATTGAACAAAATTATAAAAGCGATGATGATGTGGATATGGACTTTTAACATTTTGATTAACCAAAATTTTGTTTTTTAACTTTACCAGACTGTAAATAGACCCTTTTTTTATTCATTGTATACCATATTTTTTTTTATGTATATTGTATATTGTTGTAAACTGTAAAAGTTAACATGATTAACCGTATTGGCAGAGATCATATTTGTTATGACCAGATGGTAATAACAGGAATTACCTTTAAACTAAAATGCCCAAAAATGTTAGTTTGTTCTATAATTTTTTTTTTTTGTGTTAACTCCAATTATTAACTGCGTGTTAGATCATTCGTGTGCACTATAAAATACACTATGATCCAGAAAAAGGAATCATAAATCACTATAGGCACAGAGATCATAACTGTTATGACCACTCTAAAATGCCCAAAAATGTTAGTTTTTCTATAATTTTTTTTTTGTGTTAACTCCAATTATTAACTGCATGTTAGATCATTCGTGTGCACTATAAAATACACTATGATCCAGAAAAAAGAATCATAAATCACTATAGGCAGAGAAGTCATAACTGTTATGACCACCTGGTGATAACAGTTATGACCGTTACTCTCTAGGCACAGGTGGTCATAACTACTCTAAAATGCCCAAAAATGTTAGTTTTTCTATATATATATATATATTTTTGTGTTAACTCCAATTATTAACTGCGTGTTATATCATTCGTGTGAACTATAAAATACACTATGAGCCAGAAAAAGGAATCATAAATTCTCTAGGCACAGAGGTCATAACTGTTATCACCACATAGTCATAATAGTTATGACCGTTACTCTAAAATGGCCAAAAATGTTAGTTTCCATGCTTCTGGAGCATTAATATTATGGCTGACACCTAATTCCATAAACGCACATTACACGTACTTAGAATAAAGAACATAAATGTTTAATGTCAAATGTGCTAAAATTGTTATACAACATAAAAGTAAAAGTAAAATTACTGATAAAATCATCACATTTATGAACTGAGAGTTGTGAACAATGTCTAGGTCCTTGTTGTTGGACGAATTCGTAAGGGTACTGAGTTAGTACAGGTTTGTCGGTTGTGTCCATAACCATTACATCTACCACACCGAGTAGCCTCATGTTCTTCACCTTGGGACAAAATCCTACGAACCCGTGGCCTTCCGGACCCACGCTTTGTATTGGGAGGATTGACAATTTGCGATCTAACTTCTTCATAAACATCCCAGCCCTCTACACTGCCAATCGGATGGACTACATGTGCATAGCATGCATAGAGATAATCTTTCGTGTAGTAATTAGAGCAATGATTATATGGATCAATTCGTCGATGGTTACAGACGGCCATTGCATGAGGGCAAGGAATTTGATCGACCTGAAATCGTCTGCAAGTACAGATCTTTTCGCTCATATCGACAATCCATATTTGTGCAACATTGTTGGTGACGACGTACTCAAACTGATCAGCTGGCCGCGGCTGTAACAAAGGGAATTTTAAGACATTAGTTTATTCGATCTCATTTAGTTTAAGACAAAAATTCGTGTATACTGTACGGCATGATGTGGTCGTTATCACATACCGTTACTGTTAGTCCTAATGAGAAGTTTGTGCGAATCAATTTCTCTGCCTTTGGGGCCAGTTTCGTTGTTATTTTAAGGGCATATTCACGTCTCTCGACAAACCATCTTTGTAGTAGTTCCCTCAATCATTCCACCAAGAATCCAACTGGCATTAACCTGGCTTTCCGATCCACACTGTTCAATGACTCTGCAATGTTGGTTGTCATGATTGCATACCTCCGTCCGTTGAAGTATGCTCACGACCACTTTGTAGGATCGGCCTGCACAAGGTATCGATGCATGTCGGGGTTACGACCACGGATGGATTCCATATGACGATGGTGCTCACTTAAAAGATACGACCTCGATGCACCGTCAAAATAGGTCTTCAAAGGGCCTTTGATATCTTTGTACCTAGTCTTCAAGTTTGTAGCCAAGTGTTGGACGCATATCTCGAAGGCAGCATCTGGATACATGAGGTTGGCTGTATATTCGATACCCTTATGCCTATCAGCCACAATAGCAAGAGACTCTCGCGTGCCGATTGAATCCCTTAGCTTCTCGAAGAACTGTTTCCATGATTCATTGCTTTCCGACGTAACGATACCAAATACAAGTAGAAATATGGAGCCATTTGTATCGTGACCGCATGCTGCAAGCAGCATTCCTCTAAACCTGGCCTTTAGTGCTGATCTATCAACCACAATTACTGGACGACAATAAGGCCAACCATGCTTCGAAGCAGCTAAGCACATGTAGAAGTATTTAAACAATTTTCTGAGTCTGTCTCAATGTGAATGTCGGATGCAGGATTTTTCCTCTTAACCATTTCAGCCCACGCGGGCATAATTGTAATTATTAAATAATCATTACCACGTCGTAAATATATATGTTATAATGCCAGTCATGAACATATAACCAGATACGGGAAATTACCTTTGTATGACTCTGCATAATCGCCCCTCAGGCTGGTTAGTGCAGCTTCCTTCCCTCGCCATGCTCTAAGATAATTGAAAGACACTCCAAATTCGGCCTGCATGTCTTGCATTATTTTTCGAGGTCTATATGAGGTATTAGTCGGATCCAAGTATTTTGCCTTAACACACTCCCAAATCATCCAACTCTTGGCTTGACGATGATACCGTTGAATGATTTCAATTGAACAAGTATGGACGTCGTCGTACCTCTTCACAACAAACAGTTCACTACCTCTCATCCTAGTCGCACGCAATTGCCATGGACATCCCTCATTATCTATACATATCACGTGTAATAGAGTAGAGTTCGACCTCTTCACCTTGATTTGGTAGTGTTTACTCATGGCATCATGATGAAGATGGTATTGCAGTAACTTTTTGTTCTCAAAAATACAATTTTTACGCATTGTGACAGGTGTATAATCAGTATCAATTACTGAGCCGAATACACTATCACTACTTGGTACATTAACAATTGAGATTTAGTATTATTGGCAATAGAATGGGCTCCAATGTTTGCTGTGATACTCTTCTCATTTGAATGACGAGCATCATCCGCAACATTCAATTCTCCGGCATTACAATCATCATGGGTTGTGCATAAGTCATTGTTCAATACTTGATGTTACTTTTCAATTTCATATTCAGTGTGCAAATCCAGACCTACTGTGGGAGAAGGGATATGAGGAAGATGAGGAGAAAGGATGATCAGATTACTGTCATTTACATGTTGCATGGCTTCATCACTCTGTCCACCCTCCCTAGAACGTTGAACGTCTATGTGGTTGCTTGCCCCTACCTCCGGTGTTATCGCTTCCACCACAGACTCATCCAATACATCGATGGTAATTGGAAATTTGCTAAGCACATGAACATCCTTCTTCTTCAATTGTATGTAGAATTTAACGTCAGCATCACACTGTATCCTCACAAGAGGCATTCCAGGTTCAACACCGTATCTCATGACTATAGTCTTGGTTGGGGCCCTAATTCCAATTACATTTCTGACCAACTCAATAAGACCAACATATGTTGCGGTCTCGGACACCAATATTCCCTTCATTTCGCCATCAACATATCTCAATGTGCCGTTCCATTGACCATTATACTTGATGAAAACACAAACCTCATCCATTCCTAAATGAAACAATAATAAGTTATTCAATATTAATATTTGCGTTACAAAGGAAGGAAAAATGATGACATATATAGAGAGTTAACTTATATCTCAAAACTGATCAAAATGTTAATGACCGGATGGTCAATATGAAAATGACCAGTTTTTTTATATATAGAGAGTTGACTTATATCTCAAAACTGATCACAATGATAATGACCGGATGGTCAATATGAAAATGACCAGTTTTTTTATATATATAGAGAGTTGACTTGTATCTCAAAACTGGTCACAATGATAATGACCGGATGGTCAATATGAAAATGACTAGTTTTTTTATATATATAGAGAGTTGACTTGTATCTCAAAACTGGTCATAATGATACTGACCGGATGGTCAATATGAAAATAACCAGTTTTTATATATATTGAGAGTTGACTTATATCTCAAAACTGGTCACAATGATTCTGACCGGATGGTCAATATGGAAATGACTAGTTTTTTTATATATAGAGAGTTGACTTATATCTCAAAATTGGTCACAATGATAATGACCAGAAGGTTATTATGAAAATGACCTTTTTTGTTCAAAACGAGAGGTGACTGAAAAACTGGTCACAATGATAATGACCGAATGGTCATTATGAAAATGACCTTTTTGGTTCAAAACGAGAGGTGACTGAAAAAATAGTCACAATCATAATGACCATCCAGTCATTTTCAAATGACCTTTTTGGTTCAAATTGAGAGTTGACTTATATATCAAAACTGGTCACAATGATAATGACCTGATCGTTATTATGAAAATGACCTTTTTCGTTCAAAACGAGAGGTGACTGAAAAACTGGTCATAATCATAATGACGATGGTCATTATGAAAATGACCTTTTTGATTCGAAACGAGAGGTGATTGAAAAAATGGTCACAATTATAATGACCGTCCGGTCATTATGAAAATGACCTTTTTGGTTCAAATCGAGAGTTGACTTATATATCAAAACTGGTCATAATGAGAATGACCGGATGGTTTATTCTACAGGAGACCGATAACTTACCCTCAAAAGTTTAACAGAGAATTATTTTTTAGAATATAATTCAAAACTCACATCTATTTAAAGCATATATTAACAAATAAAACCAAATAATAAGCAGCATTACCTCATATTGGCTGATTGGCAGTGGGAATATCTCTACTCAAATGGAGTAGAAGCAGATCTGGCAGCTTCGATGTGGTGAGGTTAGAAAGGGTCAGTTTTAACAGAGTGAACGAAGATGTGGTGAGATTTGTTGGACTTAGAGTGAGTTTCGATCAGTGGGTAATGGTGTAGAGAGGATTCGTGAGGCTTCACTGAGAGAAAAACGAGAAAACGAGGAAAGAAAAAATTCAAATTTTTGGGTACTGTGACTTATATATTATCGGGATGGAGGGGAGGGGGGGAGGGGGGCGGGAAAGTGGGACAAACATCAAATTAGGGTTGGCTGAGGGCATATATGTCTTTATACATCCACCTAAAAAGTGAATCATGACATGGCAGTGCTAGAAATGAAGGGGAAAAAAAGTGGTGCTGTTTTTAATAATATTTTTCCCACATGTGCTATTAATGAAATTAACCCTTGTTGTTTTTCAGAAGCTAGTCATCGTATAGAGGAAAGAAAGTAGATCACTGTTGATGGACAGATACGAAAACATGGAATCTCAAACTTGCATGTACTCGTAAACTTCTCTTTTTAATAAGCGTTTATAAATAAACTTGATAGAATGGGAGTGTATCCAGGGAAAATGCTTAATCATGTTTTAGTATTGATAGAGAATAAGAAAGCCAAAATATGGAGAATGACGTCATTTCTGTAATTTCAGTAAGATGAATGGACGGTTCTCGGTCGGTAAAGTTTGATAGTCAATTTTTTTTAATTTTTTTAAAACCATTTCTTTTAAAATAACAAAATAATTCCTTGGGCCCACAACATGTAGGTGTTTTAAAATAACAAAACACATGACGTGGAACAGGGTTTCCGAAAATCATCATGGAAGCCGAAACTTCCACGACCGTTTTTAAAAATGGTCATGGAAGCTTCAGGTTTCCACGACCAGTTTCAGAAACTGTCATAGAAGCGACGTGATTCCATGATGGTTTCTAAAAAACGACCGTGGAATCTTCGGCTTCCACGATCGTTTTTTAAAAAACCGTCATGTAAAATTCACAAAAAATTCAGACAAAACCGAGTGTTGCCCTCATTTTTCTACCTCAATACCGCATCTGCAGTAACTAAAATCAGATCAGATCACTCCGAAAACAGTCAGTACACCACTATTGGACGTCACCACCATCATCTACCATCCATCAATCTCTCTTGTAAGTGATCACTAACTTCTTTTTGTTGTTTTTCTCTGTATTTTTGATTTATGATTTTAGGTTTTGTATGTTTTGGAATCGCTTTTAAGTTAAATTGTTCAATGGATGTTAATTTAAGTGATCATGAAATGTTATTTTTCCCCCGGTATTTAGACTTAATTATGGTGTTAGCTAGTTTTGTATTTTTAGTTTTGTTATGTTTTTTTTTAATTTTTGAGTCAATTGTTGATCAATTAATGGGCCGGTGTTAATTAATGAAAATGATATGCATTTTAAAATTTAATACTTTGACTTCTAAAACTTTGATTTTTTGATTTAGGATTTGTAAATCATGGATAAGAAATGGATGTGGTTTGATAGATTGTCTAAAGCATATGAAGATGGTGTTGAAGAATTTTTGTCATTTGTCAAAGCTCACATACAAGATAATAAGATTCCGTATCCGTGTCAAATTTGTGGAAATCATAGATTTCATTTCATTGATGATGCTAGAGGGCATTTGCATGCTTATGGGATTATTTGTTCTTACCAAACATGGTATTTACATGGTGAAGATTTTTTTGATATTAAATATACATCGACGAGTACTAAAGGTAAAGAGCCTGTTGTTGAGGAAGACGTTGGTGATAATATATTCAATATGATAAATAATTTGGAAGAATAATTTGTGTACTGTCCGGAGTTATTTGAGGCAATGATTAATGATGCCGAAATGCTTTTGTATGTTGAGTGTACAAAATATACAAAATTAGGGACATTGGTTAAATTATGGAATATGAAAGCGTCAGGAGGGTAGACGAATTCTAGTTTCACGACTCTTTTAGAATTTCTAAAAGATGTTCTACCAGATGATAACAAAGTGCTACCTAGTATGTATGAGGCGAAGAAGACGTTGAGCACTTTGGGAATGGAATATGAAAAGATACATGCTTGTCCAAATGATTGCATCCTTTACGGAAAGAATATGAAGATTTAGATGAATGCCTGGTTTGTAACGAGTCAAGATGGAAGAAGGGTAAGATGCCATCGAATGGTAGCAAATGAGTGCCGGTGAAGGTATTATGGTACATTCCACCGGCTCCACGTTTGCGTTGTTTATTCCGTAATGCCGAGCATGCTAAGAATTTGACATGGCATCATGATAAACATGCTGACGATGGCAAGCTTAGGCATCCAGCAGACGCACCATAATGGAAGGCCTTTGATGACAATCATCCAGATTTTAGTACAGAACCAAGGAATTTACATCTCGGTTTGTCGACGGACGGAATGATCCCACATAGTAATATGAGTAGTGGGCATAGTACCTGGCCAGTCATACTTGTCAACTACAATCTCCCTCCAGAATTGTGCATGAAGCGAAAGTTCTTGATGTTGATTTTATTGATCTCAGGCCCTCAACAACCGGGAAATGACATTGACGTGTACTTGACACCATTAATCGATGACCTAAAAAGCTTGCAGGAAAATGGTTTACAAGTTAGAGATTCTTACCGTTAAGATACGTTCAATCTTCGTTCAATGTTGATTTAGTCTCGTACTTGGCAACCTATCCGGTTATCCTGTGAAGAGTTATATAGGTTGTACCGTTTGTATGAAGGAAACATCTTCTATCCGATTGAAAAATAGTAAGAAAACTGTTTACTTTGGTCACAGGAGATTCTTGCCAAAAAAATCATCGATATCGCAAACAAAAGAAGGCTTTTGATGGTAATGCCGAAAAAAGAACCGCTCCTCAGATTTTGACTGGCGAAAATGTATTTGAGATGGTTAAAGATGTGAAAGTAGTTTTGGGAAAGAGAAAACGAAAGAATCCAGTTATCGATAGACCATGGAAGAAGAAGTCAATCTTCTATGAACTTCCATATTGGAAGCCACTTTACGTTTATTGATGCCGAAAGTCTCCGGCACAACACCCGATGTGGTTGTCTGACTTGGTCGGTCTTGCACAATCACTCTGCACCTGGTCACCTGTGAAAACGAAGTACCTCGAAGTGATGGGGACACAAGTGAGATGTCTACTACGGGCACTCTGATTCTTAAGTCAGTAATGGTGCTGGTGAGCAAGCAGAGAGGCAGAGCTTTGACAAGGAAAAATTGTCCATACCTGAATAGGTAGGCTGACCCTCTATTTATAGACATTCTCCATGGGTTCGGGTGTTTGGGTGACCCGATCGGGTTGAACTCCGAGTGCTCCCGGAGAGTAGACTCACTCCAGGTGCACAGGCACCGTACGTCCAATAAGCCGATGCCGCATGTCCGTGGTCTAATGCTGGGGGACACTAGAGTGGGCTAGTGTCGGCACAAGTGGGCATAGTACTAGTCTGAGCAGGCAGCAGATATCGGCGATGGGACAGGCACAGTAACAAGTGGCATGTCAGGTGTCAGGCGGCGGATTGCGAGTGTTGTGCCAAGACACTATCGTCAGCCTGTACGGGGCAGTGTGACGCGGACAGTGGGGGGCGCATAGAGCAAGTGGCGCTCGCCAGTTGTCTGGGAAGATCTATCTGGGTCAATGGCCTTGGACCCAGCCATTTGCTATCCGGGGTACGTAGTGGGTAGCGCCAGTACGATGGGCATGTGGCCATTCAACGACGTTACCCGAGAAGAATTTGGACGTAGTCGGATCTGACCCGGTCTGGAGTAATCGGTCAATGCCTTGGAATCTGGTTTTAATGTCCTCGTGCAACCGATTCACCCCTAGAAAAGGGATTCCGTCATCAGATCAAATTACATCATCAATATAAGCCCCCCGAGCATTCCTGGGCTGGTCGGGCAAATGGTTCTTCATGAACCGGTTAATTCAAGTGATCGCGCCTTGGGGGTCTGGTCGGATCTTGTTGTAAAGTGCCCAATCCGTCCTGGTAGGCACCAGGTCTGGTCTGGTCTGTTCTGGTCGTGAGCATGGTGCATAAAAATCTTTGACACATGTCAGCGTCGCCACGTGCCGCACCAAGATCGACGGGAAGTCAGATCGACACTTCGTAATTCGTGAAAGGATATCCCGCCCAAACCCACCCTTATTAATAGGGCGTGGGTGCTTCCATTTTCTTCATCCATTGCGAAAAGCTGTTGAGATCTGCCGAGAGCTGCCGAGAATTTCTAGTCGAGTTTTCGCATTCGTTAAGTTCGAGAAGATCCAATAAGGTAAATTTTGTAACCACCCACATTACGTAGGTCGTTACTATACTTACATAATAACTTAATATGCAGAAATAAAAACTATTATTATTATTTTTTTTAAAACAACCTGTATCCGAATTAGACCATATACTTACTTAAATACTTAAGCTTTAACATCTAACTTAAATCTTAGAAACTTACTTATACCATACTTACTTATTGACACGCCCCGACCTACGCAGGGTCGTGTCTTCGTACTTACTTAACTTAATTCTAAATTCAAATACTTTAAACCTATAGAAAATTCTAGAGTAAATTTTTTTTTTCTTTCTCTTTTAAACTTATACTTGAACTTAACTTAATCTCATACTTATACTCATACTTATACTTATTTAATTTATAGGTACTTATTCGAGTACCGAGCTTTCAAACCTTATTTGAAAGCTATCATATTCAAATCGTGGACCAAACCCGACCTAGTACGGATTGGTACAACACGAGACAACTTGTTGCCATCATACTTGAAAACTTTTCCTTATTCATAACATCCCTTTATTATAACATAACATAAACACATTATACAAACATACTTTACAAAACATAATTTTCTAAAACCCGTGGCGATGTCCAACCCACATTTCACAGTTGTAGTGCCAGCCCTCCACAGTCTTGCATGAAGTATTGCCGGTAGGTTACTTACCTACAGCATGAACATAAGTAATGAGCTTATGCCTAGTAAGCACAATATTTAATCTGCAAAACATTTTAATAAAAGAATGCATGAATCAATTATGCTTTCTTATGAATTAGTTATACTTTCTTAAGTTGATTAGGTTTCTGTTCCCTTACATGTCATGCGTGCACGTACCGTGGTATATAGCCATGGAGTAGTTGGAGGCAGCCAGTCCAATCCATCTCAAACCATAGACTAAACCATTTAAACCCGCCCTTGTGGCAAGTCGGTACGACACAATATCATTAACTTGTCTTATCTTATTTTTACCTTGTGATTTAATATTCGTGAACATACTTCGTGATGTCACGATGATAAAACATAATACACCATAACATAAAATATCATAACATCATAACATAAATCATCGTAATATCATAACATCATAACATATATCATCGTAATATCATAACCTAAAACATCATAACATCATAACATCATAACATAAATCATCATAACATCCTAACATAAAATATCATAACCTAAGTAAATCATGTAAATCAATACATGATTTCTTGAAATATGCCATGTAACAAAACATTTTGTCCATGCTGTAGGCGGAGTTGTACTTACCTCGTATGCTATGCCCTATGCTATGTTGCTCCAAGTTAGGTTGCAACAACAGGCTACCTCCTGCTATTACAAAGGGCATAGGGTAAGGATTCTATAAATCATAACCATAAAATGTTGGTAACCTAACCAACATCCATACATAACCTTAGTTATATGTCTCCCATATCTTTTTATGATAACTTATTCGGTTGCTAGCCGTAACCTCAGGGCTCATGGCCCAACCTGACATAAATAGTAACTCATTAGGTTACTAATCTTATTAAGGCTTTATCATTTTTAGAGTAACACCCTATTAGATTACTATAGGTAACCATAGGGTAAGGTCCAACCCAAATACTTGAGTATCCTAACCGGTTACTAACGGTTATCTTTTAATTACTATGTCTTGGAAATACTTTTTAACCTAAGTATTTCTTTATTTCTTTACTTGACAATTCTTTGTCAAGTTTTTCTTTGAAAAGTTTATGTAAAACTATACATTTCTTTAAAACCGTATAATTCGTAAAACTGTTGCTTTTGAGCAAAACAGTTGAAAACTGTCAATCTTTGAAAACAAGCTTTGAGAATAGTTTATTAATCTCAGTTATTAGTGCACATGCAGGAATTTCCTACTTTGCACTGTTTTTCTAAAAATCTTGTGCAGGAATTTTCTTATTTCCTGCACTATTTTTATGATAAAATCTTTATCTTAAATTCTGTTTGGAATCTAAGAAAACTTTCTTCATGAAAGTTGTAGATCTCGAAAAATACTACAACTTTGGTTCATTATTGAAAACCCAGTTCTGTCCTTAACTTAATCATTTTTGAGGTTGAATCTTGCTGGCTGTGCACACTGGGTCTGGCCTGCCCAGGAATTCTCAGTCTCGGATTTTTATAAAAATAAAGGTCTTAAAGGCCTTATTTCTAAAAACTGTCCGTGTTAATCCCTAGGATTTTCCCTTTTCTACAACTTTGTAGTTTTGACTTTTCCAAGATTCGGCCTCTAATGGCCTCAAAATCTTGTTTCCAGAAAAACCGTCCAATTACAAACCCTAATTAAACATACCAAAACCCTTGTGCATGAAACTTAACAAAATGAACTCATGCTCATACATATTGAGCATACACCTAAATCTTAACTAAAACTTGAATGAAGAACTAGAGGATAAAAAGATTTACCTCAAGTTCCACGGATATAAATCTAGACTAGGGTTTTGAAATTTTCTTCACACGAATCCAACACCAAACCGAAATCCCTCTCTCACTTTTTTTTTTCTTTTCTTTTCTTTCTTCTTAAATTCGGCTCTATAAGGGAGAACTAGAGAATGAGCTGCTTATTTAGATTCACTAACAAATAGAATGAATCCAACTTCACCTATTTATAGGTGAACTAACCTATTTCTTAAAATTGTCCAATAGTCCACAAGAGCAAAATATTTGCTCAAGACCCATATGTGGTGGCCGGCCAAGCTTGCTTAAAAACTAGGCTAAGCTTACTCCTCAAAGCTAGGGAATGAGGTGTCCTTTCCTTGTGAGGCCAGCCATGTTTTGGGACATGTGGCTTGTCCTAGTTCACCAAGTAAGCCAAGCTAGGAGACTTACTCATCAAAGCTACATAGGTGAGGTGTTTCTTCCTTATGGTGGCCGGCCTTAGGTGATGTGTTGGCAATGTCTTAGCTAACCAAGTAAGCAAGGCTAAGAGCTTACTCACCAAGGCTAGGAACATGATGTGTCTTCTCCTTGTGATGGCCGGCCCTAGGTGGTGAGTTGTGCAATCCATTGCTAGCCACATGAGCAAGGCTAGGAAGGTGTATTCATCAAGGCTAGAAGTATGAGGTGTCTTCTCCTTATGGTGGCCGGCCCTATGTGGTGAATGATGAGTGCTCTAGCTAGCCAAATGAGCAAAGCTAGGAGCTTGCTCATCCAAGCTAGAACATGAGGTGTCCAATGCTCATGGTGGCCGGCCCTATGTGGAACCATGTAGAGGATTTTGGTTGCTCTAGCTAGCCTAGTAAGCAAGGCTAGGGAGCTTGTTCATCAAGACTACATACACACATGTCTCTTTCTTGTATTGGCCGGCCATAGGTGGAGAATATTGGTTGGTCTAGCTAGCCAAGTAAGCAAGGCTAGTATGCTTAGTCACCAACCTAGAAGCATGATGTATCAAGTTCTAGTGAAACTCTAATTTTCACAATTGCATATTGGTTCTTAAGAGCAAACTTTTTGCTCATTGAACCACTAAGGTGGCCGGCCATAGTGTCATGTGGAAGATCACACTTAGCCAAGCAAGCAAGGCTAGTGTGCTTAGTTACTAAGTCTTGGAGCATGATGTGTCAAATTTCAATAACACTCAAATTTTCATAAATTGCAAGTACATCCTTAAGAGCAAAAATACTTGCTCATCAAACCATGAGGTGGCCGGTTCTAGTAAGTCCATGTGGAAGAACATGGTTTAGCCAACTTGGTTCACTAAATCCTAACTTATTTTCCTTGGTTGCCAAGGTAACCGAGCTTGCAACCGATCATTAGCCTAATTGGATTTCGAGGCTTAGTTAGGAAAATCCATAAATTCCATAATTTACATATTTATTCATCATTACTTACTTTTCTTAAAATTACACTTTAGTCCCTGAAGGACAAAATATTTGTATTTTAGTCCCTGAAGGACAAAAATTTACACTTTGGTCCCTGAAGAATAAAATATTTGCACTTTGACCCTAAAGGTGGCCGGCTATGGTGGAGCCACTTGGCTTCCAATTCTTGCTTAGTCATCTACTTAAGGATGAGGTGTCATCCCATAAGACCCCATTTGGCTTTGCTCCTAAATGTAATCCATTTCTAATACTGTTTTCAACTAATAATAGCATAATTGTACTGGACCACTGTCTAGAATTTATCTGTACTTAACTGGACTGCGTATAGGATTTTCTTAGGACTTGAAACTACTTAGTCCTTATTGTCCTAAATAATATTTCTAGGGGGGTCTTGAACCTTATTTTTGCTTATTTATTCATAATGACGGTTTATCACAGTATAATTTCCATATTATTAATTACACTGCAGTACTATCTCAGTCAAACCTTAGGTCAACCTAGTCAAACATTGACGGACATAAAATCATAAATTCCTATTATGCCCTTTTCTCAAAAGGCCTCATGCTTAACTAAGCAAACTACTATTGAGTTTCGTAGTTAATTTAAACAAGAACTCAAACATATACTGATATTTACTCAAATCATGAGTTTCATATCAACATATAAGCTTCAGACTTAGATTTTCCTTATATCTAAGGAAATCACAAGTTCATCAGAATTTCGGGTTATTACATTCTACCCTTCTTAAAAAAATTTTCGTCCTCGAAAATTTAGTGGTTCCAGTTCTAATGCTCCCATTTTAATATTTTAATGGAATCATGTCTCTTATATGGAACCATAATCTTACTTTCATATCCCATCATCTCCTCATACTTTCATACTTTCATAACTTTCGTACTATCATGCTATCATAACTTTCATACTTTCATTCTTACATAACTTTCATACTTACATACTTTCATACTACATGTCATCATATCATCGTACTTTCATATTGTATACTTTCATCATACTTACTGCATACTTTCATCGTACTTACTACTTACTTTCATTATACTTACTACTTACTTTCATCATACTTTCATTTTTATACTGCATCATAAGAACTATCTGCGTAAAATGTTTAGCAAGTATTTCATATAACTTGCCACATTTGAGAAACACATCATATCATATCATATAACTTTTCGATACTTGACAAGTATATCGTATCATATAACTTTTTACACTTAAAAAGCATACCGTATCATATAGCTTTTCACACTTGAAAAGTATATCGTATCTTACATTTAAAATACTTCTCTTTAACTTTAGTTGAGGGTTCAGCAAATATATGTCATATTTAATATTTTTCTTTAAATTTAGCTGAGACTAAGGACCCTCTAGTATAACGTTAATCTCGTATTATTAGAACCCTTTATTTTTCATAACGGCCCCTTTCTTGGAACTTGTCCCTTTCTTGGAACTTGCTTCCTCAAGGATTCGGCCTATGGCCCCTATCTTGGAACTTGCTTCCCCAAGGATTTGGCCATTTACTTTTCATAACATAACATAAGGTGGTTCTAATGAGATTAAACATCATACTTAAAAATAATTTCTTTGAATCTTTTTAAAGTCAATAATTGAAAATATTTTTTTTCAAAACATAATATTGTTCGAGTGATGTAGTAAAAAGTATATTTATATCATATCAACTAGCTGCTTGCTAGATGGTAGAAGCTTCTCTCATTGCTTCTCACATTTTCTCCATAGCATAAATGCATAATCATAACTCTAAGGAGGGTCTAAAACTTCTCATCATTACATAATTTCTATTACTTAGAAAGTCGTATATAGTCGACATTAGTCAAACCATTATATGTCGACTCCAAGGTTGTTGCTATCAATCCCAACCTCATTAATTTCATCATCCGACTTATAGCCATCATCATAGTCTACTAAATTATCGTTGGTAACATCCAACTCATATTTGCACATTGCCTATTTGCCGTCTTAAAACTAAGATACCACCAAACTTTTTCCCGTATCTAATGTTATTCTTATGGGGTAAAAGTTTTGCAAACATAAAACTTAACTTCCATGGTGTTGATCCAATTCCTTAGAATGAAAATTTCCTAGTTATCACCATACCAAGGTGAGGTAATAGGCATATCTAATCTCGAAGCCTATTCATTTCTTATCATATCCTATCATGGAAACATCATAACTTATCGTATCATACTAGAGATTCATCATATCACATCATAAGCTTAACTTATCCAAGGTATCCACCACACTTCCGCTGCGAAACTTTGATCCACCGTGCAGTCACTCCTTGGGTCTTATCGAAGATGCGTGGCTCCTCCTCCATTCCTCGGAATGCCAACGGAACCTCACGGTCCTCTTCATCCAACCCGGGTTTAACACCAGGTTTAGGTTTTTATCATTATAATCTCATACAATTACTATACATAAAACAGAGTAAGAAAACAAACTTACAAAACTGTGGCGCAGGTGGCAGAACTGTGAAACTAGATAGCAGGAAATCTGCTCTGCTACCATCTCTGACACGCCCCGACCTACGCAGGGTCGTGTCTTCGTACTTACTTAACTTAATTCTTAATTCAAATACTTTAAACTTATAGAAAATTCTAGAGTAAATTTTTTTTTTCTTTCTCTTTTAAACTTATACTTGAACTTGACTTAATCTCATACTTATACTCATACTTATACTTATTTAATTTATAGGTACTTATTCGAGTACCAAGCTTTCAAACCTTATTTGAAAGCTATCATATTCAAATCGTGGACCAAACCCGACCTAGTGCGGATTGGTACAACACGAGGCAACTTGTTGCCATCATACTTGAAAACTTTTCCTTATTCATACCATCCCTTTATTATAACATAACATAAACACATTTTACAAACATACTTTACGAAACATAATTTTTCAAAACCCGTGGCGATGTCCAACCCACATTTCACAGTTGTAGTGTCAGCCCTCCACAGTCTTGCATCAAGTATTGCCCGTAGGTTACTTACCTACAGCATGAACATAAATAATGAGCTTATGCCCAGTAAGCACAATATTTAATCCGCAAAACATTTTAATAAAAGAATGCATGAATCAATTATGCTTTCTTATGAATTAGTTATACTTTCTTAAGTTGATTAGGTTTCTGTTCCCTTACATGTCATGCGTGCACGTACCGTGGTATATAGCCATGGAGTAGTTGGAGGCGGCCAGTCCAATCCATCTCAAACCATAGACTAAACCATTTAAACCCGTCCTTGTGGCAAGTCGGTACGACACAATAACATTAGCTTGTCTTATCTTATTTTTACCTTGTGATTTAATATTCGTGAACATACTTCGTGATGTCACGATAACAAAATATAATACACCATAACATAAATTATCATAACATTATAACATAAATCATCGTAATATCATAACATCATAACATATATCATCGTAATATCATAACCTAAAACATCATAACATCATAACATCATAACATAAATCATCATAACATCCTAACATAAAATATCATAACATCATAACATAAATCATCATAACATCATAACATAAAATATCATAACCTAAGTAAATCATGTAAATCAATACATGATTTCTTGAAAATATGCCATGCAACAAAACATTTTGTCCATGCTGTAGGCGGAGTTGTACTTACCTCGTATGCTATGTCCTATGCTGTGTTGCTCCAAGTTAGGTTGCAACAACAGGCTACCTCCTACTATTACAAAGGACATAGGGTAAGGATTCTATAAATCATAACCATAAAATGTTGGTAACCTAACCAACATCCATACATAACCTTAGTTATATGTCTTCCATATCTTTTTATGATAACTTATTCGGTTGCTAGCCGTAACCTCAGGGCTCATGGCCCAACCTGACATAAACAATAACTCATTAGGTTACTAATCTTACTAAGGCTTTATCATTTTTAGAGTAACACCCTATTAGATTACTATAGGTAACCATAGGGTAAGGTCCAACCCAAATACTTGAGTATCCTAACCGGTTACTAACGGTTATCTTTTAATTACTATGTCTTGGAATACTTTTTAACCTAAGTATTTCTTTATTTCTTTACTTGACAATTCTTTGTCAAGTTTTTCTTTGAAAAGCTTATGTAAAACTATACATTGCTTTAAAACCGTATAATTCATAAAACTGTTGCTTTTGAGCAAAACAGTTGAAAACTGTCAATCTTTGAAAACAAGCTTTGAAAACAGTTTATTAATCTCAGTTATTAGTGCACATGCAGGAATTTCCTGCTTTGCACTGTTTTTCTAAAAATCTTGTGCAGGAATTTTCTTATTTCCTGCACTGTTTTTATGATAAAATCTTTATCTTAAATTCTGTTTGGAATCTGAGAAAACTTTCTTCATGAAAGTTGTAGATCTCGAAAAATACTACAACTTTGGTTCGTTACTGAAAATCTAGTTCTGTCCTTAACTTAATTATTTTTGAGGTTGAATCCTGCTGGCCGTGCACACTGGGTCTGGCCTGCCCAGGAATTCTCAGTCTCGGATTTTTATAAAAATAAAGGTCTTAAATGCCTTATTTGTAAAAACTGTCTATGTTAATCCCTAGGATTTTCTCTTTTCTACAACTTTATAGTTTTGACTTTTTCAAGATTCGGCCTCAAAAGGCCTCAAAATCTTGTTTCCAGAAAAACCATCCAATTACAAACCCTAATTAAACATACCAAAACCCTTGTGCATGAAACTTAACAAAATGAACTCATGCTCATAAATATTGAACATACACCTAAATCTTAACTAAAACTTGAATGAAGAACTAGAGGATAAAAAGATTTACCTCAAGTTCCACGGATATAAATCTAGACTAGGGTTTTGAAATTTTCTTCACAAGAATCCAACACCAAACCGAAATCCCTCTCTCACTTTTTTTTTTCTTTTCTTTTCTTTCTTCTTAAATTCGGCTTTATAGGGGAGAACTAGAGAATGAGCTGCTTATTTAGATTCACTAACAAATAGAATGAATCCAACTTCACCTATTTATAGGTGAACTAACCTATTTCTTAAAATTGTCCAATAGTCCTCAAGAGCAAAATATTTGCTCAAGACCCATATGTGGTGGCCGGCCAAGCTTGCTTAAAAACTAGGCTAAGCTTACTCCTCAAAGCTAGGGAATGAGGTGTCCTTTCCTTGTGAGGCCAGCCATGTTTTGGGACATGTGGCTTGTCCTAGTTCACCAAGTAAGCCAAGCTAGGAGACTTACTCATCAAAGCTACATAGGTGAGGTGTTTCTTCCTTATGGTGGCCGGCCTTAGGTGATGTGTTGGCAATGTCTTAGCTAACCAAGTAAGCAAGGCTAAGAGCTTACTCACCAAGGCTAAGAACATGATGTGTCTTCTCCTTGTGATGGCCGGCCCTATGTGGTGAGTTGTTCAAGCCATTGCTAGCCACATGAGCAAGGCTAGGAAGGTGTATTCATCAAGGCTAGTTGGTTGACTCATCAAAGCTAGAAGTATGAGGTGTCTTCTCCTCATGGTGGCCGGCCCTATTGTGGTGAATGATGAGTGCTCTAGCTAGCCAAATGAGCAAAGCTAGGAGCTTGCTCATCCAAGCTAGAACATGAGGTGTCCAATGCTCATGGTGGCCGGCCCTATGTGGAACCATGTGGAGGATTTTGGTTGCTCTAGCTAGCCTAGTAAGCAAGGCTAGGGAGCTTGTTCATCAAGACTACATACACACATGTCTCTTTCTTGTATTGGCCGGCCATAGGTGGAGAATATTGGTTGGTCTAGCTAGCCAAGTAAGCAAGGCTAGTATGCTTAGTCACCAACCTAGAAGCATGATGTATCAAGTTCTAGTGAAACTCTAATTTTCACAATTGCATATTGGTTCTTAAGAGCAAACGTTTTGCTCATTGAACCACTAAGGTGGCCGGCCATAGTGTCATGTGGAAGATCACACTTAGCCAAGCAAGCAAGGCTAGTGTGCTCAGTTACTAAGTCTAGGAGCATGATGTGTCAAATTTCAATGACACTCAAATTTTCATAAATTGCAAGTACATCCTTAAGAGCAAAAATACTTGCTCATAAAACCATAAGGTGGCCGGTTCTACTAAGTCCATGTAGAAGAACATGGTTAAGCCAACTTGGTTCACTAAATCCTAACTTATTTTCCTTGGTTGCCAAGGTAACCGAGCTTGCAACCGATCATTAGCCTAATTGGATTTGGAGGCTTAGTTAGGAAAATCCATAAATTCCATAATTTACATACTTATTCATCATTATTCATCAATACAAAATATTTGTATTTTAGTCCCTGAAGGACAAAATATTTACACTTTGGTCCCTGAAGAATAAAATATTTGTACTTTGGCCCCTAAAGCTGGCCGGCTATAGTGGAGCCACTTGGCTTCCAATTCTTGCTTAGTCATCTACTTAAGGATGAGGTGTCATCCCATAAGACCCCATTTGGCTTTCCTCCTAAATGTAATCCATTTCTAATACTGTTTTCAACTAATAATAGCATAATTGTACTGGACCACTGTCCAGAATTTATCTGTACTTAACTGGACTGCGTATAGGATTTTCTTAGGACTTGAAACTACTTAGTCCTTATTGTCCTAAATAATATGTTTGATTTTTCTAGGGGGGTCTTGAACCTTATTTTTGCTTATTTATTCGTAATGACGGTTTATCACAGTATAATTTCCATATTATTAATTACACTGCAGTACCATCTTAGTCAAACCTTAGGTCAACCTAGTCAAACATTGACGGGCATAAAATCATAAATTCCTATTATGCCCTTTTCTCAAAAGGCCTCATGCTTAACTAAGCAAATTACTATTGAGTTTCGTAGTTAATTTAAACAAGAACTCAAACATATACTGATATTTACTCAAATCATGAGTTTCATATCGACATATAAGCTTCAGACTTAGATTTTCCTTATATCTAAGGAAATCACAAGTTCATCAGAATTTCGGATTATTACACTTATATATGTATGTATACATATACATATATATATATATATATATATTAACTAAAATACTAAACTTGTTTTGGTACATAAAACATTTTACAAAATCTGTTAAACATAATTAAAACAAAACACGTAGCGGTTCCTAACCCAAGATTTCACAGGTAGCCTTGCCGTGCTCCACCATCTTGCATCATACATTAGGCTATTTACCTACAGCATAAACATACATTATGAGCTTTCGCTTAGCAAGTACAACTATTAACCCGCAAAAAATTTTATTAAAACATAATGCATGAACCAATTATGCTTTCGTTATGCTTACTTAGGTTAGCATGTTATTGGGCCCTTTATTTAACATAAGTGTACGTACCGTGGTGCGCAGCCATGGAGTGGTTGGGGTGGCCAGCCCTGTCCAACTCAAACCATGGACCAAACCCATCTTAGTGCAGGTCGGTACAACACAAGACAACTTACTTATCATCAAACTTGGAAACTTGTTCTTTCTTTAAAACATATTTGAAAACTATTTCATACTTGAAAAACATTACATATTTATAAACAGTTTCTTACTTGAAACTGGGTTCTTATTCTTACCAAATAATTTATCATTAGTGAGCATACGTCATGATGCCACAATAAAGCATAAATCATATGCACTTGAACATTTATGCATGAGCTAGAAAACCTACAAGCAGTAAAAAAACATTTTTCACTTATGCTGTAGGCGAAGTTGTACTTACCGGTTATGCTAAATCCCGAGTTTTGTGTTCCGCCAATATCACAATAACAAGTTATCTTCCTGTTCCTAACAACAAAATCATAAGATAAGAATCATCTTATCTTACTATGAATCATATCATTTAGTGTTGATATCTAAACCAACATCCATAAATAACCCTAGTCACAAACCTTGAATTCAAAGCTCAACATATAACATTTGTTTCTAAATAACTTTGGTAACCCTTCTGCTTACTAACTGTCTTACGTTAGTTTTCCATATTACTTAGCTTAATTTCATTTTTCCACAAACCCTAATTTAATAAAACTTAAACCCTTTTTTTAAACTGTTTTTAGGAAAACTATAATTAATTAAACAGAAATAGTAAAACTGTAAAGTTCTAAAAACTGTTTTTGAAACCAGCCCATAAATTTGGTTATCATTGCATGTGTAGGAATAATCTGTTCATGCACTATTTTGAAAATCATGTACAGGAATTTTCTGTACCCTGCACAGTTTTGGGAATTCAGTTTTTCTCTTTAAAATATGTTTTGAATTTGAAAAAGTTTTCTTCATAAAGATTGTAGACCTCGAAGGATCCTACAACTTTTGTTTTTAACTCAAAACTTAAATCTACCTTTAACTTATCCATATTCCTTGTTGAATCTGCCTGACCATGAACACTTGCCTATTTTGACCAGGCTCGGGTTTTGATAAAAACAGAGGCCTTTGGAGCCTTATTTTTAAAAAATCCATCCATACAACACCCTACGATTTTCCATTTTTTACAACTTTGTAGTTTTGACTTTCCTCAAATTCGGTTTCTAATGGCCTCAAAATCCTGTTTCCAGATTACTGCCCAGTTTTAATTCGAAATTGGCAGTTTTCATTTTGATTGGTTCTTACGTAAAATCACGTGCACACTACCTCGAACGATTAAAACCGTGAGCCTACGAAAATTATGCAGCACGTTACATAACGTTTTTTATTATCATGAATTCATTACTCAACCAAATAACCTTCAAACAACCCAAATGGTAATCTATACCAAAATTAGGGTTTTTAGGGTTTTTTTAAAACCCTAAATACAACATACATTACTTATTCCATATTCATTCATAAAACATCATTGTTGAGTATTGTAAGGACATAAATTAAACATATAGTAAACATACACATAATCACATAGTCTCTAATACAAATTATCATAAACATGAATCAAACTCTAATTAGAGACCACTAAATCCTAATCAAGCATAATCAAGCACTTACCATAAACCCTAGGGCATGAAACTTAAAAGTGAGCTTATACATTCCCACATGGAAATACACTTAAATCTTAAATCAAACTGAATTGAAGAGTTAGGGGTGGAAAAGATTACCTTAAGATCCAAGAGAGTGTATCTATACTTCGGTTTAGAAATTTTCTTCTCACTCTACTAACACAAGAAATCCGACTACACACTCTCACTTTTTCTTTCTTTTTGGCTCGGCTTCTAGGAGGGGAAAGGGCTATAGAATGAGCTGCAAACTTTTGGGTTTCACAAAATATTCACAAGGTACATTAACCTCACATATTTATAGATGAAAAATAAATTCATTCTTGAATTATTCTTAATTCTAGAATTGCATAATGGTCTTCAAGAGCAAAATTTTTGCTCATAGACCCCATGTGGTGGCCGGCCATCTAGGGCCATGTGGAAGGTCATGCTTGTTCAAGCTCAACACTTAGCCAAGTAAGCAAGGCTAAAGTGCTTACTTACCAAAGCTAGAAGCATGACATGTCAAGTTCTCAAAAATAGGGTAATTTATTATTTCTAAATTGCATATTGATCCTTAAAAGCAAAATATTTGCTCATAGAACCAATGTGGTGGCCAGCCATTTAGGGTCATGTGGAAGGACTTAGCCAACAAAGCAAGGCTAATGTGCTTAGTCATTAAGCCTAGAAGCATGACATGTCAATTCCTCTAATTTTTAGTGAAATTCTTATTTCCACACTTGCATATGAGTCCTTAAGAGCACAATATTTGGTTATTGATCACATGAGGTGGCTGGCCATATAGGGCCATGTGGAAGCTTGAGATTTCACAAATTCTTTCAAATTCATCCCTAACTAATTTTCCTTGGTTTCCAATGTAACTATGGTAAAGAGGCTTGTAACCAATCATTGACTTGGTTAGATTTGGAGGCTTGGTTAGGAAAGTCCATCATTCAAAAATTTACATACTTATCTACAATCACTCATTTTTCTTAAAATTGTACATTGGCCCCTAAAGAATAAAATATTTATAATTTGGTCCTTGTGAGGTGGCTGGCCAAGGTTAAGACACTTGGCTTCCAATTCTTGCTTAGTCATCCATTTTAATACTTCCTTAATTTCTTAAAAGTTCATAATTATCTTAGGACGAGGTGTTATCCCATAAGACCCTGTTTGGCTTACTCCTAAAATGCAGTCCATTTTATATACTAATACAGATACTACAAATACTGTTTTCAACTTATAACAGTATAGTTGTACTAGACTATCGTCCAAAATTTATCTGTACTTAACAGAACTGCGTATAGGATTTTCTTAGGACTTGAAACTACTTAGTTCTTATTGCTCTAAATATTGTGCTTGATTTTTTTCTATAGTGGTCTCGTACCTTATTCTTACTTATTCATACATATTGACGGTTTTTTCACAGTATAATTTCCATACTGCTTATTATGCTATTGTAGTACCGTCTTATTCATACCTTAGGTTATTCTGGTCAAACGTTAACCGACATAAGATCATAAACCCTAATTTTGCCTCTTTCATCAAAAGTCTCATACTTGTATACATAAACTATTATCGAGTCTTGTAATATTACAAGAACTTAATAATATTCTGATAAATCAGATCAAGTATTTTACATAAACATACATATTATAAACTTTGATTCCTTAAAAAGGAAATCGTAAATTTGTAAAAAGGTTTGTTATTACAAATTCTTCCTCCTTTCATCTTTCAATATGAGCGACCATCTTTCAGACTCAGAGAATGACAACCTTTCTGGGGATGTTGACATCACGGGTAGTTCGAGTACGGACATAAGCTCGAGTACGGACGCAACTGGAGAATTGAGTAGGAATCCAGGACACTGGACTACATATCGAATATCTCTGACAATTCCCTTTCCAGGTAGGCCTGTCGTGCCAACCAGCCAGGCGAGAGAAGGTGCTGGTCGGCTCAAACAAATTTTACAGATGGGGTTGGCCACTCGACCGGACCCTGCATTCATCGAAGAACTAAATGGGGCAGCCTAGGAGCAATCGGCTTTGGTGGTCGACCTTACAGCTGGTGGGGATGCTGCGTCCGAGAGAACGGTTAGCCAGGCTAGCACGTCCGGTCGCGAGGGGTCTGAGAGCTCCGAGAGCACGGCACCTGCTGGGGAGCCCGTCCAGTCCAGCTAGTGTGGTCGTAGCCGACCACTACGCATCAACGGCATATTGGTCTACCGGATGACCGACATGGAGATGGTGGACCGGGCAGGTGACCGCCCAGTATATACGGTGGATTACTTGACCTCGTCGGTCACCTCGTAACATCTGGAATCGCTTCGGGAATAGTTTGGGATCTCTAAAGACATGGAGATGATGGTCCTGGGACCAATGACCTGCCTTCCCGACCACCCCTGGCTACATAACACTATCTGCCAAGTTCTTCCGAGCGGGGCTACACCTGCCGTTTCACCCGTTCCTCAGACGGGCACTCCAAAGACTCAACATTGCTCCGATGCAACTCAATGCCAATGCTTATCGAATTTTGATAAGCTGCTTTGTCCTCTGGACAAAGAACTATTCCTTGGAGTTGCCATTCAGGGCCTTTCAAAACCTCTACCGGATAAAGACGGGTCTGTCATCGGCTGGGTCATATTATTTCCAAGGTTACCAGGGGACCTTTATTGTCGGCTGCCCTAACTCCGACAAGAACAACAAGCATTTGTGGTTCTTTGCGGCAGGTCAGTGGTTACATGGCCAGTTGAACTACGACCAGGTCCCCTCCTCGGAGCGAGTCCCCATCACGTTCAGAAGGGGGTATGTGTGGATTTGGGGGGCCACATACGAAGACGAGCAACTTGGAAAGGATCGAGAAACTCCGTGAGAAGGCGGACCCGGAGCGGAACCAAAATCGACTGCTGTCAACCAACAGCTTGGCCAAGTACAACTGGTTCGGTTCGTCTTCTACATCTGACTACCCGCATGATCGACCAAGACTAGTGCGGCCCAGGGAGGTTACGGTCGTGGCGAGTATACCCGACCCGGTTGTCCATTATCATGCCCGGACAGTTGTCACCGTCGAAGTTGCGACCATATCTGATTGGTCCGAAGTTCCGCAGGGAGTACCGGTAGCCTCAACCCATGGTCTGCAGTTCGGTAGTTCCTCCCCCGGGGCTTGGGGTCCGAGGATCGCCGACGAGGACTTGGATGAGGTGATCGGGCGGCTCTACCCAGCGCGGGGCCTTTGGATCGAAGGTTGTCTTGTACCTTCATTCTCTTCACGGGTTATCCCAGTCAAGTACTAACCTATATTATTTTGTTTCCAGAACTGATCATGGCCGAGCATGGACAATGCAGGAGTAAGTGATCGAGCGACCAGGATAAGGTGGCTCGTCTACAACTAAAGTTTACCAAAACGGGTGAGGGCAGCAAAAGCCATCCGAGGAGCTCGGTGCCCGTTCATGTTAGTCGGCCCCCTTCCAACCCTCCTGTTGCCTGGGTAGCCCGACCACGAGAGGAGCAGCTATAGTTTGTTGAGCCAACTGTCCGAGGGAGACAGGAAGACTCCAGATCCCAGGATCCTCCAGCTGCGATCACTGGTTCCGAACTGGTCAGGAGGAAGTTCTCTGTGCAATGGGCGGTCGTAACAAAGTTCGACGACCGTTTATCTTCGGAGGTAGCGGAATCTTCTCGATGCTCAGACCACGTCCAGGCTAGCGAGGATATGATCAATAAGCTGGACGAGGTACACCCTTCTGGTCAAGTTTTTTTTTTTTTGAACGAGTTCTTACTTCAGGTTGTATACCTCGCCTTCTCTAACAACGCCGCGGCCCGGGGCTATTCCAACCGTATAAAGGAGAAAGTAGCTTCGTTGGTCGCGGAAGTAAAAAAATTGAAGGACGCGGAGAAGGCGGCCTCCGAGAGGGCGACGAAGGCCGAAGAGAATTAGGCCAAGGCAGAGGATGCTCGGAGGAAAGTGGATGAGGCCTGTAAAAGAGCGGAGGATGAATTGTCCTCTGCCCAGTCAGAGCACTCCCGTTATCTCTAAGAGGTGCTTCCTGCTACGCTCGACTAGGCTCGTCAACAAGCGGTCGTCGATTACCAGAATTCAATCGAGTTCGAGGCTCGTCTCCTCGTTGAACATAAGGAAAGGATGAGGGACATGAAGGCCAATTTTGCCATGGCGAACCCAATGGTGACCGGCCTAGACTGGTCCTTTGTGCCTAAGGTTTCCTGGGAGACCACTGTCGAGGAAGATGGGGTGGCAGCTGGAGTAGTCGAGGAAGGGGAAGTGACGGGGGGCTCATAAGTGACCGAGAACGTGGTGGTCATTGACGAGCCGGAGGTTCATGTAGACCCGACTGGAACCGAGCAGGCTGCTCCAGCTGACAAACAATTATAAACACACATTTTGTTTTGGGCTCAGGGGTGCCCCAATTGTACCCCCATCCATGTCAAATTAATGAAATTTTTTAGAACTTCTAACTCTTTCTTTATTTTATCATATATCTACATATGTATACATTTTCTTTCACGAGTTTGGGGTCCGAGGACCTTCGAAGTTTGGGGTCTGTTCGAGAAAACCGTTGGTCGGTCCTGCTCAGGCGCCTCGTACAGTTGGCTTGGGTTTATTCCTTGGAATGAATCCCAAGTCCAACTCTAGTCGGCGTCCAAGGCAGGGACATTTTTACTTCATGGTCCGAGGACTTCTGGAGTTGTGGGTCTGCCTAAGTAGACTTTTAGGCGGTCCTACTCCGGTGTCTTTGATGGTCGGCTTGGGTTTATTCCTTGGAATGAATCTCAAGTCCAATTCTGGTCGGCGTCCAAGGCAGGGACCTTTTCCTCCGTGGTTCAAAGACCTCTTGAGTTCGGGGTCTGTCTCAACAGACTTTTTCCTTTGTTATTATTGAAGTACACGAGATTAATTTGAACAAAATCTTCATTTCATTGAATCTATTTGTACATTTATCAAAAGTAAACTACGGGTAGAAGCGTTTGAGGTGGTCGGTGTTCCACAGGTGCCCGAGAATTATGCCCTCCTGGTCAGCTAGTCGATATGTGCCTGGTCGACAACTTCAGGGACCCTGTATGGCCCATCCTATTTGGGACTGAATGAGCCTAACCCGGGCTCTTGGACCAATACTTTCTTGAGAACTAGGTCACCTGGCCTAAAAATTTTTGGTCGAAATTTCCTATCATAATACCTGGCGACCATTTGGTTGCACGCGGCATTCCGAATAAGGGCTCGTTCTCTCTTCTCTTTAATCAGGTCTAGTTTGGGCAACAACTGCTCAGCGTTGCCCTCTTCATTGTAATTCTCAACGTGGAGACTTGGTAAGCCTACTTCAGCCAGAATAACAACCTCTACACCGTTACCAAGCCTCTACACCGAAGGCCATTACAAATGGGGTCTTCTCGGTCGCAGTGCGCTTAGTTGTCCGGTACACCCATAGCACCCTAGGTAGTTCATCGATCCATGCACCCTTATGCTTCTCAAAATTTTTCTTCAGGTTCTATTTGATAGTCTTGTTGGCGGCTTCTACTTGCCCATTGCTCTGGGGGTGCCCGGGGAGGAGAATACATTCTTTATATCAAACTGTTCGCAAAGGGCAATGAATTTCGGGTTGTCGAACTGCTTCCCATTTTCTGTGACTATAGTGTGGAGGAGCCCAAATCTACAAATGGTGTTTTTCCACAAGAAGTTGGTACACTTTGTCTCTGTCTGCTGGGCTAGTGACTACTTCTGTCCACTTCGTGAGGTAATCTATGACTACCAGGCAATACCGGAGCTGTAACCTGACCATCAATAGTGGTCCGATTAGATCGAGGGCACATTTGGCGAATGGCCATGCACTTACCACCGAGGTGAGCTTCTCCGGGTGGAACTTGATTGCCTTAGCAAACTGCTAACACTTGATACATTTTTTAGCAAATTCCATAGTGTTCTTATCCATGGTCGGCCAGTAATACCCTTAACGAAAGCATTTGAAGGAAAGAGCCTTCCATCCAGAATGATACATTACATACTCGGCTTGGGCTGGCCCGACGCATCGCTGATACGGGACGGAATGCCCCCAGCGGTACAACTTCCCATTGATCAGGGCGTACCTTGCTGAGGTGTTCCTGGTCCTACTGGCTTTTTTTCGGTCCCCTGATAGCCAGGCAGTGGAGAGGTAATCGATGATCAGATCCATCCAGGAAGTGGTCTTCTCCAAGCAGAGGACCTGTTCTTCTCGTTCAATGTTGGGCTGGTTGAGCCATTTTATCGGGAAAGAAACGAAACCATCCATATTAGTCCCCGAGGCTAGTCGTGCCAAGGCATCTGCTTCATTGTTCTCAGACCGAGGGATCCAGGTCACTAGGTGACTTTTGAATTGGTTGAGCAGGGTCTTAACTTTTCCGAAGTACTTAGCCATTCGCTCTTCTTTTGCTTGGAACTCCCCGGTCACTTGATTGACGATAAGCATCGAGTCGCTAAAGATTTCGATGGCTTCCACCCCGAGTTCTCATGCTAGGTCTAGACCGGCTATTACTGCTTCATACTCCGCTTCATTGTTGGACACCTTAAAGCTGAAACAGAGCACCTGGCTGGTTTTGTACTGGTCTGGCCTCACGAGTACTAACCCTGCTACGAAGCCCCTCGAGTTGGAAGACCCGTCCATGAACAGTTTCCACCATTCGATGCCTTGGTCGGGTGCCCTGCTACCTTCCACTGTGGGTGTGTCCACGGTTTTCTCTACGTCCTCCGACATTGGTCCAGGAACTCCTATGAACTCAGCCACGAAATCGGCCAACACCTGGGCTTTGATTGCCGTCCGGGGAACAAACTTGATGTCGAACTCCCCCAGTTCTACTGCTCACTTTGCGATTCGTCTCGACAATTCAGGGTTCCGTAGAACCTGGCGTAGTAGGTAACTGGTCGGGACGAGGATAAGGTGCCCTTGAAAGTAGGGCCTCAGCTTGTGGGCCGACGAGGTCAATGCCAGGGCGAGTTTTTCCAATGGAGTATATCTTCCTTCAGCCCCTTGGAACGCCTTGCTACTGTAGTAGACCGGAAATTGTACTTTGTTCTCATCTCGGACAAAGACTGAGCTAATTGACTTCTTGGACACCACGAGGTATACGTATAGTATTTCCCCAGGAAATGGCTTCAATAGTAGAGGAAGGCTTGCTAGATACATTTTTAGACCTTGGAAGGTCTCTTCGAATTCACTGTCCCAGTTGATCTTGCCATTGCCTTTGAGCCCTTAGAAGAATGAGTGGCACTTATCGGTGGACCTGGACGCGAACCGGGAGAGGGCTGCTACCATCCCAGTCAGCCTCTGGACTTCCTTGACTGTGCGCGGAGGTTGTAATTCCACTACAGCTTGTGCTTTGGCAGGGTTAACTTTGATGCCCCGGTGGTTCACCATGAATCCAAAGAATTTCACGGACTCCATGCCGAAGGCGCACTTGGCGGGGTTCAACTTCCCGGAATCAACGTTATGATTCCGCCATAACACTTTAACAATCGGAATGGTTTTGTTTCTTAAGACTTTTTCTTCCCGATCCAGAATCCGGATTGGCTTTTCTTCATACGTCAAAGCAGTTTGCACTTCAATTGGTTCTTGACTTAGCACATAGGAAGGATCAGGTACATACTTTTTCAACATCGAGACATAGAAAACGACATGCACAGAAGAAAACGACATGCACAGAAGCTAATGCTGGCGGCAAAGCAAGCTTGTAGGCTACTTTTCCAATCTTTTCAAGGATTTCAAATGGTCCTGTGTATCTCGGACTAAGCTTTCCCTTTTTACCAAACCTCATAATTCCCTTTATAGGAGCAATCTTAAGAAAAACAGAATCTCCAACTTAGAATTCTAAGGGCCTTCGACGTTTATCAGCATAACTTTTCTGTCGACTGAAAGTTACGTCGAGTCTTTGTTTGATCATCTTGATATCCTCTGAGGTTTTTCTGATAAAATCTGTAGTTTAAAGCTGTTTCTGTCCAACTTCTTGTCAATGAATGGGAGATCGACATATCCTTCCATATAACGCTTCAAATGGAGTCATACCAATTGAGGCGTGATAATTGTTATTATAAGAAAATTCGATCAAAGGTAGTTTCTGATACCAGCTTCCTTTGAAATCCAAAACACATGACCTCAACATATCTTTCAGTGTTTGGATAGTTCGTTTTGATTGTCCATCAGTCTGAGGGTGAAAAGCTGTACTGAATTTCAATTTTGATCCCATAGCCGTGTGAACACTCTCCCATAATCGAGAGGTAAAACGCCCATCCCGATTTGAAATGTCGATTTGAAATGATAGATTTTGGCATTCCATGCAACCTAACAATCTAGGATACGTAAATTTCAGCCAGTTTCTCGACTAAAAAGGTAGCTTTAATAGCAATGAATTGGTTTGATTTGGTTAATCTATCCACAATCACCCAAATCATGTCATTACCACTTGTGGTCTTGGGTAATCCAACTACAAAATCCATAGTAGTTTGTTCCCATTTCTACTCTAAGAGCTCGATTTTCTGAAGATCTCCTCCAGGTTACCGGTGTTTAGCCTTAACTTTTTGACAAGTTAGGCATTTTGACACAAAGTTAGCAATTTCATTCTTTATGTTTGGCCACCAATAGTTTTCTTTGAGGTCCTTGTATATCTTAGAAGCTTCGGGATGTACCGAATATGGCGTCTCATACGCTTCAGACATGATCTGTTTCTTAAGAATTTCAAAGTTAGGGACACAAATCCTTCCTTTGAAATAAATTAACCCATTCGTAGATGTCTTAAATTATTTATTCTTTCCACCAAAATGTTGCGCCTTTAGCAGAAAGGAATCCTTCCCTCGATGAAGCTTAATGGATTCTAAGAGATTGAACTGGAGAGTCAAAACAACCAATTTTCTAGTTATCATCTCCATATTGAAATCAGAAATTTCCTTTTAAAGTGGCTTGGACAACGTTCCAAGGGACTTAAGCATACCGGATGACTTCCTGCTTAGAGCATCTGCTACTTTGTTCGCTTTTCCAGGGTGGGAAAGGATTTCATAATTGTAATCCTTCATGAGTTCAAGGCATCTATGCTGCCTCATATTGAGCTCCTTTTGGTGAAGATGTATTTAAGACTTTGATGATCGGTATAAATCTCACATCTATTCCCATACAAGTAGTGTCTCCAGATCTTTAATGCGAAAACCACCGCCGTGAGCTCCAAATCATGTGTCGGATAGTTCCGTTCGTGATCGTTTAGTTGACGTGAGGCATGGGCAACCACATTTCCTTTTTGCATTAGGACAATCCCTAGTCCAGTTTTAGAAGCGTCACTGTAGATGACAAAATTTCCTACGTTAACGTCAGGAATTATTAATACCGGTGCACTAGTAAGCTTCTTCTTGAGCTCTTGAAAGTTTTCTTCACACTGTTGTGTCCACTCAAATTTTCTCCCTTTTTTAGTAAGGGCTGTAAGTGGTGCAGCAATCTAGGAGAATCTTTCAACGAAACGTCGGTAGTATCCGACCAAACCAAGAAAGCTCCGTATCTCCGTAATGTTTTTGGATACTGGCCATGTACTGACCGCCTCTACTTTAGTAGGATCAATGGAAATTCCTTCCTTTAAAATCACATGACCCAAGAAATGCACTTTTTCTAACCAAAATTCACATTTTGTGAACTTGGCATAGAGCAGATTCCGTCTTAACGTCTCCATAACCATCCTGAGGTGCTGCTCATGTTCCTTCATGGACTTTAAGTAGATCAAAATATCATCGATAAAAACGATAACAAACTTATCTAGGCACTCCTTGAACAACTGGTTTATAAGATCCATAAAAGTAGCTGGTGCATTGGTTAATTCAAATGGCATGACAAGAAACTCATAATGCCCATAGCTTGTTCGAAAAGCAGTCTTAGAAATATCCACCTCCTTGATTCTGAGTTGATGGTATCCCGATCGCAAGTCAACCTTCGAGAATACTACTACTCCCATGAGTTGATCAAAAAGATCATCAATTCTAGGGAGAGGGTACATATTCTTAATCATAATCTTATTCAGTTCACCATAGTCGATACACATTCGCAACGATCCATCTTTCTTTTTGACGAATAATACTGGTGCTCCCCATAGGGAATGGCTTTGTAGAAATGAATCCCTTGTCCAACAGTTCTTTCAACTGTACTTGGAGTTCCCTAAGTTCGGTTGGGGCCATATGATAAGGTGCTTTTGATGTTGGTGTAACTCCAGGTAATAATTCTATCTCGAAATAAATTTCCTGCTCGGGAAGAAGTCCTAGTAAGTCTTTTGGAAAGACATCCACATATTCCCTGATAATAGGAACATCTTCTGGCTTTAACTTCATTTCTTGCTTTTTGTCCACCATGTTAGCTAAGTATCCTTGGCATCCATTAACCAACATTTTCCATGCCTTCATTGCTGATACTAACCTAGTTGAGGAATTTCGGGACTGACCGTAGAAGTTGAATTCCTCCTCACCACGAAGACTAAACATAACACAATGCTTTTGACAATCAATCTTAGCGTTGTATTTACCTAGGATGTCCATTCCTAGAAGAACATCGTAATCTTTAAGCTTAATCACAATGAGGTTTACATATAGTTCTCTACCACAAATGACTATTGGAACATTTTGCATCCAAAAGTCAGACAACAAAATTTCTCCTGATAGAAGGGAGGTTCTGAAGGGTTATTCTAGATTATCTATACCTCTTTCTAATTTCTGGACAAACTCCATCGATACAAATGAATGGGTGGCACCAGAATCAAATAGGGCAATT
The DNA here is from genome assembly GCA_038430175.1 of Ficus hirta. Lineage (NCBI taxonomy): Eukaryota > Viridiplantae > Streptophyta > Magnoliopsida > Rosales > Moraceae > Ficus > Ficus hirta. The sequence goes on along the minus strand of CM076586.1, from coordinate 2,714,680 downwards.
ATATCATATGTGGCTATATAAATCTGACCTGTTACCACGTAAAAGATTCCAGCTTTAGCATCCCCTTTTGTATAAGTATAAATCCTGGCTTGGGGTTCAGGAGCCTCTAATCTTGCTTGTGCAATCGAAGGGCCTTCGATCTTTGCTTGCACCGCATGCAGCTGTCTGCTTGCATTTCTATTCGGGTACTGATGGTTCTGGTTCTGGCTGTTTAAGGTACAATTTCTCGCATAATGGCCTTCCTTACCACAAAGGTAGCAGGCGTTTGTTCCCAATCTACACACTCCCAGGTACTTCTTTTCACATTGAGCGCACACTGGATAGTCGTTGTTATTATCCTCATTCCCATGGTTGCTCCTCTTTTGAGGATAGTTCCTCTGTTGACCTTGGCTGGTAGCATTCCCTTTCCTTTTGTTCTTCCCAAACTGTTTGGAATTTTGGCCAGAATTATTGGTTTGGCCCTTTGAGTACAATTCCTGGTTCTGTCTGGGCTGCAACTGTTTCACTACCGCTTTTTCTTCTTTCTTAGCTTTAAATATCTGAGCCGTCACCTCCTTATCCTGGTTAATCTAGTACTCAGCTCTCATAGCCCGACTTATACAGTCAGCTACAATGGGCTACTTCCGGCACTAACTTGTTTGGCAATGTTCGTCTGAAACATCTTCATCATTCTCCTTACTTTCTCTGTTTCATTCAGCACAAGTTCTGGACATAGGCGGGCAAGCTGTTCAAATTTCTTAACTGCTTCCAGTATCGTCATCGACTCTTGTTTTAGACTATTGAACTCATCTTGTTGAGCCGCAAGAATTTCCCTATTGTAGTACATCATTCAAAACTCAGCTACAAAATCCTGCCACTCATATTCACAACATCTTTGCGCATTTGGACTGTCATCCACCAATGTCGTGTATCCTTCTTAAGTGCAAAGGAAGCACAAAGAACCTTTTCCTGCTCTGTAAGTCCCATAAAATCCAAAATCACTTGGATGTCAATTAACCAATTGTCGGCTTCTATCGGGTCCGTGGGTCCCTCAAACTCAGGCACCTTCATTTGCCTAAACCTCTCGTATAACAGGTCCTCCCTAACTAAGGGTGGGTTCACTTGTATCCCTGCGGGTGCTAACGGAATTCCTTGACGAACCTTCGGTACCTGGGGCGCTACTGGGGTTACGGGGTTATCTTGGGGTGGAACTTCGTTAGCGCGGAGTATCTGGTTCAAATGAGCTATCTGTTCACGAAGCTGATTTGTTTCCTGTTGCTGTTCCAGCAATTGTCGTTGTAAAGTAGCTACTATATTCGCAAGATCAGGCTCTTGCGGAATTTGGTTTGCTCGTGTACGTGGACGTGCCATCTTCTAATTCTTATCTAGTCACAAGAAAGATATTGTTATACTTCAAATATCTCTTCGTCCATTCATATCTTATCATATCAAATCATACCATATCATATCTAATCATATCATAAAACATCATGTAGAAATCCATCGTGATTTCATCATATCATATCGTAACTTTGTCATAAACTTGTCAAGAACAATACTTAATCATCATATCATAACATCATTACATGCATTCCATATTTGAACTTGTCCTTTTGTATATTTATAAAAAGTTCATCATGTTTTCAGTAGGGATATGTATATGTCCTATACATATTATACTTACTACATATACACATGGTCAAAATAAGATGGAAGTGTCTAACACTTTATCATTATATAGATATACAATGCTATGGTCAAAAGGGTAAAAGGGTCAGAACTGGGATCTAGTCTAACTACTCTGTTGTGACAACGGAGGAAACGTCAGAATCCGCATCCCAATCACCATCATCTAATAAAATCTCCTCGGGGTCTTCCTCCTGCTCCTCCCATTTCTCTGGCTCTTCCTCAATATCTTCCTCATCATCACTTGCGATGATGATTACTGGAGGATCTTCAGGGTTTTCCCTTGGCCGGCCATATAGGGCCATATGGAGGCTTGAGATAAAAAAAATCCTTTCAAGCTTATCTCTAACTTATTTTCCTTGTTTTCCAAGGTAACTAATGTAACCAAGCTTATAACTGATCATAGACCTAGTTGGAGGCTTGGTTAGGAAAATTCATAATTCCCATAATTCAAAAATCACAGACTTATCTACAATTATTTATTTTTCTTAAAATTACACATTGGTCCCTAAAGATAAAATATTTACACTTTAGCCCCTATGAGGTGGCCGGCCATGAGGAATGCTTGGTGGCAAAGTAATCTCTCCAATGTTCATCCATTTTAATACTTTCTCAATTTTCTAAAAATCCATAATTATCCCATTAGGCTCCGTTTGGCTTTCCTCTTAAAATGCAGTCCATTTTCATATTAATACAGATATTACAAATACTGTTTTTAACTAATAACAGTATAGTTGTACTAGACTACTATCCAGAATTTATTTACACTTAACTGGACTGCGTATAGGATTTTCTTAGGACTTGAAACTACTTAGTCCTTATTGCTCTAAATAATGTGCTTGATTTTTCTAGAGTGGTCTCGTACCTTATTCTTGCTTATTCATACGTAATGACGATTTTTCACAGTATAATTTTCACACTGTTTATTATACTGTAGTACCGTCTTAATCATACCTTAGGTCATTCTGGTCAAACGTTGACCGACATAATATCGTAAACCCTAATTCCGTCTCTTTTAATAAAAGGCTTCATACTTGTATAAGTAACTATTATCGAGTCTTATAATATTACAAGAACTCAATAATATTCTTATAAATCAGATCAAGTATTTCACATAAACATACATATTACAAACTTTGATTCCTTAAAAAGGAAATCATAAATTTATAAAAAAGTTGGTTATTACAATGATAATAATGATACTAATGATGATGATGATAAAGCAAAGTAGAAGAAGGTTGGAAAAATAAAAAAAACTTGAAAAGAAAAAAGTAAAACAAAAAGAAAACATAAGCACCAAAAGTTTTTTTAAAAAGAAAAAAAAAACATAAACAGTTTTCCATGAAAAAGCAAAAAGAAAAAAAAAAAAAAAAAAGATAAACGGTTTTTCATGAAAAAAAAAAAAAAAAAGAAAGCACCAAATGGTGTGTTTTTTACTATCAAAATAAACAGTGAATTTTTATCTACTCTTTTATATATGCAGGATTTAACTTTTAGTCCTTGATGAAGGCAGCATGGGCCTTGGGGGCGTTAAGCCCCAGCTCCACAACTATTTTTTTTTTTAAACCTTCTATAAAATATATATGCAGCAAATTACATCAAGCCCTCCTAAAATTTGAAAATTAACTCTTATACCCTTTAAATACATTGTAAAGTCCCACTTAAGGCTACAAATTTTGAATCTTGTACCTACAGTTAAATATAGTAATAGTTATGGGGTTTAATTAAATTTTTGTATTAGTTATTTGCCCCTCCCTCTAACAAAAATTTTTAGTTTCGTCATTGCTTTTCAGTTGCATTATTTCTAAATGAGTACTCTATTCAGCCTCTCTCACATTTGACTCGGATTGTCAAGATATTTTGTAACGACCCTTTACAGACCGTTACAGTTGACTTCTTATTTAATCATTCATCTCTTATAAAATTACAGAAAATATTAAGCTTGAAATAAAAATCTTAACATAACGAAAAACTTTACTTAGATAATTTTAGAAAACTCTAGAACTTTTTTTTAACTATATCAAAATAACCTTCATAATTAATATATATAATTTTTTTTAAAAAAAAACCCAAATCATGAAATAAAATTTAAGTCCATAGGAATCATCCAATCAAACAATAATAAACTAAAGCTTTAAAATTTTATTTGAAATTAAAAATGTCCATCTCGTGATCGTTCCTCCCATTTTCCTATCACATATCGTCCTGCTTCCGCTCCAAGCTCCTCCAACACTATATCTTACTCTTTTCTTTATCTGTAACACGAATTAATTTATATAAGCAAGGGCTTAGTAAGATACTTAAATCTCACAAACGTAAATAAACATTTTTCTTTTATCATCATAAATATAAATATCATTAAAAAAAACTTTTTAACTTTTAAAACCGTCATATATTAGACTCAGCGTTGTACCATCATAGCGCGCTAGTCACGGAAGGAGTGGGGTAGCAAATCCCAAACCAACAGTGACAAAAAGTCCGCTCACCGGACAACATCATCATCATCATCATCATCATCAAGGGTGTACAACGCTATTTTAAAGTATAAAAATATATATACATACAATATATATACTTTTCATCAAAACGTCATCATAGGAGAAGTATTATTTAAGAACATCATAACATCATCATCCATATCAAAATAACTACTTCTCAAATCTTTAATTTATGTTGCAGATGAGAGTGTACTTACCTAAATACCTTACTTAACCTTTTCAAATTTTCTGATGGTGACGCGCGATTGAGGTTTCGGGTGCTCGCCTTTAGAACCGTTCATGCCATGAATAATAAATATAATAAAATCAACAAAAGCTCATAATAATTCATCAAACACATCTATCGTATCATAACAGCGCCTAATAGGCCTATTTCGTCATTCAATATCATCAAAACACCAAAATCGAATAATTTCACAAAATTACAAATCTTTACTAAAACTGAGAGTCAGACCTCTTTCTCTTCAAAAATTCATAAAAATTCGTATAGGACTTCAAATGATCTGAAACCAATTATAAAATAGGTATACATCCATATCTTTCTAATGGTTTCTAATTAGTTAAAAACGGAGACCGTTTGGACCCTCAAAAATAGTTTTGATTATGATTACTAACATTTTACAGAAATTGGCAGTCCAACCTCTGCCTCTTTGAAAAATCATAAAAATTCACACATATCTCTAAATAATATGAAAATAATTTCAAACAAAAATAGACATCCAGAACTTTCCAACAATACCAAATTCGTTAAAAATGGAGTCCGTTTGCACCTTTAAAAACAGTTTAGAATACTTATAAAAAAATCTGGAAGTTCCAGTAGCAGTGGTCAAATTCGAAAATCATTAAAAATATAAAAATTATCACCACAACGTACATGATTCATACACACCAAAACAGCCCTAAGATATGTTTCTAACATATAAAATATTAAATTACTATACCAACAAAATCATGAATTAAGAAATCAAAAACCCTAAAATCATTTTGTTGATAAAATACAATGAACCATCGTGAATCAATCATTAAGCCTCCCCCAATCATCATTTAAATGAATATTTCTCATCATATCCTCAAACTAATATGAAGAAACTCATCAAGAAATCATCCAGCTCCTCGAAGGATCCCAAAGCCAAATAATAAAAAAAATCATCATCATCATCAAACAATACCAAAACATTCCTTGAAATCCTTTGATTTTGGCTTGAAAGAATTTGGAGGTTTGGTGGATTTTTTTTTTCCTGTGTTTGTGCATGTGAGAGGGGTAGAGAGAGCAGAGAAAGAGAATGAGAATGATAGGGATAGGGAGACTAGGGAAGTGAGAGAGAGAGAGCATGTAAACAGGAAAATTTTGAATACTACAAAATAAATTGTGAGTAATTTAATCCCAAATAAATTTTGGAATTAATTGAGATTAAATTCTTTGGTTTAATTATCTCTTAATAGATGGGGAATGGCTGTCATTAGGGTGTGAAAACGTGGGGGAGGAAAAGGAAACAACTAGGTTAACTTCTAGAATTTTCGCACCTGCAATCGCACAGAATAAACTGGTTGGTGACTAGTAGGTATTTGGATAGTATACTAGTCATAACTTCTTACTCTGATATCGGATTTGCACAAGTGAGTAGGTGTTGGAAAGCTTATGAAAAGCTCTATAATTTTATCTAAATTATAGAAATAATTTTTGACATTTAAAGGTTCATAATTGAGTTGGAAATTAACATCATATAAAATAGGTCTTTTCGTATAGCATACTTTACTTTTTTTTTTTTTTGCCATTTATAGATGATATATACATATATGTATATAACTATATACATCATACTACACATATAGATAATATTATGTAACATTTTTATATTAAAAATATTTCTTTAATTAAACTATCACACAAAATTTTCAAATCATCATTAAAATTCATCAATTTGGCATGAATTTTGTTCTAGCACATCGAGTCCTCGTCGCGTCACCTATGAAATATAACTCAACATAACATTAGAATTAAGAAATTACTATCTCAGCACACTATCCATGTTAATTCTAATGTTAATTTTCTAACGTTATTGTTAGGTAGTATTTAGGGCGTTACATATTTAACTTTTTTGTTCTGTACATGAATTTGTTTAGCATGAAAAAAGACCAAAAGTCCTAAGATTTTGTGTGATAATACACTACAGTAGAATTTTTTTTTTTGGGCGTTATTTGCCATGTAAAAATGTGGCTACTAATACTATGTGGTAAAATTAGCAAATAATATTAGAACATTTTTTGCAATATTTTGTCTCTAAGATTTTCAAGAATTCTTGGAGTGCACTTTACAATATTCCCTAGCATCGTAAGCGAGTCTCACAAACACCACATTTCCTATTTAACTTGGAGAAACTCAGAGATAGAACCATATGCTCACTACCTTCCATGGTTCTTTTCTTTTCCAAAGTGTAAGTTATATATCACCTTCCTCTTTTTTTGTTAATTATTCTGCTTTGAGTTTCACTTCTTTCCTTCTTTCAAAGTTTTTCGACGACAATCGGATACTTGTTTCTCGGCATCCTCACGAGTGTTGGCTGGACTGAGTCATCCTTCTCTAGAGCTCTCCATCTGTCACAAAAGAACACAACTAATCAGAACTATAGATATAAAAAGTACAATTATACGGTTGTTAGTAATTATACAATACAATGCAATTTTTAACGCCTAATCTTACTTGTATGTGCAAACTAGATGATGAATGAATACAGAGATCTCTAGTTTGGCCAAGTTAATTCCAGGACACATGCGCGGTCCGCTACCAAATCCAAGAAACCTGAAGGGCTTCATATGTGCCTGCATTCCACGCAAAATTTACTTTCCATTTCACACGTTATGCCAGGTAAATCTAACTGTTTCCGATTGGTGAGTTTAGAAAAGATCTTACGTCAAATCTAGAGGGATCAAACTTCTCTGGATCGGGAAACGATTCCGGGTCATGGTGGATTGAGACGACATCCAAGTTGACTGACCAACCTTTCTTGATTTTATATCCTGTAGTATTTTAGGACGATTTATTCAGAATTAGAGTAGATTATATATGTAGAAATGTCTTGGCATCTGATATCTTGTTTGTAGAGTCAGATATACCATCAATCTCAAAATCCTGAGCTGCTTTTCTTGAGAACCAAGGTAGTATTGTCGCACGGCGAAGAGTTTCACTGATCACCTGAAATTCAACAAGAACTTAGAAACCCAATTTGCCTTTGAAACTAGTAGCAAGTATAGAAGCATCGTCGCTTACTTTTGCGGTGTAAGGCATATTGTTAACTTCATTCCATGTGAGATTTGTTCCACTTCTTCTGTTTGCTTGTATTTGCAAGTGCTCATCCTGCAAAACTACCATTTTCAGTGTCCAATCTTTTTTCCTCTTTCTTTTTCTCTCACTGAAACTGTTCGGTCTTAAGCAGGAATTCAAGAATATGAAAATAGTATTACTCTGAGTTGTTCCAAAACAGCGGGATTTTCTCCAAGGAACTTGATGAGCCATGTAAGAGCAGCAGTTGTGGTATCATGACCAGCAACCAGTAGAGTTAATATATTGTCCTTCAGTTGTGCATCAGTTAGTTTATCTTCATTATCTTCTTTTCCCGATGTTAATTTGCTATGTTTCATTATAAGCGACTCCAAAAAATCTTGCTGAAATCCGTCTCCGTTTCTTCTCCTGGCAATTATTGAATCCAACATCGCGTACATCCTGTCCCGAGCCTAAGGAAAGTGGAACATTTACTAAATCAAGATCATTTCAAGATTTTACCTCTGTTGCTCTATGCATATGTACATGACTTCTTCATTGAATTATTCTTCATAACTTTCCTTTAGTCTTTAAGAATCACCATTCAGTGGTTAAGAAGAGAAGCTACCTTGATACCGCGATGAAAGGCTGTTCCCGGGATTTTAAATGGCAAAGAAGCAAAGGAGGAAGAGATAAGTTTAAAATTGGCTCGGAATTTCTCTTGCTCTTCACCGGTCGGCTCCAGGCTCATAATCATATGACCAATCACTTTGAGAGTAAACTGCGAAAAAGGTAAAATCCTCTTACTAAACGGGAAAAGTAATAACGTCAAGAACAGATTAGTAAAATTTAGTAATTACGAATAATAAAACTTAACTTGTTAGCAAGACCTCTAATCCACAATACCATGTTAGATTGCCAATTCTCCTCAAAACTAATACTGAAAGTTTGTCATTGTCAATTTATTTATGACTTTTGTTCAGCATTAAAATTTGATCACTTGAGTTCTAAATAAAACACATGTATGGACATAAACCTTTTATGTCAAGTTATAAACAAAAGTTAGTAACTTATAAGTTGGTGCTAGCTTGAAGTTCGATTTTGTGGGAAGTACTCAACTGTGGAAGCTTCTTCAAGGATGAAAACTGTTCGACCAGGCCACTGCTCGAGTGTTTCAATAGCGAGGGAGTTGATAAACTGAAAGTACTTTTTTAGGCCATCTATTGATAACGGCTCGGCAATCAGCCTTCGGAGCCTCTTGTGCACTTCTCCGGTGGCCTGAAGCAAACTAGTTGGGCCTAAAACTTGCTTCCCGGTGTAAAAGAGGTTCAAACTCACCATCCCGTCTTTTCCTGTTAACAACATCTTGGCTGCATCTCTCCCAGTCATGAAGACGGTGAATCGCCCGAGTACAAGTGTCTTAAACACCTTCCCATACCTATGTACTCATAGCCCAATCCATTCAAATAACAAAAAAAAAAAAAAAAAAAAAAGGAACTTGCATTGTTCTAGCCACAATATAGAGACTTTCTACTATCAAGTACGAAAAATACAACCTATGACAGGTAGTACATACAGTTTTCTAACCTGTAAAATTTGTGAATTCAAAAAATAATCTACCAAAAAAGGCTTGTATCAAAATCTATGAATTCAACATGAACATTGGAGATAGAAAATGAATGCAAATAAATAAAGGGAAAAATTTGACGGTTTCGAAACATTTGCTACAGAAGTTTTTAGACCGTTCGCACGTCATGGGTTTACCTTTCCTGCCTCTTGTGCATGAAGTTGTAAATACCAGATGAGCTTGAAAATTCAGATAAAAATGAGAAACTTTCTCCTACAACAGGCCAGCCCAAGCTACCCGGTATTACCTCCATGGCTTTGGGAGTTGCCCAGAAATGGAACACATAAAAAACCAAAACCGCAAGTATGGAGAGAAGTGCCATGATCAACAAGGTGATTAGCTCCATTGCAGTGAAAGTTACTGAACTTGGCCAAGAAAATCTCAAAAGTTTTAGCCCATCAACTTTTGAAGTATATTAGAGGCATATTAGAGGCACTAATGGCGTTGACTTAGAACTTAGCGGCACTTGGAATCAAGTTAATACAAACAAAATGGATAACGTTAGACTGGCAATGGTTCTATGTTGTTGTTGTGGTTGTTGTTGTTGTTGTTTGTTAAGTTCGATGTATACAAGGTGGATGGGCATTGGTTTTATGTCTATATTTGTATTTGATAACATCCTAGGAATTAAAAACAAGTAAAAACATCAAAACAAAGTTATTAAAAGATTGTGGCTGATTTATCAATTGAACATGGTCTGGCCGGCCTTATTTTTTAGACTTGAATCATAATCACACATTAATATTTTATATCATGATGAGGCTAAAAACTAATCCTTGTTTTACTTTATATATACTACTCTCAAATTCATACGCTTGTATGTGTGTCATGTATGTAGATACATCTTAACAGGCTCTATAGTTATTCTCAAACAAGGATTGAAAAATCGATATTTTCGTAATTAATTTGGAAGTGTTGAAATGGGAACAGTGGTGTAGTATCTTTTCTGTAGAGTGTCCACAGAATTTCCATGAAAATTTCCATAAATATCATTTTGTTTACGTAAATATCAATTTTTGTTAAAAGTTTAGTATTAAGTGAAAAAAAAAAATAGTGGAAATTTCAGGAAATTTCCACAAAAAAATATCAACCAAATATCCGTCAAATATGAGTTCTTAATAATTTTCAACATTTTTTATTGTATTAAAATTCATCATTTTTTGAAAATTTTTTCTACATTTAGAATTTGCTATATATGAAGAGACAGTAGATAGAGATCAAGGTACGTATACAATACATGTCAAAAATTATTTTAAAAAATCTCAAATTCCATGCCTTGATATCAATATTGTTGAAACTAATTGGGTATTACAAATACTTTCGAACATTCTAAAAACTCCTTTTGATATTGGTATTTTCTTATCATGTATGTACTATAGATACAATGTACCTATATTGAATCAACTTTCATATATTTTACTTAATTAGTGAACGTATGCTATCATGTATTGAATTGTGATAATTTATTATCATGTATATTATCATTTACTTAGTATTTTATTTGGAAGTTTCATCTAATTTGTGAATTGTTAACTATTTTAGATTTTTTTTATAGTTTTTTTAAATTAAGTATTGTTGGTTGAATTTCCGCATTTACATTAATGTTCACCGATATTAATATTTCCGTCGATATTTTTGTAAAATTCTAAGTATCAATATTCTCAGAAATATCGACATTTCTATCATTGATCTCAAATAATAAATATTATCAATTGTAATTCTAACTTTTGAGTTCTAACTTATATGGCACACTACTACAAATACGGGATTCCACGACGGTTAAAAACCATCGTGGAATCACTTGCACGACGGTTCGAAAACCGTCGTGGAATCTAAAGTCGTGGAATCTTTTAAGATTCCACGACGGTTTTTTAACCGTCGTGTAATCGGGAAAAATAGTTGTTAACCATGCACCCTTATGCTTCTCAAAATTTTTCTTCAGGTTCTATTTGATAGTCTTGTTGGCAGCTTCTACTTGCCCATTGCTCTGGGGGTGCCCGGGGAGGAGAATACATTCTTTATATCAAACTGTTCGCAAAGGGCAATGAATTTCGGGTTGTCGAACTGCTTCCCATTTTCTGTGACTATAGTGTGGAGGAGCCCAAATCAACAAATGGTGTTTTTCCACAAGAAGTTGGTACATTTTGTCTCTGTCTGCTGGGCTAGCGACTCTACTTCTGCCCACTTCGTGAGGTAATCTATGACTACCAGGCAATACCGGAGCTGCAACCTGACCATCGATAGTGGTCCGATTAGATCGAGGGCACATTTGGCGGATGGCCATGCACTTACCACCGAGGTGAGCTTCTCTGGGTGGAACTTGATTGCCTTAGCAAACTGCTGACACTTGATACATTTTTTAGCAAATTCCATAGTGTTCTTATCCATGGTCGGCCCGTAATACCCCTAACGAAAGCATTTGAAGGAAAGAGCCTTCCCTCCAGAATGATATCCGCACACCCCACTATGTATCTCTTTCATTACATACACGGCTTAGGCTGGCCCGACGCATCGCTGATATGGGACAGAATGCCCCCAGCGGTACAACTTCCCATTGATCAGGGTGTACCTTGCTGAGGTGTTCCTGGTCTTACTGGTTCTTTTCGGTCCCCTGATAGCCAGGCAGTGGAGAGGTAATCGATGATCAGATCCATCCAGGAAGTGGTCTTCTCCGAGCAGAGGACCTATTCTTCTCGTTCAATGCTGGGCTGGTTGAGCCATTTTATTGGGAAAGAGACGAAACCATCCATATTAGTCCCTGAGGCTAGTCGTGCCAAGACATCTGCTTCATTGTTCTCAGACCGAGGGATCCAGGTCACTAGGTGACTTTTGAATTGGTTGAGCAGGGTCTTAACTTTTCCCAAGTACTTAGCCATTCGCTCTTCTTTTGCTTGGAACTCCCCGGTCACTTGATTGACGATAAGCATCGAGTCGCTAAAGATTTCGATGGCTTCCACCCCGAGTTCTCATGCTAGGTCTAGACCGGCTATTACTGCTTCATACTCTGCTTCATTATTGGACACCTTAAAGCTGAAACAGAGCACCTGGCTGGTTTTGTACTGGTCTAGGCTCACGAGTACTAACCCTGCCACGAAGCCCCCCGAGTTGGAAGACCCGTCCATTAATAGTTTCCACCATTCGATGCCCTGGTCGGGTGCCCTGCTACCTTCCACTGCGGGTGTGTCTACGGTTTTCTCTACGTCCTCCGACATTGGTCCAGGAACTCCTATGAACTCAGCCACTAAATTGGCCAACACCTGGGCTTTGATTGCCGTCCGGGGAACAAACTCGATGTCGAACTCCCCCAGTTCTACTGCTCACTTTGCAATTCGTCCCGACAATTCAGGGTTCTGTAGAACCTGGCGTAGTAGGTAACTGGTCGGGACGAGGATAAGGTGCCCTTGAAAGTAGGGCCTTAACTTATGGGCCGACGAGATCAATGCCAGGGCGAGTTTTTCCAATGGAGTATATCTTCCTTCAGCCCCTTGGAACGCCTTGCTACTGTAGTAGACCGGAAATTGTACTTTGTTCTCTTCTCGGACAAAGACTGAGCTGATTGACTTCTTGGACACCACGAGGTATACGTACAGTATTTCCCCAGGAAATGGCTTCAATAGTAGGGGAAGGCTTGCTAGATACGTTTTTAGACCTTGGAAGGTCTCTTCGCACTCGCTGTCCCAGTTGATCTTGCCCTTGCCTTTGAGCCCTTAGAAGAATGAGTGGCACTTATCGGTGGACCTGGACACGAACCGGGAGAGGGCTGCTACCATCCCAGTCAGCCTCTGGACTTCCTTGACTGTGCGCGGAGGTTGCAATTCCACTATAGCTTGTGCTTTGGCAGGGTTAACTTCGATGTCCGGGTGGTTCACCATGAATCCAAAGAATTTCACGGACTCCACGCCGAAGGCGCACTTGGCGGGGTTCAACTTCATATGGTATTGTCGTAGGGTATCGAAGCAGTCCTTGAGGTCCTTGACGTGGTCACTCGCGCGTTTGCTCTTCACTAGCATATTGTCCAAGGACCTTCCGATGAGTGGGGCAACATTTTGTTCACCAGCCATTGGTAGGTCGTCTCGGCATTTTTTAGGCCAAACGGCATGACCTAGTAGCAGTACGGCTCCTGGTCTGTGGTGAATGCAATCCTGGCCTGGTTGGCTCTGCTTAAGGGGATCTGGTTGTACAAGCTGAGCAATTCGTGCTTAGCAGTTGCGTCAACAAGCTGGTCTATCTGGGGAAGGGGAAAGCAGTCCTTTGGGCAGGCCTCATTCAGGTTTGTGTAATCTATACAGACCTGCCATTTGCCGTTAGCTTTCTTCACCAAAGCCACATTGGCCAACCACTTCGGGTAGGTCACTTCCCGGATCAACCTCGCAGCAAGCAGCTTCTTCACCTCCTGGTTAATGGCTTCGTACTTCTCTGGATTGAAGGCTCTCCTCTTCTGGACCACCGGTTTATGCTTTGGGTTTACGTACAATTGATGACACATGAGGACCGAGTCAATTCCGGACATGTCCTCACAGTTTTGCATGCAAACCGTCGTGGTAGGTCTATGTACCATGACGATTTTGAATAAAAACCGTCATGGAATAGTCCTAATTACTCCCCGTTTGGCACTATTTTTTATCCATTTCATGACGGTTAAAAAACCGTCGTGGAATCTGACCCTGGATACTACGACGGTTAGAAAACTGTCGGGAAAAAGATACAACGACGGTTTTTAACCGTCGTGTAATCCACATTTTGTAGTAGTGTTTATTGCAAACAAATTCAAAATGCTGATTACTATATTAGTTGCAAAACTCAACTTTTCTTATCTTGCTATACAATCCAAGATATAATATGTTATGTATGGTATAAAAAAAAAAAAAAAAAGAAAAAACAAAGTGAAATCTTAATTACAGTATTTTTACGAAAAAAATGTTACTAGCTTGAAATCTCCCCTATCTATAAGATTTCAATTTAATACAATGTAAGGGGAGTTTATGTAATTAACACCTTTTCCTTTTACTAAAAGCGAATGAATTTTAATTGATCTTCAATAGGACTCGAAGTTAATTAAGCCCCTGTTTGGTGCATTCACTTGAGTGGGAGTTTTCGAGATAATTTGATTAGAGTTGAGTTGATGTTTTGAATTGTGCACTTCGTTGAAAATGAATTATTTGGAGCTGAAAAGTGTAAAAACTTGAAATGTGTTCAGAAAAAAATAACAATATGAATTTAGTTTCATTACTCTTGTCATTTTATATAATTAAAAAAAAAAAAAACAATGTTGTGACTTTAAAAATTTGAGTTTTGAAGAGAAATTCAAAAATGTGAATAGAAGAATTGGTTTTCTTTCGGAGAAAAGGGCAAAACATTTTGCAAAAGATTGATTAGAGTGAACCCATATAATATAGGCTTATATTTAAATTATGGTTCATGTGAGAACTACACCTCAAAAAAAAAAAAAAAAGGACGTCAGTTACAACATTTCGCCAACTGCTTTACTTCAAGTAGTTAGAGGACTATCACATTTGTAACTAGTTAGGTATTTCCATGCCCATGATCGTTTATTGTACTAGAAGACATTTAGTTTAGTGACAATCACGTAATTTGTTTGTATCCAAAATTTAATAAGTAAAACAACTTGGTACTGCTCTGCTATTATTAGTTGAACTCGTCCATATTCTTAGCATATACAGGAAGAGTGCTGCAAAATCAAGATTGTGAATACACATTAATTGCTAGCTAGTGTAGATAAATGAACACATCTGATCATAAAGTTTTCTACAACAAATAATTCTGCACCTAAGATTCTTATCCAAGTTTTCAGAGACAAAATCTTGAAACCCATGTTCATCTTTCTGAGATAGAGTTTGTAGTCTGACACATCTATCGGGAAAGAAATAGAGCTGCAGATTCTTTAGTGTCTCATGCTCCAAATATTGTTTCTCCTACTTGGTAGTGGTCGGCCCCTGATTTTATCTCCTACTTTATTGCAGACGGTAGTAATAGTAGACCACAATATAGATTCTCTTGACATTATTTCTTTTTCCCTATGGGTTAGTTACATAGCAAGCGTAGACATACTTTTTCCCTTGTTAGGTTTTTCGTATTGAGTTTTACTAACAAGATATTTAATGAGGACTATCATAGATTCTGATTTTCAAAGGTGTAGTTTCGGCTATATCTTGTGACATCAGAATCTGCTTTACTCTGTTTCCCATATGCATTTACTTTTTAGTTGCTTTTCCTTTTGTGGATGGTTTGTTCCATATTGGATTGGAATTATTATTATTTTTCTTTATTTTTAATAAAATGTTGGAGATAGATAAATAATGAGGGTGCTAAGGAGGTGCCAACCTAGTTGGATGTCCCGGTGTATCTACTTATTTCTGTCCCTAACAACATTAAGGACAAAATCTTGAAACCCATGTGTAATTTCCAGAGATTCATTAAGGTGTTAAATATCCTTTGTTTATTTATTTTCTTGTTTCGCCGAAACTGATTTGCTTGATATGATAAAAGTTTTGTTTGGACTTCAATGTCTTGGAAGTTCATTTAAAGGCAACTTTGATAGTTAATTCTGGATTCGTTACATTACTATACAGCAATTGATATATATACTTTGAAGGAGATAACTAAGGTTAGGAAAACTAGTATATCCAATTATATTGACATCCACTAGCAGTCTCTCAAGTTTCCACCTCAATTTTATTAAAATAAAAGAAAAATAAAATAATTAAAAAGAAGAAAAAAAAAAAAAAAAAAACCACCTAAAAGGGCCAACAGAGGTGCATCCGGTAAAAGTGGAGAGAAAAAAAAAAAAAAAAAAAAAAAAAAGCCAAAGGTAAGTGAAGCATGATGTCGTTTTTTTAGTCCCAAAACGCAAGTAGTATAATTCCCTATGGGTTGAGGGCTGATCTTCTTCTTCTCTCTGCTGCTGTTATTTTATTATTATTATTTTTTTGAAGAGGGCTGATTTAGTTGTTAGAAGGGATTCGACGAATATTGGGATTTTATCTAGAACGGCCGGGTGGAGGGGGATGGAGTTGGTGGATTCGAAGTTAAAGTATGGTGGATTGAGCAAGATTCATGTCGTCGAAGGGGGAGGTGACGAGGAGGCCGACAAATTTGAAGTGTCAGGTACCACTCGTGAATCTGGTACGAATTTCGTGGGTAAAAGGACATGTAGTTTTATTTTTTAATTGGAAAACTTCTGTTCATTTTAGATCACATGTCTATTTTTAGAAAGAAAATTTTCTTATCTTAAATAAGAAAATTTTCATTGTGAGAATAAGATACTGTCTGGATATGTAAAAAATCTTTTTTTTGAAAAGAAAAAATTATTTGTAATAAGAAAAAACGGTATTAAGAATTATGCATTATAAAAATATTTTAAAAAATATTCTTTTTTTTTTTTTTTTCAAAACGGGTACTATATAAAATATGTTTGAAAATAACATAATTTTCTTTTTTAAAACGACAAAATGATGAAAAAAGGAGAGAAAATTATACTTTTGTAAAAAATTTTCAATTTCTAAAATTAGATATGTGATTCAAACAAGTGATTCGTTTCTTTGTTGTATCTTTCTATCCGTTTTGGTCCGTATTAATGGATTTTAATTTATCATCTATTAGCCTTTGCAAATCACTGTATGCAGGTTTAGGTTTCGCATCAAAGTTTCCACTGTATTGCAGCCTCTAAGGCTATTATGTCTTGATAATTAAGTTTTATTAGTTGTTAATCTTTTATGAGGTACGAATTTTGTGGATTTTTTATTGGATCTGGAATTTCAGCAAAAATAAATTTGTCTATTTGTGTAATATTGTGATATTTATGTTCAGGATATAACCAAAATAACATATGACAATGAGACAAACCACATTTTTGAAACTCCACAACGTACAGATCTAAAAAAGAAAAAAAGACAATAAAAAAGAAAAAAAAAACATAACAATAATGTTAGTATTTTTAATTTATTATAATAAAATATTATAATAATAATTAATAGTTTATTTTCTGTTATATAGAATAAATCAGCTTACCTGCTATTATAACTCCAAAAATATCATCTGATTTTATTGTACTTAATAGATGGTTTAATTTTAGTTTAAATATTCTACTTATAATATCTGGTTTGTCTTCAGATTTTTATCCTGGGATTATATTTAGACTTCTCTTAATTTCTGGCCATTTGGGATTACATGTAAATGTTTAAAATATATCAGGATTTCCATAATGTCTATACATCGCCATTGTATCTTGATAATTTTGAATAATATATCTTGGAATCCCTGTATGAGATGATGGTAAAATGATTCTTTTTCCTATTGCTTATACGTTTGTATCACCTCTATTTATAGTATCTTGGATACCTTTGTAAATTTCAGATATTAAATTATTTTGATTTTGTCTAACATAATCTAAACGATCTTCTTCAATAGAAACATAACTATCTACAATATATTGCTGAAAAAGCCATCCAGTTCTAAATAATGTATTTCCTTCATGTAATCGTTGTTGAAGTTGAAAAGCATAAAATGATCTCATTGATATTCGATTTCTATGTGGTTGTGTACGAATAAAATTTGGATTCCATTCTCTATCAATTCTATACCTGTTGGGGTTAGACTTCATCTTCCCATTACGACGTTAGCTTCCAACAGTTTGTCTAACGAACGATGAACTCCTTACTTTTGGGCCAGATCCAACTTATGATGAACTCCTTACTTTTGGGCCAGACCCAATCCATTCCGTTCAATCTCGAACGATGATCGATCGTTTAACATGGGCCGGACCCAGTTTACGATTCTAATTCATTACAATATGAATAACGCTCGTTCACACTCGAACATCGAACCATCGGATCAAACGTGATCTTTATATAATCCACGAACGATGGATCACAATGACAAAGGCTTATGTCCTAACTATCGTTCGTCGATCGTGTTCGACAGATTAAGATTTATCTCCTATAATCGTCGAACCCAATGTCAACAATGACATTACATCAGTAACCGCCAAGCCCATTGTCCGAGATTAAGGTTTACCCTGGTAACCGTTTGATCAAAATCTCCAATGGCATGCTTACACGTGTCCCTTAGGACAATATCTGAAACTGTCATTAGCAGTTATGAGTTCAGACTCACAGGACTTTTTCTATAAATAGAGGAAGACCCCCTCTTCAGAAAATACCGATCTTTTTTTGAACATATACATACTGTTATTCTGCCAAATTATTCCCAGAAGCATATTCTTGTACTTACAACACTCATATATAGTGAAATCACTTACTGACAGAGGACGTAGCACTTCGTTGGGCGAACCTCTCTACTTCTTGGTGTCAATTTATTTTCTGTCTTTCTTTATGTTCATTTTCTGACATGAAAATCTGTTCTTACATGGCTTTATGAGTTTCATTACGATGTCCAAGGGCCCAATTAATCAATTATCACATTTTCCGTATTAACTTTTCTGTTAAATTTTGACTGTAGAAAACCAGCATCTACAGTTTGGCGCCCACCGTGGGGCTCTTGGAAGTCTTACTTCGGAAATTTACAAAGCAACAATGGCAGCAGAACATGAACGGCAGGAAGAACTTCTCCAGGGAAGCCCAGCCAACCACCAAGAAGCTTCAACCTCAGAAGCAAACTCACAAATCGCCCATTTGACGCGATTAGTTGAGGAACTGACCAAGAAACACGACAGTCAGCAAAGTCAGATGGAGAACATCACTGCAGAGAACCAGATTCTCAAGAACCAGTTGATGTCCAATTCTCAAACCGCCTACTCGTACTACTACCCGTACTTCGGGTACTCAACCGGAACGAGCGCTGGGGGCTGGAACCCAGCCACCTCACAGTATCCCCAAGGTGAGAACACTGGGGGCTGGCAACCTTCCACATCCCATTATCAACATGGGACGAACGCTGGAGGCTTGCAACAAGCAATGCCTCACCAACAACGAGCGTCGAGGGCTACTTACAGCCCTGTCGCCCCAATGCAACCCTTATTCACACCTGGGGACACTCCGAGAGTAAACGAGTGGCGAGCCCAGCAGAGGCAGACAACATTAGGATTCGAAGACAGAAGACGGATCACTCCAACTCGGCGTTCGACGCCCAACAAACCACTTCCACCAGTTCACATTCCACAGGGGACAGCAAACGTTGAAGACTTAATGTGGAGTATAATGTCCGAGGAGACGAGGACATTGGAAGCGCAAATGGAGCAGCGCTTTTCCTCCCAATTACACAAGGCGAGAACCTCCACCCCAGGATTTGACGATCTTGCTCGCGGTGTTCGAGAAACGCCACTTCCAAGCCGCATCACCAATACCATCACACCCAAATTTGGAAGTATTTCTTTTCCTCGGTTCGACGGAATGTCGAACCCACACGACCACCTCCTCCAGTACAAACACGTTGTTCAATCGACAAACATCCCGAACGATATGCTCGATGATATGATGTGCAAGTTGTTTGCACAAAGTTCAAAAGGAGCAGCGTTGAGATGGTTCTGCAACCTCCCTCCGGAATCGATAGACTCGTTCGATGAACTCTCCATTGAGTTTATACGAAGCTATTCCGTTCACATCCAATCCGGCAAGACAACCAAGGATCTCTGGGGTGTGATCCAGGGACCACATGAGTCGCTGCGCGCTTACGTTAAGCGCTTTAGCAAAGCCATTTCAGAAATATCAGGGCTCGATGATGGGACGGCGAGAGAAGCATTGAAGAAGGGTTTAAGGCACAAATCCTTATTCAAGAGTTAGATATGTGCCCGATACCCTCCGACGATCCAGGACGCTTTGCATCGAGCGAAGGGGTTCATCGAACTTGAGGAGGAGAACGAGCGGGTTGAACGAGACCTTGTTCGAACTAGGGAGGAACTCTGGAAGGCTCGTAATGAGCAAAACAAGACCTTCAGACGTGAACGCCCGCGCCCGCAACGTCGAACGGAAAGCAGAGTCGAACGATAGACCAGGCGTGATCATAAGCGTCCCCACTCACCCCCGAAGTATGCCCTTGGCATAAGTCCTTCCGAACTCATCGCTTACCTCAAGCGACAGGACTTTGTCACTTGGCCAAAAAAGTTGCCTGAGAACCCAGCTAGAGACACGAGTAAATACTGTGAGTTCCACCGAGATCATGGTCACAATACCATTGATTGCAGGGCATTGAGAGCAGAAGTGGCCGAGCTTTTGAAGAAGGGCCACCTTCGTGAATTCCTGACGGACAAGGGCAGAGAAACTTACGGACTTGGCAGCGAGTCGAAAGAGCATAGGGTCGTACAGCAGGTCGAAGACTCGCCCTCCCCTCCGCCCATCCGAAAGACGATCAATGTCATCTTTGGTGGTTCCATCTACAGCGGCGAGACTGTATCCGCCATCAAGTCCCACCGGAGGAAAGCCACACAGCCAATTGCGACGACACTTCCAGATGATCCCATTGAGCATTCAATTAGTTTCCACAGCAGCGAGGCCACCAGCCTTAGCTGACCTCACGACGACGCGTTAGTTTTAATGTTAAACGTGTCGAATTGCAAAGTCTGACGAATTCTTGTTGACAACGGAAGTTCGGTAGATGTCCTTTTTCTTTCAACTCTAAAGGAAATGGAATTATCTGAGTCGGACATTGAGAGTTCGACGACCGTCCTGACAGGCTTTAACGGAGAGTCGACTATGGCAGTAGGAAAAATAAAGCTTCCGGTCTACGCTGCAGGGGAGAACAAGATGACGACCTTCTTGGTCTTGGATTGCCCTTCGTCTTACAACATTATCCTTGGTAGGCCCTAGATACACGCCATGAAGGCAGTACCATCGACTTATCATCAGAGAATCAGATTCCCAACGAAGAAAGGCATCAAAGGGATTAAGGGCAACCAAGAAGTTGCGAGGACATGTTACCTACATTCTCTGAAGATGAAGAAGACCGATCGCTTATAGCAACTAGAGAAGAAGAAGGAATCGAGTGATCAAGTACTGCCGGACGTCGAACAATTGGATGAAATCCAGATAGACCCAGCCCAGCCAGATCGAGTCATCAGTATTAGCTCTCTGCTCGACGACATGACTCGTACACAGCTCCTGAGTTTCCTTCAAAATAATCAAGACTGCTTTGCATGGTCGCATAAGGACATGCCAGGCATTGATCCGGAGGTGACAACACATCGACTCAATGTCGATCCAAGCCATAAGCCTGTTAAGTAGAAACGAAGGAAACTTGGTATCGAGCGGAACAAGATCATTAACGATGAAGTACGAATCGAGGCTGGATTCATCAAGGAGGTGCAGTATCCTGACTGGCTAGCGAACGTTGTGATAGTCAAGAAGAAGAACGGCAAGTGGAGAGTTTGTATCGACTTCACAGACCTAAACAAAGCCTGCCCGAAAGACAGTTTTCCCCTTCCACACATCGATCGTTTGGTTGATGCTACCGCGGGTCATGAATTACTCTCGTTCATGGACGCATTTTCAGGCTACAATCAGATCCTCATGCATCCTGATGATCAAGAGAAGACAGCATTCATTACAGAAAGAGGAATCTACTGTTACAAAGTTATGCCATTCGGGCTGAAGAACGCGGGCGCTACATATCAAAGGCTTGTCAACGCAATGTTCGCTGATCAACTCGGTCGAACGATGGAGGTATACATTGACGATATGCTGGTCAAATCATTGAAGGCTGCGGACCACATTGGACACCTATCAGAATGCTTCTCGGTACTTAGACAACACAACATACGTTTGAATCCCTCCAAATGCTCGTTTGGTATCTCGTCTGGGAAGTTCTTAGGTTACATTGTTACGCAGCGAGGAATCGAAGCAAACCCTGACCAGATACGAGCACTAATGAACATGCCTTCACCGAAGAATAAGCGAGAGATCCAGAAGTTGACGGGACGAATAGCTGCATTGAACAGATTCATCTCTCGATCGACCGACAAGTGCCAGCCATTTTTCAAACTGCTCAAAGGAAACATGAAGTTTGAGTGGAACGAACAGTGCCAACAAGCATTTGACGAGCTGAAAATGTATCTGTCCACACCTCCAATATTAGCCAAACCACAAACAGGAGAGAATTTATTTATTTACTTTGATTTTGTCTAACATTATTTTGATTTTGTCTAACATAATCTAAACGATCTTCTTCAATAGAAGCATAACTATCTACAATATATTGCTGAAAAAGCCATCCAGTTCTAAATAATGTATTTCCTTCATGTAATCGTTGTTGAAGTTGAAAAGCATAAAATGATCTCATTGATATTCGATTTCTATGTGGTTGTGTATGAATAAAATTTGGATTCCATTCTCTATCAATTCAATACCTGTTGGGGTTAGACTTCGTCTTCCCATTATGACGTTAGCTTCTAACAGTTTGTCTAACGAACGATAAACTCCTTACTTTTGGGCCAGATCCAACTTATGATGAACTCCTTACTTTTGGGCCAGACCCAATCCATTCCGTTCAATCTCGAACGATGATCGATCGTTTAACATGGGCCGGACCCAGTTTACGATTCTAATTCATTGCAATATGAATAACGCTCGTTCACACTCGAACATCGAACCATCGGATCAAACGTGATCTTTATATAATCCACGAACGATGGATCACAATGACAAAGGCTTATGTCCTAACTATCGTTCGTCGATCGTGTTCGACAGATTAAGATTTATCTCCTATAATCGTCGAACCCAATGTCAACAATGACATTACATCAGTAACCGCCAAGCCCATTGTCCGAGATTAAGGTTTACCCTGGTAACCGTTTGATCAAAATCTCCAATGGCATGCTTACACGTGTCCCTTAAGACAATATCTGAAACTGTCATTAGCAGTTATGGGTTCAGACTCACAGGACTTCTTATATAAATAGAGGAAGACCCCCTCTTCAGAAAAGACCGATCTTTTTCTGAACATATACATACTGTTATTCTGCTAAATTATTCCCAGAAGCATATTCTTGTACTTACAACACTCATATATAGTGAAATCACTCACTGACAGAGGACGTAGCACTTCGTTGGGCGAACCTCTCTATTTCTTGGTGTCAATTTATTTTCTCTCTTTCTTTATGTTCATTTTCTGACATGAAAATCTGTTCTTACATGGCTTTATGAGTTTCATTACGATGTCCAAGGGCCCAATTAATCGATTATCACATTTTCCGTATTAATTTTTCTGTTAAATTTTGACTGTAGAAAACCAGCATCTACAATACCCATCTTCTCCATAAGGAAATAACAATGGATATTATAATGCCATATAAGATGGGTGAAGTTTATTGATTCTTTGCAATTCTCCAGTTTGACTATGAATAATAATATCTTTACCTTTCTCATATAAACCAAAGTCTCCAACAATTAAACCACCTATATCTGTTGAAGTTGGAAGATCATATTGTGTACTATCTCTTTGTCGTCTTCCAATTAATCTTAATTTCATTGATGGTATTTGATTGTTTTTATAAATATCTCTAACGTTTCTAAAAAGTTGAACTAATTTGTTTGTTTCATCTAACATTATAATTAATTTTTGAATAATAGTCTCATTAAAATTATTTAAATCATTATTATTTGAAAATGTTGCTATTATATTTTGAATTTCATTTTCTGTATCATAAATATATAATTGGGTGAATTTTGGAGGATTATTATTAATCGGAAGTAAAGATCCAATTAAATGATGAATTTGTCTACTAATCTTAAAAATATATGGTCCTGATGAATTATTAATATCTGAATGAATATTTGCTCCAAAGGAAGTAAAAGCAAACATAGAATTATAAATTCTAATATTTTTTCTAAAATTTGCACTTAAAGGTCCTCCGTAATAATTTAATAGTTCATCTAAAATTGGTAGTGTTTTTTTATCTTAAAGGTATCATAATTTTCCCATTTTGACAACATAAAAAAAAAATTTTGTGGATATGTATTTTGTGTTTGTTCATTCTTCCAAAATAATGCTCTACAATATTGATATACACAATTACAATCTCCAATATCAATATATTCATCATTTAAATCTAAGTAAAACATTTATATAAAAAAAAACAGAAAAAAAAAAATTGTTAGTAAAAAATTTTATTCAAATTTATAATTTTATAAAAAAAAATAAATAAAGTATTTAAGGTAAAGAAATTACTTTTTTTAATTGACGATAAATTATAATCCGCAGAAGATGGATTTGATGTTCCTTCGCCAGTATCATGAGTTGAAGATAATTGACTAAATCTAATTCGAAAACCAGTAATAATATATATATTTAATTTTTCAAACTGATTGTTTGGAAAATGTATTGATGTGGATGCTTCATTATTATTTGTATAATTTCATTTTTTCTGACATTTTGAACATTTTGAATTGTTGGTATCTTTATGAGTTTTTCTTTTCATTTTTTTTAACTTTGTTTTTTTTAATATAAAATATAAAAACAACAGTATAAAATATTGTTGAAAAATAAAAATTAAAAAAAAAAGATTATGCATTTTATTTACTAAAAAAATGAAACAGTAATAACACAATAATACTAAAAATTAAAAATAAAATAAAATATTAAGCATATTTTTTTATCATAACAAAATGTAATAATACATTCTAAATAAAAAACTATAAAAAAATTAAAAAAATTAAAAATCTAAAAATTCGACAGTAAGAAAAATTCAATAGCTTAAATAAATGTAGTTAAAAAATAACTAATCAAATTAATAAATAAACGTAGAAATATATTACATATTTAAAAAATCTAATTTTAAAAAACAATATTAATATACAACATCAATAATAATCTATTTACAATTATTATAAATATATATTTTCTATAATAAAATAATATGTTAGAAAAAAAAGGAAAAAAAAGGAAGAAAATTTGTATCTCTTCGTTTTCTTTTGAATATATTCAAATCTTATATTTATAAATTTCCATCAATTATTTTTTACTTTAAATTATTAAAATTTTTCTAAATTTAATCTTTTTTTAATTTAATTTAAATTTGTTTTATTTATATTGTTAAATTTTTTTCTTCTTAATTTTTTTAAATTTAACATTTTATAATTCTTATATATTGTTTTATTCATGTTGTTTTATTTTATTTAGTTAAAAATAATTGAAGAAAATATTATTTTTTCTTTTGTTCTTTAGTTTGCTTAAAATGTTTTTTAGGTATATGTGATATTATCTTGTTAAATTTTTTTTTTATTAGTTAAACAAATTTTTTTATTATGTTAATTTGTTTTTTTTTTCCTCCTAAATTTTTTTGAATCTAACATTTAATAATTTTTATATATTGTTTCATTCATGTACTTTTATTTTACATAATTAAAATTAATTGAAGAAAATATTGTTTGCACTTTGTTAATATATGGAATTGTGACCACTAACTTTTTATTTTTTTCTCCCTCTCTCCGTTCTATTTGTCCTACTCCATACGGACATAATGTTTTATTCATATATATTTATTTTACATGGTTAAAATTAATTGGAAAAAATATTGTTTTCACTTTGTTAATATATGCAATTGTAATCACCAACTTTTTATTTTTTCTCCTTCTCTCTGTTCTATTTCACCCTCTCCGTACAAACACAAAAAAATTTATTAGTTCAATTTTATCTATTTATAGTATACAATAATTGATAAAAATATTATTATTTATTATTTTTTTAAGTTTTATTAATTTTTTATCAAAACCTACATTTCTTAAATTAAATAGTAAATAAGTTATTTTTATTCATTATGATCAGTTATGTTTTTAAACAAAATAAAAATTTATACTGAATAAAAAATTTAACAATTAAAGGAAAAACCTAATTCACTAACATGTTATCTACTACTCTCTTTATTTTTTTCTTTTTTTCTACGTATTTTTTTTCTTCAATAAAATGTTGTATTTATTAAATCAAATAATAAATAAATTAAGTTATCTTTATTCATTGTCAACTGTTTGTTTTCCCAATTTAGATTCAAACAAAATAAAAACTTACACAAAATAACACTATGTTGTTACACTATAAGATTACATGATAAAAGAAATTAAACTGTACAACTAAGATTACAATAATTTCTAATTATAAAAACATTTAAATACAAAAACTGTTCCAATAAATTTAAATATTACAACAATGTAATGAAAAAAAAATCCCCAGGCAATAAAAATTAAAAGGAAAAAAATATATATCAAACTACAAAACAAAAAACGAAGCAGAAATAATAATTGTAATGCAAGATAATGAAAAAACACAAATTTAAACATGCATTATACTTAATTACATACACTAATTTAAATAAATAACATAATATATACATATATATATACTATAAAAACCATTATTAAAATTTTTAGTAAATATTTTATTGCATGCTCAGATCTTTTATGTTATTAACAATATCTGTCAACAATAACCAAAATATAATTCAACATCATCTTTAATAGCTACCAAGTGTAATATCTGAAAATGTGTCAAAAAAAAAAAGGTTATAAATGCTTCCACCGAATACAGAAAGGAAAGGTGGGAGAAAAAAAAAGGGAAAAAAAGGAAAATAAAAAAAGAATATTACAATAATATAAAAACTGTAATATAATCAGTACTATTATGTTGTGAGAAAAATAAAACTAACACAAATTCCAAACAACCACGGTAATAATAAAGATGGTCAAATAATATATAACAGTTATCTAACATATTCTATTAATAATATCATATTCAGCAACATATATCAAATTAAACAATAAATCTGATATATGTATTATTGTATATTTGAATAGAAATCATCATAGCATGCAGAAATTGTAATTCAAAACTTTTTGTCAAAACATTTACAACAGAAAACGGAAACAACAACAGGGGAGGCAAAAAAAAAAAAAAACCCAACAATATCGTAACCACATATAACATAATCATCTAACTTATAATAACAATAGTATTCATAAAACATTCACAAATAAAAGAAAGAACCGTGTACACTATCTGATTAAAAAAAAAAAGGGAAAAAACCAGAAACAGATAAAAGAAGCAAAATAGAATAAAAAGAAATTGAATCTCTTTAGAATAACATCATCATAATAATAAACATGTTGAGATAATATAAGAAAATCAATATATAAAAACAACAGAAAAATAGAGAAAGATACCATTAAGAATAAACGAAGTGAAAACAACAATCAACACTAATTAATAGCTTCAAATAAGAACAGTACCTGAATAAAAAGATAGGTTTGAGCAGAAGTGGATAAACGTTCAAAGCAGAGCAGTTAAGAGAAGTTTACAGAAGCATTAATGGTAAAGGATAGAAATGAAGCAATAAATGAAGAGAGTTTATTTATAAGAGAGAGTCAGCTAAATGTGAAGAGTCGATGCAACATAGAGGAGGAATTTTTTTTTCACAGACAATAGATAAGAGATAAAATATTTTAACAAAATTAGCTGCATTAATGACAAAGTTGAATTTGTAAAAAATGTCAATCAAAGTAATCATGAGACAATAAACCACAGATTTATAACAAATGAGACAATTACAACAAAAAAAAAGGGATAATTTAGAAGCATTAAATGTTCAGGACATATAAGCTAATATGATTACAGCTACCAAACTAAATAGTACAAATGTCTAACAATCCATTCCAATCTAACTAAATAATGCAAAACAATTATTAACAGAACAATGATTTCTCACGGATTAGATACAATAAAATAAAAAATGATGATAATAAAACACCATACAAATACTAACCTAATCATAGTCAACCATTATAAAAAAAATGTCCTATTTATAACAAAATCAGACCATATTAGAATAAAGATTTAAGGGAAAAAAATCATAATATATATATATATATAAAGACTAAACTACAAATCCTAAATATAACAGAAAATCATCAACATACAAAATACAGATATCAAACTTAGAAACAAAATCAGCAAAATATTACCCGGGGAGAAAAAAGAGAAAAAAATATAATGATACAAAACAACAAAAAAAACAGTCCTCAATCTTCCACTTGATACTTGCATTCATCCATTTTGTCACCATTATTATTCCAATGTACAAAAACAAATTATCAAAAATCAAATATCATCATAAAAAAAAGGGAAAAACAATACCGAAATAAAGGGAAAAAAAACACAACATATCCTATATTTTCTTTTAAATTTTTCCTCTGCATTTCTTTCCAAAAACCAACCAAAACCTCAAAAAATAGATAAAAAAATACTCATTAAAAAAAATCGGGTAACAGTAATACAGAAGAAAACAACAGTACAAAAATCAAAATCCAAACCTTCAACACAAAAACCCAACAACATCAAAAAAAAAAAAAAGAACCAAAAGAAAAAAATTTCAAAATTTAGGGTTCGGAGACAGCCACAAAAAAAAGGGGAAAAAAACATCAGAACTCACCATTCGGAAAAAAGAAATAAGAGAAAACCCAGGAGAGAAAATCAACACTAAGTTAAAAAATAACAAAAGACGAAAAAAAAAACCCCAGAAACAATAATGAAGAAGAAAACAACAGTACAAAAATCACGATCTAAACCTTCAACACAAAAACCCATCTAAACCTTCAACACAAAAACCTAACAATATTAAAAAAAAAAACCAAAAACAAAAACAAAAAACAAAAACCACACTTCAAGCTTCGGAGAAAACAAACATGCCAAAAAGAAGATCATCATCAGTAGAAACTGAGACTAAAAAAGAGGGAATGAGTAGCGTTAAGACAAAAACCCAACAACATCATAAAAAAAAAAAAATGGACCCAAAAATTTTTTTTTTCAAAATTTAGGGTTCGGACACAACCACAAAAACAAAAAAAAACAAAAAAAAAAATTCACACCTCACCATTCAGGGGGGAAAAAAAGGAAGAAAAAACCCATAAGAGAAAATCAACACTAACTAAAAAATAACAAAAGGGGGGAAAAACCCCAAAAACAGTAGTAAAAAAGAAAACAAAATCTAAACCTTCAACATAAAAACCCATACAAACCTTCAACACAAAAACCCAATAATATTTGAAAAAAAAAAAAAGCAAAAACAAAAACAAAAAACAAAAACCACACTTCAAGCTTCGGACAAAACAAACACACCAAAAAGAAAATCATCAACAGTAGAAATCGAAAGTAAAAAAAAAAAAAGGGATAAGCGGCGGGGAGAACAAAATAAACCAAAATCTAGGGTCTGGAAGGCAAAAATATGAAAAATAAGGAGAGAAAAAGAGAAAACGATAGAGAAAGAGAGAGAGTCAGAACATCAAAAATAGAGAGAGAAAATGGAGAGAGTTATGAGCGGCAGCAACAAGAAAGCAAGAGGAATATTAGGGTTTGAAGATCAAAAATCTGAAAAATAAAGAAAGTGAGAGAGAATGGTAGAGAGAGAGAGAGAGAGAATCAGAACATCAATAATAGAGAGAGAAAATGGAGAGAGTTATTAGCGGTGACAACAAGAGAGGAAGGGGGCTATTAGGGTTTGGAGGGCAAAATCATCCTTCCATTGTGGGGAGGGAAACCGGTAGAGGGACAAATTAGGGCAAAATCATCCTCACAGTGATAGAAGGACAAAAGCGTCCATTCACTGTGGGGAAATGAAGCGGCAGGAGAAAACATGAGGGCAAAACCATCCTTTTACTATAGAAAAAACATCAAAAAACCCCTCTCCTTTAGTATATTAGTATAATGTGCTTGTCTGTATAATGTAATCGTTGGAGTTCATATTTGCGCACATTCCAAGCTACTGAACATTATGTTCACTGTGTTTTTTATAATTATCATTTTCTTTCACCAGACTTTATTCTGTTTACACTATATACCACTTTGCGCTGCCCTGAAAACAATCAATTATAGTACTTTGTTTCCACAACTTTAAATGTTCATGTCTATTGACGGAGGCTGATAAACTATCATCTTCATTCAAGCTAAATTAAAATGTTACAATCTTTTCTTGTTTTTCATCTCTTTGTATAGTTGGTTTTACTCTCCCCACCCCTGAAATATGAGTGTGATATAGTTTATTTTAATTTTCAAGTTCGGAATTCAATTATCCTATAATTAATACAACATTTTAATTTATATTGAATAGTTCTCTTTACTACTGTTCAAATATGCTTGCTTAATATCATTTTCTGTTTCGATCGTATATTTTTTATTTCAATATATTTTTTATTTCAATATGAAAATTATGATATTGTTTGCTTCGGATTCCTCATTTCTCAAATGATCATATGTTTGGTGCACTGTTTGGAAATGAAATTTTTTTTATTTGTGTTTGTTGACTTTTTAAAAAAGTAGTCATAATTGTTGTTGATTTCTCTGAAAATGTCAAAAAATTTATTAAAAATTTAGGTCCAAACTAACCAATCAAACAGTCTTGGTAATTGATGTATACATACTCATAGTTCTCTTTTGATATTAAATACTATGCATTACATATTTAGTTTGATTGGGATAACTTACTGATTAATTTACTTCGTACAGACAGAATTATAGCGTAACTTATTTTTCAGGACTAAATATTTATTTCTTTCTTCTACCAGCGTATCTGCTTAACCCAATCCAAACAATTTTATAACTTCATCCATTGCTAAATATTCACACTTTACCCTCCAACCAACGATACGTTACCATCACTCTCATTTGCCTTACTATGTCGTGTCCACTCCACTTTCCACTCACTTTCCTTCCCTTTTCTCTTTCCAATATGCCCACATGTCTAAGGTTTTGACCTTAGATATCATACCTATTTACTAAATGCCACAGTTGATTCTCCTCCCCACCTCCTGTACCCGGTTCTCCCTTATTTTTCTACATTTTTTTTCCCTCCCATATAGCCAAGTAACAGCCCATTTTTCTACCCAAAAAAGAAAAAAAAAAAAAAAATCCGTGGGCATGGCACCTTGTGCCACGTTGTTGGAGTATCAATACTCCTTAAGGACCCTAGCCAATACCTATATTTTATATCACATAATTAGTGAGTATATGAAATCAATCCATCTAATCTAATACACCTGTTTACTAGCATTACGAAAAAGGCGTGAGGAACTATAGACCTAATTTCAAGCTCTAACAAATAATTAATCAAATTCTTTAATTAATTTATCAATTTTATTAATTCCAAAATTACTCAACTAAAATCTTGGAACTGTATTCTTAAAATTACAGATAAAAAATTACTCAAAAAAATAGAGTCGTTCATTCGATATAGCCATTACATATGAATTGATCCTCCATAAATAATTCATAATTAGAGCTAGGCAAAATCCGTTAATCTCTCTAATTATATATTTATTCTTGAGTACCATTGATTCGTTAATGAATGATAAATTCATGAAATTAATGCGCTCATACCATTCAAGCCCCAAATAAACACGTAAGATAATTATTTATCTACTTCTTTTATAAGAAGGAATGAATTTCATCTCGTAATATTAAAATTCCTGAGTATTTACTTCATCATATCTCTGAAATATAAGGTATGAGATTATATACTTCAAATTCATACTGAGTAAATTAAAAGACTTGATTCTATAAATAGTATGCTAATAACTCAGGATTAAGATCATTTTATATATGACTATCTGTCGACGTGGTTAAAATCCACTATATGTAATGGAAATTATCAGTGACTCATATCACATCATGTCTTGTTCTACATAATTATGTTATACATAATGTACGTACTCATTAAATGTCTCTCTATATTAATGATTCGGATAAGACCGTTTCATTATTAATGGTAATGACATGCATTAGTAATATTCAATTAAAAATACCACACTTTAATTGTTTAGTTAGTTAAATAATTTTAATTACGGACTACTTTATATTATTATTCTCATATATATAACACTTATATATCATATTTAAGACCACATAAATAATCATGAAATTTTATGATATTAATTAAGTGTCAAACATACATGCGCATAAAAGTATAATGAAATAAAATATTTATTTATTTAAATCGTAAGAAAATTATAACATTGTGCTATATGAGAACCAATCCCAACATAAAAGACATACAAATAATTCTATACACAACAAAGATAATATGCTAATAATTATAATTAATTGGAAAAAGTCAAAAGCAATTAATGGGAAGAATATCGGTCCACTAATATGAGGCAGTGATTGCGCGAACACTCCCCGTCAAGGAGGAGCGTGCACACAAGTAACACCCAACTTGTTTGATAAGTTATGAAAAGTGTTCTTGCCCAAAGGTTTTGTGGAGACATCAGCAATTTGCATAGAAGACTGAATGTGTGAACTTGGACTGTATCTTCTCACAAATAAAATGACATCAATTTCAATATGTTTCGTCAACTCATGAAAAACTGCAATTTCAGCAATGTGAACGGCTGCTTGGTTGTCGCAATCGACAGTAATAGGCGAATGAGTGAGAAATGCCAAGGTCTATCAAAAGATATTTTAATCATTGTATTTCTGATGTAAGTTAGCCATGGAAGGAGATTGTATTTTACTTCTTGGTTTTCAAATAGATTGGATTTGAACCAATCATTGTACTATAGCCTGTACTGGGGCAACGAGTTGTCGGACATCCTGCCAAATCAGAGTCACGAAAACCACTTAAATGGAGAGTACTTGAAGAACAAAGCGTAATCCCTTTTCCCGGAGAGCTTTGAGACATCGAAGAATTCTTGCAGCAGCATCCATATGACCAGTATAAGGGGATTGTATATATGGGCTTAAAATGTGTGCTGAATGCGTAATGTCAGGCCTAGTAACAACAAGATAAATTAGGCGGCCCACAAGACGTCAGTAAGATGTAGGATCAGCTAATGGAGTTCTAGTAGTTGGAGTTGCACCAAGCAAACCGGCATCTTTAAAGATGTCTAAGGTGTATTTGCATTGACACAAGAAAAGGCCTGTAATGCTCCAAATATTACCTAATAATAACATTAGAAAATGAATATTAGAATTAACATGGATAATGTGATGAGATAGTAATTTTTAAATTCTAATGTTATGTTGAGTTATTTTTCACAGGTGATGCGACGAGGACTCGATGTGTTAGAACAAAGTTCATGTCAAATTGATGAATTTTTACGATGATTTGATAATTTTGTGTGATAGTTTACTTAAAGAAATATTTTGAATATATGTATATTACGTAATATATATATATATATATATGTGTGTAGTATGATGTGTATAGTTATATACATATATGTATATATAAATCATCAATAAATAGCAATCGGCAAAAGGAAGGAACAAAAATGGGAATGTTGAATTGAAAACGTGAAGAAGAGAGAGGGGGGGAAGGGAAAATATATTATCTGAAAAAGACCTATTTTATATGACGTTAAATTCCAACTCAATTATAAACCTTTAAATGTCCAAAAATATTTTTATAATTTATACAAATTATAGAGCTTTTCATAAGCTTTTCAACGCCTATTAATTTGTACAAATCCGATATCGGAGTAAAAAGTTATGACAAGTATACTATCTGGATACCTGATAGTCACTAATCAGTTTAATATGTACGATTGTAGGTGCGAAAATTCTAGAACTTAATCTAGCTTTTTCATTTTCCTCCCACACATTTTCACACCCTAATGGCAGCCATTTCTCTACCTATTAAGAGACAATTAAGCCAAAAAATTGAATCCTAATTAATTCAAAAATTGATTTGGGATGAAATCACTTATAATTCTTATAAGATACAAAATTCTAGTATCTTTCTCTCACTTCCCTAGTCTCCTCTCTCGCTTAATCTCTCTCTCTCTCTCTCTCTCTCTCTCTCTTTCTTTCTACTCCTCTCACACGCACAAAACATAAAAATAAAAAAAAAATCCACCAAACCTCCAAATTCATCCAAGCCAAAATCAAAAGAATTTCATGGTATGTTTTTGTTATTGTTTATCGATGATGATTTTATTTTTTGTTTTGGTTTGGGATCCTTCAAGGGGTAGATGATTTTCTTGATGAGTTTCTTCATGTTAGTTTGAGAAAATGGTGAGAAATATCCATTAAATGATGATTGGGGGAGGCTATATGATTGATTGACAATGGTTTATTGTTTTAGAAATATGTTAAGTTTTGTGAATGATTAAATTTTATCAACAAGATGATTTTAGGGTTTTTGCTTTCTTAATTTATGATTTTGTTAGTATGGTGATTTAATAATTTTATATGTTAGAAACATATCTTAGGGTAGTTTTGGGTGTGTGTGAATGAATCATGTACGTTGTGGTGATAATTTTTATATTTTTAATGAATTTGCGGATTTGACCACTGCTACTGGAAATTTCCAGATTTAATGATTAGTTGTCTAAACTATTTTTTCGAAAGACAAAGACCTGGAGGAATAAAGAGATTCCCTTAGTAAAAGTTATTTGGCGTAATCACAAAATAGCGGAAGCTATATGGGAGTGAGAAGACGCTATGAGAATGAATTATTCGGAATTATTCTAAGATTCAAGGACGAAACATTTTAAGATAAGAGGGATTGTAACGCCCTAAATTTTACCTAACGATAATGTTAGAAAATTAACATTAGAATTAATATAGATAATGTGATGAGTTAGCAATTTTTTAATTTTAATGTTATGTTGAGTTATTTTTCACAAGTCGTGTGACGAGGACTTGATGTGCTAGAACAAAATTCATGTCAAATTGATGAATTTTTATGATGATTTGATAATTTTGTGTGATAGTTTAATTAAAGAAATATTTTGAATATAAGTATATTACGTAATATATATATATATATATATATATATATGTGTGTGTAGTATGATGTGTATATTTATATACATATATATATCATCTATAAATAGAAATCGGCAAAAGGAAGGAAAAAAAAATGGGAATGTTGAATTGAAAACGTGAAGAAGAGAGAAAAGGGGGGGAAAAAAAAAAGGGGAAAGTGTGTTATCCAAAAAAGACCTATTTTACATGATGATAATTTCCAACTCAATTATGAACCTCTAAATGTTCAAAATTATTTCTATAATTTAGACTAATTTATAGAGCTTCTCATAAGCTTTCCAATGCCTACTCATTTGTACAAATCTGATATCGGAGTAAGAAGTTATGACCAGTATGCTATTCGAATACCTGATAGTCACTAATCAGTTTACTATGTGCGATTGTAGGTGCGAAAATTCTAGAAGTTGACCTAGCTATTTCTTTTTCCTCCCACACGTTTTCACACCCTAATGATAGCCATTTCCCCACCTATTAAGAGACAATTAAACCAAAAAATTGAATCCCAATTAATTCAAAAATTGATTTGGGATTAAATCACTTACAATTCTTATAAGATACAAAATTCTTGTCTCTTTCTCTCACTTCCCTAGTCTCCTCTCTCGCTTACTCTCTCTCTCTCTCTCTCTCTCTCTCTCTCTCTCTCTCTCTCTCTCTCTCTCTCTCTATTCCTCTCACACGCACAAAAACTAAAAATAAAAAAAAAATCCACCAAATCTCCAAATTCATCCAAGCCAAAATCAAAAGGATTTCA
The DNA here is from genome assembly GCA_038430175.1 of Ficus hirta. Taxonomy (NCBI): domain Eukaryota; kingdom Viridiplantae; phylum Streptophyta; class Magnoliopsida; order Rosales; family Moraceae; genus Ficus; species Ficus hirta. The sequence goes on along the minus strand of CM076586.1, from coordinate 2,679,167 downwards.
TGGTATATTTTTGTTATTGTTTGTTGATGATGATTTTATTATTTGTTTTGGTTTGGGATCCTTCAAAGGGTTAGATGATTTTCTTGATGAGTTTTTTCATGTGAGTTTGAGGAAATGATGAGAAATATCCATTAAATGATAATTGGGGGAGGCTATATAATTGATTGACGATGGTTAATTGTTTTATAAATATGTTAAGTTTTATGAATGATTGAATTTTATCAACAAGATGATTTTAGGATTTTTGATTCCTTGATTCATGATTTTGTTGGTATGGTGATTTAATAATTTTATATGTTAGAATCATATCTTAAGGCAGTTTTGGGTGTGTGTGTATGAATTATGTATATTGTGGTGATACTTTTTATATTTTTAATGAATTTTCGGATTTGACCATTGCTACTGGAAATTTCAAGAAAAGTCCTGGATGTCTACTTTCATTTGAAATCAGTTTCATATTGTTTGGAGATATATGTGAATTTTTATGATTTTTCAAAGAGGCAAAGGTCCGGCTGCCAGATTCTGTAAAATTTTTGCAATTAGTATTCAAAACTGTTTTTGAGTATTCAAACGGTCTGTGTTTTTAACGAATTTGATATTGTTAGAAAAAGCTAGATGTCTACTTTCATTTGAAATCAGTTTAGATCGTTTTGAGATATATGTGAATTTTTATGATTTTTTAAAGAGACAGAGGTCCAGCTGTCAGTTTCTATTAAATTTTGGTAATGAGATTTAAAACTATTTTTGAGGGTCCAAACGGTCTCTATTTTTAACGAATTAGGTACCTTAGAAAGATCTTGATGTCTAATTTCATTTACAATTAGTTTCAGATCATTCGGAGTCTTATACCAATTTTTATGAATTTTTTAAGGGACATAGGTCTAACTGTCAGCTTTTGTAAAGTTTTGTAATTTTGTGAAATTGTTCGATTTTTGTGTTTTGATATTATTGAATGATGAAATTGGCCTATTAGGTGTTATTATGATACGGTGGATGTGTTTAATGAATTATTATGATCTTTTGTTGATTTTATTATATTTTTATTATTCGTGGCCTGAATGGTTTTAAAGAAGAGCATTCGAGACCTAAATCGTACGTCACCATCAGAAAATTTAAAAAGGTTAAGTAAGACGTTTATCTAAGTACACTATCACCTACAATATGAATCAAATATTTGAGAAGTGTTTGTTTTGATGTTGATATTGATGTTATGATGTTTTTAATTAATACTTCTCCTATGATGATGTTTTGATGAAAAGTATATATATATATATATATATATATATATATGTTTGTATATGTATTTTAATGTTTTAAAATGGCGTTGTACACCCTTGATGATGATGATGATGTTGTCCAGTGAGCAGACTTTTTGTCACCGTTGGTTTGGGAATTGTTACCCCACTCCTTTGATGACTAGCGCACTATGATGGTGCAACGCCGGGCCCAATATATGAAGGTTTTAAAAGTTAAAAAGTTTTTTTTTTTTTTTAAATGATGTTTATATTTATGATGATGTTTATGATGATAAAAGAAAAATATTTATTTACGTTTGTGATATTTAAGTATCTTACTAAGCCTTTACTTATATAAGTTAATTCATATTGCAGATAAAGGAAAAGGTAAGATGTAGTATTGGAGGAGCTTGGAGAGGAAGCGGGATGAGGTATGATAGGAAAACGGGAGTAACGATCATGAGATGAACATTTTTATTTTCAAATAAAGTTTTAAGACTTTAGTTTATTATTATTTGATTGGATGATTTATATGGACTTAAATTTTATTTCATAAAATGGGTTTTTTTATATAAAAAAAAATATTTTAATTATGAAGGTTATTTTGATATAGTTTTAAAAAAAATTTCTAGAGTTTTCTAAAATTATCTAGGTAAAGTTTTCTGATAAGACAAGATTTTTTAAAGATTTTTTTTTATTATTATTTCAAGCTAATTATTTTCTGCAATTTTATAAGAGATAAATCTAAAAAAGAAAAATCAACTGTAACGGTCCGTGACGGGTCGTTACAAGGCCTGTGAGAACGAGTAATTTCAATGCCGAGAAATATTTTAGTCTATCAAGATCTTTGATGAAAACTTTTTGTACAAGAAAACTTTTTAGATGTTGAATGGCAGAATCGTCATTGCCAGTGATGACGATATCATCAACATATAGTAGAACAAATGTTGATGAACAACTTCTGATGCGCATGAACATAGAGTAATCAGCCTTGGATTGAGAAAAACCTGCTCATTATAAAGTGCTAGAGAATTTTGCAAACCATTGTCGAGATATTTGTTTTAAACCATACAAAAATTTATTCAATTAACAAACATGATTCTCCTCCTTACGAGCAAACCCAGGTGGTAAGTGGAAGGTCAGATGAGCCCTGCAAAGAAATTCCACGAGTCATCATACCTCTGAGATACTAGAGGATCCGTTTAACTGCTTGCCAATGAGTTTCAATAGGAGAGTGCATAAATTGACAAGCATTATTGACAGCAAAGCTTATGTCAGGGCGCATTAAAGTGCAGTACTGAAGAGCACCAACAATGCTGCTATAAGTAGTAGGATGTTGTAGAGGTGAGCCATCATGAATAGAAAGAACTTGATCGATCAGATGACATTGGAGAAGATAGTGGCTTAGCATCCGACATGGAACTGCGAACAAGCAAGTCTTGAATATATTTTGATTGATTGAGATGTAAAGATTTCCCGATTCTAGTTACGTGAAGGCCAAGGAAGTAATACAACTCTTCAAGATCTTTCAAGGAAAATTGAGCATTGAGGCGGTGAATAAGATCTTGAATCAAAGAATTGTTACTACCGGTGATGACTATGTCATCCACATAGACAAGCATAATGAGAACACCATTAGCAGAGTGATAATAGAAGATCGAAGCATCTGCTTTGGATGAAATAAATCCAAACTAAATCCAAAAAGTGCTGAGTTTAGTATACCAAGCCTGAGGAGATTGTTCGAGTCCGTAGAGTGCTTTAGTCAATTTGCAAACATGATGAGGCTTAGTTGGATCAATAAACCCTTGAGGCTGCGTCATATAAACATCTTCTAGAAGATCACCATTTAGGAATGCGTTGTGGACGTCAAGTTATTTAATAGACCAATTGCATGAAAGAGCAAGCGTAAGCACAAAACAGATAGTAGTGGGCTTCACAACGGGGCTAAAGACGAGCCTCATGCCATTCCAAGGAGCCATTAGGTTTAAGCTTTAGCTTATAGATCCATTTGCACCCAATAACTGTATATCGGTCTAATGGTGGGACAAGAATCCAAGTGTTGTTTTTTTGTAAGGCTTCAAACTCAGCTGTCATTGCTTTTTGCCACTCAGGAGAGTGCATAGCTTGCTTGTAGGTAGCTGGTTCAATTAAGGCAGTAGTAGTGGCAACTGAAAAATGTTTTGGCTTGAAAGTTCCTGTTTTGGCTCGAGTGACCATATGGTGAGCATTGGTTTCCGATGGCAGTCCCGAGACAAAATCTGATTTTGGAAAAATAAGTGGTGAAACTTGCCCTGTGTGTGAAGAGGTGGAAGAGAAAGGTGAAGAGAATTGTGTGGGTGAAGATGTGAAAATGAAGTGGGAGATGTGGGGAAACATTGATATTAGATTTATAATTTTTAAATTTGAGAGTCAAGCATTTGAAATCTACACCTTGTGATGGAGTAAAGTGCTGAAGTATCAAAATTAATATAGGTTATTGTTTTACCACAAAAGATGGTTGAAGAAGTAGGAGAAGAAGAAGATGTTGGGGTAAAGGATTGGAAAGGGAAGTGATGTTCATTAAAAACAATATGTCGGGAAATGAAAATTTTTCCAGTTTGTGGTGCCAAACACAAGTAACCCTTATGCATGGAGCTATACCCAAGAAAGACACACTCAGAGGACCTTGACTCTAGTTTGTGAGAATTAAAATGACGAAGGAAAGAAAACAAGCACATCCATAAACCTTGAGAAAAGAGTAATTTGGCACTCGATGATAGAGAAGTTCATATGGAGAATGGTTATTTAAAAGTGGTGTAGGGAGCCTGTTTATGAAGTAAGTAGCTGTGTGAAATGCACAAGGCCAATAGGAAGGGGGCATATGAGCACGATTCAATAGTGTAAGTCCAACTTCCACAACATGTCTATTTTTGCGTTCAACCCGACCATTTTGTTGAGGAGTTGAAGTGTAAGAAAGTCAATGTAAGATGCCAAAGGATGAGAGAAGGGTTGAGATGGGGCGGTATTCACCACCCTAATTAGTTTGTAAGGATTTTATCTCAGCATCAAATTGGGATTCAACCAAACTTTTGAATTTCAAAAAATGAGTAGGCTTCATCTTTGGTTTTTAACAAATAATACCAAGTAAAACGAGAATAGTCATCCATAAAAAGGAGAAAATAACGCATACCATTAACTGCATTAACAGGAGCAGGCCCCCAAAGATCAGAATGGACAAGTTCAAAAAGAGCTACAGCCCTTGAAATGGACAAAGGAAATGGTAATCTATGAGATTTAGCTATTTGACAAGAAGACCAAAACTCAAAGGATGACTTTTGGTAAATTTTGCACATTACAGATATTCAAAATCCTATGAACTATAGAGGTTGCTGGATGTCCAAGACGGTTGTGCCACAAAACACACAACCTGAATTATTTGAAGACGCAAGAAAAGCTGAAGTAGGTGTTGATGAAGTTGAGGTTGAAAAAGGTGGACCATGAGGATTACTAAACACGGGTTGAACTCGATATAGACGACGATCAAGCTGACCCTGAAGGAGAAGCTTCATCGTGACTTGATCTTTGACAAGCACATAGTAAGGGTAGAATTCAACGTAGGCTTGATTATCAGAACAAAGCTTAGCGACACTTAGAAGGCTATTAGAGAGAGCAGGAGTCTGAATAATGTTATTTAGTTTTAAAGGTGCACTATAGGAAGAGAGTGTTGAAGATCCAATGTGAAGAATGGTCAGTTTCTTACCATTACCAACCACAACCTCATCATTGCCTTGGAAAGGAACTGAGTTCTGCATCATTGACACATCAGGAGTAAAATGATGGGTTGCCCCTGAATCCATGAACCAAGAGTTCTGTCCAAGATATTCCTGACTGTACTGCGGTGAACCCATAGTGAACAAGGAATGAGGATTCAGCTGAGAGGTCACAATGGTATTGAAATTTCGAGGGTCCGTGGTAACATGTTTGAGCTGTGTGCCCTATTTTTTCACAAATCTGTCATTTAGGTTTTGGAGGTTGTGGCTTTGGTTTCCATTGATTCATTGGGGTTTTTCCAAGAATACCAACTTGGGTGTGATTGTATGCAAATTGATTAGGAATGAAACGATTTTGGTACTAATTGTTTGGAACATATGGCTATGGTGGGAAGGTTTGGGAGCTGTTTTGGAAATTGAAGGTAGGGTTTGGTGGTTTCTGGTATTTCTTGTTTTGATGAAGCGAAGTTGCATTGGCTTGGAGTGGGTTCACTTGGTTTACAGTATGTTTCCTCTCTAGACAAGACTCATAACTCAGAAACAGACTATGAACCTCTTGAATACTTGGAAAATCAGGTTGATTTTGTATTGAGGTCACAAAAGGATTATACTCAGCATCAAGACCATTAAACATGTAAATTAGATTATCATTTCGTGAAACGGGCACACCAATTGCAGCAAGGGTGTTGCAGAGAGATTTGAGTTTCTGAATACACTCCATTGCCGTCATTCCACCCTTCTTCAGAAACTGAAGTTGCTTTCGCAGCTCTATGATTCTTGCCATTGAAGCTGAGGAGTAGATCTGCTCTAGAGCATTCCAAATCTCAAGAGCCGTTGTATATTCCACAATCTGTCCCATGACTTCTTCTGTAAGTGATGCATATACCAGCTCATGATAATGCGATTGAATCGACGCCATGTTGTAAACTCAGGATTTTGAACTCTATTTTGGGAATCTATGAACTTCGGTGGACACGGATAAGAGCCGTCAATGTATTCTTCCAAGCCGTTTCCAATGATTATGTTGAGTAACTGATTTTTCCACAAAACAAAGTTGTTTTGGTCAAGTTTCACGGTAATGGGTTGATTGAGTGATGCAAGAGTAGGAAAGGCTAGTCGATATGGCTGAGGTTGGGCTGCTAAGGCTTGATTTGGAGGATTTGGAAATGGGCTTTGAACAACATTCGGGTTAGCTTCTGGGCGAGATGTAGGACGTGAGTTGTCTGTAGACACGGTAGCAGATGAGTAATTTTCTGGGTTTGACATAGTGTTTAGCTTGAAGGTAGCTCTGACACCATGAAAAGGAGATAATGGTTTCTGGGTTTAGGAAGAAGAGGCAGAGAGGAAGAAGATGATGATTTTGGGAATGAGAATTTGATTCTGATTTTTCTCTTTTTAATTTGCAAAATATTACAAGTGACAAACTTTACACATGGCAAACTCTAATGAAACCAGCTATACAAAGAATTAAAGGAATAAATATATTTTGGCTAAAACTAAATCAGCAGGCAATATCCATTGGGCTCATTCAATCGGGCTCGCTTTTGGGCTGGACTGTAGTCATTCTAACAAAACGGCAAGATAGTTTCATGGAAGATAGTTTCATGGAAGATATCAAGTTTGCTATTTTATATAGCTTTTATATGAGGTTTTATATAGCTTGTATATTTGTGCCCCCATTAAGCTATTGGTTTAACTTTTTACTTTCAATTTTAATTTTTTTTTTTTTCAGTTACAATGCATCTACAGTACTCTCCCCTCATCACATTTTAATCAGTCATCACAACCCTTTCTAACCTTTTTTTTTTTTTTTTTTTTGAATTTTTAATTAGTTTCACACGTTTTCAAATATCAATTATCCTTCAAATTTCAAATTTTCTTCCCCCTTTTTTTTTTATATATTTTTCTTCACCCTTATTCTCTTCTTTTCTTCCCTTGAATTATCTTCATCCTTATTTCTTTTTTTTTTTTTTAAATGAATTATCTTCACCCTCATTCACTTTTACATATTTCACTTTCACCCCATCCACTTCTATATATTTCTCTTTCACTCCATCCTTTTTCTTTTCACGAATTATTATTCTGAAGTATATAATCTCTCTCTTTCTTTTTTAACCACCATATCATTCTATTTCCTTTTTTAATTAATATTTTTTTTTCCATCATATCATTCTATTGCTTTTTTAAGAATATTAAAAGTTTTTCTTGATTTTCTAATTATTTTGGTTTATGAATTCTTATCTTTACTTGTGTTCCCATTCAGTTCAAATCCTAGATCTGTTCCTGGGTGTGAGTGGCTATGTTATAGATACGATATCCTTGCTAACCATAAAGATAGCCAACAAACATACCGGGCTTAGCACGGTATATAAAATTTATGCTTGATATGAGCATTATGAGCAAAGACAAGACACTCAAAAATACGATGATGAGAATATATAGGTAGAGCATTGAATAAAACTTCATGAGGTGATTTGCCGTCTAGTAATGGTGTGGCATTTTTGTTAATCAAATATGCAGCGACAAGAATGCATTATCCCCAAAAAGTAAGAGGCATATGTGCTTGGAATCTTAAAGCACGGGCAACTTCTAAGAGATGTCAATGTATGCATTTTGGGAGAAAAGTTTATGCATCTCGATATATTAAAAACTCATTACCATTATGGGAGAACTTGTCTGATTGATGAATGAAGAATGGATCATTGTTTGATCTTTGAATATCAATTGAGCCTTTGTATGTTGTTTTTTCAGCTATAGTTGTAAGAACTAGAACTTAACGCTACGATACCATTTTAGTTTACTAATCCATCATAAAAGCTTAAGTTATTAGGAAATAAACTAACAATAATTTTATATTCTGACATAATTAAATTTTCAATTACTAGTTGCAGAATGAATGAATTGTCTTGGATAAAATCTTACCCCTTATTTAATCTTGTTCTTATTTGATGTACATTAAGCCGAGAAAAGTAGATAGTAGTGAGCTACTTTACTTTATGTCGTACGTAGAGCATATTACTATATACTCTATTCCAAACCGCATGAATAGTCACTAATCTTTACTAAGAGACATTTTAGTTTGTACTCGAACATTATAACAACAGAACTAACCTCGAATGAAACGCACATGATATTCACGTGGTCACTATGTCCAGTTTTTAATAGTTTTTTGTGGGAATGAAATATCGTACGTTAAAATTGATACTGAGACTGTTTAAAATTCGAAAACTAAAAAGGCATTAGTTTCATAGGCTTAGCCCATTTTATTTTTATTAGAAAATGAAAGTGATGTTTGGCAACCAAATTTCATGTTGAAATTTCATTTTATTTCAAAATAAAAATAAAAATATGCTCATTTTGTATTTTGTCCTCCCACTCTTTTGAACATTTTCATTTCATATGCTGCACCATAACATTTAGATTCAAAAGTTTCTCTCTCTTCGACTTTAAGTTTTAACACCCGTTAGAATTAATTATGCTTAATTAAACTAAATGAGATTAATTAGTGTGCTAAACTATATTTAAAAATAATAATCAGCATTTTAAATTTAACAATTCAAAGATTTGAAAATATTTTTCATAAATTACATTTTTATCCCTAAACTTTTGCAAAATTACATTTTTTCCTACCGGACGTGTACAATCGGTCAACAGGACATGCCTGCAGCACCGCCCTTCTACCACCCGTCACCTTTAAATGCGAAATTATTCTTTCTAAACTCTGCAAAACCGTCAAGAGAGCTCAGAGAAAAGTTTTATAATAGCCCAAAATCCCATCCCATTACCCCCACTCTCGGGTTTCCTCTCTCCCTTACTCCCTCGATCTCTCTCTCACTATCCCTCACCCTTTTTTCCCTTCTCACCCTATTTTTTTCAAAGAGCAACAACCAAACTTTCGGAAATTTTATTCACAAAGGTTAGAGACATCTCAAATTTTGTTCTAAACTCATTTTAGAATTCAAATAGCTTGATTTTTAGATTTTTTGGAAAACTTTAAATATTAAATTGAAATTATGCAAAAATGTTAGATTTTTGTGATTTTGAGTTTCATTCTACTTATTTAGACTCTGGGAACAGTTAATTTACTGTTTTGAATATCTGGAAACTGCTGGAATGGATTTTGGTGGAGTTTGCAGGTCGGTTTGAATCAACTGGATGACATGTCCAGTCAACCGTATGAGTCCAAAACTAGACAGAACAACTAGACATGCTTGACCGGTCAACCGAACAAAGGCATAATATTTGCACGTTCCCTGTTTTGACCCTTTTGCCGCTGTTGTAATAATTTAGTTAAAATTGTTTTGAGCTGTAACCAGAATTTGTATGTGGTTTTGAGACAAAACAACGTTTGAAATAATTAGCTATAAATATTATTTTAATACAGTATCGGAAAGCACACTAAGTAGGCCTGACATTTATTTTAATTAGGACTTGTGTTGTGACAGATAATTAACTTATATGTGTTGTTGAATTTAAGGATTTGGTGACTCGAAGCGAGAAGCCTCGGTTTGTATGACGTGACATTATCAGTAGATTTATTTACCAAAGAGGTAGGATATGTACCCTTATTTTGTTAAAGTGTTGGTTTTGTTATTCTATAAATCTCTCATTTTAATATCATTTTTCAAAACAAAATGATTTTATGAAATGTGATTTGAATGGAGTGTATATATACATATAAAATGTTTTTGGTCAAAATGATATATGTATGAACATACATTATTTTGAGAGACTCAAGTGAGGTTCTTTAAGACTTGGTTTGAGACTGTCCAAGTGTGTTAAATTAATTTTTAAACTCTATCAGGTTAGATACTGGCATATGATATTTTGCTATGATGCCATGATCAGAGACCCAGATGATATCAGGTAACCAATCAATCCACTTCGATGGTGAAGTTAAGTTTTCTTTAGCAATGTAAGTAAATTATTTAATTTTGTTATTTCGTTATTGCATTATTCATTATTCGTTAATTTATTATGATATCCTTGTTTCTCTTATTTAAGTTTGTTTGTTTTAAATAAGTCATTGTATCCTACTGAGCTCCTAGCTCACGTTTTATTATTTTAAACCCCCTCCCAGAAGGAGCCAAGAGTAGTGTCGATTAGACGGATTACTTCAAGGCCACTATGACTCAGTGGTGATTTATCTATATTTTAATTTTTAGTTTATTTATTTTCCAAGACATGTGATGAGTGAGTTTTACTCACGAATTAAGTACCACTTAAGGTTGATATTGAGTTGGTTCTTGGGATTTTATTTGAGTTCTGTTTGTTTTTTTGTGTTTTGTTTGCAGGTTAGGAAATTAATCATAGTGATTTGGAACAAGCTAGGAGTGGTTTTTGAAGGAAATTCGGCTGAAGATAGAACAACTAGCGCTTAGATGCCAATTTTTGGCACTTGGGCGCCCAAAAGAGCATGTCAGGACCAACATGGCAGAGGACCTAGTGCCTAAGCATTGGGTATGTAGCTCCTAGGCGCTACGGACTGGGAACACGAAGCGCCTAGGCACTGCAACGCGATAAAATTATGTTTTTGGCATATTTCAAGGGAAACTTACCCATTTTGCACCTCCAAGTCTTAAAGCTTATAAATAGGCAATCTTAGGGAAAATTAAGGGGACTTTTTGGTAGATTTTGAGTGGAGAAAAAGATGGAGAGAAGGAGAAGACAACGACAAAGTTGAGAGGCGGAGTCGTTTATCATCAATTTCTATCATAGTTCTTTCTTCTCTTTCTTATTCATGTTTAAGATGATTATGATTTTATTTTATTTTATCATGAACTAATTTTCTTATTCTAGAGGAACGATGTAACCTTTACTTGATACTATGTCTCTTATCCTGTTCTTAATGCTTTTAGTTTACTGGCTATAAATTAATTGTTTTAGTATTTAAAAGCCAGCACTCGGGAGAGGGGATTTTAGATGCGAGTAATGGATAATATAACCTAGAATTTTTATCTAAAGTTCGGGAGGCCTATAATTCCTTTGAAGCCATTGAAAGAACTTGAACGTAATGAATTTTTAATAATTCGTTTTTATAGGATTTCGAGATCGGTTATTAGAAATATTTTAACTCGGCACTCGGGAGAGGGAGTTGAATACATTAGGGCTCTTGGCTTATAAATTAGGAGAATTAATTGATAATATATTGACAATAAAAAGGCATAGTTGATGGCTAGGTGAAATGACCCTCTAGAAGCATTTTCCATTGATTGTCTCACTAATAGTTATTTGATTTTCTTTGTAACTTTAGTTTTAATTTTAGTTTTACAATTGTTTGATATGATTATTCTATATAAAATTAAGATTATTCAATTATGGTACTTAGTAGAAATCTAATAATAATCCATGTGGGTACGACGACCTTTGCTCACTGCTTTACTATTAAAACTTGACTCCATATACTTGCGGGAAATTAGCGAACAACATGTATAACTAAACTTTCTCTAGACTGGGTTTGATGTCTATACCTTTTATTTTTCTCTTTTTTATTTTTTTATTTTTTTATTTTTGTTTTCTTTTCGTTTGTATGTTCGGGGTTTGTTGATCCCTAATGATAAACTTAATTTTACTTGAAAACTTAATATTTCGAAATCCCCACTATTTTTGTTTATAAGTTACTAGGCGGATTTTTTTAAAAATTAAAAATGATAGAATTTTAGGTCAAAATACAGCCTGGCATAAGAGTTTGGCTTATTTTACTAAAAATGATGACAATTGGAATTTATTAAAAGTGGGGGTGAATTTTGGAATGTTATGCATCTTATATATTTTGTCTTTTATTTTATTTTTGAATACTCCCATGATTTGTAACTAATTACGGGATTATTCTAATTAAACCCCTCCACATTACCATACCTGATTTCGGATCATGACACAGTTTTAAAGTGTCATAATTTTTTCATTTAATTTCCATTTTAGACAATTCTTTTTTCAGTATCATAATAAAGAGAGGAGCAAATCCAAATTCACATACCCTATTAAAATATGCTAATATTTTACTAGATTTTTTAGAAATCTATTTTTTCAGGACTGTTTTGACATTTATCATACCAGTTTAGAAATTATTCCCTTTTAGGAAGATAGTTTAATTTGAACATCCAAACGCTATCTTAGAACCAAACAAAAACGACTTATCATCTCAAAATGGATTAAAATGAAACCTAACCCTTTTTTGTTTTGGTGATGCGTAGAAATGACTATTTTTCATGTATTTTAGGTCAATCCCCTAAGTTGATGCAAATGTTATGTATAATAAGGCGCTCCATAGGGCAAGGTAAATTCTGTTGTTCATTTTTATGAGTATCTGGATGTATTGCAAAATGAATTAGAAGAAAATAATTTCCTATCATTTATTCTACGGTAATAATGAATGAAGCTTTGTGTTAATGAACCTACCTTATTCGACTCCCAAGTGACAATCACATTTGTCAGTAATCAAAATTTAATTACTAGTAAAACAATATTCAGTGGAACTCATCCCTTCTAGCATATACAGGACGAATGCTACAATATGAAGTACGAACACACGCTATGCTAATGCAAACATGAATATCTCCATCAAGTTTTCTAAGGAAGGGGGGGGGGGGGGGGGAATAAAAAAAAGTGCCTATACTAATTTTCCAAGTCTTTAGAACATAATCTAGAACGTGTTATTTCCGTTCATACTGGTGTCAATCCTCAAAAACCAAGAACTTGTCTTCCATCTCATCGCAACTCGTATGATGAAAAACTGAAACCTGTTCTTCCTTCGTTGGTAGATTTCAGCTCGAGCTTTTGAAATGGGCTGCGGGTTCATTCAAGTAAATTTTTGTCAATTAGGTTTGTTGTACTGGAGACAAACAGCATGCTACAGATTGAGTTGTAATAGTAAAAAATTATATTTCCTCAGAAGCATAATTAGCTCAGGATTTGATCTACTTCTCTTTGAAATGCCGAGTACTTCAATCTTTAACAGAATATTTTAGGAAAGAGAAGCGAGAACCAAACATTAGAGCAGAGAAGAATGAACCAGAAAGCACCACAGTGAAAATGGAAAAAAACATAAAAAACAAAGACAGAAAAAAAAAAAAAAGCCATCATTTTCCTCGTAATTGGAGGAGAATCAGAGAGCCCTTATTCAACCAGAAGGGATTCAGATGATCACCCATTGCAAGAGACGAGTACCCAACTACCCGAAATCCACTAGGTGGGGCCCACCCATTGAGAGTAACCCGACTACCCCGTCGGGTTATAGTGTATTTGGTGCAAGGTATTGGGGGAGTTTCAGACCTCTTGGGTAATTCCAGCCACATGTTCGGATTTACTGAATGGTTATTTATGATTGGAAGAAATAACAGGTGTAAGACTCTTTGGAATGTGTACGAACAGTCACATGGGCTTTATGGATAGAAAGGAATACAAGCATTTTTGAAGTAGAGGAAGACGGTGGGGTTGTTTGGGAAAGGATTAAACAATGGGTCGCGTTGTCAGTGTTCTAAAATAAGGACTATACATATTTTTTTTCTTCTCTGATCTGCTGAGGGGATGGGATTTGATTTTGTGAAGTCTAATTGATCTCAAGTACCTACCTTGGTTTTGTAGTATCTTGTTTTGGTTTTTGAGCAGTGAGGACTCAAACTCTTTGTATCTTATAAACACACACACACACACACACACACACACACACACACACACAACGCAAAATGTTTCGAGTACAAGGAAAAACAAGAAGGTAAAAAAGACCTGCTATTAGGATCGTAGTAGAAGCCATTGATGGATCCATCACTACAAGAGAAGCATACATAGTAAAAGCCAGCTATAGTTAACCCACAGTCTGTTCCAACATTCACAAAGTACTGCTCTTTCCATCTCTGCACCAGGCAAAAACGATAATTGGAAAGCTCTTACTCTGCATATATTTTACCCCTTTGTTTATCAACTGGAAAGAATACATGAGATGAAGTTACCATAAATAAGTAAGGATAGTTGCTCAGGTCCAAAGATTTTCCTCCATCAGCTTCCACTTGGCTCTGTCCAAATAAAGATAAAAAAAAATTAATTTAGAGATTATGAATTTTATCCCGTCTGATTAAGAAGTTGGAGATCCTTACCGCTAGAGGACTAAAAGAAGTAAACTTGGTCCAGTGCCTAATATCATCATCTCGTCTGCAAAAATGGTACAATTAAGTCATATGTAGAAAACAAATTTGTGGTTCCAAAAAAGCATCCAGTGAAAGCAATCATAATATGAGTACTAGATAGTATCTGCAATATGCGAGTATATATCAAACAAGTTTTACTACCAATAAAAAGTGGGGAAAAAAAAACCAGTACGTACGTTGCTTCCCATTTGCCGGTGAAGAAAGTATAATTCTTGGTATCAACAATTTCCCCTTCCCAAAAGGTTACTACCTGAAAGATGTTAAAATGGAAGAGTAATCCTTGATGAGGACTTTCGAAAAAAATAAAGGAAGAGAAACAAATCCACAAAAGGCGGCATAAGCACAGGCATATCTACGTTTTGTTTTGTTTTTTTTTTTTTTTTTTTGGGACAATAGAATTGAAAAGAATAATGATATTATTTCAACAAAGGACATGATGAAACACTAAAGAGAGATACATAAGCACCAAAAACTTCAAAGTGGTGTAGGATCAAGATAGTGAAGAAGAACCACTAGAGACAGAATTAGAACCACAGGAGATGGAAATAGAGATTCTAGAGAGAGAACAAGAAGTCAAGAGGAGGAAAACCAATAACCTCAATATTCATTCAGTAACAACCTCTTTATTGAAATTACATACTGATAGAACACCAGCAAAATTGAATGAAATTGAGGAATTTTATTGATGAAATTGATAAGCACTAATACAGAGACAGTCGAGAGACAGTCTCAACTCTCCAACTTCCCAAGCCCACGGAATGCACCTAATAATTCCCCTCATCAGCTCCTAATTTCTATTTATACTATTACTACTGCACATGTTCTAAACAACGCATAACAGAACCTTTAACCAATTGTAACTCTACTAGCCCATTTTTATTAATAATTAAAAAAAAAAAAAAGGGGAAACTACCCTATTAATAAAAATTCCTGATTAAATAAAAGATTAAATTAAAAAATAGTTAATAATAAGATCTCTATCATCTCCCCAGAGATAAAGACTCACGTTGGAGAGTTGAAACTGAAAGGAATCATAAAGCAATAATTTGAAAAGAAAGAACATCTTCAATCTCAACTCTTGATTATAAAAAGAAGCCAAAGAAGCTAGATATCTGATTCGATTTCAGTGTAGTTTCCTTATATCGTTTTGGTTAAACCATCCTATTTTATTATGTGGGTTTGCCTATAAATATAGTACTTTGAACTTTCAATGGAGAGACAATGGTTAATGAATGAATATTGAGATTATTGGTTTTCCTCCTTGAGTTCAAATTCTCCCTCTAGAATCCTCTCTTTTCTCCCATGTGGTTCTATTTCTATCTTTCTAATGGCTCTTCTACTCTATATTGATTCTACCTTTCTATCTTTATTATCCCTTCTGTCTTAGTCCTATATCACAAAGTCACATTACCACCCTGCTACAACCTTATCAAAAATAAATTGAGACACAAAAATCCAACTCCACATGCTATCAAGCTATAAATATGTAAACATTGCCAGAGGCGAAGAAATGGTCAGTGAGTGAAGCTTTATTTTGGGATGGTTAAATTGATTTCTGATGCAACCAGAATAAAAAGTAGATCAAAATGACTTATGCAGGGTGGTCATCTAATATTGTTAAGCTACAATTCTGGACTATTGAGAAGTGAAATGAAGAAGTCAATGAGGTATGAAGCTGTATAAAATAGATGTCTAGCCTTATCTATATTTGGATCTACGTGGTTTGAAGAGAATTTGTCACATGAAAAAGCAGCTTCTTTGAACTTTCATGTGCATGTGTACTTGTGCGTGTTTGCATGTTTTGTATAAGAGATTCAATCCTAGCATATCCAAAAGAAAGAGGGAAATGAAGGAAATTAAGGAAAAGACACCACTCAAACAGTTACAGAGGACAATACATGAAGAAAAGAGATGTCTTACAGGTGTATCTGCCATAGGAACGTTTAGAGCTTCCATGGTACCACATAGATAACCATGCTCAAGGTCACATCCTTGTACACAGACATTTACCCTCCACGCTTCATCTTTTTGTAGACCCGAAACGTTCTGAGTACCAGAGAAGGTCTGCAAAAGAATTAAACCCATTAGGATCACAAAAACTTTTTATCTTGCCAAATCTCCCTGTGCCCATGCAGAAACTTTTCGTAACAGCGTTATTGTGTAGAGAAGAGAGCAAGGCTCTCTCTCCACCTCAAAACAAAGAAGCATGATTCTCGAGTGGAACTTCTTTAAACCAACTGTTGTAGCCAATGTACAAAAATAGGACTAACAGTTCCTTTTAAGCCAGATATTCAGTATCATGGTTTGTCAACTAAAAGCTTGCAAGTATCTTACAATGTAAAGATCGACATTGTCACATCTCCGTTTTCCAATATACTACCAACACAGCAATTTGACTCGCATAAGAGTGCGGGGAAATCCAGGGAAGTAATAAACCATATAAAAGAGAGTGTCGCCTCAGTAGCAATGGATCAGTTATACATTCGAGGCAAAAAAAAAAAATAAAATTTGTATGCATCACCAATAAAATTTGCTCGTAAATATCACATGTGCCGCCTTTTTTGTCTAAATTCTTAATTGTTAATAAATTTTTTCACTCTGTTTTCATTTTTGGCTTTCTCATACATAGAAAAGTCAAAATGGTACACAATAAAAGAAATCTCCAATTTCGAAAACTGCACAATGCAACATTAGAATTCGGGCAGCTTCTCTTCTGTCCAGATTCTTGATTGTTTTGTGGACTTCGCTTTGTTTTCATTTTACAAGTTGATTTCGGATTCAAGGAACTTCCAGTCGCAAAATTTCGAACGATATCGTGAATCGTGGATAAAAGCACAACAAAGTAAACAATAAATCTTGAAGCCACCAACTAAAACTAAAATGCAACGGTACAACAATCTATAAAACTTCCATCTCATCATAAAGGAAGCAACTAAGTAACCACAAAGTTAAGTGAAGATAAAATATATATATATATATATATATATATATACCTGTCCAACACTCAAAAGGGTACAGGCCTGGGGTGACGTTTGTCCAGAATTTGCACCTTCTGAGACAGAAATCACATTTGCAAAACACCAAATTTAGCAACATAACAAACTTAAATACACTTTCTTTTCAAGAAAAAATATATATATATATATTTATGTATATGTGTGTGTGTATGTATGTATGCATGTATGTATAGCACCATTAGGTGAGAAGAGAAAATAAAATATGAGGCGAACAGAGCGCAGGAAAAAAAAAAAAAAAAAAAAAGAAAAAAAAGCCCTAGATTTAGAAAGGGAGGGGAAAAGGGAAAAGGGGTTTCTATTATATTCTATGTAAAAGGCGAAGAGTTAAATACCAGAAACCTGAGAAGGTGTAGAGCTCTCCACCACCCTCACCGGCATTTTTCTTCCTTTTGATTATAATCCGATTCCCGCAACACAAACGGTATTTCTTCCGATATATCAACAAATTTGGAATTAAATTTTTTTTTTTTTTTTAACGACGATGAAAAAAATAATAATAAATAGTTTTTTTTTTTCAGTGAAAGCCCGAATCTTTGGAGCTGTCTGGAAAAGCCCGACCCGAAGCTGCTTGTCCGGTTTTCATTGAAAGATGCATACATCTTTATCCTATCTTAGGGTCCGGGACAATGTTTAGAGACGATGTTTTAAAGATTAGAGATGGTTTGAGTTTTTAAAATATGTGTTTGGTGAAAATAAATTATTTAGAGTGAAAAAGTGCAACTTGAAACGTGTTTGGAAAAAAATTAACAATATGGATCTTGTTTCGATTTTCTCGAAATTCTAAGCAATTTGAAAAAAAAAAAAAACATCTCATTTCAATTTAAAATAATAAAGTTATAGATTTTTAAAGTTTAATCCTTTGTTTGGATTATATGTCTAATTTCAGAAAATAGAAAATTTTTGCAAAAGTATGTTTTTCCTAACTTTTTCGATCATTATCTCATTTTGAAAAAGAAAAACTATCTCATTTTCAAACTAATTTTGTACAGTATCATTTTTGAAAAAATAAAAAGAATCTTTTTTAAATCTTCTCACAATACACCTTTCTTCTTATTCCAAACAACTTTTTGTTTTTAAAAAGAAAATTTTTTATATATCCAAACACTATATCATTCTCAATTTGAAATGATTTTTCATTTCAAATAAAAAAATTTTCCTTTTTAAAAATAGACATGGGATCCAAATAGAGCCTAACTTTTTTGAAATGTTTGAAAAAATGAATAACAAAATTTGAGGAAAAGAACAAAAAAACTTTTGGAAACTATGGTTCCAACGGTGACCCCAAACGGGACCTTAATCTTAATCTAAATCTTATAACATGTAACATATATAAAAGAGTCATTGTTGCTTTTCTTTTCTTCTTACATTTATTAACCCATGGTTTTTTCTAACCCTTTCCATTTTTTTCCCTCGTTTTTTTTTTCTCTCTTTTCTATTTGATGGTTGCATTTGTTCTTTATTTTCTTTTTATGTTTTTCATGCACAAGATTTTCTTTCTTTCATTTACTTCAATCATGCTAAATTTTTTTTTCTTTTTATAATCACATCATTGATGTTCTTTTTAACATGCTTTTTTTTTTTTTTTGACTAAAACATACTATTTGACAATTAAAAAAATATCCTATATTTTTTAAATAAATTTTTGCCCTCAAGTTTTTTCTTTTTTTTTTTTTTTTTTTTTGCAATTTAACTATACTCTCTATATTTATTTGTTTCAAAAAATATTATATTTTACTTCTTATTTTTTAACTTATTGAAAGGATCTGGGAGAGAGAGAAAAATGAAAATAATATAAATTTTGAAAAAGTGAATTTAGATTTTAAATAAAATAAATATTTTGAATTTGAAATGACTTAGCAAACACACTATTAGTTTGATTCATATACTTTAAAATTATTAGAATACGCTTTTATGATAATTTAAAACAAACTTAAATGCTCCTATTTTCTTTTTCTTTCTTGAATATTCTCTTAAAATTTTAGTTTATCTTTCATTATTTCTTTTTATCAAATGTACAACATTACTGAAATAATATTTTACTGATGTATTTGAACGACTTTCTCATATATCCACATCAAGACAGTCTCTAAAATTGAATGGTCGTTTGACACACCATATTCAAATGAAAAAATTCATTTTGAAATAACATTTTAAAATGAAATCGGTGTTTGGAATGAAGAAAAATAAGTGTACTACGAGTTTCAAGCTTTGGACGTAAAATTAACTGATTTTTTTTATTTAAAATAATGTATCAAAATGTAACATTAAGTCTCACTTGTGCGGAGCACGTGTTTCAACTACTACAAAGAAAATTGTGAAAACAACCCTTAAAATATAAGTAATTCTAGGGATATCAATTTTAATCTTAATTTTTTAAAGACTAACTCACATGTCATTTTTTTATCGGTAGAAGCAATCAATTGATTAGGCAATGCTCTAACCACTTGCCAATAAAATAATGACAACTCATATATCACATAAATTGATACTTAAAAGTTCGGATTAGAGCTGATATTCTTAGCATTTTTCTTAAAATATATATGCTTTGAATTACCCTCAGTTAATACTTATTTGGAATTTTAACTTTTAGTATCCATTTGGGGGCAATTCTAACATCTTGTTTTCATATTTGTTTTTTTTCTTTTTACTTAGTTCAAAACTACTTTTCATTATTCACATCTTCAAATGTCTACATTGTCCTACCCCAAAAAAAAAAAAAAGTCTACAGTGAACTCAAAATTTAAATGACCATAACTTTGTTATTTCAAGTCCAAATGAACTTTTTTAAAATTATATAGAATTTTGAGAGGAACAAAACAAAATTCATAGAAAAAATATCATAGATTCCCCTTGAACTATGTTACTAGTGTCAACATACTCCATGAACTATGAAATATATCTATATGGTAGAAATATCATCGCATTTATTTTGAACAAATAACTATCATAAACAGGAGAAAAAGAAGGCACGACCACATGGATAATACTTCCGGCAATAAGTCAATCAACACGATCAAACATGTCAAAATGCGTCCCTTCTGACCACGAAACCATCCTTGCGACCAAGGCCATCATCGTGGATTCCAAAATCATCTTATCTAGGGTCTGAAGTTCGGTGGCCAACTAAGGACCCCTCCAAGGGGACTTTTGAAGACAGAGTTTTGGAGATTGGGTTCAAAATGTATGTGTGAGGGAAGACTTTTGGAAATGAATTGTAATATAGAAAATGGTGCAAAAACTTTGAAACATTTCAGGGAAAAAAAATATTCAAATGGATCTTCTTTTATTTGTCTCGATGTTGTGATCATTTTGACACAAAAATCATCTCATTTAGATTTGAAATAAGAAAGTTATAGATTTTTAAAATTTGAGTTTTTGAAAATGGAAAGAAAGAGATAGTGAGATGTCGAATTGAGAGTTTTGGATCAGGCAATAAAATACAGTCTAAAAAAGTTCCCCCAAACGAGATCTAACTGTTGGAAAATGAATTATAAAAACCATTTTAATAGTCATTTTGAAGCTTGAATTTGAGCGGGACCCATTTTATGTTAGTATCGATTCATAGTGGAATCATGTTCTTCTCTGCAAGGAGATCGAAATCAAATTTTTATACACTCAAAATGATGCAAGGGTGAATGAGAAATTAACTCTCAAAAGTGCACCTATGAAGTTGGAAAAATTAGAAAAAGGAAATGGAAAACTCTTGTCACACATGAGAAAGAGGTGAAAGTTCTGATTGGTTTATAAGTAATTGCACATTTGCTTATTGTTAACCAGCTAAGCACAGAGGCTCTCTCATGCACGTAGGTAGGGGTTGGTGCAAATCCAAGACCCGAAAACCACGGCGAAACCAAATGACTTGCATGCGAGTGAACGTCTTGCTGACACAAATGTCGCACCGAATTACCGGCTCCGAACAAGCTTGGTTTTGCAACATTTCTCTTTTTTTTTTTTTCAGCTTTAATTTAACGTTAACAACATTTTTATGGGCTTAAATTTGTTGTTAATGCTGAAGTTACAAAGACTTGTAAGTTACAAAGAAATTGTCTTTATAACTCTTTGTAACAGCCTCATAATGTGGGGAATTATTTGAAAATCAATTTCATAAACAGCTAACGCTTTTGGCTGAGGTGCAAATCAAAAGCCATGCTATTGTGCCTATGAAAAGGTTCTTCCTTCCACTATCTAGGTACAAGAAAATATAGAGCATTTATTTCCTCTCTTAGTCTAAGTCTAGGTGTTTCAGTGATAGAGTTTGGACATTTTTCAAGTTTATCGGAGGCAGTAAGGTGGTGCGCCATTACCGCTTGTATACAGTTATATTGTGGAAAGTAGACGCCAGTTGATCTTCAAACACCGACGATGAGAAGGTGAATTTGTTAAAGAAAACTGTGTGGTACACGGGCATTGGTGTTTATCGATTCTGAATTTCATTTTTCTTCTATTTTATGTAATTTAATTGCTTACGAATTTCATGTTTGTTTATTTTCTAATATTTGTTCCTTGTCTCTTTCTTTATATCTTCCGCTGACAATCTTAAAACAGATTTACTCCATTGGCGACGGACACATTGGTGGTTAAAAATAAAAAAGGACCTTTTGTCTTGTTTCTTTACAACTAGCTGTGGTGATTTGCACATTATAACGTATCTTGTTCCTAGCCTGTTTTATATCATTTTCATATGTTGTTGTAAAACGTTTTGGCTTTTACTTATAAAACGTATTTAGATTGGTGTTTTTTTTTTTTTTCCGTTTCTGATCTACATTTGTTTTTGTTATAGATGTTACAGTTTTTTTATTTTTTTTATATTTTTTTTTGAGTTCAATCTGGATTCAGTTGTTTATACATATATTATTATAAACATTTTGTTTTGGTTTTTTTATATCAGCTTTACTGTGGTCGATCGAACGTTTTGAGTCCGGTTTGATTACACATTTATCTGGTGTTCAGATTTTATATATTCTTACAAAAACTGTTTTTTTTTTTCTCTGTTTTGATTATATGCATTTTGTATTAAGGAAAAATCATAGTCCACTGTTGCTGAGCTGTATATTATCTAGTTTGGTTGTCAATATTCTATCCTTCTTTAGCTCTTGTATTATAGGAAACTAGTAATACGAAAATTTGTCGTTTCTCATTTTTTGTCTCATTGTGTAATCTGTATGTATACTGTTACTTTCTCAGTTAATGGAAAGTTGTTCAAGGCCATTATTTCTCAATTCCAATTTCTCTCAAAAACCTTTATGGTATCAGAGCGCCTCTAAAACTCTCACGAGTTCTATTTCTCCTTTAAAAAAAAAAAAAAAAAAACCACAGGCTTGTCTGCCACCTCTTCGAACCGAGACCGTGCAACCATCATCAACCCTTTGGACAATAATTCGTCCCATATCTTAATCAACACTACCACTCAAATTTCCATCAAACTCACCCCTTCAAACTATACATCGTGGCGTTTCCAATTCCATGTCGTTCTTATAGGTTATGATCTCATGGGATTCATTGATGGTTCCAGAACTTGTCCCTCACCAACCCTCAAAACTGAAAGTTGAGAGATCTCAAATCCAGACTATTCCTTTTGGGTCAGACAAGATCAACTGATTCTTAGTGCCATTGCCGGGTGGGTTCTATTTCTCCTAATCTTGTTCCATTCATTGCCGCTACTAGATCATCACGTGAAGCTTGGCATATTCTTCCTAATACTTATGCTAAACCCTCTCGTGGACGACTTACACAATTGAAAGATGATCTCCGTCTCCTTCAAAAAGGCACACAATCCATTACCGACTACATGCACATGCAACATGCCAAAGTCATCGCAGATGAACTCGCCATGCTTAATGCTCCCGTTGACAACGAGGATTTCGTTCTAAAATTTCTAGGTGATCTTGATGATGATTATAAAGACCTCTGCTCCGTCATGAGAGTCTGTGAAAGTCGTCCCATTACATTTGATGAGTTGCATGAAAAACTTATCAACTTTGAAGCACATCTAAAGTATGAAGCGCAAAAGAAAGCTAATCTTCCAAACATGCTCCCATCCGCCAATCCAGCGCATAAACCATTCCAAAATCCACCTAAACACCAACCACAAAATCGTCCATTTTATTCACCGACAACCAACAAAAATCGTCCATCTTTCTTTCAAAATACTGCCTCACCTTCACCATTTCGGCCTAACTTCTCCGCTCCACAATCTCGCCCATATCTAGGAAAGTGTCAACTTTGTGATCAACAAGGTCATTTTGCCAAACGCTGCTCGCTTTACAAACACATTCCCTGGTACGCTCAATCCAATGCCAACACCAATTCATCCTACTCTCCCCAAGCCCATTTTGCCACCTCTCAAGCATATCTCACAACTCCTCACGCACCTTCCGAATCAGAATGGCTTCTTGATTCTGGCGCATCTCACCGTGTTACAACCAATCTTCAGAACCTGTATCTCTTCATTTTGAGTATCCTGTTGCTAAGAATATACACATTGGAGATGGCACTGGCTTGCCCATCACTCACACCGGTTCCACCACCCTTCCATCTTTTTCTCAATCCTTTGTTCTAAAAAATGTTTTGTGTCTGCCATCTATGAAAAAGAACTTAATATCGGTCTCTCAGTTTTGTTCCAATAATAATGTGTGTGATGAATTCTTACCATCTTCTTTTCATGTGAAGGATCCTCGCACGGGAGCAACACTAATGCAAGGAACGACTATAGATGGTGTTTATGAGTGGCCACGTTCATCGTCAACAAATAAGCTTGTGATTGCCTTTTCTTTAATAAAAGCTCCTGTCGACCAATGGCATCATCGCCTTGGTCATCCGGCTTCCAATGTTTTGCATAATTTAATTTCCAGTCAAAATTTACCTCTGTCATCATCATCAATTGTGTCTAATTCTACTTGTAATTCGTGTCTTTGCAATAAAACTCATAAGGTACCATTCTCATCATCCTCAATTACAAGTTCTCATCCTCTTGAATTGTTATAGTCTGATGTTTGGACATCCCCAGTTGTCTCCTATGATGGCTATAAATATTATGTCATATTTCACTCGCTATATTTGGCTATATGGTTTGAAACAAAAATTCACTGTTCATGACATCTTCATTCGTTTCAAGGCGTTAGTGGAAAAATATTTTCAACGTCCCATTATTTCACTTTGCACGGATAATGGTGGTGAATACATTTCTTTAAAGTCTTTTCTTGCTGCCAATGGAATTTCTCATCTTACCACACCACCGCACAACCCTGAACATAATGATGTTTCCGAACATCGTCATCGTCATATAGTTGAAATTGGACTCACCGTACTTCATTATGCACACATGTCTCTCACTTTTTGGCCACATGCATTAACCACAGCCATATATCTTATTAATCGAATGCCAAAGGTTGTCTTTTCCATGAAATCCTCTTTTGAAAAATTATTTGGCAATCAACCGAATTATGGCAAATTAAGAGTGTTTGGCTGTCTTTTTTATCCATGGTTGAGGCCATATGGGTCCCGCAAACTTGATCCCCGATCGCAGCCATGTGTTTTTATAGGCTATTAATCTACTCAAAGTGCATATTAGTGCTATGATCCAGTCTCAAAAAAAATATTCATCTCTTGTCATGTCACATTTGTCGAGTCAATCTTTCCCTTTTTCTTATCAATCCCTCCATCTTACACCACCCACAGATACGACTCTCCTAGAATGGACTCAACCAGCTCATACACCATTTCCATCCACGTCAAATTCTTCCAATCAATTGTACTCATCAAATTCGGAAGTCTCCATAAATAACCAATTGCCAGATTTTCATTATCTTGCAAATCAAGCACACCAAATGCACCATTCCTCTCCAGTCAAAGCAACTCCCACGTGTCTCCCTCCCTTGGTCAATGCATGGAACTTGCATTTAATTCCTCTCCCTCACAAAATAGGCAACACCCAGAGTCGGTATCTTCCGAATTTCAACCAAATCAATTACTCTCATCTCCATCATCCCATTCTACTCCACTTAATTTCTCAAAATACTCTTACCTCTCTAATTCCTCCAATTCCAAATCATCGCAGGATGGCACCTCTTTATTTGATGACGACGCATTCACTCATGAACAACATCTCTCACGTGATTTGCATGGTAAGTCCTCAAGTGATTCTTCTTCTAATTCCTCCTCTATACCGACCCTCTCCCCTACCAAACACCATCCACCATCACCTCACAATAACCACCCCATGCGAACTAGAGCCAAAGATCACATTCATAAACCACTCATCAAATTAAGCCTCACTAGTAAAAATTGTCGATTACACGACAATTATTAACTGTCGTATAAAGTTTACACGACGGTTAGACAACAGTCGTGTAATCCAACGTCGTGGAAGATACCACGACGGTTATAGAACCGTTGTGGTATCTCAATATTACACGACGGTTCACACCGTCGTCAAATCAAGAAATACAGCTGCAAACGTCGCAAACTTGAGAACTTTATACGACGGTTCTCGGGTCAAAACCGTCGTGTAATGTGTGCCATCACCAAAAAAATCCCAAAATTTTTTTAATTCAAGCCTAATTACACGACGGTTTTGAGCCAAAACCGTCGTGTAATGGCACACATTACATGACGGTTTCGGAGCAAAACCGTCATGTAATGTGTGCCATTACTAAAAAAAAACCAAAATTTTTTTTAATTCAAGCCCAATTACACGACGGTTTTGAACAAATCCATTGTGTAATGGTACACATTACATGACGGTTTTGGCTCAAAACTGTCATGTAATGTGTGCCATTACACGACGGTTTTGCTCCGAAACCCTCGTGTAATTGGGCTTGAATTAAAAAAAAATTTGGCTTTTTTAAGTGATTTCCCACGGGTGGCTTAACCTGTGTGTTATCCAATACACGATCTAAGATATTAGCTACATTGTATTAAAGTAAAAATACGTACCATATATTACATTACAAGTTTACATATCATAATTAATGAATTGCATTACATGGCTAGCCCATTCTCCCCTAATCAAATCTAAATCATGAGAAGTAAAAAATTCTTTACTTTCAAATATGTCAATTCCATTCAACACTATGTCTCTCATAAAACCTAAAACAAAATATCCACATTCAACACTTCCCTCTTGGAGAGGACAAGACGGTCTGAGATTTTCGTTTTACAGTCTCGTCTTCTTCTAATCCCTTCTCCGGTTATAATCTTCCAATCCGTTAGGGCCCTAACAAGTTTGTAAAATTCAAAATAATTAAGATGTATATAATTAAGATTAAATCAAAAATTAACATATGAAAATTAACTTACATTTTCATTAGATTAGTAAAATCGTCCCGTTTCTTCTCTCGAAGAGGATCAAAATAAAGGACTAGGTTCTCCTATGTGTCAATGACTCCCAAAATCCAATGTCTCCTTCTGTTATAGGACACAAGATAAAGTCGTCCTTTTAGTGCGTCACGCAAAAAGCCGACAAAAGCGCCGGCTCGCTCTCTCAAGCCAGCATCTGGAGTATATGTTCTAATCGGTGAGATCAAGGTCGGAGATACAAACACAAACTTCTCAGCTCGCACGTTAATCCTGCATAGTTCCTCCAAATATCTGCATAAGCGTATCAAAATTGTTACTCTGGCTGACATATAGAAGAATTTCCAGATTAAAAAAAAATTGAGATAGAATGACATACCTGATGTATACTAATATACAATTCGCACTGATTTCTTGTAAATTAATGAACTCATAAATATCATCAAAGCTCAGAAAGACAGGCATGTCAAAATCCGTGATCGTGTATGATATTGGGACCTCTATCTGATTACCTTCATGTATTGAACTATGTGCATAATAAGCCAAAGACCTCTTCTCCATATTCATTTTATTGAAGTCGAACAAAACTTTGTGTTGTAACGCATCTTGTTGTACCTCAATTCGAGAGTTGATCGTTTTTTTTTTCCAAGCTTTTTTTGGCGTTTGTTTACCTCAGCTACTTAGTCAGGAATGTGACTAGGCCTTCGACTCGCCTTGTTCATACTCATGTCGAGCTCAACTAATATTTTAGGCCAAGCTACAAACCCATTAACAGCCTCCTCCACAGTTGTTGCCTCGTACGTCGGAATAGGTAATGCTGCTTTTTTTAATTTTGGTACATTAATTGACACTCGCACGTTCCCTTCACCCAGTGGAATCCCATGGACTGTATCAGTGGAAGGCTCTCCAGCCATGCTCTTCCAAACACAACAAGCAATTGTCCACCATGAAGTTCATTGAAAATATAGAGCTTACACTCCTGACTGTCGACTAACAAGGTTGGCGGATCAGACGCTCTAGGTTGTTTTTCTTGGATAAAGCAACTAGCCTTAAAGCTATTGTGTTGGTCAACTGTTGACACATTCTCTTGTTCAAACGACGGCGGGGCATCTTTCTTCGCACATAGACCACGCACCAATGCCTTTAATTATTCTATTTCACGTCTCATTGACAGTACTTCATTATCTCTATTTGAACTTCGATTTAGGTTGAAGTACTGAGACTGCTTTACGAACTTTGATTCCCACGAATACGTTCTGGGTGTTCGAGTCTAGATAATGCTTACGTCAATATATCAGTAGTGCCAACTGATTCGAAAGTGCCTTGGCTCTTCTATGTGTTGTACTCCATCTACAAGATAATTAAAAAAACTCATTATAAATAAAATTGTTATAAGTGGGTCTAGTGATGAATAATTTATTGTTAATTAGTAAACTTACTATCAACTCGCTAACTTTTTTACATGCTTGATCCTTCATCTCTCCATCTGAGTCTGTCCGCGAATTTAGCCACAACCCATCTCTTTTTTCCCATTTCCCAGTCTTTTTAAACTGTAATTTAACATCGTTAGTATACATAAGGATATTAAATAAATAATTTACCTACGATTTATTACAAACAAAATTTATTGATATACCTTTTCCTGGTCAAGCTTTCTATATCCGTCTCGGCCTCCTCTCGATGTGTATTCGTTATTGGTCCTTATTTCGCTTCCACGATCCGAAAGTTGTTCGAACTGTGAGGATGTTTTATACTGAACGAATTTCACCCAATCCTCTTCTTCTATATTGGGGTAGTTGTCAATAACTTTTTGAGGCCGTGTCCACACACTATCTTCTGTTACAAAGTCCTCGACAAACGTCTTGTAAAGATCATGTCGAAAATTCCTTGCAGCTTCACCACATGATTTTAAACAAGTAGTCCGAAAGCAATCATCCACGGTGAAGGAAGTAACAGTTTCTTTCCAAATTAGTTCTTTCAATCCGTCTAAATCACGGGATCTCCAATCTTATAGCCATATTGGAACGTGCTCTCGAGCGAACACACCAATCCAGCTCATCAACTCATCACCGTGCTTCCTTTCCAGTTGTCCTTTCTCGTCAAAGATGACTTCAATTCGTTCACCTCTTTTCCTTGCCATATGGATGCATTTCATTATAGTTGCCCTTCGCTTGCCATCGGCATTGGGATTAAATGGGTTTTTTCTTCGTGCTCGTCCCTTTTTGCAATCTTCCATTGTATTTTGGAAAAATAAAAAATAAAAAAAAAACACACCTATATTTATTGCAACACAAATAAAAAAAAAAAAGTATGGCGGACCAATATAATCAAATCAAATTAACATTCACTACTAATAATCTTAACAAAACCAAGCACAATACACGACAAACTTAAAATGACAAAAAATTGCACAAACGATTCGTGTACTAATTTCACCAATAAAAAACATAAAACCGTGTTATTATCCAAAACAAAAGTCCATTTTGACATTTCATCAATCATGTGGTGTGCGGGAAAAAACGTATAGAAAATAGTGTGTAAAGTGCCAAAACCGTGCACAAAAGATTCAAAAATATAGAGCAACAACTAAAAAACCGAGCACACTATACTAGAATCAAATTCCATATGATTATCCAAAACAAAAATCCATTTTGGCATTTCATCAAGCATGTGGTGGGCGGAAAAAAACCGTGCACCACATGCACCAAAACTGTGCACCACATGCTCGAAAATATAGAGCAACAACTCAAAAACCAAGCACACTACACTAGAATCAAATTCCATACGATTATCTAAAATAAAAATCTATTTTGGTATTTCATCGAGCATGTGGTGGGCGGAAAAAAGCCATGCACCACATGCTCGAAAATATATAGCAACAACTTAAAAACCGAGCACACTACACTAGAATCAAATTCCATATGATTATCCAAAACAAAAATCTATTTTGACATTTCATCTGCATGTGGTGGGTGGATAAAAATCATGTTCAAAAATATGTGTAAAGTGTCAAAACTGTATACAAAACATTTATCACCAAAGAGCAACAATAAAAAAAAAACATTCAAACAACACTACAAATTACACTCCAAGCAAGTTATTAAAGCATTGTGTGTTCATAGTTTTGTTAGAAAACAAGAAATTGAGTAATATAGAAGTCACCTTGCTTTTCCTTAAAGAAAAATAGTCACGGCCTTGATGGGAACACCGGGAGAGAGAGTGGCGGCGGCGCAGGTGGCGGAAAAAAATCGGGGCTATGGCGGCAGTTTCGGAAAAGTTTGAAGCGGTGGCGGCGGCGACGGCGGCGTGACCGGATTTTAAGATGGGGACGGTAGGCGAGCAAAGGAGGTGGGGAGGAGAAAAATTTGAGTTGTCTAGAGGGTTGAAGATGAAAATGATGACAAATGAAGATGAAAGTGTATTTAAGTAATGGGTTTTCGTGCGAATTTCAAAGCAAAAAATTTGAATATTTTCAAAATTTTTGGAGGATTACACGATGGTTTAGTCAAAACCGTAGTGTAATTCAAGGATTACATGATGGTTTTTAAAACCATCATGTAATCCCCATGTGCATGCTGGGAGCCTCGACCAGAGCCCTTGTATGCGCTTGTGGCCTCAGCCAAGCAAGCGAAGGCCTAGCACGAGGCACTTGGTGCACTGGGGGCCTGGGCCACGCCCATGACTGCGTTGGTCGAGCCACTGGGCAGTCATGTGGCCCAAGCCTCGCCCATGACGACCTCGGCCGAGGCACTGGGCCAAGCCCATGATGCCCTCGCCCGAGGCATTGGGTGCGCTGGTGGCCTTGGCCATGCCCATGACTGCCCTGGTCGAGCCACTAAGCAGTCATGTGGCCCAGTCATGTTCGGCTTTGGAAAATTAAAAAAAATATCATTACACGACGGTTTTCTATAACCGTCGTGTAATCAGAGGATTACACGACGGTTTTGCTCAAAACCGCTGTGTAACCCTAGGTTGACATGACGGTTTTAGTTAAAAACAGTCGTGTAACCATAGTCTTACACGACGGTTTTGTCCAAAAACCATCGTGTAAACGTAGTCCACTTTTTCATCACAGTTTTTTTTCTCCGATCATCCCACGGCCTAATACCATGTGTTATTTAAAAAGTGACCTAAACGGATATAGTATTGATCCCTGTTCAAAATTAAGGTTCAATATAGATAAATTAACATAACAAAATAAATCTAATACATCTTGAATTAAAATAAAATAGTAATGATGTATAAATTAAATGACAAAATGTTCAAGTTTTACTCTTTTTTTTCTTTGCTTCCTCAACACGTGTCCATTCAATATCGGGTCGAAGCAGGTGAGAAACATCATCATCGAATTCATCAATCTCCTCAACAGGTGGCAATCCTCTTGTGAATGATGGAATGTCGGAGCAATCTTCCTCATCTTCTTGACCATCACGGATCATTTTTTTCTTCATCGGCACAACTAAAGACAACTCTAAATTGTTAGGACCCATTATATAAAATACTTGGGTTGCTTGTGATGTCATAATGAATTGATCATTTTTATATCCCAATCGTCTAAAATCCACCACTGTGATGCCATTACTGTCAATCCTGACATAATTATTGTCGGCCCACTTGCACTTAAAGAGTGCTACTTGAGATCCACAGTAATCAACTTCCCAAATATCTTTAATGAAACCGAAGTAGTTCATGGTTCCATAAACTGGATTCTTGTCCTTTACAAATGAAATATGCATGGCCTTAGTACGGATACTAGCACCACTATTTTGAACGGGATGCTTCTCATCTCTTTCGCGAGTGTAGAATTTATAACAATTGACGAAGTATGATGTATACCATATAACAATCGTCGACGGTCCTCTAGCGTGGTTCATTAAGTCTTGCGAAACGCCGTCCTTCTGAAAGACATGTCTTCGTATCCACAGACGAAAGGTCCGATTGCGTTCATCTTGCAACCACTTTTCATTTCTTCCTCTTCTTGGATTTTCATCTCTTAATTCCTGTAGGTGAACCTCAATAAAAGGCTCCACTTCAACCCTATTATGTAAAGTATAGAGACAAGCTTGCTCCCATTCACCTCGATTTACCGACGATGGAATGCCGACAGATAGTCCTTCCGAGTCAATGTTTGTAGTCTTTGGTAACCCAATCGCTTCCGTGTTGGATAAAAAATTCGACCGATTCCTCCGCTGTGTAGCTTTCTACTATACATCCTTCCGACCTATTTCGGTTCTTGACATAACCCTTCAAAACCTTCATGTACCTTTCAAAAGGATACATCCATCTCAAGTGCACCGGTCCACATAGCTTAACTTTATGTACTAAGTGCACCGTTAGATGAATCATTCTGTCAAAAAAGGATAGTGGAAAATACTTTTCAAGTAAGCACAATGTCTTTACCAACTCTGATTGTAGCGAATCTAGTGTAAATGGATCAATTACCTTCGAGCATATCGAATTGAAAAATGAGCATAACTTGGTAATTGTGAATATCACATTCTTCGTTAAAACTCCTCGCAAGGCAAGCGGTAATAATTATTGCATCAAGATATGACAATCATGTATTTTCATTCCAATCAGCCTCAAATCCTTCATAGACACCAACATTTTGAAGTTGAAAGAATACCCATTGGGCACTTTTACAGAAGCGAGCCACTCACAAAGTTTTCTTTTTTCTTGTCTTGATAATGTGTACTTTGCCGGAGGTAAGTAAGTGGTATTCTCTCTTTTCGTCGGGAGCAAGTTAAGTCTAATATTCAAATCCCTGAGATCCAACCGTGCCTTTTCACCATCTTTACTCTTATTAAGAATGTCAAGCAACGTGCCCACTATTGATTCACAAATGTTTTTCTCAATATACATCATATCCAAGTAATGACGAACGAAAAGTGACCTCCAATATGGAAGTTTGTAGAAGATTGATCTTTTTTTCCAAGGTTCATCAACCACCAGATCCTTATTACTACATTTTCTTTTCCCGAGCACTATTTTCAAATCCTTAACCATCTCAAAAATGTCTTTGCCCGTCAAAACCCGGAGAGGGATTCTTTCTTCGGTATTACCATCGAAAGTCTTTTTTTGTTTGTGGTATCGATGATTTTTTAGTAAGAATCTCCTATGACCAAGGTAAACTGTAATGACTAGTTTTTTTTATAGCATTACGATTTCTTATGTTTTAAGAAATTTGTTCGTACCATGAAGGTATTTATGAAAAGCCCGGTTAAGGGTTTTTATGATGATTTGTGAGTTCTTATGATCTTATGAGACTCAAAAATGATTGCTTAGTCAAGCATATGACCTTTTAAGTAAGAAGGAGTAAAAATTGCCATAATTTTTTGTTGGTCAAAGTTTAACCAAAAACGTCGACGGTTGACCAAAAAGTCAACTATTGACCAAGGAAGTCAAATCTTGACAAGAAAGTCAATGATTGACAAGAAAGTCAATGGTTGACCAGAAAAGTCAAAGAGATGACGGTATGATAATGTAACTAACAGTATATAAATTATACTGTGAAAAACCGTTTTTACGGATAGAATGGTATGATTAAGATCCAAAACCACCATTGAAAAATCAAGCACATTAATCAGGATTTCAAGGGCCAAATGGCTTTAAGATATGAGAAAATTTTTATACAGTTCATTTTTATACAGATGAATTTTGGACTATAGTTCAGTATAACAATACTGTGTATAAGTGAATCCAGTATTGGAAATATCTGTGATAACTTAAAATGGACTGTATAATAAGAAAAAGTAACAAACAACCCTTAAGGAGGATGACATCATCCACCTTTTATTAAATACATCATTAAGGAATTAATGAAAAAAATTGGAAAGTAATTGGGTGGTTCTAGACCATGCATGGCCGGCCACCTACACCCCCCAATTGTGCAATTCTTTGTTTCTTCAAGGACTAATATATAATTTCTAAAAGTCCTCCATCACCTATAAATAGGTGAAGCCATAATCCAAAAAAATTCAAAATCCTAGCCAAACTTTGCCCAAATTTTTCCTCACCAAAACCGAATTTGAGAGGCCAAGAGGGAAGGAAATTCTAGCCAAATCCAAGAGGGAAAAACCATAGGAGAGTGGTCGGTTTTGTGTGGAAGCACAAGAAAAAGTTGGAAAAAAATTTGGAGACCCATTTTTGGCCAAGGGCCGGTTGTGAGGAATCAAGAAGAAAGCAAGAAGAAAAGCCAAGTGGTGGCCGGGTTTTGAAGCTTATGGTGACCAGATTCTAGGGCAAGAAAGGCTGAAAATTTTTGGAGCCAATTAACCCAAGTGGCCGGCTGTTGGTGAAGGAAAAGGGGAAGGAAAAAGCCAAGCCAAATTTTGATCTAAAGTGAGGTATAATTCCTAAATACCCTAAGCTCTTCATTTAAATTTCAATTGAGAAATTTAAATGTATTTCAAGTATGGTTTGTAATGAGCATAAGCTCACTTTCAATTTCTGCCCTAGTTAGGAATTTTAGGGTTTGTGCTTGATTGTAAGGGTTTAGGGTGGTTTGGTTCATAAATGCTTTGCATGATTATGTGGTTGTATGTTTAGGGTTTTTTTTATGCTTAATTGATGAATGTCTCTAATTTGTGGATGACAAATTTGACGTTAGAAATACGCTGCCTGTTTGACCTTACGCTCTCGGCTGTTGCCGATTGCGGTAGGGTGTGCGAATTAGGACGTAAAATCAACTTAAGTAAATAAACTGCCAGTTCGGGTGGAAACTGGCCAGTTTTCTAGAAACCCGATTTTGTGGCCCTTAGAAGCCGAACTAGGCAAAACTTAAAACATAAAAGTTTTAGAGAATAGTTTTTCCTAGGGGACAACATGGACGGTTTTACAAAATAAGGCCCCACCGGCCTCGGTTTTTACTAAAATCCGAGTCTGACCGTGCTCAGGACTTATGCACGGCCAGGATGGTTCAACAGGGAATATGAACATGATAACGTCCGAACTGGGTTTTCCTCAAACACAAAAGTTGTAGGGTTTTTCGAAAGCTAAAACTTTCATGAAGCAAACTTTTTCAAATTCGGTTTGGATTTTTAAATCAAATTGGATTTTAAAAACTGTACAGGAAATAGGAAATTCCTGTACAGGATTTCTGGAAAACAGTGCAGGAAAAGGGTATTTCTGCTCAAACACAGATAAATTGACAATGTGAAACTGTTCCAAAGGCAGTTTTTAACAGTCAATAATTTTGATAAATCCTATTTTTAATTTACAAACTTTCAGAGTTCTACAAAGGATTTTTATATATAAAATATAAGATTTTTCCAAAAGAAATGGAATTTTAAACCAAAGTTAAGTTTTAATCCGATTAGGGAACGTTTAAACCCTAGGGTTACTTAATGTAACCAAGGAGGATAACGTAAGATTAAGTAAGGGGCATATAACTAAAGTTATATATGGGTGTTGGTTATATTACCAACATTTCTAACCTTTACTTTTATATGATAACAGAAGATCGAACGCGATAGTGTCCTGACGGGATCAAGCTCGACATTGGACACAGCAAACGCAAATAAGGTAAGTACAACTCCACCTAAAGCATAGGCTTTGTTGTGTATACTTGCCAAAGTATGTTTGATAAGTGCTATGAAATGTTATATGTTATGGGTTATGAAATGTTATGAAAAGTGCTATGAAATGTGAAGTATGTTATGAATTATGTGCTATGGTATATGTTATATGTTAGGAACATGTTATGATAGGATTAAGTTATGTTAAGACAATGATATAGTTAAGATAAGATTACAAATTAATTGTGTGAATCATCACGAAGCATGTTCACCAATTAATAAGAATAAGAACAAGTATGAGACAAAGAAAGTTGTGATGGCAAGCAAGCTTGCCTGTGTCGTACCGACCCGCGTTAGGTCGGGTTGGACTATGGTTTGAGTTGGAAATGGACTGGCCGCCCCAACCACTCCATAGTTGCGCGCCCGGTACGGACACTTATGTTAAGGGGCCCATAAGTAAGATAAGTTAAGAAAGATGTTATGATGAAATAAGAAAGCATAATTAAGCATAAATGGCTCATGCATGATTAAGCTATGTTAAGTTATGATTAAGATATGCTATGTATGGTATGTTATGATGTGATCTGTATGTTATGTTTATGTGATGTCGCGGTTTATAGTAGTTGTACTTGCTGAGCGAAAGCTCATTGTCTTACGTCTATACTGTAGGTAAACAACCTGTCAGCAACTGTTGATACAAGATGATGGAGCGTGGCGGGGTAAACTGTGAAATGTGGGATATTATGCCGCTACGCGTTTCGATAATTTATGTAATTATTTTACGAGTTTTATTTTATGCCCAAATAACCTTATTTAGTATCCGTTAACTTCATACGTACGCTTTCGTGTGTGTGTCGCACAGTATAAAAAAAAAAATTTCCGTTGTTTACGCTTAAAATAGTAAGATACGATATGGTATGAATGCATGTATGTATGGTAACGGCCTGTGCTAGGCGGGTCGTTACAGAGTTGGTATCAGAGTGGTTTCCTGCAACTCAATTTCACAGTCAGCCTGCCATCGCCACCATCATTGTAAGTTAAAATTTATTTTCAAGTATTAATATTATTATGCGACTATGTTATTATAGATACGGCATTATGGACCCGAGATGATTAGAGGAGGACCGCTACGCGGCCTACGCGTTTAACGGGATGCAGCCTCGGTTATTTGATGGCACTCGCCAGACCGTGTCGTTAGCAGCTTGGCTACACGATATGGAGACGATCTTTCACATCTGCCATATAGAGGCTCACCTCCAGGTATCGTTGGCCAGCAGATGTCTGATAGCGGACGCGAGATTATGGTGGATGACACTCGGAGAGCGAGCGATGCCCGAGCGCACCTGGGCGCATTTTCGCACCCTGGTGATTGCACGCTATGGGCCTTTGCCTGAGGAGGGGACTGATGCGCCGTACCGTGATCCCGAGATTTATCGGGACATGCACCACGAGCGCTATTATCAGTATGTGGCAGATTGGCATGTATATCCCCATGACTCTATGGGCCACTACTGCTGGAGGTTTCAGGAGGCGATGCTGCCTCACATTCCACAGGACATACCCAGCCCGGGGATGCAGGCCTTAGTGATTCTCCGCAACGGACTACCTCCCCCGATCCGACAGTACGCTCCAGAGCCTACACCTGATATGACAGTGGGACATATGATCGAGTATATCTTGGATGCTGAGATCGTCGCACACGCCATGCAGGCCGACGCATATATGGTAGAGCCCCAGGTACCCGCTAACGATGCCGGGATGCCTGAGCTAGTGTACGAGCTGGGTCCAGTTTTTCCAGAGGACCCGATTCCCGCCATTCCGGTACAGGAGGTACCTGCTCAGGAGGCCAAGTTTGAGGCTGAGGCCGACGACCAGGACGCGGCCGATGATATGGATGCTCCCGCGGATCAGCCCGAGGATCTCCCGATCATTGACATCTCCAGTGATGATGACGATGATGAGGATGACGACACGGAGCCAGAGCAGGAGCCCGGATATGGAGGATGGCTAGATGAGGGAGATGATTTTAAGGACGACCCATAGGAGATCTTGGACGACGACAGAGATGGGGACGCCGACTCCGACGCTTCTTCTGTGGTCACGATCGAGCACATAGATTAGATATCGATCGATCATGTATATATATTTTTTGACTATGAGACTGTTCTGTACTAGCTTATTATTTTTGACGATAGGCTTGTACCTATGTACGATGGTAAAGTGGTAGACACTTCCATCATATTTTTGGCCTTGTATATACAGTACGATGTCATAGATATGTATGTACAGTATGATGAAATCGATATGTATTTACAGTATGGTAAATTACGATGTACATAGTATGTACATATGAGATAGTAAGAACAATGTACTTTTGAAAGTGTACAAAAAGACCATGCGAACACGGGATATATGACAAGAATATGTTATGTTATAAAAAGCCATGTTATGATTATAAAAGTTATGTTATGATAAGTATGATGTTATGGTACGGTAAGACTTACATGAAAGAAAGGATATTAATAGTATGATAATATATTTTCTGATGATTTGATAGGATTTTAGAAGATGGTACGACCGCGTAAAACCATGACCGTAAATCCGCCCGAGCCGGATTTCACGACTATTGTGGCAAATTTACAAAGGCAGCTGCTCGAACAGCAGCAAGAAACTAATAGACTACGAGAACAGATAGCCCAGATGAATCAAAGACCCCAAGTGAACGAGGTTCCACCTCCAGTTCATCAGGAACCGCCAGTAGTACCTCCGGTACCAGAAATTCCCCGGAATGCTGAAATTCCGATGGCACTTGTTGGAGGACAAGTGAACCTACAGCCAGTGCGTGAAGATTTATTGTACGAGCGATTTAGGCGTATGAAAGCGCCTGAATTCGAAGGACCAACTGATCCTATAGTAGCCGACAACTGGCTGATTGATATCCAAGTTATCTTAGATTTCATGCGGCTTACTGAACAAGAAAAGGTTCTCTGTGCTTCGTTTGCCCTTAAGAAGGACGCACGGCATTGATGGATGACTGTACAGATGCGTCGGGATGTCATGGCCATGAGTTGGCAAGATTTTGTGACCGAGTTCCGTACGATGTACTACAATGGGGAGATACTGGCAGCTCAGCAAGACGAGTTCACCAGTTTACGATAGGGGTCGATGACGGTTATGGAGGCCGTAAAGAAATTTGAGCAGTTAGCCCGTCTGTGCCCGGAATTGGTTCCGAATGAAAAGGAGAAAGTTAGGAGAATGATGAAGATGTTCCGCACAGACATCTCCAAACAAATGAGTACTGGTAGTAGCCCGCCTACCCTGGTATCCGACTGTGTAAGTCGAGCGATAAGAGCCGAGTATTGGATCAACCAGGACAAGGAAGCACGGGCTCAGATTTTCAAAGCCAGAAAAAAGGAGAAGGCGGGGGGGGGGGGGGGGGGGGTAAGCAAGTACAACCCCGACAAGGCACGGAAGAGACCCCGAAAGGCCAGACCAGCAACCCTGCCCAAAGTTCCAAACAGTTCGGGAGGAACAAGAGAAAAGGAAATTTCACTGGCCAAGGGCAACAGAGAAATTTCCCTCAGAAAAGGAATAATTGTGGGAAGGAGGGTAACAATACTGACTACCCACAGTGTGTCAAATGTGGAAGGAAGCACCCGGGAGTATGCAGAATGGGGACGAATGCTTGCTACCTGTAACGACCCGCCTAACGTAGGCCGTTACCATACTTACTTGATAACTTACTTAACAATATGTATAACTTTGAAATTGGGATCATTCGCAGTAATCACTTACATATATATATATATATATATATATGTACATAAACTTATTTACTTATCATAATTTTGTACTTAGATACAACATAATCAAAATAAACATGGCGGAACTTAACAAAATGCGTAGCAGTTTCCAATCCCACAGTTTCACAGCTTTGCATTGCCACACTCCACAGTCTTGTATCATGTACTGCCATAAGTTTGCTTTCCTACAGCATAAACTTAAATTATGAGCTTTCGCTCAGCAAGCACAACTATTAATCCGCAAAACATTTCATAAATCGTAATGCATGAATTCATTATGCTATCATTATGTTGTCTTAACTTAACATAATTTTAGGGCCCTTACATAACATAAGTGTACGTACCGTGGCGCGCTGCCATGGAGTGGTTGGGGCGGCCAGCCCTGTCCAACTCAAACCATGGACCAAACCCGACCTAATGCGGGTCGATACGACACAAGGTAGCTTGCTTACCATTATATTTAAAAGTTTTTCTTTAACTTATTCTTGCTTTAACGTAATGGAAAATCAATTCATATAAATAGTTTCTTTCTTGAAACCAAATTCTTATTCTTACCGAGTGACTTATTCTTAATGAGCATGCTTCGTGATGCCATAATAGCAAAGTATTCATTATATAAAAATACATGCTATAACATTCTTCATAAACATTTCCACATAAACTTGAAAGCCAAAAACATATATCATACTCATACCTTCTTGAACTTGGAAGCCATAAACATATATCAAAACATATATCATACTCATACCTTCTTGAACTTGGAAGCCATAAGCATTTATCATACTCATATCACTATGAACTTGAAACATACAACAAAAACATTTTCGTTTATGCTGTAGGCGGAGTCGTACTTACCAGTTACTTTGTACCTTGAATTAAAATATTCCACTTAAACAGGTTGCTTTCCTGTTTTCAATAAAATCATAGGATAAGAATCATCCTATCATAATATCACAAATAACTCTAGTTACTATCCTATTACAAAATACAAACCCTAAAACTCAACTCCTTTTTGAATTTAGTAAGACTCTAAATTCTGAAAAACTGTGTATAAAACTTATTTATAAATTTTTGTTCTTTTTCTTACAAATTTGTTTTAAATTTGAAAAAGTTTTCTTCATGAAAGTTGTAGATATTGAAGTCTCCTACAACTTTTGTTTTTAACTCAAAAGTCAATTCTGTCCATAACTTGCTTGTTTTATCCTTTGAAAATTTTTCGACCATAATCACAATTTCATAACCTGGTCTCGGGTTTTTGTAAAAACAAGGATCTTAAAGGCCTTATTTTCAAAAACCTTCCACTTTCATCCCTAGAATTTTCCTTCCTCTACAACTTTGCAGTTTTAATTTTTTTAAGATTCGGCCTCTAAAGGCCTCGAAATCTTGTTTACAGAAAAACTGTCTAGTTATAAATCCTAATTACACATACCAAAATCCTTGTGTTATGAAACTTAATCGAATGAACTCATGTTCATACATATTGAGCATAAACTTAAATCTTAATTAAAACTTAAATGAAGAACTAGAGGATAATAATTTTTACCTCAAGTTCCACGGATGTTGGTCTAGATTATGGTTTTGAAATTTTCTTTACACTAATCTAACACCAACCGAAAACTCTCTCTCTCTCTTTTCTCTTCTTAATTTTTCGGCCCTATAGGGAAGAACTAGGGAATGAGCTATTTGCTTAGGTTTGCTAACAAAATGCAATGAGTCCACCTTCCCCTATTTATAGGTGAATCACTTATTCTTGAAATTGCTCACTAGCCCTTACAAGAACCATATTTGCTCCTAACCTCCTATGAGGTGGCCGGCCCTCCTTGTCCCTTTTTGCCAAGTAGCAAAGCTAGGGGAGCTTGCTCATCATGGCTACGAACCTTGAGGTGTCCTCTTCCTAAGTTGGCCGGCCTTAGGTGGAGCCTTGAGCTTGCTCTTGTTAACCATAAGCAAGGCTAACAAGCATACTAAGCAAGCCTAGGGAGCATGAGGTGTCAAGAGCTAAAGGAGTTCATCTTTTGCAATTTATGCATTGATCCCTAAGGCCAAAATATTTCCCCTTAATCCCTATGTATTGGCCGGCCCTTCATATCCCAAATTGCCAAGCAAGCTTAGCTAGAGTGCTTGCTCATCAAGGCTACAAGCTTGAGGTGGCATTTCCTTGTGATGGCCGGCCCTAGGGGTGAGGTATGCAAGCCTTGGCTTGCCAGGGGAGCTAGGCTAGGAAGTCTAGATGGTTGATTCATCTAAGCTACGCCAAGGGATGTGTCTCTCCCTCATGTGACCGGTCATGGTGGTGGCTTTGGCAATACATAAGCTTGCCATGTGAGCAAGACTAGGGATGTTACTCACCAAGGCTATACCATGATGTGTTGCTTCCTTGTTATGGCCGGTTATAGTGATGAGTTGTGTAAACTCTAGCTTGCCAAAAGAGCAAGGCTAGGAGGGTGACTCATCCAAGCTAAAGGCATGAGGTGTTTTATCCTCATGATGACCGGCCATTGAGTGCCAAATGGGACAACTTGCTAATTGAATTATAAGACATAATCAACCAAGCAAAATTAAAGTGCTTAGTCACTAAACTTGGGGCATGATTTGTAAATTTTTAATGACGCTTAAATTCTTCCAATTTGCATAATGCTCCTCAAAAACAAGATTTCTTGCTCATAAGACCATGAGATGGCCGGTTCCTAGGCTATCCACATGGAAAAATAGGATTGGTCCAAATTAGAATTTGAAATCATCCAATCCTAACTTATTTCTTAATTTCTAACTAAGTTAACTAAACTTGTATTAGATCATTGGCTTAGTTGAACTAGGAAATTTAACTTAAAAAGTCCATAGTTCCAAAATTTTACATATTTGCTTATAAGTCCATAATTTTCTCCAAAATTACACATTGGCCCCTAAAGGTAAAATATTTGCATTTTAGTCCCTATAAGGTGGCCGGCTAAGGTTAAGCTTTCAATCATCAAATTCTTGCTAGTCCTCCTCTAGAGAACTTTCTTAACTTCTAAAAATTAATAATCATAAACTTTTCTTAAATTTGCAATTTGACCCCTAAACATAAAATATTTGCATTTTGGTCCCTGTAAGATGACCGGTTTTGGTAATGACACTAGTCATCTATTAAAAACGAAATGTCATACTATTAAGACCTCGTTGACATATCTTCTAAATGCAGTCCATTTTCATACTAACATAGATACTTAATTACTGTTTTGAACTGTAACAGTATACCGATACTGGACCATTGTCCAGAACTTATCTGAACTGCGTATAGGGTTTTCTTAAGATTAGGAATTATTAACTTAAAATCATAAATTATAAACTTGACTTTCATAATAGAAGGTTTTAAACTTACATAAATAAATTATCGAATCCTTCAATCAAGAATTCAATAATTTTTCCGATAACACCTATCATAAAAACATACATAACACATACTTGGATTCTTAACAAAAGAAGTCATGAACTTGTTAGAAGATTGGTCATTACACGGTTAGTTACGGCAATGAAGGCTTGGAAGATGTTAGCTAATGGCTGTCAAGGATACTTAGCTAACATGGTAGACAAGGATCGGGAAATAGAATTGACGCCAGAAGATGTCCCCATTATAAAGGAGTATGTGGATATCTTTCCGAAAGATTTACCAGGACTCCCGCCGGAACGAGAAATTTCTTTCGTAATCGAACTGCTACCCAGAGCTGCTCCGATATCGAAAGCACCCTACCGTATGGCGCCTGCAGAGCTTAGAGAGCTTCAAGTGCAGTTACAAGAACTGCTTGACAAAGGATTCATCCGCCAGGGTCACTCTCCATGGGGAGCGCCTGTTTTGTTTGTAAAGAAGAAGGATGGATCTTTGCGCATGTGTATCGATTATCGCGAGCTGAGCAAGATCACGATCAAGAACAAGTATCCCCTTCCGAGGATTGACGATCTTTTTGATCAACTCAGGGGAGTAGTTGTATTTTCGAAAGTCGATCTACGATCAGGCTATCATCAGATCAAGGTCAAGGAGTCAGATATCTCCAAAACGGCTTTTCGAACACGATATGGGCACTACGAATTTTTGGTTATGCCGTTTGGATTAACCAACGCCCCTGCTGCTTTCATGGACCTTATGAACCGAGTGTTCAAGGAATATCTCGACAAGTTCGTCATTGTTTTAATTGACGATATTTTGATTTACTCAAGGTCCAAGGAGGAACATGAGCATCACCTGAGGTTGGTGATGGAGACGTTAAGACGAAATAAGTTGTATGCCAAATTCACAAAATGTGAATTTTGGCTGGGAAAGGTACATTTCTTAGGGCATGTTGTGTCAAAAGAAGGAATTTCCGTAGATCCTGCGAAAGTGGAAGTGGTCAGTTCATGGCCGGTACCTAAGAACGT
Organism: Ficus hirta; assembly: GCA_038430175.1. NCBI lineage: Eukaryota > Viridiplantae > Streptophyta > Magnoliopsida > Rosales > Moraceae > Ficus > Ficus hirta. The sequence goes on along the minus strand of CM076586.1, from coordinate 2,636,018 downwards.
TACGGAAATAAGGAGTTTTCTTGGTTTAGCTGGATATTATCGGCGATTCATCGAAGGATTTTCCAAGATCGCAGCCCCTCTCACAGCTCTTACCCGAAAGGGGAAGAAGTTCGAATGGACCCTAAAGTGCGAAGAGAATTTCAAGAGCTCAAAAGAAAACTGACAAGTGCGCTGGTATTGATAATTCCTGATGTTGACACAGGAAATTTCGTGATTTATAGTGATGCTTCCAATAATGGATTGGGAGCTGTCCTGATGCAAAATGGAAAAGTAGTAGCCTACGCATCACGTCAACTGAAAATTCACGAAAGGAATTATCCTACGCACGATTTGGAGCTTGCGGCGGTAGTTTTCGCACTTAAGATCTGGAGGCATTATTTGTACGGGAACAAATGCGAAATCTACACCAATCATCAAAGCCTCAAGTATATCTTTACTCAGAAGGAGCTCAACATGAGGCAATGTAGATAGCTAGAGCTCGTAAAAGACTACGATTATGAGATCCTTTACCACCCTGGAAAGGCAAACAGGGTAACAGATACTTTAAGTCGGAAATCTATAGGCATGCTGATGTCTATCGAAGTATTTCCTAAACCACTACAAAGAGAGATTTCTAAGTTTAACTTGGAGTTGTTAACAGGGAAATTGTCTTCTCTGACCCTCCAGTCCAATTTGTTGGAAGCCATCAAGTCGCATCAAGGAAAGGATTCCTTTTTGCTAAAGGTGCAACTTTTTGAAGGAAAGAACAAGGAGTTTAAGACCTCTGCTAATGGTGTTATTTACTTCAAAGGAAGGATTTGTGTTCCTGACTTTGAATTTCTAAAGGATCAGATTCTATCAGAGGCACATACGACGCCGTATTCAGTACATCCAGGAGCCTCCAAGATGTACAAAGACCTCCGAGAGAATTATTGGTGGCCAAACATGAAGAATGAGATAGCGGAATACGTGTCAAAGTGCCTGACTTGTCAGAAAGTTAAGGCCGAACATCGACATCCTGGTGAAGTTTTGCAGAAAATAGAGCTTCCGAAATGGAAATGGGAGCAAATTACAATGGATTTTGTAGTAGGACTACCCAGGACTACAAGCGGGAACGACACGATTTGGGTCATTATTGATAGATTAACCAAATCAGCCCACTTCATCGCTATCAAAGCCACCTTTTCAGTAGAGAAATTGGCTGATGTCTACGTATCCCAGATCATCAGATTACATGGAGTGCCAAAATCGATCATTTCAGACCGTGATGGACGTTTCACCTCTCGATTTTGGACAAGTGTTCACAATGCCATGGGGTCGAGATTGAAGTTCAGTACGGCATTTCACCCCCAAACTGATGGCCAGTCAGAACGAACCATCCAGACGCTAGAAGATATGTTAATATCATGTGTTCTGGACTTCAAAGGAAACTGGGATCAGAAACTACCATTAATTGAATTCTCATATAACAATAGTTATCATGCTTCAATTGGTATGGCTCCCTTTGAAGCACTTTATGGAAGGAAATGTCGATCTCCTATACATTGGCAGGAAGTTGGACAGAAGCAACTTCAGACTACAGATTTTATCAAGAAGACCTCTGAAGATATCAAGTTGATCAAGCAAAGATTCGACATAGCTTTTAGTCGACAGAAAAATTATGCCGATAAACGTAGGAGGCCTTTAGAATTCCAAGTTGGAGATACTGTGTTTATCAAAGTGGCTCCAATGAAAGGAGTTATGCGATTTGGCAAGAAAGGAAAGCTTAGTCCAAGGTATACAGGACCGTTCGAAATCCTGGAGAGGATTGGAAAAGTAGCCTACAAACTTGCCTTGCCACCAGAGTTAGCGTTGATGCACAATGTATTCCATGTCTTGATACTAAAGAAGTACGTGCCAGATCCTTCTCATGTGCTTAGCCAGGAACCAGTGGAGGTTCAAACGGACTTAACTTATGAAGAGAAGCCCGTACGAATTCTGGATCACGAAGAGAAAGTCCTAAGAAATAAAACAATTCCCATGGTCAAAGTATTATGGCGAAACCACAAGGTTGAGGAGGCAACCTGGGAATTAGAAAATGAGATGAGAAAGAACTACCCCAGTTTGTTCTAATTTTCGGGGACGAAAATTTTTAAGGGGGGTAGATTGTAATGACTAGTTTTTTTTATAGCATTACGATTTCTTATGTTTTAAGAAATTTGTTCGTACCATGAAGGTATTTATGAAAAGCCCGGCTAAAGGTTTTTATGATGATTTGTGAATTCTTATGATCTTATGAGACTCAAAAATGATTGCTTAGTCAAGCATATGACCTTTTAAGTAAAAATGAGTAAAAATTGCCATAATTTTATGTTGGTCAAAGTTTGACCAAAAACGTCGACGGTTGACCAAAAAGTCAACTGTTGACCAAGGAAGTCAAATCTTGACAAGAAAGTCAATGATTGACAAGAAAGTCAATGGTTGACCAAAAAAGTCAAAGAGATGACGGTATGATAATGTAACTAACAGTATATAAATTATACTGTGAAAAACCGTTTTTACGGATAGAATGGTATGATTAAGATCCAAAACCACCATTGAAAAATCAAGCACATTAATCAGGATTTCAAGGGCCAAATGGCTTTAAGATATGAGAAAATTTTTATACAGTTCATTTTTACACAGATGAATTTTGGACTGTAGTTCAGTATAACAATACTGTGTATAAGTGAATCCAGTATTGGAAATATATGTGATAACTTAAAATGGACTGTATAATAAGAAAAAGTAACAAACAACCCTTAAGGAGGATGACATCATCCACCTTTTATTAATTACATCATTAAGGAATTAATGAAAAAAATTGGAAAGTAATTGGGTGGTTCTAGACCATGCATGGCCGGCCACCTACACCCCCCAATTGTGCAATTCCTTGTTTCTTCAAGGACTAATTTACAATTTCCAAAAGTCCTCCATCACCTATAAATAGGTGAAGCCATAATCCAAAAAAATTCAAAATCCTAGCCAAACTTTGCCCAAATTTTTCCTCACCAAAACCGAATTTGAGAGGCCAAGAGGGAAGGAAATTCTAGCCAAATCCAAGAGGGAAAAACCATAGGAGAGTGGTCGGTTTTGTGTTAAAGCACAAGAAAAAGTTGGAAAAAAATTTGGAGACCCATTTTTGGCCAAGGGCCGGTTGTGAGGAATCAAGAAGAAAGCAAGAAGAAAAGCCAAGTGGTGGCCGGGTTTTGAAGCTTATGGTGACCGGATTCTAGGGCAAGAAAGGCTGAAAATTTTTGGAGCCAATTAACCCAAGTGGCCGGCTGTTGGTGAAGGAAAAGGGGAAGGAAAAAGCCAAGCCAAATTTTGATCTAAAGTGAGGTATAATTCCTAAATACCCTAAGCTCTTCATTTAAATTTCAATTGAGAAATTTAAATGTATTTCAAGTATGGTTTGTAATGAGCATAAGCTCACTTTCAATTTCTGCCCTAGTTAGGAATTTTAGGGTTTGTGCTTGATTGTTAGGGTTTAGGGTGGTTTGGTTCATAAATGCTTTGCATGATTATGTGGTTGTATGTTTAGGGTTTTTTTTATGCTTAATTGATGAATGTCTCTAATTTGTGGATGACAAATTTGACATTAGAAATATGCTGCCTATTTGACCTTAGGCTCTCGGCTGTTGCCGATTGCGGTAGGGTATGCGAATTAGGACGTAAAATCAACTTAAGTAAATAAACTGCCAGCTCGGGTGGAAACTGGCCAGTTTTCTAGAAACCCGATTTTGTGGCCCTTAGAAGCCGAACTAGGCAAAACTTAAAACATAAAAGTTTTAGAGAATAGTTTTTCCTAGGAGACAGCATGGACGGTTTTACAAAATAAGGCCCCACCTGCCTCGGTTTTTACTAAAATCCGAGTCTGACCGTGCTCAGGACTTATGCACGGCCAGGATGGTTCAACAGGGAATATGAACATGATAACGTCCGAACTGGGTTTTCCTCAAACACAAAAGTTGTAGGGTTTTTCGAAAGCTAAAACTTTCATGAAGCAAACTTTTTCAAATTCGGTTTGGATTTTTAAATCAAATTGGATTTTAAAAACTGTACAGGAAATAGGAAATTCCTGTACAGGATTTTCTGGAAAACAGTGCAGGAAAATGGTATTTCTGCACAAACACAGATAAATTGACAATGTGAAACTGTTCCAAAGGCAGTTTTTAACAGTCAATAATTTTGATAAATCCTATTTTTAATTTACAAACTTTCAGAGTTCTACAAAGGATTTTTATATATAAAATATAAGATTTTTCCAAAAGAAATGGAATTTTAAACCAAAGTTAAGTTTTAATCCAATTAGGGAACGTTTAAACCCTAGGGTTACTTAATGTAACCGAGGAGGATAACGTAAGATTAAGTAAGGGGCATATAACTAAAGTTATATATGGGTGTTGGTTATAATACCAACATTTCTAACCCTTACTTTTATATGATAACAGAAGATAGAACGCGATAGTGTCCTGACGGGGTCAAGCTCGACATTGGACATAGCAAACGCAAATAAGGTAAGTACAACTCCGCCTACAGCATGGGCTTTGTTATGTATACTTGCCAAAGTATGTTTGATAAGTGCTATGAAATATTATATGTTATGGGTTATGAAATGTTATGAAAAGTTCTATGAAATGTGAAGTATGTTATGAATTATGTGCTATGGTATATGTTATATGTTAGGAACATGTTATGATAGGATTAAGTTATGTTAAGACAATGATATGGTTAAGATAAGATTACAAATTAATTGTGTGAATCATCACGAAGCATGTTCACCAATTAATAAGAATAAGAACAAGTATGAGACAAAGAAAGTTGTGATGGCAAGCAAGCTTGCCTGTGTCGTACCGACCCGCGTTAGGTCGGGTTGGACTATGGTTTGAGTTGGAAATGGACTGGCCACCCCAACCACTCCATAGTTGCGCGCCCGGTACGGACACTTATGTTAAGGGGCCCATAAGTAAGATAAGTTAAGAAAGATGTTATGATGAAATAAGAAAGCATAATTAAGCATAAATGGCTCATGCATGATTAAGCTATGTTATGTTATGATTAAGATATGCTATGTATGGTATGTTATGATGTGATCTGTATGTTATGTTTATGTGATGTCGCGGTTTATAGTAGTTGTACTTGCTGAGCGAAAGCTCATTGTCTTACATCTATGCTATTGGTAAACAACCTGTCAGCAACTGTTGATACAAGATGATGGAGCGTGACGGGGCAAACTGTGTAATGTGGGATATTATGCCGCTACGCGTTTCGATAATTTATGTAATTATTTTACGAGTTTTATTTTATGCCCAAATAACCTTATTTAGTATCCGTTAACTTCATACGTACGCTTTCGTGTGTGTGTCGCACCGTATAAAAAAAAATTCCGTTGTTTACGCTTAAAATAGTAAGATACGATATGGTATGAATGCATGTATGTATGGTAACGGCCTGTGCTAGGCGGGTCGTTACAGGTAAACGGTTTTCTTACCATTCTTCAACCGGATGGAAGATGTTTCTTTCATACAAACAGGACAACCAATAGAACTCTTTATTGAATAACCAAATAGGTTTTCATAAGCGGGAAAGTCATTAATTGTCCACATCAACATTGCACGGAGTGTGAATGTCTCTTGACGGTAACCATCTCTAACTTCGATCCCCTTTTCCCATAAGCTCTTTAGATCATCGATTAGTGGTGCCAAGTACACATCAATGTCATTCCCTGGTTGTTGTGGACCAGAGATCAATAAAGTCAACATCAACAACTTCCACTTCATACTCAACTTCGGAGGGAGATTGTAGTTGACAAGTATAACTGGCCAAGTACTATGCCTACTACTCACATTACCATGTGGGTTCATTTCGTTTGCTGAGAAACCAAGACGTAGATTCCGTGGTTCCGTACTAAATTCAGGATGATCAGCATCAAAGGTCTTCCATTGTGGTGCATTGGTTGGAGGTCTAAGCATGTCATCTTTAACACATTTATTATGGTGCCAAGTCAAATTCTTAGCATGATCGGCATTACGGAATAAACACCACAGACGCGGCGCTGGAGGAATATACCGTAACACCTTTGCCGGTACTCCTTTGCTACCATTCGTTGGCTTCTTGCCCTTCTTCCATCTTGACTCCTTACAAACCGGCCATTCATCCAAATCCTCACACCCATTTCGGTAAAGGGTGCAATCATTTGGACATGCATGAATTTTTTCATATTTCATTCTCAAAGTGCTCAACGTCTTCTTAGCTTCATACATACTAGCCTGTATTTTATTATCAACCGGTAGAACCTTTCTTAAAAATTCTAAAAGAGTCGTGAAACTAGAATTTGTCCACTTTCCCGAAGCCTTCATGTTCTATAATTTGACCAATGCGGACAATTTCGTATATTTAGTGCACCCGTTATACAAGGGCGTCTCGATATCATTCATCATTGCATCAAATAACTCTGGACGATATACAAACTGTTCTTCCAAATCATTAACCATATCAAACAAATTATCTCCCACATCTTCCTCAACAATAGGTTCTTTTCCTTTGTTATTCGATGTTGGATTCAAACAAATTTCACCGTGTAAATATCATGTTTGGTACGAACAAATAATCCCACAGGCAAGCAAAGTCTTCTAACTTCATCAACTGAATGAGATCTATGATTTCCATAATCCATACAAGGACATCGAATCTTATCATTTTTCATGTGAGTTTTGGTAAATGACAGAAATTCTTCAACACCATCTCGATATTTTCTAGTCAATCTATTAGTCCACATCCATTTTCGATCCATTTGGAAGAACCCGGTCTAAATCCAAATTAAAGATCATACAATTCATTCAATAATCAAGTTTTTGCAATTAAAATAACACATATTAAGCTTTCGAAATAATTTAACAAATCATACTTAAAAAAAAAAAGAGAATTTACCGTTTTAGATATCTAAAACCTCTACATTAATTCATCAATACAAATTAAATAACTCAAAAGAGTAAGTAATAATCAATACTTAAAAATAATTACTATAAGAGAGTGTTGGTTTGGTGGACGGTGGCAGCGGAGGATCTGGTTTTACAGGTTTCTGTAATGTTTTCTGCGACTCCGGAACAGTTCTGTAAGATAAAAAGAGGGCTGCAGGTAGGGATTATAAAAAACAGTGGATTACACGATGGTTCATCAAAACCGTCGTGTAATCCTGTGTTTACACAACGGTTTTATCAAACTATCATGTAATCTATTTAAGACGACGGTTTCACAAAAACCGTCATGTATTTTCCATCGTGTAAGCCAACTTTTGTAGTAGTGCCTTAACACCATTCATTCCGCGGCCTCTACCACTACCGTACCCACCTCCTAATCCCAAGCTCTCAAATATCCCGATGGCATGCAGCTATATCCGATGAATTTAATGCGCTTCTCCATAATGGTACTTGGACTCTTATTCCTCCGGACTCCTCACAAAATTTGGTCGGTTGCAAATGGGTGTTTCGCATTAAAAGAAATCCCAACGGATCCATTGATCATTACAAAGCTCGCCTTGTTACAAAGGGTTTTCATCAACGTCCTAGTATCGATTATCATGAGACATTTAGCCCAATTATCAAGCCAACAACAATTCGACTAGTCCTTAGTCTTGCCCTTTCGAAAGGGTGGCCCCTTAAACAATTGGATGTTAACAATGCTTTCCTTCATGGACACTTAACTGAAGATGTTTATATGAGTCAACCTCCAAGCTTTCATGACAAGAACAATTTCACATATGTGTGTCATCTTAAGAAAGCTTTATATGGACTTAAACAATCTCCACGGCCACGGTACCATGAACTACGTCAATGCTTGTTGTCCGTTGGGTTTCTCAACTCCAAGTCGGATACCTCTTTATATATCTACAAACACATGCATCTAACAATGTATCTTTTAGTGTATGTAGATGATCTTATTCTCACAGTAAGCGACGAAAAACTTATTGGCCAATTCACCAACACACTTGCGGTCAAATTCTCAATCAAGGACCTTGGCACACTCTCTTACTTTCTTGGCGTTGAGGTCATTCCCTCAAAACATGGTCTTCTTCTGTCACAACACAAATATATACATGATTTATTGGAAAAGTCCAACATGGTGAACGCCAATGATGTCACTACACCTATGTCACCGTCTTATGTACCAAGTATTCACGATGGTATTTCCTTAACGAATGCCATGGAATATCGCTCCATTGTCGGCGGACTCCAATATTTATCTCTCACTCGCCCGGACATTGCCTTTGCGGTCAACAAGCTCTCTCAATTTATGCATTGTCCGACAACACCACATTGGGCCGCTGTCAAACGACCACTTCGATACCTTCACGGTACAATACATCACGGTTTGTTCCTTCATCAGAACTCTCCCTTACTACTCCATGGCTTTTCTGATGCGGATTGGGCTGGGAACACTGACGATCATACCTCAACGAGTGCTCATGTCGTGTTTCTTAGTCATAACGCTATTTCATGGAGTTTGAAGAAACAACGCATGGTTGCGAGGTCCTCCACCGAAGCTGAATACCGGGCAGTTGCTTCCATTACTGCTGAAACAACGTGGCTTCAGTCATTGTTACATGAACTGGGGATTAAATTGCCTACAATCCCAACAGTATATTGGTGCTACATATCAAGGTGCAAACCACTCTCTTGTCCACGGCTATACAAAATTCGAGTCAAAGTGTTCTTCCTAGGGACACAATCTTGTGGGGGCATATTAAGGAAAAATCATAGTCTACTGTTGACCTGCATATTTTCTAATTTTGGTTGTCAATATTCTATCCTTCTTTAGCTCTTGTATTATAGAAAACTAGTAATAGGAAAATTTTTCGTTTCCCATTTTTCGTCTCATTATGTAATCTGTATATATATTGTAACTTTCTGGGTCAATAAAAGTTGTTCAAAGCCATTATTTCTCAATTCCAATTTCTCTCAAAAACCTTTATTTTGTTTGCTATAAAATTTTTGTTACAGTTTATAACTTGTGATTCTAAATTGGTTTTTTGGATTTTTCAGAAATGGAAAACAATTCAAACAATGTTGACACGACTGCTAAGAATACAACAATGGGTCAAGTTCCAATAGCCTCTGTGGCACGAGTACCTACCCCTGCGGTAGCGGTTTCGGTTCCTATGAACCATGGTGGGAAACCGGAGAAATTCAATTAGCTGAATTTCAAGAGGTGGCAGCAAAGGATGTTGTTTTACCTAATAACCTTGAATCTTGCTAGATTCTTGCTAATATTAATGACTGTAGCATGAGTGTTTTTTTTTTTTTTCCCCCCTTGAAAGTTGATGTAACACAGGGTTAAATAACATTCAACGTGCTTTGAAATGTGCAAGAACAAACGTGTCTATATTCAACTCACCTTAAATGAATTGACAATTCGTTTAATGGTCGGGTGACTAATATTCAACGGAGGGAACAGCTGTTCGTTTGCTTAATCGGTCGAATGGCTCCCACAAGTCAAGCACTTTTAAAGGGGCCTTTAAAATAATTGAAGTTTTGAAGGCTTTTTATTTTTTATTTTTTATTTTTTTTGATAAATTACTTTTTCTTCTCAAATTTTACGCCTTATCAAAAAAATATTAAATAAATTTTAATTTGTAACATTCTTTCTCTTTAAATTTTAGAAAAGTTTACGAATTTTTCCCATAATTTAAATTTTTAACAAAAAAAATACACATGACATTCGTTTAAGCATGAATTACGGATATCAAATATGAAACACATAAAATTGAGTTAAAATAATAAATATTTAGGACTAATTTCCTTTTTTTTTTTTTTTTTCTATATTTCTCTATTATAGACAACTTTATAATTTAACATTTAATAAGGTTAATGAGTACCATGAGTGCTGCTAATGTGTGCCCGTTCATAATTTATATTTAATACTCCAAACTCATCCTTCCAACAAATGATGTGTATTTTTTTAATCAAAAATTTAATTAAAGGGGAAAATTCGTAAACTTTTTCAAAAATTAGGGGAAAAGAATGTTATAAATTAAAGTTTGGGTGATATTTTATGACAAGATCTAAAATTCGGGGGAAAAGTGTAATTTATCCTCTCTCTGTCTCTCTCTCTCTCTCAAAAGTTCGTAATTTTTTTTTATTTCAAATTAAAATGAGATGATTCTTATATATAAATACTCACAATAACAAGATAAACGAAACAACATCTATATTGTCAGTATTTTTTTTTTCGAACATATTTCAGATGTTTACACCATTTAAATATCATAGAATTAATGTTTCAACTAAACACTAACTTCCAAAAATTCACTCAGTTCCAAACATTAATGGATAGGTTTTTTTTTCTTTTTTTTTTCTTTTTTTGCACTAATATCCATGAATTTATTACACAATTATAATTCACATTTTGAACTTTTAATTTTGACAATTTACACCTTGAATTTACAAATATGTAACAGTCAGAGCTGTCCTTCATTAATAACAATGAAAATTTTTTTTAATGAAAATTAACACTTAAATTGTATATAAGTCATCAATTAATGGCATTATTAGTCATTTATCTTTTTTTTCTTTTATAGCATAAAGTCATTTATCTATTTTAACCTATAGTTATTGAGACTACAATATTTAATTAAGTTTCATTAAAACAAAAAATTTTAAATAACACAGTTTTAAATATTAATTAGGTTTTATATCGATGAAAAAATCTTTCATGTTCTTAATTAATAATTTATGTGCAGTGTATATATACTTCCAAAAAAAAAAAATAGTATAATCAAGGAAGAGTAATTGTTACATATTTGTCAGTTATGGTGCAAATTATGAAAATAAAAAATTTAAAAAGTAAACTGTAATTGTTTTATAAGTTCAAGGGAAACTAGTACAATTTAGCCTAATAGACAGATATAAAATATATATGTGAATTTTTAGACAGAGATGCTAGCTTGTATATTTACTCAACTTAGGGTATTTTACTTATTAGCTCTCTAAACTTATTGGATTTTGATAAGCTTCTATTTGATTGGCCGGTTTAAGTTGAAATATTTGGGTTGAAATTGTTTGACTTTTTAAAAATTAGTTAAAATTTTTGTTAACTTTTCAAAAAAAAAAATTATAAAATTTTAATTTGAATCAGGAATCCAAACACAAACTAAATTACTTAACTATTAGAATGCAGTCCATTGTTTTTCAATGACGTTATATTAAATTAGTAGAGGAAAGCATACCAACCATTTGGAGATTATAATTCAAATCCTTGCACAAATTTCTTATTTTCTCAATTCTCAATCCCTTAACGCGATCAAAATTCAGAACAAAACTGAAATTAGAAGTTTAGAAGAAAAATTAGTAATCTGAAAATTTTCGGACTATTTGCCAAAACTGAAAAAAAAAAATAATAATAATAATAAAAATAAGAGAGAGAGTTCTGAAATGATATAACAATCATTCGTTACAATCATTACAAATTTTTTTTTTTTGGCTTCGTCGCATTTATTTATTTTTTCTGTCAATTATATCTGTGTCAATAATAAATAGCAGTTCTCTTCTTGGTTTAAAAAAAAAAAAAAAAAAAAAAGCTAATCAAATGGATACATAAAAAGGTAATAACAATAATAATAATAATAACTTTGTTAAAACATGTATCAATTCAACCAAACAAAGTATCAACGTATTGTAATTTGGATCCAACTCATGAGGCTTAACGGCCGCCGGAGAGAAGTGACTCGGCGACGGTGGACGAGGCGTGGGAGAAGGCCTTGTCCATGGAAGACGGATAGGACATGATGAAATCGTCGAAGCCTTCTCTGCTTGCAAACGTCAAGCCACTTGCACACAATCCCAACTTGGCCAAGTCCGGCAGGGCAACGTCCCTCTCCAAGTACTGCACCACCTGCCTCATGCTCGGCCTCATCGCCGGCTCCGAATGCGAGCACATCAGCCCCAGCCTGAGCACCAGCTCCACCTCCTCCTCATGCACAAACTCCGTCCCCAAATTCGGATCTTTCGCTTCTATAACACTCCCTCTACTCCAACAAGAAAACACATAATCAACCAATATGACATCCTCCGCCGACCCCCGCCCTTCTATCGGCCTTCTACCGCAGGCGACTTCGAGGAGGAATGCCCCGAAGGCGAACACGTCAGTGCTTGTTGTCGCCTTTCCGGTTCTAGTATGTTCCGGCGCCAGATACCCTACCGTTCCGACGACGTGCGTGGTTTGAGGATCAGTCCCGTGGTCATAAAGCCTCGCCAATCCAAAATCCCCTAACCGGCCGTTTAATTCTCCGTCGAGAAGGACATTACTCGCCTTAACGTCGCGGTGAACGACGACTTGTTCCCATTCTTCGTGAAGATAGAAAAGGCCTGAGGCGACGCCTTTAATGATTCGGAATCTCTGCCTCCAATTGAGCGTGGTTTTTGGTTGGTCGAAGAGGTACTTGTCTAAGCTCCCATTAGGCATGTAATCATAGACTAATAGAAGTTCCCCTTTGCGGCGACAATAGCCTAAAAGGGGGACTAAATTCCGGTGCCGAAGCCGGCCGATGCTTATGATTTCGGCTACGAATTCTCTCATCCCCTGCCTTGATTCATGAGAGACTTTCTTCACCGCAATCTCCGCTTTAGTTTTGGGCATTACTCCTTTGTACACCCTACCAAATCCGCCACTGCCCAAAAGCTCTTTGTCCTTGAACCCCTTTGTGGCAATATACAGGTCTTTGTATTTATACCTCTGAGGTCCATATTCAATTTCCCAATCCTCCATCAACTCCGCAAACTTTCTCCTCCGTTTAATGAAATAAACCACACCCGAAACTCCGATCGCGGCCAAAGTTAAGCAAATCGCGGGCAATCCGATTGTCAGAAGCCTCGACTTGTGTTTCGGCCCAATCCGAGGCAGTTTCGGAAGCTCAGAGATGTCGAGATCTTGAACTTGGCCATTGAGCTTAAAGCTCCAACCAAGAATGTAATGAGAAGTGAGAACAGAGCCTGTGGAGGAGGAAAACCCGACGTACATGGTATCTTCAATTACTGAAGAAAGATCGTAAATCAAAGACACAAGTGGCTTCTTGGGTTTACTATCAACATTTATTGGAGCCAAACTCACATCGGTTTGTGTTTTTGAAGCGTCATAATCTATCCAAACTTTCATCGGTTGGCCGCTAATGAGAGTCAAGTTCTTCAATTCACCGGTTTTGTCATTGTAATACCCTGCAGGAGCGGATTTGGTGGAGTTCAATCCGTTGATGTCGATCCCGACATGGTTGTCATTGATGTCGCCGAACTCGCTGCTTTGGATCGTGTCGAACTCGACGCCAAAGACATGGTTGGTGTCGTTGCCGTTGTTGGCGCTGTTGAATAGGCCGAGGTATTGGCTTGGAAGGGCTCCTGGGAGGCCTCTAGTGCGAGAGATGACGAACACGATGCCATGGCCGCTCAGCGTGGCGTACTCGGATCGGATGGCGAAGACGAAGGAAGTGGAGAAGGAGGAAAGGGTGCCGTTTGGGGAGCTCTTGAAGGTCACCGGCTTGGGGTAGAAGGCGTGGCCTTTTCTCTGCTTTGTGTCGTTTGTGAGGCGCAAGAGGCCGGTGGCGGTCACGTTGGCTATGTCCTCGAGGGCTAGATTGGTGGGTTTGAATCCGTTGAAGGTGAAGCTACGGTCTTGGGAGGAAGAGAGGGTTGAAAGTAGTAGTAGAAATGAAGGAATTAGGAGCTTGGAGAACATGGCTAGGCTGTTGAAGTTATTCCTCTTTTTGTTTTGGTGATCTAATTTGGTGCTTTGGTTTGGTTAACTACTTTTAAAATAAGCCTCTCACACATGTTAGAGTGTCTGTTTTTCCTAAATGGAATTGATGGCGTTCCCATACTGCTGAGCAGCATCAGATTCATTAACTCTCGCCGTCAGTACGTAGTTTATTTTGTCCATTTTAATACTCATATCAATAATTATTATTATTACTACTATGAAGAAGTGCCCTTGCCATGACGATTTTTAATCTTTGTAGTAGTATGTTTGCTCTTGTTTTTGTAGGTGATCTCTTCCCATCAACCCAAGTGTACAAACAAAATAAATAAAAACAAAGTGTCATACTTAGGATCTATGTACTACCAACATACTTACAGTCAAATGTCACATCTAGGATCCACCTACTATAGAGCCAACTATGTAGTAAAAGTCTGGAAGTTGTACTTTAGTGATGTCTATTTATGAATCCATCTAGTTTCTCTTTCTGAAAACACTTATAGTCGATCTGTCTCATGAAAAAATATGTGTGTGCTTACTTTGTATTAAAAAAAAAAAACACAATTTAATTCAAACTCAAATACTATAATCTAAATCTTAGTAGCAAACATATGCTAAAATATGACATTTAAACTCTATATCTTATCTTATAATGAAATTAGACATAAGGTCCGTTTGGTAACAAAGTTTAACTCCAACTAAAATGTACTTTTTCATCTCAATTTTTATTTTTTTCTGAAAAGTCAACAAAATTTATAACTACTTTTTAAAAAGTTAACTGAACTCAAACTTAAAAATTTCAACTTAACTTAAACTCAACTCATTCACCAAACGGACCCATAAAGTTATAAAAATTATAATCAAGGCAAGCCTAAACCATGTGTTATAATCGTAACTTGTGCAAGATAATGAATTAATGATGGCAGGCAAAATCATGTGATTACTGTCTAATTTTCCAATTTTGAATAGTAATAGCCGTAACAAAGAACGTGAGAAAACTTGATGAGTCGAAAACGGAAAAGTCAAACAACCATACCTGTCAATTGTTCATTTACTTCATATCAGTTGTCCTATATGAAAACTTCGTTCATCTGATGATTTAAAATAGTTGATTAGTCTACGGAAGTGGGGCCCACTTGAAACTCTAGTTGATTGCTTTAAGGAAAAGGAAGCCACAGGCTTGATTGTTTCTGATTCGTTTCTTTGTGTTGCCTTCAATGTAAGGAAACTCCCGTCAACGTACGTGTCACTGTTACGGGCTCTTAAAACAGTGTCAAGTTGGCCAGGTGGGTGATGCGCTAATAAAGTAGTCTTCCGCGTTATCACAAAATATCTCCCCAAATTTTAATGAGAAATTAGGTTAGATGACTAGATTTGACCACGCATGAAACATATAGCCGGATTTTATTATTAGTTAAGAGGCCAAATTTGCATTTTGTGATTTATCAATCCCCCAAACGGGAGAGATCGAGCAAAAATGATGCGATCAAGTTGTGTCGTCGCGACGGAAAATGGCGGACAATCTCGTCATCCATGTTTTGTGATTCTCCAATCAGCCACGGTGGCGATCTCCCAAACGGCAATGAACAAACGGACGAAACAGTGAGCTTTGCGATTATTGTATTAAAGAGAGATAGAGAGAGAGAGAGAGAGAGAGAGAGGAAGCATAGTCGTATAGGAGAGAGGAGTGAGATTTTGCGGTGTTTTTGGGTTTTTAATTTCAGAAGTCGGAGTAAATATATATATATATATATTATCATTTTATTGTCAATCAAATATAGATATAAAAATTTGTTAATTGACCGTAATCAATCAGTGACTAACTATAAAAATTAATGATTTTTATTAAAGTCTATCAATGATTGACCTTAGTTAATAATTACTGACTAGTCAATAATTACTGATTGACCAAATTAACTATACTAGGTGGTCAATTATTTATTGATTATTTGACACAATTGATTAACCATTATAGAAAAAATGACTTTTTAAATTTTTTTTTTTTTAAAAAGTTTCAGCTATTTGTTTGAAAACTAAAAAAAAAAAAAAAAGATTTACCTCCAAATCTAAATTTTAATTTATAATATCTATTTTATGATGAAATATAAAACATGAGCAAATTTTTTCTTTTTGTTAATTTTTGACGAAAATCAAGGACAAATATCATGTTCAAAGCTTGCGTAAGAGGGAAAAAAAAAATTGAAAATATACAAATATTAATGCATGTAGTGTTAAAATATAGGCATTTATGTTATATTGTGTAAATTGGGTATATTGATATATGAAACATAGCAAAGGCAGAATAACAACGTAAAGTTGCATAATTAAAACGAGTGATTTTAATTAAAGAAAAGCAAAAAAAAGTTTTTTTTTTTTTTTTTATAAATATGTCCTTATACAGATTTTTTTTTTTTAAATACTCATTAGAAATGAAACTATTCTAGTTTTATTTGTGAAAAAAAAAATTAGGGTTTTGATTTTATATTTCAAAAAAAAAATGTATATATATACTAGGTAATTTAAGCCTATTACAATAACGTCATTATTTTTTCCTTTCACGTTAAGATCTTTTTGCAATAATATATTTTAATTTAAAAGGATGGATCAAAATTAAAATAGGATGTGTGATAAAATCATTTATGAAATATCGTTAACTTTCAATCCACGATATTATGGACAAATTGAACTCGACGGGCTAGTGGGGCAGCTTGATCTGGGCTACAAGTTGCCAAAGAGGAAATTGTAAGGTTCATTTATATGAAATACTCATTTGAGTAATGAGACAATGAAGACGCATGCTTTGAAAAATATCTTTTAATTTTGGTGAAAAAAAAAAAGCATAACTGTTAAGTTATGAAGCCTAATTAATACTTTATGAAAAAAAAATATCTTATGTTGAGTTAGTATTCTGATTGATCTTGTAATTTCGGTTGTCTTGAATTTTTGTTTAGGGGTATCGTTATTGAGGTTTTATTCATTTTAAATTTTATTCATTTTAAAGAGGACTGAAAAAACACTGAGGTTGGGGAGGGATAAATACGATCATAAAAATAAGATGTAATCATTAATTAAACGAACCTATAAAAAAAGAATTTTATCCATTGTGTGTTTTATTTTCTTCTGTTTATTTATTCTCGGTATTATTTTGAATTAAGTCACAAAGTAAATCTCAACATGATATGGACTACAAGTTGCCAAATTCGGTGGAAGTTTCTAATGCTATTCCAGTTTATTATGGAAATTGTAAGGTTCATACATATGAAATAGACACAATTGAATAATGAGAAAGTGAAAACGCATCCTCTCAAAGAATATCTTTTAATTTCGGAAAAAACAAAAAAGTTTAAAAGAAAAATCAAATCTTCAGTTTTCACAAATCACATGCCAAATAAAATATATTTTTTCATTCTGAACAACGAGTACCTAGCTAGATATTTAAATTCTTTTTTTTTTCTCAATGAATAAATTCTGGTCCATGTCATCCCCTGATTGAAGTTGATTTTTTTTTTTTATGTATAAAAAAAATAGACATATAAAATAAAGATAAAACACGTAGATAAAAAAGTATTCCAAACATGGATAAGGTTTCTCTAGAATCAAAATATTTTGGACCACATGTTTTTTGTTTTTTTTTTGGCTGAATTGGACAACATGGTTTTGCTTTGGACGTTGGAGTTACGACGAATCTTCTGCACTAAACACGAGATGTTCCTCATTTGAAACTCAACTAGAATTAGCAAGCAACTTGTTTAATTACCCAATAAAATAAAATAAAATAAAATAAAATAAAACCAAGATAAAGTAAAGCATCTAATTGATACTAATGAATGCTTGCATGTAATAAAAATCGAATCTTACAAGTAATAATGAACCCAAAAAAAAAACTCAATAACTTTTTTAATCTTATTTTTAAAAATTAAAAAAAAAAAAGATATATCACTCGTTTGGTTTGTAACATTTTTAGGTGTTGCAATTTGATCTCCAAGAGTTTTATTTAGGTAGCTTTAAAAGAGTGCAAAAATAGCACAAATAAGTTGAATTGTGTAATTTTTTTCTTTAATTATCTTTAAATAGTAAATCATTTGTATTCACTTGATATTTCTATTAAATTTTTAATGCATGCTATTAAAAAAGATAAAAAAGAATCATCTTGCCCTTTTTTAAAGAGTGAAGGGACAGTTTAATCAAAAATTAAGGATCAAATCATAATTTTATAAAAAAAAAAAATAGTAATCAAACGAGTAATTAATCTTAAAAACATAGTAATAATAAAAGAAGTTATCCTCGCTCATTCTTAAGTAACTTCACACTACAAATTTAGATGTGGCATAGTACTAAAAATACTATTTTGTGCTTAATTTCTATTGAAATGCCAGCCTGGTAATCTCTTTGAAGATTGAAAACTTATATAGTAGTAAAATACAGGAATTAATATTGCACATAAACTAAAGAAACAACGTAGAGAAAGATATTGAAATAAAGATTTTCAACAACTTGCATGATTGTGACTACATAGCACGGCAACTTCTGCGTTTATGTTTTCTCTATATCATTACGTCAAATAAAAAAAAGATTAATTGAAGACTGATTTTGATTGTATCCGTAAAGAAAAGAGGAGAGAAGGTGTTCGGAAGAATTCTAGAAAGCGTCAACTAAAATAGTTACACGGTTACTTAGAAGGATACTTAGCACTGATGTCCTTAAATTTGTCACTTAATTGATTATTTATCTTCTAAATTTTTAATATTGATAATTTGTCACTTGAGTTTGCTATATTATTGTAATGTATGTCTGTGAATTAGTTTTCTGTTAAATTAGTCATAAAAATTCTGAAATGATATAACAATCATTCGTTACAATCATTACAAATTTTTTTTTTTGGCTTCGTCGCATTTATTTATTTTTTCTGTCAATTATATCTGTGTCAATAATAAATAGCAGTTCTCTTCTTGGTTTAAAAAAAAAAAAAAAAAAAGCTAATCAAATGGATACATAAAAAGGTAATAACAATAATAATAATAATAACTTTGTTAAAACATGTATCAATTCAACCAAACAAAGTATCAACGTATTGTAATTTGGATCCAACTCATGAGGCTTAGCGGCCGCCGGAGAGAAGTGACTCGGCGACGGTGGACGAGGCGTGGGAGAAGGCCTTGTCCATGGAAGACGGATAGGACATGATGAAATCGTCGAAGCCTTCTCTGCTTGCAAACGTCAAGCCACTTGCACACAATCCCAACTTGGCCAAGTCCGGCAGGGCAACGTCCCTCTCCAAGTACTGCACCACCTGCCTCATGCTCGGCCTCATCGCCGGCTCCGAATGCGAGCACATCAGCCCCAGCCTGAGCACCAGCTCCACCTCCTCCTCATGCACAAACTCCGTCCCCAAATTCGGATCTTTCGCTTCTATAACACTCCCTCTACTCCAACAAGAAAACACATAATCAACCAATATGACATCCTCCGCCGACCCCCGCCCTTCTATCGGCCTTCTACCGCAGGCGACTTCGAGGAGGAATGCCCCGAAGGCGAACACGTCAGTGCTTGTTGTCGCCTTTCCGGTTCTAGTATGTTCCGGCGCCAGATACCCTACCGTTCCGACGACGTGCGTGGTTTGAGGATCAGTCCCGTGGTCATAAAGCCTCGCCAATCCAAAATCCCCTAACCGGCCGTTTAATTCTCCGTCGAGAAGGACATTACTCGCCTTAACGTCGCGGTGAACGACGACTTGTTCCCATTCTTCGTGAAGATAGAAAAGGCCTGAGGCGACGCCTTTAATGATTCGGAATCTCTGCCTCCAATTGAGCGTGGTTTTTGGTTGGTCGAAGAGGTACTTGTCTAAGCTCCCATTAGGCATGTAATCATAGACTAATAGAAGTTCCCCTTTGCGGCGACAATAGCCTAAAAGGGGGACTAAATTCCGGTGCCGAAGCCGGCCGATGCTTATGATTTCGGCTACGAATTCTCTCATCCCCTGCCTTGATTCATGAGAGACTTTCTTCACCGCAATCTCCGCTTTAGTTTTGGGCATTACTCCTTTGTACACCCTACCAAATCCGCCACTGCCCAAAAGCTCTTTGTCCTTGAACCCCTTTGTGGCAATATACAGGTCTTTGTATTTATACCTCTGAGGTCCATATTCAATTTCCCAATCCTCCATCAACTCCGCAAACTTTCTCCTCCGTTTAATGAAATAAACCACACCCGAAACTCCGATCGCGGCCAAAGTTAAGCAAATCGTGGGCAATCCGATTGTCAGAAGCCTCGACTTGTGTTTCGGCCCAATCCGAGGCAGTTTCGGAAGCTCAGAGATGTCGAGATCTTGAACTTGGCCATTGAGCTTAAAGCTCCAACCAAGAATGTAATGAGAAGTGAGAACAGAGCCTGTGGAGGAGGAAAACCCGACGTACATGGTATCTTCAATTACTGAAGAAAGATCGTGAATCAAAGACACAAGTGGCTTCTTGGGTTTACTATCAACATTTGTTGGAGCCAAACTCACATCGGTTTGTGTTTTTGAAGCGTCATAATCTATCCAAACTTTCATCGGTTGGCCGCTAATGAGAGTCAAGTTCTTCAATTCACCGGTTTTGTCATTGTAATACCCTGCAGGAGCGGATTTGGTGGAGTTCAATCCGTTGATGTCGATCCCGACATGGTTGTCATTGATGTCGCCGAACTCGCTGCTTTGGATCGTGTCGAACTCGACGCCAAAGACATGGTTGGTGTCGTTGCCGTTGTTGGCGCTGTTGAATAGGCCGAGGTATTGGCTTGGAAGGGCTCCTGGGAGGCCTCTAGTGCGAGAGATGACGAACACGATGCCATGGCCGCTCAGCGTGGCGTACTCGGATCGGATGGCGAAGACGAAGGAAGTGGAGAAGGAGGAAAGGGTGCCGTTTGGGGAGCTCTTGAAGGTCACCGGCTTGGGGTAGAAGGCGTGGCCTTTTCTCTGCTTTGTGTCGTTTGTGAGGCGCAAGAGGCCGGTGGCGGTCACGTTGGCTATGTCCTCGAGGGCTAGATTGGTGGGTTTGAATCCGTTGAAGGTGAAGCTACGGTCTTGGGAGGAAGAGAGGGTTGAAAGTAGTAGTAGAAATGAAGGAATTAGGAGCTTGGAGAACATGGCTAGGCTGTTGAAGTTATTCCTCTTTTTGTTTTGGTGATCTAATTTGGTGCTTTGGTTTGGTTAACTACTTTTAAAATAAGCCTCTCACACATGTTAGAGTGTCTGTTTTTCCTAAATGGAATTGATGGCGTTCCCATACTGCTGAGCAGCATCAGATTCATTAACTCTCGCCGTCAGTACGTAGTTTATTTTGTCCATTTTAATACTCATATCAATAATTATTATTATTACTACTATGAAGAAGTGCCCTTGCCATGACGATTTTTAATCTTTGTAGTAGTATGTTTGCTCTTGTTTTTGTAGGTGATCTCTTCCCATCAACCCAAGTGTACAAACAAAATAAATAAAAACAAAGTGTCATACTTAGGATCTATGTACTACCAACATACTTACAGTCAAATGTCACATCTAGGATCCACCTACTATAGAGCCAACTATGTAGTAAAAGTCTGGAAGTTGTACTTTAGTGATGTCTATTTATGAATCCATCTAGTTTCTCTTTCTGAAAACACTTATAGTCGATCTGTCTCATGAAAAAATATGTGTGTGCTTACTTTGTATTAAAAAAAAAAAACACAATTTAATTCAAACTCAAATACTATAATCTAAATCTTAGTAGCAAACATATGCTAAAATATGACATTTAAACTCTATATCTTATCTTATAATGAAATTAGACATAAGGTCCGTTTGGTAACAAAGTTTAACTCCAACTAAAATGTACTTTTTCATCTCAATTTTTATTTTTTTCTGAAAAGTCAACAAAATTTATAACTACTTTTTAAAAAGTTAACTGAACTCAAACTTAAAAATTTCAACTTAACTTAAACTCAACTCATTCACCAAACGGACCCATAAAGTTATGAAAATTATAATCAAGGCAAGCCTAAACCATGTGTTATAATCGTAACTTGTGCAAGATAATGAATTAATGATGGCAGGCAAAATCATGTGATTACTGTCTAATTTTCCAATTTTGAATAGTAATAGCCGTAACAAAGAACGTGAGAAAACTTGATGAGTCGAAAACGGAAAAGTCAAACAACCATACCTGTCAATTGTTCATTTACTTCATATCAGTTGTCCTATATGAAAACTTCGTTCATCTGATGATTTAAAATAGTTGATTAGTCTACGGAAGTGGGGCCCACTTGAAACTCTAGTTGATTGCTTTAAGGAAAAGGAAGCCACAGGCTTGATTGTTTCTGATTCGTTTCTTTGTGTTGCCTTCAATGTAAGGAAACTCCCGTCAACGTACGTGTCACTGTTACGGGCTCTTAAAACAGTGTCAAGTTGGCCAGGTGGGTGATGCGCTAATAAAGTAGTCTTCCGCGTTATCACAAAATATCTCCCCAAATTTTAATGAGAAATTAGGTTAGATGACTAGATTTGACCACGCATGAAACATATAGCCGGATTTTATTATTAGTTAAGAGGCCAAATTTGCATTTTGTGATTTATCAATCCCCCAAACGGGAGAGATCGAGCAAAAATGATGCGATCAAGTTGTGTCGTCGCGACGGAAAATGGCGGACAATCTCGTCATCCATGTTTTGTGATTCTCCAATCAGCCACGGTGGCGATCTCCCAAACGGCAATGAACAAACGGACGAAACAATGAGCTTTGCGATTATTGTATTAAAGAGAGATAGAGAGAGAGAGAGAGAGAGAGAGAGAGAGAGAGGAAGCATAGTCGTATAGGAGAGAGGAGTGAGATTTTGCGGTGTTTTTGGGTTTTTAATTTCAGAAGTCGGAGTAAATATATATATATATATATTATCATTTTATTGTCAATCAAATATAGATATAAAAATTTGTTAATTGACCGTAATCAATCAGTGACTAACTATAAAAATTAATGATTTTTATTAAAGTCTATCAATGATTGACCTTAGTTAATAATTACTGACTAGTCAATAATTACTGATTGACCAAATTAACTATACTAGGTGGTCAATTATTTATTGATTATTTGACACAATTGATTAACCATTATAGAAAAAATGACTTTTTAAAATTTTTTTTTTTTAAAAAGTTTCAGCTATTTGTTTGAAAACTAAAAAAAAAAAAAAAAGATTTACCTCCAAATCTAAATTTTAATTTATAACATCTATTTTATGATGAAATATAAAACATGAGCAAATTTTTTCTTTTTGTTAATTTTTGACGAAAATCAAGGACAATTATCATGTTCAAAGCTTGCGTAAGAGGGAAAAAAAAAATTGAAAATATACAAATATTAATGCATGTAGTGTTAAAATATAGGCATTTATGTTATATTGTGTAAATTGGGTATATTGATATATGAAACATAGCAAAGGCAGAATAACAACGTAAAGTTGCATAATTAAAACGAGTGATTTTAATTAAAGAAAAGCAAAAAAAAGTTTTTTTTTTTTTTTTTATAAATATGTCCTTATACAGATTTTTTTTTTTTAAATACTCATTAGAAATGAAACTATTCTAGTTTTATTTGTGAAAAAAAAAATTAGGGTTTTGATTTTATATTTCAAAAAAAAAATGTATATATATACTAGGTAATTTAAGCCTATTACAATAACGTCATTATTTTTTCCTTTCACGTTAAGATCTTTTTGCAATAATATATTTTAATTTAAAAGGATGGATCAAAATTAAAATAGGATGTGTGATAAAATCATTTATGAAATATCGTTAACTTTCAATCCACGATATTATGGACAAATTGAACTCGACGGGCTAGTGGGGCAGCTTGATCTGGGCTACAAGTTGCCAAAGAGGAAATTGTAAGGTTCATTTATATGAAATACTCATTTGAGTAATGAGACAATGAAGACGCATGCTTTGAAAAATATCTTTTAATTTTGGTGAAAAAAAAAAAGCATAACTGTTAAGTTATGAAGCCTAATTAATACTTTATGAAAAAAAAATATCTTATGTTGAGTTAGTATTCTGATTGATCTTGTAATTTCGGTTGTCTTGAATTTTTGTTTAGGGGTATCGTTATTGAGGTTTTATTCATTTTAAATTTTATTCATTTTAAAGAGGACTGAAAAAACACTGAGGTTGGGGAGGGATAAATACGATCATAAAAATAAGATGTAATCATTAATTAAACGAACCTATAAAAAAAGAATTTTATCCATTGTGTGTTTTATTTTCTTCTGTTTATTTATTCTCGGTATTATTTTGAATTAAGTCACAAAGTAAATCTCAACATGATATGGACTACAAGTTGCCAAATTCGGTGGAAGTTTCTAATGCTATTCCAGTTTATTATGGAAATTGTAAGGTTCATACATATGAAATAGACACAATTGAATAATGAGAAAGTGAAAACGCATCCTCTCAAAGAATATCTTTTAATTTCGGAAAAAACAAAAAAGTTTAAAAGAAAAATCAAATCTTCAGTTTTCACAAATCACATGCCAAATAAAATATATTTTTTCATTCTGAACAACGAGTACCTAGCTAGATATTTAAATTCTTTTTTTTTTCTCAATGAATAAATTCTGGTCCATGTCATCCCCTGATTGAAGTTGATTTTTTTTTTTTATGTATAAAAAAAATAGACATATAAAATAAAGATAAAACACGTAGATAAAAAAGTATTCCAAACATGGATAAGGTTTCTCTAGAATCAAAATATTTTGGACCACATGTTTTTTTTTTTTTTTTGGCTGAATTGGACAACATGGTTTTGCTTTGGACGTTGGAGTTACGACGAATCTTCTGCACTAAACACGAGATGTTCCTCATTTGAAACTCAACTAGAATTAGCAAGCAACTTGTTTAATTACCCAATAAAATAAAATAAAATAAAATAAAATAAAACCAAGATAAAGTAAAGCATCTAATTGATACTAATGAATGCTTGCATGTAATAAAAATCGAATCTTACAAGTAATAATGAACCCAAAAAAAAAAACTCAATAACTTTTTTAATCTTATTTTTAAAAATTAAAACAAAAAAAGATATATCACTCGTTTGGTTTGTAACATTTTTAAGTGTTGCAATTTGATCTCCAAGAGTTTTATTTAGGTAGCTTTAAAAGAGTGCAAAAATAGCACAAATAAGTTGAATTGTGTAATTTTTTTCTTTAATTATCTTTAAATAGTAAATCATTTGTATTCACTTGATATTTCTATTAAATTTTTAATGCATGTTATTAAAAAAGATAAAAAAGAATCATCTTGCCCTTTTTTAAAAAGTGAAGGGACAGTTTAATCAAAAATTAAGGATCAAATCATAATTTTATAAAAAAAAAATTAGTAATCAAACGAGTAATTAATCTTAAAAACATAGTAATAATAAAAGAAGTTATCCTCGCTCATTCTTAAGTAACTTCACACTACAAATTTAGATGTGGCATAGTACTAAAAATACTATTTTGTGCTTAATTTCTATTGAAATGCCAGCCTGGTAATCTCTTTGAAGATTGAAAACTTATATAGTAGTAAAATACAGGAATTAATATTGCACATAAACTAAAGAAACAACGTAGAGAAAGATATTGAAATAAAGATTTTCAACAACTTGCATGATTGTGACTACATAGCACGGCAACTTCTGCGTTTATGTTTTCTCTATATCATTACGTCAAATAAAAAAAAGATTAATTGAAGACTGATTTTGATTGTATCCGTAAAGAAAAGAGGAGAGAAGGTGTTCGGAAGAATTCTAGAAAGCGTCAACTAAAATAGTTACACGGTTACTTAGAAGGATACTTAGCACTGATGTCCTTAAATTTGTCACTTAATTGATTATTTATCTTCTAAATTTTTAATATTGATAATTTGTCACTTGAGTTTGCTATATTATTGTAATGTATGTCTATGAATTAGTTTTCTGTTAAATTAGTCATGAAAATTCTGAAATGATATAACAATCATTCGTTACAATCATTACAACTATGAACTATTACACTTAACATCCCCTCAAGATCAAGGGCCTTGAGAGGACCATGAGCTTTCTTCGGAGGTGAAGAAATTATTTAGATGGATTTGATTTTCAGAACAAACAAATTGAGTCAGATCTTGTATCTCATCTTTCATCCTATGCATGTCAAAGAACACGTCATTGAGTAGTATGAGATGATTTATGAGTAGCAATCAACATACAATTGAGTCACAAGTCATCACGAACTAGAATGATTAATTGTGTTTCCCAAAATTTTTAAGGGGAAATTGGGTAGATTGAAAAAACTTTAAAGATAATTTTAATATATAAATATATCTTTTTGTAAGGGCTGATAGCTTGTAACCTTATTGGTCAACTCAATTAAATATCTTATATTTTTGCATCTTTTAATCAATTACTAGTTATCAAATACGTGCAATGCACCTATAAAACTGTAATTGTAGTTTTTATAATATGTAATATAAACAATGTTATGAAATAAAAAATAAATAAAAAAATTAAACAAAAACAAAATACAATAATAATTATCTAAATTCAAAAATTACATTTCATCATAAAGTCATTATGACTTAATATTTATTTATCGCCAAATGTTTGGGGGTTCCAATATTTGCAGTATCTATTATGTTATCTAAAATCAAAATTTTATATCATTTTATTGCAAATGATTATTTAAAACAATAGTAATCTCATAATATGTTTTTGAAAACTGACCACAATCAATTAAGGATATTAGAGTTACCAATGAGAAAGCTGATACAAGACAGACTTTAAGAGAGAAAATTTGGGACGTTGAGCTTCTAATAAGGAGAAGAAAAAAAGAAAGAAAGAAAATAAAAAAGTTGTAGGAAGAAGTATAAAAACAAAAATTTGAAAAAAGACAAGCCAGAAATTTAAGAAAAAGGATGAAATATAAGTAAAACAAAGTAGAAAGGGAATAAGAAAAAGTTAACGACAGAAAAGCAAAATATGGAAAAATGACATGAAAAACCAAATAGTTTCATTAAAAAAAAAAAAAAAAAAACAACAACAACAACACTTAAACAGTTTTCCAAAAAAAAAAAAAACAAAAACAAAAACAAAAACACACAATAAGGTGTATATTTTACAACAAAATTTTTTATTCTGTTAAATGTTAAGGAAATATAATGAAATGGAAATTAATTTTCATGTCAGAAAAAGAAAAATAATCACATAAATATTATCCAAAATAATAAAGTATAAAGTTGATAACCTCCTGTAATCCATTGTGAAAACTCTTAAAAAAAACACAAGTTTGATCATGTAACGAAGAAAAGAAAACTTATCATAATCAGGTTTGATTATAGTTAAGAAAATTAGAATTTCGAGTCAAAAAGTTGAGATAGTGATTAGAAAAGAATATTTAAGAGAGAAAGTGATAGAATATTGATCTTTTAATAAAGAAATTAAAGAAAAAAAAAGGGAAAAACAAAGTTCTACTGAAAATGTAAAAGCAGAAATTTAGGAAAAAACAAGTAAAAATTTGAAAAAAATTAATAACAACAACAACAACTATAATAATAATAATGATAATGATTGTAACAACATATCTTACGTAGGCCGTTACCATACTTTACTTACATAATAACTTAACATGCGGAAGTAAGGACTATTATTTTTTTTTTAAAGCAACTTGTGTCCGAACTCGATCATATACTTACTTATAACCATATATACATACTTAATTAAGTATTTGAGTTTTAAACATATTTTAACATACAACAGATTACACTAAATAATAATTATATATATTTTATCACAAAACGCGTAGTGGTCTCCATCCCATAGTTTCACAGTTAGCCCTGCCATGCTCTATCATCTTTCATCACATATTGCCATTAGATTACTTACCTATAGCATAAACGTAAGTTATGAACTTTCACTCCGCAAGTACAACTATTAATCCGCAAAACATTTCATAATAAAATAATGCATGAATCAATTATACTTTCATTATACTTCCTTAGGCTAGCATAATTTTTGGGCCATTATATAACATAAGTGTACGTACCGTGGCGCGTAGCCATGGAGTGGTTAGGGCGGCCAGCCCTGTCCAACTCAAACCATGGACCAAACCCGTCCTAGTGCAGGTCGGTACGACACGAGAAAACTTGCTTAACAACATACTTGAAAATGTTTCTTACTTGAAAACAGTTTCTTACTTGAAACTTAATCTTATTCTTACCATGTGAATTATCATTAGTGAGCATGCTTCATGATGCCACAATAATAAAACATACATCATATGCAACACACACATGAATGCATGAGCTTTGAAAATATGTAAAGCAGTAAAAACATTTTTGCTTATGCTGTAGGCGGAGTTGTACTTTCAGGTTATACTAAATCCTGAGTTTAGCGTTCCGCCAAGTCACAATAACAGGTTACCTTTCTGTTTCCAAAAAAAAATTGTAAGATAAGAATCATCCTATCTTACTATGAATCATATCATTTAATGTTAGTATCCGAACCAACATCCATAAGTAACCCTAGTCACAAGCTTATCATGTTACAATGGTATCCCATTTAGTTATTATAAGTAACCTTGGATCAAAAACCCAACATATAACATTTGTTTCTAAATAACTCGGCCCACTAAATTTGGTTGTTAGTGCATGTGCAGGAATTTCCTGTTTATGCACTGTCCGAAAATCCTGTACAGGAATTTTTTGTACCCTGCACGATTTTGGAAATCCAGTTTTTCTTTAAAAATCTGTTTTGAATTTGACAAAGTTTCCTTCATGAAAGTTGTAGATTTCATCGAAATCTATAATTTTTGTTTTGGTTAAAAACCTAAATCTGTCATTAACTTGCTTGTTTTTTCTTTTGAAAATATTTGACCATATTCACTAACTATATATATTGGTCTTGGATTTTGATAAAAACGGAGGCCTTTGGTGCCTTATTTTTAAAAATAGTCTAAGCTACCCTCTAGGATTTTCCATTTCTTACAACTTTGTAGTTTTGACTTTTTTCAAATTCGGCCTCTAAGGGCCTCAAAATTCAATTTCCAGAAAACTGTCCAGTTAAATCTGAAAATTGACAGTTTTCATTTTTTGTTGGTTTTTGCTTAAAAATCCGTGCATCCTACCTCAAACGGTCAAAGCCGTGAGCCTACATCAAGCATACAGCGCGTTACTTAACGTTTTCATTATCATGCATTCATTTCTCATTCATACAACCTTCATGCAAACCTAAATGTTAATCTATACCAAATTAGGGTTTTTGGGGTTAACTTAAACCCTCCATACAACATACATCAACATTCTCATTTTCATTCATCCAACATCCCTCTTGAGTATGTGGGGATATATAACAAATATATAGTAGGCATTCACACATACCACATAATCTCTAACATATGTTATCATAACCATGCATCAAACCATAATTAGAGACCACCAAATCCTAATCAAGCATATTTAAGCAATTACTATTAACCCTATTGCATGAAACTAAAAAACGAGCTTATGCTCTTACATTCCCAACATGGAAATACACATAAATCTTGAATCAAACTAAATTAAAAAACTAGAGGGTGGAGAAGATTACCTCAAGATCCAAGATAGTGGATCTACCCTATGGTTGAGAAATTTTCTTCTCACTCCACCAACACCAAAAATCCGACCTCTCTCTCTCTCACTTTTTTTTTTTCCCCTTCTTGGCTCAGCTCCTAGGGGAAAAAGAGACTAGATAATGAGCTGAAAAGTTTGGGTTTCACTAAGTGGTCACAAAGTGAACCCACCTCACCTATTTATAGGTGAAAAATAATTTCATTTCTAGAATTATTTTTATTTCTAAAATTACATATTGGTCCTCAAGAGCAAAATATTTGCTCATAGATCTAATGAGGTGGCCGGCCATATAGGGCCATATGGAGGCTTGAGATAAAAAAAATCCTTCCAAGCTTATCTTTAACTTATTTTCCTTGTTTTCCAAGGTAACTAATGTAACCAAGCTTATGACCGATCATAGGCCTAGTTGGAGGCTTGGTTAGGAAAATCCATAATTCCCGTAATTCAAAAATTACATACTTATCTACAATTATTTATTTTTCTTAAAATTACACTTTCTTGGATGCCTAGCAGATCAGTAGAAGAACAGCCTATTAGTAGGGAAATCGCCTAAAGACACCTGCTATAACTGTCGTATACTCGGTCTCAGATCTCTCTCTCACCTCAAGGAGAGACTCAAAAGCCTTTCGAGATGTGTTGGCTCTAAGCGGCACACCTGGCCTGGACGAGCTCGAACATCTCTAGTGACTTTTAAGCTTCCTATGACAACGAGAGAGCTAACTTTGACAGACAAGTATAGAGTTTCTCAGGATATCTATGAGGTGGCCGGCCATGAGGAATTCTTGGTGGCAAAGTAATCTCTCCAATGTTCGTCCATTTTAATACTTTCTCAATTTTCTAAAAATTCATAATTATCCCATTAGGCTCCGTTTGGCTTTCCTCATAAAATGCAGTCCATTTTTATACTAATACAGATATTAAAAATACTGTTTTCAACTAATAACAATATAGTTATACTAGACTACTGTTCAGAATTTATTTGTACTTAACTAGACTGCGTATAGGATTTTCTTAGGACTTGAAACTACTTAGTTCTTATTGCTCTAAATAATGTGTTTGATTTTTCTAGAGTGGTCTGGTGCCTTATTCTTGCTTATTCATACATAATGACGGTTTTTTGCAGTATAATTTCCATACTGCTTATTATACTGTAGTACCGTCTTAATCATACCTTAGGTCATTCTGGCCAAACGTTGACCGACATAATATCATAAACCCTAATTCCACCTCTTTCAACAAAAGGCCTCATACTTGTATAAGTAAACTATTATCGAGTCTTATAATATTACAAGAACTCAATAATACTCTGATAAATCAGATCAAGCATTTCACATAAACATACATATTACAAACTTTGATTCCTTAAAAAGGAAATCATAAATTTGTAAAAAGGTTGGTTATTACAATCTACCATCCTTAAAAAAAATTTCGTCCCCGAAAATTACAACAAGTTGGGATAGTTCTTTCTCATTTCCTCTTCTAGTTCCCACGTTGCTTCTTCAACGTTATGATTCCGCCATAACACTTTAACAATCGGAATGGTTTTGTTTCTTAAGACTTTTTCTTCCCGATCCAGAATCCGGATTGGCTTTTCTTCATACGTCAAATCAGTTTGCACTTCAATTGGTTCTTGACTTAGCACATAGGAAGGATCAAGTACATACTTTTTCAACATCAAGACATGGAAAACGTCATGCACAGAAGCTAATGTTGGCGGCAAAGCAAGCTTGTAGGCTACTTTTCCAATTTTTCAAGGATTTCAAATGGTCCTGTGTATCTCGGACTAAGCTTTCCTTTTTTACCAAACCTCATAATTCCCTTTATAGGAGTAATCATAAGAAAAACAGAATCTCCAACTTAGAATTCTAAGGGCCTTCGACGTTTATCAGCATAACTTTTCTGTCGACTGAAAGTTACGTCGAGTCTTTGTTTGATCATCTTGATATCCTCTGAGGTTTTTCTGATAAAATCTGTAGTTTAAAGCTGTTTCTGTCCAACTTCTTGTCAATGAATGGGAGATCGACATTTCCTTCCATATAACGCTTCAAATGGAGCCATAACTGTTATTATAAGAAAATTCGATCAAAGGTAGTTTCTGATCCCAGCTTCCTTTGAAATCCAAAACACATGACCTCAACATATCTTCCTGTGTTTGGATAGTTCGTTCCGATTGTCCATCAGTCTGAGGGTGAAAAGCTGTACTGAATTTCAATTTTGATCCCATAGCCGTGTGAACACTCTCCCATAATCGAGAGGTAAAACGCCCATCCCGATTTGAAATGTCGATTTGAAATGATAGATTTTGGCATTCCATGCAACCTAACAATCTAGGATACGTAAATTTCAGCCAGTTTCTTGACTAAAAAGGTAGCTTTAATAGCAACGAATTGGGCTGATTTGGTTAATCTATCCACAATCACCCAAATCATGTCATTCCCACTTGCGGTCCTGGGTAGTCCAACTACAAAATCCATAGTAGTTTGTTCCCATTTCTACTATAAGAGCTCGATTTTCTGAAGATCTCCTCCAGGTTACCGGTGTTTAGCCTTAACTTTCTGACAAGTTAGGCATTTTGACACAAAGTCAGCAATTTCATTCTTTATGTTTGGCCACCAATAGTTTTCTTTGAGGTCCTTGTATATCTTAGAAGCTTCGGGTTGTACCGAATATGGCGTCTCATGCGCTTCAGACATGATCTGTTTCTTAAGAATTTCAAAGTTAGGGACACAAATCCTTCCTTTGAAATAAATTAGCCCATTCGTAGAGGTCTTAAATTATTTATTCTTTCCACCAAAAAGTTGTGCCTTTAGCAGAAAGGAATCCTTCCCTCGATGAAGCTTAATGGATTCTAAGAGATTGGACTGAAGAGTCAAAACGACCAATTTTCCAGTTATCATCTCCATATTGAAATCAGAAATTTCCTTTTAAAGTGGCTTGGACAACGTTCCAAGGGACTTAAGCATACCAGATCACTTCCTGCTTAGAGCATCTGCTACTTTGTTCGCTTTTCCAGGGTGGTAAAGGATTTCATAATCGTAATCCTTCACGAGTTCAAGGCATCTATGCTGCCTCATATTGAGCTCCTTTTGGGTGAAGATGTATTTAAGACTTTGATGATCGGTATAAATCTCACATCTATTCCCATACAAGTAGTGTCTCCAAATCTTTAATACGAAAACCACCGCCGCGAGCTCCAAATCATGCGTCGGATAGTTCCGTTCGTGATCGTTCAGTTGACGCGAGGCATAGGCAACCGCATTTCCTTTTTGCATTAGGACAACCCCTAGTCCGGTTTTAGAAGCGTCGCTGTAGATGACAAAATTTCCTACGTCAACGTCAGGAATTATTAATACCGGTGCACTAGTAAGCTTCTTCTTGAGCTCTTGAAAGTTTTCTTCACACTGTTGTGTCCACTCAAATTTTCTCCCTTTTTTAGTAAGGGCTGTAAGTGGTGCAGCAATCTTGGAGAATCCTTCAACGAAACGTCGGTAGTATCCGACCAAACCAAGAAAGCTCCGTATCTCCGTAACGTTTTTGGATACTGGCCATGTACTGACCGCCTCTACTTTAGTAGGATCAATGGAAATTCCTTCCTTTAAAATCACGTGACCCAAGAAATGCACTTTTTCCAACCAAAATTCACATTTTGTGAACTTGGCATAGAGCTAATTCCGTCTTAACGTCTCCATAACCATCCTGAGGTGCTGCTCATATTCCTTCATGGACTTTAAGTAGATCAAAATATCATCGATAAAAACGATAACAAACTTATCTAGGCACTCATTGAACACCCGGTTCATAAGATCCATAAAAACAGCTGGTGCATTGGTTAATCCAAATGGCATGACAAGAAACTCATAATGCCCATAGCTTGTTCGAAAAGCCGTCTTAGAAATATCCACCTCCTTGATTCTAAGTTGATGGTATCCCGATCGCAAGTCAACCTTCGAGAATACTACTACTGTAACGCCCCGACCACCCACGTAGGACCGACCACGCGAATGGGGGTCGTTACGTTACTTACTTAACTTAATTTACTGAAAATGCTAGAGTAAAATTTTTTTTTTCTTTCTTTTAAACTTTATTTTAAAACTCTTTTACTCTCAAACTTAAACTTGACTTAGTCTCATATTTTTTTTTTTCGTACATAAAACTTAACTTATCTTCATACATATTCATATGTACTCACCTGAGTACCAAGATCGTGGACTAGACCCGACCTAGTGCGGATCGGTACAACACGAGGCAACTTGCTTGCCATACATACTTGAAACTTTTCTGAAACATAACAAAACATATTTTACAAACGTATTTTACAAAAACATATTTTCCAAAACCCGTGACGGTGTCCATTCCACATTTCACAGTCCGCAGCACCAACTCTCCACAATATTGCATCAAGTACTGCCGTTAGGTTGCTTACCTACAGCATGAACGTAAGTAATGAGCTAATACCCAGTAAGTACAATATTCGATCCGCAAAACATTTTACGTGTAAGAATGCGTGAACCGATTATGTTTTCTTTATAAATCAATTATGCTTTCATTAACTTGGTTCACTTCCCTTACATGTCATGTCATGTGTGCACGTACCGGGGTACATATCCATGGAGTGGTTGGAGGCGGCCAGTCCAAACCAAGTCAAACCATGAAACTAATCGTTTACATAGAGTGATTGGGGCAGCCAGTCCAATCCAATTCAAACCATAGACTAAAACCATTTAAACCCGCCCTCGTGGAAAGTCGGTATGACACCATAACATTAACTTGTTTTCCTATCTCATGACTTAACTTATTCTTATTATGTGATTTAATATTCGTGAACATGCTTCATGATGTCACGTATCCAAACATACAATATAAAATAATCTCAATCATAACTTAAAACCTTCTAGTATAATACATCATAACATAATACATCATAACATAACTTACTATAACATAACATATCATAACATAACTTCATAGCATAACATCATAACATAAGTTTCATAGCATAACTTTATAGCATAAGCTTATCATAACATAAACTTCGTAACATAACATACATCATAGCATAAACTTATCATAACATAACTTATTATAACATAAGCTTATCATAACATAAACTTCGTAACTTAACATACATCATAGCATAAACTTATTATAACATAACTTCATAGCACAACTTATTATAACATAAGCTTATCATAACATAACTTCATAGCATAACTTAAACTTATCATAGCATATGCATCATAATATAAACATATATAAATCATGTAAATCAATACATGATTTCTTAAAAACATGCCATGCAACAAAAACGTTTTGTTCATGCTGTAGGCGGAGTTGTACTTACCTGTTGTCCTACGCTCTTAGTTATCACCAAACATAGCACATATTCCCGTTTTCCTAACAGGGTGTAAGATAAGAATCAGTCATATTCTATCTTACCATAAATCATAATCCTTAAAAGTTGGTATCCTATTCGGTTACCAAATGTAACCTTAGGGCACCTGACCTAATAACAATCAAACAATATCTTGTTTGATTACTTATACAAAACTTGATCAGTTATACTTAAATAGTATCCTTTTAGGTTACTACCAGTAACCCTGGGTATGAGCCCAAACATAAATAGGCTAATGTATCCTATTGGGTTACTAAGACCCAATAGTGGTATCCCACTTGGTTACCATATTATTTAGCATAATTCAGTTATTTCTTTTCTTCAGAAAACTTGTTCAATTCTTGAAAACAGTTTCTTAATTCAAGTGTCAGTGCATGAGTAGGGATTTCTTGTTTTTGCACTGTTTTCTTAAAATCCTGTGTAGGAATTTCTTGATTCCTGCACGGTTTTAGGAATCTAATATTTACTTTAAAATCTATTTGGAATTAGAAAAATATTTCTTCATGAAAGTTGTAGATCTCGAATATTCTAAAACTTTCATGTTTTACACAAAACCTAATTCTGCCTTTAACTTGCTCATTTTCTTGGTTGAAACCGGCTGGCCGTGCATAGGGTCTGGGCAGACTAGGTCTCGGATTTTCATAAAAATAGAGGCTTTTGGAGCCTTATTTTGGAAAACTGTCCACGATGTTCTCTAGGAAAAACTCTTCTGAACAACTTTCATGTTTTAAGTTTCCTCTAATTCGACCTCTAAAGGCCTCAAATTTCATTTTCCCGTAAGCTGCCCAGTTTTACCCGAAACTTGCAGTTTTGCTTGAAATCCGTTTTTACGAAAAATCTACGCGCACACTACCTCAAACGGTCGCAACCGTGAGCCTACGACAAACATGCAGCATGTCTAACGTAAAAACTTATCATCATACATCCATACATAAAATCATAACACATAAATAAAAACCTAGATCTAGCTACCACAACATAGATCTAGCTTACCATAACCCTAATCAAGCACATACTAAACTTTTGCATGAAAATAAATGAGCCTAAGCTCTTACAAAACCCACTGAAAATACACATAAAACCTTGAATCAAAACTTAATAAAAAGGCTTAGGGATTTGAGAAGATTACCCCTTAAATCTTAGAGATGAAATCTCAAACTTGGATCCGAATTTTCCCTACCTATTCTTTTCTAAAATCCGGCCAACCTCTCTCTTTTTTTTTTTCTTCCATGGGTTCGGCCTTTAGGTGAGGGGGAGAGAAAATAGGTGGAAATTTTGGCAGAGTTTCGGGTTCTCCTTGATGTCCAAAAATTGTGAACCAACCCTCCTATTTATAGGTGAAACTTAAGGTTTCCTTAATTGCACATAAGGGTTTAATGAGCAAAATATTTGCCCAAACACCCTCCTAGGTGGCCGGCCATTAGCTTGGAATTGTGGAATAATGTGAGCCAAGCAAATGGCTTGCTCTCCAAGGCTTCTAACAACCGGCCATTCTAGGGTATGAACCAAGAATGGCTTGTTCAACAAGCTACTACTTGCTTACCTCATCTTGATGACATCACCATGATGACATCATCTTGCTTGCATCACAAAAGCAAAACTTGCTCACCAAGGCTTTCAATGTCCACTGGCCATACTAGTGCATGAACCAAAAATTTTGCTTGTTCACCAAGGCTTTCCTATCCACCTTCCACCAGTCATGCCATGCCATGTGTGTGAACCAAAATTTTCTTGCTCACCAAGCTAATTGGTTGCTTACCTCACCATGCCTACCTCATTAAGATTACATCACCAAGCTTACCTCACCAAAGCAAAACTTGTTCACCAAGTCTTACTAAAGAAACCGGTCATGCTAGCTAGTTCTAGAACATGTGTGTGTGAGCCAAGGTGGTGATGTGTCCAAAGGTGGACCTACCACACCTTTTTCTTTCTTGCATTTAAGTCCTCACAAGCAAACATATTTGCCTCCCCTAAGTCCTTAGAGTGGCCGGCCATTCAATGTGATTTGTTGGCCAATTTTTCAACCATAATTCATACTTAAATCTTACTTTCCATAATTTCAAAAATCCAATTAATCCAATTGGTCATCACCATATGAGGTGTCCTCCTAATTAAGGCTCCATTTGATTTTCCTCCACCAATGCAGTCCATAATCATACTAATAAGGATTTTACAAATACTGTTTTCACTTAAAACAGTACTGTTTCACTAAATTACAGTCCAGAGTTCATCTGCACAAAAATTGGACTGCGTATGGATTTTTCTTAGAACTTGAAACTATTTAATCCATACTGTTCTAACTAATGTGCTTGATTTTTCTAGGGTGGTCTTATAGCTTATTTGACTGAAATGAGGGTTTTCCGCAGTATAATTTCCATACTGTTGATTACACTGCAGTACCGTCTCAGTCAAACCAAAAGTCAACTTGGTCAATCTAAAGTCAACCTTGGT
The DNA here is from genome assembly GCA_038430175.1 of Ficus hirta. Lineage (NCBI taxonomy): Eukaryota > Viridiplantae > Streptophyta > Magnoliopsida > Rosales > Moraceae > Ficus > Ficus hirta. The sequence goes on along the minus strand of CM076586.1, from coordinate 2,598,813 downwards.
CAAAGTTGACCCGAAGAAAATTATAAATTCCTATTTTGTCCTTTTTCCTTAAAAGGCCCCGTGCTTGACAAAATAAACTATTATTGAGTATCGTAGCTAATTAAACGAGAACTCAAACATATTCTGATATTTACTCAAATCATGAGCTTTATATCGACATACATAATAAAATCTTAGATTTTCCTTATTTCTAAGGAAATCATAAGTTCATCCAAAAGTCAGACAACAAAATTTCTCCTGATGGAAGGGAGGTTCTGAAGGGTTATTCTTGATTATCTATACCTCTTTCTAATTTCTGGGCAAACTCCATCGATACAAATGAATGGGTGGCACCAGAATCAAATAGGGTAATTATATCATATGTGGCTATATAAATCTGACCTGTTACCACGTAAAAGATTCCAGCTTTAGCATCCCCTTTTGTATAAGCATAAATCCTGGCTTGGGGTTCAGGAGCCTCTAATCTTGCTTGTGCAATCGAAGGGCCTTCGATCTTTGCTTGCACCGCATGCAGCTGTCTGCTTGCATTTCTATTCGGGTACTGAGGGTTCTGGTTCTGGCTGTTTAAGGTACAATTTCTCGCATAATGGCCTTCCTTACCACAAAGGTAGCAGGCGTTTGTTCCCAATCTACACACTCCCAGGTGCTTCTTTTCACATTGAGCGCACACTGGATAGTCGTTGTTATTATCCTCATTCCTATGGTTGCTCCTCTTTTGAGGATAGTTCCTCTGTTGACCTTGGCTGGTAGCATTCCCTTTCCTTTTGTTCTTCCCAAACTGTTTGGAATTTTGGCCAGAATTATTGGTTTGGCCCTTTGAGTACAATTCCTGGTTCTGTCTGGGCTGCAACTGTTTCACTACCGCTTTTTCTTCTTTCTTAGCTTTAAATATCTAAGCCGTCACCTCCTTATCCTGGTTAATCTAGTACTCAGCTCTCATAGCCCGACTTATATAGTCAGCTACAAGGGTTGGAGGGCTACTTCCGGCACTAACTTGTTTGGCAATGTTCGTCTGAAACATCTTCATCATTCTCCTTACTTTCTCTGTTTCATTCAGCACAAGTTCTGGACATAGGCGGGCAAGCTGTTCAAATTCCTTAACTACTTCCAGTATCGTCATCGACCCTTGTTTTAGACTATTGAACTCATCTTGTTGAGCCGCAAGAATTTCCCTATTGTAGTACATCATTCTAAACTCAGCTACAAAATCTTGCCACTCATATTCACAATATCTTTGCGCATTTGGACTGTCATCCACCAATGTCGTGTATCCTTCTTAAGTGCAAAGGAAGCACAAAGAACCTTTTCCTGCTCTGTAAGTCCCATAAAATCCAAAATCACTTGGATGTCAATTAACCAATTGTCGGCTTCTATCGGGTCCGTGGGTCCCTCAAACTCAGGCACCTTCATTCGCCTAAACCTCTCGTATAACAGGTTCTCCCTAACTAAGGGTGGGTTCACTTGTATCCCTGCGGGTGCTAACAGAACTCCTTGACGAACCTCCGGTACCTGGGGCGCTACTGGGGGTACGAGGTTATCTTGGGGTGGAACTTCGTTAGCGCGAAGTATCTGGTTCAAATGAGCTATCTGTTCACGAAGCTGATTTGTTTCCTGTTGCTGTTCCAGCAATTGTCGTTGTAAAGTAGCTACTATATTCGCAAGATCAGGCTCTTGCGGAATTTGGTTTGCTCGTGTACGTGGACGTGCCATCTTCTAATTCTTATCTAGTTTATACTTCAAATATCTCTTCGTCCATTCATATCTTATCATATCACATCATACCATATCATATCTAATCATATCATAAAACATCATGTAGAAATCGATCGTGATTTCATCATATCATATCGTAACTTTGTCATAAACTTGTCAAGAACAATACTTAATCATCATATCATAACATCATTACATACATTCCATATTTGAACTTGTCCTTTTGTATATTTATAAAAAGTTCATCATGTTTTCAGTAGGGATATGTATATGTCCTATACATATTATACTTACTACATATACACATGGTCAAAATAAGATGGAAGTGTCTAACACTTTATCATTATACAGATATACAATCCTATGGTCAAAAGGGTAAAAGGGTCAGAACTGGGATCTAGTCTAACTACTCTGTTGTGACAACGGAGGAAATGTCAGAATCCGCATCCCAATCGCCATCATCTAATAAAATCTCCTCGGGGTCTTCCTCCTGCTCCTCCCATTTCTCTGGCTCTTCCTCAATATCTTCCTCATCATCACTCGCGATGATGATTACTGGAGGATCTTCAGGGTTTTCCCTTGGCCGGCCATATAGGGCCATATGGAGGCTTGAGATAAAAAAAATCCTTTCAAGCTTATCTCTAACTTATTTTCCTTGTTTTCCAAGGTAACTAATGTAACCAAGCTTATAACCGATCATAGACCTAGTTGGAGGCTTGGTTAGGAAAATCCATAATTCCCATAATTCAAAAATCACAGACTTATCTACGGTTATTTATTTTTCTTAAAATTACACATTGGTCCCTAAAGATAAAATATTTACACTTTAGCCCCTATGAGGTGGCCGGCCATGAGGAATGCTTGGTGGCAAAGTAATCTCTCCAATGTTCATCCATTTTAATACTTTCTCAATTTTCTAAAAATCCATAATTATCCCATTAGGCTCCGTTTGGCTTTCCTCTTAAAATGCAGTCCATTTTCATATTAATACAGATAGTACAAATACTGTTTTTAACTAATAACAGTATAGTTGTACTAGACTACTATCCAGAATTTATTTACACTTAACTGGACTGCGTATAGGATTTTCTTAGGACTTGAAACTACTTAGTCCTTATTGCTCTAAATAATGTGCTTGATTTTTCTAGAGTGGTCTCGTACCTTATTCTTGCTTATTCATACGTAATGACGATTTTTCACAGTATAATTTTCATACTGTTTATTATACTGTAGTACCGTCTTAATCATACCTTAGGTCATTCTGGTCAAACGTTGACCGACATAATATCATAAACCCTAATTCCGTCTCTTTTAACAAAAGGCTTCATACTTGTATAAGTAACTATTATCGAGTCTTATAATATTACAAGAACTCAATAATATTCTTATAAATCAGATCAAGTATTTCACATAAACATACATATTACAAACTTTGATTCCTTAAAAAGGAAATCATAAATTTATAAAAAGGTTGGTTATTACAATGATAATAATGATACTAATGATGATGATGATAAAACAAAGTAGAAAAAGGTTGGAAAAATAAAAAAAAAAAACTTGAAAAGAAAAAAGTAAAACAAAAAGAAAACATAAGCACCAAAAGTTTTTTGAAAAAGAAAAAAAAAAAACATAAACAGTTTTCCATGAAAAAGCAAAAAGAAAAAAAAAAAAGATAAACGGTTTTTCATGAAAAAAAAAAAAGAAAGCACCAAATGGTGCGTTTTTTACTATCAAAATAAACAGTTAATTTTTATCTACTCTTTTATATATGCAGGATTTAACTTTCAGTCCTTGATGAAGGCAGCATGGGCCTTGGGGGCGTTAAGCCCCAGCCCCACAACTTTTTTTTTTTTTTTTAAACCTTCAATAAAATATATATGCAGTAAATTACATCAAGCCCTCCTAAAATTTGAAAATTAACTCTTATACCCTTTAAATACATTGTAAAGTCCCACTTAAGGCTATAAATTTTGAATCTTGTACCTACAGTTAAATATAGTAATAGTTATGGGGTTTAATTAAATTTTTGTATTAGTTATTTGCCCCTCCCTCTAACAAAAATTTTTAGTTTCGTCATTGCTTTTCAGTTGCATTATTTCTAAATGAGTACTCTATTCAGCCCCTCTCACATTTGACTCGGATTGTCAAGATATTTTGTAACGACCCTTCACAGACCGTTACAGTTGACTTCTTATTTAATCATTCATCTCTTATAAAATTGCAGAAAATATTAAGCTTGAAATAAAAATCTTAACATAACGAAAAACTTTACTTAGATAATTTTAGAAAACTCTAGAATTTTTTTTTAACTATATCAAAATAACCTTCATAATTAATATATATATATAATTTTTTTTAAAAAAAAACCCAAATCATGAAATAAAATTTAAGTCCATATGAATCATCCAATCAAACAATAATAAACTAAAGTTTTAAAACTTTATTTGAAATTAAAAATGTTCATCTCGTGATCGTTCCTCCCATTTTCCTATCACATATCGTCCTGCTTCCGCTCCAAGCTCCTCCAACACTATATCTTACTCTTTTCTTTATCTGTAACACGAATTAATTTATATAATCAAGGGCTTAGTAAGACACTTAAATCTCACAAACGTAAATAAACATTTTTCTTTTATCATCATAAATATAAATATCATTAAAAAAAAACTTTTTAACTTTTAAAACCGTCATATATTAGACTCAGCGTTGTACTATTATAGCGCGCTAGTCACAGAAGGAGTGGGGTAGCAAATCCTAAACCAACAGTGACAAAAAGTCCGCTCACCAGACAACATCATCATCATCATCATCATCATCAAGGATGTACAACGCTATTTTAAAGTATAAAAAAATATATACATACAATATATATACTTTTCATCAAAACGTCATCATAGGAGAAGTATTATTTAAGAACATCATAACATCATCATCCATATCAAAGCAACTACTTCTCAAATCTTTAATTTATGTTGCAGATGAGAGTGTACTTACCTAAATACCTTACTTAACCTTTTCAAATTTTCTGATGGTGACGCGCGATTGAGGTTTCGGGTGCTCGCCTTTAGAACCGTTCATGCCATGAATAATAAATATAATAAAATCAACAAAAGCTCATAATAATTCATCAAACACATCCATCGTATCATAACAGCACCTAATAGGCCTATTTCATCATTCAATATCATCAAAACACCAAAATCGAATAATTTCACAAAATTACAAATCTTTACTAAAACTGACAGTCAGACCTCTTTCTCTTCAAAAATTCATAAAAATTCGTATAGGACTCCAAATGATCTGAAACCAATTATAAAATAGGTATACATCCATATCTTTCTAATGGTTTCTAATTAGTTAAAAACGGAGACCGTTTGGACCCTCAAAAATAGTTTTGATTATGATTACTAACATTTTACAGAAATTGGCAGTCCAACCTCTGCCTCTTTGAAAAATCATAAAAATTCACACATATCTCTAAATAATATGAAAATAATTTCAAACAAAAATAGACATCCAGAACTTTCCAACAATACTGAATTCGTTAAAAATGGAGTCCATTTGCACCCTTAAAAACAGTTTAGAATACTTATAAAAAAATCTGGAAGTTCCAGTAGCAGTGGTCAAATTCGAAAATCATTAAAAATATAAAAATTATCACCACAACATACATGATTCATACACACCAAAACAGCCCTATGATATGTTTCTAACATATAAAATATTAAATTACTATACCAACAAAATCATGAATTAAGAAATCAAAAACCCTAAAATCATTTTGTTGATAAAATACAATGAACCATCGTGAATCAATTATTAAGCCTCCCCCAATCATCATTTAAATGGATATTTCTCATCATATCCTCAAACTAATATGAAGAAACTCATCAAGAAATCATCCAGCTCCTCGAAGGATCCCAAAGCCAAACAATAACAAAAATCATCATCATCATCAAACAATACCAAAACATTCCTTAAAATCCTTTGATTTTGGCTTGAAAGAATTTGGAGGTTTGGTGGATTTTTTTTTTCCTGTGTTTGTGCATGTGAGAGGGGTAGAGAGAGTAGAGAAAGAGAAAGAGAATGAGAATAATAGGGATAGGGAGACTAGGGAAGTGAGAGAGAGAGAGAGCATGTAAACAGGAAAATTTTGAATACTACAAAATAAATTATGAGTAATTTAATCCCAAATAAATTTTGGAATTAATTGAGATTAAATTATTTAGTTTAATTATCTCTTAATAGATGGGGAATGGCTGTCATTAGGGTGTGAAAACGTGTGGGAGGAAAAGGAAACAACTAGGTTAACTTCTAGAATTTTCGCACCTGCAATCGCACAGAATAAACTGGTTGGTGACTAGTAGGTATTCGGATAGTATACTAGTCATAACTTCTTACTCTGATATCGAATTTGCACAAGTGAGTAGGTGTTGTAAAGCTTATGAAAAGCTCTATAATTTTATCTAAATTATAGAAATAATTTTTGACATTTAAAGGTTCATAATTGAGTTGGAAATTAACATCATATAAAATAAGTCTTTTCGTATAACATACTTTACATTTTTTTTTTTTGCCATTTATAGATGATATATACATATATGTATATAACTATATACATCATACTACACATATAGATAATATTATGTAACATTTTTATATTAAAATATTTCTTTAATTAAACTATCACACAAAATTATCAAATCATCATTAAAATTCATCAATTTGGCATGAACTTTGTTCTAGCACATCGAGTCCTCATCGCGTCACCTATGAAATATAACTCAACATAACATTAGAATTAAGAAATTGCTATCTCAGCATACTATCCATGTTAATTCTAATTTAATTTTCTAACGTTATTGTTAGGTAGTATTTGGGGCGTTACATATTTAGCTTTTTTGTTCTGTACATGAATTTGTTTAGCATGAAAAAAGACCAAAAGTCCTAAGATTTTGTGTGATAATACACTACAGTAGAAATTTTTTTTTTTTGGGCGTTATTTGCCATGTAAAAATGTGGCTACTAATACTATGTGGTAAAATTAGCAAATAATACTTGAACATTTTTTGCAATATTTTGTCTCTAAGATTTTCAAGAATTCTTGGAGTGCACTTTACAATATTCCCTAGCATCGTAAGCGAGTCTCACAAACACCACATTTCCTATTTAACTTGGAGAAACTCAGAGATAGAACCATATGCTCACTACCTTCCATGGTTCTTTTCTTTTCCAAAGTGTAAGTTATATATCACCTTCCTCTTTTTTTGTTAATTATTCTGCTTTGAGTTTCACTTCTTTCCTTCTTTCAAAGTTTTTCGACGACAATCGGATACTTGTTTCTCGGCATCCTCACGAGTGTTGGCTGGACTGAGTCATCCTTCTCTAGAGCTCTCCATCTGTCACAAAAGAACACAACTAATCAGAACTATAGATATAAAAAGTACAATTATACAGTTGTTAGTAATTATACAATACAATGCAATTTTTAACGCCTAATCTTACTTGTATGTGCAAACTAGATGATGAATGAATACAGAGATCTCTAGTTTGGCCAAGTTAATTCCAGGACACATGCGCGGTCCGCTACCAAATCCAAGAAACCTGAAGGGCTTCATATGTGCCTGCATTCCACGCAAAATTTACTTTCCATTTCACACGTTATGCCAGGTAAATCTAACTGTTTCCGATTGGTGAGTTTAGAAAAGATCTTACGTCAAATCTAGAGGGATCAAACTTCTCTGGATCGGGAAACGATTCCGGGTCATGGTGGATTGAGACGACATCCAAGTTGACTGACCAACCTTTCTTGATTTTATATCCTGTAGTATTTTAGGACGATTTATTCAGAATTAGAGTAGATTATATATGTAGAAATGTCTTGGCATCTAATATCTTGTTTGTAGAGTCAGATATACCATCAATCTCAAAATCCTGAGCTGCTTTTCTTGAGAACCAAGGTAGTATTGTCGCACGGCGAAGAGTTTCACTGATCACCTGAAATTCAACAAGAACTTAGAAACCCAATTTGCCTTTGAAAATAGTAGCAAGTATAGAAGCATGGTCGCTTACTTTTGCGGTGTAAGGCATATTGTTAACTTCATTCCATGTGAGATTTGTTCCACTTCTTCTGTTTGCTTGTATTTTCAAGTGCTCATCCTGCAAAACTACCATTTTCAGTGTCCAATCTTTTTTCCTCTTTCTTTTTCTCTCACTGAAACTGTTCGGTCTTAAGCAGGAATTCAAGAATATGAAAATAGTATTACTCTGAGTTGTTCCAAAACAGCGGGATTTTCTCCAAGGAACTTGATGAGCCATGTAAGAGCAGCAGTTGTGGTATCATGACCAGCAACCAGTAGAGTTAATATATTGTCCTTCAGTTGTGCATCAGTTAGTTTATCTTCATTATCTTCTTTTCCCGATGTTAATTTGCTATGTTTCATTATAAGCGACTCCAAAAAATCTTGCTGAAATCCGTCTCCGTTTCTTCTCCTGGCAATTATTGAATCCAACATCGCGTACATCCTGTCCCGAGCCTAAGGAAAGTGGAACATTTACTAAATCAAGATCATTTCAAGATTTTACCTCTGTTGCTCTATGCATATGTACATGACTTCTTCATTGAATTATTCTTCATAACTTTCCTTTAGTCTTTAAGAATCACCATTCAGTGGTTAAGAAGAGAAGCTACCTTGATACCGCGATGAAAGGCTGTTCCCGGGATTTTAAATGGCAAAGAAGCAAAGGAGGAAGAGATAAGTTTAAAATTGGCTCGGAATTTCTCTTGCTCTTCACCGGTCGGCTCCAGGCTCATAATCATATGACCAATCACTTTGAGAGTAAACTGCGAAAAAGGTAAAAATCCTCTTACTAAACGGGAAAAGTAATAACGTCACGAACAGATTAGAAAAATTTAGTAATTACGAATAATAAAACTTAACTTGTTAGCAAGACCTCTAATCCACAATACCATGTTAGATTGCCAATTCTCCTCAAAACTAATACTGAAAGTTTGTCATTGTCAATTTATTTACTACTTTTGTTCAGCATTAAAATTTGACACTTGAGTTCTAAATAAAACACATGTATGGACATAAACCTTTTATGTCAAGTTATAAACAAAAGTTAGTAACTTATAAGTTGGTGCTAGCTTGAAGTTCGATTTTGTGGGAAGTACTCAACTGTGGAAGCTTCTTCAAGGATGAAAACTGTTCGACCAGGCCACTGCTCGAGTGTTTCAATAGCGAGGGAGTTGATAAACTGAAAGTACTTTTTTAGGCCATCTATTGATAACGGCTCGGCAATCAGCCTTCGGAGCCTCTTGTGCACTTCTCCGGTGGCCTGAAGCAAACTAGTTGGGCCTAAAACTTGCTTCCCGGTGTAAAAGAGGTTCAAACTCACCATCCCGTCTTTTCCTGTTAACAACATCTTGGCTGCATCGCTCCCAGTCATGAAGACGGTGAATCGCCCGAGTACAAGTGTCTTAAACACCTTCCCATACCTATGTACTCATAGCCCAATCCATTCAAATAACAAAAAAAAAAAAAAAAAAAAGGAACTTGCATTGTTCTAGCCACAATATAGAGACTTTCTACTATCAAGTACGAAAAATACAACCTATGACAGGTAGTACATACAGTTTTCTAACCTGTAAAATTTGTGAATTCAAAAAATAATCTACCAAAAAAGGCTTGTATCAAAATCTATGAATTCAACATGAACATTGGAGATAGAAAATGAATGCAAATAAAGAAAGGGAAAAATTTGACGGTTTCGAAACATTTGCTACAGAAGTTTTTAGACCGTTCGCACGTCATGGGTTTACCTTTCCTGCCTCTTGTGCATGAAGTTGTAAATACCAGATGAGCTTGAAAATTCAGATAAAAATGAGAAACTTTCTCCTACAACAGGCCAGCCCAAGCTACCCGGTATTACCTCCATGGCTTTGGGAGTTGCCCAGAAATGGAACACATAAAAAACCAAAACCGCAAGTATGGAGAGAAGTGCCATGATCAACAAGGTGATTAGCTCCATTGCAGTGAAAGTTACTGAACTTGGCCAAGAAAATCTCAAAAGTTTTAGCCCATCAACTTTTGAAGTATATTAGAGGCATATTAGAGGCACTAATGGCGTTGACTTAGAACTTAGCGGCACTTGGAATCAAGTTAATACAAACAAAATGGATAACGTTAGACTGGCAATGGTTCTATGTTGTTGTTGTGGTTGTTGTTGTTGTTGTTTGTTAAGTTCGATGTATACAAGGTGGATGGGCATTGGTTTTATGTCTATATTTGTATTTGATAACATCCTAGGAATTAAAAACAAGTAAAAACATCAAAACAAAGTTATTAAAAGATTGTGGCTGATTTATCAATTGAACATGGTCTGGCCGGCCTTATTTTTTAGACTTGAATCATAATCACACATTAATATTTTATATCATGATGAGGCTAAAAACTAATCCTTGTTTTACTTTATATATACTACTCACAAATTCATACGCATGTATGTGTGTCATGTATGTAGATACATCTTAACAGGCTCTATAGTTATTCTCAAACAAGGATTGAAAAATCGATATTTTCGTAATTAATTTGGAAGTGTTGAAATGGGAACAGTGGTGTAGTATCTTTTCTGTAGAGTGTCCACAGAATTTCCATGAAAATTTCCATAAATATCGTTTTGTTTACGTAAATATCGATTTTTGTTAAAAGTTTAGTATTAAGTGAAAAAAAAAATAGTGGAAATTTCAGGAAATTTCCACAAAAAAATATCAACCAAATATCCGTCAAATATGAGTTCTTAATATTTTTCAACATTTTTTATTGTATTAAAATTCATCATTTTTTGAAAATTTTTTCTACATTTAGAATTTGCTATATATGAACAGACAGTAGATAGAGATCAAGGTACGTATACAATACATGTCAAAAATTATTTTAAAAAATCTCAAATGCCATGCTTTGATATCGATATTGTTGAAACTAATTGGGTATTACAAATACTTTCGAACATTCTAAAAACTCCTTTTGATATTGGTATTTTCTTATCATGTATGTACTATAGATACAATGTACCTATATTGAATCAACTTTCATATATTTTACTTAATTAGTGAACGTATGCTATCATGTATTGAATTGTGATAATTTATTATCATGTATATTTTCATTTACTTAGAATTTTAATTGGAAGTTTCATCTAATTTGTGAATTGTTAACTATTTTAGATTTTTTTTTTATAGTTTTTTTAAATTAAGTATTGTCGGTTGAATTTCCGCATTTACATTAATGTTCACCGATATTAATATTTCCGTCGATATTTTTGTAAAATTCTAAGTATCAATATTCTCAGAAATATCGACATTTCTATCATTGATCTCAAATAATAAATATTATCAATTGTAATTCTAACTTTTGAGTTCTAACTTATATGGCACACTACTACAAATACGGGATTCCACGACGGTTAAAAACCGTCGTGGAATCACTTGCACGACGGTTCGAAAACCGTCGTGGAATCCAAAGTCGTGGAATCTTTTAAGATTCCACGACGGTTTTTTAACCGTCGTGTAATCGGGAAAAATGAAAGCAGGCAGTTAAATTTAAGAACATACCACGACGGTTTTACTGAAAAACCATCGTGGTATCCATTGATACCACGACAGTCTCTTGGTGAGACCGTCGTGGTAGACCACAGATACCACGATGGTCTCCCGGTGAAACCGTCGTGGTAGACCAATGTTACCACGACGGTCTCCCGCGGTACCACGACGGTCTCACCGGGAGACCGTCGTGTTAGCCACGGCTACCACGACGGTCGAACCACGAGACCGTCCTAGTCGCCCAAGTTACCACGACGGTCTCGTGGTTCCACCGTCATGGTAGTGCCGGATACCACGACGGTCTCACCCGGAGACCGTCGTGGCAGCGCTGGTTACCACGACGGTCGGACCACGAGACCGTCGTGGTAGCCAAATAAATAAAAAACATTTTCGATTGCGAATTTGTTTAATTTCACACGGGTGGTAAATCCCGTTTGTTAATACGTTAGTACACATCCAAATTAATTTTCAAAAATATTATGTAATTACTTTGATAACAATGTACAACAACAACTAATATAACGATAGTGAAAATTCTCTATATTGTTTCTAGTTAATATTGTATAAACCGCATGACAAATTTAGCCCACTCTGCCTAACCAAACTCATGTCAGCATCAGTATAAAAATCCTTGGTTTGAAGCCCGTCTAATCCATCAACAGTAAATGTTATTTCTCGCATGTAAGCTAACACAAAATAACCACTTTCTACATAACCTTCCTGTATTGGACATCGAACGGTATCAATCAACGTCTGTCAGTTGCGTCGCTGTCTCATTACACTCCCCACCAATAATTTCCAATCATTAAGTGTCCTATCAAGTTGACAAATTTCAAATCAGTAAAAATTTCAAAACCATCGGGTGAAAAAGATATTTCGGCTTACCAAGAAGTCGATTGGGCGACGGCGTAGGAGAGAACGTACCCACGGCTTGGGCGAATGCAAGGGGAGAGAGAGAGAGAGAGGGGTGTGGGCGGCGACGGCAAGGAGAGAGAGAGAGAGAGGGTCGTAGGCGACGGGCAGCCCGAAGGAAAGAGAGACACGGCATGGAAGCCGGCCGAAGGAGAGAGAGAGAGAGAGGGGCGTGGGCGGCGACGGCAAGGAGAGAGAGAGACACGGCGTGGGCGAGGTCGCAGGAGAGAGAGAGTGAGAGCGACGGCAATGCAAAGTAAGAGAATGGAGGGAGAGTGCCAAAACTGAGAAGAGAAATGGAGATTGGAATTAAGAGACCCAATGCAAAATAAACCATTGCGCGTGCACAATTCCCAGAAGATTTTTAAATTTTAGAGATACCACGACGGTTTATTCAATAAACCGTCGTGGTATATTTTTTAAAAAAATTTCGTAAAATTTTTTTTAAATTTTTTTTAGATGGAAACCATGATGGTTTCTTTATAAACCGTCGTGTTATCCAAGATACCACGACGGTTTCTACAGAAACCGTCGTGGTTTCCATCTAAAAAAATAAAAAAATATTTAAAATATTTAAACAATAAAAAAAAATTCAAATTTTTTTATTTTTTTAATAAGAAAATTCCACGACGGTTTGTGCAAACCGGCGTGGAAGCTGGTGGAAGATGGCCGGCTTCCACGACGGTTTGGCTAAACCGACGTGGAAGTCGGAGCTTCCATGACGGTTCACGGAAACCGTCGTCGAAACCGGCGGAAAAATATTATTGATCTCAAATAATAAATATTATCAATTGTAATTCTAATTTTTGAGTTCTAACTTATATGACATGTGATAAAGTTTATAACTAAATAATTCTCATTAGGTAAAAATTATATGTAGGAGCTAAAATTTTGAACTAAATAATTGAAAATAGAATTCTCACAGGAAAATTTAAAACTTTTAGTAACAAAACTATAAAGGTTTAGCGGGGGAAAAAAAAAAGATTTGAACAAAATATCTAGAGGAATGGCTGCAAAATATTTTAAATACAAATTGAAAACTTGATTAAATAATTATTCCACACGATAAGAACCTTAACTCTCCCGATAACCACTAATTGGGAATTAGAATCTCTCTGCCCTTAGCCGCCATCGTCGACGATATCTCAACCTTCCCCTTAAACACATATTTGTATTTACATTTTATTTGACAATATGAATTTTGGTGAGGTTTCACATAAAATATTTTTTTTTTCAAACATTGATTATATGATATGTAATAATTATTTATTTAGGTGGGAAAATAAACAATTATCTTTTTTTTAGAAAAAAAAATATTTTTAATTTATAGAATAAAGGGTGAATTAACAAAATAGCATATTTTAGGATTGTGATTTAACAAAATAGCATATTTTTAAAATGTAGAAAATTATAGCATATTCAGCTTCTATTTTTTCTTGAAATTTTCGTTTTACCCTCATCCTCTTCCCTCTCCCTCTATTTTCTCTCTCCTATGCCTGTGACGACCCACCTTACGTGGCCGCAATTTCATACTTAACCATACTTAAACTCAAACTTATTTTTCGTAAAACACCGAATATATATATATATATATATATATTTAACTTAAATTTAAACTTAACTTAACCTCATACTTATATGTACATACTTAATTAAGTATTGAGTTTTCAAACCATTTTAACATATTTTACAAATCATACTAATTATTAGATACCAGTATCATCAAAGTATCATAACATAACACACCATAATTTACAAAACATGTGGTGATATCCAACCTAAATTTCACAGTCTGCTGTGCCATTCTCCACAGTCTTGTATTAAGCATTTCTGGTAGGTTGTTTACCTACAGCATAAACATAAGTTATGAGCTTTCGGCCAGCAAGTACAACTTTCTTTTCCTGCAAAATGATCTTAGTAAAAGAATGTATGAACCAATTATGCTTTCTTATGTTAGCGTAGTTTTGGGCCCTTTACATAACATGAGTGTACGTATCGTGGCACGCAGCCATAGAGTGGTTAGGGTGACCAGTCCAATCTAACTCAAACCATGGACCGAACCCGCCCTCGTTGCAGGTCGGTACGACACAACAAAACTTGCTTGTCTTAATACTTGAAAACTTATTCTTGATTTGATCATACTTGAAAACTTGAATCTTAATTATTTCTTAGTTGAAAACTTGGTCTTGTTCTTGTCATGTGATTTATTATTAGTGAGCATGCTTTCATGATGCCATAATAATAAAACATAAAACATATGCATCATATACATCAATGCATGAGCTTTAGAAAACATGTCATGTAGTAAAAACATTTTGGCCTACACTGTAGGCGGGATTGTACTTACAAGTTATCTCACACTTTTGATCTAGTATTCCAAAAAGGCAAGACAATAGGTTATATTCCTATTTTCAAATAACGCGTAAGAGTCGTTCTTCCTTACTACAAACCATAACATATTCATTAAACAGTAATCCGGTCTCCAAACTGATTACCATTTCCAGTCATAGAATTGTTACTATATTCTTAAGTAACTTTGGTCTATTTTTATTTCCTCAAAAAATACCTTATTTTCTTAGAAAATACATTAGCTACATAAATCAAGTATTTCTTGATTTAATACTTGAGATTGCCTTTTTAAAGTTTAAAAATCACTTGTGAAATTTAAATGTATTTAAACCTCTTGGAAACTGTTTTTTTTTTTTTTTTTTTTTTGTAAAACCTTAGTTCCTTTTAAAAAGAATCATGAAACCTTTAAAACTGGTTTCAAAATATCCTTTTAATTTTATTGAAAGAATGTGTACAGGAATTTCCGTTATCATGCACAGTTTTGAAAATTTAGTTTTATTATTAAATTGGTTAAGAATTTGGAAAATTTTTCTTCACGGAAGTTGTAGATCTCTTTGAAAGCTACAACTGTTATTTCTTGTCCGAAACTTAAATCTGTCTTTAACTTATCCATTTTTCTCCTTGAAAATTTCTAGCCCTGTACAGTACCTGGACCGACCAGTTTTGAAAACTGATAATAACAAAGGGCTTTGGAGCCCTTTTTTCAAAAACTGTCCATGCTATCCCTAGGATTTTCTATGTTCTACAACTTTTCAGCTATGATTTTTTTTCAAATTTGGCCTCTAAGGGGCTCAAAATTGAGTATCCAGAAAACTGTCCAATTTATTTTCGAAAATCGGCAGTTTATATTTTGTTGGATCTTAATGAAAATCCGTAGACCCTAACTCAAACGGTCGAAGCCGTGAGTCTAAATCATCATGCAGTATGTCGGATTCGTTCTTAAAATTCAATCATTCACTTATCTCATGTTCTTGAAAAATATAATATTGATAACTTACTAATTTACCAAATTGTGTCTTTAGGTTGATTTCTTAACCAACATACATAAGATCTTCATACTTAAATATATGAGAGCATAATCATATGCACATAATCTTAAAACTCATCATAGAGCATAAAATCAAACTCATGCTTAGAGCTAGCAAAACAAGATAACTCAAGCATAAATCAAGCATAATCAAACATAAATCAACCATAAAAAGCTATAATATAGGAAATAAGAGAACATGAGCTTATGCTCTTACATCCCATAACTTGAAATACACATAAATTCCTCAAACCAAAATTAATTAAAGTTTTAGTTAGAGATCAAGAATATACCTCTAGTGCTTGAAAAAGTTGCTTCTAGTCCTTGAATGAGAGAAATCCTTCCTCTCCCTTTCCACATTACAACCAGCCACACTAGGTCTCCTAACTCTCTCTCTCTCTCTGTTTTTTTTTTTTTTTTTTTTTTTTTTTTTTTTTTTTTTTTTTTTTTAATCTAAGGCTAGTGAGGAAAATGAAAAGAGGACCAAAAGATGAGAAACTAACTAAATGGTCCAAGTTCTCACCACCCACCCCTATTTATAGGTGGAATTTCCAAAATTTCCAAAATTTTTTTTTCCTTCAACTTTCCTTGAATCACAAATTTGGCCTTAACCAAAAAATTTTTTACCTTTTGAGTCCCAAAATGTCCGGCTATGTGGAGCTTAAACCAAAAAAATATTTTCATACTTATCTTTTTAATTATCTCTATAAAATCAATAAATCATAAAATTTTCATAATTATTCATAATTACTTGGCCTCCTAGTAATGCCATGTTTGGCACTCCCTCCTAATACACAGTTCATTTTCTTAACAATCCAGATAGTACAAATACTGTTATAACTATTAACAGTCCAGTAATAATGAACTGCAGTCCAGAATTTATCTGCACATAACTGGACCACCTATAGGTTTTTCTTAGGACTTGAAGCCATTTAGTCTTTATTACTCCAAATATTATTCCCGATTATTCTAGAATGATCCTAATCTTTATTCTCAATTCTACATCCGTAATGACGGTTGGCCACAGTATAATTTTAATACTGCTTATTATACTACAGTACTATCTTAATCATGTCATAAATTATTCTGGTCATTCATTAGTCAAAATAAAATCATAAATCATGATTCCGACTTTTTCATCATAAGGCCTCATACTTGACTTGATAAATCGTCATTGAGTCTTATCACACTATAAGAACCCGAACATATTTTGATAATCAGATCATGAACTTCACATTGACATACATAGTACAGACTTAGATTTCTTTTATATCTAAGGAAATCACGAGTCCATCAAAAAGTTTGGTTATTACAACGTCAACATTGTCGTTAACGACGGCGACCGTCGGAAAATCATGACGTCGTTAATGGAGAGACAAGCATGTAGTTGACGAAGATCCAGATTCTTTGTCGTCGTTGTTAGCCGAAAGCAACCAGTGGATCTTTGATCTCACAAAATGGAGAACAGATCTCACGAATGGAGAATAGATATCATGAGGCTCTCGTGATTTCTCCAGCTATTTAGCACCGGTCTGGTGATTTCTCCCGCCTTCTTGCTTCTCCTTGTCGTGGCTCGTCATCAGTCACCCATGGGAGAATTACGAACGCTGAAAATCGTGAAGAAAATTGCCAAAAATCGCAAAGAAAGTCGCCACAAATCTCAGGGAAAATCAGACCATGGCCGTCCGTTCTCGTCGTCATCGACGCAGGATCTCCGGCCTCCCCGAACTGGTTTCTCCAAGGATATTGTCTTCTCCGGTGACGGCCATCTGTGTGGTGGCTTTGGTGGGTTAGGGATTTGGATTTGGGGGTTGTTCTAGGATTTTAAAATAAATAAGGCTAAATATGCAATTATAAAAAAATAAAAAAATAACAGTATTTATTAATAAAGAGTGATATATTAAATCTTAATATTTATTGATAAATATAGTATTTACAAATAAATACAGTATTTACATTGTTATAAAAATTACTTATTTATCAACAAAATCAAAATGTTTACTTGTAAATCTTATTATTTACTTAGAAACTTTAATATTTACTAATTTAGAAATAAATTTTATTGATAAATACAGTATTTATGAGTAAATATATTATTTTCATTGTTATAAAAATTACCTATGTATCAAGTAAATCAAAATTTTTACTTGTAAATCTTAGTATTTACTCGGAAATTTTAATATTTACCAATTTTTAAATGGAGAATGGGTGTAATAGCATAACAAGATAAGTGACTTTAAAAGAATAGTATATTATCTTTTGGTGTAAAATAATAGTATGTTGTAAATACAGACAATTCATCATAATTACATGTATTTTCTAAATTTATATTTGTTAGTTTTTGTGTAAATATGTTGGTTAGATATATTTACGGTAAATGCTATTTTTTTGTTTCAAATAGAATACATTTTTTAAAAAAATACTTGGTAAATACATGTATTTACTTTTTTATTTTTAAGGCTGAATTGTAATTTTGTAAATATAGATAATTTATGGTAAATACAAAGAATGATTGGTAAATACACATATTTATTTTTTTCTTTTCAGGTCGATTTGTGTCGTATTTTTTTTAATACCCTCAAACTTTATAATATAAAAAAAACCTCAAAATAAGATCTGGTTTTCAGATCTCCCAAATAGATATGTTTTTCAGATCTAATAGGTGTTGCCATGGCATCAGAGAAGATGGAGTCGCGATGGAGGTGTTGGATGGCGATGTAGATCGTGACAGTGCTAATGGACGCGATCCCGATGATGCCAATGGGACGCGACTGGGCAATCTGCGAATCGCGAGCTCATGAACCTTGTCGTTGGAGAGAATCATCGCTGGAGAAGAAAGATTGCAAAGCTTGGAGATCCGATAATCATGGAGATAGAGATCGCAACCCTCACAGTGCCTGCAGATCGCAAACCTCAATTAATGGACATCGCAAACCTAGTGGCCAAAAAAGGAAATCAACTCCGATGGAAACAAATGCAGGGGGACTTGGGGGAGACAGGGGTAGATCTGGAATTTGTGAAAAAAGAATAAAAAGAATATGATATGAATCTCGTCAAGAATAACGAGGCCCAAATACAATTAGGAACCTAAGATCGTTCTACTATCAGATTTGAATGGAACCTCGACCCGTTGTTTATAATGAAACAAGAACCTCAGTGTATTGTAGACGTCACAAATGGTAATGGAAATCCATTTGATAAGTCATTGTTGAACGCCACAAGAATAATTCTTGATAAGTTCGAATAGTTCTTCAAAGAACCAAAGAGAAAAACTCTAAAATTTCTGAATAAATTACCTCCTTTCTTTTCCATAGGCGCCTATTAATAGGCTGAATTATTACAAAGAAAGTTCTTAAAATAGCTTAATTACATGCATTCTTAACTAATGTTGAAATCTGATAATAATAGCTTTTACTTGCCTAAAATAGAAAAAGGAAACAAAATAATCGAACAAAAATAAATGATTGTACATGCCAAAAATATAGAAAAGGAAAGTGGATTAATGAGCTAATAAAGAAAAAAAAAACTAAATAGTTTTGAGTTTCTCTTTCTTGATTCACACGCATATTGCATGGATTTGTATGGCTAATCTTCTTGATCCGAATTGACCTTGATGAGGTGGACCAACCTTTGTTGTTCCTCATTGGTGAACACGCCTAAATCCTCTTGTTGAACCTTCCAGATTAAATTGTTGAGTTCTTTCTTGAAGTGTTTAGCTCGAGCTCTTGTTACCAGACTTGTGGGAACTTTGATTGATTCTTCAACTTCAAGCTTCTTAGCAGCTGTGCCCTCATCATTCCCCTCCTCTTGATAATGATTTGTCCTCAAATCATCATCTACATCAAAAGGAGATAAGTCAGTAACATCGAAAGTAGCACTAACATTGTACTCAACTGGTAGACCCAATTTGTAGGCATTGTCATTAATGCACTTGAGAACTTGAAATGGTTCATCCCCCGGTGGAAAAAGCTTTGAGCATCTTTGAGCTGGAAACCTCTCCTTACACATGTGCAACCACACCCAATCACCCAGCTCAAAAACAACTATGTTCTGTCCTTTATTGGCATGTTTGGCATATTGCTCTGTCTTTCTCTCTATGTTGAGTCTTGCCGTCTCATGAATTTGTTTAACAATTTCAGCTTTCTTTTGAGCATCTAAATTCACACACTCAGACAGAGGTAAAGGAGTGAAGTCCAAATGAGGTAATGGATTAAAACCATACACAATTTCAAAAGGTGAAAATTTAGTAGTAGAACGAACAGACCTGTTGTAAGCAAACTCAACATGTGGCAAATACTCTTCCCATGTTTTGATGTTCTTTTTAATGATTGCTCTTAATAAGGTAGACAAAGTCCTATTCACTACTTCAGTTTGACCATCAGTTTGTCGATGACAAGTTGTAGAAAACAATAACTTGGTTCCTAATTTACTCCATAAAGTCTTCTAAAAGTAACTTGAGAACTTAGCATCACTATCCGAAACAATTGTTCTAGGCATACCATGTAACCTAACAATTTCGCGAAAGAAAAAATTAGCAATATTATAAGCATCATCAGTTTTATGACATGGAATAAAATGTTTCATTTTAGAAAACCTATCCACCACCACAAAAATAGAATCCTAGCCCCTTTTTGATCTAGGCAATCCTAACACAATATCCATCGAAATGTCAATCCAAGGTATACTAGGAATTGGTAGTGGGGTGTACAAAACCGTGGGGGTTGAACTCTTGACTTAGCTTGCCTACAAGTGACACATCTCTCACAAATCCTCTTAACATCTCTTTTCATGCGAGGCCAATAAAAATGTTCTTGTATCACTCCTAGGGTTTTAGCTACACCAAAATGCCCCATCAACCCTCTACCATGGGCTTCTCTCACTAACAAATCCCTCAAAGAACAATTAGGCACACACAACTTATTTTTCCGAAACAAATAATTATCATGCCTAAAATATTCCCCAAAGGCATGTTGGGATCTAAATGTGCCCTAAGGATAGAAAATCAATATAAGGGATTTTCTGTAAATATGACATTTTGATATTAATAAGAGGATGTTATTCATGTTTAATAAGTTGTGTCCTATTTACTTTCATTAGTCGATTGTATGGTTATTTTGAGCAAACATAAAATACTCCTTGGCTGTTGGTAATATATCAGATTACCATATGTATACGAGGTATACATAGAAGACGTGGTAATTTGATAACAGTCTAAATAAATAGTCCGCAATCGATGGAATAAGATTTGGGGATCTTATTCATGATAAAATTGTAAAGATTTCTACTTCCTTGGAGGGATGGTTTGTCTTGACCATCGGATAGGTTCCGAGTAGAAACTTTAATGTATACCAGTATTGAGGTATGATATTAGACTGGACCTAAAGTGTTAATTGATTCGGTTTAATAATTCCGTTTATAAGAATCAATGACACTTTGATTATCATCCTGCATTAATCTTAATCCTGAAATGATTACTTGAGTTCGTATCCATGACTTATGTACTTTAATGCACTATAGGTGAGACACTGTTAATTCATGGTCAATATACTTGTGTTTTGGGTGCATGACTTATGGATGGAGAAATCAAGATTCATAGATACGGAATCCATAGCTATCTTAATGATAGTAAATGTTATCTACTTAAAGGCATTATTCGGGGATTGAAAGATAGTATAACAAGATCTTGGCCATCGGTTTACTTTGTGTTCTTTGGTGGTTTACCAATTGTATGGTTTTACAATTGGTGATTCTTTCAATAGAGAATAATGGAACTTTAAGTTAAAATGATTGAAAAGGTAAAACGGAAAAAGTCCTTAATTCAATCATGGATAACATATGGGGATTAAGCAAGCGATGAATAAATCATGGAAGAAGCGCTACGTTAGAGAGCTTTCGTAATACGGTATGTAAACAGGAGTTCAGCTTCAAACTTTTAGCGGAATAGTATTGAAGTTGATAATTGATGAATAATTAATCTGGGATTAATTTTTCACAATTATAGGAGCCTCTTTACATATTTCCATCGGGTCCCTCTATTAGCTCATATAGTTTCATATAGCGTCTCGGGATTTGTTCCTAATGAGATCGGTAAATTTAAATGGAATTTAGTAATGTCTATTAAGACATGATACTCTCTAACATGCAATCCAGAAAGGATTGAACATGTGAGATTTGTGTAGACAAATAATATGATTTGTCAACATGAGATTGGTTAATTGAATTTTGAAATAAGATTGTGTTTGAATTATTTAATTTTGGAAAACAAATTTTTCTCTCCTAATCTAAATATGGTGCACGGTTTTTAGATAGGTGGAGAGAAGAAAATTTTGTTTCAAAATTATTCAAATATATTCCTAACATTAAATTATTAATTGATTTAAATAATGGAAATTATTTGATGGATTTTTCTTTCCTTAAATTGATGTGCACGGTTTTTGTGAGGAAAGAAAATTTGAAATATTCCATTGATTTAAATTAATTAATATGGTTGATATTGTGTGGAAAATATTTAATTCAAATAAGTGAATCATATTTAAATTCAAAAAGGTTTAAAAGGAATTTGAATCTAGATAGGACTAGAATCTTTTGACTAGTCTAGATTCTTGATTTAAAATTTGAACCACCAATCAAGATTTATCTCAAAGTGGCCGAATTTTTTGAGGATTGATTTCCTCTTGGAAAAACGTTTTTAGGTTCAATGAATCTAGTCCTAAAGTTGTATGATCTTTTGATTCAAAATTTATCCAGAAAAATAATAATTAATTATTTTTTAAAGGAGATAAATTTTGAAAAGGATTGGACTTCTATATAAAGGCTAGGAATTCTTGAAAAACTAATTTTTGGTCATTCACAAAGAGGAAAAACGTTTTTGAGAGTGAGAAGAAAAATAATTTGGGTTTCTTCCACATCATAAAATTCGGCTATCTTGTGAGAGAGAAAAAGAGAGAAAATTCCATTGAATCAAAATTGTGAGGAATGTTAAACCGAGTGATAATTTTCATAGGAGGTTAACCGGTTCCTGTTTTGCAGTTTTGAAGAAAGAAGTTGGATAATATTCTCAATGAGGAACATCGGAATTGAGAAGGAAGGATCTAGACTTCGGAAAGCAACACCGGTCACTTGGATTCATAGAACGTGTGCCCACACACACTCTGAGACGTGGAACTCGAGAATAATAGAGAAGACACGTTGGTCAAATGCTCTAGCAATTCCGGAATCCAAGAAATAAGGTACGCTTGATCATGAATTTAATTTATTGTTATATGCATCATGAGCTTCTTTTCGAATCGGCATAAAAAATTTTAAAACTTCCGCTGCGCCGTAACTCTGATATCGGATCCGATTTTTCCTACAAGGCAGCCTTCTCACAGGACAAATACAACTCACTAAAATCTTGGTCTATAGGGTACAACTCTTTAATGTGCTCAAAAGCAAGTAATTTAACATCAAGAGCAGAAATCAATGTATACTTATGAGAAAGTGCATCAGCCATCATATTCTCTTTACCTTGTTTGTACTTGATCACAAATGGGAATGGCTCAATGAACTACATCCATTGTGCATGTCTCTTGTTCAGCTTGTGTTTCCTCTTCAAATGCTTTAAAGATTCATGATTCGTGGGGATCATAAATTCCTTGGCCAATAGGTAATGCTGCCATGTTTCTAATGCTCGTACCAATGCATACATCTCTTTGTCATAAGTAGGGTAGTTCAAGGCTGCCTCGCTTAGTTTCTCACTGAAGTAAGCAATTGGTCTTCCATCCTACATAAGAACAGCTCCAATACCTATACTTGATGCATCACATTCAATCTCAAATGCTTTAGAAAAATTAGGTAAGGCTAGTAAAGGTGGTTTTGTTAATTTTTCTTTGATTAACTGGAAGGTCACATCTTGCTCTTTTCCCCATTTGATTCTAACATTCTTCTTGATGACTTCAGTAAGGCAAACAGCGATGGCACTAAAATCTTTCACAAACCTACTATAGAAACTAGCAAGCCCATGAAAACTTTTAACCTGCTCTACACCAGTTGGTCTCAGCCATTCTTGTATTGCGCGGACTTTTTCTTCATCAACCTCAATTCCCTTGGCACTAACAACATAACCTAAGAAAACAAGCTTATTGGTGTAAAAAGTATACTTTTTCAGGTTAGCAAACAATTTTTCTTTTCTAAGCACTTCAAAAACCGATTGTAAATGCTTCGAATGATCATCCAAGTTTTTGCTGTAAGTGAGAATATCATTAAAATAAACCACAACAAATTTCCCAAGGAAAGGATGTAAAACATGATTCATTAAACACATGAAAGTGCTAGGTGCATTAGTTAATCCAAAAGGCATAATGAACCACTCATACAATTCATTTTTAGTTTTGAATGCAGTTTTCCATTCATCACCTTCCTTCATTCTTATTTGATGATAACCACTTTTCAGATCAATCATAGAAATATACAAGCACCATGCAGCTCATCTAATATGTCATCTAAACAAGGAATGGGAAAATGATACTTTACTGTGATGTTGTTGATAGCTCAGCAATCAACACACATTCTCTATGTCTCGTCCTTCTTAGGTACTAACAACAATGGAACTATGCATGGACTCTTGCTTTCTCTCACGTACCCTTTTTCCATCAACTCCTCGACTTGCCTTTGAAGCTCATTTGTCTCCTCCGGGTTACTTCTATAGGCTGGTCAGTTTGGAATGATTGCATCGGGCACGAAATCAATTTGATGCTCGATCCCTCGGATTGGTGGTAATCCGTATGGTGTATCCTTGGGAAAAACATCCTCATAATCCTGCAAAAAAGACACAATAGAACTAGGAAGAGCGGGATCAAGTTGGATAGTTAAAAATGCAACCTCCTTGTACACAAGTAAAATCATTGGTTGGTTAATATCAATGCTCTCTTTACATCACTTGGCTCTTGTATAAAAATTCTTTTGTGTTCTCTCTTTTTTCCTTGCATTGGCCAAAACCCCCTTTTCCCTTTCACTCTCCTTTTTCTCGGCCAATTTCTATAATAGCCAACTTTTTACAAATCCACGATTTCCTTTTAAAGGAATCGAAGTTTGTACTATGTATGTTTATGTGAAATACATAATCTGATTTATCAAAATATATGTGAGTTCTTATAACATTATAAGACTCAACAATAGTTTACTTAGTCCAGCATAAGGCCTTTTGATGAAAAAGGTAGGATAAGGATTTATGATTTTATTCCGATTAATATTTGACCAGGATGATTTAGGATATGATTAAGATGGTACTGCAGTATAATAAGTAATATGGAAATTATACTACGGTAGACCGTCATTACGGATGAAGAAGTAAGAATAAGACATGGGACCACTTTAGAAAAAACAGGTTTAATATTTGGAGTAATAAGGACTGAGTAGCTTCAAGTCCTAAGAAAAACCTACAAGCAGTCCAGTTAAGTGTAGATAAATTCTGGACTGTAGTCTAGTATATTTGTACTGTTAATAGTTAAAACAGTAATAGCACTATCTGGGTTATTAAGAAAATAGATTGCATATTAAGGGAAGTGCCAAACATGGCCCTACTTGGTGACACCTCATTATAGATAATTAAGAAATTTTGGGAATTTTTAATTAAGTGGATAATTATGACTTAATTGGGAGCTAAAATTGCTCCACATGGCTGGCCACCTAAGGGGTGTGAGAGATAAAATTTTTGTTTTTAAGGTCAATTATGTAAATTCAAGGGGATTTTTTAAATAAAAATAATTCTAGAAAATTTGGTTTTTTCCACCTATAAATAGGGGTGGTGAGGTGGTGGTGGATCCTTAATTAGTTTTCAAAATTCTAGTTTACTTTCAACTTTTCCCTTCTAGCTCTTAAAAAGAGAGAGAGAGAGAGAGAAAGTGAAGCAAAAAAGTGGTAGGTTCTTGTGAGGTGAAAAAGGGAGAGCAAAATTCTTTCAACGAGGGTTGAGAATCAAATTCTCCAAGCTTTAGAGGTATTACCCTTAACCATTTTCTTAAGAATTTCGTTAAGTTTGATTCAAGAAAATTTAAGCGTATTTCAAGCTTGGATTGTAACAGCATAAGCTCATGTCTCTTTTTTTTATATTATTATTATGGTTGTGATGTGATTAGTTTATGCATGATCTAAGTTTAGAATATCTTGATTGCTAAGCTTAAGCATGAATGTGATTTCATGCCCTAGAAGGAATGTGAAAGTTATGTATGCCCACTATGTGATTGTGAAAATGCCTTCACATACTTAGTAGAGAAATTTTATGTATGATGATGGCGATGATGATGGTGATAATGTTTGTAAATGATAAATGTATGAAGGTTAAGAAGCTAACCTAAAAACACAATTTGGTAAGCTAGGTAAGGTTATCTATTTGATGTTCTTCAAATAAGAAGATGAGTATATGGTTGCATGTTAACAACAAATTCGACGCATTGCATGTTGATGTAGGCTCACGGTTACGAATGTTTGAGGCAGTGTGTGCAAAATTTCCAACAAAAACCAACAAACACAAACTGCCGGTTTTTTAAAATTAATGGGACAGTTTTTGAGCCCATTAGAGGCCGAATTTGGAAAAAGTTATAACTGAAACATTATAGAAAATGGAAAATCCTAGGGGGTAACATAGACAATTTTTAAAAAAACAGGCTCCAAAGGCTTCCGTTTTTATGAATTCTCAAACCTGGCCGGCCCAGACACTATGCACGGCCAAGATGTTTCAAAAAGGAAAACGGATAGGTTAAAAACATAATTAAGTTTTGAGTAAAGAATGAAAATTATAGGATTCATTGAGATCTACAACTTTCATGAAGAAAACTTTTTCAAATTCAAAACCAATTTAAAGATAAAACTAGATTTCTTTCAAAACAGTGCATGGCACAGGAAATTCCTGCACATGCACTGATAACTAAATTTACGGGACTGTTTTCAAAAGCAGTTTTTAGAATTTTACAACTTTACTATTTTGTTCAAAAGAAACTACGGTTTTACAAAATGACTTTAAAAGACAATATCAATTAATAAGGTGTTGTGAGAAGAAGGAAAACATGAATAAAATAGGCCAAGTTATTTGAAAATATGGTAACAATGTTATGACGGATAGGAATCGAATAAAATACCAAAACTAATATATTTGGCTTTGTATCCATGATTACCCATAGTAACCAATTGAGATATCAATTTAATACGTTGGGCTTTGTATCCATGGTTACTTATAGTAACCAAATGGGATACCACTTTAACATGCTGGGCTTGTATCTATGGTTACGTATGGTTGTTGGATTGGATATCAACATTGTATGTTATGGTTTATAGTAAGATAGGATGATTCTTATCTTACGCCTTATTTGGAAACATGAGTGTAACCTGTTGTCGTCTGTCGTTGGGACGACAAACTAAGAACCTAGGACAACCTGTAAGTACAACTCCGCCTACAGCATAGGCAAACTGTTTTATCGCTTTGCATGTTTTTCAAAGCTTATGCATTAATATCTATGATGCATATGTGGTATGTTATATTATTATGGCATCATGAAAGCATGCTCACTAATGATAAATCACATGGTAAGAATGTGATCGAGTTTCAAGTACGAAACTGTTTTCAAAATATTGTTTCAAGTAGGAAACTGTTTTCAGATATGAAACTGCTTTTACGAAACTGTTTTCAAACAAGAAACTATTTTCAAATATGGTGATAAGAAAGTTTTCTCATATCGTACCGACCTGCCACGAGGGTGGGTTTGGTCCATGGTTTGAGTTGGATTGGGCTGGCCGCCTCAACCACTCCATGGCTGCGCGTCACGGTACATACACTCATGTTAAGTAAGGGGCCTACAAATATATACTAACAAAGAAAGCTTAATAAGAAAGCATAATCAAATCATGCATATGTTTATTAAGATTGTTTTGCGAAATGATAGTTGTACTTGCTGGACGAAAGCTCATAACTTGTATTTATGCTATAGGTAAGCAGCCTATTGGCAATACTTGATGCAAGACGGTGGGGCATGGCACAACTAGCTGTGAAACTTCGGGTTGGATACCGCTACGCGTTTTGCAATAAAATATTTGTATTTATTACTTAGTACAATCTGCAATGTGTTAAAATAAGTTTGAAACTCCAATACTCAATTGGGTATGTATATATATATATAAGTACATGGTTGAGTTAAGTTTTAAGTTTTAAAAAAAATTTATTATGTATTTCTGAAATGTCAAGTAGGTTAAGTAATTAAGTAAAATAAGTATGGTAACGGCCTACGTAAGGTGGGTCGTTATAATCTCTCTCTTTCTTGACACTTGGCCGCTCTCTCTCTTGCACTCTTTCTTTTTTTATCACTCTCTTTCTTTTGCTTATTCTTCTTTTGTAACTTCACTTGATTTTCATAAACCTGTTTCGGAGTTAATGGCACAAGAGTGATGGCTCGTTGATTGTACACCAAAGAGTACTTGTTTGTGAAACCATCATGCTTCACACGCCGATCAAACCACTAAGGCCTTCGAAGATGTATGTGTCCTGCATGTATGGGAACCACATCACATAACACCTCGTCTACATACTTCCCGATCTGGAATGAACGAGAACTTTCTTGTTGACTCTAACCTCGCCACAATCATTCAACCATTGCAGCTTGTAAGGCCATGAGTGCTTTGTTGTTGGTAGCTCTAATTTCTCAACCATGGTAGTGCTAGCGACATTGGTGTAACTCCCACCATCAATGATCATACTACACACCTTGTTTTGAACATGGCACCTAGTATGGAAAATATTTTCTCGTTGCTCTTCTTCGACTTCCTGAACTTGAACACTTAAGGCTCTCCTTGCCCCCAAGGTCAACTCACCATGTGCAACACACTCCTCATCCGAAGCATCCACCAATGATGACATAGACTCAACATCTTCTTCATCCTTAGTTTCGATCTCGTCATTATTCCGCATCACCATAACTCTCTTACTCGGACGTTGACTCGATATGTGACCTCTGTCTTGACATTTGAAACACTTAATGTCACGATTGTGAGTGGAAGTAGAGTCATTTTTACCTTGTGAATTGGAAGTCAAGGAAGAAGGCTTGGTCTCGGCCTTAAGGTTAGCCGTGGCTTTCTCTTCCTTCTTTGGATAAGTTGGCTTCCAAGGAGTTTGTTCCGTATATCGGATTGGTCGTGTACCACTCCTCTTGAGTTGCTTCTAAACTTTTATGGCCATGTGTACCATATCCTCTAACTCTATGTAATATTGCAACTCTACCTGATTGGCGATTTTTTGATTCAAACCTGCCAAAAACAGTGCCATAGTGGCTTCTCGATCCTTCTTTTCATTTGCTTAGATCATTGCTACCTCCATCTCTTGGTAGTAATCTTCGACACTCTGATTGCCTTGTACGAGTCTTTGTAGCTTCTTGTACAAATTCTGATAATAGTGACTTGGCACAAAATGCCTCCTCATCATTGTTTTCATCTCCTCCCAAGTGTCCACTGGTCTTTCTCTATTTCATCTCCTGTTTAACACCAATTGATCCCACCAAACAATAGCATAGTCAGAAAATTCAATGGCTGCACGTTTTACCTTCTTCATCTTAGAGTAGTTGTGGTAATCAAAGACTAGCTCCATCTTATTTTCCCACTCTAGATAAGCCTCGGGATCATTCTTGCCATGAAACGAAGGTGCCTTCATCTTAATGCTGCCCAAATTATTATCCTTCTAATTCCTATCTCTTCTAATCCATCTAAACCTCCTAACGCTGCCCACCGAGTGTCACCGCCCTCGTGAACTCCTCAAAGTCCTCCACGACATGTCTCGGTTGAACTCTTTCCCTCCTATGCACATTGGGAGCCATTTGTGGCTACCTTCGATTGGCACTTTCCACTCTATCCAACCGTTCATTGACTTGCTCTAATTATACCCTCTCATCTCTCCTACCAAAGCTTCCACGTATAGCCTGGGATTTGAGACATGATTTCTATAAGAGATAAGTTAAAATAAAAAATAAAAATAAAAAAAAAGGACCTCACAATTCTCTCCCTCTTATGTTTCACTTAAGGATTATGTTTCACTCAACACTCGTGTTTTTCACACAAAATATTAGGCTTTTACCCTCAAATAATCTCGCACTCTTGCCTTTTTCTACTCGTGATAATTCTCTTCTAGCTCCTATCAAACTAATCAAACAAGAATAAGAATTTCCAGCAACAATTCATTCACAACTTACTAATGAGATTTTGATTTTAAGGACATCGAATGTGTCACATGAATTTTCCAACAAGAATTTCCAATAAGAATATGTGTCGCACTGTTTTTTTTTTTTTTTTTAAAAGCTCATTCAGATTCAATGATTCTTCTTCTTCTTCTTCTTCTTCTTCTTTTGACTTTTTTTTTTTTTGGCAATATCAAGAACTGAAATTAAAGCTACAACAAGGAAAAGAGGAAAAAAAATTCGACCGAAAAGAAAAGGGAAATTCAGCCAACTAAAGTTTGGAAAGAGATTGGAAAACTAGGCTAAAAAGCAAAAGGGATAAGCAAACCTGAGGCTAGAATCTTGTTCTGATACCAAATGATAGCGAACCTCGTCAAGAATAATGAGACCCAAATACAATTAGGAACCAAAGATCGTTCTATGATCAGATTTGAATGGAACCTCAACCCGTTGTTTATAACGAAACAAGAACCTCGGTCTATTGTAGACGCCACAAACGGTGATAGAAATCCATTTAATAAGTTGTTGTTGAACGCCACAAGAATAATTCTTAATAAGTTTGAATTATTCTTCAAAGAACCAAAGAGAAAAACTCTCAAATTTTTGAATGAATTACCTCCTTCTTTCTTTTCTATATGCGTCTATTAATAGGTTGAATTATTACAAAGAAAGTTCCTAAAATAGCTTAATTACATGCCTTCTTAACTAATGTTAAAATATGATAATAATAGCTTTTACTTGCCTAAAATAGAAAAAGGAAACAAAATAATCTAACAAAAATAAGTGGCTGTCCACGCCAAAAATACAGAAAAGGAAAGTGGACTAATGAGGTAAAAGAAAAAAAAAACTAAGTAGTTTTGAGTTTCTCTTTCTTGATTCCCACGCCTATTGCATAGATTTGTATGGCTGATCTTCTTGATCCGAATTGACCTTGATGAGGTGGACCAACCTTTATTGTCCCTTATTGGTGAACATGCCCAAATCCTCTTGCTGAACCTTCCGGATTAAATTGTTGAGTTCTTTCTTGAAGTGTTTAGCTCGAGCTCTTGGTACCATACCCGTAGGAACTTTGATTGTTTCTTCAACTTCAAGCTTCTTAGCCGTCGTGTCCTCATCAGAATATGCTATTTTGTTCCTAACTTTTACAATATGCTATAATTTTAATTAGTGTATTAGAATATGCTATTTGATACAATTTGCATAAAATAAATACATATGAGTTCTAAATTTAAATTCATTATAATGGTAGTCCAATTGTTCATGAATTGTAAGTGGAGGAGATTATTTGAAAAAAATAAAAGAACGACACATGACACTCTCCATATAGGAAGGGGAGCCCATTCCTTGGGTGCAAGGAGTGGGCACAATTTTAATTAAGGTGGAAGAAGAAAAGAGAATTTTTCTCAACTAAATAAATGATTACTCCATAGGGGTTGGGAGCAACTTTAATTTGGGGCGAGCTAAGGATAGGCAAGATTAGGTGGTGCTGAATGAGTTGAATCGTTGATTCCAACCCAGGGAAAGGGATTCAAAGTAGTAATATAACATGTTTGTGGAGTGTTCAGCCTAGAGGAGGAAGTAGATGAGATCGGATTTGAATTTGGATCAGTATCAGCTGATAGCTCTATGGTTTTTGTAGAAAATGCAGAAATGTAGACGAGAAGCAAGAAGATGTTGAAGAGAGAGATTTTGAGAGTACTTGGCTCCACTATATTAGAGACCGACAGAGAATTTCATTATATATATAAATAAGGACATGTTTGGTAAACTATATTAGCACTCCGTATTGTATTATTTTAAATAATATAATGTTTGGTATTATCTTTGTATTGTATAGTTTAATACGAATCAAAAATTAATATAGTATAGACTGCAATATCTTATATGAGAAAAAACTCTGTATTAGGTTGTATTGTATAATTTAATCTAAATGATTATATCAAAAAATAAAATATAATGGATTTCAGTTTAGAGGTCGGGTTTTCGGAATAGGAGTTGAGGTTGGGTTTCGGAATCGGGATCGAGCTTGGGGTCAGGTTTTTAGATGAGAGTAGGGGGGGGTCAGGTTTTGGGGATTGGTTTCGAGACGGGAGTTAGAGTTGAGTTTTGGGGACATGTTTAAAGGTCGGGGTCTGGATCGGATTTCACGAAGGGGGTCGGGATCTGGTTTCAAGGCGGGGGTGGGTGGGGTTCTTGGATATGGGTCAGTAGGGTTTCGATGTCGAAGTCAAGGTTTGGTTAGGGTTTCGAGACGGGAGTTCAGGTCAGGGTTGGGTTTCGGGGCTGGACTCCGACCCACATCACAGAACCTGACCCTAATCCCAAAACCCTGAACCCCGTCCCAACCCCGACCCCTGGCTCCCGACCTCGACCCGTCCTAACAACTGACCCCGAAACCCGAACCCCAACCTCAACCTCTATCCCGAAACCCAACCCCAACCCCGAAACCTAACCTTGACCCCGACCCCCGTCCCAAAACCCAACCCCAAACCCCGTCTCGACATCGATTCCGTGTTGGAAAAATCGGATCCGGTATCAGAGTTACGGCGCAACGGAAGTTTTAAAATTTTTATGCCGATTCGGAAAAGAAGCTCATGATGCATATAATAATAAATTAAATTCATGATCAAGCGTACCTTATTTCTTGGATTCCGGAATTGCTAGAGCGTTTGATCAACGTGTCTTCTCTACTATTCTTGAGTTCCACGTCTCAGAGTGTGTGTGGGCACACGTTCTATGAATTCAAGCGATCGGTAATGCTTTCCGAAGTCTAGATCCTTCCTTCTCAATTCCGATGTTACTCGTTGAGAATATTATCCAACTTCTTTCTTCAAAACTGCAAAACAGGAACCGGTTAACCTCCTATGAAAATTATCACTCGGTTTAACCTTCCTCACAATTTTGATTCAATGGAATTTTCTCTCTTTTTCTCACTCAAGAGTATGGCCGAATTTTATGATGTGGAAGAAACCCAAATTATTTTTCTTCTCACTCCAAAAACATAGAAGTCCAAAAAATATTTTTTGTTTTTCAAGAATTCCTAACCTTTATATAGAAGTCAAATCCTTTTCAAAATTTATCTACTTTAAAAAATAATTAATAATTATTTTTCTGGATAAATTTTGAATCAAAAGATCATACAACTTTAGGGCTAGATTCATTGAACCTAAAAACATTTTTCCAAGAGGAAATCAATCCTCAAAAATTCGGCCACTTTGAGATAAATCTTGATTGGTGGTTCAAATTTTAAATCAAGAATCTAGATTAGTCAAAAGATCCTAGTCCTATCTAGATTCAAATTTGTTTTCAACCTTTTCGAATTTAAATAAGATTCACTTATTTGAATAAATATTTTCCACAAACATTATCCATATTAATTAATTTAAATCAATGGAATATTTCAAATTTTCTTTCCTCATAAAAACCGTGCACCTCTTTTAAGGAAAGAAAAATCCATCAAATAATCTCCATTATTTAAATCAATTAATAATTTAATGTTAGGAATATATTCGAATAATTTTGAAACAAAATTTTCTTCCCTCCACCTATCTAAAAACCGTGCACTATATTTAGATTAGGAGAGAAAAATTTGTTTTCCAAAATTAAATAATTCAAACACAATCTTACTTCAAAATTCAATTAACCAATCTTATGTTGACAAATCATATTATTTGTCTACACAAATCTCACATGTCCAATCCTTTCTGGATTGCATGTTAGAGAGTACCATGTCTTAATAGACATTACTAAATTCCATTTAAATTTACCGATCTCATTAGGAACAAATCACAAGACGCTATATGGAACTATATGAGCTAATAGAGGGACCCGATGGAAATATGTAAAGAGGCTCCTATAATTGTGAAAAATTAATCCCAGATTAATTATTCATCAATTATCAACTTCAATACTATTCCACTAAAAGTTTGAAGCTGAACTCCTATTTACATACCGTATTACGAAAGCTCTCTAACGTAGTGCTTCTTCCATGATTTATTCATCGCTTGCTTAATCCCCATATGTTATCCATGATTGAATTAAGGACTTTTTCCGTTTTACTTTTTAAATCATTTTAACTTAAAGTTCCATTATTCTCTATTGAAAGAATCACCAATTGTAAAACCATACAATTGGTAAACCGATCGCCAAGATCTTGTTATATTATCTTTCAACCCCCGAATAATGCCTTTAAGTAGATAACATTTACTATCGTTAAGATAGCTATGGATTCCATATCTATGAATCTTGATTTCTCCATCCATAAGTCATGCACCCAAAACACAAGTATATTGACCATGAATTAACAGTATCTCACCTGTAGTGCATTAAAGTACATAAGTCATGGATACGAATTCAAGTAATCATTTCAGGATTAAGATTAATACAGGATGATAATCAAAGTGTAATTGATTCTTATAAACGGAATTATTATACTGAATCAATTCACACTTTAGGTCCAGTCCAATGTCATACCTCAATACTGGTATACATTAAAGTTTCTACTCGTAACCTATCCGATGGTCAAGACAAACCATCCCTCCAAGGAAGTAGACAACCTTTACAATCTTATCATAAATAAGATCCCCAAATCTTATTCCATCGATTGCGGACTATTTATTTAGACTGTTATCAAATTACCACGTCTTCTATGTATACCCTGTATACATATGGTAATCTGATATATTACTAACAGCCAAGGAGTATTTTATATTTGCTCAAAATAACCATATAATCAACAAATCAAAGTAAATAGGACACAACTTATTAAACATGAATAACCTCCTCTTATTAATATCAAAATGTCATATTTACAGAAAATCCCTAATTTTGATTTTCTATCCTTATGGCACATTTAGATCCCAACAATCTCCCACTTGCCCTAAGCGAGTAAATGTAACATATTACGCATACACATGCTTTCAACGTGTTCTTCGAATCTTCTAGCCACCAAAGTCTTTGTGAACGGGTCAGCAAGATTGTCCTCTGATGCGATTTTACAAACCGTCACGTTTCCACTCTCGACAAAGCCTCTGATGATGTGATATTTTCTGTCAATGTGCTTACTCCTCTTATGATGCCTAGGATCCTTGGTATTAGCTACTGCTGCACTGTTGTCACAGTAGAGCACCATAGCTTTATCCGTACCAGGAACCACCTCAAGGTCACCAAGGAACCTGTGGAGCCATACCGCTTCCTTTGATGCCTCACTGGCTACCATATACTCGGCTTCCATGGTTGAGTCAGCAATGCAAGATTGCTTAATACTCCTCCACACAACAGCACCACCTCCAAGGGTAAAAACAGATCCTGAAGTCGATTTTCTTGAATCCTGATTTAATTGAAAATCAGAATCTATGTATCCTCTAGGAACAAGATCCTGATCGGAATACACTAGCATATAGTCCCTCGTTTTCCGTAGATACTTGAGTATATGCTTGACCGCAGCCCAATGGTTTAGTCCCGGATTCGACTGATATCGACTTACCATACCAACTGCAAAACAAATGTCAGGTCTAGTGCATAACATAGCGTACATAAGACTACCTACCGCTGATGCATAAGGTACATTTTTCATATGCTCCCTTTCTTCCGATGTATTGGGACAGTCATCTCTAGAAAGCTTGATTTCTATTCTAAAAGGTTGGGCACCTTTCTTGGAATCCTTTATAGAAAACTTCTCAAGTACTTTATCAATATATGAAACTTGAGAGAGTGCTATCGTTTTGTTCTTTCTATCTCTAAAGAGTTGAATACCAAGAACATAACTAGCCTCTCCTAAGTCCTTCATGTCAAACTGTTTGGCTAACCAAACTTTGACAAATGATAATGTTGCCATATCGTTTCCAATAAGTAATATATCATCCACATAAAGTACAAGGAAAACCACTTTCTCATTCTTGATACATTTATAAACACATTGTTCATCAATGTTTTGTTCGAATCCATAGGTTTTGATCGCTTGATCAAACCAGCGATCAAACCTAATAATTCCAAGAATGAGATGCTTGCTTTAATCCATAAATGGATTTAAGCAACTTGCATATTTTGTCTTCTTGGCCTTTTACCTTGAACCCGTCTGGTTGTATCATATAGATATCTTCTTCAAGAAAGCCATTCAAGAAAGCTGTCTTGACATCCATTTGCCAGATCTCATAATCAAGAGCAGCCGCAATGGATAAAATAATGCTGATTGACTTGAGCATTGCTACAGACGAGAAGGTTTCATCATAGTCGATTCCTTCTTTTTGTATATAGCCCTTAGCTACAAGTCTTGCCTTTAAAGTTTCCACTTTCCCATCCACACCTCTCTTCCTCTTGTATACCCACTTACACCCAATCGGTTTTATGCCTTGGGGCAAGTCTACAAGTTTCCAGACCCCGTTGGAATCTATAGATTCCATCTCGGTATTCATAGCCTTTTGCCAAAGACTATAATCAACATCCTCTATAGCTTCCTTGTACATAGCCGGATCATCAACATATTCTATGGATTCTGCTACAAAAACTTCACCATTGAACATGTACCTATCAGGTTCCCTGATAATCCTCCCACTACGACGAAGCTCCTATGGTTATTGATTCTTTAGCGGTTTTTCCACAGGGTTTTCTGTGACTTTATGAATATCCAAACCCAAAATCATCTCCTCAAGCACTACTTTGCTACGAGGTTTAAAGTCTTCCATGTAACTTTCCTCTAGGAATGTTGCATGTATAAAAACAAAGACTTTATTTTGTTTCGGATTATAGAACAGACCACCTTTTGTCCCTTTTGGATAGCCAACAAACAAGCATACTTCTGATCGTGACTCCAACTTCTTCGCTTCCTTATCCAGGACGTGTGCCGGACAACCCCAAATTCGAATATGATTCAAATTAGGTTTCCTACTCGTCCATAACTCATAAGGAGATTTACGAACCGATTTGGAGAGAACGTTATTCAGAAGATAGCATGCAGTTTGTATGGCGTGCCCCCAAAATGACAAAGGTAATGTGGAGTAACTCGTCATAGACCAGACCATATCCAATAGGGTCCTATTCCTTCTCTCAGCTACACCATTCTGTTGAGGAGTACCAAGTGCAGTTAATTAGGATTGTGTCCCATTCTCTATCAAATATCCTAAGAACTCATCCGATAGGTATTCCCCACCTCGATCCAATCGAAGTGCCTTAATGGACTTGCCTAATTGTTTCTCCGCTTCAGCCCGAAATTCTTTGAACTTGTCAAAGGCTTCGCTTTTGTGGATCATCAAATAGACATATCCATACCTTGAGTAATCATCAATAAAAGTAATATAATACTCATACCCACCACGTGCTTCTATGTTCATGGGACCACAAACATCTGCATGCACAAATTCTAAAAGTTCCTCGATACGACCATCCTTGGTAGCAAAGTGCCGTTTAGTCATCTTGCCCTCCAAACAGGATTCACATTGTGGCCAAGGTTCAACCTCATACAAGTCAAGGCATTCCTCTTTTACCATCCTTTGAATTCTGTTAAGGCTTATGTGACCAAGTCGTAAATGCCAAAGATATGATTTGTTAAAGTGAGAAGACTTATGTCTTTTAGAGTTCTTTTCCAATTCTGTATCAAGCACTGAGTGCATCTTAGGTTTGATAAAATAAAGATTTCCATGTATCCATCCATTACAGATAAGAGAATTGTTTTTCCTAATAACAACTTTATTATTAAAAGAAACTGAATAAGAATCTTTAATTAAACAAGCTGCCTGTAGAGAATACAATCATGGTTAGTAGTTCCAGAATCTATAACCCAATTTTCCTTAGATTCTTCCACTAAACAACCCTCAAGATACAGGACATCGAAATTACCTTTTTGCTTTTGCATAGACAGGTATTCTCGGCAATCCTTCTTCAAATGTCCTTTCTTCCCACAGTGAAAGCACTTAGCCTTTTTGGGATCCACCTTTCGTTTCTTAGTCTTAGTAGACTTCTTAGAAACAGGTGCATTCACCACAGACTTATTCCCCTTGTTCTTCCCCTTTTCCTTCTTCCTTTTGGGATTAGGAGCAGGCAAACTAGGTTCAGCCATATTTGCCTCAGCCTTAGATCCAGAACCCTTAAAAATGTTCTCAAAGGCTTGCAACTCTTTCATCAATTCCGTTAAAGACATCTCCTTCCTGTTAAGGTTGTAGGATGCCTGAAACAAATCGAAATCCTTGGATAAGGTTTGGAAAACCATGACCAATTGAGTTGCTGCATCGATCTCAGCCACAGAGCTTCAAACAAATAAGCCATGACTTTCATCATGTGCTCCTTGATGGGAGTTCCAACCTTCTGCCTGCAGTTCATGAGACCTTTGATAGCATCGGTCTTAGCCTGAATAGTTTGTTCACCAAACATTTCCTCCAGATTATCCATGATCTGCCTAGCAGTTTGATGCTCTTCATGCTGTTTTTGGAGCACGTTAGACATGCTCGCCCGAATATAGCACATAGCACTTAGGTTGGAATTGTCCCAGCGCTCAAGCACTACAAAATCCTTATCAGGAGCATCGATCGCAGGCGTTGGCGGTCGAGGTTGGGTTAAGACAAAACTGTGTTTCTCAAAGTTTAGGACAATAAGCAAGTTCCTTTTCCAGTCATTAAAATTCTCACCACTTAATTTGTTTTGCGTAAGTATCACAGATAAAGGGCTCGACAATTTGATCTATAATAAGAAAACATGTAATAAGTACGAGCAAACATCCTATCAGTTTATAAAATATGGTTTTGTAATGAAACAAAAAGATCTATATACAATCTAAATGTTCATGTGTAAAACCCTTAAAACACATACCTTACAACGATAATTCCTAGCTTCTGCTTTCTAAGCTACCGAGGGGTAGTCATAGAATAACTAGCCAAGAACACGGATCCCTTCCGATTAATACATATTCGTCTATGGAGAAAACTCCATTAAATATTATTAACTATCGTTTATTTGGCCACTACTTTATATAATAGAGCCTCGAGGGAGGGTTAATAAATAAAGTAGCATGAGTGTGTAACCATCGTTTCCAATTTTGAATCCATATTTTACATCCGCCACCGAGGGGTGATCTAAACATAAAATATGTCCAAAATTATTATCCTTTCGGAAATCCAAATCAGTGTGTGCTCTAGGTAAGATACCTATCCGAAGGGAATTCTCGGGTCAAAACCGAGTAATAGGTACTACCATGCGTAACTATTGGACCAACGATGGAGGCCGTAGGTCTTAGTGTGTAAAACCTTCTCCCACTCATTCTTTTAAATTAGGGTTTTTTTTTTTTCATGCATAAACAATATTTATTGAGTGACACTCCCTAGTCTAAATGGTATGTTATCAATACATCACGAAATAGTATAACATATTCAACTAGCAACACATCATCTACAAAACCTAGATTCATAGGTAAGATTAGAAAAATCATAACAATTTATGTACAAGTCCAAATAAAACAAAAGATATGTCATTGGAAAGCTTATAATGTCTATTTTGTATGATAAAACAGTTTTAGAAAACGTTATGGTTTACTAACTCAAAATCTACAAAACCCATGGCTAGTATAGGGTTCTAGCAAGGATTTTCGGTTCATAGTCCAAATTTGTAAAATTCACTAAAAATTGCACATATATCCATTCAAGGCGTAATACCTTGTTGGAAAGATTAAAGAATCTAGATTTTAGTTCTCTAACTTATAATCCAAAATTTGAGTCTAAAGGGTTCGGAGTACAATAAATCCTTGGCTGGTCTGTACCCCAGAGATCTATTTTCTCCCTAGTTTTGTTTCACAACTTCAAATGCACATAACTTTAGATATATAAAAGCAAATCAAGTGATTCCAAAGCCTAAAATGAAGTGTATCCCCTGTAGAATCTTAACATATAATTAATTTTCATACCAAAGTTTTCAATGTATGTTATATCACCACAACTACCATAAACTCTAACAAAGTTCTTAGATCTTACCGAAATGCTCCGTGGATCCTTTAAGATCTCGGATCTCCAAAGTTCTTCTCAAAGCTTTTTCCTTGGTAAGAAGAAGTCTAACATTAAGATCATAACTAAACATCATGCTTTAGTTCTCCAAAAATGACTAAAACACAAAGAATACCATTAGGTTACCTCTAGTAAAACATCCTCTAACTCCGTCTCACACTTCTTCGATCTTGGTGATGGGGTTTCTTAGAGCTTGAAAATAGATGGAGGAGGGTGCTAGAGGTGTTGGAGATGGAGAATAGTATTGGTGGTTCTTGTTTTTGTTTTGAGCTTGGTGGTGGCTAGAGAAGCTAGGGTTTTTTGAGTTTAACTTGTGTGAGAATAAAATGGGGTGTTAGGGGTTTATGCTCAGCCAACTTTCATCTAAGAGAGCTGTATTTTAAGGGGTAAAATTGAAAATTTTTTTGTTGATTTCCCCCTTCATTGCTGCCACTTCAAGGGAGGATTTTGGGGTGAAGATTTGGTTCAACAAGGTGGAGACAAGGGGTCACTTTCACTTGTCTCTTCCTTGGGTCAACTTTCCAAAATAAACCATGCCATCTCTTACATGTGGTTGCATGCATGCACCACTTTCTTCTTTTCTCATTTGTTCACATTTCCCCTTGCTTTATGACTCAAAAACCGAATCCCCTCTTTGGCCTTCTCAATTTTATTTTGTTTTTCTTTCTTTCAATTTCCACTATTGATCCAAGGTTGTCATCTTTATTCTCATCCATTGGATCTTCCAACACACCAATCCTTACCCTAAGTTCTTATTGGTCACTTATCATCCAAAGTTTGGCCATTGATTTGCCTAGGATTCTTTAGCATCAATCTACACCATTGATTTCAAATTTAAGCACAATTCTTGAACAATCTTCCACCTTTGGATTCTCTAAGAGTAAATACTAATCACTCATCTTCTATCTATGTGACATATTAGTTTCCCAATCATGCTCTCAAAGCTTAACTATTAGTATTATTAAAATAAATACTAAGATCATTAAATTGACTTACTAATAAATTTTTTGTATAAATTTATATGTCGTTCAACTTATCTTTTATGTATTTAAATTTCTCATTTAAATAGGGAAACTGGACGTTGTTATATCATCGACATCATCACACCGATGATACATATACAATCATTCATGATCTTGGAATTTGATATTCATCAAAATAATTCATTAGAAGTATATTAATGAAAGAAATCTACAATAACAGTTCATGAATCAAGTTAATGAATTTATAGGGTATCACAGTATACCATATATTTTTTTTTTTATTCAAAAAAGTATATTGTGCATTTTAAAATTCTACATTTTTATACTATTAGATTACATTTAATACATAAACATATACATTTTTTTTTATCAACACTCACTTTTAACATTAAAAATATCCATAATACCCTTGAAATTAAAAATAAAAAAATAATTGAAGAAATTTTAATTTAAATTAAAACTAAATAAATGGGCTGAGGTAGGGATCAGAAGGGGTGCGTGGCATCGGGGTGAGAAAAGGTTGGGAGAAATTCTAATGTAAATTAAAAACTAAATAAATGGGCTGAGGTAGCGGCCAGAAAGGGTGAGTGGCGTCGGGGTGAGAAAAGGTTGGGTAGTTATGATAATGTGGTTGAGAAGTCTGACCCTTTGTTTAGATTACATGTCCAATTTCAGAAATTGAAATTTTTTTACATAATTGTGTTTTTCCCAACTTTTTTCATCATTCTTTCATTTTGAAAAAAGAAAACTATATCATTTTCAAACTTATTTTGTACAGTAACATTTTGGAAAAAGAAAAAAGATCTTTTTAAAATGTTCTCACAATACACAATTTTCAACATCATTTTTTCTCATTCCAAATAACTTTTTGTTTTTAAAAAAAATTTTTTTTACATATCCAAACACTATCTCATTCTCAAATTGAAATAACTTTCCATTTCAAACTAGAAAATTTTCCTTCCTAAAAATGGACATGCGATCTAAACGGAGCTTGAATTTTTTGCTGAGAAAATTAAAATTTTGTTGTATTAAAATTTTTCTTTTTAAAAATATTAAGGTATTTTTAGGTCAAAATAAAGTGTAGATCGAGAGAAAAAAGTGATTTATTTATTGAAATAATATAATAATACAAAATATGGGAAAATAACTCACAGACATAAATTTAAAGAGTATTGCACCAACATGATATATAAACTTGACACAAGACCAATATGCACAAAAATAAAACTAAATTTTGTGTTATGTTAGACGAGAGGAGGAATTTATATCAAGTTGGTCAATAGATATTAAAAAAACGGCTATTTATGTAATTTTCTTGATAATAAGGGCATGTAACTTGACTTTAAATGCAGAGTACTTTTTGAATAAAAGTAAAATACAAAGTAGGTAAATAATCTAAATTGTAATTTTCTTTTTAAGAGTATTTTGGACATTTTTAGATCAAAATTATGTGTTAACTGAGAAAAAATATAGAATTATATATTAAACATAATATGACAATATAAAAAAATAATATAGACTAAAAAATAGTGCCCTAGTTTTTTTTTATGTAAAACTTATGAAATGCAAAGTATACTTTCTTAGTAAAAAGAAAATACACCACATGAAAATATGAAATACCCGTATTTAAATAATTTAACAATGATAAAACAGAACTCTAAAATTTGTGATATATTTAAGTGTAAAATTATCGCTAGGATATGTCTCAATCACTTTATTGACAAATTTAAATTATGAAAAAGTGGACATACAAATTGAGAAATTACATCATATAGCATATCTTATAAGTAGTATTGAAAATTATAAAAGGTTTTTAAAAATATGATAAATTATAACATATTTTTATTTCTTTTTTTTAAATTAATTATGTGCCTCCAATTTTACCCCTTCCTCCAATCTTGCTCTCTCCCATTCTCTCTCTCTCTCTCTCTCTCTCTCTCTCTCTCTCTCTCTCTCTCTTCTGTGTCGGTGGTCTTGGACAATGGCAGATGATCTCGGCGACGGTGACGGTAGCTGTGCAGGTGGTTTTTGCGACTGCGACGGAGGATCTCGGTGACGTGACGGCTACGGACAGGTTGTTACAAGCTTTTGAGCTCTGGCGAACTCGCGAGTAATGGCGAAGACAACGACGGTTGAGCTTTTGCAATGACAGTGCAATGATGACCATGGATCTTCGACGGTGGACGATGATGGTGTTGGGCTTAGGGTGGGAGATCCATTGGTGAGTTTAGGTGATTGCGATTACAAAGCTTTGGGGATCGTGATCTCCATCTTCATCGAAATCTAGCAAGGTCTTCGACGACATGCAATCTCCATCTTCGACAAGATCTGGCAATGTCTCCAGCGACACACTACCTCTTTCTCTGAGCTCCGTCAATGTCTCCGGCAACGCTATCAGTGCATATCTAGAACTAGATTTAGGGTTCATTTTGAAAATTTTTGAAAGTTTAAGGGTTTTTTTGATAAATTCATATAAGTAATTATTAATTAATAAAATAGACAATTTTGAAAGAAAAAAATGCAATGTATCTATCTAAAGTAAATAACCGTTAATCCCTGTAAATCTTTTTATTGACTTGTAAATACACATTAATATAATACTGTAATACTTGATTTAGTCCATAAATTGATAATTTTCAAAAGAACATAGTAAATACTAATATTTACTAGTATATATTTGATATACTTGATAAATTATTAATTTTTGAAAAATATAAATCCTAGTAAATACTAGATTTACTAGTAAATACAACGGATTAGATGATAAATTTATACTTTTTAAAACAAAGTAAAT
This sequence comes from Ficus hirta, assembly GCA_038430175.1. Taxonomy (NCBI): domain Eukaryota; kingdom Viridiplantae; phylum Streptophyta; class Magnoliopsida; order Rosales; family Moraceae; genus Ficus; species Ficus hirta. The sequence goes on along the minus strand of CM076586.1, from coordinate 2,555,259 downwards.
TCTAGATTTACTAGTAAATACTAAGATTTACTTGTAAATATTTTTATTTACTTGATAAATTGATAATTTTTTAAAACAACGTGAATTATAAATTTACTAATAAATACTAATATTTCTAATAAATATTTTGATTTACTTAATAAATTAAATTTTAAAGTAACACAATTTGTTAGTAAATACTAAGATTTGTTAGTAAATATTTGAATTACTCAATAAAATTGATAAATATCAGATTTTACAGTAAATACTAATATTTACGTGTAAATACTAATATTACAAATAAATACTAGTATTTGTTATAAAATTTTTGACAGTGAATATTAATATTTATTAGTAAATATATGAGTATCAATATTTACCAGTAAATTCAATATTTACCTCGTTAATTATTGTTTTAAGAAAAGTTTTGTTCGCAATTATTGAAAATTATTAGAAAAAGAAAAAGAAAAATGTCATGTTTATTTTTTTAAAAAGAAAAAGAAATTATTAGTAAATCCTAGCATTTACATGTAAATATCAACATTTACTAATTAATATTTGATTTACTCCGTAAATTGATAGTTTTTAAAAACATAAATACTTATAGATAGTAGAGTCACTATTAAATCTTACTAGTAAATATTTTGATTTATTTAATAAATTGATATTTTTAAAACAACATAAATTACTAGTAAATACTAATATTTTCTTGTAAATTTTTTATTTTACTTGAAATTGATAAATATCAGATATCATACTAAATAAACTATTTTATATAGCAAATCTATAATATATTTGCTTTTGATTAATAAATTCATTATATTTATTTGTAAAAGAAATATTTACAAGTAAATACTGATTTTTATATATCACTTAGTAAATTTTATTCTATTTACTTGTAAATAATCAAATTTACAGATTTTTATTTAATGCATTTTAAAAACATTTTAAAGCAAATTTAAAATTATTTTTGTTTTAGATTTGTTAATTACAGTTTTTATGCCTAATTAAAAAACAAAAACAAAAAATCATCGAATCCCAAAATCAGACCTCCCCCAAATTCAAAACCCTAGATCTAGGCGATGGTCCGTTGCGACAGGGATAATGGACAAGAGAAGGGCAATAAGCTTCGGAAACTTCGCGCTCACGACGGCGAGATCACCTGCAAAAAAAATAAAAAGAAAAAAACCAATCCAGACCGTCACCGGCTTCACTATTTTCTGATCGTAGCCCAATCTGCCAGAGATTGCGATGGCGGAATTTCTTATCTCTCCAACGGAGGTTGTGCAAGCTGGTGAGGGATTTCGCAAGTGCGTGATTTCGGTAATCGTGGAGTCGCGACGGCCTTCGTCTTGAGTCACGACAGCCGGTCGATGCTGAAGATTGCGACACTGGCATGATCCCGGTTCATGTAACTATTCTAATACCGGCCCCGTCGTCATTGCCGTCGATTGTTGTGATCTTGGGTCGACCGAGAGAGAGTAAGACAGATGAATAGGGAAGAGAGAGAAGAGAAAGGAGAAAGAGACTCATGGACTATTTTTGGGTTTTTAGATTACTAATTGTTCCAATTATACTATTTAGTAATAAGATTTTAGATTATGCTATTATTTTAAAGTTGTCTTTTGTAGATCTAGCAATTCGTGTTGACAGGCTGGGTTCGGGTCAGCCCGATTATAGCACGACACGATAAGTATGAACATGAATACGACACGATTAATAAACGAGTCAGGAACCTAAACACAAACGCGAACCGTTTAATAAACGGGTAGCACGACACAACATGCGAATACGATTATTAAACAGGCCATGATGAGTTAGCGTGAAAACAGACCCGTTTATGACCCATTTAACATGAAACACTTGTTTACAACTTATTTAACACAAAATTAGTTTCTGACCCATTTAACACAAAAATTTTGGATAAAAAGTCACTTAAAATTCTAAATTCACTAATATAAGAAACTCATCATATTCATATAAAATATTAAACTAACAATTAGAATTATCAAATATCCATAATGATTAAAACAAACATTTCTTCAAATAAAACATAAGTCTAAGTTGTAGTTGGTATCCATATGCTAATCACCACCCAAATAAGTCTCAAATTATCACATAATCAAGATCCAAAATACTAAGAGAAACATCAAAAGCCAACAAAATATTAAAGCAAAAGGAAATGCTTTCTTACTTGAGAATGATAGCATCATACGTTTCAACTCCACAAATCTTCAAAAGTTCCCAAATATTTCAACCTATTCAAGAAATTTATGAGAATGAAATTAAAACATATTTAAAAACTATCTAAAGATTGAAAAAAAATGTCATTGTGTCTAAATTACCTTCCATTGGGACCTCTGCATTTGAGGAGCTGGGGTTGTGGGAACTTTGAGCAAACATAAAGCTGGACTCATTGAGTTCCAAACTGAGCACATCTTCAATGATTTTATCCACAGCCATGTGAATTGATTTGTTGTTGTCTGCACATAAATTTGATAAGTGGCCAACATAATGTAATCTTATGCAGTCAATAAGGAATGAATACACTATTTCTCCATTCAACTTGAAATAATCGAGAACATTAAAAGAAAAATTCACAGTTTAATACAACCAAGTAATAACTTCTATATATATAAAAATTGAAAACCAGATTATATCATGTGTAATGCTATTACTACATATCAAAGACTCAAAGGTAGAATATACATTTATCTCCAAATAGCCAATCGCTAGCGCAAACCAATGCCTCAACTACGTCAGGTTTAATTGAGCTCCTGTATTGATCTAAAACTCGCCCCCTAACACTAAAAGCAGATTCGGATGCAACAGTAGTTATTGGTATGCCCAAGATATCACAAGCCAACTTAGAAAGCTCCGGATAGCGAAACTGGTTTCCTTTTCAAAACTCAAGAACATCAAATTCTACTGTTAGTTGTATTCTTGGCTCATCCAAATAAACCTCTAACTCTGACTTTTGCATAACAGCTTGCTCTTGACTTTCAAAACTATTAAACTCCTACAAGCACAAAGATAAAAAACAAGATTAACAAAAGAAAATATAAAAGAACAATTATAATAAATGCTAAATTACAAAACTGTACATATTTTTATCTTCATTACTTTGTTTTGCCTCAACAAGAACTTCTCTGTTGGGTTCTTTGCAACATGAGTAGGAACTACCATGGCAATGTGGTTTTAGTGTTGTTGCAAGCATGTTCATTGTATTCAACAAACAATGCTTCCAAACCATCCTTAACCAACAAAAATTGGCTTGATCCTCTTTCTCCATAAACATTGGCATAAATATAATCCACAAAGTTTAACTTGTAACGTGGACCAAGAACTAATGATATTGCTAATATCAAAGAGAATTCCTTCCAATACTTCTCAAACTTGCTAAGCATTGCCTTTACCATAGTGGACAAATATGAATCCTCACTTTTCCAAAGATAATTTTAGTGTCAAATAGTAGGTGTACACAATAGGAAAGTACAAGTTTGCTGTGGAGTATTGAACTCTGGAGAAAACACAAGTAATATCATAAAATGGTTCCAAGAACTCATTAATCTTCTTTGCCCTTTCCCACTCATCAGAAGTAAGACAATTCTTGTAATTTGAGTCACTCAATTGTAAATGACACGAATAAGAATTAAATCTATGTTGGATGTGACCTCTGGTAGAATTTGTTTGACATCTGATTTGTGGACTTATGGTTATGTGACATTGACTGCTTATTTTATTGACAAAGATTGGGTGTTGCAAAAGTGGATTTTAAATTTTTGTTTCATGCCACCTCCACATACTGGTATTGCATTGTCTGAAAAACTTTATGCATTGCTATGTGATTGGGGAATTGAAAATAAGGTGTTCTCTCTTACTTTGGATAATGCTTATGTTAATGATGTGTCTGTGGATTTGTTGAAAAATGAATTGAATGGAAAGAAATCACTTATTTCTAATGGTGCTTTTTTCTATATTCATTGTTGTGCCCATATTTTTAACCTAGTAGTGTATGAGGGTCTGAAAGATATTGATGATGTGGTGAAAAAGGCCCGTGAAAGTGTGAAATATGTGAGAGGGTCACAAATTAGAAAGAAGAAGTTTCTAGAGTGTGTAAATCTTGTGAGTCTTGATGCTAAGAGGGGTTTAAGGCAAGATGTACCAACTAGATGGAACTCTGCATTTCTCATGCTTGATAGTGTCATGTATTATCAGCATGTATTTATCCCTCGAAAACATTTTAAATACATATGCCTTCAAAGTATTTCTTGAAACCAAATTAATGTCGGGATGCAAATATTGATAAGTGGCCCTAACAGCTTCATATTCAACAGAAGAAAATGGAAGATCATGCAAAATGATGGCTGTTGTTATCAATTCACGAAAGTGTTATGGATCAAACCTGTTTGCACTCAATGCTAAAGAGCCTTTTTCTTGTGATATCAAAAGTTGGCCGATATCACGTGTGTCTTTACGTTGGCAAGCTATCATGTGACGCCGTATGCTTCCAGTCCCATTCTTACTATCAACTAGATAAATAGAACCACATTCCTTGCATTTTGCCCTTAACCTCTTGTCTTCACTCAACGGAAGCTTATCAAAACGTGACCAGACAATAGAAGTAGTCCTTTTTTTGCATTTGGCTTTGCCGGTTGCATATTTAGAAATAGCTTGAAGCTCCTCTTCTTTATCTTCATCAATAGGCACATCTACATCGGCAGGAGTAATAGCACTACCAGACTCAAGATGTACTTCTTGTCCTATACCATCCATCTGCAAAAAATAAAAATAAAACTAAATTGTTAGTGTTGCTTGACTTCCATCAACAACATCAAAGGTCTAGCAATTGAAAAGTTAAAAGGAAACATCATATACAACTATACAAGTAATGTATTCTATACATGAGTGTGTATGTACTAAAATCAACATAAGGAATGTTATTCTAACATAATCAAATAATGATGCTTTCATGTGCAAGAACAGGTGTTTTTAAATAGAAATGAAACAATTAGGTTTTTAGGATTTCTTTTTCTTTTCCTTCATTTTCTCATCAACCAAACAGGGGAAAAGGGAAAAAAAAACATTAAAAAAAGAGTAGGACGGAAGAAAAGAGAGGATAGAGAGAGATCGGATTAAGAGGGAGAGATAGAGGAAGAGAGAGAAGGCTGAGGGAGGAAAGAGAATGGGCCGAACGAAAATAGAGAGAGGGGCTGAAGAAAAGAAATGAAGAGATAAAATCAAATAGAAGCAAAGTAGCTTTTCATAAAGGATGATTACGGGAAGAAAAAGAAAAGGAAACAAAAAAAAAACAGTAAAGCACCTAAACAGTGCGTTTTTGATGACGATGGATGAACAGTGGAGATTCATCCACTCTTTTAATGTAGTTAAGATATATATATTGAGTAATTTTTATATGGGCTCTAAATGGGTTGGGTCGTGTTGGCCCGTTTATGATCCATTTATATAAATGTATTAAATGTGTTAACCGTGTTAGCCTATTTCTGGTCCATTTATTTTTGTATTAAACATATCGACCCAATTTTAACTCAATTTGTAACGCCCCGACTTCCCACGCCGGGTCGTCACCTTACTTACATACTGAACTTAAACTTGCGGAAAATTTGGGAGAATTTTTTTTTTTTTTTTCTTTTAAACTTTATTTTAAAACTTTTAACTTGAACTTCATCCTCAAACTGATACTTACTGATAGGTACTTACTCGAGTACCGAACTTTCAAACCCTTCTTGAATGCCATCATAATCAAATGGTAGACCAACCCGACTTAATGCGGATCGGTACCACATGAGGCAACTTGCTTGTCATACATAAGTAAACTTTGTCATTCATATTTAAAACATCATGAAAATATGAAAACCCTTTTTCATTACAACATAATTTATAGAGTATATTTTTTTCAAAGTCCGTGGCAGTGTCCATCCCACATTTCACAGTCCGCAGCACCAGCCTTCCACAGTGTTGCATCAGAGATTGCTGGCAGGTTGCTTACCTACAGCATAGACGTAAGACGTGAGCTTTCGCTCAGCAAGTACAACTGTTACATCCGCGATGCAAAACACATATCATTATGCATGAACCATTTATGACCTCTTATGAATTAAATATGGATTCATAACTTAGCTTAGTTCTATTCCTTTACTTATCATGTATGCTCGTACCGTGGTACATAGCCATGGAATGGTTGAAGGCGGCAGTCCGTTTTAACTCAAATCATGAAACACAAAGTTTAACATGGAGTAGTTTAGGTAGCCATCCAATCCAACTTAAACCATGAACCATACCATTTAAACCCGCCTTTGTGGCAAGTCGGTACGACACAACATCTTACTTGTCTTGTTCTTACCAGGTGGTTTAACATTAGTGAACATGCTTCATGATGTCACAATATTACAACATGTAACATAACAAAACCTCATTCATAACATACCATGACATGCCATACATACCATAACATATCATACCATAATATCACATGACATAACATTACACGCCATAACATACCATCACATTAGGCAAGTAACAACAAAGGGCCTATGCTGTAGGCGGAGTTGTACTTACTTGGTTAGCTGTGTCCTATTTCGTGCGACTCCAAGCTGAGGCACAACAACAGGCTATCTCCTGTTATGTCAAAGGACATAGCATAAGGCTTCATAATTATAACCTTAAGATGCTGGTGACCTAACCTAACCAACACCCATTCATAATCTTAGTTATATGTCCCCCCCTATACTCATGATAACTTACTTGGTTACATAAGGTAACCTTGGGTATTAATCCCAATCATACATGAATAGGGTTAGGTTATCATCCTAACCTTGGCCTATGCCTGGTTATCTATCCATAATCTTTTGGGTTTAGATCCAAACCCAATCTTAACACCTTGTTGGGTTACCTTGAGTAACCCTTGAGGTAACCAAACTTAGTTCAATTATCCTAAGTCAACCTTGGGCTTTGGACCCCATCCAGTAACTCAGATATCCTTCTGGTTATTACCCATAATCATCTTGCTTACCCAATTTGGTTAAAAATCCATTTTCCATTTCTTTGGAAACTTGGGTAAATTAACCTCAAAAAATCTTTTACTTAACTCATAAAATTCATATTTTTGAAATAGGTTTTTGTAAAATTATTTAGGGCTGGAAACTGCCTTTGGAACAGTTTCCCTAGTCAAAACAGTGGTTTTTGGGGAAAGATACAATTTTTCCGAACTGTTTTTAGAAAATCCTGTGCAGGAATTTCCTGTTCCCTGCACAGTCTTTATAAAACCGTGTCAGTTTAAAGATCCATTCTGATTTTGAAAAATTTATCTTCACGAAAGTTCTAGCTCTCAGAAAATCCTAAAACTTTCATGTTTTGCGAAAAATCCAGTTCCACATGTATCCTTGTCAGTTTTCATTTGAACTTGCTGGACGTGTAGACTAGGTCTGGGCAGACTAGTCTCGGATTTTATAGAAATGTAGGCCATTGGAGCCTTATTTTGGAAAACTGTCCACGTTGCCTCCTAGGAAAAACCCTTCTGAACAACTTTCATGTTTTAAGTTTCCTCTAATTCGACCTCTAAAGGTCTCAAATTTCACTTTTCCCGAAACTGGCCAGTTGGCACCCGAACTGGTAGTTTTCGGTTTTAAGTTCGTTTTACGTCCTATTACGCGCACACTACCTCAACCGCCCGCAGCGGGAGCCTAATATCAGTCATGCAGCGCTTTCTAACGTAAAACATTCATCCATGCAAGGCAAAACCCTTGGGTGTTCTTGCACCAAACTAGGTTTTGTAAAACATTTGATTTGCATCACCATTCATCAATCAAGCTTCTAATCTAACTCAAACATAAACATGCATGACCTATAACTTTTTAGGCATATTGGAGACATATCACAAACACCTTATGTGCATGCATGCAATCTTAATAATCATGCAAGCATACTTATCAAATCATGCACCATAATCATAATTGAGACCTTAGTACCCTAATCAAGCACATAATCAAGCACAAAACTTATTGCATGGCATAAGAAAATGAGCTTATGCTCTTACATCCCAAACATGGAAATACACTTAAATTTCCCAAATTTAAGCTCAAATTAAAAAGGTTTAGGGCCAAGGGTTTACCTCTAGAGCTTGGATGTTGGTTCACAAACTTGGATTCCAACTTTTTCCTCACTCCCCCTTGGCTGCCATTGCAGCCGATTCTCCTCCCCCAAATGGGTTCCAATTTTCGGCCATTCCTCATGAAAAACAACCACATGAGTATCTAGTTTCAAGCTCAATAGAAAAACTTAAGGGTTTTAGAGATTTACCTAGATCAATCCAAGAGGTTGGCTTGATTGATTCCAACTTTTCTCTCCCTTTTTCCTTGGCTCCACACAACCGACCTCCCCTCCAATTGGGGTTTCAAAAATTTTGGCCAATTAAATTGAGCCTCACACACTCACACAAGGTCTGGCCATTACCAAAAATCCAGCCAACCAATTTTTTTTTCTTCCTAGGGTCGGTTTTAGAGAGAAAATGAGTATGGGAGAATTTTGCCATAGTTTGGCTTGTTTTCCCAATTTTTCCCCTCAAAATCCGCCCCCCTTCACCCCTATTTATAGCTGATTTTGAACTTTCAAAATTGCTAAAAAATCCTTGAATTTGGATTTAATTACTTTTCCAAAATTGCACTTTAGTCCTTGAAGCAAAAATATTTGCACTTTGACCCCTACAAGTGTTGGCCGGCCATTTCATGCCTTGGAGCCCAAGTCTTGCTTACCTCATCATGATGACATCATCTTGATGACATCATGTGCTTACCTCATGCTTACATCATTATATTTTCCAAAATTACACTTTTGCCCCCAAAAGACAAAATATTTACAATTTCACCCCTACATGTGGCCGGCCATCCATGGTGCTTAGGTGGCTAGGTGTGATTTGTTTCCACCATTTATGATGTCATAATTCAAAAATGGGATGATGTCATAATTCCAAACTTGGATGATGTCATTATAAGGCCTTGTTTGGCTTTTTCCTTAAAATACAGTCTATTTTCTTGCTAATACAGATATTTCCAATACTGTGTTCACTAATACACAGTATAATTCAGTACTGTTATACTTGACTGCAGTCCAAAATTTATCTGCGTAAAAATGGACTGTAAAAATTTTCTTCTTATTTATGAAAGTCATTAGGACTTTGATATCCAACTTAGTGTGCTTGATTTTTCTAGGGTGGTTTCATAGCTTATTCTAGCTATCTTGTCCAAAAAGACAATTTTCGCAGTAGATTTCTCATACCGCTTATCCTATTACTGTACAGTCATACCATGACTGTTTTTGGTCAACTTTGACTTTCTTGGTCAAATTTTGACCAACATGGAATCATGAAATTTCATCACGCCATTTTCCTTAAAATGCCTTATACTTGGCTCAGTAATCCATCGTTGAGTCTCGTAGCTAATTAACCGAGAACTCAAACTTATACCGATATTCTATTCCAAACATGATCTAGACTTAAGTTTTCCTCATTCAAAGGAAATCTAGAGTCATAAAAAAATTCGGGTTATTACACAATTATTAAACGTGCAGTCCAAACCCATTTATTACGTATCATTCTCGTGTTGTGTCACCGTGTCATATCTGAAATTGCCGCTTCTAGTCTTTTTCTCCGTACAAATTACAAAACAAAATTTAACTCAAAAGCACTTTTTTCTTCAAAACTAGTTAAAACACGTGCGGTGCACGCAATAAGTTATAATTGAAGTTTTTATAATGTGAAACATGTATAATAACGTACCAATATACATAAATAGAATAAATTTTTCTCTAAAAGAATACATTAATAATAATAATTTATCTTTATAATAGAACCATGATGATATTATATTTATAATATTAAACATTCTTAACATGACTATATTTTTTTTTTTTTTTGTAAAATATGTAACTTTCATTTTCAAAATAAAAGTTATAATATAATTGTGTTGAAAAGGATTAGTGAAACAATAACAATTGTCGCATTGGTAATGAGATTGTTAAGTATAACTTGTTGAATTTAAATCCGTTAATTATATCAAGTACAAAGGGAGAAAATGTATTATTAAAAAAAATGATACAACTCTTCATAGCAAAGGAACTTAAATGATTATTACATAGAATACATTCAAAATAACAAAAGTAACTATAATAATCTTCTTTTGTAAAACAAAAAAAAAAAAAAAACAAAAAAAGGAGAGAGAAAAAGAGAGTCCTTACAACCTCTTTAATTTATCGGGAAAACCCTAAGAAAAAAAATCAAGAAAAAAAGGAAAACAAATCCTTACCACAATTAGATTCGGTTATAGTTAAGAAAATTAAAATTTCTAGTGAGAAATTAACTAAGATTAGAAATCTTAAAAGATAAAATATTGTCAGATGTTGAGTTTTTAATAAAGAGATAAAATAAAAAAAATTTATGGCCGAAAATACCAGCTAAAAAGTTAGGGAAAAGATAAGATAAAAACAAAAACAAAACATATAGAAAATGGTTAGAATAAAAGAAATATTGACAAACAAATAAAAATAAAGTAAAGTAAAGATAAAATAAAATAAAACAAAATAAAAATAAACAGCTAAACTGTTTTTAGAGAGAATCTTGGAGGGTCTTCTTTACTAAATGAAAAGAAAAATATTTTGAATGGAAAATGTAAAATGAACTAATGTTTAGAAGAAACAAAAATGAGCATAGTACGAATTAAAAAAAAAAAAAAAGAAGAAGAAGAAGAAGAAAAATATACATTTGGATTCATTTTGAAGTAAAAATTTTCAACTTAAAATGATGTGTAAATCATCATGTATTAGTTGAATTTGATTCTTAACATCTGTTAAAAAAGAAGAGGAAAAAATAACCCTTTTTTTTTTTCCTAGAAAAAACTTTTACACAAAGTTAAATATAGGAAAAAAAAAATTTTGTAAGTTATAATGGCAATTTTGTAATATGTTTTAAATTTTGGTCTTCTTTGAACACGTGGAAGGCCAAGCAACTGCCAACTGAAGCAAAACAGTAGTTATGCAAGTGGAAGGACAATTTTTCAACGAAAAAAAAAAAGAGAGAAGGCAACAAAACGGTGCGTATTTAACTATCAAAAAGGAATAGTGAATTTTTATTCACTCTTTTATATACACTAATTTTGGTACGTACGTTGCACGTGTTGAATCGTGATAAAAATTTTCATAATGTTTAGTATGAAAAAATATTTTCTAGATATTATAAAAAAATACAGATTAATAAATAAAGTTAAAGAGTTAAACTTTATGATACAATCATAAAATACATAATAATAATAAAATCAAACATTCTAATAAATAAAATAATAACACATAACTCATTTGTTTTTTGTTTTGTTTTTTTTCAAAATATATAGAGTTGCATTTTATTATCTCAAAAAAAGGTTTTAATCCCATTGTTGGCTATATAAAGAATAAAACATTGCAATTAGAAAAAAATGATTGGAAAAAGAAAACTAAAAACGTTTTGAAAATATGATAATAAAGTAAAAAGTAAATAAAAAAAGAGTCAATATGAATATTTTACACAAATTTTAATTTATATATAGAGTCACATACACACATGCATCTGCAAACAAAGTTTAAAAACAAAAAACAAAACAGTTTATTTTTATAAATATTTTTAGCTGTAGAATAATATGCTAGCGGCAACATTTATACCTACTTGTTCAAAGTTTTGCAGTAAAAATAAGTATAGATGAAATGCTAATACATTCCTAAACCTGAGTTCTCATATGGCAAGTTATAGTAGGCGTTATCCTAAGCAATATTGGATATATGCTTATTTCCTACATAATGAGCTCCTACAACTATAGTAGGACGAATGATCATTCTAAAAATAGACAAAAGTAGGAAATTTCTAAACAAAAAAACTTGATCCAAACACAAATTTAACATGAATATGCCCGAAAATAATAGCAAAATGACATAAAAGTAAAAATGAAATTCCAAAATGAAAGAATTCTATTAACTTTGTTTTGAAACTTGAAGGCAATAACTCTTTTTCCTGTTGTTTAAACGAAACTTTCTAAAGCAAAAGAGGAAATTCAATATTCTAAAGCAATATATATATATATATGTATATATATATACATCCGTGTGTGTGTCTGGAATGCAAAGAAAATGTTCTCTCCCTCTCTCTTTTGATGATACAGTAATTTCAATCTTCAATCTCCTACTTTATCTACTATTTTATAAATCTAGGAATATATTTTGTTTTTGGAAGGTAAGAAAACAAAATGAAAAATAAAAAAGAAAAGTCTCTCACTAATGACAGGTTCCACGCCTAAGAAAAGGAAAAAAAAATATGAAAAAAAAAGGAAAGAAAGAGAGAGAAAAAATATTCTCAATGTTCGCATGTGATCCACCAAAACATCTAAAATAAGGAACAACACATTTCTTCAAGAAGGCTTTTTGCCAACACGTGGAATGAACAGCAACAATAATCCTTAAAAATAGTGGTTAAAAAGTCGAAAAAAGAAATAAATAAAAAAAAAAAGAATGAAACGAGCGTTTCAACCAAAATGCTCGTTTTGGTTGAAGCTTATGAACAGTACTACATATTGACGTTTTTATATATTTATAGATATATGTTTCGTTTTGCTTTTCAACTAAAATTTAACTAATCTATATTTTTTAATCTCAATTTTTATTTTTTTCTAAAAAATCAATAAAAATTATAACTAATTTTTTAAAAGAGTTACTTTTAAAATAAGATCAAACTACTACTTTCAAAATTTTTCGGATATTATTAAATTAATTATTATATATATATTTTTAAAAATTTATATAAAATAAATATTAATACAAAAAAATCTTTTTTTTCCTTCTCCTCTCTCACACTTCTTTCTCTCTTTTCTCTCTCTCTCTCTCTCTCTCTCTCTCTCTCTTCCCTCGAGCAAAAGAAAAAAAAATTCAAAAAAAATCCCCTATCCCACTAACCTTTCTCTCTATCTCTCTTTCTCTCTCAACCCAAAACCCAACAACTCCCCACACACACACACACACACACTCTCTCTCTCTCTCTTTCTCTCCCTTCCCCGTGTGTTAGCTGCACAACAGTCAAAAAAACCTCAAAATGTTTCAAAACCCAAGTCTCTCTCTCTCTCTCTTTCTCTCTCTCTCATGTTAGCTACACGGCAGTCAAAAACAAAAACAACACCAAAAAAATGATGCGTTTTTTACTACCAAAAATAAACAGTAACTTTTTATCTACTCTTTTATATATGTAGGATTACATAATGTTTTTAGTTTTATCAAGAATTGCAACTAAATCAATAATTTAAGGATTGATTTGAAAAATTAATAATGGATCAAACGATCATTATCTGAAAATAAAGTTAGGGACTGATGTGCATATAGCCCAAAAGAAAAGAAATCTTAAACACAAAGTTCATAAAAAAAAATGGTAAACCTTATGAAAAAAAAAATCTACAATTTACTATGTATTTAAGATTATGATGTATTAAAAAAACTTAAAAAAAAAAGAAGAAAAATCAACTAACATGAGAAATTGAGATATTTTTTAGTTAAATAATATTAGTTGGGATTTTTCATATTTAAGATTGATGTAATTTTAATATAAAAGGGCTTCATTTAACTAGAATATAAATATACATTCATAAAAAATAAAAATAAAAAAGTGAATATCAATATGTAAGTTGAAGTTAAAAAAAAAAAAATTACAAATTGCTTTCCTATCAACATGCCTGCAAAAAAAAGTTATTGCTTGTCTATTATATATTTATGAAAAAACTCTACTCTTTTTTTTTTTTTCTTTTTAGACGTTTTGCACTTAAAAAATAATAAATTAAAAAATAATAAATGTGTAATTACAATATGGCAAAACTGTAATTTGAATTAAATGGTCTTCTTTTAAGTTCAAGTTTCAGAACTCTTGCAAGAGCACAACACGTAAGAAGCAAAAAGCAAATGTCAGCTGCAGTGACTGTGAGGAAGGATAAAAAACAAAACAAAAAAAAACAAAAAAAAAACACCTAAACGGAAAAATCAACTGACATGAGAAATTGAGATATTTTTTAGTTAAATAATATTAGTTGGGATTTTTCATATTTAAAATTGATGTAATTTTAATATAAAAGGGCTTCATTTAATTTGAATATAAATATACATTCACAAAAAAAAAAAAAATGAATACCAATATGCAAGTTGAAGTTAAAAAAATATTAAAAAATACAAATTACTTTCCTATCAACATGCCTGCAAAAAAAGTTATTATTTGCCTATTATATATTTATGAAAAAACTCTACTCTTTTTTTTTTCCTTTTTAGACATTTTGCACTTAAAAAATAATAAATTAAAAAATAATAAATGTATAGTTATAATATGGTAAAACTGTAATTTGAATTAAATGGTCTTCTTTTAAATTCAAGTTTCGGAACTCTTGCAAGAACACAACACGTAAGAGGCAAAAAGCAAATGTCAGCTGCAGTGGCTGTGAGGAAGGATAAAAAACTAAAAATAAAAAAAATAAAAAAAAACACCTAAACAGAAAAATCAACTAACATGAGAAATTGAGATATTTTTTAGTTAAATAATATTAGTTGGGATTTTTCATATTTAAGATTGATGTAATTTTAATATAAAAGGGCTTCATTTAACTTGAATATAAATATACATTCACAAAAAAAAAAAAAAAATGAATACCAATATGCAGGTTGAAGTTAAAAAATATATAAAAATTGCAAATTACTTTCTTATCAACATGCCTGTAAAAAAAAGTTATTGCTTGCCTATTATATATTTATGAAAAAAAACTCTACTCTTTTTTTTTTTCCTTTTTAGACATTTTGCACTTAAAAAATAATAAATTAAAAAATAATAAATGTGTAGTTATAATATGGTAAAACTGTAATTTGAATTAAATGGTCTTCTTTTAAATTCAAGTTTCAGAACTCTTGCAAGAGCACAACACGTAAGAGGCAAAAAGCAAATGTCAGCTGCAGTGACCGTAAGGAATGATAAAAAACTAGAAATAAAAAAAATAAAAAAAACACCTAAACGGTGCGTTGCTCTGAGGAAGGACAAAAAACTAAAAAAAAAAACACCTAAATGGTGCGTTGCTGTGAGGAAGGACAGCAAGCAAAAAAAAAAAAAAAACCACACCTAAACGGTGCATTTTTGACTACCAAAATGAACAGTAAAAAAAAGCACCTAAACGTTGCTGTGAGGAAGGAAAGAGGAAAAAGAAAAAAAAAAAAAACTAAACTAAACTAAACTAAACTTTGCTATGAGGAAGGAAGGAAGGAGGGAAAAAAAAAAAAAAAAAAAAAAAGCCACTAAACGTTGCTGTCAGGAAAAAAAAAAAAAACTAAACTTTGCTGTGAGGAAAAGGAAGGGAAAAAAAAAACTAAGCCTCTATTTATCTCATCATCTTAAACTCAAATTTTTCATCTCAGTTTTTATCTTTTTCTAAAAGTCAACAAAAATTATAACTAGTTTTAAAAAAGTCAACCAACTCAAACTTAAAAATTTCAACTCACTGTTTTACCAAACGCACCATAAACTTTGCTGTGAGGAAGGAAGGAAGGGGGAAAAAAAAAACTAAACTAAACTTTGCTGTGAGGAAAAAAAAAAAAGCACCTAACGGTGCGTTTTTGACTACCAAAGATAAACAGTATAATTTTATACACTCTTTTATATATGTATAGATATACATATAGATATACATATACATATATACATAGGATTCCAAAATTAAACGTTACTCCATCGGAGATGCTCATGGCAATAGCAAATGGCATTTACTGTTAATATTTAGAGACTACTATCAATCAGATATTTGACTATCAAGTAAGAAGAGAGCTGAAAAATGGCGGTTTTGGTTTCGTTTAACTGCCACAAATCTGCACCAGTACTACTAGTGTTGAAGTCCCAATCTCGAAACCACCCAAATCCTACCTTCTTCAATTCCCTCAGCTTCCGCCATAGCCAAAACCTTACACCAACATTAACATTCAAGCCCCTCTCTCTCCGTCGTGGTTTAGTCGTCGTCAAGGTATACAACGGAGGCTCAAGTTCTGACCCAGACAAACCACAGGGTCGTCTTTCTCTCTCTAGAAATATTTCACTTTTTTCTTTTTTTTTTTTAATGGAAAAGAAATATTTCACTATTGGTGCTGATTTCAATTGCTTAACACGAAATTTTTGTGTCGAATTAATTAGACAAGGAAGTGGACAACTTGGGCGTTAAAGCTGCCTTATCGATGCTTAAATTCTACAAAAGTAAGTCTCTAAATTGATATTGGGGTGATAATTCAAATAAAGAAGAAGAAATTAAAATTGTGGGTATTATTTATTTCTAATTGGGAAATTTATAGGGGAAATCTCACCACTGTTGCCCAAGAGTTGCCGTTACGTTCCGACATGTAGTGAGTACTCCATGGAAGCTTACAAGAAATATGGATTTGTTAAAGGCACCATCTTGACCACTTGGCGTATCTGTCGTTGCAATCCCCTTGGTAATTCTTTTTTTATTTTTATTTTTATTTTTATTTTTTTATGGGTTGTCATCCGCGGATATATATATATATATATATATATATATAGATTGCTTGTCTCATATCCGACATCTTTGTAAATGGTCACTAGTTATTTTTCTTGTCTATTATTATAATTATATTATAACGTTTTTCAGTGTGATTTGCAGTTTGCACTGCCGTAATAATATTATAAATAAGAAATAATATGGAAATCAAGGTACAAGATTCTACATAAAATGTTAGGTTGCCAACCTGAGATATTTCCTATATATATGTGTGTGTGTCTGTGTGTGAAGGGTTGTGTTTTAAGTGAGTAAGTCCAATCTTGTATAATTTGGGGCTTTTGTTTTACTTTTTTGGTCAGGTGGGTCTGGATTTGATCCTCCACGTTGGTTTGGCGAGACAAGTTTGCCTGAAGAATAGCTTATTTCAATCCTCTCATTAACAAAGCAAACGGTTCAGTCGCTGATTTTTGTGTCTGGAGTTGTATTATTTTCTGTGATGCATACTGATGTACACAAATTCAGGCGTAAATATTGCATTTTAGATTTTCATTTAGTTATTCAAAGGATTTTTTGAACAAGAGTAAACCTGATAGTCTTGATGACTTCAAAATGTGCAGAGGCGATCATCTCTTTCATTTTCCTTGTAAGATTTTACAAGATGTTGCATGTTGTTAGACTCAGAACAGGCTGATAGCTTCATTACGTAGGGTAGTTATGTCATAATCGTGTATTTAATGCACGTTTTTTCAGTCAGGCTGTTATGAATAAGAACGGATTCGTGACAAGATGACAGATAAAAAAACAAAGTTCATAATAGGTTTGCCACTAATTTTTTAGCTTGACTGTAATTGCTAAATGGGGAACGAACTATTGATGCAGGGGCTTTCTGGTTCTTTTGTTAGATGTCCTAGTGTTTCGTTTGTTGTTGACATTTTATTTGTTAGATACTACTGTTTTGAGCATTTGTTTAGTTTTTTCCAAAACGTTGCACTCTAGGCAATAGATTGTTGTTAGCTAATAGTGAGATGCCGAGCCCGTTCTTTTGGAAACAGATCTGGTTTTTGTAATTTGGGATCGTATGAATTTCTACAAGAATTAAGAAGTGAAAGATCCAAAGATTTGGAACGTGATTCCATCCTTCACCTGAGATTTTGATCTCAGTTTATCTAGACTCTGTACATCAGGTGGTATCCGAGCTTCTGTAAGTTGCTAGATGGAGAAGTTCTTTTCCTTTCTTTGATTAATTTTTTTTACCTCCTTAGTTTTCTTGTTAGTTTGGTTCTAGTAACTACATTTGCAAGTTGAGCAAGTCTACAACATGCCCTCGAACTTCAAAATGTATCTTCCATTTTCCGTGAACTAACAATTATTGAATTTGATCATTCTATTTGATATATTGCCAGAATTTGTCTGTGTATCACATTGTAATTATTTAGCTAGCTGCAAGTGTTAAATAGAGAACAGTCCTCATTTCTTTTTTAACAGAGACAAGATTCTGTTATTAGTATATGTATTTTTTTCCTAATGAGTCCTGTTTTATCTTTGATTTTTCGTTTGTGTTTGTTTCAGCTACTGCGTGTGCTAGTTTAGCAAAGTATATGGGCTATCAATTTAAAGGATTTGAGAAACTGCAAATTCAATGGAAAATTTTTGTTCTTGAGGAGGATGGACTAGGCCACTAATAGAAGCTTTGTCTAAGCCAGGTTACCAGAATCCAGCAGAGAGAAGGAACAACTCATGTTATAATTATTTTTTTCCATAAAAAAAAAAAAAAAAAAAAAAAAGATCTTCCTAATTTTTCTGTTCAGCAACCCAAAACCATAACCAATTGTAAGTTTTGGAATCCATTTTAGCATCCTTTAGTCACAGAATTATGTATAGCATATATTTTTTAAAAATTTTGCTCTAATTCGTTGGGAGTTAAAATGTCAAACAGGCTGCATCATTTATTTTGGGTCTCTCAATGTCTCGTATCGTACCTATATTGGTCCATTCAATTTCAAGTTGTGTTGTGCGTATTTATAATTTATAGCATCCAACTCGGTCTACAGTATATTTATAAACGTGTCATGGACTAGCCAATTGTTTTGGGGGAGGTAATTTCACTTCTCGACGGTGGGTGGCGCTTTTTCCAGGTAGTTTCATGTTGAATACTAATGCTGCTGTGGGAAGGGCTGTAGATTTCATTGGTGTTGGAGCTGTTATTCGAGACTCAACCCGCTTGGTGGTGGTCTGAATGGCAGGAAGGGTCGCTCCACTTGAAAGGTTGCTAAAGATATGGTTTTATGGGCTGGTCCGTAGCTTGCACGAAAGGTTGCTGTTATCGTGTTACCGTTGCTGTGGATGAGACTGATGCTATCGATACAAGTACTCTTTCAGATGATTGTTTTATTATTCAAAAATATTCCGAGCTCTTTATTTGTAAATGGTGGTCTTTGTAATCATGGTGGTCCTTATAACAGCATAGCTGTCCATCTTTTGACTAATTCTGTGTTTACTCATGCTAAGCTCTTTTAAGATATTTAAGTTATCCCACATCTATAACTTTTGCCCTTTTGACTGATTTGGCTGATTAATAATTATACCTTTTTACCCTTTTAAAAATAACCCAATGAAAAAAAAAAAAAAAAGTTATATCAATAACAGAAAGTAGAGTGGTGATTCCCAATAGAGTAAGAAAATAATAAATAAAAACGCACATTCACCCATACTCCATATGACTGGTTACCCAACCTCGATCCAACACACACCTTGTAACTAGGACCACCACAACTGTTAAATACAAAACTTCAGATGTCTCTAGAATTCTTGTGGGCCTACACTTTGATCGAGATCGCAAAAGTATTACATTAATTCTCCGAGATTTTTATTCCTCAACTTTGTGAGCAAAATATTCCCTCTAAAAGTACTTGTATTTGAACACTACTCTTGGACTCAATGCACAAACCAGAGAGAAATTTCAACTATAAAAAATCTTCCAACAAGGGGTTACCCAAAAAACACAAAAAATGATATATGGAGGAAGGGAATGATATCCGCCACCCTCTTTCTATTCTATGGCATTTGTAACTTTTTTTATGGTACGTTATACCAACAAGGTGATTTTAAGGTAAAATTTTTTCAACTAGTATCACATGACAAGGTTCTTAATATAAAATTACTATGTTATAAGGTTCCAAATAGGAAATTACATGTAAATCAATTAATTGTTACAATTTTCTAACTAAAAAGTTACAAATGCATGATGATATCCGGTATCAGATACAAGACCTTTCCTATATTTATATAAAGTTGAGTTACTTTTTTTTTTTTTTTTAATTGACAAATGATAAAATGACTTGAAAGCATCTGATTCTCCATCATCCATTTCATAAAATATGTGGATAAAAGTTCCAAATAAAGATCAAGGCAATAATAAGGCAAGTAAAATAAAAAATTTCCTGGCATGTTATGAAAAAACATCTAATTGACCTTATAAGTTTTAACTGTTAAATCAAATTCAGATTTAATCTTTAACCGTCTCATGAAATCAATA
This sequence comes from Ficus hirta, assembly GCA_038430175.1. Lineage (NCBI taxonomy): Eukaryota > Viridiplantae > Streptophyta > Magnoliopsida > Rosales > Moraceae > Ficus > Ficus hirta. The sequence goes on along the minus strand of CM076586.1, from coordinate 2,535,195 downwards.
TCATATTAGATTAAGTAAAATATGACAATTTAAGAGAACTTTATGGCTCTCTAACGATTAAAAGCTACATCATACTCCTGTTGGTAGGATAAAAGAATTGTCCAACAGTAAAATCAATAAATAAGTAAAAAAATCAAAACAAAAAGAAAAGAAAAGAAAGGAAAAGAAACACACACAAACTACTGAGCTGCATAATCTTCTCTGCTTTATTGGACTGAAAGGATTGTTTATGTGCAAAGCTTGCTTGCTTCTTCTTTTTTTTTTTTTTTTTTTTTTTTTTAACTACCAATTTGACCAAAAGATGAAGCACCTTCTTACAAATAATACAAGATGTGTAAAAGCCAATTGTCACATGATTATGTAAGCAACTTTCAGAGTGGCATTATCTCAGCAGGACCTATCTCATAAAAACCACCAAAATCAGCTACACTGGCCTGTCAGGTTAAGTTATAATCAAATTGTAAAATGAAGACCACAAAGGAACAGAAAAAAGAAAAAATAACCTATAATGATGATGAAAACTAGAAAATAGAAATGAAGAGCAATTACCTCTGATCCACAGTTTCAAGTATCCTTTTGAACGTGGAATCTGAGAGGCAGAACCCCGAGGACTTGCCGTGCTTTCCGAAGTAAACATCTTAGGCAGGTTTCCACGAAGAGAGGGCGAATATTATCCGCCCTTTCCATCCTTGAACCAACCACCCGCTATCTTCATCAATTATAAAGTCCCTGTGGTAAGTTGACCTTACTTTCTCGGTTGCCCTCTTCACAATTTCCCTGTCTAATGGGATTTGCAAAAAACCAGATCTCATGATGCGGATTTGCCATTGTTTGTATGTCTCTGGTCTTTCCACTCTTTCCCACCCCTCACATGCTATGACATTCAAAGCCTCCCTGCCGAAGATCTCTTTCTCAATCAGCATCCGTTCTGGCTCCCCGCGTGGTACAATAGTTTCAAGCATGTCGAATATCGCAGAAAAGTGAAACAATGCTTCCCGAAAGCGTGTGACAAAGAAGGGTGCATTGTAAGCTCCATTAACAATCCCGTGAACGAAGATATCTGGATTAATTTTCCTTACCAAGTCAAGAACCACATTCCTTGAGCTCTCCACTGTCACGCTTTCATCGAGCAAGTTCTTTCCTCGATACAAACAGTTAACTACAACGACTTCATCCTTCTCAATCTTCAGTTCCTCAACCGTAATGGTCTCCCACCTCTTTGCAATTGCGCTGTACTTGAATGGCACTTTGAAACTCTCGGCATAAGTTGCTAATCGGCGTCCAGTTTCATCAACTCGCTCAGCAGGTCGAAAGCCAGGTTGGGGAAATTCTATTCCAGTAATCCGAAGCTCTGGCGGTCCACCTTCTCTTATCGAGAGGCGTTGAATAAAGGTGGGCCACTGAAAGCCATAAAGGATACCAAAGTCAATGACATGAACCTTTTTTGCTTTTTTTGATATCTGTATAATTGTCTTGTTTGATGTAAAATTAGATATCTTCCTGAACGGACAGGCGGCAAGGTATAGCCTGTAAGCTTTCAACATATCAGCAGCACACGTTTTTTTGCTAACAAGGCCTTTGTAAATCTGGCTACCCGTACCAGCCAAGCGTGCCTCAAGGCCATCGGCAAAACAACTAGCTAGTCGTTGATTTCCATCGCCAAAAGGAGATGAATGCTGTCTTATCTGCTTTAGCAGTTCATTTGCACTCCTATGGTCATCGGCTGCAACTGCTTGCGCACATTGGATCAAGAGGGTTCTCAAATCCACCATCTCCTTCTTCCCCCCAAGTTTCTTACCACGACCCTTTCCTCCTCCATTTGATCCTTTCAATTGCCCATTTTGTTGCATACTTTTGCTAAGTTCATTCCTCAAGGTCTCACGGAAAGATGATAAATGACACTTATCATCCCCATTACCACAAAGCAGCACAAGATCAAACATCTGCGATCGCAAAGTGGATTCAATGTAAACAGCCGCTACTTTGCTACTCCTCTCTTCTTCCACGTCTTCTTCCTCCCTATAAGGATTCTTCCTGCCCCTAGAGCCTCCGGGTGAAAACCCCCCATCATCCTTTTTCTCCATCTTGACTGAAACCTCGGTAGGAGTTGCCCCCTTAAGATCAGTTAACGGCAATTCACTCGTCTCTAGATTCACAAACAACTCAGTTCTAGAGGGAAGAAACCTACTAGCCTCCTCAACCCCCTTCCTAAACTGCCATACGGATTGACTCTCGCTACTCAAATCCGGGAACTGAATATTACTACTAGGCGAGTCCAAAAACCCATCCACACTGCTAAATCCACTATTTGAAGAGCTGTATGACGATTGGGAAATTCCATAAACCGGAAGATATTGCAATTGAGAGGAGTATTCACTTAGATTTTGTCTAAAGGTATTATCACCCGAATACTCACTGCTATAGTAACTACCCGTGGAATAACCGACAGAATTTGAGCCGAAATTTTCATCTAGGCTATCACCATTTTGAAAGATGAAACCGTGGCTTTGTTCTGGGGACGGTGGATACTTCTTCCCAAGAACGTCATAGAACGACTTTTCAGCAGCTTGAAGATCCAAAGACTCTTGAGGCTTGTCCTCAACGTCCTCCTCCATAAGAATCTGGCTTATGTACTTCAACACCGTGTCCGAAAAGTCGCAGTCTTCGGGAGAATATTCCTCATGGCTCGCAGTCGAAACCGAATTACCATTATCAATCGGGGTTAGAACAGTTGGAGGAGGGTAATGAAATCTACTCTGGCTAGGATCTAAGAAAGCATTGTGATTATTACCATTAGTATCGAATCGAGGTACGGCCATAACGTCTGGGTTCGGCGGAAGAACCGAAAGAGGTTGGTTTCCCAAATGAACTCCATTGATGGAGCTAGAAAATCCCCTAAGACGCGGATCCATTGTCATCTACTTAGCAAAGAAAGAATCTTTACCAGCAAAAAATCCCCCAAAATCAAGCTCTCCAAATTCCAAACTCAACCCTTTTCTTCCTCAAAAAACCAGCTCAGTTCTGAAAACCATTAAAAAAAAAAAAAAACATATATCAGAGCTAACATTTCTGCTTCAACTAAATCAAGAAAACAAGATTTCAAAACTTTCAAGTCAAAAATAATCTAATCAGAGCAAAATTTCAAGTGCAAAAAACGAAATGGAAAAAAAAAAAACCCAAAATATCAGCATCTAAGAAAGTGAAACATAGAAATTATAGAAAGGAAAAGGCAAAAAATAAAAATAAAAATAAAAGAAGAAATTTATATCATCAAAGTAAACAAGAAAGAGAAATGACTAGAATAAAGTAGAAGCTCTTTACCTCACTGAAGCTGTAGAAGAAGAAGAGAAATTGAAAGAGAGTCGATGAAATGAGGTTCTTTTTCTTCTTCCTTTTGAGTTTGAGTGGACTAAATCACAGCCGTTGATCTCACATCGAACCTCTTGTCTCCGTGTAAATAATTGTTCTGTTGACACTTCTAATCCCACCTATTACTGGTCGCCACGTATCCACATGAGTGAAAATTACTCCCTCATTAGTGCTCTCTTTTTTTTTTTTTTTTTTTTTTTTTTTGGCCCTTTTTCGTTTTAACCTTTTCCAGTTATGTCTCGCAGGAGCACGATGGGCTGGACCACACCCCCCACGTTCTCTCGTTGGGGTGAATTGACCGGAATGCCCTTGATTGAATATTCACAGGTGACACGCGTCCACAAGAGAGAGTGGGAAATATATTTTTCTATTCAATTAATGGCGAAAAGCGTGAGAGGACAATTTGAGTGCTGACGGCTCCAAAAAAAAATTTTTTTTGAGTGCTGACGAAATTTCAATTCTGTCCCTCACGCTTTTTCTCTCTCTTTTTTTATTTTCTTTGATTTTCGTATTATTATTATTATTATTATTATTATTATTATTATTTTGGTGTGAGGGAGAGAGGTGGAGTGCATATTGAATTGAGTGTCCATCGTAGGTTGACCCGCTCTTTCCAGTGGAATCTGAGTGGACATCGTTGTACTTGTACGGAATATAATATTCTTCACCATTTTATGTAATTGGGGTTGGCAATGGAAATATTCTCACAAACAGTGACGGATCCAAATTTTAGTTTAAATAGGGTATAAATGATGAAAATTTTTTTATGCTATAATAAAAAATATAAAATTCTATTTTGATCAATAAACATTGGAGAGGATAAAATCTATAGTCGAATCGGATCGAGTCGAGTTAGGGCTTATAGTTGTATTGTTGAGCTAAATAAGCACGTATTGAGTTAACCAAGCATGTTAGCTATAAAATAACAGTAAATTAAAGTAAATGAGATAAAAAATACAAGAGATTTATAGAGGTACACTATGTGAGAGCTAGTCCTACGTGGTGACTTTAGGGGTTTCACTATAGTTGATGAAATAATACAGTGAATGCCGTAATCGTGAGAATGGGAAGAATAGAGGTAGGAAATGCATGAAATAGAGAGAGATAGCAGGGAATAGAGAGAATCATATGAAGATGCGGGAATTCTGGTACGATTCCGAGATGATTCGGCCTCCTATGGGATAATCTCGATGTGGTTGGAGAAGATGTCCTATAAGCTGGGAGGATCTCCAATGATTTCTCTTATATCTCGGGCGAAAATCTCTTTTTGGGTATGATTCTCTTGAAGATGGAATGATCTTGAATATGAGATTGGATGTTTTGAGCGTATTTGGGCGCGTTTTCCGTATAGAATGGGCGAATTGATTAAGGATTCGAATCCTTGGGCATGTGGTGATGCCTCCTATTTATAGATAGAGATTGGCAGTTTCAGTTGCCTGATTTGGTATAGATCTTGCCATATTTACTTATTGAAAGTTGCCTACTTCGGTTTTGGTTGACTTTCTATAAAGAGCTTGTCTTGTTGAATTAGGAAAAGTCCCTTTTAGGCTAGATTCTTTCTTTGATTGATTCTAGGAGTAAATATGGTAGGTTTTGTGATCTTTCCATATGATGACTTTGGGAAGGTGCTTGATTCTTGAATTGATCTCTTTGCTTTATGATACTACGTGGACAGTGAGAAATGAGGTACGAAATCTATACCTCATCTGACCTCAATTGTAAGCCGCCCTCTCCTTAATTAATGAAAATCGACTCAAGCAGTGTCTTGTAGTTGAGCACGTTGGTTCGGTTGATGAGTTGATGACTTGGTTCAATCGTTCCTGGGGTCACTTGATGTAGCGGCTCAGCAACTGATTCCTCGTGGGGCATCATTGCGAGTCAAGGTAAGTCACGAGGGACAAGGCGTGTTTCCCAGGATTCAAATGATGTCGCATGCAGAGGAGTCTTGTCAAGTCGTTTTTCAACTCGATCGAACATCCTTTCTTAAAGTTGGTCTTCCATGAAATCGCAAATTGTTGTCTTCAGAGGCTTCTGTTGTCTGATGAATCGAAGTGAGATCTAGGCAAACGTTGCTTGGCATTGCACTGAGTCAGACTGATTGCATTATGGAATCCTTCACATGTCGATCTTGAAATCATTGTAGCGGTAGTTGAGGGATGAAGCTGATGTTTGGTTGTAAGGTCAAAGCCTAACTTGATTGCACTTGATTGCGTTGAAGGCCAAGCAGTCGTGGTCATTGGGATGTCGATATCCAGACCGTTTTGCTTGATGTTGAGTAGTTGAGAAGAGATATCCTCATTTTCCTATAGAATTCTTAAAAGCTAGAAATTGTTAGTGAAAACTAACTTAGATTATGTGTAGGAACTTACAAACCGGTTTATGTTGACTCAGTTGGAGTGATGATCATCGAGGATTTGTGTTAAGATCTTGTCGATGAGAAGAAATCGATTGGGGGAGTTGTACGAACAAGCCCCTAATTACTGATGTCGTTGAGGTTATAGCTGATTGGGCTGAAGAGTTGTCAACTCGTTGTGCGAGGAGTTGATGTGACTGATGATGAGGTAATTCGTCCATTTAAATCGGTTGAAGTGTTGTCCTGAAGGGTGAGCATATCCCTGATGGATATGAAACCGATGTTTGTGAGCGAGCTATGAAGCTCGAGTTGATTAGTGACTCATTGAGCTGAAATTGGCTTTTTTTTTTTCCAAGCGTTGCGGATGAGTAATACATTGGATGTAATTGCCTTGCAAGAGGATATGAAGGATAATTGATCCTCGAATTGCATGATAACCTACAATGAATCCATATTAAACTACAAGGTTGGAATACATACCTCGTGGCACAATTACATATGTTTGGCCAAGGCGAGGCCTATATGAGCGAATCTCCAATGGTGGGAGATGTTGGGAACGCAGGATTGGCTTTTCAACTTGATTGGTGAGTTGCTTCGAGTCGTGACCTTGTGGTTCGTTGGCCCTTGAGTCAGTCTCGTCGAGATTACTACGTCGGCGAGAAGCAAAGTGATGTATGAGAATTGATGTATATATTCTTGTAATTGTTGAGATGATGGTTTCCCTTAAGATGTGAAATGAGACGATTGTGGCTGTTGAGATCAAATTGATTGTGGCCATTCATTTTGAAATGCGTCAATGGAAAAGGGGTTGTTGCCTTAGATCTCATTGCATGGTCGTTGGAGATCTAGTAATTTCTGTGCTATTTCCTGAGAACAAAGACACACAAAAAAAAAAAAAATAATAATAATAATAAATATAAAAAAAAAAGTGAAAGAAAAGCAAACTTGAACATTTACCTCAACATCGTTAGTTTTCTTTCAATGCAAATTGGCTTGATGATGGATTTGAATAATGTCAATAGTGACGGAGCTATAATTTATTGGTAGGGGGTCAAAAATTTTTTTAATCAAGATTATACTAACATATATATCTATATATGTAACAACTTTTGTTTAACATCATTCACCATTTGTCACATTGAGCCAGGTGTTAATTTGATCAAAATACTTGGCAATTTTATGGTCTTCAAGAAGACATTGAGGCCAAAATCGAGTGATCGATGGATCACTATCGATGTTCGTCGTTCCTACATAAATGATAAGTCGGTTGTCGGGTCAAGCCCAAGTATTTGAGCTTAAGAATGCGTAACGAGCAATCGGTACACCATGATTCATTGTTCACCACTCGTCGGCCTAACATTCATGGTGATCTAGACATAATATAATGGGGAGACGAAGTCTAACCCCAACACTAACAGTATTTTTATAAAAAAAATATGGGTATTCAAATATATGTACCTTTCAAAAAAAGGAGTGTATTCAAATGTGTATATTTGTTCAAAAATATGTATTTAAAAATATAAGACACTGATAACTAAACAAAATATTGTATTATATTATAAAAAATATTTCAATGAAATAGTTAATCCATACGCCTCATTAGTTTTCTTGTTTTAAAAGAAAAATTTATGTTCTTTTGTTAACTAATAGAAATATTTGGAAGAGAATTGTCAAATTTCTTTGCATTTTACGTGTTATAACCTTGATTAAAATGCACTTAATCTTCATGCAATAATTACAATTTAGTTTTTTACAGTGTTTGTAGATAAGGGCTAATATGGAACAAAACAATAATTCGTGAAGTGATTTGTTTTAAAGTTGAGAAACTAAAAATGAAATAGAATCTACAACTTAATTAGGGATCAATAATTAAATTAAGCCTAAAATGAATAAAGATAGCAAAGCCACAATAAAATATTTGTATTAATCTCTACGCATGGAATATCAGTCCAAATAACACATCCACTAATAAACAACGCAATACGCAAAGTAGACATTTACAAAGCCCCAAACTTTTCACAAGGGAAAAACGTTTGGTACGTCAAGCAACAAGTATATTAAGAGCATTCAGATGTAAGTCAATCTAATTGAGACGTGTTTTCAAGACAATTTTAGTTATCGTCTCTTATTATTTATTTAAAATTAGATAATATATATATACACACACACACAAAAGGAGCCTTTTACGTGTTCCTCATATACAGCATAAGGATTCTCTTTCTATCATTTTTGATCTTCACATGGTAATGACAAATTATTCTAACCGCAACTCTTAATCTACCTGCTCTTTCCATGTCCTTTCCATGGAAGGCAAACCTTGAGACTGTTAATCTGCCCTATTCTTCGACTGTCGATGCAGCCAATACGCTTGAGTGGCTAGGACCCGATCCAAAAGTTCCTGTGGAACGGGCTCGCCTCTCCTTTGTTGAGGTGATATTCTCGCCGTGTGAACTAGAGTTTTCCACTTATCCTGCAAAAACTCCGATAAACCCACATAATCTCCAAGTCTAGTGTCACTCATGTAACTATACAAAGTTTTGGACCCAAATATACAAGCTTCAATAGAAATAAATATATTATATATATATATATATATAAAAAAAAGGCTTCTCACCTGTATCTATCTATCTATCTATCTGTCTATCTATATACGAGTATATGTGAATTTAAAGACAGTTCTCATGTTCAATGAATATAAGGAAACTTCACCACAGAAAAAATTGATACTCTAGTGGATGACGTGGTGGAAAAGATCAAATACTCGTAATCGTTAATCCGAGATTACAAAATGGACACTCACCTTCAAATCAACATAAGTCCGATGTTTTGCATTGTCGAAAGAATGGAATTTAACATCACGCCACCTGCAACATAATGGAAAAAAAAAAAAAAAAAAAAAAACCATAAAGTTGAACAATCTGCAGATGCACTCAGCTGATTAAAAAAAAAAAAAAAAAGTAATAATCAGTGAAATCAACCTTCCAGTTCCAAGCTTCTCAACCGCCCGAACCAACGCCTCAACTTCAGAAACAGAGAAAGGCCTCCTGATGCGGCGCTGTGCATACTCAGGATGTCCCGATTTTCTACGGTAAGGAACCACTGCCAATGCTTTCGTGCTAATTGATGGCCCGGTAACCAGAGCTTTTGACTCAGGATTTGTACTCTTACTCAAGGTTGTGGGAACAGCACTAAGGTCACTTTCAACAAAGCCACTCAACTTCTTCATGGGAGGAGGTAGGGAGACGTTTGAAGTCTCTTGTTGAGATATCAAATATGCGGAACGCCTAATTAAAGAAACGTGGCAACATAAGTACAAGGCGATTCCACAAACTTATCTATTTGTAAAACTAGGTATGAAGAAGAACTTAGACCAAAACCAATCAAAACCACTATAAGAAAATCCTATGAAAGGCTCCATACTTTATTTTTGTTACCTAGTTAGTCCCTGTGATCTGTTTCTGAATATCAAGGATTCGTTGTTGACATGCGGAGATTTTGTGGTTTGAGAATGTTTAGGCTCCAAGATAAAACCCAAGTTATGGCACTTGTTGTTATCTTGGGAAATCCCAGTCTGAATTAGAGTTTTGTTATCATCTCTAACTTTCTTACCCTGAACAAGAATGCCAACATGTAGTCCATCTCCGAGTATAGAAGTCACAGCCTCCATCACCGTCCTCTACCCAAATATTTTTTTTAAAAAAAGGATAATAAAATTAAAACAACATGTTAAATGAAAACTTAAATTTACAAGGAATAGTTAGTTCTGTATCCCAATGCTGTACCTTCAGTGACCCGACAGTTGCGTTCGTGGGGATATCGATAAAGAGCTCGGGAACCTTGAAGGATTTAATACTAAGCTTCACTGATTATCAAAGAAAATACATGTTAAAGAACTTGCTAAAATAAATAGACAAAATGGAGGTAAAAATAAAGATGATTTAGTCCAAACTTTTACTACCATTGCACTCATTGGAGCTGTGGCCTACTTGTTGATGACCAGCCGTCGATGATGATACTCCTATTGCTTCATGTCAGAACAAGACTTATTCAAAACTGAAACCGAAAAGTTAAATAAGGATATCGAGAAAAATAGGAACAGGCACATGCATTGTTGCACCTGAAGTGTAGCTTTTGCCATCTATTCTCTTGTCGGGTGAAATGAAGGCGCCTTCTCGGTTTAGTCCTCTGTTAGATGTAGATAAACGATCATTGCAAAAGAACTTCCTCTTCTTGAAAGGATAAATCTTCTGCGATTTTTCATGATTATAAAAAGTTCTCTCATCAACCTCATCATAAACCTCCTTTACTTTCTCATCTGAAAAGGCAAAATCCAAAACCTATCCGTTATCGATAAAGGCTTATACTACATATTTCATTTATGTTATTGAAAATGCATCAAGTAAATTCGATTACCAACTCGTCGATAAGCGCAATCCGTCACATCTGCATCGCCTCTCCAATCCTTGGTTTCAGAAATTTTCTTTATTCTCTTGTTTGCAGTATGTATCAGTGACCCAAGAGAGCTCTCGTTGTCATCTGTATTACCTACTTGATCTTTAGCGGAACGATATGTAAAAGGGCGATGGTCTTTGCCATCCTTAAGAAAAGGTTGTTGTATATCATCATTCCTAGAACCAACCAATTTAGACGGTTTACCTTCCAATTTCATTAGATCTCCCCTGATAATTTCATCCTTAACAATTCTGCTTCTAGTTTTTATCGACTCCATATCTAGCTTCCTTTCAGGCAGACCTTGAACTTTCCCTTCAATTATATCAGAAATGTAAGTGGAATCATCAAAAGAAATTTTCGGATCGAGAATAGCCGGCTTTTCATCATCATCACCATGAAAAGCATTTTTCCCAGATAAACTAAGATCTTGCAAACTTGGATTGATCTCAAACTTCAGCATTGGTTTTTCACTAGAACTTCCAAGCTTAAGAGGATTTTCATTGGAAAACCATGCTTCGTCAACTTCTTTAATGTCACCGGAAGTGTAATGCTGGTCCTTTGCAATAACAGCATCACAATGCAGAGAATTGTCACAGTTCTCTAATAATTTACCAGCTACACTGGCCAAAATCTCAAATGAACTACTGTGACCGCTCTTTCGGGTAGCCCCTCGACCCTAAATCAAGAAGAAAAACTTGAAAAAGTTTATAATCTTCTCTTTAAACACCAATAAAAGAAATTAAAAAATTAAAAAAAAAAAAAAAAAAAAAGAAAAAAGAAAAAAAGAAAAAAGGAAAAGAGGCAGTTATATGAGTTGGCAGCGGGTATTCACCCTAGCAGATCGACAGGCTCGAGGAACTTCGGGGACTTGGTAGCCTCTGAGGCGATAGTCCGACGACCTTTGCAACTCCATGTCTCTGTTGTTCATTTCAATGAAAGAGTCATCTTCCTAAACTAACCAACTCACTAGTCATGATCAACATCTTTGGACAATTAAAAAAAAAAAAAAAAAAAAATAACAAACACATATTAATAATGGCATGAATTCTCACATATGAAGGGGGGGCAAAAATTCATTTCAATACAATACCACTTTTGAACACTTCTAAATTGTCTTATCTCAAAAAAGTTTTTATTTTTATTTTTATTTTTATTTCTAAGTTGTCATAATCTATGAAGACTTTACTAGAATTAGAGACCCAAAAACATTATATGACTTCTATATATCAAACATACACACACATATATATAAGAGAGAAGAGATCAGGATTTAGAGAGACATAAACCTTTGCACAGGAATGGGCATTTGAGCATTTGAGGAAGGGATTCTTCACATAAATAATAACTGCCTTGGGCTCTTGGTCTCTGTTTTAAAAATAAAAAATAAAAATAATAATAAATAAACAAGAAAATCCTCATGAAGACCAAACCTTGACAATTCCAAATTCTAAAATCATTCTAAAGTTTGAAACAAAGAACAATATCTAAGTAGATACTAATGAAAGGACCAAAGTAGAAAAAGAGGAGACACTGGTTATATTAAAGGAAATTTGAATGAAACTTTCTGAAATAAAACTGTAAGAGAAGAAAAAGCAGGAGAAAATTTTGATCTGTTTTCTTCATCATTGAATGATGTTTGTCATAAATATATATATATATACAAACACACACACACACACACACACACACACATATATACCTGTGGTGTGGATAATTCACCAAAAGTTCCAAAAGAAACAACTGAACAAATGTTCTGGCCCAGAAAAGTAGAGGAAGCAAAATGCATTTGAAAAAACAAACAAAAAAAAAAAAAAAAAAAAAAACAAAAAAACAGAACAGAAATTACCAAAAATGACAATGGGTTTTTGTTATGCGTAAGAAAATAATTGAGAGGATGAGCAAAAAAAATTCAAAAAAAACGAAAAACAAAAAACCCCCTGAAAACCACCAGACAGACAGACAGACATTCATTTGACCTTACACCTGTCTTTCTTAAACCCCCTCAAGTAACCGGTTACAGAAGCTTCAGTTTTACCGGTTATAGCAGGTAAAAAAGAAAAACTGCTTTTGGACCAGTTCTTTTTTGTGTCCATTTGGGATTTAGGGGTGATCCACTCCCTCAACATCCGTACAAGCTGTGAGCTCGACACGCGGCAGGCTCTCCACGAACGTGGGGTTGAATCTTATCCATCTTCATTCAAACATACAAAAATGTTTTTGGAGGTAAAGCTGGATCTCTCTCTTCTCTTGTTTGTTGTGTGTTTTTCCAAAATGCAGGTTTTTTTTTTTTTTTTTTTGGGTCCGGTCCGCCACTTTCCTCTCTAGTCTTACGATTTTGTAAAATCCTTGGCCCCACATTTGTTTTCTTTTTCTTTTTTTATTGTTATTTTTCTTTTTTATCGGTAACTTGTTTAAAGTTAATTTTTTTAAAAAAATTTGCTTAACAAAAGAAATTAACTTTTACATTTTTCTTAATTCAGCGGTCATGATATTAGTGCTTAATATCCATAATTGTACTTACCCTCAATAAAAAAATCTATAAACGTATTATTGTCTTTACTCTTTAGTAGGTCCGAAAATCGGCGGCCGGGTTTGTCCGGGTAGGTGTTATATGTTTGGCCGGTCCGAATTGTGCGGGTTTGAAAAGCATTGGGCCACAACACACCACAAGGCAGAAAAACCCGCATCTACTCGGCCCATGTATGCTCGGGCGGGTCCACTAGGACTGGGCCTGAACATTGGGGCACAACTTTTTCCACCACCCTAAAATGTTGAAGCTCTCAACTTTTTTTTTTTTTTTTTTAAACTCATTCGCATTCTTCTCCTTCATATATCTTCTTAAAAAAGGAACTCCACAAACACCCTTTTCCCTCTCCTACTTTTTTTTTTTTCGGTCTCCATGTCACTTACCGACACCTCCGATACATTTTCGTTCCCCTACCATTGCAGATCCATCCACACTAAAAAACTCAAACAACCGATACATAGTATCTTTCACCTTCTTTGACAATGTTTCATTTCATATATGGGAGAATCATACACATAAGTGAAACAATATTTCAAATAATCCATTTGGAACCTAGGATCAAGTACAACAGCCACAAATAGAAGGCTATTGACATTATCAACATTACCCCAGTATTTCTCGTACTTCTTCTTCATACTCACAGCCATGGATGAAACCAATGAATCTTCTTGTTTGCTAAACTCGGAAAGCTGGTTTTTCATTTCACATAGCTCGTGGAAGTAAGCGGTTGACATGACATTCAAAGTTGCACTGAATTTTAGGGTGATGTCATAAAAAGTTTTAAGAAACTTAACAAACACCCTAGCATTCTCCCAATCATCATCCCACGGTTCCCTCCTACCTCTTCCCGAAAATAGGAAACAAACTTTTCATCTTCTTCTTCATATCTCTCAAATGCTTTTTGAAACTTAATGGCCGACTCCAACATCATATAATTTTAATTCCATCTAGTGGGGACATCTAAAACTAACAGACCTTTATACTCAATCTTCTCTCGCTCAACACACGACTTAAATTTTGATAACCGAATTACGAACGGCAGCAATGGAATCATGGCCGAGTTCTTTCGACCCTTCACTCACAATTGGGTTTACAATGTGGGCAAGGAATTTAGTCTGTCATTTTTATTTTTTTCATAAATTTCTTCTTTTTATTTATTTATTTATTTATTTTTGGTTTTTAACTTATCAAAACTTTCATTAATGACGTATATCATTATAGAAATTGAGATAGGTATGAGAAGGATTCCAACAAAAATTCTCTTACTCTAGGAACGAGGATGTGAATGAGATGAAAGATGGAGACATATTGTTCTGTTGTCATTCCTAACTCTTTTATTATGCAATTACATATTATTATCTGTTTCCTTTTCTTTTTCTTTTTCCTTTTTGGGTTATATTCCCAAGTGCAAACAAAAAATAAATAAATAAATAAATAAGGGAATTCACTCCACTTTTACATGGCAAATTTTGGACCGATGTAACTTATTTGAAGCAATTAGAGTTTAACAAGGTGGTAAAAACCTCAAAGAGACTAGTGTCAAACATTTATTTTTTTTTTCTTTTTGTTATTATTATTATTTTTTTTAAAAGGACTTGCTTATTGTCATCTCAATGGACGACGGACTACCTAGAAAAAAGCAGATCAAGCGAAGGGAAGGGAAGTAGTTGCCTAATATTGGACTTGAGTTGTCATGTACATCCATGAGAAGTTGACACGTGGAATATGATTTTAAAAACCTCGCTGCTGATAGTGATTAGCCGTTCTTAAAAGGGCAACTTGAGGAATAGTCATTCATGTTTTTCAATTTTTTAGGTCAAAAGTGCAAGAAAATGAGTCCCCCATTGAGAACGAACGAAGTCGTTAACTAGGCCACGTGCCACGATGACACTTGTGGCGGTTATACCAGGTGTCCATGCAGTCAAATATTCTCTCCTTTTTTCTTTTTTTGGTTAATTTTAAATTTGATCCTTAAGCATAAGGTTTGTTTCATTTTGTTCTCTCTGACTCAAAATGCAATAAAAACCTCTCATAAGCTTGTCTTATTATATTGTTGTAACAATACTTTCGCCATTAAAATATTAAATTTTACGGTTTTCAATCGGTGCACATATCGGATTTCCAATAAAAGATCAAAATCGTTTTAAAAATTACTTCTTACCAACTAGACAAATAACATATATATTATTAAAATAATTAAAAAATTTATGTTTTAATAAATAAAATATCAAAGTTGCAATAAATGATAAAGTGAAAGTTAATTTTGTTCCATTTTGAGTGTAGAAGGCAAAATGAGATAATTACTATTCTCTAGTGATCAAATTTGAAAATAGGATCAAAATAATTATCATTTCAACACGTCCTTATCAAAAGCCCAAAACTTGTTATAAGGTTTATTTGAGGGAATTTTTACCATATGAATTCTTATTTTTTATTATTGGTACAAACTGCATTCCAATCGTTCGATTAATTTTTAACACTTGTACATAAATGTCTGCATTTAAAAATTTACACCGTGCGACATATAAATACTCCTAGTTATAAGTCATACCGTTAAAAGATTAACCTCAATAATTAAAATAGCAGTTCATATATTAGTATTATATTAGTATTAAAAACAACAGTTCTTACCGTAAAACACTTTTTTCTTTAAAAGTAATTTCACTTATAGATACTCAAAATATTGGGCTAAGGCCGTCATTTGGATGGCTGTTAAAAATACAACATTCTTTGTATATCAGTTGCATGAATAATTTATACAGTGATCTCTTGATTCTTTCTAAATGTCACGCCATTGGCAATTGTCTTGTGGCTTCAGATATCACAATGGTAGCAGGTTGATTGTCTTCTTCTTAGGGTTAGATTAAGGTGAATACAGATAGTGTTGTGTTGACGGAGCTCCTGATATGGCATGTTGTGGGGCTGTGTAGAGGTTATTAAAAGTTGTTTTGTTGTTTCACAGGACATTTTATTTACTTTTGGGCCGGAACTTGTTGCTTTTATTTTGGCCATTGAAAATACTTGGGGGTTTCAATGACATAATTTGTTAATTGAATGTGACTTCATTTATGTAGTGAATCTTTTTAAGATTAAATCAGATAAAAATCCTAGGAAGTTTTATAGTTGATGGCTTCGTTTTTTACCATATGCGGAGGATTTGGTGGTTAATATTTCTCACAATTTTTGCGAAGCAAATGGTGTTGTAGTTAAATTAGTAAATCATTCGATTTAACATCATCAGTTTCAATAACGATTCTCGGCTCTAGAATAGTATTCTCCCCTTGTTTTATAGATATATGGATGGTCTTTCTTTTTGTAGATTTCCTTCGCGTTTTTTCGATGTTTAGTTTATCCGGAATCATGCACTATTTTCCCTCTATCAGATTTTTTTTTTTTAGGTTTTTTATATTAAAGGGTTAACATGAGACACTGGGCTCATCCAAATAGATCCTATCGGCGGTAATGTAATGGTAGTTTCGGTTTTTTACCCCTCTCCTATCTAGAGCCATTTTTTTGAATAAATTTTATTGTATTTTCTTTTTATTATTAATATTCTCTGAGATGGATAGACAATGATATTAACGGGGTACCGACCTAATTCATATATGTGCACCTACTAATTCTTATCGTCACCATTTACATATTCATAACATTTTTATGGGTAATTTAAATAAAAAATTTATTTAAAAAAAAAAAAAAAAAGGTGTCGGGAGTGTTCACAGTAGACTTTCCTCTCTCTCTCTCTTGCTCTCTCTCTCTCTACTATTGTTCTCAGGTATATGTTGTCCAAAAGGGACAAAGAAGCATAACAAAATATGTACATATATATTTCTAAAAATAAAAATAAAAAAGGAGACATAAGAACAATAAGAACAATAAACGACGACAATAATTTCCAAAAAAATAATTTAAAAATTAAATTAAAAAGAGAATCCATATGCAATCAAATAACCATCTACGATCGAGTAGTTTGCCTTTTAAAAGCAGTCTCCTCTCTTCTACGGAATAATAATTTATAATTTTGTAAAATGATTAAAGAAAAAAAAAAAACTTGTTTCAGATTAATTATACATCGATAAGACTTTAGTTAGACTTGGAGTCTACTCTAATCCTTAAAGAAGTCGAGTTACAAGGTTTCAACTTTTTTGGGGGTCAATTGCTTATATATATATATATATATATATATTTATGTGTTAATACCAGGTCTTAACTTGATTACTCTAAGTGGTTGTTGCTGAGGTGTACCATTTATTGGGTAGGATCTTTTGAATAGCTAGCTTAGGTATTAAAGGCTTTTGACTTGTTGACCGTATAAAAGTAGAGTCTTAAGGAGGCTAAGAGTAAGAGAGGCTATTGTACAAAAAGAGAGAGAACGTGAAAACAAAGAGTTCTTGAGAGAGAAAGTTAGAGACTTGGGAATTCTTTCTGGCTTTAGAAGAAAGATAGAGTCTGTAACTTGAAGATAATCTCAGCAATAAAGTTTTTTAGTTTTTTCTTCCAATTTCTTTTTCTGGTGATTGTGCTCTGTATAGTCTTGTGAGATTAATTCTATGAGAGTATCCTAGGTTTTTTCTCAACAAACTGGTATCAGAGCTAGGTTTTGATTCAAGAATGGGTTAGACTAAGTACGATGTCGAAAAGTTCACCGGGAAAAATGATTTTGGGCTGTGGAGACTCAAGATGAGAGCTTTGCTCGTTCAACAGGGTTTAGAAGATGTACTTGGGGGTGAGAAGAATCTCTTGTTATTGCTGTCCGATGGAAAAAAGAAGCTGATTTTGGATAAAGCTCATAACGCGTTGATTCTGTGCCTGGGAGATAAAGTCTTGAGGGAAGTCTCAAAAGAGAAATCCGCCACTGGAGTATGGTCGAAATTAGAGAGTCTTTACATGACAAAATCGTTGGCGAACAGGCTATTCTTGAAACATGGACTATATACATTCAAGATGCCCACAGGGAGAACAATCGAAGAATATCTGGACGAGTTCATGAAGGTAATCTTGGATCTGGAAAACATTGATATTAAGATTGATGTTAAAGATCAAGCATTGTTCTTGTTGAAATCTCTGCCAAGTTCCTATGAAACCCTATCAGATACTCTGATATATGGCCGAGATTGCTTGACTCTGGAGGAGGTTCAATCGGCATTGATGTCGAAAGAACTCAAGAAAAAATCAGAGGGTAAGGTTGACAGTCCAAGGGATTCATCAAGGGAAGGTTTGGTGACAAGGGCTCGACCAGCGAAACGAGATTTCAAAGATAACCAGAAACCGAAGTCCAAGCCAAAAGGGAAATTAAAGTGCTTCAATTGTCATAAAGAAGGACACTTTAAGCGTGACTGTCCAGACAAGAAGAAGAAGAAGTTTAACAGGAAGGCTCAAGAAAATAGGGATGCTGATGTTGTCTCTGATGGCTATGAAAGCACGGAGGTACTTACTGTTTCTGAATTAAAAGCAGAACATGACTGGGTGTTGGATTCAAGGTGTTCCTTCCACATGACACCACATGAATCTTGGTATGTTAATTACAAAAATCAAGATTATGGTCAAGTGCTACTCGGAAATAATAAGGCTTGCAGAGTGGTGGGTGTTGGTACTGTCTCTATTCTTATCGCAGATGGGTGTCAAAGAAAGTTGTTCAACGTGAGGCATGTACCAAAATTGAAGAGAAATTTAATTTCTCTTGGCACTCTTGACTCGGAAGGCTTTTAATTCAAGGCTGAAAATGGATGCTTGAAGATTCTGAAAGGATCCATGGTTTTCATGAAGGGCAACAGGGTTAATGGGCTATATCTACTGCAAGGAAAGACTGCTATTGCAAGTGTCTCAGTAGCATCTAAGAAGATCTCAGATTATGCCTCTCTGTGGCATTATCGGCTAGGCCATGTGAGTGAAAAGGGCCTGCAAGAGTTGGGAAATTAGGGGCTATTAGATAAGAAGAAACTTGGGAAGCTTGATTTCTGCGAACACTGTGTTTATGGGAAGGCCTGCAGAGTCAAGTTTGGGACTAGTGAGCACAGAACCAAGGTGACTTTGGATTACTTGCATTCAGACTTGTGGGGGCCATCAAGGATTGCATCTCTAGGTGGAGCAAGGTACTTTATGTCTATTATTGATGATTACTCACGTAGAGTATGGGTGTTTATTTTGAAAAATAAAGACCATGCTGTAGAAACTTTTAAAAAGTGGGTGGTGTTAGTCGAGAACCAGACAAGGAAGACAGTGAAATGGTAAAGGACAGACAACGGACTGGAATACTGTTTTGGGTTGTATAATGACTACTACATTGAAAAAGGGATGGCTAGACAACATACTGTTGGTGGTACCCCTCAACAGAATGGTCTTGCAGAGAGGTTTAATAAGACTATTTTGGAGAGTGTTAGATGCATGCTCTCAGTTTCAGGTCTACCGAAGACATTCTGGGCAGAAGTAGTTAAGACTGCTTATTACTTGATAAACAGATGTCCTTCCTCTGCAATTCGGTTCAAGACACCTCAAGAAATGTGGTCAGGAAAGCCTCCAAAGTATGACAATCTGAAGATATTTGAGTGTGTGGCCTATGCTCATGTTACGCAGAGTAAACTAGACCCTAAAGCCAAGAAGTGTGTTTTCTTAGGCTATCCAGAGGGTGTTAAGGGATACAGACTATGGTGTATAGAACCAGGGGCTGCTAAGGAGGTCATTAGCCGTGATGTGATCTTTAATGAGACTGAGTTTTACAAAGATTTGAAGCAGCGAGGAGGTGAAAGCATAGACTGAGTCTCAGAAGGGGATATAGAGCTTGAGGTGGAGAATGTAGATAAACAACCTAGTGAACCAGAAGAGGTGTTTGATCAACCAGCTCTGGAGCCAGATGTGCAACAGCAGACTTATAACCTGGCTAGGGATAGACGAAGAAGGGATATAAGGCCTCCAACTAGGTATGGTTACACTGATTTGATAGCTTTTGCTCTCTGCACGGCAGAAGAATTAGAGGAACCAACTAGCTATGAACAAGCTATGACAAGCTTAGAGAAAGAATCGTGGAGACAAGCCATGAATGAGGAAATGGAGTCATTATCCACGAACCAAACATGGGAGTTAGTAAGAAAGCCTGATGGACAGAAACTGGTTAGCTGTAAGTGGATTTACAAGCTCAAGGAAGGCATTCTAGGTGTTGAGAAGCCTAGGTACAAGGCTAGGCTGGTAGCAAGAGGATTCACCCAAAGAGAGGGCATTGACTACATAGAGGTTTTTTCTCCAATGGTCAAGCATACTCCAATAAGGGTGTTATTGGCTCTTAAGGTTACACAGAATTTGGAATTAGAGCAACTGGACGTTAAGACAGCTTTCCTTCATGGAGAGCTTGAGGAGAACATTTACATGAAGCAACCTCAAGGCTACGAGGTTCAAGGAGATAAGGAGATGGTGTGTCTTTTGAAGAAATCTCTATATGGCTTGATGCAGCCCCTCGTCAATGGTACAAACGATTTGATGATTTCATGCTACAATCAGGTTTCACAAGGAGCCTTCATGACAGTTGTGTTTATTTTAAAAGAATGAGAAATGAAGGGTTCATCTATTTGTTGCTTTACGTGGATGATATGTTGGTAGCTTGTTCAGACTTGACTGAGATTAAGAGGGTCAAGAAGACATTGCAATCAGAGTTCGATATGAAAGATTTAGGGCATGCTCAAAAGATTCTGGGAATGCAAATTTCTAGAGATAGAAAGAAAGGGGTCTTGTGCCTTTCTCAACAGGGTTATATCCAGAAGGTCCTTTAAAAGTTTGACAAGGTAAATTCTAAACCAGTTGCAACATCTCTTGCTCAACATTTCAAGCTTCATCCGGTGATTCGCCTAAAACAGATGAGGAGAAACAAACAATGGAGAGAGTTCCTTATTCAAGTGCTGTAGGGAGTTTAATATACTCTATGATCTATACTAGACCGGACTTAGCTCACTCAGTAAGTGTGGTTAGCAAATTCATGAGCAATCCTGGGAAGTAGAATTGGCAAGGAGTAAAGTATATTTTGAGGTATGTACGAGGGATCACTTCTGTTGGTTTGGTGTATGGAGAAGCAAGTGGAGCAGAGAATGGGATAATGGGGTATATGGACTCTGACTACGCTGGAGATCTGGATCAATGCAGATCATTTACAGGCTATGTCTTTCAAATAAAAATGGCTATACAGTAAGTTGGAAATCAACTTTGCAACATGTTGTAGCTTTATCCACGACAGAGGCTGAATATATTGCTTTAACTGAAGCAATTAAGGAGGCCTTGTGGCTTAAAGAACTGTGGGAGAGTTGGCCTTTCAACAAGACAGTGTGGAGGTTCTATGTGATAGCCAAAATGCTATTCATCTGTCAAAGAACCAAGTGTTCCATGAACGTACAAAGTACATTAATGTAAGGCTACATTTCATTAGAGAAGTTATGTCCGATGGGAAGGTGCAGGTGAAGAAGGTTGACTATAGAGGAAAAATGCAACTGACATGATTACTAAGTCAATGCCAGCATTAAAGTTTCAACACTGCTTAGGGTTGCTGCTAGTCAGACCTGTAGGGCTCTAAAGTACCTGGGGAAGACAAGACTGAAAAGGAAAGCTAGAATGGAATCAAAGCGGACAAGGTGGAGATTTGTTAATGCCAGGTGTCAACTTGATTACTCTAGGTGGTTGTTGTAGAGGTGTACCATTTATTGATAGGATCTGTTGAATAGCTAGCTTAGGTATTAAAGGCTTTTGTTAACTGTATAAAAGTATAGAGTCTTAAGGAGGCTAAGAGTAAGAGAGGTTATTGTACAAAAAGAGAGAGAACGTGAAAACAAAGAGTTCTAGAGAGAGAAAGTTAGAGACTTGGGAATTCTTTCTGGCTTTAGAAGAAAGATAGAGTCTGTAACTTGAAGATAATCTCAGCAATAAAATTTTTCAGTTTTTTCTTCCAATTTCTTTTTTTGATGATTGTGTTCTGTATAATCTTGTAGGATTGATTCTATGAGAGTATCCTAAGTTTTTTATCAACAATATATATATATATATATATAGGACTTCTACGTACGTGTTAACTTTGTGAAGGTTTATTTTTAATTTATTGGTGAGTTTATAGAATTTAAATTTTTCTTCTTCGTATCAATAGTTTCTTAACCAAAGTAATTTCCTACTCTTCAGAGGGAAAAAAAAAAAAAGGAATATTTTACATAAAATGAACGAATCCTATTATAAAAAAATGAACACTTATAGATAGTATACCAGACGTGCATCTATCATATATTCTCTCGTCGTTTCTTTTTTATTTTTTATTTTTTTTAATTTCATATTTGACCCAAAAAATGAGTTTTGTCTCATTTTATCTTTTACAACTCCAAATATAATAAAACCTCCCATAGGCTTACCATAAATATTAACTTTGATATTTTCGTTATAAAAACGTCAATTGTAAATGGTTTCAATCGCATCAGCATGTCGAGTTACCAACACATGATTAAATCGCTATAAAGATTCCCCTTTATTAACCAATCACGTGACTTATATTGTGACGACCCGCCTAGCGCCGGCCGTTACCATACATTCTTACGTAATAATATATGAAAATTTAGACAGAAAAATTTTTTTTTTTTTTTTTTTTAATACAACTAATAAGTATTGTTTAACTTGGAAATTTCATAATAAACACTTATATTCATACATGTACTTATACATAACTACTTATGGCGGAAATGTGTTTTTTGTATTTAAATACAACATATTTAGCGTAGCATATTTTTAACCAAAAAGAAACGTAGTGATTCCGTCCCACAGTTTCACAGCTTTGCCTTGCCATGCTCCATCGCCTTGTATCAAGAAATACCGCAGGGTTGCTTACCTACATCATAAACTTAAAGCATGAGCTTTCGCTTAGCAAGCACAACTATTTATCCGCAAAACATATCATGATAACATAATGCATGAACCATTTATGGTCAATTTCTGTTTTCATAAGTTAGCATAGATTTTGGGCCCTTACATAACTTAACATGAATGTACGTACCGTGGCGCGCTGCCATGGAGTGGTTGGGGCGGCCAGCCCTGTCCAACTCAAACCATGAACCAAACCCGACCTGACGCGGGTCGATACGACATATAGCATTTTGCTTGTATTAAAAGTCTTGTTCTTGTCTTATTTCATACTTGAAATATTGTTTCATATTCATAACCATTTTCTTAACTGAAGCTGGGATTTCATATTTTACCAACTCGTTATTCTTTAATGAGCATACTTCGTGATGTCATAATATCACATTTCTCATCATATGAACATACATACTATAAACATACCTACATGAACTTGAAAACATACATGCTATACATTCATCATTTCTTGCATACATACATGTCATTCGTACTTTAATATTATCATATCTTAAAAATGTACATACATACATATCATAAATATTTCTTATACACATAACATTATAAACTTGATATCATACAGGCCATAACGTTTTTATCATGCTTATATCATTATAAACTTGAAGGCATTCAACAAACAAATTTTGTTTATGCTGTAGGCGGAGTCGTACTTACCGTTACTGCGCCTTGAATCACAATCCTTCACTCAAACAGGTCGTTTTCCTGTTTTCAAGAAAAATCATAGGATGAGTATCATCCTATCATAATAACATAATGATTCTAATTGCTAACAACCAATCCTAAATTTCAACTCCTTTTTGAAATTTAGGAAAAACTCTAATCATTTTGAAAATCGGGTTCCAAAACCAATTTATAAAGTTTAGTTCTTTTCTCACAAATCTGTTTCGAATTTGGAAAAGTTTTATTCCTTAAAGTTGTAGATCTTGAAGTCTCCTACAACTTTTGTTTTAACCTCAAACTTCAAATCTGCCTTTAACATGCTTATTTTTGCCTTAGAAAATTGTTCGACCAAACTTACTACTCATATTTTGGTCTCGGGTTTTTATAGAAATGAAGGTCTTAAAAGCCTTATTTTCAAAAACTGGCCGCTTTGGCCCCTAGGATTTTCCTTCCTCTACAACTTTGCAGTTTTAACTTTTTTAAGATTCGGCCTCTAAAGGCCTCTAAATATTGTTTCAGAAAAACTGCTCAGATAGAGACTTAATCAAGCATACAAAAACCCTAGTGCATGTATCTTACAAAATTAAACTCTTGCTTAATCATGCTAATCATTCTCTTAATTCATAAATGGAGAACTAGAGGATAACAATATTTACCTCAAGTTTCACTGATGAAATTCTTAATCTAGGGTAATTGAAATTTCTCTCACACTAAACCGAAAAATCTTTTTCTAGTTTTCTTTTCTTTCTTTTTTTTCTTTTCTTTGCTCGGCTTCTATGGCAGGATTGGGGGAGTTTGTGCTGCTCAAGGTTGTGTGTGTGTGTTGGCTAACCAAATGATACAACAGCACCTTCACCTATTTATAGATGAAGCATAAGTTTTGAATTTGCTTATCAATCCCTAGAAGTATAACAATTGGCTTCTTAGTCCTTAGAGGAAGCCAATTTTGAATTTGTTTCCTTGAAGGGTGGCCGGTCACCCTTATGCTTCTCATGCCACTAACCCAAGCTAGGGTTGCTTACTCATGTGGCCTAGGGACCATGAGGTGTCCCTTCCTTGGTGTGGCCGGCCTTAGGTGTAAGTGGTGTAAGCCTTTGCTTGCCAACAAGCAAAGCTAGCAAGCTTACTAAGCTTGCCTAAGTACATTAGGTGTCAAGCTCTAAAGGAGTTCAAGAAATCAATCTTTGGTAATTTAGGCAATAGTCCTTGAAGCCAAGCTATTTTTCTCCTTGGTCCCTATGTGTTGACCGGCCATACTTCACCCAATATGCCAAGCAAGCTTAGCTAGGGTTGCTTGCTCATCAAGGCTACATTTTGAGGTGGCACTTCCTTGGTGTGGCCGGTCCTAGGGTGAGGTGTGCAAGGCTTGGCTTGCCAAGGAGGCTAGGCTAGGAAACCTAGGGTGTTGGTTCATCAAAGCTAGGCCAAAGATGTGTCTTTCCCTTGGGTGGCCGGTCATGGTGTGATCTTGGCTTGCCAAATAGGTGAAGCTAGGTTTGCTTACTCACCAATGCTAGGTTTTTGAGGTGTCACATTCATGAGGTGGCCGGCCCTTGGGTGGTGGCTTAGTGTGCAAGCCTTGGTTTGCTTGCTCACCAAGTCTACACCATGGTGTGTTACTTCCTTGGGTGGCCAGCCTTTGGTGCCTAGGTGTGCAAGCCTTGGCTTGCCAAGGGTGCAAGGCTAGGGTGTGACTTAGCCAAGCTAGAACCTAGGGTCCCTTATCCTTATGTGGCCGGTTTTTGGTGTAACCAAGTGACACAAATTACTAATTGTTCTTAACACAAAATCAACCAACTAAATTAAAGTGTTAAAACACTAAACTTAGGGTATGATTTGTAAACTTTTATTAACACTTAAAATCTTCTAATTTGCATAATCTTTTTCAAGAACAAGATTACTTGCTCAACAAGCCATGACGTGGCCCGTTCCTAAGGTGACACATGGCATAATGGGATTAGTTTTAGCTAAAGTTTTCAAAAACAATCTTAACTTGTCATCCTTGATTTCCAACCAAACTAACTAAACTAAAAATGGGTCATTGACTTAATCGAACTAAGAAACTTTACTTAAAAAGTCCCTGGTTCAAAATTTTACATAATTGCTGATAAATTTACAATTTTTTTCAAAATTGCACATTGGCCCCTAAAGGCAAAATATTTGCACTTTAGTCCCTATGACTTGGCCAATTTTTTTTTTGGTTAAGCCTTTAAACATCAAATTTTTACTAAATCCTTCCTTAAAAGACTTTTTAGCTTCAAAATCATAAACTTTTCTTAATTTGCAAATTGACCCCTAAACATAAAATATTTGCATTTTGGTCCCTGTGAGGTGACCAATCATAGTAATGACACTTGTCATCAAAGGTGTCATCCTTAAAGGCCTGGTTTGGCTTATCTCCCAAATGCAGTCCATTTTTAAAATAACATAAAATCATAAAGCATAAACTTACACCTTTTCTTTTTTACAAAAAGGTCTTAAACTTGCATATCTAACTTATTTGAATCTTTTAACTAAAGATTCAACAACTTTTCATAGAAACATATCATACATATAGCATAAACAAACTTTGATTCTTAACAAAAAGAAATCATAAGTTTACAAACAAGTTGGTCATTACAATCTACCCTCCTTAAAGAAATTTTCGTCCCCGAAAATCAATACAAGTAGGGATAGTTCTTTCTCATTTCTTCTTCTACTTCCCACGTTGCTTCTTTAATATTATGATTCTGCCATAACACCTTAACCATCGGAATGGTTTTGTTTCTTAAAACCTTTTCTTCCCGATCTAGAATTCGTATTGGCCTTTTCTCGTACGTCAAATCTGTTTGTACTTCGATCGGTTCTTGACTTAGCACATGAGAAGGATCAGGTACGTATTTCTTTAACATGGAAACGTGAAAAACATTGTGTATAGAAGCTAAAGCTGGCGGCAAAGCAAGCTTATAGGCAACTTTTCCAATTCTTTCGAGGATTTCAAACGGACCCGTGTATCTTGGACTGAGCTTTCCCTTCTTACCAAACCTCATAATCCCCTTTACTGGAGCAATCTTGAGAAAAACCGAATCTCCAACTTGGAATTCTAAAGGTCTTCCACGTTTATCAGCATAACTCTTCTGTCGACTGAAAGCTATGTCAAGTCGTTGCTTGATCATCTTGACGTCTTCTGAGGTTTTTCTGATGAAGTCCGTAGTTTGAAGTTGCTTCTGTCCGACTTCTTGCCAATGGATGGGAGATCGACATTTCCTTCCATATAGCGCTTCAAATGGAGCCATACCAATAGAAGTGTGGTAACTATTATTATACGAAAATTCGATCAAGGGTAACTTTTGATCCCAATTTCCCTTGAAATCCAAAACACAAGATCTCAACATATCTTCTAAGGTCTGGATCGTGCGCTCCGATTGTCCATCTGTCTGAGGGTGGAAAGCAGTACTGAATTTCAACCTTGACCCCATAGCTGTGTGAACACTTTTCCAAAATCGCGAAGTAAATCGCCCATCTCGATCTGAAATAATGGATTTTGGAATTCCATGCAACCTAACAACCTGAGATACATAAATTTCCGCCATGTCATCACTGCTCGTTTTGGACCTCCACTGGAGGAAAATGCCGACGTACCTTATCGAGATCCAGAAATTTATCGTGACATGAACCTTGTCCGATATCTTAACTACGTTTATGATTGGCATGCTTATCCAGGAGAGTCGATGGGCCATTATTGTCGAAGATTTCAGGAGGCTATGTTGCCTCATATTCCAGATATGGGCGACCCAGAGTTTCGGGCGTTGCAACTACTCCGGGAAGGACTGCCACCTAATGTCAGGGAACACGTTCAGCCACCGGCAATAGGAATGACTCTGGAACACATGATTAACGACATCATGGAAGCAGAGTTGATAGCTAATATGATTCAAGCGGATGCTGTAGTGGAGAATAACAGGAGAACAAGAAGTTCAGGGAGGATCATGGGAAAATAACAGCTCTTACTAAAAAGGGGAGAAAGTTTGAATGGACACAGAAGTGTGAAGAAAACTTCCAAGAGCTCAAGAGGAAACTTACAAGTGCACCAGTATTGATCATTCCGGACGTTGATGCAGGAAATTTCGCCATTTATAGTGATGCGTCGAAAACTGGACTAGGAGCTGTTCTTATGCAAGGAAGAAATGTGGTTGCTTATGCTTCACGTCAACTGAAGGACCATGAACGGAACTACCCGACTCACGATTTGGAGCTTGCTGCGGTGGTTTTCGCTTTAAAGATTTGGAGACATTACCTGTATGGTAATAGATGTGAGATTTTTACCGATCATCAAAGTCTCAAATACATCTTTACTCAAAAGGAGCTTAATATGAGGCAACGAAGATGGCTCGAACTCGTAAAGGATTATGATTGTGAAATTCTTTATCATCCTGGAAAGGCAAACAAGGTAGCAGATGCGCTGAGCAGGAAGTCATCCGGTATGCTCATGTCTCTTGAAATGATGTCCGAACCCCTCCAAAAGGAAATTTCTGATTTCCGATTGGAAATGCTAATCGGAGAATTGTCTGCTTTGACTCTTCAGTCTAATCTCCTAGAAACCATTAAGTACTATCAAAGGAAAGATTCCTTTTTGTTGAAGATTCAACTACTTGGTGAAGAAGATAAGGAATTTAAGACGTCTACGAATGGGCTAATTCTTTTCAAAGGAAGGATTTGTGTTCCTAACTTTGAATTTCTAAGGAAACAAATCATGTCAGAAGCGCATGAAACGCCATACTCAGTTCACCCTGGAGCTACTAAGATGTATAAGGACATTAAGGAGAACTTTTGGTGGCCGAACATGAAGAGAGAAATTGCTAAATTTGTATCAAAGTGTCTAACTTGTCAGAAAGTTAAAGCTGAACACCGACAACCTGGCGGAGATCTTCAAAAGATAGAACTCCCAGAATGGAAATGGGAACAAATCACCATGGATTTCGTAGTTGGACTACCTAGGACCGCTAGTGGAAATGATATGATTTGGGTAATTGTGGATAGATTAACCAAATCAGCCCATTTCATTGCTAGTAAAGCCACCTTTTCGGTTGCGTTGTACTTATCTAAGAAATCCATTCCCAGGATTACATCAAAATCCTGAAGCTTAATTGCAATCAGGTCTACATATAACTCTCTACCACACATAACTATCGGAACATTTCGCATCCAGGAATCAGATAACAAAATATCTCCCGATGGAAGAGAGGTTCTAAAAGGTTGCCCTATTTTTTCCACCATAATCTAGCATCTAATGCTAGACAACGACTTGCTAAAGATACCTGTAGATGGGGTGGAATATGACCTATTCGAAATATAGCCTCCATATCATGAAGCCATGCTGCGAGTGTCGCAGTTCGTCTAGTTCCATCAAATACTAGAGGAGACATCGTGAAAAATGCGTAGGCTGCACCTCGATCGTCGTCCATTATCCTCAAATCTAGATTATACAAATTCATAATATAAATACGAAATATTTTTAACTTACAATGACTGTGGGGCAGACAAGCAAACTGTGAAATCGGAAGGTAGGAACTTTCGCTCTGATACCAACTCTGTGACGACCCGCCTAGCGTCGGCCGTTACCATACATTCTTACGTAATAATATATGAAAATTTAGACAGAAAATTTTTTTTTTTTTTTTTTTTTTTATACAACTAATAAGTATTGTTTAACTTGGAAATTTCATAATAAACACTTATATTCATACATGTACTTATACATAACTACTTATGGCGGAAATGTGTTTTTTGTATTTAAATACAACATATTTAGCGTAGCATATTTTTAACCAAAAAGAAACGTAGTGATTCCGTCCCACAGTTTCACAGCTTTGTCTTGCCATGCTCCATCGCCTTGTATCAAGAAATACCGCAGGGTTGCTTACCTACAGCATAAACTTAAAACATGAGCTTTCGCTCAGCAAGCACAACTATTTATCCGCAAAACATATCATGATAACATAATGCATGAACCATTTATGGTCAATTTCTGTTTTCATAAGTTAGCATAGATTTTGGGCCCTTACATAACTTAACATGAATGTACGTACCGTGGCGCGCTACCATGGAGTGGTTGGGGCGGCCAGCCCTGTCCAACTCAAACCATGAACCAAACCCGACCTGACGCGGGTCGATACGACATATAGCATTTTGCTTGTATTAAAAGTCTTGTTCTTGTCTTATTTCATACTTGAAATATTGTTTCATATTCATAACCAGTTTCTTAACTGAAGCTGGGATTTCATATTTTACCAACTCGTTATTCTTTAATGAGCATACTTCGTGATGTCATAATATCACATTTCTCATCATATGAACATACATACTATAAACATACCTACATGAACTTGAAAACATACATGCTATACATTCATCATTTCTTGCATACATACATGCCATTCGTACTTTAATATTATCATATCTTAAAAATGTACATACATACATATCATAAATATTTCTTATACACATAACATTATAAACTTGATATCATACAGGCCATAACGTTTTTATCATGCTTATATCATTATAAACTTGAAGGCATTCAACAAACAAATTTTGTTTATGCTGTAGGCGGAGTCGTACTTACCGTTACTGCGCCTTGAATCACAATCCTTCACTCAAACAGGTCGTTTTCCTGTTTTCAAGAAAAATCATAGGATGAGTATCATCCTATCATAATAACATAATGATTCTAATTGCTAACAACCAATCCTAAATTTCAACTCCTTTTTGAAATTTAGGAAAAACTCTAATCATTTTGAAAATCGGGTTCCAAAACCAATTTATAAAGTTTAGTTCTTTTCTCACAAATCTGTTTCGAATTTGGAAAAGTTTTATTCCTTAAAGTTGTAGATCTTGAAGTCTCCTACAACTTTTGTTTTAACCTCAAACTTCAAATCTGCCTTTAACATGCTTATTTTTGCCTTAGAAAATTGTTCGACCAAACTTACTACTCATATTTTGGTCTCGGGTTTTTATAGAAATGAAGGTCTTAAAAGCCTTATTTTCAAAAACTGGCCGCGTAGGCCCCTAGGATTTTCCTTCCTCTACAACTTTGCAGTTTTAACTTTTTTAAGATTCGGCCTCTAAAGGCCTCTAAATATTGTTTCAGAAAAACTGCTCAGATAGAGACTTAATCAAGCATACAAAAACCCTAGTGCAAGTATCTTACAAAATTAAACTCTTGCTTAATTATACTAATCATTCTCTTAATTCATAAATGGAGAACTAGAGGATAACAATATTTACCTCAAGTTTCACTGATGAAATTCTTAATCTAGGGTAATTGAAATTTCTCTCACACTAAACCAAAAAATCTTTTTCTAGTTTTCTTTTCTTTCTTTTCTTTCTTTTCTTTGCTCGGCTTCTATGGCAGGATTGGGGGAGTTTGTGCTGCTCAAGGTTGTGTGTGTGTGTTGGCTAACCAAATGATACAACAGCACCTTCACCTATTTATAGATGAAGCATAAGTTTTGAATTTGCTTATTAATCCCTAGAAGTATAACAATTGGCTTCTTAGTCCTTAGAGGAAGCCAATTTTGAATTTGTTTCCTTGAAGGGTGGCCGGTCACCCTTATGCTTCTCATGCCACTAACCCAAGCTAGGGTTGCTTACTCATGTGGCCTAGGGACCATGAGGTGTCCCTTCCTTGGTGTGGCCGGCCTTAGGTGTAAGTGGTATAAGCCTTTGCTTGTTGGCAAGCAAAGGCTTATACCTAAGTACATTAGGTGTCAAGCTCTAAAGGAGTTCAAGAAATCAATCTTTGGTAATTTAGGCAATAGTCCTTGAAGCCAAGCTATTTTTCTCCTTGGTCCCTATGTGTTGGCCGGCCATACTTCACCCAATATGCCAAGCAAGCTTAGCTAGGGTTGCTTGCTCATCAAGGCTACATTTTGAGGTGGCACTTCCTTGGTGTGGCCGGTCCTAGGGTGAGGTGTGCAAGGCTTGGCTTGCCAAGGAGGCTAGGCTAGGAAACCTAGGGTGTTGGTTCATCAAAGCTAGGCCAAAGATGTGTCTTTCCCTTGGGTGGCCGGTCATGGTGTGATCTTGGCTTGCCAAATAGGTGAAGCTAGGTTTGCTTACTCACCAATGCTAGGTTTTTGAGGTGTCACATTCATGAGGTGGCCGGCCCTTGGGTGGTGGCTTAGTGTGCAAGCCTTGGTTTGCTTGCTCACCAAGTCTACACCATGGTGTGTTACTTCCTTGGGTGGCCAGCCTTTGGTGCCTAGGTGTGCAAGCCTTGGCTTGCCAAGGGTGCAAGGCTAGGGTGTGACTTAGCCAAGCTAGAACCTAGGGTCCCTTATCCTTATGTGGCCGGTTTTTGGTGTAACCAAGTGACACAAATTACTAATTGTTCTTAACACAAAATCAACCAACTAAATTAAAGTGTTAAAACACTAAACTTAGGGTATGATTTGTAAACTTTTATTAACACTTAAAATCTTCTAATTTGCATAATCTTTTTCAAGAACAAGATTACTTGCTCAACAAGCCATGACGTGGCCCGTTCCTAAGGTGACACATGGCATAATGGGATTAGTTTTAGCTAAAGTTTTCAAAAACAATCTTAACTTGTCATCCTTGATTTCCAACCAAACTAACTAAACTAAAAATGGGTCATTGACTTAATCGAACTAAGAAACTTTACTTAAAAAGTCCCTGGTTCAAAATTTTACATAATTGCTGATAAATTTACAATTTTTTTCAAAATTGCACATTGGCCCCTAAAGGCAAAATATTTGCACTTTAGTCCCTATGACTTGGCCAATTTTTTTTTTGGTTAAGCCTTTAAACATCAAATTTTTACTAAATCCTTCCTTAAAAGACTTTTTAGCTTCAAAATCATAAACTTTTCTTAATTTACAAATTGACCCCTAAACATAAAATATTTGCATTTTGGTCCCTGTGAGGTGACCAATCATAGTAATGACACTTGTCATCAGAGGTGTCATCCTTAAAGGCCTGGTTTGGCTTATCTCCCAAATGCAGTCCATTTTTAAAATAACATAAAATCATAAAGCATAAACTTACACCTTTTCTTTTTTACAAAAATGTCTTAAACTTGCATATCTAACTTATTTGAATCTTTTAACTAAAGATTCAACAACTTTTCATAGAAACATATCATACATATAGCATAAACAAACTTTGATTCTTAACAAAAAGAAATCATAAGTTTACAAACAAGTTGGTCATTACATATATGTTATTAAAACCATTAAAAAATTTACAATTTAGCTTGTGCTTGGTGTATTGGTTTGTAATGAAATTTTTATATTAAAATTAATTGAATTTTTAAAAACTAATTATAATTTTTGTTGACTTTTTAGGAAAAGATAAAAACTATGATGAAAAATTTAAGTTTGGACCTGAAAGCGAAACGAAGCCTTTATGAAGTAAGTACCACAGTTCTAACGAATAATAAGCTAAGGAACTTGTTTCATTCTATTTTGAGTTGTAAAGGCTAATATGAGACAACCACCACCACAAATTTACCCAAAAAAACAAAAAAAAAAAAATTAAAAACAAAAACAAAACCACCACTACAACATTGATCCCAATACTCATCCCCCTTTCTACATCAGTTGTTGCGCTGTGCAACAAGGAAGAGATTTCATGTCGGTTGATGGGTTTTCATGTCGGTTGACGGACGCCATTACATCCTTTGTAGGTCATTTTGTGGCAGACGTGAAAAGCAATACTCTTAAGGACTTATTTGGCAAAGTTTGATAGAAGTTACTTTTAGCTTTTTAAATCAAAAACTGTTTTTGAAAGCATTTGGATATTCTGTTAAAAAAGCTTCTAGTTTTGAAAAGAGGGGCGGCATGGATCCCCCTATCTTTTTTAAAAATTTTTATATAATGGTTTTTTTTAATTTAAAAAAAAAATAAGTATATGTATAAGTTAAGTCTTGACCGCCTTTAAAATAAGAGTTCTCCATATTTTATGGGGAAAGCATATAAATAACATAAATTTGAACACCACTTTACCAAGATAATATAGGGGCAAGGGCGGCATGGGTCCCCCTGACTTTTTTTAAAATTTTTATATAATGGTTTTTTTTTAATTTAAAAAAATAAGCATGTGTATAAATTAGTCTTGACCCCCCTTAAAATAAGAGTTCTTTATATTTTATGGAAAAAGCACCTAAACAACATAAATTTGAACACCTCTTTATCAAAATAACATAAAATTTGATCACTTCACTAATATGACACAAAATGATTCTAATCAAAGGTCAACCTAACATGTTTTACCCAAATTGCCTTATTACTTAGAAAATCTAGTATAATAACATATACATTATTTTGGACATTTAGAATATTTTCAGTTTTCAACATCGATGGTCGGATGTCTCCGGCTCTGACCGACAATCGCTAGTGTACTCTAATAGAGTATACTGCATACTCTATTATAATATTTTGGATATCCTACTAAAAAAATTTTAGTTTTCAATATGAATGGCTAGATATCTCCAGCTCTGACCACCGGAGCCGGTCGTCAACATACTCTAGTAGAGTATAATGCGTACTCTGCTAGAATATTTTGGATATTCTACTATAAGATTTTCAGTTTTCAACATGAATGACTGGATTGCTTCGGCTCCGGCCGCCGGCGCCTTTCGCCGGAATACTCTAGTAGAGTACAATTCATACTCTACTAGAATATTTTAAGTTTTCAACATGGATAGCCGAATGTGAACGGCTTCGGCCGCCGGCGTCGTTCACCGTAATACTCTAGTAGAGTACAGTCCATACTCTAGTAGAGTACAATTCATACTTTACTAGAATATTTTAAGTTTTCAACATGGATGGCCGGATGTCTCGGGCTCCGGCCACCGGTGTCAGTCGCCGGAATACTCTAGTAAAGTACAATCCATACTCTGGTAGAGTACAGTCTATATTATAGTAGAGTATAGTGTATACTCTGCTAGAATATTTTATGTTTTCAACATGGATGGCCGAATATCTCCGACTCCGGTCGCCGGAATACTCTAGTAGAGTACAGTCAATACTCTAATAGAATATAATGTATACTCTACTAGAATATTTAAGTTTTCAATATGGATGACCGGATGTCTCCGGCTCCGCCATCAGAAGACTCTAGTATAGTACAGTCCATACTCTAGTAGAGTATAGAGCATACTCTACTAGAATAGTTTAAGTTTTCAACATGTATTGCTAGATGTCTTCAGCTCCAGCCACCGGTGCCAGTCGCCGGTCTACTCTAATAGAGTATACTGCATACTCTAGTAGAGTATATTGCATACTAGAATATTTGGAATACTCTACTAATTTTTTTTTTTTTCTTTTAAACATGAAAGATCGGACGATATTTTTATTTTTTTTATTTTTTATTCTACCAAAGTATTTTGTGTTTAACAAAATTGGCTAATCTTGGTAACTTTTACATACGAGATTTTGTAACTCAACTAAGGATTCAAAGAGTACAGTTTTACCGGTCTCTAAAAATCATCAAAACTCATTCTTTGAGAACATAACAAAAAGAAAAATCAAGCAATAATCAGCAATAATAATCAGCCAAATTTGAAAATCTTTAGCACACAAATTAAACTTACAAGCATAAACTTTCCATCTAAAATTTTTCAATAGCAAAATATCATCAAAACCTGAAGAAGACAAACAAAGTTGGCACCAACAGCAAGTCCACGTATCTTGTACATTTAGCTTGCAGAATAACCTAAGCATAACATACTGGCATGTTTCAAAGACTATCCAGATTTGAAGCTTAATCTTAATTAATGTGTTAAACGATAAAAATTAGGGATTTAACATAAAAATATCTCTTCGAAAAATAGAACAAAAGTCACAGAGAGGATAATAGCCACATACTGATTGAACAATTTATCCAAGTACATAGAAAGTGCCTGCCTAATTGCAATTTATCAAAATCAATGAAAAAAGCATTAAACATCAAATCTGAGTCGAATAATTTAAAGATTAATTACGATTCCATCTATGAATTGGATTCCAAAAAACTGATCAAATTACTCACTTCCATGGCGGCGGCATTATACAGGAAGCAACATCAAGAGAAGCTGGTTCTGCTTTTGAACCACCAGAAGGAAAAATTACCTGACTATAGAAAGAAGACGCTTCTCAACGAAGAGGATGTCATCGGTGGAGGTGGGATCCAACGGAGGACATAGGGCAATAGCAATCTGAAGTTTGCTGCAGCAGAAGTTGCAAAGTTTCCGAGGTTGGTGGACCAATGATGTAACTCCATAGTCCATCGCGAAGACCAATGCTGCCAGTCACCGCCATGAAGACCAAATCTGCAGGCAAAACTAAAAAAAAAGGCAGATTTCTTTCACCTAAGAAAGAACCAACATTACTATTTATCCTGCAGATGAAGGGAAAAATTAAAAACTATTTTTCGGTTTTTGGTACGGTTGAAATTTCAGATGAGGAATAAGATCAGAATAAAAAATAATCAGGCCTTTTTCAATCTCAGAAAAATTGAAGATAATCTCCTAAAATGGCTTCAGTCTTTTCCAAAGATTCAAAAAGAAACTCAAATAAATTGAAAAAAAAAAATCAAAATTGTTCCACTTGTATCCCGTAAATAATTTTCTGGCAACCAAGCACAGAATTGAAAATCACAATTGAGTTACTCATAATAATCAAAATGCACCTGGAAATTTTTGCATTATCAAAGAAGTATCTCATCAAAACCGTTTATGGATGCAAATCCATAGCAAAGTATGAATTAATCAAAATTCTCTGCACTAGCAAATTCAATCTCACAATTTTTTTTCCGTCATAAAATAAAAATATATAAAAAAAAAAAAAGAAGAAGACTAAACTCATCTTCTTCACCTGATGGCAGATCTACAGTGATGGTGGAGTCCGAGAGCCACCGCGGCCGTGACGCCTCCACCGGCAAATCTCCCAGTTGGCTCGCGCGAAGGGAAAAAGGGGAGAGATTCGCGAATCTGCACTCCTCTGGAGGCGACCGCGAAGAGAAAGTGCAAAGAGAAGGACCTAACGTCGGCGACCGAGGCCCACCGACGGCGATTTCTACACTCCTTCGGCGGCCCGGCGACGACGATAGGGGAGAGAGAGAGAGAGAGAGAGAGAGAGAGAGAGAGAGAGAAATTAAAACCAACATAATAAAAATATGATTGTGTCATGTTGGTAAAAATAAAGAAATTTATGTTTTGTCGGTGAATTGATTAAAAAAAGGGTTAATTTCATTAATAACACTTGTAGATATTTTATTATTAAAAATAGTATTACTTTTTTTTTCCTTCATTACTAGCACTGCCACATCATCAAAGTCTATGATATGTGGGACCCAGCAGCATTTAATGTATATCAAATTACAGGTTTACCCTCATCTCCTACAAGCTCAAATATCCCTCTCCTTCGCATGGCCCAAAAAATTTTTTCAAACCAACATCTACAGTGTTTTAGAGAGAGAAAACTGAAATCTAGAGAGAGAAAGAGTTGCCACCCACCGGAATCTTTTTTTTTTTTTCACTTTTCCGTCTAGCCCCCCACCCATTTTGAAACCCAAATCTTCATATAATAGAGAGAAACTTCCATCTAAAAAAAGAAACTTCCATTTAGAGAGAGAAACTCTCACCGTCGGAAAAAAAAAATTTAACAATTCCATTTAACAAAAAAAAATCAAACAAAATCTAATATTGTTGGTCATTTTTGAATAAAAGTCATTCCTTTTATGGACCTATGTCTAAAAAAAAATTTTAAAAACAAAAATCTAACATTTTTTGTCATTTTTCAGTAAAGGTCATAACAGTTATGACCGGGTGGTCATAATGGTTATGACCACCCGGTCATAACCGTTATGACCGATAGTCTAATATGCTAGTGGTCATAACGGTTATGACCACCCGGTCATAACCATAATGACCGTTAGTCTAATATGCTAGCGGTCATAACGGTTATGACCGCCCGGTCATAACCGTTATGACCGATAGTCTAATATGCTAGCGGTCATAACGGTTATGACCGCCCGGTCATAACCGTTATGACCGATAGTCTAATGTGCTAACGGTCATAACGGTTATGACCCCCGTTATGACCGTTAGTCTAATATGCTAGCGGTCATAACGGTTATGACCGTCCGGTCATAACCGTTTTGACCGATAGTCTAATATGCTAGCGGTCATAACGGTTATGACCGCCCGGTCATAACCGTTATGACCGATAGTCTAATATGCTAGCGGTCATAACGGTTATGACCGCCCGGTCATAACCGTTATGACCGTTAGTCTAATATGCTAGCGGTCATAACGGTTATGACCGCCCGGTCATAACCGTTATGACCGTTAGTCTAATATGCTAGCGGTCATAACGGTTATGACCGGACGGTCATAACCGTTATGACCGATAGTCTAATATGCTAGCGGTCATAACGGTTATGACCGCCCGGTCATAACCGTTATGACCGTTAGTCTAATATGCTAGCGGTCATAACGGTTATGACCGCCGTTATGACCGTTAGTGTAATATGCTAGCGGTCATAACGGTTATGACCGCCCGGTCATAACGGTTATGACCGATAGTCTAATATGCTAGTGGTCATAACGGTTATGACCACCCGGTCATAACGGTTATGACCGTTACTGGAAAATGGTCAAAAATGTTAAATTTTTGTTTTTTAAATTTTTTTTTAGACATAGGTTCACAACAGGAATGTCTTTTACTCAAAAATGACCAAAAATATTAGATTTTGTTTATTTTTTGTTTGTTAAATAGAAGTGTTAAATTTTTTTTTTCTGACGGTGAGAGTTTCTCTCTCTAAATGGAAGTTTCTTTCTTTAGATGGAGGTTTCTCTCTATTATATGAAGATTTGGGTTTCAAAATGAGTGGGGGACTAGGTGGAAAAGTGAAAAAAAAAATAAGATTCCGGTGGGTGGCAACTCTTTCTCTCTCTAGATTTCAGTTTTCTCTCTCTAAAATACTGTAGATGTTGGTTTGAAAAAATTTTTTGGGCCATGCGAGAGAGAGGGATATTTGAGCTGGTAGGAGATGAGGGTAAACCCGTAATTTGATATACATTAATGTTGCTGGGCCCCATATTAAGTGCTAGTAATGAAGGAAAAAAAAAATGATATTATTTTTAATAATAAAATTTCTACAGGTGCTATTAATGAAATTAACCCTTAAAAAAAAGTGATTGATTAGATAATTTTTTCATATTTTATTAGGTAAATAATTTGGAATTGAAAAAAATAATAATTTTGTTAAATACGTAAATATTAATGGACCTAATGACTTGACCTAAAATCTCAACGTAATCTAACTCTTCATTTTCCTAATCCATCATTTTCAAACAAATTGGGAAATTTGCTCTTTTGATCAACGTGTGATTTTTATTTTTTTTTCGATTTACAATACTGGATTTCCTCTCAATTTGAGACAACTTAGTCTTAGTTTGTCAATTCGTTCTTCTTCAACTTCTTGTTTCCACTTTAGGTTGTATTTATTTTTCTCGCTCTTATTCTGATTCTTTTTTTTTTATGTAATTGTGATTTTTTTTATTTGTCTTAATGTGGAATTGACAGGCCATGATGTCACTGCTTTTTCTGGATTCTTTTTTTTTTTATTCTTTTTTCTTTCATTTTTTTGTTTGCTACTGTTTTTTTTTTTTTGTTCTTATATATTGATAATAATATTCTAATTCCAATTAGAAAATTGTAAATATCTAGCTAGAAATTAGTGATTTTTAGTTTTTATTGTGAATTTTAGATGAGAAAATTAGAAATAACATTACTTAATATTCTGAATTTAAATACATGTTTTTTTTTTAATTTAGACATGTTTTTTTTTTTTTTTTTGTCAATTTTGGGCTCATGGGTTGTTTGGTATTGGTGCCGTATATAGAAGGAATTTGAGCTCAACGCTCCCTTTTCTTTCTTCCATTTATCATTTTTTTTTTAAGGTCTGCATTACTATTTTCATGGGGAAGTTAACAATTGATGCATTTTTTAAAAGAAAAAATGTTCAAGATCAACAATTTGGAGAAGATGGTCAATCTTCTATTCCAAATTTTGAAAATTTAGTTCCCAGCATCCCAAAAAGGTTCAAATAAATGAAAATGAAAAAATTGATATTGCCTCTTTTGAGCATGATCTTGGAAAACGTCATCCAATATGAGAACATCTAATTAATCAACAAGATGAATGACTACTTGTTTGTCTATGTTAAAGAAGAAAATTACTACAAAATTTAATAGTGAATAATTTATAGCTGAGTTTGCCTTTATGAAATATCATCAAAAATAACTTATATTTAAGAAAACAAAATGATATTTTAAGATATATAAATTTAACATAACTGCTCTTTTATTGAGAAAATAATGTTATTTGCAAGTATATAAAATATTATTTTTTTTTCATTTTTACAGGTGATATAATAGACTTAGAGTTTCAAAATATGAAACTTGAATGACTATAGTATTATGAAGATATTAAGATTAACACTTCAATTTTAGGTTGTTTCTTGCATTATTTTTATTTCTAATTGTATATAACTGACAGTAACATATTGTCCTATTTAGATATAATACTGATATTTTTATGTATCAATATATCATGAATTTAATAAATAAAAATTGTTACATACATATAAGTGTTAGTATAATCTTAATTAAAAAAATATTTGGCCCTCCTACCAATAAATTCTGGCTCCGTCACTGGCTTTCTGTCAATAGAAAAAAAAAAAAAAAAGTGACTCTTGGTAAAAAATCTTTAAATAAACTTTAAAACTTTTAACAAAATTTAAATTAAACATTATAAAGTACATTTTAATATTTTTGTTACTTATTTTAAAATTTTAAAATCATTTTGATCTCATAAGCTTTTTGCTTCAAAACGTTTATTGAAAAGTTCTATCTTTATTTATCTTCTTCTATTGACTAAAAACAAATACAAAAGTTCTACCAGATAGACTTTTAATATTTTTTATTTCTTTTCTTTAATACTAGTCAAACACATCTCCTTTTTCATTTCAGCGGTAAAGAACCTCCTTTTTCGTCTTTTTGATTTTTTTAGTACTTTTTACTAATACTGGTTTAGGCACGTGCAACATTGAGTCGTAATGAAAATTTTTATAACATTTAATATGAAGAAATGTTTTCTAAAGATTATAAAAAAATACAGATTAATAAATAAAGTTGAAAAGTTAAATTTCATGATACGATCATAATATATATAATATTAACAAAATCAAATATTCTAATAAATAAGATAATAACACACAACTCATTTATTATTATTTTTTTTTAACATATAAAGTTGCATTTTGTTATCTCAAAAAAGGTTTTAATCCCATTGTTGATTCATATTAAAAAGAGTCCATTGTTGATAGATATCTTATATAATAATTAGCTAAAAAATAAAACAATATCTTCATTTTTCAGTAAGATTGCTTTAGTTAGTTGCCAACTTTAATTCTCCTTTGCAAATCATCTTCCATGAAAACTCCTTTGAGCGGTAGTTAATTTGGTTTCTTATAAGAGTGACTTAGCAGAAATAGAGATCTTTTTACTTTGGTTTAAAATTGTTCTTCTGCTTGATTACTTGTTTGAGGAAGAACAAACTCAAGCCTGCTGATTGAAGTACTCTCTTTAGTGTGGAGGGTTGAATTTAACACTGAAATAATATTATATTTATAATCATAGGTGTTGCGCTCAACCCTTTTTGCCGCTATTAGATAAAGTATGACCTCATTTTCAGATGATACTTGAATAATTTCATCAAGTTTCATAGCTTTGTCTGGAAAAAAAAAAAAAAAAAAAAGTAAAGATAGTCAGTGAAATATAGAAGAAAATAGAAGGAAAAAAAAAAAGATGAGAAAAAACTATTATGTATCATACCATGGTTGTTTTCTCCATCAATGTTTTTGCACTACACTGAAGAAGTTTTTCAGCTGGTTGTCCAACAATTGTTGCTTTGATTGAGCCTGAAGAATCTTGTAATTCAACATCTGCTCTAGCTCTATAATAACAGTAGAGTAGAGTAATTCATAACTACATGATAAAATACAAAAATAGCAACAATGTATTTTTCTTAGTTAATAAATCATTCAACAAGTTGGAGAGTACTCTATGATAAGACTTATAATCTAGCACATTAGATAAATTGATAAAGAGATATTAATATATATTAATCCATATTTGGTAGCATGAGTTAAACTTGAAAAAAAATAAAAATAAAAATAAAAAAAGGACTTGACATTGGTGTTGCTCTTGCTTGAGCACTTTTGCAGTAAATGCATTCATAGACTTCATTGTAATTTGAATTTGAAATCTTGTTGCATTTGTCACGTGACATGCACCAATAATAATGATGTCCCTTTGAGGTGTGTTCCAATAATAATTGGCTTTTTAGGCAATAGATTCGATGTTATGTTGCATTCCTTCTCAATGAAGTTGTCCCACATAGTTAGCATGGCTGTTTTAAATTTGAAGTTTTAAAGTTCATAAGATATATATGTATAGAATAACAATGTATATATACGATATGGTAATGATCTAAACCAAACCTGTAATTTATGAGAAATATTTCTTGTATAGTTGATTCACCATCACAAAAAATGTTTTGAATTTGTCTTTTTTGACGCATGTCTATGACCACAGCATAGATGCCTAAGACAAGTAGTTTAAATGATTTCCTATTGATATATACATGACAATTATAAATAAGCTTGAACTTCATGAATTATAATAAAAGAAAAAGGCTGTCTAAGTTGAAGAAAAATACTGATTTCTGAATTTTTGCGATCCATGTGGTCTTGAATTTTGTCAAAAGGTACAAACTTATATGTTGAAAAGAGAATCCCAGTATGAGATTCCTCAACTTTTTCTGCTCTTGTTCTTCCATTGATAGTCCACTGAACATCACCGGCAATTGCTCTATACTCAAGTTTGGTAAACTTTACTTGTGCATTTGATACTAAATATGTTTTGGATGATTGAAACTTGTCTTGAAAAGCTTGAATATCTTGTGCATAGATTGCTGCTTGTACTTTGTTGCCCTGCTTCATGACCAAGTCGTAATTTCTAATTAAAAAAAAATGGATTGAATATTTTTTTAATATCGTATTTTTTTTGTATGAAGATATAGACAACCTCAGTAACATATTGAATTATAAAGGTGATCTAAAGACTAATATTAGAGATATATTACTAAAAGGGAATGAATTTGAAGAAAATTTACCTTTGGATCAATAAGTAGCATGTT
This sequence comes from Ficus hirta, assembly GCA_038430175.1. NCBI lineage: Eukaryota > Viridiplantae > Streptophyta > Magnoliopsida > Rosales > Moraceae > Ficus > Ficus hirta. Next base: position 2,492,696 of record CM076586.1, on the reverse strand, counting down.
TTGATACTTGGTAAGGCTATGCATTGCAATTCTTGGAATAGATTTTTCAGCTACTATAACTTCGGCAGTCCAATTTGTTTGGCCAGTGGTAATCTCTGATATCAGTTTATATTTTTCAACCATGGTGTGATCTCTTTAGGTATAACAGAATACTAATTAGAATAATAACAACACAAATATTTTCAATGAAAGTATTATTGTTACAGTTTAGTTTTCAAAGTTTTAGAGAAAAATTAAGTAGATAACATAATATAAGTACTCAGAAATAAAAAATGATAAATATATATGATTCACTTCCTATTTATTTTATTTACTTACTTATTTATTTATCGTCTGTGATTTTCCATAGAGAAATTATATGGAGGAAGTTTAAGAAAACTAATTTATGCCACTATTAAACTTACAATATGTTGATAGTATAGCTTATTCGACGATAGAGACCCGTCATTTCACTGTGGGCGGGTTACGCGAGAACGTGTGGACTCGTTTTCGAGGTCAGATGTGCTATGGCCGTGTACAACCGACCAGACCAGATCAAACCGGTTGAAAGTTCTTCCCTGGGAACTGGATTGAATGACCACCACCTCCGGTGTACTGCTTCTCCCCTTTGCGGACCGCAAGCAGATCACCTTCAGGGACTGCGACAACACTCCGAGCAACACCTCCCGGGCAACTACTGTATCCCGCCCGTGCTCGTGACCCCTCACTGCCCGCGTCATGTCATCTCGTACTGGCTGGAAACAGTACCCTGGCACAACACCCTGCACCCGCCGCCTGTCACCTGACACACTGCCTACTATTGTGCTTGTCCTATCACCGGCTTCTGCCACCTAGCCAGACTGACACGACACTTATCACCAATACAGGAACTAGCCTGCCCTAGTGTCCCTAGCATCAGACCGCAAGGACACGTGGCATCAGCCCATTGGGTGTATGGTGCATGTACACCTGAAGCTTGTCTACCTGCCGGAAGCACTCGGAGTTCAACCCGACAGGGTCACCCGAACTCCCGGACCCGCGGGGAACATCTATAAATAGAGGGTCAACCCACTTATTCAAGTATGGATAACTTTTCCTTGCCAAAGCTCTGCCTCTCTGCTTACTCATCAGTGCCATTACTGACTTAAGCATCGAAGTGCCCGTGGCAGATACCCCACCGGTGTCCCCATTACTTCGAAGTGTTTTCCTTTTGCAGGCAACCAGACGTAGAGTGATTGTGTAAGGCCGACCACGTCAGATAATCATATCGGGTGTTGACTCAAAGATTTTTGGCATCAACACAATGTTTTATTCCGTAGTGAAAAAAAGGCGTTTGCAATGAGTCTAATATGTAAATAAAGAGATTAGGAATTTTTAAGCAAAAAAAAAAAAAAAAAAAAGAGAGATTAGGAATTTTACAAAGCTTTACATATCATCGTTTATTCAAACTGGAGCCTATGCATATCTATTATAAATCTAGTCAACAGTTCTTTTTTTTTTTTTTCCCTAACAATTCCCATCCTTCTGTGTACATAATATTTTTAGCTAAGCTTAAACGTAGCTATTATACATATTCTATCTATCTATTTGAGATTGTATCAAAATTCTTCTAACGAAATTCTTTTTACCAAAAATTAAACTCATTATTCAACAAGGAAGAGCAACAATTTCCATCAAGAAAAAATAAAGACTAACAGTAAATTTTTTTGTCAGTGAGAAAGAACAATAATCACCATCAACCAAAAAAATATAATAAAATATTAAATTTCCAAAAATAAGATTACAAAACTTAGTTTAAAGTATAATATTATGCGGTGATTGTTAATAATCTTAGGAAATAAAATTAGAGAATACCACACGAAGAAATTGTTAGCAAGAGGAAGAAGCCAAGCAGTAGCTTTTTAGGTGGAAGAAGGAATGAAGGCAGGAATGAAGAAAGCAGAAGATACATCTGTACAAAAGAGATAGAGAAGAGTTGATGTATAGAAGATAAAAAGGAGAAAGTGATTGAGTACGAACAGTAGATATAACTCTTGAAAAGAAAGAGTCTGATATAAGCACATACATTCTTACCTGAAGATGTGGTAGCAGTTAAAGAAAAGTATAATGCCTAGATTTGTGTTTAAAAAAAAAAAACGTGGATATTGTAGGGGTGGTCATGTCTAATATATGTATATTTTTATTAAATTACTATGTGGACTAAAAAGTAGGAAACTTTTATCGGAGACATAATAGAAGAAAATAATTACTAATTAGTATCTAATAAAATATCAAATACAATTTAGGAATTAAATAAACAATGAGTAAATAGTTGTATGACACACAAGTTTCATTGGGAATTGTTTTTAGGCTTTCTAGACTTGTTTTTAATCAGTTTTGACTGTGACTTCACTTTAGGATATGGATGGTAATAAGGTGTGTTTGGAAAAAAGTTGTCCTTTTACTGATTTGTCTCACAAATAAAATATAATATTTATATTTACATTCACAATATTAATAAATACTCATATCTAATAAATGTTTTCTAATATAAATATGTTAAATCTATCCTTTTATAGATAGTTTTTATGTAATATGAGATTGAATCCTTTCATATACCCATTTTAATTTTAATTTGTTTAATTAGAAATAAATTAACAAACCTAAATAAGAAAGAAAAAATAGTTTTTCATTCTCAAAAAGTAAATAGAAAGTATCTCTTAAAAAAAAAGGAAAAAAAAAGGAGGAAACAATAAAAATTCTTTTGTGATAATATTACTTCCCAACAAAATGATTTAAAATTTAATTAGTAAAAACAAATATGTTATAAGGAAATTTTTAAAAGCAACAAATTCAGCAACCAAGTCTCTCCTAATATGTGGCCACTCCACCAATTCCTATCGAATCTACAATCGTTCGAAAACCACAATTTCAATATGCAACTATGTCTTTCACCAAGCTATGTACGGCCTCAATCCAAATGAAAAGAAATCCATATGTAATTGTGAAGCATAAAGATTTCTTATAAGAAAAAATTGATGAAGAAAATTTATGGTTCTTAAAATGAAATTAACAACAAATAGATTTGTAGAATTTTTTTTTAAATTTCTTCTAAAAAAATATTATTTCCATTTGTAGTTGATATGGTGTATATATTTTTTTTTAATTATTGTATAAAAAAGTATATTTCCATTTACATGTATCTGAGTGTATAAGTATTGTTAATGGGTTTTAAGGTATAAAAGTTATAGGATAAAGTGAAATTAAAATCTTTAATGATTATGTGGGGGAATTATAAATATTGAGGGTGCAAATAAAATTAAAAAATCTTTAAAGTTTTAAAATAAGCAAAAAAAAAAATGAACATTATATTTACAAGACTTTAGGTTGAATAAAAATCATAACTTTTAATTTCTCATATATCAACTATTTATAGTTTTTTCTTCAAAGGAATATACGGTTATTTTTATAAATAGAATCTGAATTCTACTCTTAGTAGTAAATTTTTATTTTGTATGTTACAATACCTTACTGTTATGTAACGGCTTCTATATGAATACTTCGTCAAGAACAATAATTGAACACGTTAAGATTATATGAACTTTAAGATTAGAATTGAAGTTAAATATGATTTTGGGAGGAAACTATAACTCAAAAATATATATGATAATGTTATTTATATATTTATGTATTATAAAGTAAGTTTACTTCTATAATATATCTGATAGAGGTATAATTTAAAAAAAAAAATTTAATTATCTGGCTTTATCATGTGATGATGTGCCAGGAAAGACATGTTTGTGTTCATAAATATCTTATGTTTACTTGATGCGTAGAGAAAGAAAAAAAAAAAAAATATATATATATATATATATACACATATATATATATATATATATATATATATATATAGCGTCTAGAAGATGATAGTAAGACTAACCTAGAAGATTTAAAAGCTGAAACGACTAAGATTTAAACGGACGCCTGATTTCCTTCTTCGACTTTAGATTTATAGTATTTTGGCATAAATTTTGATTAACTTTTAATTGTAAAGTAAATATATTAATTTTTAAAATTATGATATTTTCCTCATTCATTTTAGGTTTGTGCCTTGATCTCTTTGAAGCTTACGGTTCGTGTTGATTAAACAAGACGTTTTTTTTTTGGATTCAATCTTTGTAAATGTTGATAAAATTAAATTAACTAACATATAAATGTAGATTTTTGAAAGAAAATTAACCTAAAGGTGCTAATAAAGGTTTCGTTTTATGCATCTAGCTTTTCAAAAGAGAAACCAGAGGAGGAAAAAACATTTGCAAAACTAACAAACAAATGTAGATTTTTAAAAGGAAATTCACCTTAAAGTGATGAGAATGATTTTGTTGTTGTTTGCATGTAGTTCTGCAAAAAGATAAAGCAAAAAATAAAACTTTTAAAAAAGTTATAATTCATCTAAAAACAGACATTTAAGATAGAAACATAAATAAAAAAGAAGCCACAAAAAATAATACCTTTTCATTATATCGACAACTATTATTATATATTCTTGTACTCAAATAAAAATTGTAGAACAGTTTGCCAAAGCTAAAACTTCATTGTAAACAACATTTTTAGTACATTGAGCATGAAGTTGATTATTAGAAGTTGGTTTCACGAGAATCTTGATATATTTGCTTGTTTTTGCTCTAAACAATGCAACATATAGCTGTCCATATGAGAACACAGGTTCTAGAAGATATAATCTAACAAAATCTAAAGTTTGTCCTTGTGATTTATTAATTATCATAGCAAAACATGAACGAATTGGGAATTGTGTTCTCTTAAACGGGAATGGATTTTTATCATTTTCAAGTGGCACAAAGGGTATCCTAGGCAAGAAAACTCTTTTCCCACGATGTTCGCCTACGGCAATTTTAGCATCAATAGCATTACGTTCAAACCTTCGACAAATGAACCTGGTTCCATTACATAACCCCTTAGAAGGATTAATGTTTCGTAGCAACATAACAGGATGATTTTCTTTTAATATTAGTTCATGAGGTGGTATAACATTTGGTGTCAAAATATTCAAGAAATCTTCTTGCATACATTGTTCAGTTTTATCAAGGACCTCATCAAAACTTAAATATTTGAAAGTGATACCTGAAAAACATTCAATTAATATATTATTTATCTTATCAGTGTAGTCATTTTTCGGGGTTAATATGACACGGTTAGTCATAAAGTCTAATTTATTTGCAAAATCATGTAACTTTGAAAATGCAATATCAATCAAATTATTCAATGACAAAACATCCTCAAAAGGTACTATCATATAGGGTAAAAGCTTAATCATATCACAAGAGTGGGGTTGTTCCATTCCATTACTGATTTGAAGCAAATAATTTGAGAATGATGGATCTATGATGGCTCTCATATTTTGAACTAATTTAAGAATTTACTGAACTAATTTGAAGCAAATAATTTGAGAATGATGGATCTGTGATGGCTCTCATAGTTTGAACTAATTTAATTTTGACAAATGATGGTCATAGATAAGAATTTACTGAGCTTGCTCCAATGATTTCTTCCTTTGTTTCTCTTGGGAGAACAGGTAAAACCTGACGAAAATCTCCACCTAAAACAACTACTTTTCCACCAAATAATAAATCAGATTCATTAACATCAAGCAACATTTTGTCTAAAGCTTCCACGGCTTGTCGACTCACCATTGGGGCTTCATCCTATATGATTAATTTTGTGAGCTGAAAAAGATTAGCCAAAGCCGATTGCTTGCTAATAGAGCAAATGGTGTTTTCATTCATTTCAAAAGGGATTTTAAATCTTGAATGTGTAGTTCGCCCGCCACCCCTGATGAAGCTGTTGCAAGAGCAATTGATTTATTTGATCTAGTAGTAGCAAGCAATGCACGATATAAGTAAGTTTTTCCTGTTCCACTTGGTCCATCAATAAAAAACATTTCTCCTTTTTTAGTGAAAACTTTTTCCAAAATCATATCATATACAATCTTTTGACGGATGATATATCTAAGTCAGAAACAACTATTCCTAATTCTTCATCCATTATTTTTGCTAACTTTTCATCATGTCTTAGATTGACATCATAATCCATAATTCCATAGTCATTGACATTCTTGTCTATTGGTTCCAAAACAGAATTTATGAATTGTAATGTTTTAAGCATTGCCTCTCGTAAAACCATACCATCCCTTGTATAATCTTGACATAAAAACTCTCTAAATTGGTTCCATAAGTTCTTTGGTTCATCCGGACAACAAAATGCAGGTATTGTGGCAAATAAACGACAAATGAACATGGCATTTGGTACAAAGAAGCTTCTTCTAAGCAAAATTGAGAGTTATTATCTCCATTTAATAATCCATGCAACAATGCCGCTTCACAAAAAGATGAAGTTGAGATACCATTGACGACCTTTAAGTTTTCAAATGATGTAGCTCCCTTGATATAGTTCAGTAACAATCTTAAATAATATCTCTCACCTTCTGTAGGATTCGTTATTACGATTCGACCAATCACATTCTCTTTATTTCTAGCTAGGAGTCCAAAGTTTGTGTTTTTTATCCCACACAAAATGTTATGGACATTCTTTGTATAGTAATGTTCTAGCCTTTTCGTTCCTTGCATTCATTTCAAAATATTCAATTATTGTTTTACATGTATCATCCCTTATAATTACTTTTGTGAGGTCATCTGATTTTTAATTAGTATTGAACTGATTATTTTCAAGATGTAATTGCAATGAGATGATTGAAGGATATATTTCACATAGAGTAAAGCCATATATTCTCCACATTGCTGTGGGAGGAGAGATCTACCTAGCAGATTGAGACTTTTGAATCTCATCAAAATTAGATATTTCATCATTAGGATTCATAGATAAACTAATTCGATCATGTCCTTTGTAAATATATTTATACAGGTATTTAACAGCCTTAATAGTTGAACAAATTTCTACATTAATATGGCAATCAAATTTTGCTAATAAATAAGGATTATATGGCACAACCCATCTATTATCTAAATATTGGCCTCTAACCTTAACCTTTTTATTATCATCACGGTGTCTATATTTAGGGTAAGAATCTTTACCAAAAGATGTTTCTGAAGCATAAGCTTTCGGATAATGACTTCTACACTTTCCATTTTTTTCCATGCAAACATTTTTAGGATTTAAAATACTACGAGGACTGTGCATCATGTGTTTTAGAACAATAAAGTAAAGATGTGGATATATATTCTCATTGGGTATTTCAGCACATACAATCTTATCAAAATATTCTGGAGAAATGATTTTTGAGCTTGATTTAAAAATTATTAGGAAGTGAGTATGTGAAAGTCCTCTTTTTTGAAATTCTATCACACATACATATGCAGTAATAGGACCAAATATATGTTTTTTAAATAAATCAATTTTCAGCTCCTCTAATTTGGCTCTAAATATTCGTGCAACTAAGTCTGGTCTATTTTGAACCTCATCATTGTTTCCTAGTTCTTGTTTTATTTGAAGCCAATTTGGATTGCATGTTATTGTTAAAAATAAATCTGGTTTCCCAAATATCTGAACTAATGCTTGGGTTCTGAAAATGTTGACACACAAGGTTAACGGGGTGGGTGTTATCTTGTCTAGTAAAAGTGAGATATTGAAGAGAACCACAAAGTTGACGATATTCTATGGCATCGATGGGTTCATTGTCATCTGGGAGAGGGCTTGATTTGATAGCTATGGGGGTGTTGATTTTGGAAGCTTCATGCATATGGGATTTGGAAAGAAGATCCTTGGCATATTTGGTTTGAGATAAAAAGAGACCAGCATGAAACAATTGTACTTCAAGTCCAAGAAAAAAATGAAAATTGCCAAGGTCTTTGAGAGCAAAATCCTTGTTTAGACGATGAATTAATTGACTAATAAAATGTGAGTTATTCCCAGTGATAATAACATCATCTACATAAACAAGAAGAAAAATGGTGTTAGTAGCATAACGATCAATAAAGAGAGATGGATCTGCTTTGCTGCAAGAGAAACCAATAGTTAGTAAGCAATGAGAAAGGCGTTCAAACCAAGCACGTGGTGCTTGTTTGAGGCCATATAAGGACTTATGAAGCAAACAAACATGGTTAGGAAATTGTGGATCAATAAAACCTTGGGGTTGCTCCATGTATACTTGTTTGTTGAGAACACCATGAAGGAAGGCATTTTTTACATCGAGCTGTTTGAGAGGCCAACCAAAATGGACTGCAAGTGAGATAATAACTCTAATTGTGGCTGGTTTGACAACAGGACTAAAAGTTTCACCAAAGTCTAAGCCAGGAATCTGTGTGTATCCCTTTGCAACAAGGCGAGCTTTGAATCTTTCCACGCTACCATCAACATGATATTTTGTTCTATAAACCCATTTTGAACCAATGATATTTGCTCCAGTAGGTCGTGGAACGAGCGTCCATGTTTTATTTTGATAAAGAGCATCTAATTCCTAATTCATGGCACCAGTCCAATTTGTGAACTTAAGAGCAGTTTTCAGAGTTCGAGGTTCAGTTTGAGAAATAACGAGAGCCATGGTTTGGTTGGTTGATGAGTGAGTGGTAGGACAAATATAATCTTTGAGGAAAGATGGAGGATACCGATCACGAATTGGTCGTTGAGAAGGAGGGGAAGGAGGAGGATTGATAACAACTTGGTCAGATAATTCATTAGAAGGGGATGGAGAAATTTGTGGAATGGTTTCGTCATTATTTGGTAAGGTGGGAGGTAAAGAAAGAGTTTCATCACTATTTGGTGAGGTAGAAGGTAGTGGCAGAGGAGAGTCAAGACAAAAAATTGTTTGGCAATTTTGTACTCCAGGTTCAAAGGACATATGGGATGACGAATTTGAAGTATTGTTAACCACATCACTTTGAGCTTAATCATCTTGACCTGTGGAGTCTTGAACACCAGTGTTAGGAGTAGCAATCCACTCATCAAAAAAGGAAGTAATGGAAAGATTTTGCAAAGACTCAGATGAAGGTTGTTCTTTGAAAATAAATGGAAAAATACTTTCATTGAAAACAACATGCCTAGAAATATAAACTTTGTGAGTGTGTGGATCAAGACATCTGTAGCCTTTGTGCAAAGGACTGTAGCCAAGAAAAACACAAGATATAGTTTTGCGTGAAAATTTATTCAAGCCTTGATTTTTTAAATAAGGAAAACATTGGCAACCAAAAAAACATAAGCTAGAATAATTGGGATTCTTACCAAACAACTTAAAAAATGGAGTTTCCTTACTAATGGATGAGAGGGGTAGACGATTAATAAGAAAAGTAGCTGTTAAAAAAGCATCTACCCAGAATTTCAGAGGCAAATTTGCATGGAAGAGCAAAGTAAGCCCTGTCTCTACAATATGTCGGTGCTTCCTTTCGACAAGACCATTTTGTTCAGGTGTGTAAGGGCAAGAAAGTTATTGAGCAATTCCACATTGTGCCAAATGTTCAGAGAAGATAGTAGAAGTAAACTCACCTCCTCCATCACTTTGAAATACCTTGATTTTCCTATCAAAATGTTTTTCTACAAATGCTTGAAATTTAAGAAAGCAAGTGAAGAAATCAGATTTATGTTTTAAAGGAAATAACCAAGTATAACGTGTAAAATCGTTAACAAAGATAATATAATATTGGAATTTTTGAGATGACGATATTGGGGCAGGCCCCCATAAATCACTATGAATTTTTTCAAGAGAAAAAGAGGAAATGGAATCTGATTTGCTAAAAGAAAGTTTACAACGCTTTCCAAGTTGACAACTAGTACAAAGAACATCCCTATTTAACCAATTTGAAATATTAATAGCTTTCTTCTTCTCTAAGCTCTGAAGAAATTCTAAGTTTGGATGTCCTAGTCTCGCATGCCAAATTTCAGAAGATGCTCTAGGACTTCGAATTGCAGATAATGCTTCCAAATGGCTTTCCTCTAGTGCATATAGTTATCCCTTTCTAAGTCCCTTGGCCAGAACCTGTTGATTGTGATCCTTTATGACAAAACCATCAGAGTTAAATTCAAAGATACAAGAATTATCATCAATAAGTTGGCTGACCAATAATAAATTCTTTTTAAGTTTTGGCATACATCATTTAATTTTAAGTTACCTTGGGAGATTTTGAGCACAGTTTTACCAGTGTGAGTAATAGGTAAAGCTTGTCCATTTCCAACAAATATTGAATCAGCGCCAAAATAAGGTTTTAAAAATTGTAATTTACCTCCTTGATTTGTCATATGAGCTGTTGCACCAGAATCAACATAAAAGTTTGGATCTCCTTCATTGTTTATGTTCATGACCGAAAAGGCTTGTTGAGCATTTTCCTCTTCATTGGCATAATCATACCTGTAATAACATTTAATGGCTGTATGATTAGTCCTACCACAAATTTGACAAGCATCCTTGGGATTTTCTTTGTTGAATTGTCCTTGTTGTCGCTGATTCCAATTGTTGTTGAAGTTGGGCTTTCGATATGATGAAGATGGGAAGTTTCAAAGTTGATTCTGATTATGTGGCCGATTAATCCATGAGTAACAACTAAGTATTGTGCCAAATTTGCTAAAGAAGATTTGACTAATTTCTTGGTGTCTAACGGCTTTCCATGATTATAGGAGTTAGAGTTGCTCTCTCCTTGGATTGGATCTTTATCATTAACAACATCAAAATTTGAAATCATATTCAAAGTTTCAAGTGTCTATACCTTTTAAAAGGTCAGGTTCTTGAGTTTGTCTTCTCGAACCTTTGCTAAGCTTAAGTGAGAAAAAGTAAATTGAAAGAGAAAAGAAAGGGAGTTCGTGGAAGCAAAGGGAGCAACGAGAGTGGGAGAGATAGAGACCGAAAGAGATGAAAAGGAAAAAGAGAAAGAGAGAGAGAGAGTTGTTCCTTCATTTCTGAGAGAATGAACCAGAGTGTGAGGTGGTGAGAGGACGTGAGGGGAAGGGTGGTTCTGAGGCTTTTTCCTTCTTTGGAGTGTGTGTGTGTATATATATATACACTATTACAAAATGTGGATTCCACGACGGTGATTCCATAATCATTTTTTAAAAACAGTCGTGAAAAATACGTTAAAAACAAGGAGCAAAACTGGATTTCCGAAAATGGTCGTGGAAACAGAAGTTAGCATGACGATTTTCACAAACTGTCGTGGAAACGTCTGATTCCACGACCATTTTCTGAAACTGTCATAAATCCTTATTCCTTCCTGAAACCCATTCTCTCTCGCCTCCAATCTCTTTCTTGAAACCCATCTCCTCCGCCGCGACTCCTCCCTCCATTCTCTCTCGCGCCTCTCCCTCTCTCTCTCGCCTCTAATCTCCGCCACGACTCCTCCCTTCATCTTTCTCTCACGCCTCTCTCTCTCTCTTGCCTCCAATCTCTCCTTCGAAACCCATCCTCTGCTGCCTACCCCACTACCGTGCCGCATGAACCCATTTTCTGGAGTTGGTATATGTCTCTCTCTCTCTTGCTCTCTCTTGCGTTGCACGTATTATGGAATTTAATTTGGTTGATTGTTTGAAATTGGTTTTGCATATTTCAATTGCTAATTGTGAGAGTAATTTTGGGTGATTGTTTTCAAGCAAAAAGTGCTGCTTTGTTAGTTGGTGATTGCGAATGTGCCATAATAATTTTTTTAGGTACAATTTCTTTAGCTAGTATGACCTTTTTTTTTTTTTTTTGGGAAAAAGTGTGTATTATTGTGACAATGTGAAATGAATTTTGAACTTGAATTATGAATAGTGAAAACTGAGAGTTGTATTTGATATTGTTTTGGAGTATAATATGTGTTTTTTTTTTTTTTTTTTTGCATGTTACTTGTTCAACAAAATGCTCAAATGTGAGAATATTTTAAAAAAGTGTGTATTATGATCATATAAAATAAGTATAAGACCTCTGAATTGTGTACATTGAAGTTTGAGTATGAGTTGATTTATTGTATGATTTTGTGTGTTTTACGTGTTTAGGTGAGGATTTGGTTTAGATTGATTTAAAATGTCACAAGATGAGGAGGATGTGTCAACGACTTCCCAAGTTGGAAAACCATGACGAACAATTACACCCAAATTCAATCCCGACGAAGAAGGTAAACGAAGAGCGACTCTTATAAGACGAGTCCATATTGTTAGGAAAATTAGAGAAAAAATTCAAGTTTCATTGGACCCTAAAGAGCAACCGATAGGGAAGAAGGGGAATGAACTACAGAGTTAGATTGGAGTACTTGCTCGAGAGCACATTCCCATATGGATAGCTGACTTTAGCCCCCAAGGAAAGAAAGAGTATGGGTGGAAGTCATAACTTCTTTCACTGTGGAACTTTCGTTTAAAAAACCAGCTTTGAAATCATGCGCAGACTCAGCCAAAAATTTTAGACATGATCTTTACCATACTTTTGTCAAGGACCATATTGACAAAGAAAGTGTGTGCACTCGGCCTTCCAAAGTTGTGAAAAATTACCCCTCCATAAGTTAGATTGATTGGGAGAGATTCATTACATATCGACGTTCGCCGGAATTCAAAAAACTATCACAACAGGGATGTGAGTTAAGAAAGAGAAGCAAATATGGATCAACGGGAGGCCAAGATGGATATAGGAAACTTGATCAAAAATTCGTATGTGAATAACTTGGTTTGGTTTTTTCATAGTATATAAATCAATTATTTTATCTATATATTTACTAACGGTAATTAATAAACTACAGTTTGAGGAGACGGGAGAATGGCAAGTGAGACATAATTTGTGGCTGGACATGCGCGTCAAATCTTGTGGAGAGTACAAGAATCCATCATTTAAGATTGTTGGTGATATAATAGTAAGTACAAAAATTTGTTATTTGTTGATTTATTGTATGATTTTGTGTGTTTTACGTGTTTAGGTGAGGATTTGGTTTAGATTGATTTAAAATGTCACAAGATGAGGAGGATGTGTCAACGACTTCCCAAGTTGGAAAACCATGACGAACAATTACACCCAAATTCAATCCCGACGAAGAAGGTAAACGAAGAGCGACTCTTATAAGACGAGTCCATATTGTTAGGAAAATTAGAGGAAAAATTCAAGTTTCATTGGACCCTAAAGAGCAACCGATAGGGAAGAAGGGGAATGAACTACAGAGTTAGATTAGAGTGCTTGCTCGAGAGCACATTCCCATATGGATAGCTGACTTTAGCCCCCAAGGAAAGAAAGAGTATGGGTGGAAGTCATAACTTCTTTCACTGTGGAACTTTCGTTTAAAAAACCAGCTTTGAAATCATGCGCAGACTCAGCCAAAAATTTTAGACATGATCTTTACCATACTTTTGTCAAGGACCATATTGACGAAGAAAGTGTGTGTACTCGGCCTTCCAAAATTGTGAAAAATTACCCCTCCATAAGTTAGATTGATTGGGAGAGATTCATTACATATCGACGTTCGCCGGAATTCAAAAAACTATCACAACAGGGATGTGAGTTAAGAAAGAGAAGCAAATATGGATCAACGGGAGGCCAAGATGGATATAGGAAACTTGATCAAAAATTCGTATGTGAATAACTTGGTTTGGTTTTTTCATAGTATATAAATCAATTATTTTATCTATATATTTACTAACGGTAATTAATAAACTACAGTTTGAGAAGACGGGAGAATGGCAAGTGAGACATAATTTGTGGCTGGACATGCGCGTCAAATCTTGTGGAGAGTACAAGAATCCATCATTTAAGATTGTTGGTGATATAATAGTAAGTACAAAAATTTGTTATTTGGTAATTAGTCTTATTTATACATCCTTATTTACGGGTTCATGACATGTTTCTAATTCTTATAGAGGGATTATAGTTTACAGCAGACATAAGGGAGTTTCGAATTTGTTGGGATTAATAACATATTGACCAAGTCATTAGGCAATGATGAACATTTGGGACGTACCCGTGGTCAGTCTAAGTTTATCAGGCAGTCTCAGAACTTCAACATTATGCCAAGTTCAAAAAATAATACAGAAGTATTGGTAGTGAAACCCCAGCTTGCTACGTTGGAAAATACTGTACATGAGATTTGTGCAAAGCATGGTATTTACCGAGAGACTATGGATGAGGAGAATATCGTACCGATTATTGATCAACACAACAGCTTCAAGGCTAGTTGTATCCTTAATGAAAAGAACTTGGGTTGTCAGATCAGCAACCTACGCCGAACGTAAGTAAGAAAAGCCAGCTCTTTCTTGGTGATTCAATTAAAGATGGAGATGTGCTTGTTGCAATTGGCAGGGTGTACATGGAGTGTGTTCCAACTGATACAGTCCATGGGATTCTTTTAGGTAATGAAAACGTGCGAGTGACAATTACAGTCCCGAAACTAAAACATGCACTCCTACCTATTCCGACAAATGAAGCAATAATTGTGGAAGAAACTGTCGATGGGTTTGTTGCTTGGCCGAAAAGATTAATCGTCATTAACACGAGTCTGTCTAGGTAAGTCGAGGTCCTAGTCACGTTTTCAACCAAGTAGTTGAGGGAAATAAATGCATCAAAAAGAGAGCAGGGGGAAAAAAAACTACAGTCACAACTGGAGGTCAACAACAAAATGTGCAACAACAACTACCTTCGTTCAACTTTAGTAAAATTTCCTTCGACTTGAGACCGTTGGCTTATTATGCACAATGTTCCATGCGTGGCGGCTTGCAAATAGAGTGCCCAACACAACCGGCCATTAGTGGCAATGACTTGTCTATTTATCTTGGGTTTGAAGATATCTACCACTTCATTACATTTCAAGAAATTAATGCAAACAGTATGATGGTATACATTAGGTAATAGATATATCCTTAAACAATATTTATTTTTCCTTGTTAATCTTATGTTGTTTTTCGTAACAAATTTGACTAATTATTTTGTAACTATTCAGTGGAATGTTGTGCCAAAGAAGGTGTTGATCAATGGTTCGGGTTTATTTCTCCAACTCTTGTCTCACTAGTTAAACAGAAAGTAGATTTGGAAGTCTATCATAGAGAGAGAGCCAACAATATTTTACGGCTCTTAACTAACGCACAGAAAGGAAAGTTGTTTCTCATGCCATATAACGGCGAGAAACATTGGATCTTGGCAGTTATTGATCCGTGAGATGACTCAGTTATGTATTTTAATTCTCTTGTAAACAAACCGGGTGATGATTTTCAAGACCTAGTTAAGTTGCAAGTATATTTTTATATTTCAAATTATGATTTGACATTACATTATTATTGTTTTAATTGTTTTAAACTTTGTTAAATTGTAAGAGCGCTTAAAAACTTGAAGATTTTAGTGGGAAAAAGAGTAAGAAAGCGATGCAACTATGAAACCTTGATCGATACTCCTCGATGTCCTTTATAAGAAAGTCATGTTGAATGCGGTTTTTTTGTTTTAGTCTTTATGCGGGAAATAACCTTGACTCTTAATGAAATTGTTATACATTGTGATACAAAATTAATTACTGATTATCTATTATTTCAATTTGGGCTATACAATGGATAACACACGCGATTTGTCACATGTGGGAAATCATATAAATTAATATTTTTTTTCATTCAAAACTTTCTATGACTGTTTTCCAACACAACGGTTTTTCGAGAAAACCGTCATGTTATGTTAATATTACACGACGGAAAAACCGTCTGGAAACTCCTTCTCTATCCTATATTTAGTGTCAGTTTTGTCTATTCTACGACGGTTAAAAAATTATCATGAAATCTATATAGATTCCACGACACTGAATTCCATGACGGTTATTAACCGTCGTGATATCTTTTTCTTTTTTTTTTTTTTTGTATTAGAGATATAGGTATTTGTTTATTATTTTCTTTCTTGAAGTTAGGCGGCTGAAAGGGAAAACTGGGAAAGTTGATAAAGCATATCAATGATTTGGGCGGCAGCAAGGCGGCGAGCAAAGGGCCAGGGGTCAGTTTGCAAATTTTCAAAAGGTAAGGGGCCAAAATATAATTACACAAAAGTTGAGGGTAAAAATGAAATTTCTGAAAAATATTTTCAAAACTTTGAATGGTGAAATTTCAAATGCTGATTTATATTTTTTAAACACATTTTAACACATTAATTAATCCGTTTTAGTTTAATTAAGCACAATTAATTTTAGAGGGCATTATAGTTTGGTGTTTCAATTTGGATCACAATTTACAATTCAATTTTTTTTTTTTGCCTAAAAAGTGAACATCAGTTTTACTATTCACACAGTTTTGTAACTCAAATTTTAAAAGTTCATAATTTTACATATACAAGTTCAAATGTGATATATATATTTTTAAATTACATAGAGACGAAACAAGCTCCATATTGATATATTTTTCCAAAACACATTTGAAGTTTTTTCACTTTTTAACTTTAACAATTCAAACGCCTCATCAAACGCACAATTTAATTCAAACTCAAATATTACAATCCAAACCTTAGCACCAAACACATGTCCAAACTTTCAAATTCTTAAGTTCGTATATTTAAGTTCAAATGAGATGATTAAAAAAAAAACTAAATAAAACTTAAAGACAAATGAAATAAGATCTATCTTGATTTTTTTTTTCTAAAGAAATTTTAAGTTTTTATATTTTTTAGCTCCAATCAATCTAACGCATAATAAAAATATACAACTTAATTCTAATTTAATTTAAATTCAAAATTTTCAATCCGACCCTTTAAACACCAGCTTGATGACTAATGAAATGAAAAGCAAAAGATTGTTGAGTTGGCATGGCCGGCTAAGGAATCCAAATCATCCCCCACAAGAAGCTGCGCTAGCATTTAGCATTAGCAGACTGGCAGTAGCCCGCCACTATAGACTTGGAAAATCAATCAAATCCTCCCACACAACATTCCATGCGCACGCGCTTCCACAAACGCGTGGCCTAGAATGTTCTATACTTTTAGCCCCACAATAAAAGAAAAATAAAAAATAAAAAATAAAAACAAAATAAAAAACAGAAAGATCTACCCAGCCAGCCCAAATTATTTGCAACTTCAAATCCCAAGTAGCGCCAACGAAATTCCCTACTTCTGTTCGCTGTTCTCATCTCTTCTCATCTCAATCCAGATTTTTCAAATTCACAAATCACTCCTCAATCTCTTTTTCTCTCTCTAGTTCTCTTTCTTTCTCTCTCTCTCTCTATGGATCCAAAGGATTCGAAGCAAAATGGAGGTTTCTTCGCTTCCATCGCTTCCAGTTTGTCCAATTTTGGTTCTGCCATGACCAAATCGGTCAACGGGTATTCCCTCTTTCCCAATTTTTCTCTTCCTGTTTGGTTCCCATGAAAATGAGGTTTCCGATCCCTGATCTCGACGTCCAATTTTTTAGTCGGAAATATTTTAAATCTTTAAAATAAAATTTAAAAAAAAAAACATAAAATCCCTTCGCTTTTCACTTATATATTGAAATTTGAAAAGCCTTCGTTTTTTTTAATTTTCATTTTACTTTTCCATTGGGCAATTTGATTAGTTTTGATCGTTGTATTGCTTGATTTAGCAAAAGGATAATCACAAGAATTTTATTCTGATCTATATGCTGAAGAATCTTATATCCGAGATTGTATTCTTGACAATTTGCTATCCTTTTTTTTTTTTTTTGGGCTACACAGTTTGTTGGGATATGAAGGGCTTGAAGTGATTAATCCAGAAGGAGGCACAGAAGATGGTGAAGAGGAAGCAAGGAGAGGAAGATGGAAACAGGAGGTAAGTACACGACTCCTTTTCCATTTTTAATATATATTTATATATAATATGGGGATACTTAGTAAAAAAAAATATGTATACAAAACATTTTTTGAAGTACCATACAATTTTGATTTGAAGTACGATCTACAAATGATACAAGGATACACCTATGTTATTTGGTGTTGCTTCTTTTGATGGATTGAAGTGATAATAAGCATATTGTTTTTTAATAACCTTTTATTTTGCGAAGGTACTTAAAACTTTCTTTTTACACTAGTACATTTATTCATACTCAACTATAAGTTATTTGTTTTCTTAGGATCGCGATGGTTACTGGAAGATGATGCAAAAGTATATAGGATCTGATGTCACATCGATGGTGACACTACCCGTTCTTATTTTTGAGCCGATGAGTATGCTGCAGAGAATGGCGGAGGTTAGTGTTAGTTCTAATTGGAGATAAGCTTATGTTTGTTTGAGCGTGTTCTTCCCAATGAGCTCACGACACTTTTTTCTACAGCTGATGGAGTACTCTTATCTGTTAGATCTGGCGGATGAATGTGAGGATCCTTACATGAGATTGGTGTACGCTTGTAAGAATACCTCTCTCTCTCTCTTGCTCTCTTGCCCTATCAGTTTAAACATGCATTTTACCGCGACTAACTTAAAAAGTTGCTGGTTGCAGCTTCATGGTTTATATCGGCTTATTACTGCTTTGAACGACCATGGAAGCCATTTAATCCAATTCTTGGTGAGACCTATGAAATGGTTAATCATGGTGGCATCACATTCATAGCAGAGCAGGTGAGGCTTAAGCAAAGCGCAAATGCACATTTTCACGTGAAATCATATCAGTGGGTATAAACGGGTGCCTGCAGTTGGCTTCTAGTTTGTTCTGGATTTTTCATATCATTCTCTAATATCCTTTCAGGTAAGTCATCACCCTCCGATTGGTGCTGCACATGCTGAAAATGAGCATTTTACTTATGACCTTACATCAAAGGTGAAGACCAAGTTTCTGGGTAACTCACTTGATGTCTACCCAGTTGGAAGGTAAAATTTATTTTCTTTTTGCGTCTAACTTTTTAGTTTGGTTTCACTATAATCTATTACTTTCATACTTTCTAAAATGCTTTGTTAACATTTTTTTCCCATTAATTTGTTATAGCTTTCAAGCTTTTTGAATGCTTTATTTGCGAAGCTCCTCTAACAACAAATAACTTGAATGTTTAATGCATGTTAACCAATAACCTATTTTCGCGAGAAAGAGAAAAAACAAATTTAATAACCTATATGTTCAAATTGTTGAGTTTGTGCCTTTACGCATCAAAGAAAAACCACTTCGAGGTTTTGGACATGGACATGATTGGAGTGTATGTTACTTGAAGAGATGGTGGACTAGGAATTTATTGTTAGTTTGATTTCTCTTGTTATGGCTTAAGATTATTTACAACCTTGACTTTTTCTGGACCTGAGACCATGCATAGCAAAAACATCAATTTCAAATGTTCACTTGTAGTTCTGACACTCAGTTGGAAGATTTTGGTGTCTTTGAGGAAACGCAATTTACAATAATTTAATTGGCTTTGCAATAATTTTGCATGCAGAACACGTTTGACCCTAAAAAAGGATGGAGTTGTCCTGGAATTGGTACCTCCTCCAACAAAAGTGCACAACTTAATTTTTGGGCGTACTTGGATCGACTCACCAGGAGAGATGGTTCTAACAAACGTGACCACAGGAGACAAAGTTGTACTATATTTTCAACCATGTGGTTGGTTTGGGTATGACACTCTTCCCTTCCACTTTCTCGTATCTGGGTGTTAGCGTATTAATAACAAGAACGCAGCACGATTATTGGGGGGTATTTTGTTCAAAACATACCCATTTGCAGATAAACTATGTTGTGGACCCTACTAGTTTAAACGAAAAGGAATTTTGCAGTTATTATTTTAAGATGACAGCCTAGATTTTGTTTGGAATTATGCTGGCCACTAGTCTATTTTTTTTTTCCCGTCTCTTCTTTTCCTTTTTATAACCAATCTGATGTGTGTGTGTGTGTGTGTGTGTGTGTGTGTGTGTGTGTGTGTGTTTTAATATGTTTTCAATAGAGCTGGTCGCTATGAAGTAGATGGATACGTTTACAATTCTAATGAGGAACCCAAAATATTAATGACTGGCAAATGGAATGAGTCAATGAGTTATCAACCATGTGACTTGGACGGGGAACCACTTCCTGGCACCGAGCTGAAAGAGGTTTGTCAATCCACTCTTTTGAACGGCATTGGTACTGAAACTGATGAAGACTTAGTATTAGAATTTTGATTTTAACTTGTATAGTATATTTTATCTTTTGTTTTTAATTTTAAAGTTATGTTTCTCTTGGGATTATTTATGATATTACAAATGAAATTAAGTTCAATCTCTAAGTGGTTCTATTTTCCTCTTGATTCTGTCTTTTCTACTTTGACTCTCTCTCTCTCTCTCTCTCTCTCTCTCTCTCTCTCTCTCGTGTGAAGCAACCAATGGCACTGCATTTTTCTGATTATCTTTATGGCTTTTTATTGGGCTACCTGTGCAGTCTCTGGTCAGAACTGTTATCACGTGTATGTGTGTGTTTGTTCTTTGTTTTTGTGGCCGTGTGATTTTTTTTTAAATATTTTTTTTGTGGTTTTTTTATTATTTATTTATTTTTGTTTTTGTGGCCACGTGCACCAAATTTCTGTTGCTGATGATGCTCAGAATATTGTTCATCTCTTGTAGTATTTCCTGTTAGTAAGTATCCTCCACCTTGCCCTGTCATGTCCCGTCTCCCCTCCTTGTTGATCTCTATCGGACCATAGAGAACTGGTTTTCTTCATTAATTTTTTGGGAAAATAAAATGTTTGGCTGAAACGGTGTACTTGTGTACGTTTTCATCAAATAAAAATCTTTCTCCCACTTTCCCATTTAACTTTGCAAAATAAGTTAGTAAATAGTGCAGACAAGTATGTGATAAAGAAAATCTCTCAACTCAATGTACAGGGGATATCCTATACCGTTATCTGCCCTTCTATGTACTCCATTTTGTTTGATGTCAGTTGTGCTTAAATCCCGTTTTGATTTGACAAACCATTTAAGTAAAATGTATCTGTAGAATCTTTTTTTAGGAGGCAAACTGGGGATGGAAGTGTGTAGTTCGCATTTGATTATTCAGTTCTGTGTCCTGTAAACTCTCTGAAAACTATTCGCCTTTTTTTATGCATCTAGTTGTGTTCTCATTGAACGGTGAAGTTCTCTTTTCTGACATCAATAAATCTTTACAAGTTTTGAGCACTCATCTCGCCTTTCTCTTGGGAAATAATTTTGACGTTCTTTAAGTGCATCATCTTGATCTTTCTCCACTGTAATGAATCTGGGTACAATTGGCACACTTTTTTTTTTTTTTTTTTTTTCTTTTGGCTTTTGTAGGACCTACTTGGTGTTGAAAAGATTAATCGTCTTGTGGTCAAGATGACGATAGTCGTGCTATTGCAATTTGCAAGGCTGGAGACAATACTAGGAAAATTATGGTTATATGTTTGTGGTAGCCTAGCAGACTTGTCTTTTCTCTTTTAATAACGCTCATAAAAATATTCTCTTGGTGCATCACAGGCTTGGAGGATTGCCAAACTTCCTGAAAATGACAAATTCCATTACACATATTTTACACATAAATTAAATAGCCTGGACACTGCTCCAAAGAAGTTACTGGCTTCTGACTCACGTTTACGTCCTGATAGATATGCGCTAGAGCAGGGTGACCTGGCAAAAGCCGGACTCGAAAAGGGCAGGTATCTTCCTCTCTGTCTCTCACTTTCTCTCTCTCTTGTGGACATGCATGTATAAAGAAATACATACAGCTTGAACAAATAAGATTGAAAAGAGATTTTAAAACTGGTTTAGAGATGGCATGAAAGGGCGGAGCTAGCTTTGGCTCGGGGGGCAGCCGAGGACTCCTTGCACTTTTGTCCCCGACAAAAAGTTCTTTTATTATTATTTTTAGTTTGCCCCCATTTTTGGCTTCTAAGTATACTCATTCTTCAAACTTAAAACCTTGAGTAGATAAGAAATCAACAATACGACTCTATAAAAATTCATAATTTTTTGGACTCTTTAAAAAAAAGTCTCTATTGTAACTCTATTTCATGTAGAAGCAGAAAAGAAAAATGCAAATAAATAAACGAAAATAAAAGTTCGTTATGTTGTGAACTTCAAAATTTGGGTTTAATTCATGCCTTTTTATAAGGAAAAGAAAAGTCTTGCCTCTACCTCTGCTGGCACGAATCTATTTCATTGATCCATGCCAAAAAGATACTTGTTATTTATGCCTTTAATTTGCAATAATACAATTTTCAAGTGTAGGCATTTCTACGTCATGTAGGGAAATTATGCTTTCTTGTTTCACTTGTATGATTGTTTCAAGTTCTCTCATTTCACTTTCTATATTTGTAAAATTACTCCCAACATGTGTGCTTTAATTTTACCAGTCTGGAGGAGAGGCAGAGAGCCGAGAAGAGAAACCGAGAGGCGAATGGCCATGAGTTTACTCCAAGATGGTTTGACCGGACTGATGAAATCAGCCCTACACCTTGGGGAGACCTGGAAGTATATTCTTACAACGGCAAATATACGGAGCATCACGTGGCAGTTGATAGCTCAAACAGCGATGAAGTGACCGATGTCAGGGCAACGGAGTTTAACCCCTGGCAATATGAAAACTTGGTAGCTGCATGAAGACATTCAAGGGTGTATGCTTCTCTTGTGTAAAATATCTATTTATTTGTTATTCTTGTGTTGTTTTGGCTACAAGGATTTGATATCTTGATGGAATAGATTAATATTTATAAGCAGTTTTGTTTGGTTAAGATTGGTTTAATATTAAGCTGATTTCTTTTTATCACCTTTCTCTTAGATGTACATATCAATATCAATATGTAACGGTAGTAAAAGTCAGCAACCAAATGTGAAAAACGAGTATTTCAATTCACCATAAAAAATTATACCGAGTTAAGACCTTTTAGTCATCAAAGTATGCATAAAATATGATTGTCCCTCAAATATTCTTATTCTTGTGGGAAAATTCGTTTTGTCAAATTTGTTTGTTTATCTTGTTTTTATCTTTCAAATCTTTTTTTTGTTTTGTTTTGTTTTTTAATTTCTTGTTTCTAGAAATTTACCGTCCTTGTTTAGGCTTTGTATTAGGCTCTTTGGATAAATTACATTGATGGTCAAATTATAGCCATAGATTTAAAAAAGGTCCTAAAATAAATATAAAAATGCTATTAAAAAAAACCATAATCATTGAAAATCCGGAAACTCTAATTACTTTCCCTAAAATTCGAAAATCCTATTCATCTTCAAAATGGTAAACCATCTCAAGCGACACGGTCATTATACGTTGTCTAAACTATCCTGAGTCGAGAAAGGAAGGGGGGAAAAAAAAAAAAGGAACATGCAAAATCTATTAAAATTATAAATAAAACCTTCATGACAAAGTTAACAACATGTGGAAGTCCAATGTAATGCAATTGACCCCAAAAGAAAGCCGAAACCTTTTAGGTTTTGTTTTCTTCTAATAGCTGCTGAAATCAAACAAGCTAATAATTATTTTATGCAAAATAATTTGTTTTTAAAGTGATCTAGATTTAATAAAAACTCCTGAGATCATAGAAAGAGATCATGGTCGCAATTTCTTCAACACGTCGACTTTTCCGACCCCCGGAACCCCGACTTGCTCGTTTTGGGCACCGATCCAAGGCGTCCAATAAACTCTCCTCAATTGCCCAAAATCCTTCGTCATCATACTCATACTCAATACTCGTACTCGTACTCATACTCATCCTCATCCACATTGTTGTTGTCGTTAGAATCCGGTAATGTTGAGGGAAACAACCTTTCAAAATCTTCATGCGAGACAATAGTGTGCTTATTGATCGTTACAACCATCTCAGTCAGCTTGCGTCCGCTCTCTTCCGTCTTTTCAGCAACGTATGAGACCACCCCCGCTATCCACGTAAGAACGTTGATGTAACAACACAACGGTGCTAGTTTTTCAGATGAGTTGTTGTTGTTGTCATACAACAAGTCGTCATGCAGCTTCCAATGCAGGTTAGAATCCTGTTGGCACTTTTTATGAATGGAGAACGGGATGCTGACACTGGACAACATGCGAAAAACGGCGCACTCCGCTATTTTGGGGTGACCGATCACTTCGTACAAATTGTGATGGAATTCTTGATAAGAAGCGTGGATTGTGACTTCTTCTGTGGGAATATTAATATTAATATTAATATTAATATTGTCGGAAGATATTCTGTGAATGACTCGGATTCCGCAGGTAAAGGTAGGGCTGGGAAGATTTGGGTCATCTAAGCAATTAGTATTCTCTTCTGCGGAGAAGTATATGTTGCTCTCTATGGGATGGACGTATAAGGGGAGACTTTCACTACTACTAAGCAGAATGAAATCAAGAGAGAGATGTGATGAGCTACTTAATTGGTAATGTGTGCTAATTAATGGGACGTTCTTTCCAATTATATATATACTAGAAAAATGATCCTTTCCAAAATGACTTAAATATATATATATATATATATATATATTTATAACATAAAATAAATCCAAAAATTTTTATCATCTTTTAGTGTCCGTTTGGTTCTCAGGTTCGAATCTAAATTTTTCATTTTAGTTTATTATCTTTTTTTGAAAAGTCAACAAAAATTATAATTAGTTTTTTAAAAGTCAACTAACTTTAACCTAAAAATTTCATTCCAAACCAGTGTTTCAAATGCAAACTTAATTTCTTATGATTAGTTAAACTCTTAAAACACATATTGATTTTAGTGAAGCATATATGCTTAAGTACATTAATCTAGTGAAGATATATGTGACCAAGTTTAGGCAAATCTAAAGAAACAATCACCTGCAGATAATTTAGCAGTCAACAAATTTACATTCATACTGATGATTATTTCACCAATGATGAAAGAAAGAAATTTAGTCCCTCTCTCTCTCTCTCTCTCTCTCTCTCTCTCTCTTCTCTTCTTTTCTTTAATCTAGTTTTGTTTTGCCTTTTACCATCCAACAAACCAAATCATGAAAGAAATTAATGTACCCTCTCTCTCTGTCTCTTCTTTTCTTTAATTAATCTAGTTTCGTTTTTGCCTTTACTACCCAACAAACCAAATCATGAAAGAAATAAAAATTACTCTAGACCAGTTTAGAAACACCAAAACCTTCCGAAACTTAGAGATTAAAGAGTTTGGAATGAGACTCTAACCGTAACAGAATTCTTCATTTATTTTCCATTGTCTCAATGTGATCATAATGGCATATAGGGAATAAGGATCATAAGTAGTAATATCAACACTCTGTAGCAGCGACACTTTTTTCATGTGGTGGGTACCTACAAGAAACAAAGAGCCTAAAAAATTGAGCAAACGACCAAGAAGAACTTAACACATACTAATAATGTAAAGTAAATACGTAAAGAATCCACAAAAAAGTAATGTTAATAACATTATTAAGCGCAAATATTATGCGGAAAAAGTTAAACCAAAAAAAAAAGTGGGGAGAAAGGCTTGTAAATTATCTGGCTTGGAAGGTGTCTAGAAAGGATCGTAACTAAGCCTTACATCATAGAATGACAATATTAAAATAAATCTGCCCATCTTACAAAGCAAGTAAGAACAAGATTAATATAATGAAGAATCTTTCAATTTTATTTAATCAAAAGATACCAACAAACTCAAATGGAAACCCCCACCACAACCCCCTGATGCAATTGAATGGTAATCAAAACACTCAAAACCGTCAAACGCATTAAGGTTATCTACTTTAGGAGCTTCTAAAATGCAAACAAATTCAACAACTATCTCCTAATTAGGTAAAATACACCTCACTAATTCCAAGAAGCGTCAAAATGCACTAAATTAATAAAGAAGATTCAGCTGCAGCCAACTCCAAATCTAAATTGAAGCATCCAAAATCAATTATTCCACACCCAAAAAAAAAAAAAAAACAAAAAGGAAAGAAACCAACAACACTAAGGAGTGAAAAAAAATGAAAACTCAAAGTCTAGAAAATAACAATCAAGAACCACTACAAACCATCAGACCCAAAATATTCATTTTCCTAAAAAGGTAAAGCAAAAGAAAATAAACACCTGAATCAAGAAGCATGAATTAAAAAAAAAAAAAAAAAAAAACTACTACGAAAGACTCAAAAGAAAATGCATTAAACATCCAGTTTAGTCATATACATTGTTTCGGGATACATTCAGAAATTCATTTATAAAAAGAAAATTTATCAGAATGGAGATGGATGTTAGGCAACAAAAATGGGAATGATGTCCGGGGTATGACCTGATATGATTGAGTATGATACTACCTGTAAAAGGACCCATACTAGTTCAGTTTTAGACTAATAACTAAAGAAGCTTAAAAATAAAATAATAATATAATACATAATACTATTATTTAAACTTGAGGCCTAATAACCCAAATGCTTCATCAGGATTGTTGTACACGGTAATGTACATACATTGAAAACAAGTCTTTTCCACAAACGTTAAAAGTTGAGGAGAAAAATGATTAAACAGAAAAGAAAAAAATGAGTGATGAAAGGTATGCATTTAACCTATTGCAAGATCACATACGTGGCAAATTTAGAACCAACTCAAGTACTTTTATTCTTCTTCGAAATGAATTAATCAATAAACAAATATCAAAAGTTTTTGGACACGGCAAAACTAAAGCATGTTCAAAGCATACCTACCAATTTACATAAGTTAACAAAGAACTAAATGTAAAGTAAGTTTCATTATTTAAATCATGAAATTGCCTTCCAACACCCCTATAAATAGAGCTTGGTTTCACTCATCCAAGATGAATGAGAGCCACCCAAAAAGCCATTGAAGCAACCTAAGGCAATCAGAAAAAATATATTAAAAAAAAAAAATCTAAGAAAGTCGTCAAGCTAGTTTGCATTAGGCCCATTGTGAAATACTATCAACAACAACAACAACAACAACAACAAAGAGAGAGAGAGAGAGAGAGAAAGAGAGAGAGAGAGAGAGAGAGAGAGAAGAACAACCGTAAGTAATTAGAGCCAAAAATCCTTACGCATATCATATCAAGAATCCATTGTAAAATAAAAGAATAAACCTTTTAAGCACTATAAAAAGATTGAACTTATTATCAACCATTAAGAGTTTTAATCATATAGTAGTAGAACGAGCAATCCATCTCCAGTTAATTAGTCTAAACTCCTAAAAAGTGGGAATCATACTCTTCCCAGTCATCCCTATGACATCATTCTTATTCGCTTAGTAGATCTTATCAGTCGACTCAAGTACTATGTTTATATTGACTTGTTTTAATTTTGTTGATCAAATATAATACGGTCCAAGCATTTTAGTTTTTGTTATTAGCTTAATCTTGCTGATATATTTATAGAACAGTAGATTTAATGACATACACATATGATATATATATATATATATATATATATATATATATACTTGCTAATTCAATGGCATACACATATGATATATATATATACATGTATATATATATACTTGCTAATTCAGTTAGATACTTTAACGTGCAAAAACAGTAATTATTGTTGAAAATTTATATAGTTATTTAAATATTCTTTATTTAATTATTTGTCAAATAGAGTTTCAAAATTAATCTTATTATTTTTATTGTTGAGAACTCACAAGAATGTTTGAATATTATTTAATCCCGAATTTTGAGAGAGATAAGTAAAGTCCCATGCATGTTTGCTACTATGCTTGCCCAAGTAACGTATGCATATATATATATATATATATATATGTATATCTACATACATAAATCAACACATTAAAATAATGATTCGATTACCTAGAATGACTACACAATTTTATTATAAGATTTTTCTTTTAGAGGAGATAAAAATAGTCAAGTAAAAAGGTTGGTAACATTCTAATAATTAATAGATTTACTAATATCATACAATCAATTTTGAAAGAAAATTAATATTGAACTAATCAATATAAATAATATTCTTGATTTTAAAATTGATTAACAAAACACATTATGAATCGGATAATTCATATTGGATATTATTTGGACATTCGTATTGAATATCTATACTGGATATTATTTGGACCTCATTGGATAAACAAACCTGATATTTTCCTAAATTTATGGCCGAATGAATAGATTTGAATTATTGATCCATGACCATGACCAAGCTGGACTGTACCCAAGTGATATGGAGAATGAACACAATAATGACCAAATAACATTTTAATCCATGAACTATTTACTAGATCATAACTTATTCTTTTACGAATTAATATCTAATTAATTGGTTATGACTAACTATCAGGTAATAGCAAATTCTTTTTTATTTATTTAATTTGACCATTTGTCTAATCCATTAATAATAATTTAAACAGACCCTTAATGATAGGGACATTTTTAATTAATTTCAAAATGCAATATTTATAGAGCAATACCTAATTTATCCTTTATGCATCCTTTAAATCTATCTTTTGACCAGTGTCTACACAAATAAACAATTTAAAATTCAAACTCTGATTCATGGCATAACACGCGTGTTATGCCAACACCCTCCCATTCACACACATGTATATCTCTCTTAGGGTCCCATAGGGATGGCACGTATGCTTCCCCTACAGACCCGGGAACATACATCAAGATAAATAAATAAATAATTAAAATGGCTGCAAAGCAAGACGTGACGCGAAGCAAACGGCAACCTGCAGAATCCCGAAGGAAAAAGACGGAAAAAACAAAGGCTCCAATTGAAAGAACCAGGACGAGGAGAGAATGATGGAATCTGATCTTTAGCTTACAGGTTTTAGTTGACCCAAGGCAACGGTGGCTCCAACGGCTAGAAAGGGAAAGCGAATAACCAAAATCCCTAGAAGAAGAAAAGCATAAGACAGGGAGCGTAGAGAGAGAAAATAAACAAACCTAGAGAGGATCAGATCCAAGGCTGAGAATGGAAAATGACGCTAAAGAAATGGGAGAGAGGAAGGAAACAAAAAAGAGCAAAGCAAAAACAGAGAAATAACCAGAGTAAAAATTGCAGACAAAGCAAGGATAGATATGAAAAGCCAGAGAGACAAGTGACGGAAAGTCTGCGGGTTTTCTTCCAAGGCCGAAAAGCCAAAGCTCCTGCAGATTTGCAGAGAGAAGAGAAACTCAGCCTTACTTGACACGAGATAGAGAGAGAAAATAGAGAAGTGAAAAAGCAGGGAAAAAAAAAAAAAAAAAAAAAGCCTCTTTCAACCAAAACGCGCGTTTTGGACGAAAGTTAGATGAACAGTTAATATAGATATATAAATGGCCTATGGGGATATGATTCGACTTCTTTTAAGGATTACAGTTATAACTTGCGTTTGGTGTTAAGATTTAGGATCCATTTAGTGAATGAGTTGAGTTTGAGTTGAGATAAAATTTTTAAATTTGAGTTTAGTTGACTTTTTAAAAAATAATTATAAATTTGACCGTTCAAAAAAAGATAAAAATTAAGATAAAAAAATACAGTTTAATTTGAGTTAAACTTTGTAACCAAACAAAATTTGAGTTTGGATTGATTATATGTTTATTGAAGTGTTTGAATTGCTTGAGTTAAAAAATATAAAAACTTAAAATATGTTCGGGAAAAAAATATCAATATAAAACTTGTTTCGTTCATATCGAAATTTTATGTAATTTAAAAAAAAAATCATTTCATTTGAACTTAATTATATAAAGTTATAGATTTTTAAAATTTAAGTTACAAAATTATGTAAATAATAAAACTGAAGAAAAAATATAAAAATTAGATTATAAAAGTGGACTCCTATTAAGTTTCTTAATTTGTTGTATAATTTGAAATAAGTAAGTTATTTATTTGTTAATATATTTTATGACGATGGCTAGTGTCCTTCTCGAAGGACCATCCGTCACTTAGGTGTTCTGTTTATGTCTCAAATTATAATATAAATCACGGTAATGGGGTCCACGTGACATTGGGCTTAAGTTGCATTTTATATATGAATTTTATCTTGTCACCGACAGTAATAGGTATAGGTAAGGGGATGATAAAGCTAAATTTATAATTTATAATTCTATTGAGAGTTACAAATGTAATTTCATTATTTTTATTTTTTCTTTAACATGAATGTACATTTTTATGGTTTTTGCAAATGACCTCATAACAAACAATTTGGTAGAAAATAACATCAAATATAACATGAGTTTTTTATTTATTTATTTTAGAAAAGGTCTAACATCATTAATCCGAGTAAATGATAACCATAGATTTATTTAATAGAAACAGCTATTCATTTACTTAACAATGAACAAAATGAGTGGTTTGTATTTTTATTTTGACATGCTTAATAAATACAACTGTAATTTAAATAAAAAATTTTATTTTATCCTTATACGTGAATGTCATATCCGAAATATATGATATATTAGACGATGTCATAACATATAATTAGCTAGTAAATATTATTAAGATAGAACAAATATAACCCAACCCTTTTTTTTTTTTTTTTTTTTTGGAAAGGTCCAACATGATTAATTCCACTAGAGAATAACCATGGTCTATTTAGTAAATAAAAATATTCTCATACTTAAAGATAAACAAAATGAGTGGTTAATATTTTATTTTTCACCTGAATAATAAATATAATTGTAATTTCATTATAAATTTTATTTTTTCTTTAATGTGAATGTCTTGTCCATTGTTCTGATATTTTAGACGACGTCATAATATATAGTTAACTAGAAAATAACATTAAATTAGAACAAATATAACCCTAGTTATTTTTAATTATTTTTTTTTTAAAATGTCGAACATAATTAATCCGACTAGAGGATAACCATGTATAAATTTAATAAATACAACTATTCATATAATTAACAATCAATAAAAAAAAAAGTGGTTCATTTTTTTTTTTTTTGACCTTTTGAATAAATACAACTGTAATTATACTATTATTTAGAGGACGTCATAATATATAGTTAGATAAAAAAAAATTAAGATATAACAAATATAATCCTATGACATTGAATTCAGCCCTCCTTCACTAGGTACAAGATCTATTATGATATATTGAGAAAAGATAGCTACAAACCTAGAATACAGTCATGCATTCTTTCCTAAAGACGAAGAGTTTTACAAGGAATACAATTCTTTCTGTATGCAGTATCATTCTCATTGCACTGCACAAGCAATCGCATATATAGGAAGCAACTTTGACGCCCTCTTTATGAAATGTAATCAGACAATAACAAATCCCAAAGCTTTTTTCATCACTTCTCCTCTATTTCCCATTAATTTCCCAGCCACAAACACCTCGGACAACAAAGAATATGAATCAAAACAATAATTATGAGCATATATTTGGGGATAATGGAGAATCACAAGTTCCGACCGACACGAGAACAAATAATAAGAATGAAGAAGAGGATGAGGTTGATTTGCCTATAACAGAGTATTTTTTTTAAAAAATATATAATAATAATAATAAAAGAACGCAAACTGTGAATCAACTGCATACGATTTCCCTCTCCTTCGTGAAGTGCATGTTAATTTTTTCCCTCAACTATAATTTACTTCTCATTCTCATTACACCAAATTAATTATCAGGGCATCTCCAACGGAGACACGCAATCTACTAATTTGGAGATCCACTGAGAGAAAAGAAGACGCCGACAGATTATCTGGGAGGGTCACAGCTTTGATCCTCCTCAATCGCATCAATGGGGAGGGAGAGAGAGAGCCGGAGAGAGAAGGGAAATCAACCAATTTTCGAACAAAAAGTAAAAAAGAAACCCTGAACACCCCACAGTCTCAGCGATAAAATGAATTATCGTTTTTTGGGCTGAGATTAACCGGTTGGACAAGAAGGTTCGATTTCTTGCCAATCCATATACCCTTCAATTAATCTCAGATGCTGATTTGTATCTCAACAATTCATATCTATTTTGAATGATGATCCTACAATTTTGGGGATGAAGGTTGGTAGACACCCCTATATTATATTATTAAAATATAGGGACTGCTTTTAAATAGCAAACTACTCGTAGTAAATAGTTATTTGAATTATATTTGGATTCTCTGTCTTTCCCTTTTTCCTTTTTATTTTGGTAAAAAAAAAAAAAACATATTAATCCTTAAAAAAATATTATTATGTCTTTGTCCCTTTTACAACATATACAAAGAACAATATTTAAAAAAAAAAAAAAAAAGTCTGCTATGATTACTCCCATCACCCTTTTCTTTTAATAAATTCCGTTATTAATAAGTTACCCATAAATAGTTTTTTCATTTTTTTTAATGTCAATGATAGTTATATGAAGAGGGTTTCTATTATAATGCCGGAATTGAAAATTTTGGCATTATGCCTGAAAATAGACATGCGACACGTGACACATAAAGTAAAAGCAAAAAAAAAAAAAGATAAAAACAACTAAAAACAAAAAAAAATTGAGCGACTCACATAATAAGTTTAAAAACAATAAAATAAAAATGAAACTAGGGGCAACTGAATTGGGACCCACTCAAAAAATTAACTTTTTTCGGTCATCATCTAGTGTACGCTCTTTCTCTCTCTTCTTTTTTGCTGCGTCTCTTCTCAAATCAGTGTCATTTCTGCAATTTTTTTTTTACGCTTGAAACTTACTAAATTTAGTACAAAGTAAAAAGAAAAAAAAAATAAAGGAAGATTAGCGGTGATATTTACTCTATAATACTTCATATTTCTTTTATTTCATAAAAAGTACATATCATATACTGCCATAAAAATAAAAATAAAAAAAACCAAATTGGAAGCAGATTCCTTTCGAAGAGCTAGATACAAAGAGGAAAAGAGATGTTAAACTTGTTCACTATTTTATTATGAACATGAACTCAAAGAGATTGCCAAGAAAAAATTCTTATGCCTAAGATAAGAAAATTAACAAGTAATGCAATTATAAAAATGATGAAATCAAGTTTCAGAATAAAAAGAATTACAAAATGTAAAAGAGAACAAAGGGAAAACATCATTGTCGAATCTACAAAAGTTTCTAGAATGGTGGATTTCATTACAATTATATAGCCGTCATGTTAACTTTCTACAGCAATCAAAAACTATCGTGGAATCCTCTATTTGTAATAGTGGTTCCTCGACATGAAAATTATCATTTTTATTTTTATCATTTTAGTAAATGTTGTTTTAACTGTTGGGATCAATTTTTCTAATGGTTTGATTTATGAAATGGGTGCAATTATGTAACGTACGCGACAAATATTCAAGCACGAACACTTATACATCGTAACAATAAAAATTAATCAAATGGTTTGTTAAAACCGTCGTGTAATCTCTCAGTTTTAACAATCTCTACCAACCCTGATTTTATTTTACAGAACAATTCTGCAGCCGCGAAAACCCTCCCCTCTTCCTCATTCGACCATCGCCCTCAACACCGCCATCCCCTCTCCCTTATTCTCCCGTCGCCCTCAACGCTGCCCTCTCCTCTCTCTCATTTTTCCGCCACCGCCACCGCCACCTCCACTGCCACCCTGTCTTCTCATCAAGACCGTGACTATTTTGTATCAAAGAAAGGCAAGGTGACTTCCATATTACTCAATTTCTTATTTTCCAACAAAAATACAAACACACAATTCTTTACTAACTTGCTTGGAGTGTAATTTGTGTATTTATTGTTGTTCAATTTTTTTTATTGTTGCTCTTTGTAGACGAATCTTTTGTGCAATTTTTTGACAGTTTAAGATCTTTGTAGACAATATTTTGTGCATTTTTTTCCCCACACCACATGCTCGATGAAATGTCAAAATGGAATTTTATTTGGTTAATCATATGGAATTAGTTTCTAGTGTAGTATGCTCGGATTTTTTAACATTCTTGGTGAATGTGAATTTGATTTGATTAAATTGGACCGATTATTTGTTTGTTTTGTGTATTTGTTTGGTTAAACATATGGAATTAGTTTCTAGTGTAGTCTGCTTGGATTTTTTATTGTTGTTCTTTGTAGATGAATCTTCTGTGTAACTTTTTGACAGTTTAAGATCTTTGTAGACCATATTCTGTGCATTTTTTTCCACCCACCACATGCTCAATGAAATATCAAAATGGAATTTCTTTTGGTTAATCATATGCAATTAGTTTCTAGTGTAGTATGCTCAGGTTTTTTAACGTTCTTGGTGAATGTGAATTTGATTTGATTAAATTGGACCAATTATTTGGTTATTTTGTGTATTTGTTTGGTTAATCATATGGAATTAGTTTCTAGTTAAGTATGCTCGGATTTTTTAACGTTCTTGGTGAATGTGAATTTGATTTGATTAAATTGGCCGGTCGTACTTGTTTTGTATATTTATGTGGTAATAAATATAGGTGAATGTTGAAATAAAAAATGACACAAAATAGAACTGGAGTATCCAAAAAGGGAAGACCAGAAGAAAAAACCCATTTAATCCCAATGCCGATGGCAAACGAAAGGCAACTCTAATGAAACGAGTCCATATGGTAAGGAAAATAGGTGAACGAATTGAAGTAACCTTTGACAAGAAAAGACACCCGGAAAGGAAGCATGGTGATGAATCGATGAGTTGGATTGGTGTACTCGCTCGAGAGCACGTTCCAATATGGATACAAGATTGGAGATCCCGTGATTTAGATGGAACAAAAGACCTAATTTGGAAAGAAACTATTACTTCTTTCACCGTGGATGACTGGTTTCAGAGTGCTTGTTTAAAATCATGTGGTGAAGCTGCAAGGAATTTTTGACATGATCTTTGCAAGACTTTTGTCGAGGAATTTCTATCAGAAGAAAGTATGTAGACACGGCCTCAAAATGTTATTGACAACTACCCTAACATAGAAGAAGATGATTGGGTGAAATTCATTCAGTATAGAACATCCGTATAATTCCAACAACTTTCGGATCGTGAAAGTGAAATAAGGGCCAATAATGAATACACATCAAGAGGAGGCTGAGACAGATATAGAAAGCTTGACCAAAAATTGGTATGTCATTAAATTTTGTTTCTAATAAATCGTCGTAAAATTATTATTTTTAATTATTCATGTATACTAATGATGATAAATTACAGTTTAAGGAGACCGAGAATTAGGAAAAAAAGAGATGGGTTGTGGCTAGAATCAAGGACAGGAAAAGATAGAGAGTTGAAGGATCCATCATATCGAAAAGTTGATGAGTTGATAATAAGTTTACTAACTAATAATAAATTCTTCATCACTATAGCCACTTATAACACTTTTATTTATAATGTGTGCTTTTAATTCTCCTGTAGGTGGAGTACAACACACAGGAGAGCCAAGATAATTTCAAATCTGTTGGCACTAATGATGTATTGACCCAAGCATTATCTAAACCCGAACACCCAAGACGTATCCGTGGTCAATCGAAGTTTGTAAAGCAGTCTCAGTACTTCACCCTAAAGCGAAGTTCGAATAGAGATACTGAAGTACTGTCAATGAAACGTGAAACTTTTTAATCAAAACACTGGCATTCCGAAATACTAAGTTTTTTCAGGTGAAAATAAGTTTCGAAAACCAACCTCTAGTATCATCATACAGACAAAAAATAAAGCAGGAAATAAAAATACAAATATCAAAACCAAGTCCAAAGAGAGAATTTAGTTATACTTGAAGAATAAATAACTAGTTTTCTCACGTAATCACAAAAATGAAGAATTGAATTAGTGTAAGCATCAGTATTTTTGAGATTGAGTTTAGGACCTGAATTAGAGAAAAGAAGTCAGAGTTTAAAGGGAATCATAGTAGTTTGGAAGAAACGAGTTATTTTGATACAGAGGAATTATACTTTGAGAAAATTAATGTAAACAACTCTTAAAAAAGTATTTTTTTTCTTCATTAGAAGGTCAAAAGGCATACTTTTATCACAAATAAATTAGATTTCCATCCGCATAAAACAAATTAATAGAGTTTGACAAATCATTTTTGTGATAAGAGGTTTTCTTACTCGATAATCATTTTGTTGTCGTTTCTTAGGTTCATGGTCTTGTCTGATGCCTTTCAAGATATTCTCGTATCTGTTTTTCTCATGTCGTTCTATACTTTTCTTATCTTTGCTTCATGCCTTACGTTTAAGGTTTTTCTTTGTTTTCCTTATTTATTTTTCTTGTCGTTTATAATTCTATTGTCTTTGAGAAAATTATGAAAACAGTCCCTACAGGGCACTAGTTTCTGATTTTTACCCTTCCTTAATACTAGTTTGAAATTTTATAAATGGAACCCCCTAGTTTGAAATTTTAAGGCAAATTATAAATGGGACCCCCTAAATTTTATTGAAACATTTCTATTCAAATATTTCCATTTAAATGTTTTCATTCCAAATATTATGCTTCCCCCAAACAAATCTCATGTTCAAATATTTTTTGAAATGTTTCTGTTCAAATATTTCAATTCAAATATTTTCATTCAAATATTTCCATCTTCTCAGGTTCAAATGTATTTTGAAATGTTTCTGTTCAAATATTTCAATTTAAATATTTTCATTCAAATATTTCCATCTTAGATGTTATCATTTGAAAGATTCCCCAAAACCTCAAAACGGACGTTTGGAAACCATACAGTAAAACACCGTCTCCAAATATCCCCCAAACACCCTCATACTCAAAATGATAAATCACATTTTCATGACATCAATTTAGTCATCTATCATTAATTTACTATATATAACAAAAAAATCCAAACCATTCAACATAGTAGTAGAGAAAAATAAATCTCTAAAGCCTAAACTCCTAAGGCATAGGAGATAAAAGGAATTCGCCAATGTGGTAGTGGTCTTGACGATGAGATGAAACAAAGAGAAAAAAAGATGATGCAGGATTGGAGTTCAACAATAGATGGCGACCCTTGAGTCTTCGACAATGTAACGAAAGTGATGTTTTAGAGTTAGTGAATTGGGAGAGAGAAAAAATGATATGAGATTGAAAGATTTTTGAATTTTGGGAGAAAGGAAATTCATTTTTATGACTAAAATGAATTCCAAATAAAAAATAGGTCAAAGGGACGTGCTAAAAAGATAAGAACAATTATTGCATTTAATACATAATTATTTTCATATACATAAAAAATATATTGGATAGTATCGTTTTTATTGGATTTTAAACAGTAACATCCAATATCCAATCAAATTCAATTGGATAAATAAAAATAGTATCCAAATTCAATTCAATAGTATTTAGATATCCAAATTTTTTTGATGGATTGGATTGGTTCAGTCTGATGAATTGGATGAATAGATTTTGTACACACCCTTTTGCTATGTGATACAAAAGTTAGCCCGTGACACCGTATTCATATACATGTTGAGCCCTTAATGTGAAGTGTCATTAGTGTACTTTCTGCCCAAACATCGTATCAAGCATGACGCACTTACTTAAAAGTGTTGGGCTGAGCTGATTTAATAATCGTGATGTGTCATGACGTGTCTACCTTTTAACGTGTCGTGCCCGTTTCAACCAATAGGCTCGACCCATTTTAACATTTCTCTTCCCAACGATTTTTATTTGAGATAATTGCCCAGCTAGCCCCCATTCTTCACTATATGGAAAATTATGCCATCATTTTTTTCCCTCTTTACTTTTTTTTTACATGCTTTTTAATCTTTTTTAATTTACTGAATTGTATTGTTTTTTTTTTTTTTATAAAATATACTATGATGCCATAAATATTTTATCATATTTCACCAGAACCAACAATAAACTTACAGTGTTGTTTTCTAGCTCTAGTTACCGAAATATTCTAGTAAAATATTTATCATATTCTACTAATATATATATATATATATATATATATTGTTTTCAACATGTATGGCCGGACGTTTTCGACTCTGGTCACCAGTGTTCATCACTGGAATATTCTAATAGAATATTTTTAATATAATATTTATTTAGTTTTCAACATACATGGTCATACGTCTCCTACTCTGATTGTTGGCGCCGATCATCATAGTATTCTTGAAGAATATATTTGATGATTTATAAAAATATTTTGTATGTCGACATACATGGCCATATGTCTCCTACTCTGATGGTCCAATGTTTCTGGCTTTGGTTGTGAAGCCAATCGCCAAGATTATTCTGCTACAATATGATTTATGGTCTACGATAATATTTATTGTTTTCATCATAGATAGTCGGGCGTTTTTGGTGCCGTTGGTCATCGAAGTATTCTGGTGGAATATCTTCTATTAAAATTATTTTGGTAGAGTATTAAAAATATTCTTCCATAATACTCTAGTGATTATAGCCGAAGATATCTAATCATCTATGTTAAAACTAAAAATATTCTAGTAGATTACTAAAAATATTCTACCAGAATACTCCAGTAACTGAACCAACAATTGTTGTTGGAGACAACTGACAATTGTAGCTGGAGACATCCGACAATCTATATTTAAAAATAAAAAGTATTATAGTAGATTATCAAACATATTCGATTAGAATACTTCGGTAATAAGCACTGTGACTCGGAGTCAAAAGACGTACCGTGGTTTATGTTGAAAACAAAAATATTCTAATATACTACAGAAAATTTTATATTAGAATATTTCAGTGACCAGCAACCGACGTCGAAAACCAGCCCCTTGAGCCAGATAAGTCCGATCGTGTATGATGAAAACAAAAAATATTACGGTAGATTATCAAAACTATTATACTAGAATATTCTGGTGACCGACCCTGGCTACTAAAACCAGTGACCAACACTGATGGTGACAAACACTGTCGATGGTCACTGTTAGTTTTGATAATATCTAGTAGAATGTATGCAGTATCTTAGTAGTTTTTTTTAGCAATAGGGGAAATTTGGATAAAAGTTGATTTTTGATAAGTTTTCTTGAGGGGTAAAGAAGTTAGAGTGTCCAAAATAATACCAAAAATGCTTGTGACATTTTCACTTTGTATTTTTGTTTAGTTTTCCTTGACTAACGTTTCATTTTGTTGTCATTTGCCTGTGGACTTTTAATCCTTTTAATTTCATGTCGTATTTCTTTCATTGTCATTTTTCTTCTATTTTTTGTTTTTTTGTTCTTTTCATTGTCGTTTTTAATGATCTTAATAACTTTTCTAGTATTAAGGTCCCTTTTGGATCAACATTTTCTGGTAGAATTTTGTAACTCGACTCCAAAACTCTCAAATCTATATTTCATTTTCTCTCTCTTCTGATTTCAAAAGTCTCAAACTTCAAAAATCCATAACTTTTTTTTTTTTTTTAAAGTAGAAATGAGATTTTTTTTTTCAAATCGCAGAGAATGACGAGAGGAACGAAACAATATCCACATTGCATATTTTTTTTTTAACAGATTTCAAATTTTCACACGATTTCTTAAATCATAATTTATTTCCAACTCATACTTCAACTAAACACACAATTAAATTCCAACCTATAAAACTTCAACTCCAACCATTGTTATGTCAAATGAGTCCTAAGTATCTTTTTTTCTCTAAATTGCAGTTTTAAGTTTAGTTGGCGTATTATGATTTTTATTGCCATTTTCACATGGCTGTATATTTTCTGTTTTGTTGCCGTTTGTATCTTATCATCTCTATGTTGGTTATGGTGTTTTTCGTAAAGCCAGGAAAACAAATTTAAAATTTTTTTAATCATAATCTAGGATCTCACATATTTGTTGCATAAAATTATTAACCAAAAACATTAATTACCTATTGAAAAATAAATTATCTACGAAGTCCTTCAGTCTTTTTACAAAATGAACAAACATCACAATGTCTCCATAACATGAGAATACACTAAGACTTCTCATCCTTTACTCTTTCATGTTATTCTCCTTTCCTTAGAATAACCGATGTGTGAGCACCAATTAATCTCAGCAATTTCAGCTTTCTCCTTCTGACCTCTTATTTGTGCCCCTATTGAAATTAAAATCCTGGATTCGTCACTCTTCATAGGTCTAATCGATTGTCTTCTATGTCATAAGGCTTTAACGCCATAAAGCTTTTCTAAAGGGAAAAAAAATGAAACTTTGAATAAAATAGTAGTGAGGGTAAAACGGATTTTATTCTTAATTAGTGGATTACGGATATGTTATGAAGATAATACATATTATGATTACGATATGACATGAACACAAGCATTTTGGGCTATTTCAAATGTTAGAATCCAAGTCCAAAATTTTGCTAACAAATAGTCTCTATTAATTTAATTCCTCTTATATAGTTAATTTTCTTTTCTTTCTTTGCTTTATTTATTTATTTATTTCTTTCTTTTTGGTTGATGAATCAACTATGGTAAATGCTAAGTTGGTTTGTTGGGTGATTAGCAAAATAGTGAACCTAGCTTTTGTTGGAGCAAGCAAGTGTATTTCTTTCCGTCCTTTATCCATTTCTTAATTACATTTATTGACATTATTTTCTCCATAAATATTGTTGGTGACGATATTGAGATGAGTTAAAAAAGAAACAGATTTGGATAGATAGATGTTAAGGTTGTTATTGTTTTGTTAACAATCCCTCTCAATGCAGTTGACCTAATTCGTTATAAGCATTCATCCATCCATGGATTTGGTTGAATTATTTTAGAACCAAATATCTAAATGTACTATTTAATTGCATGCCGTGTATGAACCAAGTTTGGGTTTTTGCACAAGGCTCAACAACCGATGACACATACATACGTGTATGTGCGTTTATATACATATATATATATATATATGTATATATATATTATCAACAAACAACCAATGATTTTAGAATCACTTCTTATTAAAAAAAAAAAAAAACTTAAGAATCACTTTCATATCCACCAAAAAAAAAAAAAAAGATTTTAGAAGCACTTGTGTTGTGGTTCAACGCTCGACGTGAATTTTTTTTTTTTTGACTAAATCGTAATATTATAATTTATATCATAAATTTACAAACACTAATAATATTATATTTTATGAAAATCAGCACTTAACTTGTATCCAAGTCATTAAATGGTCATTTTTTAATCCATGTTAAGCCAAATTATATTTAAAAAAATTAATTCTGAATTTTTTAATTTAATAAAATTTAATTAAAAATATTAACCTCAATAAATATAATTAAAAGATACAAAAAGGACCATTCATATAATTAATTATGACTTATATACAAATCATATATAAATTATTTTAAAAAAATTAACATTATTATCAATGGAATTATTATAAATTTATAAATTTAGGACGTAACGTATCAAAATTAAAAATTCAAGATGTATCGGTGGAAAACCCCCCCCCCCCTTATTCCCAATTTTTGGCATCATCGTGGAAGCTTTTTGTTACAACTATTTTCTGGTTCTTATTTGCTTGGACCAACTATTTTGATTACTCTATACCTATATATATAACCTATTTTGAATATTATATTTGTCACTACAAAATTATCTTAAAAAATAAATAAACAAAACTAATGAAAATGATAAATTCAAAAACCTCCATTATACTTTCAATTTTTGTTTTTCATAAAAAGATTTTTGTTTATAAGTTTATAGGTCAATACCGTATAATTGAATTTCTTTCTAAATTGTGGTTGCAAGTATAATCTAACAGTAATACTACACATGACTTCACCTAAATGTGCAGAATTCGAATCCCCTACCTCTAAGTTATAAAATATATATATATATATATATATATATATATATATATCCAAATCGATTTTCAACCCACAATCTTGGTCAAAATTCAGGTGTTAAAATCAATGCTGACAATTGTTGGATCTTATCTGGGATAAGGTTTTTAGTATTCTAATAACCAAACAAAGAAAAACAAAACTAAATATCCTTATGCCAACCTTGTAATTTTTAACATTTTCTCCTCCTACCTCATAATTGAGGCACAAAACAATTTCTCAAATTGATAGTGAGAGATTCAAATTTTATATCTTTTAGTGGAGTCTGGATTCGAACTTTACATATACTATATGAATACAAGTATTGTAGTGTATTGAATTCTACAATTTAAAAAGGGTAAATATGACATTTTCATTTTTTTTTTCTATTTTTTAGGTATTTTGTTTTTCTAATTTTACAATTTAAGAAAATTAAATATATGATATTGATTATAACATTTCAGAAATCAAAGTTTATTTTTTTTAAACAAGGATTAAA
Organism: Ficus hirta; assembly: GCA_038430175.1. Classification (NCBI taxonomy): domain Eukaryota; kingdom Viridiplantae; phylum Streptophyta; class Magnoliopsida; order Rosales; family Moraceae; genus Ficus; species Ficus hirta. The sequence continues at coordinate 2,450,865 of CM076586.1, read as the reverse complement.
TAAATTTCAACTAAACTTATAAAAATAGTCAAATTGAGAACAAGGATTTCTTGTCCCATTTGAAAATTCCATTTGCGTCGTCCGGTGGCTATTGACAAAATGGTTATTAATTTAATGCACGACTTATTTTTCAAGGATTAATTTAATCAATCATAGAGCTGTTTTGCATTAAATATTAAATTACTTGGCATGGTGATGACTTCAAACGTACAAGAATGTTTCTAACCACAAAGAAATGAGGTTTAACTATTCTCAATTTTGTTTACAAAGATAATAAAATCTCATTTTTGTTTGTTTGCAAAGATAATAACTCTCATTTTTGTTTGTTTAAACTTGAATAAATTTCAACATAGTAATTTTAAGAGGTTGTGATGGCATTTTTTTTAAAGTTGCAATTAATGGACCAACCATTACATCAACTTAATTATGCACTCTTTTAGTCTATTAATAGCTCAATTTTCTTTACTTTTGTCTAATTAGTAAATGTTATAAAATCATACCAAAACGTTTTTTTTAACTAATAATTATAACAAAACTTAAGATTATGTTAATATTAAATTATTTGGCATAAATAAAATAAAATATTCTTTCCTTTAAAATGAAGTTTCAAGACACATTTAAAATAATATAAATTTAAAATGATATAGATTTTGTAGTAAGATGGGAAAAAAAATAATATTGAATTATTTTATTAAAAATACATCAAAGTTATATATGAATAAAAAATTTCAAACTTCATAAAGCCAGAAGAAAATATGAAAATTAAAGGCCAAGCAATTTAAGTCAAACATCTAATTTCAACAATAATATTTGCAAAAATCTTATTTTTGTGTTTTTCTACCATCAGGTAACACGTTTTCATAATTATTAGATTTAGTTAAAATGGCATGATATATATAATAATTTTTTATATAAATCTAACAATTTAAAAACATGATTTTGTTAATAATATAATCTTATATTATTCTCATCTATATATTTTATATATTTTAAATTTTTATGACCATTCTCATTATTTTTAAATTTTAAAATTCACACTTTACTTTCTGAATTTTGAAATAATTTTTTAATTATTTTTTTTAATTTGGGGACGAGATTATTTGAACTCAATATTTTGTGATGGAGTCAGGTACCGCAAGGTTATACTTGTAATCACAAATTTTGAATTAGTTTCACGTTACTCCTTTTGTTAGAATTTTAGCTAAAAACATATGGAAAAAATAAGGGAACCCTTCTATTGGTATTTCTATTAAAAACAAATGAAAAAATCACATGACCTCACTTATTTCCTTATTTTCTCATATGTTTTTAATATAAATTCTAATAGAAATGGTTAAGTGGGAGTAACTTAAAATTCACGAGACATTAAAAATTTTTAAAGTTTACAAAACAAGATGAGAACAATCCTAGAGTTCAAGGACATAAATGAAAATAGTCCAATATATATTTTTTTATATCCTTATAAGGGTCGTTTGGAATAAGGTTCCCAGACAGAATTTTGCAACTCAACTTCAAAACTCTTGGAGATTGTACAGGGAAGCATTCCAAACCACATGCACATTTTTTTATTTTGTCTTGTTATTTAAATAAAAATTACTTTTGACTATTCACATATTCATATCTCTACAATAAACTCAAACTTTAAGGGCAAGTTTAATTTATATGAAAGGAAAAGAGAAAGTGAATAGTCATTTCCTTTATCAATTAATCATGTGTTTTACTTAAAAAATGAGAAATGAGAACTTAGTAGGCTCCACATAATATAGAGAATAAATAAGGGGAATATCAACCCGTACATCCTTCTTGATATTGATTCCTTTCCAAAGGGAATCTACCAAATTTACTTATATATCCTTAATAAGTTTTTATTGCTAATGTTTTTTTATTGCATAAAAAGGAATTTTAGTAATTATATAATAAAATTAATATTACTAAGGTTAGTAAATATAAAAAATGAGATTGTTTTCGTTTACACCATACAATAGGGAAGTAAATACTAGAAAGAGAGTCAATTCATTCCTATTCATTTATTTTACTTTACAATCCCATTGCATTTCGTATTACATTCATTTACGGTATAGTAAACGCGCTCTAAACTAAATTTTGTTACTTCGAGTTGAAATGAGAATTTTTTTTAAAATTACATAAAATGTCAAGACCCAGAAACAAGATCCATAGAGAAGGGGACCAGTATGACAAAAACTTTAGTTTTATCAGTGTCATATTTGTGTTATATTGGTCTAATATCAAATTTTTATTTTATGTTGGAGCAATCATCTTTAATTTTGTGTCAAGCAAATACTTTGCCCCCCGTTTTTTTACTCGCACAGAATGACGAGAGAAATAAAGCAAGATTCATATTGCATATTTTTCTGAAAAGATTTAAAATTTTTACGTTATTTTTTATATAACTATTTATTTACAATTCACACCGCAACCAAACACACTTTTCAATTCCAACTTATAAAACTCCCAATTTCAATCATTATTCCAATTCCAATCATTATTTACCTGATTGCATCTAAATGTGTAGAGTTTTTATTCATTACCTTTAAGTTCAAAATAAATAAATAAATGGGTAAATTTCTAGGCTGATCCCTGAACTTTTAATTTTGTACAACTTTGATCCCTGAACTATATTTCGTATCTAGAATGCTCCTAAATTTTTAAAATGTTGAAACAATAGTCCTTTACGTTAATTTTTGGATGGAATCGATTAGTTAACATCACTTTTTGACTAAATTATCAACAGATTCTGTTTAAAAGTTAAAAAAATATCTATTTTAGCAACATTTTAAAAGTTTAGTGGCGTTATCTGTTTTTTTTTTTCGTAGCTGAAATGATCATTAACTTTTAAAAATGTTGCTTCAACAATCTTTTTTATTAATTTTTTGATGGAATTCGAAGTTAGCATTATTTTTTTGACCAAATTACTAACATATTCTATTAAAATAATAACATAAAGTACTATTATAATAATATTTTAAAAATTTAAGGGTATTTTAATTAAGAAAAAAAGTTAGAGATTAAAGTTACATAATGATAAAAGTTTAGAAAAGACTAAATGAATAATTTATATTAAATAAATAAAAGAGCATGAATTATTATTATTATTATTAAATTTTTTTTTTGAGAAAGAGCATGAATTATTAAAGTGAAAAGCATAAGTAAAAAATAAAAAAATACCCGCGATTTGCGTTGGCGAAAATCCAACGGTGTTTCTGAAAGCAAAAGGAAAAAAAAAAAGTAAATAATCAGTCGGCGACAGACAAAAAATTAAAAAAATAATAATAATAATAAACAAACAAGGAAAAGCAGCCCAAGCAATCGACGAACAACGTTGACTAAACGGCCTCGTTTCTTTAACTTCATAAATACCTGCTCTCTCTTTTCTCTGTCTACTATTTCTTCACATTATCAATAACACACTCAAAACCCACCACGAACAACAACAACAAGAGATTAAGAAGAGAACCAGGCCTACTCATTTCAGTTCTTGGTCGATTTGTTGCAATGGCGGGAAATCAGCGGCCGTCGTCGGAGATCCAGATCAGGGTGAATTCCCGGCGAGGATACAACGCCGTACACCCGGTGGAGATCGACGCGACGACACTGCAGCAGCTGTCGTCGGCGGCTGCGAGTCCCGGCGTTTTGAGAGAAGTGAAGCATTTCAAGAAATGGGTTCCATGGTTGATCCCTGTCTTTGTCGTTGCCAACACCATTGTCTTCATCATCACCATGTACGTCAACAACTGTCCCGACAACTCCGATTCTTGCATCGCCAAGTTCCTCGGCAGATTCTCCTTTCAGCCTTTCAAAGAGAACCCTCTTCTTGGTCCCTCTTCCACCTCGTCAGTTTTTCCTCCTTTTCCTTTCCTTTTCTTTTCTTTTCTCTTTGTTTATTTTATTTCTTTTTTCAGTTAATTATTGAGATATCTATGTGTAAATTTCTGTTTCTTTTGACGGTTGTTTGTCTTAGCAGCTGTTTGGTAAAGAAATTTCTGTCTTTTTTTTTTTTTTGGTTACTCCTTTTTCCTTTATGTTTAATTGCTTGAAAAAATGGTAAACATTTTCGCAAACAATCATGAATTTATTTGAACATGTAAATTATGATTTGTTGTCCCCGACATCTGATAAATTATAATTTGTTAAAAGAGAGAAAAAAAAAAGAAAAACTAGTCGTGAAGGGTTGGATTATGTTTATTTACCATTCGTTTTTTTTTTTTCCTTCTTTATGGTAAATGTAAAATGTTTGTAAGTTTTTCTCGCCTTATATTTAATATTTCTGGTTTAAAAGTTCAGAACTCCATAATCCATATGGCCTTAAAATCTCTTTCTTTATCTTTATGCTTAATTTGCTCTGAAATTGTCAAACTTTGTTCATCGCTTACATATTTGGATATATCAGACTTTAAAAAAAAAATTTAATTATTATTATAATTGGATAGGTTGCAGAAGATGGGGGCTCTTGATGTAAGTAAAGTGGTGGATGATCACCAAGGATGGCGGCTTTTATCGTGCACTTGGTTACATGGAGGGGTTTTTCATATATTGGCTAACATGTTGAGTCTTTTGGTTATCGGAATCCGGCTTGAGCAAGAATTTGGATTCAGTATGTCACATACAAAACTAACTCTTAAGCTACATTCCTATGATTATTTTGTTTTGATGTTTAAGTCTTAATAGCAATGCTTTTACAAGGAGGTTATGGTTAATTCTCAAACAAATGCAAATCTTGGGTGTGTGTGTCGTTGTATATAGTTAATGACTTGTTACTTGTTAGTCAAATGCTTGTTTCATTCTGATTATGCTGCTATTTCGGAAATCAAGCCCAGTTGATTCTTTGTGGTCTAGAATTTAGTTAAGTACCTAAAGATTTGCTTAATTATTTCGTGTTTACCCAATACAAGCTCAAAAAGTTGCAGAGATTGAAGAGATGAAGAATAAATGATAAGCGATTGAGATATACTAGTTTTCAAACGTTTGTAACTGCTACCCAAGTATGGAAATTTTCTTTAAGAACAATTTTTTTTTTTTTCAATTTTATTTTGCAAGAGACATGAAACTTTTTTAAAAATTGGTGAGGTGAGTTGGTAAACTTCTTTTTTTGGCTGGCATATGGTTAATGGAATATTGCATTAACTGGACTAAATTCATCGCCCTGGGTTTTAAACGGGTCTTTTGAGTAATCCATAAAGGTATGTAGTTTTTAGTTTTATTAATGTATTAGTGTTGGAAATTATCTCTAATATATTTGTATTCCAGTTCGGATTGGATTGCTTTATGTCATCTCTGGATTTGGCGGGAGTTTGTTATCTGCACTTTTCCTGCAGTCGAACATATCTGTTGGTGCTTCTGGCGCACTTTTTGGGTTACTTGGAGGAATGCTTTCTGAACTCATCACCAATTGGACAATCTATGTTAGTAAGGTGAGTGTTGAGCCGATTACAATAAAAAGGCTGATTTCGAATTACTGACTCTAATGGATGTAACATCTTTGTGTATTTTTTTAGTTTGCAGCACTTTTCACCCTTGTGGTCATCATCGCCGTTAATTTGGCAGTAGGAATTCTCCCACATGTGGACAACTTCGCTCATATTGGCGGATTTTTGACTGGTTTTCTTCTTGGGTTTGTGTTTCTAATTCGGCCCCAGTTCGGGTGGGTTAGCCAAAGATACGCATCGCCAGCGTATAATTCAGCTCCAGTCAAATCTAAATTCAAGACATACCAGTGTGTACTGTGGGTTATTTCTCTCATCCTTGTAATTGTTGGGTAAACCTCTAACTCCGTGTTTCTGTTTAAAAAATGCTCTTTATCTATTACTATACAGACCTCTGAAAAACATATATGGATACTCAAATAAGAAAGAGAACCGAAATTACCCGGTTGTTTTCTTTGGAAAGTTCATTTTCGAGAGAAACAGCTTAATTGGAACTTCAATTTCCTTGAGTTGGTACTTACCATATTTTTTTAATGCCAATGTGTTTATAAATGAAATTCAATCTTTAGAAGCAGAATCAATAAGCCAGTCTTCTCCTTACACGTGAGAATTTTGATAATTTAAACGTGGTGGCACCAAAGACATCATGTAAAAGGTTGACAAAATCTGTTTTTTGCCGATGACATTATTCACGGCTTTGTTCTTTTCAACTTTGTTTTATTTATTTTATTCCCTCTAACTTTGACAGGCTAACCGTCGGGTTGGTCATGCTCCTCCGGGGGGTCGATGCAAATGATCATTGTTCTTGGTGTCACTACTTGTCTTGTGTCCCCACTTCAAAATGGAGCTGCAAGACTGAGCCTGCATTCTGCTGGGTTAGTAAAACCGACTATTGCTTTATCCTCTATGTTAAAATTCACTCTATCCCCGCCTTCAATTAGACCGGGGTATTTTGGTTGTGTTAACAAACCAATTTGTGATTTTTGCACCATTCTGATGGCATCATTAACATGTCTGTGGCGCAGTCGAACCAGGTCGGTGACCAACTCAACCTAACATGTTCAAGCAACAACAAAACCAGCACATACACAGTGTCAAACCCAAGCAGTTCTAGAATCCAAGGGTTGTGTACGCAGCTTTGCAGTTGATTTATGCAAATATGAACAGGTTATGGACATTGGGGAGAGCTGTTTAATTCATACTATTTTTATTGCATGTTTTATCCCCTTGTATCTATCTTCTTCTTCTTTTTGTTTTTTTTTTTTTTTTGTTTTTTTTTTTTTTTGGGGTGTGGGGTGGGGTGGGGTGGGGTGGGGGGTGTGTGTGTGGTTGTATGTTTGTGTCATTCTTTTGTGGAGAGCTGGAACCTTATATCAGTTCTATAGTTAATTTGATCCTTTCTTTTATTGTTGCTACTAGTTGTAGGCTCGTACCATGCATGTTTTTAATCAATTTGTTAAATAAAAAATTAATCACGAGGTATTATGAGAAAATAGTTGTTCAACGAACATTAAGAAGAAAATATTTAAGTAGTAAGAAATTGGAGAGAAATTAGCGAATCATATGGAAAGTTAATTAGGGGGTGTTATAAGAAAAAAATAGTTGAGATGGTCACAAAAAATAATACAAAAGTAAGGATGCATGTATAAAGAATTTGTTTCAATATGCGCTAAAAAGAATGAAAAATAAAAAATTTAAAACAATAAAAGAAAGCATATAAAAAAGAGATCAGCACGTAAACAAAATAGAATAATAATTTTAAAGAGTATAAATAATAAAATAGATATATATATATATATATTATACATATATATCAAACATTACGAAAAAATAGTAATTTAGAATATGAGATGATTATGAAAAAATGTGTTGAGAGAATTTTTTAAATGAAGTTAATGAGAAAAAAATTTTAACAATTAAAAAAAGAAAGAAAGAAAAGGAAAAAGGAAAAGAATTAAAAAGAATTAAAAAGAAAAAAAAATAAGAAATGACATGTGTCAAAAAAAAAAAGAAGAGCTTATGGCTCTTTTATAGATGTTATTATTATATGTTAAGATAAGATAACGCGCGTATACAATTAGATTGTTGAATAATTAGATGTGTTAATTTTTGGTATTATTATTATTATTTTTTAAAAAGTTTGGTCTCTTTTAAGGATTCATAGGTAAAAATATTGATTTCTTAGGACGTGAATTGTGGTCTAATAAAGGATCCTAGGAGTCTCTTCCCTCTAGGGTTTGTGTCCTTCCCGTCGGTGTGTAAGGGTGTGAAGGCGATCAGCTCTAGCGATGGAGGATCTGGTTGGGGAATGGAAGTCTCTTTCGATTACGGAGGAAGAAAGCGAGGTTGTAGACTTTTTGATAGAGGAAGAGGGAGATCTGAATTGGGAGTAAATGTGATAATCATCAGCCCTTATAAGGAAATGATAAGCTGTGCTATTCTACATGATTGCTTGAGGATAGATATATTTGATAGTTCATAAATAAAGAGATCACCTCCAAATAGGATGATCTCTTTTAGGTGAGTCTAAAAGTAAAACCGTGTTGACATAAGACTCAAAACAGATAATATCGTACCAAAAGAAGGCACGGGTCGTTACAAATTCTTGGAAAGGCTTTAACCAAAGGAAATCGTCGTTTCGTTTGGCAATCCAGCGGATGAGGAAGGTTGTGGGAGGATTTACTATAAGAGAAATGGAAGGTGATGTGTTTCTGTTCTTGTTTGGAGATCCTAAGGAAAGGCGTCATATTCTTGAGATGGAACCTTGGATCTTTGACAAATCCTTGGGGATTCTTAAAGAAGTCAATGGAGACAATGTCCCGTCGTGGGAGGGGTGGACCTTTACTCCGTTTTGGGTCCAGGCGAGTAACTTACCAATCCGGGGCGTCACGGAGAAGGTTGGGATGCTTATAGGAGAAACTGTGGGGGTCTAGGACAACCCACTAGGCGGATTTGAGGTTTGAGCGAATCCCTGACTTTTGTTTTGTTTGTGGTAGGATCGGTCATGTCTTCTAGGAATGCTCTGATCCGAAGGTGGAAGAGATGATTGAATCGAGGAATTTTGAGTACGAGTCTAGACTTAGGCTCCGAATTTCTCCGGCTATAGCAGCTCTCAATTGTCTACGGGGAAGCAGGATTTCAGGAAGCGTTATGATGTTGGTGGGCAGTCTTCTTGGATCGAAGCTTCGCCGGAGCTCGGAATGGAGAAACCGGTGAGAGAGATACGGTCTAATCAAGGCAGGAATCTCCGGGATTCTGATAGAGGTTTGAGTTCCACGTGACCCCTAGTTCTGATCCTTTGGCAATGTGACCAGGAACGTATTGTCTGTTTTTCAGCTTCTACTTTTCCCAGTATTGAGTAGCTTCCGGTCTACACAAAGGAGGCCCCTAACTCCACCCAGTTTTCAGTGGGCTTCTCAAATCCTATATCTCAAAAAATGGTGCACAAGAAAGGGAGATTGATTGGATCTAAGGCGGGGAAGATTGTCGGAGGTGGTAAATTGGGAGAGGTTGGAAGTGTTGGTGCAGTGAAAAGAAAGTCTTTAGATGAAGCTTTCGATGGTGATTGCAAAAGATTTGTCTTGGGTGATGTTTCAAACACTCTGGCATCGGCGGAGGTTGCTGAGCAACCCCGCCGGTCACCATGAGTATCATCGCTTGGAACGCTCGTGGTTTGGGAGACCTGCAAGCGTTCGACAAGCTCCGGATAAAGGTCCGGACTTTCTCCCCGGGTTTAGTTTTCATCTCCGAAACTAAACTCAATGGTCGTAAGGCTGGTTTGGTGAAAGCAAGATTGGGATTTGACGGTGGTATTCATGTTGATAGTATTGGACGTAGTGGCGGCCTTATTCTTCTTTGGCGGAAAGAATGGGAGGTGTCGATGAAGAGTATGACCCGTGCGTATATTAACTCTTTTGCCACCACCCCGGATGGTCATACATGACGGTTTACAGGTTTTAAAGGGCATCCCGAAAAAGCACAAAGACATCATTCTTGGGAGCTTCTTCGGCGCTTGCGAGGCCTCTTTACACTTCCATGGTTGGTAGCCAGGGATTTCGATGAGATTCTTCATTTGTCTGAGAGGAAGGGTGGCGTGGAGAGGGTCCATAGCAGTCTGCATGGTTTCAGAAATGCTATTGATGATGATTGTGAGCTAGTGGACTTGGGTTTTCAGGGGGCTCCACTTACTTGGAATAATCACCAAGACCCCCCCAAGACAACGTCCAAAAGAGGTTAGATAGATGTTTAGCGACGCCTGACTGGAAAGGATTTATTTGTTGGAGCGAGGGTGTTTCATCGCGATTTCAACGGTTCTGACCATAGAGCCATACATCTTGTGCTTGATTTTGCGTCTCACGATCAAGATTCTGGTCTTACAGGTGCACAGCGCTTTCTATTTGAGCCCATCTGGCGAACCGGGGAAGGCTATAAGGACGTGATCCTCTCCTAACCGGACCAGAATTGCCTAACCGGACCAGAATTGATGGTTGTGGGGAGGCGCTTCTCAATACTCTGGACAGATGTGCAGGTGCACTCCGGTCGCGGGGAAGAAGAACTTTTGGTCACATTCATATAAGGATTAATTCTTTACAGAAGGAGATTTCAGCTTTGAACGATATGGAATGGACTTCAGAGGTGAAAAAACGTTAATCGGAGGTAGAGAAAGAACTTGATAGAGTCTTGGCTTTGGAGGAGTTTTATTGGTTGGAAACAACGATCTAGAGCAGAATGGCTTAAAGCGGGTGATCGTAATACCACTTTTTCCATTCTAAAGCATCGCAACGCCGATACAGAAATTCTATCAAGAAGCTGCAGTACTGCGGGCAGAGAATGGTTTTATGGGAAGGAGGAGATCATTGGGGAATTAGAGAATTATTTTTCTAATAGCTTTTCTACATCTCTCCCTACTGAGTCTGAAATCAATTTGGTTCTAGAGAGCGTCGAGCTGTGAGCTTCCCAGGGGACGGCTTCTAGACTCGCAAAATCAATTTTGGCAACTCCACATATTTTGTTTTTAATATTATTTCACGAGTGGGACCCACTACCTTGCGCAAATGCTGAAAAAGTCCCTTACTTCTCCTTCCTTGAGCTTTTCTTCCAGGGTACACTATCGGAAATACCTCTCCAATGCTTCCACAAAACCAGAGCGTCGTCTTACTGGACCAAAATTCTTCTACTTTTATTTCAATTTAATTTTAATTAAATTATATTTTTTTATCTCAGTTTTTTATTTTCTTTGTGAAAAAATAAAAATTATAATTAATTTTTAAAAAATCAATCAACTTCAACTTAAAAATTTCATCTCTAATCGGTGAACCAAACGCAAACTTATGTAGTTTTTTCTTCCCCCAAAACAACTGTTTCCAAAAAATAAGGCTCAGTTTGGGGCATTGGTTTGAACTGATGGGTTTCAGTTCAAACTAAACTAATACAGTTTGGTTAACTGGTTCAGCCTAAACTCAAAACTGAACCGTTGGAGTGTACCCTGAGCAGGAGGCACTGTTTTGAGTTCAAACCCACGTGGTGAGATTCCACACCTCGTTCTTGCGCGAGACAGAGAGAAGAAGGCAGAGAGCTGTGGCGATGCAGGGAACTGAATTTTGCTGCTCTGAGCAGATTCTCCTTCAAGGTACCTGGCTTTAGGTTGTTTTTTCTCCTCCCCACCTTCAAGTTCGGCCTCCTCAGTTTGTGAGAATAACCGTTTATCTCTTTCCTCAGCCCATCCATCGACGCCTCCTGAGTCCCAGCCGTCGGCAACTCCAGATTCCGTTCAGCCAATCGACGGTGCCATTAGAAGTATCGGCCACCAAACCCACAGGTGAGTTGTAATATGTCGCTTTCTCTCTCTAGTTTCTCTCTCCTGTTAATCTCCCTAGTTCATCTACGCTACCCACGCCGCAACGGATCTGGGAATGAGTTGTTTGACGACGCGCGAGCGCGGCCTCGTTGCTGCGTTACCCAGCAGGATCTCGCCGGCGACAAGGATGGAATGAGCAGTTGCGAGCATTGGTCTAGTCGGTCGCCGTTGATTTTACAAGCGATGGTTGGGGGTTCCGAGCATCGCCCACCGCCTCGTGAGCTGTCGAGCGCCACCTGAGTAGTCGATCGCCCACCGGCCGGTGATCTGTCGAGCCCACTGCTCGCCGGCCTTCGTACCTAAAACCCACAATTCTCGTCGGATTTATTGGCTCCTGTTTCAAAAAAATTTTTCTTTGGTGGCTTTGCTGTCGTGTGGAGTTGCAGATGGTGGGTGAAGTATTTATTGCTCTTGAATCAATGTCGTTGGGCTTATTGATACAAGCAGTTTTTTTTCATTGCTCTTTTTTTTTTGGGTGGCTTTTGCTGTCGTTCGTGGGGTGTTTTATTTAATTTTTTCGGGTCTGCCGTTTCAATTTTTTTTTGCGTTTTGGTGGCTTTGCTGTCGTTAGTGAAGTTGCAGATGGTGGGTGAAGTATTTATTGCTCTTGAATCAATGTCGTTTAACTTATTGAAACATGCAGTTTTTTATTTTTATTTTTTTTTTTTGGGTGGCTTTGCTGTCGTTTAACCCAAACCTACGTATGTATTATTAATTGGGTTTATTTTATTTTATTTATTCATTTTTGTTTCAGAACATATAATCATCCTTATCAAAAGAGAAAAAGCAGTTGGGGAGTAAACATTTTCCTAATTTTCTTCTTCTTCTTCTTTCCTTTTTTTATTTTTATTTTTTTATTTTTAATGTTGAGTTGGTTACCTTGTTTTTTAAACCAAGACATATATAACATTCTCTATTATAGTTTGAAGATTGTTATCATACTGACCAAACGACAGCAAAGTTGCAGATGGTGGCTTTGCGGAAAAACTCTGTACGCTATATTTTACTTTGTCTGCTTACTCTTATTTTTTAGGTCCTATTTTCGGTTTCGGTCTCGTCGGTGGCACATGCGACGTAGACATAGATCCGCGAAGCAGAATCGAACAAGACTCTTGATTAGCCAGTATTCTCGCGTTAGGAAAGCATTGGTGCGACTCATTGCTTCCTGCCCCAATCCGCCGGCCTCTACAGTTTATTCCTCTTCCGGCTCGAACTCGGTTAACCTGGTTGGCTTTCTTAAACTGAACTCGATTAATTTATTCTTGTTGAGTTTCATGATTCCACGATCAAGTTGTTAGTAATCTGTCCTAAATTTGTTGCGATGCTAAAAATCTGAACTTTTCTGGGGTACGTTTATTGTCATGTGTTGAATTTTGATGTTCAAGTTGAGTTAACATTTTTACGTATAAATTATTGCTTTTTTTTTTTTTCCTTATATACGCTAATTTAAGGAAATGCCTCGTAAATCGTCGGGTGAGACGTTTGTCTGGAACCCCGTCAAGGAAAGACGGTTACTGGAAAAATTGGATGACTTCTACTTATCCAATCCCGGTCGACAGCCCGGCATGCAGATATATGACTTATGGGCCAATGAGTTTAACACCGAGTTTGGTGGCGTTCCTGCTCACGGCTCTACTTTATACCAAAAAAAAGAGCGCATGAGAAAAATTTATAGGGGTTGGAAGGTCTTGAAAGTCCAGACCGGCCTTGGGTATGATCCTGTAGCCGATAGAGTTGTTTGCTCAGATGAGACGTGGCAGAGTTTCATCAAAGTAATATTAATTTTCAACTATAAGTCATGCATATTATATTTATTAATCACTTTAGTAGTAGAGACGGATGATGTGGCATATCTCATTTGCAGGTGCATCCAGAGTGCAGGCAACTCCGTTACGAGGGCCTTCGCTATAAGGAGTTGCAGTACAACGTGTTCGAGAAAACTCACGCGGCTGGCGCTTTCGGGTATGGATCAGTTACGATGGGGGACGACAGGACTCCTTCCGTAGACTATGAGATCAACTTCGCCAACTCTGAAACACACCCGTACGATGAAGAGGACCTAACCCCGACCGCCGGTGGGCGGCAGGCCGACACGCGGCAAGGGCCCGACGTAGCCGGTCCGTCCCGACGTAGCCGGTCCGTCCCGACGTAGTGGAAGCCTGGGTAAGAGAAAGCAAAGGGATGCAACCGATGCGATGGCGTATGAGGCTATGGAGGAAGTCCGAGACTACTTCCGAGGCATATCGCAAACTGGCGGTGACAGTGAGCAATCAGTCAAAAACGGTGGCCTAGTGCAGTGCATGAACATAATGAAGGGGATGGGTTACTCAGCACGATATCAGATGATGATGTGGCACTACTTTGATTCTCACCAACATCTTATGGTTCCATTCTGCCAGGTAGACGACGACCTCCGGCGAGAAATTATTGGCTCCGTCATCAACCCCCAGCCACCGCCAGCTATATGAGTGTTTATGTGTTTATCCCTGTTTGTTTAATTTTTCATTGCTCTCTTTGGCAACATTGAGACTATTTTTATAAGTATTTGTTCAAAGTTAAAATATTAGTTCATGATGTATTTATTTTATGTAACATTTACCACTAAATTGTCTTGTTAAGTGAATTTATGTTTACGTTAACTGTGCACTGAATGAATTTAATTACGTTATGTTATGTCGGCGGTTGCCAATTGAAACTAATACAAAGTTTTTTCATATGTACGTTAATGTATAACAGGAATTGTAGCCCAAGTATAGTGCAGCTCGAGAAAAAGAACATGAACGATCGTGGTTCCGTACACCACCGTGAAGCATATTCCAACCATGGGGCCGAAAATGGCCAACGCAACGTTCCGGCTATGGCTGCAATGTCAGTGTTTGCGTATCGTACATGGCGGTGTAGCATGCGCAGAGATCCAGTACCGATGCATAATTCAAGCTTAACAGGACAGATGCGCGTGAACGAGATACTAAATGGTCACCCACGTATAATTCAAGGTTTAATAAGTATGGAATCTGGCACATTCAGAGCGATATCTAACCATGTTATTAGTCGCGGATTATTATCCCCAACTAATAACATGACTGTGGACGAGCAGCTATTTATTTTTTTATATATTTGTGCCCAAGGCGCCACAATCCAACAAGCCTCGTACTTATTCCAACACTCGAAAGAAACAACGTCGCGGTGGTTCTATGCAGTGTTATTGGCCATTTGTTCGCTGAAAGACGAGTTCATCAGGCCACCCGACTACACAGCGGTTCAACCATTGATTCAAGAGCACGGGTACAAATATCGACCGTGGTTTGATGTAAGTTATCAATTAACAATTACTAATATCATCGTATGCCATTACTTTAATAGAATATCAGATGTAAGTTGATTGGATTTCATGATTTAAATAGTTTGAGAATTTTACAGGGTTGTATTGGGGCGATAGACGGCACCCATATCCCATGTGTGGCTCCATCTGAAAATGCGGACGGCTGGATTAATCGAAAAGGGTTTCATTCACAGAATATATTAGCGGCTTGTTCGTTTGACATGAAATTCACTTATATGTTGACCGGGTATGAGGGTTCGTGTCATGATGCTCGAATGTTGGCAGAGGCAATTGCATTCAAGGGTTTCCCAATACCTCCGCCAGGTAAAAAGAGTTGGCCTTTAACTGTCAGTAAATTATTCATATTCCCTTTAGGTTGAAATAGAAAATTGCCAACATACCATTCATGAAGTGGTATTTATTTTGTAGGTAAATTTTACTTAGCCGATTCAGGGTACGCTAACAAGGATTGTTTCCTGAGCCCATATCGCCGAGAAACATATCATTTACCTGAATACCGAAGAAGGCGCGACGGGCTCGGCGACCGAAGAGAGGTGTTTAACTACACACATTCATCGTTGCGGAACTGTATTGAGCGGACATTTGGTGTCTGGAAGGCAAGATTCAAAATACTAAAAGGCACCAATAGCTACCCGATGGACAAACAGGCTATGATCCCCGTGGCTTGTGCTGTTCTGCATAATTTCATACGGATGGTGCAGGTTGGGGATCCCTTACACGAAGATTACGCCGGAGATTGTATGCCTGTAAGTGAGAATGTCGATGTGAACGCAGATTATGAAGTTGACGACGTAGCATCCGGTACAGGGCCAAGTACAGGACCGCAGCACCATGACACGAGGAGGGATGCCATGAATATGTTGAGAGATATGATGGCTGATGATATGTGGGACAGATTTCAATCAGCCCCGTGGTATAGAACCACGTGAACGTTGGTGTCGTGATGTCACTGTTGACAATATTATGACAGCAATGCTTAATAAAACATTTTAACATAAAGTTCACTGACCTACTACATACTGATGGTGGGTGTATTTTACGGCTATTTACGTAATTTCACAAAATATTTCAATGTCGTAAGTTGATTGGTGTTATAGATTGAAATTGTTAATCGCGACATTTTGCGTTAAACTGAACTATAATAGAATGTTAAATTGAGGATAAATGAAAAATTTAAGTTCTGAGTAATTTGATTATAATTTTTCTTCAATAAAATAAATAAATTTAGTTGATAATATGAAAAAAGACAGTAGTTGAGGTAAAAAAATTCCATTTAGTTGGAGTTTAGATAAGTTACCAAACACAAAAGGCAAAAAATTTGGTTAACTCAATTTTTATACATCCAAACAAGGCCCTTGTTTTTTTAAAACTTTTTAACTCAAACTTTTTCACCAAACAATCAACTCAAACTAAACTTTTTATCTCAAACTTTTCACCAAACACTCACTTTTTAAACTCAACTTAACTTAACTCAAACTAAACTTAAAAATATCAACTTGAACTTGTGCACCAAACAGGCCCTAATAATAATAATAATAATAACAAATCCCTACTTTCGGCGTTAGAAATCCGCGGCAAAAAGGGAAAATCCAACTTTACTGTCTTGATCCAAGAATATGAAAATCAAAGATAAACATGGAAAGCAAAAACACAATACATACCCTTTGTTATAGTTTCGCTTATATCTAATCGTTTCTCTTCTTGCTCATTTCTGGCTGCATTTCTCCATTGAGGACCAGATCTAGTCTTTTCTAATAATAGTTGTTGCTTTGTCTTCACACCATCCATGGCATTGAGGTCGACATGTTTCTATTGTTCCAGTGAAACAATGCACAAGTTATGGTCAGCCATGAATTATGATTTTTTATATTTTATTTTTTCACAATGATCCGAAAACAATACAGCCAATTTTTTTAAAATTAATTAAGGTCAATCCAAATAATTTTTTCGGATTCTAGAAGAACTCAAATTTAGAACACTTTCAATTTCTTTGTTTTGCTGGTTGATGATCATTTATCAAGCTTTAAAGAGTCAACAAAAAAAGTCAACGGCACAAGATAAAAGTCCATATAAACATATTTGGGTTTTGCAGGAGACATATTTATAAACTACTCTCAATGAGCTAATCTAGGTTTTATTTTATGAGACTACCTTCCGATTTTTACTTTTTACTAGGTTCGCTTGTCTAGTAATTTTATTAATTATTTTTTATTTTCCCCTTTGGATAAATTCTTTTGTAATTTTTCTCTTTATTTTTAATAAAATAGAATGATAAAAAAATAATAAAAATACTAAAAAAATATCGACCTAATTAAAATATCTTAATGTACTTGTCGATTTCTATCCTCTATATTAATTTAAAACAAAAAGTCCATAGAAACATACAGCAAAGCAAAAGCTCGAGAAAAGAGAGAACAAGTGGAGGGAGAAAAGGATAGCTGAAAAAGAAAAGGACACTTACCTTCATTTGGTAAATCATCTTAAACTCATATTTTTCATCTCATTTTTTTTTTTTCTGAAAAGTCAACAAAAATAATAACTAATTTTTAAAAAATTAACCAATTCAAACTTAAAAATTTCAACTCAAACTGTTTTACCAAACGCACCGTTAGTGTGAACAGAGGATTTACAAAAGGGAAAAGACTAAAATATTAAAAGAGTGGTTCCTACATAGATACCAGCTAAGACGGAGTTGTTGTGGAAATAAAAAATCCGGAGCCTTTTAGCATCTCTCTCTCTCTCTCTCTCTCTCTCTTTTTTTTTCCTTTTAAAAAATATGTGTACTATGTTTTCCCATGACAATTGTGGGGATGTAAAATGTCCTAAATTCACGCATGACTGAACGAAAATGCCAATCGTGTGTAATGTTTCCTGAAAAACCTTAATTGGAACAAAAAATTCTTTAGTTAAATTCTGAAAGGAATGGTTAACGTTGGAATCTTAATCAGATTCAGAGCGTTGAAATTTGTCAAGAAAGGAAAATTTTCAAAATTGTATTCCGGATTAAATTTATAATTTTGACAAAGTACGATATCCAAAATGAAATTTTTATTAAAAAAATGATGTATCAAGATATGATTTTAAAAATATATGGGTCAATTTTTAAAATGTTGATAGATTTGTGAAAGTTTTTGGACACTTACGGAGGTACCACCAGTAGGATTTTAACTTCGATTAAAAACATGAGGAAAAATAGGAATAGAGAAGAATCAAGGACTAAGCTCTATGCATAAAGAGAAAAATCTGTTTTAGAAGAAGGTTGATAAGAGCATTATCGAAACACCAAATTTTTTTTTTCAAGAAATTCAAATTGACACTCATTCATTGATTAGTAGGTTTCTAAGGCCCATTTGCATTAGTTGTTATCATTATATTGAACTAAGGTAGTCTCTTTATATTTGTCTAATACTCATCTATGTTACTTTGTCTTGGCTCATCAAAATGCTTATGATTCAACTTTATTGAGTAGGATGTTCTATGATTTTCTACACTTAATTGACCATACCTCAATGGCCAATTCATTTCATCAATCATTATGTCACTATATTATGACTTATACTTATATCACATTTTTAAATTTTTGTTTTGTCAGTGTAGAATTATTAATTGTCAGATTTATTTAAAGAGTAATTGACTAAAATAGTCCCTGAATTCTTTCAAATGTGATGATTTGGTCCATGTTATTTTAATTTGGGCAAGAAGTGTTGGAAAAACGGATCCGATATCAGAGTTACCGCGTAGCGGAAGTTTTAAAATTTTTATTCCGATTCAGAAAAGAAGCTCATGATGTATATAATAATAAATTAAATACATGATCAAACGTACCTTATTTCTCGGATTCCAGAATTGCTAGAACGTCGACCAACGTGTCTTCACTACTATTCTCGAGTCCCCACTCTCAGAGTGTGTGTGGACATACGTGCTATGAATCCAAGTGACTGGTAATTCTTCCGAAGTCTAGATCCCACTTTCTCAATCCCGATGTACCTCGTTGAGAATTCGATCCGGGTTTGTTCTTCAAAACTACAAAAACAGGAACCGGTTAACCTTCTATGAAAAATATCACTCGGCTTAACCTTCCTCACAGATTTGATTCAATGAAAATTTCTCTCTTTTTCTCACACCCAAGAAGTACGAATTTTCTCAAGCACGAAAAACTTAGTTTTTGTTTTTCTCTCTCCCAAAAAAACCGTCCACCTAATATGTATGATGATAGATGGCTTTTTTCAAGAACCCCTAGCCTTTATATAATACTCCAATTCTTTTTCAAAAATATCTCCTACTTGAAAAATAATTAATAATTATTTTTCTGGATAATCTTTTGAAACAAAGGATCATTCAAATTTCGGACTAGATTCTTTAAACCTTATGGACGGTTTTTTGCTTGACGAATCTCAAAAAATTCGTGCTCCACCTTATATGTAGATTGATTGGTGGTTCAAATTTAAATCAAGAATCTAGACTAGTCAAAAAATCTTAATCCTATCTAGATTCAAACTCTTTTCAAACCTTTGAATTTAAATAAGATTTTCTTATTTGAATTTAAATAAATATTTTCCACAAACATTATCCATATTTAATTAATTTAAATAAATGGAATATTCTAGATTTCCTTTCCACCAAAAAAACATGCACCATTCTTTAAGAAAAGAAAATCTATCAAATAAACTCCATTATTTAAATCAATTAATAATTTAATGTTTGGAATATATTTAAATAATTTTGAAACAAAATCTTCTTCCCTCCATCCATTAAAAAACTGTGCGCTATTAATTAGGGGAGAAAAATTTTGTTTTCAAAAATTAAATAATTCAAACACAATCTTATTTCCAAAATTCAATTAACCAAAATAATTATTTTATTTTCAACCAATCATATGTTGACAAATCATATTATTTATCTACATTAATTTCACATGTCCAATCCTTTTCCGGGACTACATATAAGAGCGTATCATGTCTCAATAGACACTTTTAAATTCTCATTTTATTTACCGATCTCATTAGGAACAAATCCAGAGACGCTTCGTGGAACTATATGAGCTAGTAGAATGACCCGATGGAAATATGTAAAAAGGCTCCTATAATTATCAAAAATTAATCCCGGATTAATTATTCATCAATTATCAACTTCAGGACTATTCCACTAAAAGTCTGAAGCTGAACTCCTGTTTACATACCGTATTACGAAAGCTCTCTAACGCAGTGCTTCTTCCATGATTTATTCGTCGCTTGCTTAATCCCCATATGTTATTCATGATTGAATTAAGGACTTTTTCCGTTTTACCTTTTCAATCATTTTAACTTAAAGTTCCATTATTCTCCATTGAAAGAACCACCAATTATAAAGCCATACAATCGGCAAACCATCAAAGAACACAAAGTAAACCGATGGCCAAGATCTTGTTATATTATCTTTCAATTCCCGAATAATGTCTTTAAGTAGATAACATGTACTATTGTTAAGATAGCTATGGATTCCGTATCTATGAATCTTGATTTCTCCATTCATAAGTCATACACCCAAAACACAAGTATATTGACCATCAATTATCAGTGTCTCACCTATAGTGGATCAAAGTGCATAAGTCATGGATGCAAATTCAAATATTTATTTCAGGATTAAGATTAATGCAGGATGATAATCAAAGCATCATTGATTCTTATAAACAGAATTATTAAACCGAATAAATTAACACCTTAAGTCCAGTCTAATGTCATACCTCAATACTGGTATACATTAAAGTTTCTACTCAAAACCTATCCAATGGTCAAGACAAATCATCACTCCAAGGAAGTAGACAACCTTTACAATCTTATCATGAATAAGATCCCCAAATCTTATTCTATCGATTGCGGACCATTTATTTAGACTGTTATCAAATTGTCACGTCTTCTATGTATACCCCGTATACATATGGTAATCCAATATATTACCAACAGCCTAGGAGTATTTTATGTTTGCTCAAAATAATCATATAATCAACAAATGAAAGTACATAGGACACAACTTATTAAACATGAATAACCTCTTTTTATTAATATTAAAATGTCATATTTATAGAAAATCCCTATAATTGATTTTCTATCCTTAGGGCACATATAGATCCTAACAAGAAGATAATAAACTCTCTAAATGTTGGTAATTTTAGTTCTTTCTATCCAATTCTGTCAAGTGTCTAACAAAAAAGGTAACGTGACCCGTCACATGAGTTAGATTAACCATTAAAAGACAAAAATACCCTTATTTTTTTTATTAAAAAAACCCAATATACATTAAGGAAAAAAAAGAGGAGAGAGAAAGAGAGAGAGAGCTAACTTAAATGCATCCCCCCCTGTCATCTTCTCTATCTTCGAGCTCAACACTCCCTACCAAACCCACCGAACATAAAAACTAGTGCCTCTTCTTACTCTGGCAATCACTGAGCTGAACCCCCTCCCCCAAAAAAACAACCAGCAAACAGAAAACCTAGCCCGCCCCCCCCCCCCCCCCCCCCCAAAAAAAAACCCACCAAAAATAAAACCCAGTGCTCCCCCCCCCCCTCCCGTGACAAACCCACCGTACAGAAAACCCAGTGCCCTTGCCCCGACCGTCGCCGAGCTCAGCCCCCCTCATTATCTGTCGTCACCGAGCCCAACGCATCTTCCAGCCGCCAAACTCAAAACTACCAGACCACCCCGCCCCCTGATCTGGGAAAATGAAGAGAGAGAGAGAGAGAGAGAGAGAGAGAGAGAGAGAGGAGAGAGAGATAAATTGCAGTTTTTTTAACTTTTTTTTAAATTTTTGTTAGTCTAATTATTATTAGATTACTAAAATACCCTTTCAACTTAAATCACATGCATTGCACATGACTCATTCTATTAGAAATTTAATGGACTTGGATGGAATGAACTCATATTGCCAACGTTTAAAGGGTTTAGGCTCTTCTCGACCAAAATTAAAATAGCAAGGACCAAATCATCACGCTTGAAAAAATTTAGGGACTATTTTGGCTAATTTTTCTTATTTAAATTTACAAACACTAGATGATTCGTTGGAAAGCTTAGGAACTAGGTTCTGTTCTTATAGTTTGTTTTACACAATGTTAATGATTTCTAACTATAATATCGGCATTTTTCTTAGTGCCCCATAATGTAATTTTAGTTTACCATATTGCATCCTTATCTTGTGTGATTTATTAAAAGTTATATACAAACCAATTTTTGACATATAATAGTTCAGTTTAGAGCTTGAAATGTCTACTCTACAATCGTAGACTTTGTTTTCTAAATTTGTAAGTGTTTGATATTGCATATCCAGGTTTTACTACTGTTAGTCTCATGTGTATACCATAAGTCTAGATTTGTTATGAAACTTACAAAAATCTTAACAATTCATTCACAAGTCTAAATAAGGCAAATGATATGTCATTGAAAAGATTATGATGTCTAGTTTATAAACAAGAATAGGCTTGCTAAACATTATGTTTTACTAACCCAAAACACTTTAAACTTGTGGCTTGTACAGGGCTCTAGTAAAATTTCCCGGTTCATAGTCCTAATTTTAAAATTCACTAAAAATTGTACAACTTATTAGAAACTTAAAGTATCTAGTGTTGAGATCTATAACTTATGATCCCAAATTTTGAGTTTATCAAGTCTAGATTTTAAAAAACCTGTAGCCATACAAATCATAATAAATAACTTACAAGTCCATGCTATGCTCAAGATAGCTTATTCGTAAAAATCATAATAAATAACATACAAGTCCATGCGATGCTCAAGATAGCTCGTTCGAAAGCTTAACATGTCTAGTTTTCATTTATAGTATCTTTTTGAACACTTGATTACTCTAAAATTACAATACTAGCTACTGCAATCTACAAAACAACCAAAGAATGAGATTTTGAGGAACAAACATCTAACTAGTTTTTAAACTAACCATACAAACTTATTTCAATCCAACTAAAAGCTCAATCCAACAAGTATTTATTTTTATGTGATAATCATTTTCATGCTCTAGGTTTTATTACCAAAAGCTCAATAGAGTTATTTTATCACTTTTGTGCATATAAATGGGCTATGTTCTTGAGTATTTTAATAAATTTTAAGTTAATTTAGTTTAATTTTGCATAATTTTAATTTAGATTAGTTTATTTTGATTTTGTGTAATTTGATTTAATTTTGTTTAATTAGTTTAATATTAACTTCAATATATTATTATTACTTTACCCCTCTAAACAATTAATTTTCTAATTGTGTAGGTTAATTAGGAGAAAATGGACAAAAAGGGAATTTTGGACTCAAACTAGGGCAAAACGGTCATCAAATAGCCTGAAAAGGATTAAAATTCGAATTATATTCTCTACCAACCATAGAGCGCCACGCGTCCCACTACAGCTGCGCTTGAAATCCATTGTTGCGCGTTCCATCGTACTCGCGTGAGCTCGCCTCCCTTGCCCAGCAAGAAGCTGCCACGTGTGTAGTTGGCTCCACACGGCGAATTGTCTTGCACCACCGTTCAGTTGCAAAGAAAAAGTAAAAAAAATAAAACCAAAGTGGGCCCACGTTGCAGCAAAGAAAGGAAAATAAAAGAAAAAGAAAAAGAAAAAGAAAATAAAAACAAAGAGGAGGAACGGGGCGCTGGCTGGCGTTAGAGGCAGAGAGCGAGGTTTGGCCAAGAACAGAGGCCAAACCCAGAAGAAAGAAGAGAGAAAATGAAGAATAAAAAGAAAAAGAAAAAAGAAAAAGCCAAAAAAAAAATAGTAGTGTAGGTTTTTTAGGTTTAGGAATTAGTTTTTATTTTTAGTTTTAGACTTTATTTTTAACAAACTTCAAGGGAGATGACATTTGAAAAACAAAAGGAGGAGATGAGAAATTGATGAAAAACTTGAAGATTTATGAAAAAAATCATTAGGGTTTTCATTCCTTTTCTGTATCTATTTTATTTTTGTAGTTGGATAATGCTTGAATTCTTGATTTGCTTAATTTGGTGTTTAATTTCATTAATGAGTTTTGTATAGTTTGTAGGTTCTAGGGTTTGATGTAGCTGTACGTGAACTATGTTTTGATGATTTGGTTAATTGTTAATGAAGTCTCTATTCAATTCATTTGTGTTTTTCTATCCTTAATGCTTCTAATTTGTTGGGAAATAAATTAGTTGATTTGATTTATGAATTTTAATGCTCGGGAGATATTAATTCATTTATTAGTTTGGAAAATATAATCTTAGTTGTTATTGAGTTCGGAAGGCCGATGACACTTTGATAATCATATAAGACTGTGCTTAATGAGTGTGTAGGTAAACAAGTTAGATAGGGATATCAATTTGGACACTTATGTATATTATCTCATTTGACACTAAGGAGAGGTAATGAGATTATATTAGAACCATTGATTAATGAATTGGATAAAGTTTATTAATATTTGCTAAATCGGATAAGCATAGGAATGGTAGAGTGAAATTAATTCCCTAGAATCTTGCTTGTATCTTTTTATTCCTTCGGTTTTGTTTGGTTATTTTAGTTTACTTTATTTATTTTAATTTGTATTTTTACTATTTTTCAATCGGTTGTTCAAATAATCCTAGCGCTAATGAACTTTGGTAATTAACTAAAATTTAAACACAATCTCCGTGGGATCGACAACCTTACTCATCTTAAATTACATGTATAACTCGTGCACTTGCGAGATTACATCCAACACCTTTGAACTTGAACACAACACCCTTTCTTTTTCCTTTGCAAAACAAAAAGAATGAGTACCTTTCTTACCTCCTACAAGACTTAGGACCTTTGTGGGGTTGTGTGCTAGGTTGGAAGCTGTGAAAATGGTTGAAAGTTTAGTTACTTTTGAGGATAGAAAATCAAAGGAATAAAGGGTGAAGAAGCTACGGGTTTGTAGTGGAAAATGGAAGAGAAAAACGTAGTTTATGGTAAATGACACTAGGTGCTAGGGTTCCATTTTAAACCTTTTATAGGAAAGCTCTTAGGTATTTTGAATAACTTTTTAATCCATCTTCAGCAGCAAAAATGTTTTCCTTAAGGCTTGTGTGTGTGTGTGTGTGTGGTGATTTGAATACTTTTTGACCAACTAAGGACCACTTATGACATGCTAGTATGTACTTGTCCTTTGTCACAACTCAAAACCGGGTATAGTTACGTGAAGTTGTTTAATTAAAATGATTTCAGGATTAAAGAAAAGGATAGAAATGAATAATATTCTGAAATTCATCCACATTTTTAGTAAATTCCAATTCTTGCCACTTTTAATAAAATATATCAAACTTTTATGCCAAGTTGTAATTTGACCTAAAGTTTACCATTTTTAAATTATAGAAAACCGTCGAGTAACTTTTTAATCAAAACAGTGGACATACTGATATGTTAAGTTTTTCATATGAAAGTAAGTTTTAAAATCCAACCTCTGGTATCATCATACAAACGAAAAGAAAAGCAAAATATAAAAGTATAGACATCCAAACCTAGTCTAGAGAGAAAGTTTAGTTATACATGCCATGGAAGAATAAATAACTGAAATTGAAAAGTACAAATAAATCACAACTGAATCGCAGTAGTCTTGATGTCACCTGTTTACTCTGTGCTACTCCTAGCACCTCCTGGGGAGGAGGTAAAATAATAAAACATGAGTTACAAGCTCAATAGGATACAACGACTCATTTAAAATATTTAAACTTAAAAGGGGAGACATGGGTTATCATAAAAATTAACAAGCCAAATAAATAAGTAAATTACAGAATTAAAATACACTGAACATATGACATGCACACAATTCTAAGCTGGACTATAAACACCACCTAGTGGAACACCACCGAAGAGGACCAATCGATTAAAGGATATCATGGCAATACCTAACATGGCTCTATAGCAAAACTATCATCCGCCAGTATCTATGCGGACATAATTTGAAATTTCATTCAACACATTTGGGCAGGGCACTGACTAAGTCTCAAAACATCTCACTTGAGTCTCTCAAAATAATATATCTACATATGTATATCATTCGACTCAAAACATTTGTACATATATATTATATATATGCACACTCCATTCAAATCATTTTTCATAAAACTATATTGTTTTCGAAAATGATTTTAAAATGGGAAATTCATAAATTAATATACCAAGCACTTTCACAAAAATAGGGGATGACGTATCCTACCTCTTTGACAAAACAAATCTATTGATAACTTCACTTTACGCAAATCGAGGCTCCTCGCTTCAATCACCAAGTCTTTAAATTAAACAACACAGATAACTTAATTATCTGTCGATAATATAAATCCTATAAAACTAAACATCAGGCCTACTGTTTACGTCCAAAACTATACAAATTTAGATTATTGCTTAAAACAACATATTTAGATTATTGCTTAAAGCATCTTTGTCTAAATTTGAAACATCGAAATAGGGCTGGTCGGACCAAAACAGGGTTGTACAGGCAATCTGCCTCTATGTAGTTGACGGGTCATACACGTCCAGTTAAGCGGACAAGGACAGATTGTCCTGTCCAGTTTTAGACTTGTCCGATTGACTGGACATGCCATCTGATTAATCAAATTGTCGCGAAACTGAGAGTTCCCAGCTCGACCCGACCTGCAAAACTCAACGAAATCCAAATGTAACGGTTTCTAGAAGCTCAAAATAGAAAATAAACAATTCCCATTGCCTAAATAACTAGAATCAAACTCAAAATCACCAAAATCCAACAAAATCCATTTTAATATTCAAAGTTTCTAAAACTAACGAAAATATGAAATTCAAACTCAAAATCAAACTATTTGAACTATTTAATGAATTTCAAACGAATTAGAAACTTTTTCTAACTTGTATGGATCAAGCCTGTGGGGCTGGTTTTACTATTTTCTTAAGCAAAACGAAAGAGAGGGAGAGAGAGAGAGCTTGAGTGAGAGAGGCTAAGGGAGAGAGAGAGTGAGCGAGAGGGAGAGCAACCGGGGAGGGAGAGGAGAGGCAAAAAAATGAGAATATGAGGGCGAATTGGATTTTTTTAGGCGTTTCTTCCTCGAAGGGGTTTCGGCTGGAGAATCTTGTAAGTTAGCAATTTAGTATTTCAATAAGTTGCAGTTATAGGTATGGCGAGTCTGTAGGTGTCCAGTTGATCGATAAGGGCAAAATGGTAATTTCTTAAAAGTTTGGGGGGTAAAAATGTAACTTCTGAAAAATATTTTAAAAACTGATTTTGTAAAATTTTAGTTGCATATTATTTATTTTAAACACATTTTAATATACTAATTAATCTGATTTAATTTAATTAATCACAATTAATTCTAAAGGGCGTTACATCCTTGTGTCTCTTATTTTTCTTCTTTGTGCATGCAACCTTTTGGCAACTTGGAGCATGCTTGGTCCCTTGCAATTTTTGCATCAAAACTCTCAAAATTTTGGCTCCAACTTACCAAAACCGTTCACCCCTACATGGTCTCCATTCTTTGAGTTATCTTTTTCATTTTAGACCATTTGATCAAACCACCCTTGGATCACTGCCATTGATTCATTTCTTAATATCCACCATGGTTCTAAGACTTGATTTACCACAATAAAATGTTGAAAATGGAATTTCTTCCATGTTTTTTTATGTACCATATAAGGTTGACACAGTTTATTTGTAAATTTAAATACTATTTTGTGTTAATCTACACTTATGCTATTTTTGGTATGAGTGATAAGTTGAAGGAAAGAAAATGTAGGAGGGAATCTAGGATAGAAATTGTTAATTTGGGGTGTTTGTTAGGATGGAATTTTGGATGGAAAGAAAAAGAATGTGGAAGAATAATATAATGGGCCCCATCAAAATTAATCTTCCCAAATGTGGAAGGATTTTGAGATGGAAAAGATTAACATAATGTGTAGAAGTAAAATTACACAATTGTCCCTGTTCATCAAAATTCCAACAAAAAATGATTGATAGTATTAGGACAAAATAATAATTTTACAATAACAAGTTTTAATCCCTTTGGTTTTATTTACAATACCAAATAAGAGAATGTAAAATCATTTTTTTTTCACCTTCTCTTACCAAATAATTAAAGAGAAAATCAAATTTCTCTCCTTACAATTTTCTTTCCATCGTAGTTTTTCTTTGACTCTTATTTTCTATCCTTCTTACCAATCAGAGTGTTAGGGTATGTTTGATTAGAGGGAGAGATGGAGGGAGGCAGAGGGGTGGAAGGAGAGTGGTGGTGGGAGAGGCCTAATCCTTTATTTGGTTGGAAGAAAGAGGGGAGGTAGAGGAGAGGTGGAGGGAGGAAGAGTGGTAGTGGAAGAGACCTAATCCCTTGTTTGGTTGAAAGAAAGAGGGGAGGCAGGGAGAGGGAATCTCCCTCCATACCCACAAAATTGAATCCTTCTATTTGTGGAAGGATTTAAGAAATCCATCACATTTTACGTCAAAAATCTATTTTTAAAAAAGGATTATTAAAAAAATATACAAATAGTCAATAAGGAAATTAAACAAATTTCTGTTATTCATCCTTTTATCTCTCACTCTCTCCTACCAAACAACACAAAGAATTCTTATTATCCTCCCCATACTTCATATTCTCTATCCTTTCTTTCCATCATTCCAACCAGGCACAGTCTTAATTTTATTTTGATGAATTCTAATTGTTTATCATGCAAAATAAGATCATCATATTTAATAATCTTAATTTAAGTGACTCACAATAATTGTTGATGTCACTTATCACCACAAGAGTACTTAAAAAATAACTTTTCATATAGCCTTGAAACAGAATATCGTTCATCATATATATAATGTTTCGATTAGGCACTAGAATTGAGAGGATGCACATTTTTTATGAAATTTCTAATAAATGATATAATTAGGAACTTTCCTAACTCAAGTGTGCTATAATATGTGTTAGTGTTTCGGGATTTCAGTCATCAGCTCGTCGCAGACTTGCTGATCCAGTCTTTCCCCAAGTTCTCTTGTTTCTAAATTCCCCTATTCCTTTTTCTTTTTTATTCAAATTCTAGTTTAGACGAGCTCTTTTTTATTTCTCATTAATACATAGTGAATCCTCTCAAACCACCCACAGAGCACGTAGCCTACGAAATTACTGGCAAACCTGAATAAAATCTTGTGTCTCTGCTCTCTTTATTTTTTTCGTATTTATTTTACTGTTGCTCGCGCTTAACTCATCGCCCACTAATCATTGGCCCTTAATACAAATTTGACTGTAGATTTTATACTCTACATTTATCATGATAAAATTTACTTTTATCATGCAAGTGCAGGCAAACATCTATCCTTATGATAAGCAAAGACATCTCAGTTGTTGTCGTTTCCAAAGTATCAACAACCTAATGTATCCCCAGTAATACGATACAAATAAAAATGACATCCCATCCAATCAAGCAATTCTGAATTTCAATGTCGTTTATAACATCCCGATGTGACGTCATCATTCTTCTTCTTTTTTATTTTATTTTTAAAGGGAGAATCTGTGCCGATAAAGTCCTTTTTTGGACCGTTGGGATTTAATCAAACGGTTAAAACATTGTTGATGTACCATACTTATCATATACCTTACCTCACATTACTTTTCCGACCCAAAGTCTTCTCCGTCGGCAGCGACGGACGCCGGCGACCCACCCCCGACGCCGGAGACTCACCCCAACACCAGCAACCCACCCGCGGCCCCCACCACCGCCCGCCAGCCCTTTCTTTCTCTTCCCCTCTCTCTCTTCCCCTTTCTCTCTCTTCTCCTCTCTCCTGCAGCCCCCCCACCCCCGGCGCCCCCCCACCACCGACCCCAGCCCCGGCTGCCGGCAACCCCACCCCTCTCTCTCTCTTCCCCTTTCTCTCTCTTCTCCCGTGGCGCCCCCAGCCCGCCCCAGCCCCCCCGGCGAAAGGGGAAGAGAGAGAAAGGAAAAGAGAGAGAGAAGGGGTGGGGGGCGGCCGGGGCTGGAGTCGGTGGTGGGGTGGGGGGCCGGGGTTGGGGGGCCGCGGGAGAAGAGAGAGAAAGGGGAAGAGAGAGAGAGAGAAAAGGGAAGAGAGAGAGAGGGGTGGGGTCACCGGCGGCCCGGTGGTGGGGGCCGTGGGTGGGGGGGAGGGGGGGGGGGCTGCAGGAGAGAGGAGAAGAGAGAGAAAGGGGAAGAGAAAGAGGGGAAGAGAGAAAAAGGGCCAGCGGCCGGTGGTGGGGGGCCGGGGGGCCGGGGGAGGGGGGCCACCGGGCAGGTGGGGGGGACCTGGGGGTGGGGGGCCGGTGGGGCCGGTGGTGGGGGGGTGTGCCGGAGGTGGGTCGGGAGAAGAGAAGAGAGAGAAAGGGGAAGAGAGAGGGGAAGAGAGAGAAGAGGAGAGAGGGGAAGAGAGGGAAAGGGGGGTCGCCGGCGGCCGGCCGGGGCCGGTGGTGGGGGGCCGGTGGTGGGAGGCCGGAGGTGGGATGCCGGCGTTGGGGGTGAGTCGCCAGCGTCCGTCGCCGACGGTGGAAAATATCGCCGGCGACGGAGAATACTTGAGGTGAGAAAGATTATATGAGGTAAGGTGTATAATAATTATGGTACACCAATAACATTTCAACCGTTCGATTAAATCAAAACGGTTTAAAAAATGACTCTACTGATAGAGTCATTTAGGAAAGACTCTACCACAGCCTCTCCCATTTTTAAATGTTATAAAACGACAAGGATATTTCTTGATAAAGTAAACTGACCGTGCGAGCGTGCCACGTCATGGGCATGCCAATTTGATTTGACGAAAATACCCCTAACTGTCATAAAAAAAACTTCCTTCACTAGTCTCTCTCGTAATCCAGAAATCATCATTCCAAACTTTCCAGACTTTTAGTCCTCCTTCATTCTTCTCCCTCGTCACCGGATTTTAGTCTCTTCTCCGTCTCTCCTTCCATATGAAACCCTAGCTTTCCATCACAACTTCCATGGCGGTTCGAGCCGTCAACGGCTGCTCCATCCTCCGCTCCGCCTCCTCGGCCACGTCTCTTTCTTTCCTCGCCTTCCGACGCCGCCATTTTCACTTCAACACCTCCTTCTTTCGCGGTTCCTCAGTCTCCCAGCTAGGGCTTTCATTTCCTCTGTCTCGTTTCGAGAGAAAACTTCTCTATCATGGCGGTACTTGGAGCTGCTCCGTTCACAGTTTGGTCGATAGCGTCATGGAAGAGCTTCGAACCTCCCGCAAACGGAGGAGAATACGCGCCACCTCAAGGTATTTCTTTTTTTTTTTTTTTTGCTTTTTAAATTCTCTATCGTATTGTATTAGAATTTTCTTGTGATTATCGTTGATAAAGTTTGAGAAAGTATTTATAAACGTTGTAGCTGAAGTTGAATTTAGGAAATTTTGTAGCTTGCTTGGATATTGAAACGAATTGAGTATACATTTTTGACTTTCAGTTTATCGAATTAGCAGAACCGAAAGGATTTCGGTTAGTGGGAAAACAGAACAAGTGCAATGTCACTGGTTTCAGTTTGTCTGGGTTGTCATTTTTTCTGCAAATTACTTGAAGATAGAGTACAATTTGGCCTTTGGTTTCTCACAAGACATGTGACAATGCCAAATCCTAGAAATTGGTTAGATATTTCCGACCCCGTAAAAAAACTTTGAGGTTCCTTGTTTGGTAATGTGAATCGATAATGAATGTATGAATATGTGATCGATTAAAAGACAAGAAGGATGATCACCAGTGGCAACGCATTGCATTGGTCAATTGCAATTATTTGTTTGGAGAAGCAAAACAGAAGTGTGTTCAAATGTTTCAACCTTGCATGATATTTATTCAGTAATGCAACATTTCCTTCTCCGGTTTAGTTTTTGAAGCATTTGCTTGTGTATTTCCAAGTGCTCGTTCTGCAATTTACGATATGTATAATATGACTTGTAAAATGACTCTGCAGAGTGGAAATAGCAACAGGAGATACTCTTGAAGATAGACTTGAGAAACGGACATTGCAGAAAGGGTTGCTGCTGGAGTTCAAGAAGGAATCTGATCGAGTATTGCTTGCTGTTGCTCAGAAACCTGATGGCAAGAAGAACTGGATGGTCTCTGATCAGGTTCTACTGCAAACAACTAATGCGGCATGTTGAATAGGTTGCTAGGTGTTGGAACTCATTTTTCTACCTTTAAATGTGTAGAAGTTGATGTTTCTTCGAGTTTAACGTCTTGTAATTTGTTTTCCTCAATGGCAGAATGGTGTGACATCATCCATTAAACCTCAACAAATTACATATATCGTTCCTGGTGTTGTGAAGTTCAACCCTGAAGACATAGGGGACTTCATCCTGAAAGCTCAGAATAATTTGGTTTGTTTGGCGTAAACATTGCAGAAACATATTTATCTGTTTTTGTTTTCCTATTGTATGGTTGAATATATCACAAACAAGGGTGGATAAATGATACAAACAAAAGCTACTTGTTTGGCGTAGGATCCTGCATTGCTAGAATTTGCTTGGGTTGAGCTTCTTGAGAAAAACAAGTCAGTAACAACAGAAGAATTAGCCGAGGTACTTAATTTTTCTAGTTGCATTTCATGGATTTCTGTTTTTATCCTTCAGTGAACTTACATATTCTACAGATGATTTTTGGTAGTGCACAGCCTCTAGAGAGTTATTGTGCCCATCTTTTGCTTTCAAAAGATGAAATTTATTTCACTGTGCTCGAGACAAAAGGTTCTTGCTCTGTGTATGGACCTAGACCTGCTGTACAGGTACGTTTATTGCAATGGCCTAAACTTTTTTCCTTTTTGGTTTTGGCAAGAAATGCATTACTATGTTCTTCTTTCATATTGGAGTTTTTGGCCTTGTGTTGTGTGTGTGTGCATAAAATATATGTTGTTAAAGTGGAATACTTCTGTTAAAATACAGGTAGAGGAACTTCAACGTAGGAAGCTCATGAAGGAGGCTGCTGAGAAAGAGCTGCAGGAGTTTATTCAATTGCTGAAGTCTGCTAAGGCAATGCCTCGAGATGGTAAACCTCCCAAATCATCTTGGATGGCTGACGAGAAAATTAGACACAAAATTGAGTCACTTGAATCTTACGCTATTGATGCCTGCAAAAACGATGATCAAAAGAGAACTGCTGGACTGGTAAATTATAGCGACTTGAAATTTGTTTTAGTTTTATGTGTAATTTGTGCCAATACCGTCTTTAGACCTACATATATAGTCAAATTAATGCAGGAATTTTGTTTTTGAAGGGAATACCTTTTGAATGTGTATTCTCGATGCAATTGTTCTAAATGACATATGCATAGCATGTCTTGACTCATGTTTTCGATTCCTGTCAGATTCTTAAAACAATGGGTTTAGCAAAAACTGCATCATCGGCAATAAATCTCCTCATAGATATTGGCTACTTTCCTGTTCATGTCAATTTGGAGCTGTTGAAGTTAGATATTGAGACTGATCATTCAGAAGAAGTAAAAGCAGCTGCAGAAAGTCTTCTGGCAGAGTCGCTTGATCCGGATGAGGTCAGCTTGTGAATTATTTTTTAATAATTATACACATGAGATTACATAAATTTAGGTTTTAATTTACTTTAAAATTTTAATAATGAAAATTCGCTTTATTAAAAGTCAAAGAATCACCAAATCAAAGTTAGATGTCATGATTTTCTTCATTAAAGAAAAACTTTGTGACAACTATTAAAACGTGCAGAAGTTTCTCCTTGTCTTGGAAATGAAATCCCTAGATTTTTTAACTTATTTATGAAGTTGACAAATTAGAACTGTTTAAACAATTCTGTGTGTCTTTGAAACTGTTTCAACATTTCTCCTTGCAGTCAAGGCCTTTGCACTTGCTTTTTCTTTAACTAGTTCTTGGGGTGAAGAGACACAGCATATGACAGTGTTAATTCAATGCTATTACACGTGGAACTATTTTTCACTTGCATTGCTCATTGTGTTTTCTTTGTTAGCTTATAAGAAAGGATCTTACTCACTTGAAGGTTTATGCCATTGATGTCGATGAAGCTGATGAGGTAAATCTACTCCGTTTTAAGAATTGCTAGCTATCATATCATGCTGTTAAGTATTTTTAAACTTTTTGTCATTTTAGAATTGGACTTTGCCATTTAAAACTTTCTAACCGAGATATAATTTAACAGCTTGATGATGCTCTGAGTGCAACAAGGCTCCAGGATGGACGAATAAGAGTTTGGATTCATGTTGCAGATCCTACTAGATTTCTTCATCCAGGGAACGTCGTTGATAGGTAAAAAGAAAGCTCATGGAAAACTATGACGTATAAAACCTTTTATGAGTTCCACTCATTTCTGATCTATGCATGATGTAGGGCTGCAATGAAAAGAGGAACCTCAATTTTCCTGCCAATGGCCACTTATCCTATGTTTCCGGAAAAACTTGCAATGGAAGGAATGAGTTTGGAGCAAGGAGAGATTTGCCATGCTGTTACAGTAGCTGTTGTGCTTCGTTCTGATGGAAGGTAGAAAGCTTATATTTTCGCCATTATTCCCCTTATATTGTGGCTTAATTTCAAGAAAATTTTGGTATTTACATATGGAGCTTTAGTACCATTTATTAGGACTTCAAAGTGTCCTCCCCACCTAGCTCTGTCAGAGCTTTCTGTCATGGCTACTGTATTTGTTTTAATTTTTTACCCTTCATTTCAAAAGGAAAATTCTGAGTGAAAAGGAGGCAGATGATTGTTTCCTGTTAGTGTATGCTATATCTTTGGAATGTGTTAGATTTTTCACGTTCTTCTTTGTCAATCACCCACAGGCAAGGTGGTAAGATTTACCTATTGCTTTGTAGGGAACTTCAAGCATTTTAGAAAAAGATGTAGTTAAACAGTTGAACTACCTTTGAGCAAATATACATGCTCCTCTAAGTTCCATGCTTATGGTAAATACTTTTCTAATCTAGTTCTCTTTATAAAATCAGTTTTCTTCTCTCTGGTTTTGTAGCATTGCAGAATATTCAGTGGACAATACAATCATTAAACCAACCTATATGCTGACACATGAGAGTGCATCTGAGTTACTTAATTTAGATCTGGCGGAAGAGGCTGACTTAAAACTTCTGTCTGAGGCTGCTACTTTAAGATGGAAATGGCGATGCCAGCAGGTTGGTTTAGTGGATTAGATTAAATTTCAAGAACCTATAATTTAGAACCTGGTTTCTGATTTTGTGATTTTAACCCCTTATTGATTGCTGCGCTTCATGTTCTGCAATCACTCTTCATGGTCTTTAATAATTGTCGTACTCGACTATCGTTTAAGAAAACAATGTATTTGACATTAATAAAGTATTTGTTTCTTTAACTGTCTGTATGATGTTATTAAAGCATGTAAATGTATTGACATTAATAAACATTTTGTTTCTTTGCAAAAAAAAAAAAAAAAAAAAAAAGAACCCAAAAAAGAAAAAGAGTCAAAAATGTAGTATACGGTTTTTTATGTCATTGTTGTTCTGAAATCTCAGTATTATTTAAATAGGCATAGAGATAAACATAAATATAGTAAAAAAACGAACTAGTCTTGGTTCAGGAGTAATATATTCACTCTTTTGAAGATTTGCATTTCCATCATCCGATTCTTGCCACTAAGCATTGGCAGCTAGGACGTTGAAGAAAATGTCAGGTTTAATTCCTTTCTTAAATGATGAAGTCTGGCCTACTAGATAAGTCATCCAGATGTTAATAATTTCCAATATATTCTGCACTTTGAATTGGAATGTTAGTGTTATCTCCTGTAGAAAACCTTTTGTTTTTTCCTCCAAGGGAAAGATGACAAAAAAGAGAAATAAGGCATTCTTCTGCATTTCCCACCACCTTCTGACAGATTTACTACCTGCATTTGGACAGAGTACTGCACGTTTTATTAAAAAAATTGATGGTTTAACGTAGCTTACAATTACTAATTGCCACTAATTCTTCCGACACATAGATGTCATTGAAAATATGGATGTTCTTGATTGTTGTAGCTGGTGAGTTTTGTTTGCTTGCAATTCATTCTCTGTATGCATGTTCAGGGTGCTACTGATGCAGCCTCATTAGAGACACGCATAAAAGTGCCTAATCCGGAGGATCCTGAGCCGCTGATTAATCTCTATGTTGAAAACCAGACAGATCCCACAATGCGACTTGTCTCTGAGATGATGATACTCTGTGGAGAAGTTATAGCAACTTATGGTTCCCGGAATAACATTCCTCTACCTTACAGAGGACAGCCGCAATCAAATATTGACACATCTACATTTGCACATCTTCCAGAAGGACCTGTTAGAAGTGCTGCCATAGTTAGAATAATGCGAGCTGCTGAATTTGATTTCAGGAGTCCTATCCGCCATGGACTTTTAGGGATTCCCGGCTATGTTCAGTTTACATCTCCCATCCGTAGGTATTTGGATCTCCTTGCTCATTACCAGGTCAGTCCCTTCACCATCTCCAATCCGTAGGTATTTGGAGTCTTATTGGCCACAGTTGTGCAAAAATCGTAGAGTTGTGTTCTGAGAATTTTTGCTTCATCCAACAAATTTTTTTTTTTAATCAACAATTTTTGAGTTTGTATTTGCAGGTTAAGTCAGTGATTAGAGGTGAATCCCCTCCCTTTTCAGCTGGTCAGCTGGAAGGAATAGCAGCTACAATCAACATGAATACTAGAGTAGCAAGGAAGCTCAGTAACAGCAGCCTTCGGTATTGGATTATAGAATTTCTCAGAAGGCAACCAAAAGAAAGAAGATACCGTGCATTGGTTCTGAGGTTCATTAAGGATCGTAATGCAGCTTTATTGTTGATTGAGGTGAATTTATCATGCCCGATTTGTTGTTGTTAGTACTAGTATATCAGTGCAAGAAATCAATGGGACAAAGCAGATAGAAATATGTAGAGTTCTTTTATATATCCCAGTCAAAGGCATTCTAGTAGAGTGTATCGTATATGACAACTGATAACGATATTCTACTTTTAATATAATTCTGTTTGTGATGCTCCTGTTAATCAACTTTAACCTTTGCAGGTGGGATTTCAAGCGTCCGCATGGGTGTCTACTGCACAGATTGGAGATGAGGTAGAGGTTCGGATAGAAGAAGCTCATCCTCGTGATGATGTAATCTATCTCAAGGAGGTGGTTGGTTGAGAAACACAGAGAGATTCTTACAGTTGAAACTCCTTTCGAAGGAACTATGTTGTACTGATCTCCGCACGTAAGTCATTTCTGTTATCCTCCTGCCACTGACGGATTCTGTTTGTTGGGCTAGTGGGAGAATCCTCAGTTTTGACATGCCCTACCTGATTGTTTTGGGCCAGGAAAATCTACACATCATGAACCGTGCATATCCTTTCAAGTTCTTCCGGATCTGATACTTTGAAACAAACCGATTTCAGCTTGAGCAGAATCTCTCATCACACCAGTTGACTTTGGTTGTGACCAAACGGAGTAGCATAACTGGATTTTCGTTAAGTCCTAGAAGTAAGATCCACAACAATGTCTCTACTCAGTTATCCGACATCCGTGTATGTGACAACGGAGCAAACATACCATCATCAACATCTAACATCCATTACGCATGGGCGGACAATTCATTTGAGTTTCTTGTATTGCTAATCATAATGTGCAAGTCATCTGAGCAAATAAGTTATACAACCGTTTGTATAGTAGAAAAAATTTACAGATACAAAGTTCTACCGGATAATATTGGATTTTACGTGTTGTGCATTTCTTATATACAGACTAGTGGGCCAACAGAAAATAGAATAAAATATGCATAGACAACATTGAATGACTTTCATTCTCCTTGCGAGACACTTGACAAGCTCCTCCTTCACGAGCAAAACAATAGCTTTGGATAATTCTCGAGGGTCTTTACTTGTTCTATCTATAAAAGGGTATATATAGTAGCATTTTGATGGTGCCAATTCATGTGGGAGTACGGTGGCTCATGCACAACACCTGTGCCACTGTGGGATTCTCTTCTCTTTTGCTATCATATATATCCTATCGCTATCAATGAACTAAACTCGACTTCCCATTTGGCTTTTACTGATCAATGCATTGCACGCATTGCTTTTTTTGTCTCCAATTTAGGAGGATTTCCATTTTTGGCTCTTTTGGGACATCATGAGTGGGTAGTTAGGCAGGGTAGTTGTGGTTGTCGGTCCTCTTCTTATGTATATAGCTAACTAAACTATAGCTAATATCCCTAATAAAAGATTATTGAAACCACCTACGTGATGAATTGTGATGAATTTTTCCTCCACCTTTTTCTTATTTCCATGTTTTTGGAGTCTTTTTAAGGCGGGCAATAGCATGTAGTTTGGTACAAGAGGTGAGAAGCACGTGTCTACTAGTTGTGTACAAGCTTTAAAAATTGAGATGAAAGAAGTGCTATTAAATCTCAAAGCCCCGATTGGCACCCCTTTCTAAATTCATTTTTCAAAAAAAAAAAAAAAAAAAAAAAAAGAACAAATCTAATGTTTTCTCTCGCAATTTGAATTGTAGGTTTGAATCTATAATCCAAAATGATAACTTCTCTCTCTCTTTTTGAAAGTTTAGGTTAGAGGCTCTTCCAAATGATAAAAGATTTTCTAGCTACTCATTCAACTAGACACCCGGAAAAACTATTACCAGTCCAAAAGAAAATAAATTATGTTTTGTTTTGACAACACGAGAGGAGTTACTTGTCCATTCACGAAGGGTTTGGTTTTTTTTTTTTAAAAAAAAAAAAATATAAAAAGAGCCACAGCTTAGACTTACTTGGCATGTGCTTTGATTTATATTAAGGCTCGCTTGATAGAATTTTAGCTTTTGCTTTTAGTTAGTAGAAGAAAAGAAACAAAAGTTACGACTTTTCGGTAAATATTGGAAACCACATTTTTAAAAGAGTTTTTGAAGTTAAAATGACTTTAAAGTTTTTTAATAAGTAACAAAAATGTTAAAATAAAGTCTATAATATCTAACTTAAACTCTGATACAAGTTTCAAAGTCTATTTAGTTGAGCTTTTTTTGAAAGTCATATATATATATATTTTTTGCTTTAGGCTTTGCACCTGAAATGACTAATAAAGATCCAGTAGAATGGGTCTGGGCTTTCCAAAAGATGAAGATGCAAAGGGTAAAGAGAAAGTCTTTTGAACAATCAAACTGTGACAGGAAGCTCTCTTAAAGATCAGAAGCATTTTTGATAAATCATTTAAACACTTACAGAAGTAGTTTTTGTATTCGTGCATATAAAAACAGCTAAAAAAAACCTCTGCTAAATAGGCCGTAAGTCACAATCAGCCGAAGGCAAATGTCACATACACATGCTCCAAAAAGCATGTATCGCAATTCTCATTCATAAATCACATCTGAAAAAGACCAATGATCAAGAAAGTTGGTCCAATATTAGTCCAAAACAAGAACACATTTTGAGCATTCCTTAGACGAAAGTGTATGACAGTTGCTTCTCTTCTCAGACCATGTCATTCCCATGTTTGCACCTCCTTGAACTCGCTTTGCTTTAGTTATATGTTTTCTTAATTTGAGCTTATTTTAGTCTCTTTATTCGAAATTTAGAAGAGATTACCTTGATTTGAACTTTAAAGAAATTTTTTTTTTTAATTTCCTGTGACAATTAGGTTCTTTATTTGGCCGCACGAAGTCGCCTCTAGAATTTCTCAAGGCCTTGTTTGACATGAGGGAAATTTGGAAGGAGGGATAGGAGTGGAAAGATTAACGGATGGGTTTCAAGATTGTTTTTTAAGAGAGAATAGTTTGCTTGAGGAATTCAAAATCCTCTACAAGACTTCAAATTTAACGTCGGAATAAAGTGGAAACAATCGGAGGAAGGATTCTTACCAATCAGAATAAGAGAAAAGGTTGTCTTCTTCCTCTTTACTTTCCTTTCTTACCAAACATAGCCTTATTGGTACATGTTCAATAAGAAATTGGAAATTGATGAATATTTTGGCAATGGTGGGGCAAGGACAAAACCATCCCACGTGCCAAGGCCAACTTAAAGGCTAAGAAAGAATTACAATGCAAATATCATGACCAGAACAATAACTTGTTGCATTTGCATTTTCATTCCCTCCCCCCGGCCCAAAAAAAAAAAAAAAGATCTCTTACCAAACATCCCACGTGCATGTGCAATTGGAATATTAGCGTTTAGTTTTCATTTATTTCTTCCATTATTGTTGCTACCAAATACTTGTACAAAAGTCTATTATATTTAGATCAAAGTTAAGAGTGAGAGATAAACGAACCGTAATGGTGGTTCGTTGGTCATTGAGTTTACAAAATTGCTATTCTTGCGCCTAATTAATTCTGTGTGGGGTTGCTAGATGAATTGAAGTTACAATTATCTTTCAAAAAATCATCAGTAATCATGAGACGCGTCCCACATTAGCGCGAAACGAAGTACATTTGTGTTATACATTAGTGTTCATAAGTCTCTTTTCAGTTAACAACCATCTGATAAGATCACTTAATTGAATGTATTTATGAACCATAGTGTTACTTTTTCCTAAAAGTCCTTGCGGTTGTTCTACTCATAGATTATGCATGTTTTTCTTATCACTTAGCTTTATCATGATGGAAACTACTTTGACTTTATTCTCGATTTTTATTTTATTTTATTTTATTTTTTTGAAAAAAGCAAACTAATATGAAAGCACATTAACTAGATTTGGATATAGTAATATATATATAGCTACAACTAACCTTACGTGTACAAAGTGTACAGAAGATGAATACGTAGTGCAGATGTTGAATATTAATATTGACAAACATGGCAAAAATTGTGATAGATTGTGTCACTGTGGTTGGCCCCAAATGCCCTTATAATTGGACAAGATTAAGGGTTTGTTTGGTGGAGTAGTTTGAGTTGGGATTTTTAAGTTTCAATAGTAAATTTTTTTGAATTTTCAGAAAAGATAAAAAACTTTTTGAGAAAAAGATAAAAAAAAATTTGAGTTGAATGATTTGAGTTGGTGAACCAAACTCACCCTAACTAAGTAATGCAGAGAAGTGAGAGAGAAATCACATGGAAGCGAAAAAGGGAAAATAATAATAATAATAATAATAAAAGGATTGAATTCAGGAAAAGTTGATGAAAATGGGTCAGAGGAAAAAAAAATTCAAATTAAAAAAAATGGTCTGAAATATTGATGTATATTGTCCCCTTTTGGATAAGGTTCCACTCACATGGT
The DNA here is from genome assembly GCA_038430175.1 of Ficus hirta. Classification (NCBI taxonomy): domain Eukaryota; kingdom Viridiplantae; phylum Streptophyta; class Magnoliopsida; order Rosales; family Moraceae; genus Ficus; species Ficus hirta. The sequence continues at coordinate 2,410,107 of CM076586.1, read as the reverse complement.
CATGTTGTGTTGATATTTCTTGTCAGTCGACGCACACTTGCTCCTAGTTTTCTTGACACCACCCTCTTACTCTCATGTGGGGAAGATTTTCTTCCATCCTTTTCTTTGGCTACAAATATTCATAGCCCTTAACTAATATCTCTCTAATTCTCTTCATAATGACGATATAAATATATAGGAAACATCACAAATCCGACTGTTAGATAAATCCAACATTTATAATATTTTATTTAACATCTTGTAATTATTAATTGATTTATATGCAATCTTTTATTTAAAATCTTGTAACATTATATTATTTAGAACTATCAGTTAAAGATTACAAGAAATTTCATTTTTAGCGATTAAATACTTGTAGTCGCTAAATCTATCATTTTATGACTAAAAATTAGTCACAAAAATATTTGGTCGACAAATATAATACTTTTAACACCAAGTCTATCGATGACTAACCCGTTATTTGTTAAAAAAATAAATTCAGTGACTAAAAACAAATTTAGTCATAAAATGTTATGGCGCCAAATATTGATAACGGAGGAAAGGCCAAATTTTTATGACTAAAATAATTTAGTCACTGAAAGTATAATTTCACAACCAAAACTTAGTTGTTAAAGAGTAACAACCTTTCGCGACTAAACTATTAGTTACAAAAAATTATAAGAAATTACACATTCAGCGACCACACTCTTTTTCTCACTAAACTTATTTTATTGCGACTAAGCTTTAGTCACAAAAACATTCAAATAAAAGTTTATTTTTTACATGACTAAATTATCAAATGACTAACATTTTAGTTGTAGAAGGTAAAAGATATTGATCAAGTCAGGTAAAAGTTTTGTACTATTTACCTTTATTTTCATATGTTGATTAAAAAGAAAATCAACGGAGAAAAAAACTATCTATAACTACAACTAAGCCAGCGAAATCAGAGCGCGCGGCCATCAATTTTATTAATTTTTGCTGAATTAGAAATATTATTAGATAAGATTTAGTACATCATATAGCATACCTTATCTTTTTCAAAAAAAAAAAAAAAAAAAAAGATTTCCTATTTCTTTTTTTGTCCCCCCAAAATCATCCTTTTTTCTTAAAAAAAAAAAAAAAAAGAAATAAACTTAGTGCTTTTTGAATGATTATCACTTATCTGAGAGAGTGGGTTTTGGATGCATATTCTGTCAAAGTTCCTACGACATGAGTAGATGCATGAGGAGTGAACAAACTGCTTGCTTCTCAGGCGGGCTAAGATCCATTGTTGTCAAAATGGTCACTCCTCTTGATTCACAGAAGACAGATGTATTTTATAGCTAGGCCAATACAAATTACACATATGTTGCACAATCGTGTAGGGAATAGTGAAATATTATCGAACAGAACAGGACTAATACAAGAAAATATATGTAAAATTATGGATGGAAAAAAGAGTTGAAAAAAACAAAGGATGCAAATCATCAAATTCTGGCCAGCCAGCTACAAATTGACTTCTTATATAGTTGTTCAAAATAAGATATAGCCCAATTGGTTAACGAGACCATTCTCCCACGGTACAACATGAAACTGGAAACCCGTTGTTTGTTTTCAAACTCTAAACTGAATCCAAAAGGAACCAATATTAGGTCACAAAGGTTGTGTTTCTGTTACTGACATGATCATTCTTTTTTTTTTTTCCCCTCAAGTTTTAGACATATTGAGATTAGGATTGTTTTGTGTGTATCTCTTTACTAACTTTTTTCCCCCCTCTAGTAAAGAGGGAGCTATCTCCATTATAGTAATATAATAAATTGAATTTGTTGACACCTGAATTTCATGCTCTTTGAAAGGGCTCAACGACTGAAAAATTAAAAGCAGACACAAATGGTAGAAAACCTTGCTTCTTTTGTAAGACTTTGAAATTCTATGTTCTGTTCTCTACTTCCTTGTGATACTAGAGTTTGAAATAAGCTCTAGAAGCAAGAACCAAAAAGTGTCGAAATTTTGGTACCTGCATTCCTCGAGTCAACATCTTGTGCTCAAAACTGTATATTACCTCATCTGTATCCACTGGCGTTTAGATTGCACCAACACTTCTTAACAGATGTAAGCTCCATTAATAACCGACAGTTCTCGTAGGCAAAGCAACATAACATTGTTAGAGACACTGTACATTCTAAGAGAGGTAAAGAGAACAAAACTCATTGCATATCCATAATCACTTTCGGAAAAGAGAGGCAAGCTTGCTTGTTCTACGGAATTGCTTTCAGAAAAAGGGAAAAAAATAAATAAATAAATAAATCACACAACCAACAAACAGCAAAAATAAAGCACAGGTCTAACCAGCACTGCAACAAAACAGAGAATACAAGCATCCTCTTCGAAACAGGACCCGTCATAATTCTTATCCTCCCAATAAGAATCTCGTCTAACCTTTAGGAAACTAAAATGAAAAGGAGATTAAAATGAAAAGGGCCACTTACCATTATTTCTTTAATGATCAACTCAACTCTAATTAAAATATTTCAAAAATCCTGTCTCCAATTGTCCCCAAAACGGCCTCTAAATGTTCACTTCAAACAAAATAATTGTAAAATAACCAAAATATATATATATATATATATATATAAAAGTTCAAATCTTCCTCTTTAAGTGTGTTCCTCATTTGTATCAATTTTATCTGCATCAGACATCTCAAAGAAAAGCTTTATAAGACAGGGTGTATCTTAAGTTTATTTTTTGCAAAGGGGGAATTATTATTCAAATTGAAACGGAATACAACACCAATATCAAAGATGAAATAACCCTGTAGTACAATAAACAAAATTCTGAACAAAGATCAATTCCATCATTAAAATATGATGAAGTTCAGTGAGGAGGACATAAGCTGAGATCAAGTGGCAAGAAAATTCCTTGAATTTTCTCGGCAATTCTACAGTCGAGCATGAATGAAGCTCTTTAAAAAAGCTATAATTAATGGAATATTCCAATTAATCGAAAGACAGTCATTCGTAGCATAAAGGCTGCAAACAAACTCTGTAATGAAACTAATAAACAGACACTGTTAGGGAATAACTCAAGCGGAATGTACATACAAAAACAAATTAGAGGTTGGGGAAATACCTCATTTGTTACAAAACTAAAACTAAAACACAAAAATAAATCATGGATACAAAATTACATCAACCAGAAAATTCTTGTCTCATGCAGAATAACTATTACACCGCAACTCAGAGAAAATTAATCAGGCTCGATTAAAGATAAGAGATCCCTACAACAACCATTGGATCACCAATGCCTCATCAGATCCCAAACTGTTGGAAACTCATCGAATTAAATTTAGTCGAGAAAATCCCAGGACCCTACAATTGGGTCTTGGTCTACAGCGATATAAAAGAAAATTCTAGTATATGAGAAATTTGAGAAAGAAAAAGAGAAAGACGCTCTTTTTTCTTCTATTTGGGGGGGGGGGGGGAGGTTTACATGTTATAAAATCAATAGTACAAAATATCATTTTAGAATTACATTGATAAAAACGATTTAGTATTCTTTTTTTTTTTTTTTTTTCTAATAATTCATTTTTCTTAAAAAAAAAAAATATAGAATCACGCTTTTCTAAATGATTGTCACTTCTCTGAAAAAAGAGTGCGCTTTGGATACATATTCTGCCAAAGTTCTCACGACATGAGTAGGTGTGTGAGGAGTCAACAAAGGACTTGCTGCTCAGGCGGGCTAATATTCACTATCGTCAAAATGATCCTAATCCTCGGGGATTTATAGCTAAATAGTCTTTTTTAAGAAGTTGCTTAATAAATGACCGAAATTTTTAAAAATTAGTTGAAAGGTATTTTTTTTTCCCCTTCTAAAATGGTTAATCAATTTTCTTAAATGATTAATTAGTGATTGACTATATGATAGTTAATCAGTGATTGACTTACGGTCAATCACTAATCAACCATAATGTAAATAACTAAATTTTATAGTCAATCAATTATTGATTATTAGTCAATCACCAATATTCAAAGTCAATTATTGATTGACCATTTAGTCAATCACTAATTAATCGAATTTGAAAAATGACAAACAATCATTTTCTTAAATAAAAAATATAGATCATCTATTAGATTCTGTGATTAAAAAAGGTCACCCAACATAATTTTACATATTTCTCTTGATTCACAGAAGATAGACATATTTTATAGCTACAATAAAAATAAAAGGTGCTTTTAATTACAAAATTTACGACATCTTTTTAAATGTTGTGAAAAGGCTCTTAAATGACATTGTCGAATGTCGTAAAAAAAGATAGTTTACGACACTGAAGAGAAATATGTCGTCAAATTTTGTTCGAGTGCAAAAACAAGACGACATAAAATGCGTATTAATTTTTTATTCATAAAAATGTGCCTGTTAATTCTTAAAAAAAAAAAAAATTCCCTATGAATGTGAGTGTACTATTTATACGTAAATTTAACTTAACAAGGAACAAAACAAAACCAACAAATCTCTCTAACTTGTGGTAACAGTCTTAGATTAACAAACTTAATCCGCTCCGAAAAAAGGAAAAAAATTTCACCACTTTCATCATAACAGTCTTGTATTGTTAAAGAAGGTTCACGAAGGGAAAAAAATCAAGTTCAACCACCTATCAAAAATTATAGTATGATATTGACAGATGCAATTATATAAATTTCCTTCAAACAAACTTATCAAAAATTATGGGACAATACCTTCAGACTTTTAACATTGTTTTCAAAAAATCATTTGAGCTTTTTATTATGTTGCTTTGTTTTCATCTAATTTTAAAAATTGATTTCATTTCTTCATATTTTATGCTGATAAAAAGTTAATACAAACAACAATCATAATTTTTTAAAACTAGAATTTTCACGCGTATTTATAATTGAAATAAACCTATAGTTATACACATTAAATTTGATTATTTATTATTTACAGTAATCTTTTGAAACAACTAAATTAAAAAATTTATTTTCATATATATTTTTTAAGTACTGAATCAAGTAGGCGGTGTAACTGGGTTTTCAGCGGGAAACAACTTCCCAGCTTAAAAAAAAAAATCAAACGTTTTGGTGGGAATTGGGATTTAAATTCCCGCCAACGTGAATTTTCCTCCCCCTGCTCCGTTATTTGTTAAACTTCTGCTTCTCCATCTCTACTACTCGAAACTCTCTCGCCACTGCTGATCTTCGGGCCCTCATTTTGTCTTCTTCTGTATTAATCTCCATACTTTTCTTCTTAAACAAAGCATTATTATAATTATGTTTTTCGGTAACCTTTTGTTTTTTGCTTTTTCAGTCCCAAAATGAGATATTCATGGAAGTATTAACGTTTCGGTGTATGAAAAAAGATTGGTGTGAAAGATTCGTTATGAACGAGAAAGAGACGAAGAGACGAACATTGTTCTCTTTTGCACCTGATTTGATTTCTTTCTGTCTTTCACCGATGTGTTGGTGACTGGTGGGATATGTGTCCATAAATAAATGAAATGTATTATTTCGTTGATTTAATTTGAGAAATTTTTTCAATATTATTTTTTACATGCATGTTTAGATGTTTTATAAATATCAAAAATCCTAAATTATTTAAATGTGACTTTAAATATTATATCTAAGTGTTATATACAGGAGGATAATATTTAAAGTAAAATAATCTAAATCTGTCCGTAATTATAAATTAAAGTTGGGATCTTTAATTTAAAATTACTAACGCAGTTCATTACATTCTGAATGAAATGATCTTATCCGGATTGTTAATAATGAGATTATTGGAATGAAAGCGCTTTATATAATTTGATTATATAGGACTGGAACACGATTTATTATGAATCTCTAATAATTTTTGTTGTCATACAGGGCATTCAAAATTAATCAATGTGGTCGTATATGAATCGATCTTAATTCTGAATAATTAATAGACTCCTATTTATTGTATCATATTTTTTGACATATCGAGTAATGACATAAATGATTAGCGTCAAATTCTTGTTATATTGGAAATATAATATAATAAATAGCCGGGAATAGTAATATACAAAATGAAATCTATTCATTCGTAAAAAAGTCAGATTGACGGTTCCCATAAGTATTGATTCGGGGCTTGAATAATAAGAGCGCTCAATTTATGATCAGATCATAAATATATTATTCATTAGAGAATCAATGGTACTTAAGGAGAAATATATAATTAAAGAGGTTATCGGAAAATACCTAGCTTTAATTATGAACTGTTTATGGAGGATTGATTTATATGTAGTGACTATATCAATGGGTAATTCAAATCCTTTGAATATAATTAGTTTTATAATTTTAAGAGTGGAATTCCAAATTTTTAGTGGAATAATTTAGAATTAATAATTTTGATATTTTAATTAAGGTGTTAATTAATTGTCAAAATTATTGGAGCTTAAAATTATAAAGTCCATAGTTTCTCTCAACGGCTCCATTGAATCATGTGAACATTATTTTATGTTGGGTTAATTTATTAATTTAGAATTGAGAATTCTATATTAATATTCACACAATAAATTAATTGGATTAATTTGTATTTTAAATAATATGATTATTTAAAATAAATTTTAAAATAGTTTTAAATTAAAGATTATACAGTGTGGTAAGGACCACACCGTAGTTGTGCACCACATGGTGGTTCACATTATATCCACAAAGTGTATGTGGAATTTTGAATTTTGAATTTTGATACATGTGAAAAAGAAAAAGATCGGTTGTTTTTATTTTAAATAGTTGAAAATAAAATTAAAAACAAAAAGTAACTGATTAGATAATGAGAGAGAGATTTTCTCTCTCCCATATCTATCAAACACGCCCACTATAGGGAGGTAGTGGGCGTGTGTGTGTTTTTCTACAATGGGAGTAGATAATTAATTAATTAATTTAAAATATAAAAAAAGGGGATGTCAGTTATTTCTCTGTATTTTTAAAAAGAGTGTACATATGATGTATCTAAAAAAGGGAAGGAATATATTAATTCTTTTTTTTTTAACAGATAAAAATATATACGTACCTTTTTTTTTTCAGAGAGTTTTTTCTCCTCTTCTCCTTCACTTTGTCTCATGAGTTGAGAACGCAAAGTGAATCAAAATTCAGGTGTGTGATCAAACCCAAATCCATAAACGCCCACTTGTTTCCTGTTCATCGTGACCTGGAGAACGCTGAGAAAGAATCGTTGGTGTTTTCAAAGGATTTGGAGTTCTCAATAAGGTTCTTGAAGCAGTTCAAGAATTTCGACCTAATCGAACAACGGTCAATCTTTAAACTTTCTTCTTAATTAAATTTAATTAAATTAATATAAGTATTGTCGCCGGATAAAATTTTGAGAAAATTTTATATGTGCGATTAGATCCTTACCATGCTTTCGCTATTTTTTAAAAAATCAGTTTTCGAAACCAACAATTGGTATCAGAGCCGGCAATACCATATATTAATTTAATAAGTGATTATATTATAATCTTTGTATGATTTTGGATAGGCACTTGTGCATATTGATGTATGTTTCTATTTATGATCATGATGATGAATGTATGTGCGAATGGATTGGTTGTAAATTTTTCCGGTTACATGGAAATTAGTTTATATTTTTCCTTTTGATTAGATCAATTGTGAATAGGAATCACAATGTAATTTTCTTTTAATTAGATCAATTGTAAATAGGATTTATATTGTAATTTTCCATGGATGAAGAATTGTTCTTCATATATATTTTTTTAAGAAAAGTTCTTAATTTTTTTTATCAAAAAAAAAAAGTTGGAGCCGGCGACCGTACGGATGCCGGTGGCGACGCTGCACGGCAGCCATGGCCATTTATCGGCCGTGGCCGCCAGCCGACGGGGAACGCTGACTTGGGTTGGCTGCGCCCAACCAAGCCAGTCGTGACTGCAAATGTAGTCACGACAAGCTAGGGTTCTGGGAACCCTAGCTGGCCCAGTGAATTGGGCCACCCAGCCACGGGCTGGGCCTGCCTCATCCTTGGCTGAGGCAGGAGAAGGAGCAGGCTGGGCCTGCCCATGAGGAAGGCCCATTTTGCCAGTGCAAGGGCAGTACCCAGCCGCACACCCACCCGAGAAAAAAAAAAGTTTTTTTTATTTAGATTTTTTGAAATCTATTTTTTTGAATTTGAGAAATTCAAGAAGGACCACCACCACTCATGAAGAGGAGTTAGAGAATTACAAGAAGACCCGAAGTTAGAGAATTACAAGAAGACCCAATTTATTTTATTATATCATTTTCTTATTTTTGGATCGTAATTTTAGGTTTTCATGGGATACGGCCAAGTTTTACCATTTTGCTTATGTTTGAATGTTTTTATTATATTGATGATAATTACATTACCATGCATATCACATGTCATCTAAGATAGAAAAGTACATGCTTATTTTGTATGTCATGCATTTTTACGCATTTTATTTCTAAAATGGTTTTAGTAATTAATTTAATGCGTTTAGTCACAAATTCAATGAGATTAAATTTGAAATTAATTTAGCAAATGGATTTGCAAAATTAGTGGGTCAAATGTGAAATTCATAAAATTTAACTGTTAAATTTTAAAATATCACAATTGATTTAATTAATAACTTTAAATTGTTTAAAATTATAAAGACTTAGTAATTTAAAGTGTTTAAATTTACTAAGATTTATGAAACAAGAGTTGTTTTATAAATAAAATACACTTTTACAAAATAATGAGTGGGAGTGGGTAATATGACAATATAAACCCAAGGTCTCCATCGTTAGTACAATACCGTGAGTTTTTAATAGTGCCTAGAGATGCTTTGATTTCATCCTCCCTACAGAAGGTGTCTATTAAATACAATATCAAGGTTGTCTTCCACGTGATAGGATTTTAAGATGTATTTTAGAATTGACCTATCCTACGGCGGCAATTTCTAAGTGAAGTCTAAAAAATCTGATACAGTGGGTTACACTCATAAAGAGATAATTAAATTAGTTAATTATTTTCTTGACCAAAATTAAAGGAAATTAATAAGTATTATAACCATGAGAAGTTTTGGGTAAAATTTATTAATTGAGAATGTCTCATTTTAATTAGCAATTATTTGACCTACCCTACGGCGGTATTTAGTTGTGGTGATTAAAATTCCTTAGGTTTTAAAGTAAACATGTTTTTGTGTATTTTAACATGTGCATTTATACATCATATTTACTTTGCCTTTAATTTTGTTACGATATTTATGCAATTATTTATTGAAAAATATTTCTTAATTATTTTCAACAAATATGTCAAACCCGATTTTCTCACTTCTTGCCTCTCAAGTTTTAATTGGTGAAAACTTTGTCAAATGGAAAAGCAACATGAATATTCTCCTGATAAATGAAAACTATCATTTTGTTCTCAAGGAGGATCGTCATCCAGTGCCTCCGGCCAATGCCTCTAGGGCTGTCTCGGACAAGTACGACCGTTGGGTTGTTACAAACAATAGGCCCGCTGCTACCTGTTAGCAACAATGAATGAAGTGCTTAGAGCTAAGTATAAGGCCCTTGAGACTGCTATCGAGATTATGGAATCTTTGTAAAACATGTTTGGACACCTCTTCGAGCAAGCCTGCCACGAAGCTATGAAAGCCGTTATGAACGGCAAAATGAAGAATGGTTCTTCAGTTAGTGAGCACATCCTCAAAATGATTCATCATTTTAACAAGGCTGAAATTAATCATGCGAGCATTGATGAAAAGACCCAGGTTGGCATGATCATGGAGACACTATCTCCCGCTTTTCTCTAATTCAGGACAAACTACGTCATGAAACATAAGATGTATAATCTGACAAAATTTCTGAACGAGCTGCAGACCTATGAGACCCATATCGATGATAAGGGTGGCAAGGCAAATGTTGCCGAAGCCAATGTAGCTGAGGGGAAGGCTTCTTCTTCAAAGAATAAAAAGAAGAAAATTGTGGAAAAGCACAAGGGCAAAAAGAAGATCCAAAAAAAGAAGGGGAAGGCTGCTGAGCCTAAACCTAAGGGAAAATGTTTCCATTGCGATCAAGACTGCCATTGGAAAAGGAACTGTAAGAAGTACCTTGATGAGCTGAAAAAGAAGAAGAAACAAGGTAAATCAGATTTACTAGTCATGGAAACATGCTTAGTTGAGAATGATTTCTCAAGCTGGATTATTGATTCAGGGGCATCTAACCATGTTTGTGTTTCTTTGCAGATGCTTGAGTCATCTAAGGATATTGAAGAGGGAGTTTTCAAGACGAGAGTTGGCAGTGGGGAAAGACTATCAGCGACAGCAGTAGGGACAGTTCGACTGTCATTTGATAATAATAAATATTTGTTTTTGGACAATGTTTATTTCATTCCACATTTCAAACAGAATTTGATTTCGGTTTCAAAGTTGCTTGAATAATTTATTTCAGTTTCTTTTGTTGATTCTGTTTTAATTTATAAGAATGGTATGAATATTTGTTCTGGTTATGTGGATAATGGTCTATATTTTGTTAAACCAATTTCCAATAACTTACTTCAAACCGAAATGTTTAAAGTCGCTGAATCAACCACTAAAAGAAGAAAGATTTCTAATAATAAAGATGACACATATTTGTGGCATTTAAGACTTGGTCACATTAAGATAGATAGGATAGAAAGACTAGCAAATGATGGTCCTTTGAGAGAGCTAAAAGTTGGGACTCTATCAGTCTGTGAATCCTGCCTAAAAGGTAAAATGACCAAAAGGCCTTTTTCGGCTAAAGGTGAAAGAGCAAAAGCACCTCTAGAGATCATACATACTGATGTATGTGGCCCTTTGAATGTCAAAGCTAGAGGTGGCTATGAATACTTTGTCACATTTATTGCCGATTATTCAAGATACGGACATGCATACCTGATGCAAAGAAAATCCGAGACCTTTGAAAATTTCAAAGAATTCTGTGATGAAGTTGAAAAGCAACTCAGCAAATCAATAAAAACTCTTCGATCGGATCGAGAAGGAGAGTACCTGGATTATGAATTCAAGGACCACTTGATTGAAAAAGGAATATTGTCACAGCTCACGGCACCTGGAATGCCATAGCAAAATGGTGTAGCCGAAATAAGAAATCGTACTTCGCTTGACATGATAAGATCAATGTTGAGCTATTTTTCTCTGCCTACTTCATTTTGGGGATATGCACTACAAACAGCTGTATATATTCTGAATTTAGTTCCATCTAAGTCAATCTCTAAGACTCCCCTAGAGTTGTGGAACGGTCGCAAACCTAGTTTGAGACACATCAGCATATGGGGGTGCCCAGCACACGTGCTAAAGGGAAAGACTGAGAAGTTGGAACTTTGCTCGAAGGTAAGCATGTTTATGAGCTACCCTAAAGGAATGAGAGGAGGTCTATTTTATAGCACTCAAGATAACAAAGTATTTGTGTCGACAAGTGCTACGTTTCTCGAGCACAACTATATGGCAGATTTCAAAGCCAAAAGTAAAGTGGTTTTGGAAGAGTTGCTGGCTGATGAGATCGGCCCCACACCAACAACAGTTGTTGAACGACAAAGAGTAGAGATCACTACTTGAGATTAAACACTACAGCCACCATGACGTAGTGGGAGGGAAATAAGATTGCCCATCTGCTATCGTGAAGATGGAGAAGCACAAGTCGCAGTCACTGATGGCAGTGATGATGATCCATTGATATACAAGATGGCAATGGATGATGTTGACCGAGAGAAATGGCAGGAAGCCATGAAACTCAAAATGGAGTCCATGTACTCCAATTCAGTCTGGGAGCTCATAGATCTACCAGAAGGCGTTAAGCTCATTGGTTGCAAATGGATCTATAAGAGAAAAAGAGGAGCCGATGGGAAAGTGGAGACTTTCAAAGCTAGGCTGGTGGCAAAGGGTTTTACCCAAAGAGAAGGAGTAGACAATGATGATACTTTTCCTCCAGTGGCCATGCTAAAATCCATCCGGATTCTCTTGTCCATTGCTGCTCATTATGATTATGAGATATGGCAAATGGATATCAAGATGGCATTCTTGAACGGTCATCTTGAAGAAACCATTCATATGGTCCAACCAAAGGGTTTCGTGGTCAAAGGCCAAGAGTATAAAGTCTGCAAACTGCAAAGGTCCATTTATGGACTTAACCAGGCTTCTAGATCTTGGAACATCAGATTTAACGAAGCCATAAAGTCTTATGGTTTTGAACAAAATCTGGATGAACCTTGTGTCTATAAGCAGATAGAAGGAGATAAAGTCCATAGTTTCTCTCAACAGCTCCATTGAATCATGTGAACATTATATTATGTTAGGTTAAAGTCCCATTTTCTCTCTAGAGTGGGCGTGTTTGATAGATATGGGGGAGAGAAAATCTCTCACCCATTATCTAATCAGTTTCCTATTTTTTTAATTAAAAAAAATATTTTATTTTGAACTATTCAAAATAAAAACAACCGATTTTTTTTTCCACATATGTCAAAATTCAAAATTCAAAATTCCACAAACACTTTGTGGATAAAATGCAAACCACCATGTGGTGCACAACTATGGTGTGGTCCTTACCACACTGCATAATCTTTAATTTAAAACTATTTTAAAATTTATTTTAGATAATCATATTATTTAAAATATAAATTAATCCAATTAATTTGTTGTGTGAATATTAATATAGAATTCCCAATTCTAAATTAATAAATTAACCCAACATAATATAATGTTCACATGATTCAATGAAGCCGTTGAGAGAAACTACGAACTTTATCCCCTTCTATTTGCTTATAGACACAAGGGTCATCTAGATTTTGTTCAAAACCATAAAACTTTATGGCTTCGTTAAATCTGATGTTCCAAGATCTAGAAGCCTACTTAAGTCCATAAATGGACCTTTGCAGTTTGCAGACTTTATGCTCTTGACCTTTGACCACGAAACCCTTTGGTTGGACCATATGAATGGTTTCTTCAAGATGACCGTTCGAGAACGCCGTCTTGACATCCATTTGCCATATCTCATAATCATAATGAGCAGCAATGGACAAGAGAATCCGGATGGATTTTAGCATGGCCACTGGAGAAAAAGTATCATTATAGTCTACTCCTTCTTTTTGGGTAATTTGCCACCAGCCTAGCTTTGAAAGTCTCCACTTTCCCATCGGCTCCTCTCTTTCTCTTATAGATCCATTTGCAATCAATAGGCTTAACGCCTTCTGGTAGATCTACGAGCTCCTAGACTGAATTGGAGTACATAGACTCAATTTCGAGTTTCATGGCTTCCTGTCATTTCTCTCGGTCAACATCATCCATTGCCATCTTATATGTCAATGGAACATCATCACTACCATCAGTGATGGCAACTTGTGCTTCTCCATCTTCACGATAGCGGATGGGCAATCTTATTTCCCTCCCATTACGTCGTGGAGGCTGTGGTGTTTGATCTCGAGTAATGATCTCTACTCTTTGTCGTTCAACAACTGTTATTGGTGTGTAGCCGATCTCATCAGCCAGCAACTCTTCCAAAACCACTTTACTTTTGGGTTTGAAATCTGCCATATAGTTGTGCTTGACAAACGTAGCATTTGTCGACATAAATGCTTTGTTATCTTGAGTGCTATAAAACATACCTCCTCTCGTTCCTTTAGGGTAGCCCACAAACATGCATACCTCCGAGCGAGGTTCCAACTTCCCAGTCTTTCCCTTTAACACGTGTGCTGGGCACCCCCATATGCGGATATGTCTCAAACTAGGCTTGCAACCGTTTCACAACTCTAGGGGAGTCTTAGAGATTGACTTAGATAAAACTAAATTATGAATATATATAGCTATTTGTAGTGCATATCCCCAAAATGAGGTAGGCAGAGAAGAATAGCTCAACATTGATCTTATCATGTCAAGCAAAGTACAATTTCTTATTTCGGCTAAACCATTTTTCTATGGTATTCCAGGTGCTGTGAGCTGTAACAATATTCCGTTCTTAATCAAGTGGTCCTTGAATTCATAATCTAGGTGCTCTCATCCTCGATCCAATCGAAGAGATTTGATTGATTTGCTGAGTTACTTTTCAACTTCAGCACAGAATTCTTTGAACTTTTCAAAGGTCTCGGATTTTCTTTGCATCAGGTATGCATACCGTATCTTGAATAATCATCAATAAATGTGACAAAGTATTCATATCCCCCTCTAGCTTTGACATTCAAAGAGCCATATACATCAGTATGCATGATCTCTAGAGGTGCTTTTGCTCTTTTACCTTCAGTCGAAAAAGGCCTTTTTGTCATTTTACCTTCTAGGTAGGATTTACAGACTGGTAGAGTACCAACTTTTAGCTCTCTCAAAGGACCATCCTTTGCTAGTCTTTCTATCCTACCTATGTTAATGTGACCAGACCTTAAATTGTACAAATATGTGTCATGTTTATCATTAGAAATCTTTCTTATTTTAGGGGTTGGTTCAGCGACTTTAAACATTTCGGTTTGAAGTAAGTTATTGGAAATTGGTTTAACAAAATATAGACCATTATCCACATAGCCAGAACAAATACTCATACCATTCTTATAAATTGAAATAGAGTCAACTTCAAAAGTGACTGAAATAAATTGTTCAAGCAACTTTGAAACCGAAATCAAATTCCGTAAAAAATCCGGACTGAAATAAACATTGTCCAAAAGTAAATATTTATTATTATCAAATGACAGTCGCACTGTCCCTACTGCTGTCATTGATAGTCTTTCCCCACTGCCAACTCTCATCATGAAAACTCCTTCTTTAAGATCCCTAGATGACTCAAGCATCTGTAAAGAAACACAAACATGGTTAAATGCCCCCGAATCAATAATCCAGCTTGAGAAATCATTCTCAACTAAGTATGTTTTCATGACTAGTAAATCTGATTTACTTTGTTTCTTCTTCTTTTTCAGCTTATCAAGGTACTTCTTACAGTTCCTTTTCCAATGGCTGTCTTGATTGCAATGGAAATATTTTCCCTTTGGTTTAGGCTCAGCAGCCTTCCCCTTCTTCTTTTGGATCTTCTTTTTTCCCTTTTGCTATCCCATATTTTTCTTCTTTTTATTCTTTGAAGAAGAAGCCTTCCCCTCAGCTGCATTGGCTTCGGCAACATTTGCCTTGCCACCCTTGTCATCAATAAAGGTCTCATAGGTTTACAGCTCGTTCAGAAGTTCTATCAGATTATACATCTTATGGTTCATGACGTAGTTCGTCCTGAATTGGAGAAAAGCGGGAAATAGTGTCTCCAAGATCATACCAACTTGGGTCTTTTCATCAATGTTCGGACCATTGATTTCAACCTCATTAAAATGATGAATCATTTTGAGGACGTGTTCACGAACTGAAATACCATTCTTCATTTTACCGTTCATAACAACTTTCACAGCTTCGTGGCGGGCTTTGCTTGGAGGGGCGTCCAAACATGTATTGCAAAGATTCCATAATCTCGCTAGAAGTCTCAAGGGCCTCGTACTTAGCTCTAAGCACTTCATTCATTACCGCTAACAGGTAGCAGCGAGCCTTGTTGTTTGCAACAATCCAACGGTCGTACTTGTCCGAGACAGCCTTAGAGGCATTGGCCGGAGGCACTAGAGGACGATCCTTCTTAAGGACAAAATGGTAGTTTTCATTTATCAAGAGTATTTTCATGTTGCTTTTTCATTTGACAAAGTTTTCACCAGTTAAAACTTTAGAGACGAGAAGTGAGAAAATTGGGTTTGATATATTTGTTGAAAATAATTGAGAAATAATTAAAGACAAAGTAAATATGATGCATGAATGCACATGTTAAAATACACAAAAACATGTTTACTTTAAAAGTCTAAGGAAATTTAATCATCACAGCTAAGTCCTATTGTAGGGTAGGTCAAATAATTGCTAATTAAAATGAGACATTCTCAATTAATAAATATTACCCAAAATATCTCATATATCTAATACTTATTAATTTCCTTTAATTTTTGATTAAGAAAATAATTAACTAATTTAATTATCTCTTTATGAGTGTAACCCACCGTATAAGATTTTTTTAGACTTAACTTAGAAATTGCCGCTGTATGGTAGGTCAATTCTAAAATACATCTTAAAATCCTATCTCATAGAAGACAACATTGGTATTATATTTAATAGACACCTTCCATAGGGAGGATGAAATCAAAGCATCTCTAGGCACTATTAAAAACTCACGGAGTTGTACTAACGGTAGAGACATTGGGTTTATATTGTCATATTACCTACTTTCACACATTATTTTGCAAAAGTGTATTTAATTTATAAAACAACTCTTGTTTCATATACCTTAGTATTTAAACACTTTAAATTACTAAGCCTTTATAATTTTAAATTTTTAAAATTATAAATTAAATCAATTGTGATATTTTAAAATTTAATACTTAAATTTTATGAATTTCACATTTGACCCACTAATTTTGCAAATCCATTTGCTAAATTAACTTCAAATTTAATCGCATAAAATTTGTGACTAGACAAGTTAAATTAATTGCTAAAATAATTTTTGAAAAAAAAAAGCGCAAAAATGCATGACATACAAAACAAGTAGGCACTTTTCTATCTTAGATGACATGTGATATGCATGGCAATGTAATTATCATCAACATAATAAAAACATTCAAACGCAAGCGAAATGGAAAAACTTGGCCGGGTTCCATGGAAACCTAAATTTACAACCTAAAATTAAAAAAAATGATATAATAAAATAAATTAGGTCTCCTTGTAATTCTCCAACTCCTCTTTATGAGTGGTGGTGGTCCTTCTTGAATTTCACAAATTAAAAAAAAAATAGATTTCAAAAAATCTAAAATATTTTTTTTCCTGGTGGGTGTGCGCCTGGGCACTGCCCATACGCTGGCTGAGTGGGCCTTCGTCATGGGCAGGCTCATCCTGCTCTTGCCTAAGCCAGTGATGAGGTAGGCCCAACCTGTGGCTGGGTGGCCCAATTCACTGGGCCAGCTAGGGTTCCCAAAACCCTAGCTTGTCATGACTGCAACTGCAGTCACGACTGGCTTGGTTGGGCACAGCCAACCCAGGCTGGCACTTCCCGCCGGCCAGCGGCCACGGCCGACGATCGGCCATGGCTGCTATGCAAAGTTACTGGTAGCGTCCGTACAGTCACCGGCTCCATTTTTTTAATTTTCTTAAAAAAAATATGAAGAACAATCCTTCATCAATGGAAAAAGTACATAAATCCTATTTATAATTGATCTAATCAAAAGAAAATTACACCATGATTCGTATTTACAATTAATCTAATCAAAAGGAAAAATACAAACTAATTTCTATGAAACCGGAAAAATTTACGACCAATCCATTCGCACAAACATTCATCATCATGATCATAAATAGAAACATACATCAATATGCACAAGTACCTACCCAAAATCATACAAAGATTATCTTATAATCACTTATTAAATTAACATAAGGTATTGCCGACTCTAATATTAATTGTTGGTTTCGAAAACCAGTTTTTAAAAAAATAACGGAAACATGGTACGAATCAAACCGCACATATAAAAATTTTTCCCAAAATTTTATCTGAGGACAATACTTATATTAATTTAATAAACATAAATTAAAAAGCAAGTTTGGAGATTGGCCGTTGTCCGATTAGGTAGAAATTCTTGAACTACTTCAAGAACCTTGTTGAGAACTCTAAATCCTTCAGAAATACCAACAATTCTTTCTCAGTGTTCTCCAGGCCTTGATAAACAAGATACGAGTTGGCATTTCTGAATTTGGGTTTGATCACACACCTGAATTTTGATTCACTTTACATTCTCAACTCATGAGACAAAGTGAAGGAGAAGAAAACTCTCTGAAAAAAAAGGTACGTATTTTTTTTCTCTATCAAAAAGGAATTAATATATCCTGTCCCCTTTTCTGATACATCATATGTATCATCTTTTTAATATTACAGAGAAATAACTGACATCCATTTTTTATTTTTAATTAATTAATTAATTAACTGATTAATCCACTTCTCCCATTGTGGAAAAACTCACACGCCCACTTTCTCCCTAGAGTGGGCATGTTTGATAGATGTGGGAGAGAGATTTTATCTCTCCCATTATCTAATCAGTTTACTTTTTTTAATTTAAAAAATATTTTATTTTGAACTATTCAAAATAAAAACAACCGATCTTTTCTTTTCCACATGTGTCAAAATTCAAAATTCAAAATTCCACATACACTTGGTAGATATAATGCAAACCACCCTATGGTGCACAACTACGGTGTGCTCCTTACCACACACTAGTAAAAATTATGGATTACACGACGGTTATTAACCGTCATGTAAGGTTTATACAACGGTTAGACAACTGTCGTGTAATCCAGCATCGTGGAAGATACCACGACAGTTATATAACCATCATGGTATCTTAATATTACACGACGGTTCACACCGTTGTTGAATCAAGAAACATAGTAACAAACGGTGCAAAATTATGAACTTTACGCGACGGTTTCGAGCCAAAACCATCGTGTAATGTGTACCATTACACGACGGTTTTGCGCCAAGCCAAAACCGTCATGTAATGTGTGCAATCACCAAAAAAAAGCCAAAATTTTATTTTAATTAAGCCCAATTACACGATGGTTTCGAGCCAAAAACGTCGTGTAATGTCTACCATTACACGACGGTTTTGCTGAAAGCTATCGTGTAATTTGGCTTGAAATTTAAAAAAAAAATTTGGCATTTTTTGATGATTTCCCACGGATGGCCTAACCTATGTGTTATCCAATATACGATCCAAGATATTAACTACATTGTATCAAAGAAAAAATACGTACCATATATTACATTACAAGTTTACATATCATAATTAATGAATTGCATTACATGGCTAGCCCATTCTCCCCTAATCAAATCCAAATCATCAGAAGTAAAAAGTTCTTTACTTTCAAGTACGTCAATTCCATTCAACACGATGTTCCTTATAAAACCTAAAACAAAATAACCACATTCAACACTTCCCTCTTGGAGAGGACAAGGACGGTCCGAGATTTTTGTTTTACAGTCTCGTCTCTTTGTAATCCCTTTTCCGGTGATAAGCTTCCAATCCGTTAGGGCCCTAGCAAGTTCATAAAATTCAAACTAATTAAGATGCATATAATTAAGATTAAATAAAAAATTAACATATGAAAATTGACTTACATTTTCATTAGATTAGTAAAATCGTCCCGTTTCTTCTCTCGAAGAGGATCAAAATAAAGGACGAGGTCCTCCCATAGGTCAATGACTCCCAAAACCTAATGTCTCCCTCTGTTATGTGACATAAGATAAAATCGTCCTTTTGGTGCATCACGCAAAAAGCCGAGAAGAGCATCGGCTCACTCTCTCATGCTAGCATCTGCAGTATCTGTTCTAACCGATGAGATCAAGGTTAGAGACACAAACACAAACTTCTCAGCTCGCCATTTAATCCTACATAGTTCTTCCAAATATATGCATAAACGTATCAAAATTATTACTTTGGCTGACATATAGAAGAATTTCCAGAAAAAAAAAATTGAGAGATAGAATGACGTACCTAATGTATACGAACATACAATTCACACTGATTTTTTTAAATTAATGAACTCATAAATATCATCAAAGCTCAGAAAGACAGGCATGTCAAAACCCGTGATCGTGTATGGTATTGGGACCTCTATCTGATTATCTTCACACATGGAACTATGTGCATAGTAAGCCAAAGGCCTCATCTCCATATTCATTTTATTAAATTCGAATAAAGCTTTGTGTTGTTGCGCATCCTGTTGTACCTCAGTTCGATAGTTGATCGTTTTTTTTCCAAGCTTTTTTTGGCATTTGTTTCCCTCAGCTGCTTGGTCAGGAACGTGACTAGGCCCTCGACTCGCCTTGTTCATATTCGTGTCGAGCTTAACTAATGTTTTAGGCTAAGCAACAAACCCATTAACAGCCTCCTCTATAGTTGTTGCCTCGTACGTCGGAATAGGTAATGCTGCTTTTTTTAATTTTAGTATATTGATTGACACTCGCACGTTCCCTTCATCCAGTGGAATACCATGGACTGTATCGGTGGGAAGGCTCTCCAGCCATGCTCTTCCAAACGCAACAAGCAACTATCCACCATGAAGTTCATCAAAAATATAGAGCTAACACTCCTGACTGTCGACTGACATGGTTGGCGGATCAAACACTCCATGTTGTTTTTCTTGGATAGAGCAACTAGCCTTAAAGCTATTGTGTTGGTCAACAGTTGGCATATTCTCTTGGTCAAACGATGGCTCCACATCTTTCTTCACACATAGACCACGCACCAACATCTTTAATTCTTCTATTTCACGTCTCATTGATAGTACTTCATAATTGTTGGAAAAATGGTTCCGATATCAAAGTTATGGCACAGCGGAAGTTTTAAAAATTTTTATACCGATTCAAAAAAGAAGCTCATGATGTATATAACAATAAATTAAATACATGATCAAACGTACCTTATTTCTCGGATTCTGGAATTGCTAGAGCATCGACCAACGTGTCTTCTCTACTATTCTCGAGTCCCCACGTCTCAGAGTATGTGTGGGCACACGTGTTATGAATCCAAGCGACCGGTAATTCTTCCGAAGTCTAGATCCCACTTTCTCAATCCCCATGTACCTCGTTGAGAATTCGATCCGGGTTCGTTCTTCAAAACTACAAAACAGGAACCGGTTAATCTTCTATGAAAAATATCACTTGGCTTAACCTTCCTTACAGTTTTGATTCAATGAAAATTTCTCTCTTTTTCTCACACCCAAGAAAGACGAATTTCTCAAGCCCGAAAAACCTAGTTTTTTTTTTCTCTCTCCAAAATAAAAAAAACGTCCACCTATGAGTATGATATGATAATTGGCTTTTTTCAAGAACCCCTAGCCTTTATATAATACTCCAATCCTTTTTAAAAAATATCTCATTCTTGAAAAATAATTAATAATTATTTTTCTGGATAATCTTTTGAACCAAAGGATCATTCAAATTTCGGGCTAGATTCTTTAAACCTTATGGATGGTTTTTTGCTAGGAGAAACTCAAAAAATTCATGCTCCACCTTATGTGGATAATGATTGGTGGTTCAAATTTAAATCAAGAATCTAGACTAGTCAAAAAGTCCTAATCCTATCTAGATTCAAACTCCTTTTAAACTTTTGAATTTAAATAAGATTTTCTTATTTGAATTTAAATAAATATTTTCCACAAACATTATCCATATTTAATTAATTTAAATAAATGGAATATTTTAGATTTCCTTTCCACCAAAAAAATGTGCACCATTCTTTAAGAAAAGAAAATCTATCAAATAAGCTCCATTATTTAAATAAATTAATAATTTAACGTTTGTAATATATTTAAACAATTTTGAAACAAATTCTTCTTCCCTCCATCCATTAAAAAACCGTACCCTATAATTAGGAGAGAAAAATTTTGTTTTTAAAAATTAAATAATTCAAACACAACCTTATTTCCAAAATTCAATTAACCAAAATAATTAACAAAGAATTATTTTATTTGCAACCAATCATATGTTGACAAATCACATTATTTGTCTGCATTAATTTCACATGTCCAATCCTTTCGGGATTGCATGTTAGAGAGTACCATGTCTTAATAGACATTATTAAATTCTGATTTAATTTACCGATCTCATTAGGAACAAATCCCGAGACGCTTCGTGGAACTATATGAGCTAGTAGAGGGACCTGATGGAAATATGTAAAGAGGCTCCTATAATTGTGAAAAATTAATCCCGGATTAATTATTCATCAATTATC
Organism: Ficus hirta; assembly: GCA_038430175.1. NCBI lineage: Eukaryota > Viridiplantae > Streptophyta > Magnoliopsida > Rosales > Moraceae > Ficus > Ficus hirta. The sequence continues at coordinate 2,388,369 of CM076586.1, read as the reverse complement.
AACTTCAGGACTATTCCATTAAAAGTTTGAAGCTGAACTCCTGTTTACATACCGTATTACGAAAGCTCTCTAACGCAGTGCTTTTTCCATAATTTATTCATCGCTTGCTTAATCCCCATATGTTATCCATGATTGAATTAAGGACTTTTCCGTTTTACCTTTTCAATCATTTTAACTTAAAGTTCCATTATTCTCCAATGAAAGAACTACCAATTGTAAAGCCATACAATTGGTAAATCATCAGAGAACACAAAGTAAACCGATGGCTAAGATCTTGTTATATTTTCTTTCAATTCCCAAATAATGTCTTTAAGTAGATAACATGTACTATCGTTAAGATAGCTATGGATTCCGTATCTATGAATCTTGATTTCTCCATCCATAAGTCATACACCCAAAAGACAAGTATATTGACCATCAATTATCAATGTCTCACCTATATGGATCAAAGTGCATAAGTCATGGATGCGAACTCAAGTATTTATTTCAGGATTAAGATTAATGCAGGATGATAATCAAAGCGTCATTGATTCTTATAAACAGAATTATTAAACCAAATCAATTAATACCTTAGGTCCAGTCTAATGTCGTACCTCAATACTGGTATACATTAAAGTTTCTACTCGGAACCAATCCGATGGTCAAGACAAAGCATCCCTCGAAGGAAGGAGACAACCTTTATAATCTTATCATAAATAAGATCCCCAAATCTTATTCCATCGATTGCGGACCATTTATTTAGACTGTTATCAAATTACCACGTCTTCTATGTATACCCCGTATACATATGGTTATATGATATACTACCAACAGCCTAGGAGTATTTTTTGTTTGCTCAAAATAATCATATAATCAACAAATGAAAGTAAATATGACACAACTTATTAAACATGAATAACCTCTTTTTATTAATATCAAAATGTTATATTTACAGAAAATCCCTGTAATTGATTTTCTATCCTTATGGCACATATAGATCCCAACAATTATCTCTATTCAAACTTCGATTTAGGTTGAAGTACTGAGACTACTTTGCGAAATTTGATTGCCCACGGATACGTCCTGGGTGTTCGGGTCTAGATAATGCTTGCGCCAATACATCACTAGTGCCAACTGATTCGAAAGTACCTTGGCTCTCCTGTGTGTTGTACTCCATCTGCAAGATAATTAAGAAAACTCATTATAAATAAAAGTGGTATAAGTAGGTATAGTGATGAAGAATTTATAGTTAGTTAGTAAACTTACAATCAACTCGCCAACTTTTTTACATGCTGGATCTTTCAACTTTCCATCTGAGCCTGTCCGTGAATCTAGCCATAACCCATCTCTTTTTTCCCATTTTCCAGTCTTCTTAAACTGTAATTTAGCATCGTTAGTATACATGAGGACATTAAATAAATAATTTGCCTATGATTTATTACAAACAAAATTTATTGACATACCTTTTCCTGGTCAAGCTTTCTATATCCGTCTTGGCCTTCTCTTGATGTGTATTCGTTATTGGTCCTTATTTCGCTTCCACAATCCGAAAGTTGTTGGAATTGTGAGGATGTTCTATACTGAACGAATTTCACCCAATCCTCTTCTTCTATATTGGGGTAATTGTCAATATGCATGAATTGGAAGCCAAGTGACTCCACTATAGCCGGCCACCTCATAGGGACTAAAGTACAAATATTTTTATCTTTAGGGGCCAATGTGCAATTTTAAGAACAATGTATAATTGTGGATAAGTATGTAATTTTTTTTTAATTATGGGAATGATGGATTTCCCTAACTAAGCCTCCAAATCCAACTAGGCCAATGATCGGTTACAAGTTCGGTTACAATAGTTACCTTGGAAACCAAAGAGAATAAGTTAGAGATAGGTTTCAAAAAAATTCTTTTCTTCTCAAGCCTCCACATGGCCCTATATGGCCGGCCACCTCAGTGGGTCTATGAGCAAATATTATGCTCTTGAGGACCAATATGCAATTGTGGAAATAAGAGTTTCATTAAAGAATTGGAGAATTTGACATGTCATGCTTCTAGGCTTGGTGAATAAGCACATTAGCCTTGCTTTCTTGGCTAAGTTTTGAGCTTCAACTAGCATGTCCTTCCACGTGGCCCTAAATGGCCAGCCACCTCATTGGATCTATGAGGAAAAATTGTGCTCTTGAGGACTATTATGCAATTCTAGAAATAAAAATAATCCTAGAAATGAAATTATTTTCACCTATAAATAGGTGAGGTGGGTGCACTTTGTGAGCATTTAGTGAAACCCAAAATTTGCAGCTTATTCTCTAGTCTTTTCCCTTAGGAGCCGAGCCAAAAAGAGAAGAAAAAGTGAGAGAGAGAGAGAGAGAGAGAGAGAGAGGGGTAGGATTTGGTGTTGAGGGAGTGTGAAGAAAATTTCTCAACCATAGGGTAGATCCACTCTCTTGGATCTTGAGGTAAATCTTTTCACCCTCTAGTTCTTCAATTAAGTTTTGGTTCAAGATTTAAGTGTATTACCATGTTGGGAATGTAAGAGCATAAGCTCACTTTTTAGCTTCATACACTAGTGTTTATAGTGATTGCTTGATATGCTTGATTAGGGTTTGGTGGTCTCTAATTATGGTTTGGTGTATGTTTATAATAATTTGTGTTAAGAGTTTAGGTGACTGTGTGAATGTCTACTATATATTTGTTATATGTCCTTACATACTTAAGAATGATGATGGATGATTGAATATGGAAAAGGTGATGTATGTTGCAATTCGGGTTCAATAAAACCCTAAAAAAAAAACCTAATTTGGTATAGATTACCATTTGGGTTTGTAAGAAAGTTGTATGGATAAGAAATAAGTGTATGATAATGACAATGTTACGTAACATGCTGTATGCTTGTCGTAGGTTCACGGTTTTAACCGTTCGAGGTAGTGTGCACGTAATTTTACATAAGAACTCACCTAAATGAAAACTGACATTTTCGGATTTAACTGGACAGTTTTCTGGAAACAGAATTTTGAGGCCTTTAGAGGCCGAATTTGAGAAAAGTCAAAACTGCAAAGTTGTAAAAAAATGGAAAATCCTAGGGGACTACATGGACAGTTTTTAAAAATAAGATTCCAAAAGCCTCCGTTTTTATCAAAATCCGAGACCAATCTTTATAGTTAGTGATTATGGTCAAAACTTTTCAAAGAAAGAAACAAGCAGATTAATGACAGATTTAGGTTTTTGGCCAAAAACAAAAGTTATAGATTTCGAAGAAATCTACAACTTTTATGAAGGAAATTTTATCAAATTCAAAATAGATTTTTAAAGAAGAACTAGATTTCTAAAAACCGTGCAGGGTATAAAAAATTCCTGCACAAGATTTTAAAAACAGTGCATAACAGGCAATTCTTGTACATGCACTAACAACCAAATTTATTGGACCAAGTTATTTAAAAGTAAATATTATATGTTGAGTTTTGGATCTAAGGTTACTTATAGTAACCAAATGGGATACCAATATAACATAAGCTTGTAACTAGGGTTATTTATGGATGTTGGTTTAAATACTAACATTAAATGATATGATTCATAGCAAGATAGGATGATTCTTATCTTACTACTTTTTCTGGAAACAGGAAGATAACCTATTACTATGATTTGGTGGAACACATAACTCAGGACTTAGCATAACCTGTAAGTACAAATCTCACCTACAGTATGAAAAATAGTAAATTATTTTCAAGTATGACATGATTATATGTATGCCATGATATGCCATATTTATATATATGATATGTTTTTACTATTATGCCATGAGTATGTACATGCTATGTTTTATGATAATACCATGTTATAAAATAGTGCCATGTTTTATTAAACATGCCACAAGTTGTTTTATGCCATTGATCTTTATGTCATGTCATGTTCATGAATCGCATGCATCATGAATAATAAGATCATAAGTAAAGAATCTTAGTCTCGGAAAAATAACAAGACTAAGACTAAACCAAGACAAGTAAAGTGTCGTACCAACCTCCCGCCAGATCGTGGAGGATTATGTATGTTCAAGAAAATTTTCAGACCTTCCGCTAGATCATGAAGGCTTACATGATTTCCAGAATTGTTAGGGACCTTGCAAACCCTAACTTTCTGTGGATTGCGTGCATTTGGTACGTATACCAGGGGCCCATATTCTAAACAAGTTAATAAGTCCATAATGGAGCATAAGAGATACATAATTGATCATAAATGGTTCATGCATAAGTTGCACGATATTTGTTATGATTTGTGAGATTAAGTTTGTACTTGTTGAGCGTAAAACTCATTAGTATATTTCATACTGTAGGTAAAAAGCCTGCAGCTTAATTGGTGGGCATGTGGACGATGCAGCAAGTGAAGGGTGGTGTGGGATACTACTACGCAAATTGTTCCGCAAGCTCTTTTGAACCGAATATATATATATATATATATTTATTTGAATAAGTTGTGATATACTATATATGTGATGCTTGAAGACTTGAGATATATATAAGGAATATGTATGTCTTTTTATTTTAATATGTATGCACAGAAAGTTTATTTATATGGACTAGTCTATTTGTATATGTTTAAAAAAAAATTTATTCTAAAATTTTCAAGTAAGTTTAAGTATTTAAAATCGAGATGTAGTTTAAGTAAGTACGGTAACGGCTCCATGTAGGTCGGGGCATTACAATTATTATGTATTCATAAGGGTTTCTATGAAAATGAAAGTGAATATATATATATATATATATATTTTAGGTTATATATCTTGATAGTTTTAATGAGGAATAACGAGGAGTATCTAATGTGGGCCCAAAATCAATATTCAATTGAGAATTTGATTTCTTGATGAATTTAGTTTGTGAGACAAACATGAATTGAGTACTCATTTTTTAACCGTTCTTAGTAATGTGATCAAATTTATACCATCAAATTCAACTAATGTCTTGCAGTAGAATTCTGTTTGGGAAGTTTTATTTCAAGAAAATAACGAAGAAAGCCAGGCAAATACATAACAATTACTAATCTTTTAATTTTAATTTGATAAATGCTCATCATTATGTGTTAACTTTTCAAAAACGTTTTCAATGAAAAGGGCAGATTTTTCTATTGAAGTCTGAAACTTTTAGGAAAAGATGTAAATGACTAATAATGCATATAATAATAATAATTATTAATATTTTTGTATTCACACAAGCAAGCAAACTCACACATCTTACGAGACATAACGAACATAAGAGTCTTCCGGAGAAGGAATTTAGTGGACCCATAAGTAGATTTCACTAAGTTACAACTTCCAGATAATTTTTGATTGAAAGAGAACCCGTAGCACTTATAAGTTAAAAATTTCTCCTCCTGAAGGCCCTTGTGGTCGATCTACCTTATGTGATGTGTGTGTTTACTTATTCGTGTGAATATTAAAAAATAATAATGCTTATTATATGCTGCCAGCAGAATATGTGGAGTCTAAGAAAATTATTTTATCTCTTTTTTAAATGGATTAATATATGCCTTCTAACCCACATGAGAAAAGAGAAAACATTGGAGGAAAATAATAAAAATCTGAAAGTCAAACTATGAAGAACGAAATTGGTTACAAATCAAAGTAACTTAATGAGTGAGAGTTTGCAGATGATTCCAAAAAATGTTCATGTTAAGGGACAAGTCCATGTTACAATATTCTTTGGAAGTCCGACTATTTATATGTTTATGTTATTTATTAAATACATATTGGCATATGTACGTACATAAAATAAACTCACCGACAAATTCAGTGCTTTTAATTTTCTTTTTTAATGAATTCAATGCTTATTTTAGTGACTGATAAGATGAGAAAACCCCCTGGCCGTTCATGTGGTACGGAGCATATGAGCAATTTGGAAGCAAAAGTACCGTCCTTTGCTTAAAAAGAACAACACACACACATATATGTATAGAACGTAAAACATGTTTCATCAAACAAAATTCATTAACAAAAATTTCTTCTCCCTTGTTGACTTTCTCTTAGCCTACATATACATATTATTTACAATATAATTGTTAGATTAGTTGGATTATATGCATGAAAATCCAAAGGAGTTGGTTAAGTTTCAATTAAAAAAGAAACAAATACAAAGAAAAGGAGTTGCTTAGTTTAAGTAGCGTATTCATACACTATTGAAGTTTGAACTCATAAATTGCAAATGAAAATTTGAAGGAAAAAAATGTCATGTAAAGCCGAATGATTGAAATGATTTAGGTTAGCAATAAGGAAACAAAATAATGTATAGAATATCATGCATGCATAGATTGGATTAAATTTAAAAAGGAAAGTAATAAAAGAGGACTTGCCAACACTTAAAGTCAAAGTATATAGAGAGCTAATGATTAGGGCTATCTTAGTGGAGTTCATGATCTCCTAAAAAGTAGTCCTAAAAGTATGAATATGGACTAATTAAGAAGATTTTTCTTATTGAATCTAAAAAAGATATATATATATATATATATAATCATAGAAATGCATGTGATCTGAGTTTGGATCCCAAAAATCCTGTATGAACCGTACACATGCAAAGTCAATATTCCACACCCATTAATTATAATTTGGCTAGAATGAGACAAAGTTGATTTTTCATAACCCTATATATGTTGTGCTTAGTTTTTTTTTAATTTATTTTTCCTTCTTTCTTTTCATTGATTTAAGGAACTTTTTTTTTTTAACTCTTTGGCCTAAATCCAAGCAAAAGAGAAAATTTTCAAACAAGCTTTGACAAAAACACATCGAGCACAGAAGAAATTTGAAGAATTAATCTCATTATATAATATTGTTTCCCTTCCAGTACTATAATTAAAATAACAATGACTAGTAGCTAGTTAGTAAAATGGGGCTGCCTCAATTTAATGAAAATTTATTAAAATGGAATGTAATGTAACAATTCAAATTCGTGGGTAGATTGTTAAAGTTATAAGTTTAAAAGGGTAAGATATCAAAATTATGAGAAGTTATCCAAAGTAGAAGTTTGAAGGGAACCAAATGTTGGTTATTTTGAGGAGAACAATCTGATAAATCCATGTCGAAAGCAAATATTAGTGATTAAAAGAATTATAAAGTAGGATACAATTTTATGAACTTTTACCAAATTAGCTTAATTCTTTTACTATTTTATGTAAATCACAATGGAAAGAAATAAGTGCTATTTAGGAGTTCCGTAATATACGTGCCTATTCAGTGCTCACATAAGTACGCATGCAGTATAAAGTTTGTTGCATAGTCAACACTGTCATCTGAATTTATAAAAGCACTCAAAAGTTATATATCAGTATATTCTCTTATCCGACTGTAATCTTTTTTATACGTTATTGTAATAATCAAATGATTTTGTGATAATATTTTTTTTAATGATATTTAACTTTTATATGATTAATTATTAAATAATATCATATTAAAATTATAAGTAAGTCAACTGATTGTTATAAGTTATTTTATTAAAAAGTTATAATTATAAATCTGACTGTCGAAATAAGAATATATGTTTTATATATATATATATATAAAATAAGTCGTGTAGTGACATATAGATTAGAAAAGGTTGCAGGTGGGATAGATCCATGCAAACACCAAATTATCAGCAATTAGGGCATTAATGGAGATTATTAGAAATGAAAAGGGAATCAGAAATGGTCACATGCATAAGGATGTCCATCACGATCTGCAAATACATTAGGGTACATATATATATATATGTATATATATGTAAATATATGTAGGCAAGTGCTAATATCCTTCGCGAAGGACGGTCCTTCATCCATCTGGTGTGTATTTCATTGAAAATTACATAATCAATTGTTATAATAGGGTTCACTTATGAGTTTTGATGATATTATTAACTTATATATTCCCTTTTCAAACCGGCAGTTATGGGCAAAGTTCATGTCCATGTTCCTGTTGTTAGGATTAGTACCCTAAAGTGAAAATTTATTCATGGTTTTGACATTTATTTATCAATAAATATTATTATTTATTTCACATATAGGTTGTCCTGGATACTTTTATTAGTATAGATTTGTTACAAGTAAATAGCACCAAGATTAATGGTATAATTAATTTAATATTTTGCATAAGAAAGTATGCGGAAAGATATATAATATTAAAGTGATAATCTAAATTAAGAGTCAGCAGTCGTGAAGCAAAGGTGGGCACTTTGACTTTGGTAAGACTGTAATGTTCGTCTACTTCCACTCTTATGAGATAGTTTGTCTTGGCTATTAGAATGGGGCTTTCCAAGTAGAAACATTGATATATATGAGGGCTTTATCATATATATTGGACCGGGCCTAAAGTGATATTGATTTATGTAATAATTCCGTATAAGATAAATCAATTCACTTTGATAGATATTCTTATAGACATCTTAATCTTGAGTTGATAAATGATTGCATATATGTGTGATGTATCATTACTCGATAAGTTAGAGATGTGTTGCATAGAGGATGACAACGTTATTCATAATTATAGAATCTATAGCTCTTTCACGAGAGTCAATGATATTATCTTAAAGTGTCATTCAGGACTTGATTAAACAATAAGAGATCTCAGTCATTATGTAATTTGTTTACTGAATGATTTTCTATTTATGGAGGATTTCATAAATAGGATTTGACCAAGTTGAAATGGTAGAAACTTTAATGATAAAATAATTAATAAGGTAAAATGGAATTTTAACCTTAATCTCAATTATGAATATCCTATACGGATCTTACATTATAATTTATGTCATAGACAAAAGCCCTATTAATGAGCCTTCGTAATTCGCTATAGAATCAAAGAGTTTAACTTCATACATATAATGGAGTTGTCATGGAGTTTAATGATATGGATAAATTGATTTGGGTTAATTAATTTATCTAATATTATTTTAGCTTTGATTTTATATATCCATCGGGTCCCCTTGCTCGCTCACAAATTCCAAGAAACGTCACGGAATAATTTCTAGTTATCCGACACTATGTCGGAATTGTTCCGAATGGAACAAGATGAAGCAAGAAAACGTCACCCCTCTCCTATGGGTGTAGGCGTAGGCCATAGGGGCAATCCCTTTCAGGGACTATGCTCATGTAGCAGACGATACAATCTCAGGTTGTTTCCGATAATTTCAAGAATAATTAATTTTACCGCTAAATAGAAATTTTAATTCTAGAAATTATTTGAAATTCAAATAATTATTATATTGGATTAGATGATAATATTTGAAATTAAAATTGCTGAATTAATTTGTTATCTTTGGATAAATATCATAATTTAATTTAAATTTAAAAGCAAATAAGATTGAATCTTGGATTAGATATTCTCTACAAATTTGAATTTAAATAAATGGATAATTATCTATGGATATGGATAATCTTTCATTTAAATTAAGGATAATGGTTGTCAAAAACAAATTAATTAAATATTTATTGGTGGCTGTAAATATTTGATTGATGGAGACTAAAAGCTATGACTAAGATCTAATCTAAGTCTAATGGACTAAGAAGGACCATTGTCTAATTGTCTGCGTTTTTGTTTCTATTTCAGGAATTATCCATAGAAACAAGGGTTTTCAGGATTGAAAACGAAGAGACGATAAAGAAAAGGAGTATTGTTTCGTGACCGGAAATTCTACTAAGTGTGCCCACATACACTCGTACATGGAAGAGTCATAGCTGGGAAGATCGGGTGGTTGATGCTCATAATCTAGAAGCTAGCTTGATTATCCAGAATTGGTTGTCAAACTCGTATGTATTTATTGTAAATTAATTATTGTATACAGTAACATGGGTTTATTCGATCCTATTGGTATGGTAAAAAATTTTAAAATTCCACCATACTAGTTTTTCTGCTGCATAAATTATTTTCTCCAATTTTTCCTTCACCTGTCTTTTTGAACAAAGTCATAACATAAATCTTCATGAGTATAACATTAAGATAAAACAAGCATAACATAAATATTTTTTGTTTGAAAAAGATCCAACATAATTAATCCAACTAGAAAATAACCATATTCTGTTTAATAAATACAGCTATTCATCTGTCTAGCAATAAAGAAAAAGAGTGATGTTAATAAAGTATCCTATATATTTTAAACAAAATACGGTATAAGAACTTTGAATAGTTCAATAGTTCATAACAATGGGTATTAAGCCGAGACAAACATAATATAAATTATTGTTATAATTTGTGAAAATGGTCTAGATTAATCTAATTTTATTTTAACAAAAAACTATACTTGATTTAATGAATACAATTAACACACTATGAAAGTTGAATGAAAAACAATCAACGAGAATATTACAAAATTACATTGATACATTTGTGTTACTAATTAATTAAGCAATGAACATACCAGTGATGTAAGATAATGTAAAATAATAATCTAGCATGTGTGTGAAGATTTGCAAAACGTATTAACTATGAACTAAATCCCATGCAATAAGTATGTAAGATAATCATAGCAACAAAATCCACTGCGTAACCAAAATGGCTGAAGTTGAATTTACAAATCCAATCCTATTCAGGAGATTTTGCAATTAAGGAAATTTGAGATGCAAAATAGATAACATACCTTTAGTTGAAGACACATGCTAATTGGGAGGTTCAATAATAATAAAAAAAATAATAATAAGATAGGGAGAGCACCACCCAAATCAGGAGTCGCTTTGGGCCTTCTTTTTTTGTTGGAGATTAACTGGTTGTTCCTATACAAAAAGTTTCATACTTATTTCGTTGCCCTCTAAGTAATTTTAGCCGTCCATTATCATCCCTATGGTCCATATTCATTTTGAATAATGGTCCTTCAACTTTATTTGTAAAGGATAGTAGACATCCCCTATGTATGTATATAAATCCAGATCCTTTGTCTAATTCTTTGTGTCCTAAATAATATATAACAAATAATATTACGTCACGTCATTTAAAAAAATTTAAAATATTTTATAATTGATTTTTTATTTTTTAAAATCTAATATCTTATTAATGATATATTAAAATATAATTTATTAAATATTATTGGAGATATTAAAATTAGACAGAGATGTAAATCACCGTGTGTATATATATTGCATGGGGGTCGATCCCATGTTGTTGGGGAGCCCTTAATTCATTATACGTGATGACGTGGCAGATTTGCTAGATCACGTTGGTCGGTGGGTGGGTCCTTAACCACACGTACTTGCTCCCTTTTAACTTTTTTTTTTTTTTTTTTTTTATATGAAAGAGATATTACTCCCTTTTAACTTAATTCGCAGTAGTACACCCTTACATATTTTTTCAAACTGCACCTAACCACATCATCAATGTAGTGCCATGTACACGTACATACATTTGATTTTATAGTACTTTTTGGTGATAGCAATATCCTTCCTTTAACTACGAGGGTCATGATATTTTTTGCTTGTGGTTGGATCTAAAATTTAGATTTAAAAATTACAACTCAGTTTGTGTGTGTGTTTTTTTTTTTTAAGTCGACTTCAATTTTATTATATATAGTTATTATTATAATTTTATAATTCAAAATTTAAAAATACATAATTCTATATATACATGTTTAAATGATATGTTTTTTTTTTACTAGAATATCCCCTTTTTACTTTTTTTTTTTTTTTATAAGAAAGAGACAATACTCCCTTTTAACTTAATTCGCACTAGTACACGCTTACATATTTTTTCAAACTGCACCTAACCACATCATCAATGTAGTGCCAGGTATAAGTACATACCTTTGACTTTATAGTACTTTTTGGTAATAACAATATCCTTCCTTTAACTACGAGGGTCATGGTATTTTTGGCTTGTGGTTGGATCTAAGATTTCAATTCAAAAATTACAATTTATGTCTTTTTTTTTTTAAATCCATATCAGTTTTACTATTTATAATTATTATTACAGTTTTGTAACTCAAAATTTAAAAGTACATAATTTTACATATATATGTCCAATTGAGATTTTTTTTTAATTGGAAATGAACAAAACAAACTCCATATTAATATATTTTTTCCTGAAAACATTTCAAGTTTTTACACATTTTAACTCTAACAATTCAAACGCCTCACCAAACGCACAACTCAATTCAAACTCAAATTCTACGATCCAAGCCCATGCACCAAATACATGCTTTATCTCTGTTAGGATCATAGGTTTAATCTCATAATTAAAATAATAAATTTAAATTTCTTATCTATATAAGAAAATATTTTAGAAAAAAATTTGAAAAGTAGATTTAAAACGAAATGTCAAATTTCTGAACTTTTTGTTTTGGTAGATTATTACATGGGAGACAAAAGTAAATAGAAGTTTTTATAAAATAATTGAAAGAAATAGTAGATTTTTAAAATATTTGAAGTAAAAAGTGGGCAAATAACAAATTTATATAAATGTCTAACAGTAGTAAAATTATTTAGGCTAAGCACTTTCCTAGTGTCTTGGGTTACTGAAATAGACGGAGGCATGTTCAATCTTGAATTAAAGAGAGAATGTAAAAGCATATCTCGTATTATTGATAGACTTACTTGTCATGACGTTACGATGGATTATATGTAGCGGTGGATAGAGACTCCATATTTTATTTCTCATTTGATTAAGAGATATGTGATTAATGTGTCTTATATTATCGTTTTTTGTTAGGTTGGGACGTGTCATTACTCATTAGTTGGTATTTGTTTCTTATGTCTGGTTGCAAGACTAGTGTAGAAACTTTTTTTTTCCTTTCTTTCTTTCTATATTGGTTTTTCCTATTTGCAAATATGAATTCTAATATGCAGATTCAAGTGGAAAAAAAAAAAAAGAAAAAAAAAACAGAAAAGAAGAAGAAGAAGAAGAAAGAAGAAAATGCGTATGTATACAAGCAGATTGAGACCCAAAAAAAAAAAAAAGGCGACCATGAGAATCCCAATTATGCACGTCTAGATTATACTTCTTTTACTTAATTTAACAAAAATTCATGAGTTGAAAGAATGGATTTAGTTATATATATATATATATATATATATATATATATATTGGGTTATGTCCTATGTGGGAATTACTCAATACAAGACAAGCTAAGTAAGATATTTCCTCACATCATCATGAATATTGTAAGTATATATAATAACAATAATTATAATAGGAAATTTGAGAAAATAATTAAATAAATAGTCGGTAGGAGGGGAAACAACAAAAGAAAAAATGGGGAAGAGGAAGCAATAATTAGTAAAGGCACATGGAGTTGGGTTAAGGATTGGGATGGAGAAGAGTCCTGAGAAAAAAATAAATAAATAAATAAATGTAAATACCAAAAACAATAATAGGGTTCACATTATATGATAATTTGAGACTTTAAATTTTCTTTTTTCTTTTCATTTTATTCTGACCAATTTAGGAGTATTCCCTTACAAAAACAAAAGAAAAAAGTTACCACTATTCCGTTTCTTTCTTAAATAGCCAAAAAAAAAAAAGTTTAAAATATCAATTATATCAAAGGAAAATACTTAAATTTTCAGAGAGGCATTTCTTACAAAATATACATTTAGCAAATATCTGTATATATTTTTATTGCATAGAACATTTTAATTTGTAGTTATAAATATAATTAAACAGTAATTTGACATAATTTTATCATAAGTTGTCGACCTCAAATTCCTTATTTTAAATTTATGAAAAGAAAAAATAAATAAATAACCCAATTTACATATAATTTTTCTTTAGATTATGACTCACGCATATTTTAAATCCAAGCTTAAAAAAAAAAAAAACCAATTAACATGACTAACCACTCTCATTTTTAAAATTGAATGATGCTCATAATGAAAGTTACTTCCAGATCTTCAAAAAATAATAATGATAATAATAATTTCAAACTTTTTTTTACTCATAATAATAATGATAATAATAATCTCCCCACTGATCGTTTTACTTGGAATACAGAAGTCATACATCACAATTGCATGCTTTCAACGTCAAATTGCTTCTGAATAATAAGCAGACACCAAATTGTAAATACTAACTCATATTATGATAAATTATAATTTTTTATTGATAAATATAATTAATTAATATGATAATATTTTAAAATATTTATTAATAAAAAAATAACAATTCACATATATATTATTTATGTGTTTAAAAATTAAGATAAAAATTGATACAACCACTCTTTGACCCCTTTTTAAGATAGAATCTCATAATTTGCAATATCAATAGAAAACGCTTTTTTGACCGTCGGATAAAATAAGAGGGAGAGGCTGTTGGAATAGGGGGGGTGTTTGGATGCGTGTATGTGGTCAATGATATGCACAGGCTTTTTTTTTTTTTTTTTTTTTTTTTTTTTTTTTGTTATAAACGACTCCGGAAGTATTTACTCTATCTCATGTTAACCCATGTTTTTTAATTTTACATATCACCTCTTAAACTTTTTTTATTATTATGCTACTGGTCTTTTTGTGAATATTCTATAAAAAAAAATAGATAAAAACTTAATACGTTTAAATCACATGAGCTTTATTTATGAGCTTTATTTATGATTGAAGCCTTTAACATTTTTTAAAGGGAAAATGTATCTCCATCAAAGTTTTTTTTTTGAAAGTAAACATTACAATAATAAAAAATATTTAATCACGATCTTTCTTTAAAATACATTAAATTATAATTTTAATCTTAATTAAAGCTCACGTCATCCAAAAATATTTAATTTTCATTCAATTTTTAATAGAATATCAATATAATAATTTTTTTTATAATAATAGAAAAATTTGAGACAGTGTTACTTGTAAAATTAAAAATCAAAGATTAAATGAGATTGTGTATAATCCTGGGGATTTTTGTTAGAAACGTTAACAAAAAAAAAAAAAAAAAAAAAAAAAAAACGAAGGTGGGGTACTCTCAGAGGTGATAGCGCGAGGCTCGAGACAGTTGGAGAGCCACAAATGCATCTTGTTTTTACTCATTTGCCCCCAACAGTTGGCCCCTCCCTCTACCTGCCTCCACTACAATATTACGGACACTGGTCCCACGTTTTATGCGCTTTCTCTCTTTTCTCCACGCATATATTTCTAGTGCTGGGAATTCGGGTCGCCCGGCCCGAGCCCGATGGACTATTTCAAAAATTCGGGCCGGGCCGACCCGGCCCATTGAAAATACTGGCCGGGCTGGGCTGGCCTGAATTTTTAAAATATAAGCCCAACCCGGCCCGCGGGCTTAGAGCAGGCCTAGAGCGGGTCGGGCCGGGTCTAGTCCAATTTTTTAAATTTTTATTTAATTTTATTTTTTATTTGTAAGTTTTGAATAAATTTGTATATTTTTGATAATTTAATAATTTATCTTAGACAAAAAATAAAAAAATTTATACTGTGTTAAAAAAATTTTATTATACAATTTCTATTAATTTTTATATTTATATTTATTTTATAATTACTTAGTTAGTACTTAATAATTATAATATTAGTTAGTTAACTTAATATTATAATTAAACTTTTAATTTTAGTTGTTTAAGATTATAATTATTTATCAGTGTTTGCTTAGTAGTTATTTTTGATTAAATATTAGTAAATTGAAAAATAAATTAAGTACATAATAGAAATTATAAATTTTATTAAAAAATAAGGATACAAAAAAGAAAATTTAAAATTGAAATTTAAAATTTTATTGATGTCATGATTGCCTCATTAAAAACTTTACTAAGTAAAATCCATTGGGATAAAACCTCAGTAAAGAAAAAAGAGTGCAATCTTAATTCATATTTACAATTTTACAATGAAAAAAATATATCAATCAGCATCAGCAACCGGAAGGGGGAGCCGCAGGAGCATTGTCAATATCATCATCATCGATTATGGTCATTTCGTTAAAGTAGGCACACCTTGCGTCCTTAAACCGATAACCATCTGTCAGCTAACCTAGCCTCCTCCGTCCCTCGGGACCAATAAGGGGTAGTACAGGAATATTCACTTGTTGTCCATTGACTATGCCTTTCGGCCTGATCTTAGGCCCTGACTCACCCTCCGTGGACAAACCTTGCATAGGAATCCTTAGGTTTTCGGGGCATTGGATTCTCACCAATGTTTGCGTTACTCTAGCCGACATTTTCGCTTACGCTTCATCTACCACTGCTTGTGCGGGTGCTTCTATCTATTCGAAGCACCCATGGGTTCGATCATACCCTAATTGTCCCAAAATCATGAAAATTCCAACACCCAGTTATGAAACCATAAAAGAATCACAAACAAAAAAAATAAAAAAAAAACACACAAAAACATAAAAAACAACAACAAACTGAGCTTACAAATTGGGCATTGTAGAGGGACAAGAGACATCTCTAGTTCTCCATCAAACCGAAGAAGAAAAGGAAGAGAAAGAAAGAAAAGAATAAGAAGACGAAGCTGCGGGGAATGGCGGCGACGATGGTGGCAGTTGCAGATCTGGGTTTGCGAGGACTAGTGTCACGATTCTAGTGGCGAGTCTCTATTTCGAGGGGCACCTATGATGATTCCCTGTTCAGCTCACCATGGATGCTGCTAGATTCCTCTGTAATTTCTTAGAGAGAAAGAGAGCGATGCAATTTCTGTGAGAGATAGAGAGAGCATGAGAAAGAGTGTGTTTTGCGTATGAGTTTGTTTCTTTAATTATATTATGAGATTACTAAAATACCCTCTCAAATTAGGTCACATGCATTACACATGACTCATTCCATTAGAAATTTAATGGATTTGGACGGAAAAGACTAAAATTGTCAACATTTATAGAGTTTAGGGTTTTCTCGGTCAAAATTAAAAAAAAAAAAAAAACAGAGACCAAATCATCACCTTCTGAAGAGTTCGGGGACTATTTAGTCAATTACTCTTTCAATTAAACACACATTTTCCAAACTTGTCTCAACTCCAATGCAAAACTTCATCTCCAAAACCTCCCCCAAACAAGCCCTAAAAATACATATTAGTCATACAATACTTCCAAAACTCAATTACCATCCTAAAGTATCACCTTGTGTGACATATGAGTTATTATTATTTCATTTATATGATTGCCACATCAATAAAAACGATCTATCATTGAAAAGATAATAACTTATCGTCACATGAATATGATTCAAAATTTGATATTACAGTTGTTGTCTCTAACAATATTTAGAAATGTGAAATAAATTGATACCAGTGATCTATCTCTGTTTTTAATTTTGTATTTACTTTTGCGAGTAAAAAGAAAATCGTATAATACGTGTTTCTGTATCCTTAAACATGAGGAGTTTTCATAGTACGATATTCTTACTATAATACTGTTTGCTTAAAAAAAAAAAAAAAAAAAACCTTCAGAAACGCTCACTATGCTTATGATGATTTTTTCCCCCTTCACTGTAACATTGCTTAAAAATAAGTTAAAAAAAAAAAACTAATTTTATGTAGGGTAAGTCTGTAGTAAAGTTTCATTATACCCTATCGATAGAGCTCATTTTTAAACCGTTACGATGTAATCAAATGGCTTATATATTGTTTGGACATGATAACTATTATGCACATTACCACATAGTACTATATACTAAAAAATTAAAAAAATAGAAATTAAAAAAAATTCAAAGAAACTAAAAAAAAACTGGCTGGCGACCGTCCATCGGTTTACTCCCAACGTCGGCGACGAGCACCCCCCCTCCCCAACGTCGACGAAGACCGTTTACCTCCCCCCAACGCCAGTGACGAGCACTCCCCCCCCCCCCCCCCCCACCCCCTCAAGCAGATCTGCACCCCCTATCGACGCCGACAAAGACACCCCCCCCTCCCGTGAACCAGATCTACGCCCCCCTCCTCGACGTTGCGACGAGCCAATCCATCCCGCCCTCCCCCCCCCCCCCCCCCCCGGCCCCACCCCGTCGATGCTTACGAAGGCACCCTTATCCCCAAAACCAAATCTGCGCTCCCAGCCACCCCCCCGCCCCCCGTGTCCCTCACCAGCCAGATCCGACCACCATGCAATCTAGACCCCCTAAAGAAAAAACAAAAATCTTTCATAGGTGACGGTCAGGTTTTTTTTTTTTAATTATTTATTTAATTTATTAATTAGTCTATACTACTATGAAATAATATGCATGATAATTATAATGCACACTATTTCTACCATCCGATCACATCTAAACGGTTTAAAAATGAGCTTTGTTAATAGGGTATATAAACGAGACTCTACTACAGACTTACCCTCTTATTTATTATTTGATTCTTACATATTTTTTTTTAACTGTGAATTGATTAAAAAATGTAGAACTACTAGAAAGCCCTAGCAACAGTTTGGATTAATTTTAATGGGTAAGTCTGTGGTAAAGTCCTTTTTATATATCTTATCGGTAGAGCTCATTTTTAAACCAATTAAATGTAATTAAAAGACTGAAAATGTTGCTTGTCTATGGTAATTATAATACACTTTATCACATAATAGTCTAGAACAAATAATTAAAAAAATAATTAAAAAAATAAAAAAATAATAAAAAAAAACTTCATCGGTGGAGGGTTGGAGGGGAGGGCTCGGGCTCGACATCGGTGGATTGAGGGTGGGGATGGATGGTTCGTCGCCGGGGGGGGGGGGGGGGGGGGTGTGGTCACGAGCTGGTGGGATCTAGCCATGGGGAGGCAGTCGAGGGCTCGAGGGGTTGCGAGTTTACTAGAGTTGGGAGGCAACTTTGCTGAAGGTCGTGCGAGGGGGCGGGGGGGGGGGGGGGGGGCGCGGTTTCTCGGGGAGGCCGTCGGGGGTGGGGGGCAACTTTATTGGAGGTCTGGAAGAGTGTCGCGGGCCGACAGAATCTGGCTACGAGGAGGCCATCGAGGAGAGGGGGGACCTTTTCTCACCGGAGATGGCGACAAGGGGTGGGGGGGGGTGTTGCAGGCCAGCAAGATCTGCCGGGGGGGGGGGGGGGAGGTCATCTGGGCTTACCGTTTTTTTAATTTCATTTTGTTTACTAGGCATAAAACAAATTAATCAATTTTGTTACCAATGGCGATGTGTATGTGACAATTTATGCAACTACACAATTCTATCCATAGGTTTTGATCTAAATGGCTCTAAAATTGAGCTTTGTTGAACTCTATGGTAGTGCTCCTCAAAGGGGCTCTACCATAGACAATCCCAATTTTAATTTTAGCGTTGAAAAAAATATAAAATTTGACTCACTTTATCTAATAAAACTGAAAATCACACTATTAGCACCTGAGCTTGTCAATATTTCACAATTAGCCCCTTTGTGACAAAAACGTTAAAATAATGACAAATTAAGCAAGTGAGAACGTGATGGATAGGTGGAGGTTAATATAGTGAAGCAAATTTTAGGTATTTGATTGGACGGAGTTAATTGATCCAAAATTATAGTTTTAATATGTGAATCAGATAATGTTGTTCAGATTCAATTAACCCACGTAATCAATCACCCCATATTCATTTTACTCAATCACCCTCAACGCGTGCTTCGTCCATCACCTTTTTAACATTTTTCTGTCATGGATGGACTAATAGTAAAATATTTATAGTTTGAATTTAATGGTGTGATAGTTTAAGTTTTAGAGGGAAAAATAAAATTATTTAGAGGTTAAAATTGAAATCGACTCCCTTTTAGCAGAATAATAATAATAAAAAATTGACTCCAAAAGTTTAAAAAATTCAAAAATGTTTTTGAATATGAGGAAGTCGCCTCTCCCCTAAAGGCTTCATGTTGAAGCAAGTCTCTACTCTTTTCTTTTGTGGCAGATCTTTTGACTTTCTCATTGCAGCTCCGTGTCAAGGTATTGTTGCCTACTTTAAGCTTTTTTTGACCTGTAAGCAGGGCTTTTTTTTTTTTTTTTTGGTTGGGGTTGGGGGGAGATAATCCATTACTTTAAGCAAAGGTTCTGTTTGAGAGAAACATTTGAGTCCGTTTGAAAGACTTCTCCAAACATCTTTTTAAATGTTTTTTTTTTTTTTTTAACAAAATGATATTTATTAGAGCTAAAAAAAAAACAAATCAAACTTTAAAGTTCATAACTTTGTTATTTTAAGCTCAAATGAGATTTTTTTTTTTTCAAATTGTATAGAATTTATGGAGAAATGAAATAAGGTACATATTGATTTTTTTTAATACATTTCAAGTTTTTAAACTTTTTACTTTGAATAGTTTTTTTTTTTTTTTAAACCAAACACATATTTTCAAAGCTTATCTTAACTCCAATCCAAAACTCCATCTCCAAAACCTGTCCCAAATGGGCACTTAGATGGAAATATTTAGAATAAAAATATTTAACTAAAAACATTTAGCACCGAAAAAATCTAAATGGTCAATTTTTATAATATTTTAAATTATTTCAAATGTTGATTTCCAAATGTCCATTTAAAATATTGAGACATAAAAATATTTGAAATTTTAGAAATTATTCTTCCAAACAGAGGATTATACACCTATACACGCTCTCTCTTTGTCTCTCTCTCTCTCTATTTTTTCTTCCCACACACTTTAAAATAGTGCACTATAATTGGCTAGACCTAGTGATAAAAAATACACATCATTATATGAGATCTTAATATACAAAAACCTTTTTTTAAAAATTGGTACAATATAAATCCTATTGATATATTTTTTTGTCATTATATGTATTATCTACATTAAAGATTATGCAACTCCAATAGTCTACGCGTGCTAGGCAGGAGAGTAGCATAAATACGTCCAATTTTTATTAAAATCACGGCCAAGAGTAATAATAATGTCTCAGGATTTGAAAACTAGCATATTCGAGATTACCTCAATAACTTCTCCCCTCTCTTCTTTACTGTAACTCTCTTTCTTTGATATAGTCGGTACTGATGTCATCGTACGAGTATATTATTATCACAATCTATTATTTACTGGAAATTCTAAGGATTCAGTAGAAAATTCAAGAATTTACTCATAAAAATATACTATAATTTATCATTTTTAAAAAATCTGCTTTAATTTTTAAAAATACTTATAAAATATATTATATGCTATGATTTGATCTAAATTTGATGTATTATTTCAAAGAAATCTTAGGGATCAATTTTTAAATTTATAACGATTGATGATGGATTAATGGGAGAAAAACAAAAATTTGAGAAAATAACTAAAATATTCACTTTCTTTCGTCAGTTGACCAACATGATAAAAATTTTAGTTTTATTTTTGTGTCATATTAATCTAATATTAAATTTTTGTGTCAATTAATTTAATAATCTTTAAATTTGTATCATTCATATTTTCTATCCTAAATAAATTCTTACTAAAATTAACTACTTATATATATATATATATATATATATATATATATAAAGCGACTAGCCCAGTCCATGACTAACATTTAAATTAGGGTTATTTGTAGGATTGTTCCTAAAAAGTATATCTTTAGATTATTAACTTAGTTATAATAACTTCATTTTTTTTTCATCTAATTTGATAAGTATAGAAGGTTAATAATCCAATAAGCATTAAGAAAATACAAATAAAAGTTAAATATTTATTTAAGTGATTGTTTCCACATTCTTCTCTTTGTATCATGTCCCCTGGAAGGAGAAAAGGAAGTCGATTAGAGGAATGACAAGATTAAGGGTCCGTTTGACAGAGTTTTTACTTTAACTTCTAACTAGTAGAATAAGATAAACAAAAACTATGACTTCTCAGTAAATGTTTGGAATCAAGAATCTTTTCAGTTCAAAATGATCTTTAAAGTTTTCTAATATGTATAAAAATGTTAAAATATAGTTTATAATATCTAATTTAAATTTTATTATAAATTTTAAAGTTTACTTAAAAGAGCTTTTGTCAGAAGATACTTTTTTTTTTTTGCTTTGACTTGAAGAATTTCTAAATACTAGAAGTTTTTCTAATAGATCATCAAATCACTTCCAGAAACTACTTTTGAACCTAGGAAACCAAAAGTAGCTTTTAGGAAACTCTGTCAAACAAGCCCTTAGAATAGTGCACTATTAGACATTTCAATGACCCCCAAAAGAGACTATATTCTGTAACTTCCTTTTAAGGATGAAATAAACAAAAGCATTAAGATATCATCACTAAATTAGCAATGTCCCGTTACTTTTAAAAAGTAAGATTAGATAAATAAGCAATTTTTGAACACTTACTTAAATAGTATCATAATATTCTTTATTTAGAAAAATAGTTGTTAATCGGTAATTGATTATAATTAATCAGTAATTGTCGTAGCTAATAAGTGATTAATTATGATCAATCAGTGAAAAGTACAAATTAACATTGGTCAATCACTAATTAATCATGCTCATTAAGTGATTGAATTATAGATTTTTTTTAAAATGGTCATCTTGATAATTTTATAAAACTTCGATAATTTATTAAAAAGTTTCTTAAGAAAATGTAGTTTACCCACATATCTCCTTTCCTAATTCATTAAAATTCGTCATTTCAAAAAAAAAAAAAGTAAAGAGAAATTAAACTAAGTGTCCGTTTGGATCGTAGTTGAAGTTAAAATTTTTAAGTTAGAGTTTATTGACATTTTAAAACTAATTATAATTTTTATTGACTTTTTAAAAAAAAGATAAAAACTAAACAAAAAAATTATAGTTTAGTTGAAGTTAAACTAATGTGTAAAATAAAGTATAAATCCCTAAAGTCATGGATCGTAGTTGAAGTTAAAAAAGTTTAGGAGGAACCACACGTGGGCATGGATGAACAGAGACAATAAAACTGATATAGATACGCCAACTTCAAAAGCCTATCAATTATTTCTTTTAATTGAAAGTTGCTCATTGAATTTAGAAAAAGACGATAATTTCCCTTTCATTTCTCTTAATTTTCAAGTTGCTTTTTTTTTCTTTTTTTTTTTCCGGTGAGTGAGAAAGAAAAACTCCATCTTATTTTTCTTTTCTTCCATTTTTTTTTTTTTTTGTAAAAGAAGAAAAACGAAAATGAAAGGGCATCTTGATAACTATATAAAATAGAGTTATTTTACCACTTTTGTGTATGTAAATTGATTATGTTCTTGAGCATTTTAATAATTATTCAATCGGATAAGCATAGAAATAGTAGAGTGAAATTAATTCCCTAGAACCTTACTTATCACTTTATTACTTGTACGACTCGTACACTTGTGAGATTTCACACAACAAGTTTTTGACGGCGTTGCCGGAGATTATTTTATTTAATTTTGGTTAATATCGATACCAATTAGCTCTAGGATTCATTTGAGCATTTGTTTTTTCTTTTCTTGTTTTTAGTTTCTTTCTTTGTTTTTACTTTTGTGTAAATTTTTCTTGTTAACTTGTTTGAGGTACTTGAATGATGTCATATCGACAAGTCCTCTTGTGTTTTGCTAAACAAGAATTGAAACCATTTTTTCTTGCTTGGTGGAGATTTAAAGATTTACTAATTAGGTTTCCATTTCATGGTTTTTCTAAAGAATGTCAACTTGAAATCTTCCTTAGTGGCTTGTGTGCTATAACAAGACATTGGGTTGAAAAAGGAGAAGGTACCACGTCTTTCTACTAACGATCTATTGACAAAGCCTATTGGTTGTTGGAAGACATGGCCGAGATTGATCGTTGGAATTGGGATTGTTCAGTGAAGAACCAAGGATGGGAGAACAATTCCACCATTTCAGAGTATGACACTCGACCTCAACATGCGGAGTCTTCTCCCGATCTTCAAGTCCTTGTTGCCCAATTTTTGGAGGAGATAAAGCTCCGTATAGAGAAGTTTGAGAGGATAGAGATACTTCATCAAGTACAAGCCGAATTGACTCAAATTCAAGTGCAGTTGCCAAGGATGAATACACCTCCAAATGACTCAATTGAAGCCACACAAGTAAAAATTATGGATTTAACGACGGTTATTAACCATTGTTGATGCCTAAAATCTCCGGTATAACACCCAATGTGATTGTTCGGACTGGGTTGATCTTGCAGTCACTCTGCGTTCGATCACCTACAAAATGAGAAGCACCTAGACGTGATGGGGACACCGTTGGGGTGTCTGCCACGGGCACTCCGATGCTTAAGTCAGTAATGGAACTGATGAGCAAGAGGAGAGGTAGAGTTTTGGCAAGGAAAAAATGTCCATACCTGAGTTTGTGGGTTGATTCTCTATTTATAGGCATTCTCGACGGGTTCGGCATTCGGGTGACCCAATCAGGTCGACCCCCTAGCATTCCCGACGGGTAAATAGGCTCCAGGAGCATATGAGCTATAGGTCCAATGGGCCGGTGCCATGTGTCCGCGGTCCGGTTTCAGGGGACATTAGAGTGAGCCATCGCTGGCACTAGTAGGCGTAGCCCCAGCAGGGGTAGGTGGCGGAAGTAGGCGATGTGATAGGGGGATGTGATAGGGGGTAGGTGGTGGAAGTTGGAGATGTGATGCGTAGTAGTTGGCCATGCGTCAGGCATCAGACGGCGGAATGGGAGTTGTGTCAGGACACCGCCACTAGTTATGCGTATGGTACCCTGTGCTATGGGCTGACTGTCTGGAGCAGCCGCATCGTCTCTGGGTACTAACTAACCCGGGTACATGGCAGATCTTGGTGAGGTGGTAAACTCTGGCCGGGTAACATTGTTATCAGGGAAGAATCTTCTGGTCAGACCTTTTCGGATCAACAGGATCCGGTTCAGGCGGATGGATACTTGGACCTCCATATGATCGGGTTACACTTGGAAATATAATTTTGTAGTTGGGGCGGATTACGACATCAACAACCGTCGTCTAAGGTTTACATGACGGTTAGACAACCGTCGTGTAATCCACCATCATGGAATATTGAGATACCACGATGGTTAACGGTTCACACCGTTATTGAATAGAGAAAAAGGGAGCAAACTTTGCTAAAGTGAGAAACATGAAAGTTTTGGATCAAATCCATATCATCACAAGTATAAAATTCTTTTTTTTTTTCAAGTGCGTCAATTCCATTCAACACTATGTCCCTCATAAAACCTAAAACAAAATAACCACATTCAACACTTCCCTCTTGGTGAGGGCAAGGACGATCCGTTTTTGTTTTATAGTCTCGTCTCTTTTTAATCCCTTCTTTGACTATAAGCTTCCAATCCATTAGGGCCCTAGCAAGTTTGCAAAATTCAAAATAATTGAGATGCATACTATTAAGATTAAATCAAAATTTAACATATGAAAATTGATTTACAGATTCATTAGATTAGTAAAATCGTCCCGTTTCTTCTCTCGAAGAGGATCAAAATAAAGGACTAGGTCTTCCCATGGGTCAATAACTCCCAAGACCCAATGTCTCCCTCTATTATGTGGTACAAGATAAAGTCGCCCTTTTGGTGCGTCATGCAAAAAGGCGACAAGAGCATCGGCTCACTCTCTTAGGCCAGCATCTAGAGTATCTGTTCTAACCGGTGAGATCAAGGTTGGAGACACAAATAAAAACTTCTTAGCTCGCCCGTTAATGGCACATAGTTCCACCAAATATCTGCATAAGAATATCAAAATTGTTACTCTAGACGACATATAGAAGATTTTCTAGATAAAATAAATAAAATTTAGAGATAGAATGACATACCTGAGGTATACTAATATATAATTTGCACTGATTTTTTGAAAATTAATGAACTCATAAATATCATCAAAGCTCAGAAATACAAGCACGTTAGCACCACTAATCATGTGTAGTATTGGGACCTCTATCTGATTATCTTCACGCATAGAACTAAGTGCATAATAAGCCAAGGCCTCATCTCCATGTTCATTTTATTAAAGTCAAACGAAGGTTTTTATTGTTTTGTATCTTGTTGTACCTCAGTTCGAGAGTTGATCGGTTTTTTTTTTGCTAGCTTTTTTGGGCATTTGTTTACCTCAGCTGCTTGGTCAGAAACGTGACTAGACCCTCAACTCGCCTTGTTCATACTCATGTCGAGCTCAATTAATGTTTTCGGCCAAGTTACAAACCTATTAACAACCTCTTCCACAGTTGTTATCTCGTACATCGGAATAGGTAATGCTGTTTTTTTAAATTTTGACACAATGATTGACACTCGCACGTTCCCTTCACCTAGTGGTATCCCATGGATAGTATCGGTGAGAAGGTTCTCCATCCATACCCTTCCAAACGCAACAAGCAACTATCCACCATGAAGTTCATCGACAATATAGAGCTTACACTCCTAACTATCGACCGGCATGGTTGGTGGATCAGACACTTCAGGTTGTTTTTCTTGGAGGGTGTAACTAGCCTTAAAGCTATTTTATTGGTCAACGGTTGGCATATTCTTTTGGTAAAACGATGGCTTCACATCTTTCTTTGCGCATAGACCACACACTAACTCCTTTAATTCTTCAATTTCACGTCTCATTGACAGTACTTTAGTATCTCTATTCAAACTTTGCTTTAGGGTGAAGTACTGAGACTACTTTACGAACTTCGATTGACCACGGGTACATCCTGGGTGTTCGGGTTTGGATAATGCTTGGATCAATACATCATTAGTGCCAACAGATTCGAAATTGCCTTGGTTCTCCTGTGTGTTGTACTCCACCTACGGGCGAATTAAAAGCACACATTATAAATAAAAGTGTTATAAGTAGCTCTAGTAATGAAAATTTAATTATTAATTAGTAAACTTACTACCAACTGGCCAACTTTTCAATATGATGGATCCTTCAACTCTCCATCTTTTCCTGTCTATGATTCTAGCCACAACCCATCTCTTTTTTCCCATTTCTCAGTCTTCTTAAACTGTAATTTATCATCGTTAGTATACATGAATAATTAAAAAATAATAATTTGACGACAATTTATTAGAAAAAAATTTAATTACATACCAATTATTGGTCAAGCTTTCTATATCCATATCGGCCTCCTCTTGATGTGTATTCGTTATTGGCCCTTATTTCGCTTCCACGATTTGAAAGTTGTTGGAATTGTAAGGATATTCTATACTGAACGAATTTCACCCAATCATCTTCTTCTATATTAGGGTAGTTGTCAATAACTTTTTGAGACCGTGTCCACACACTTTCTTCTGATAGAAAGTCCTCAACAAAAGTTTTGTTAAGATCATGTCAAAAATTCCTTTCAGCTTCACCACATGATTTTAAACAAGCACTCCGAAACCAGTCATCCACGTTGAAAGAAGTAATAGTTTATTTCCAAATTAGGTCTTTCGTTCCGTCTAAATCACGGGATCTCCAATCTTGTATCCATATTAGAACGTGCTCTCGAGCGAGTACACCAATCCAACTCATCAATTTATCACCATGCTTCCTTTCCAGTTGTCTTTTCTCGTCAAAGGTGACTTCAATTCGTTCACCTCTTTTCCTTACCATATGGACTTATCTCATTAAAGTTATCCTTCGTTTGCCATCGGCAATGGGATTAAATAGGTTTTTTCTTCATGCTTTTTTCCTTTTTGCATTCTCCAGCTCTATTTTGTATCATTTTTTATTCCAACACTCACCTATATTTATTTCAACACAAATACACAAAAAAAGTATGGCGGACCAATTTAATCAAATCAAATTCACTAGAAACTAATTCCATATGATTAACCAAACGAAATTCCATTTTGACATTTCATTGAGTATGTGGTGGGCAGAAAAAAATGCACAAAATATAATATATAAATATCTTAAACTGCCAAAAAATTGTATAAAAGATTCATCTACAAAGAGCGACAATAAAAAAATCCAAACATACTACACTAGAAACTAATTCTATATGATTAACCAAACAAATATACAAAACAAACAAATAATCGGTCCAATTTAATCAAATCACCAAGAACTTTAAAAAAACTAAGCACATTACACTAGAAACTAATTCCATATGATTATCCAAATAAAATTCCATTTTGACATTTCATCGAGCATATAGTGGGCGGAAACAAAAGCGTAGAATATTGTCTACAAAGATCTTAAAATGCCAAAAAATTACACAAAAGATTTGTCTACAAAGAACAACAATAAAAAAAAATTAAACAACAATAAATGCACAAATTATATTCCAAGCAAGTTATTAAAGAATTGTGTGTAATTTCGGGTTTAAAACCGTCGTGTAATTAGGTTTTAGATGACGATTTTTGTAAAACCGTCGTGTAATCTCCGTCGTCTAAGCCAACTTTTGTAGTAGTGCCATAAGAAGGAAGTCATTAATGGAGGACATCTATAAAGAATTGGAAGCATCTAGTGAAATCCACCATGATGAGCCGACACAAAATGAGGATGAATGGGAGTGGTTTAAAGATGACTCTTCGGGAGAGGAAGAGATACAAGACTTATGTATTGATGAAGAATCACAAGAAGATGTCTACAATCCTCAACTTCTTGAGATCTCCATTGTTGAGCCACCACTGATCAAGCATGATCACATCTATGAAGATCCGATGTGGCCAACACCTCCTCCATCAACACTAACATCATTCCTTCGTGCCCACCAAGCACATCCATCAAAGCTAAGTCTTGTTAGAGCCACGTGCCAATTCATTCCACATCTTGTGAAGCTTGAGGGCAATCACAACCAAGACCCGTATGTGGTGTTATTTGACGCCTACTACGGGCGAAAACTGCTCTTTGACAAGCGCTTCTCCAAAAGTCAAGCCGATGACTATAAATCAAATGCTTCTTGGGAGGTAACCCAAGTTTCTAAGCTTTTTACTTGTTTTGTTTGATTTTGAATAATGTCTTCTTTTTGGATCTTTTTAATTTTTCTTCCATTTTTCTTTTCTAGATACAAGCTCTGGAGGCGAGGGGAGTTAGCGACACATTTTACGGGAACGAGCCATTAATCCCAAGCACCAACGAGGGGAGTTTCCTAAATCCCTCTTTAATTTTCTATGGCTTACACATTGAGGACAATGTGCATTTTAAGTTTGGGGGTGTGAATTTTGGTTTTCGTTTTTCTTGTGTTCCTTTACACATCCAAAAAAAAAAAAAAAAAAAAAATTTGAAAAATTTAAAAATTTTTGTGAATAACTTGAGGTGCTTTGTACTTTCTTTGGTGACTCTCATTGATCCAATGATATGAACTTTGATTGGCATTGTGCATAGCTTTTGGAAATATGTGGATATTGCTTGAGTTTGTGTTTGATTTTTGAGTTAGTTACATTTTGATTATGATTATTCCATATTTGAGCCCCCTATCTTGATCTTTGAGTTGTGTACATATTTGGAGAATGTTTATGTGAATATGTGATTTTCTTGATCTCACAAGTGTTAGAATTTGTTTGATTCTCTCTTGAGATAAAATACTAGACTACACTTGATTAGGGAGATAATTTAGGTCATCTTTGGACCGTTTGAGCCTTTCAAGCGTACCATTCAACATGTTTATCCTTAGTATACCATGTTGAGCCTAATTGACCCTTTCTTTGTCACCAACATGTTTTGCCTAGCCTTTTAGTAATTTTCAGCTTTCTATCCCTCACTCTTTAAGCATATTGGTTATTTTAGGATCTATCTTGAACTATGCTAGAGTATGGAAGGATGTGTGGAGTTGTGAAAATTTTGTTTGTGGTTAAAAAAAAAAAAAAAGAAAAAAAGAAAAGACAGAGTGCTACACCCTTTGTTCATTAAGAAATAAATAAGTTTGGGGCTATAGTGACTCATAAAAAAAAAAAAAAGAAATGAAATGAAAAAAAAAAAAGAGAGAGAGAGAGAAAATAAAGTGGATGTCAAATGAAAGTTGAAAATAAGTTTTGGGATGTAATTTGAAGTGAAGAAAAGAGCTCTATAAAGGGTCCTAGAATGACTAATGTGTTTAGGGTGTGATTTGAGCTACATTATTTCCTTATATCCTATCGTCACCCTAGCCTCACATTTCAAGCTTAACAAAGTCTTGTTGATCTTCAATTTGTGCTAGTCTACATTAGTGGAGAGAGAGATAAAAAGCAAACTTATGATACTTGTTGATTTTATTTGAGATCATATGTTCATTTCATATTTGCATAAATTTATTCGGATTGTACACAACAAATTGAGAAAGACAACGCACACACACACACGAATAATCCAATTTGAGATGGGACTTACTCTTGAGTTGGTTGCAATACTTGGATAATGTTTGTATTCTTCTTTTAGCTATGCCACTTAGCAATCTTTGAGTAAAATTTTTGAGAATCACCATTGTAGTCCAATTTGCCTCTAGTTTGTTTTTGTGTCTTTTATTATTTGTTTTGCTCGAAGACTAGCAAAATCTTAAGTTTGAGGGTGTGATAACTCTATAAAAAGAGTTATTTTACCACTTTTGTGCATCTAAATTGGTTATATTCTTGAGCATTTTAATAAATTTTAGGTTAATTTAGTTTAATTTTGTAAAATTTTAATTTAGATTACTTTATTTTGATTTTGTGTAATTTGATTTAATTTTATTTAATTAGTTTAATATTAACTTCAATATATTGTTATGAATTTACCCCTCTAAACAATTACTTTTAGGATAATTAGGTGAAAATAGACCCCCCCCAAAAAAAAAAAAGGGAATTTTGGACTCAAACTGGGGGCAAAACGGTCATCAAATAGCCTAACGGAGGGATAGCCCATTAGTAGGGAGATGACTTAAGGACACGTGTTTTATCTGTCAAATATGTCTGCATTCTCTTCTGCTTCAAGAGACGGACTTAGTAACTCTGAATGCATTCGCTCTTAACGGCCTCCTTGCCTAGACGAGCTTTAGCATTTCTCTGGTTACTGAGCTCTCTCTCAATTGAGAATGTTAAACCTGACATTTTTAACAGATTCTCACGTTCCTATCGGACTATCACTCTGCTAAACTTATCAGTGTGATGACTGGTAATCCATTTCCAGCAAAGCCAAATCAAGCAAGATGATAAAATTTATATAGACTATAATATTTCTATAGGGACTCTTCTAAGTATCTCGAAAAGAGGGATTAGCCAAACATATATATATATATATATATTTTTTTTTATTACTAAGGGGAATTTTTCAATGGGATTCGATTGCCCTTCTAGGAGAAGGGAAAGCCTTTATATAGGCGAGCTGGAACCAAGCGGATTTGAAATCCGGATTCTAAACAAACATAAAAACAAACAGTAAACATAATTATTAGGCCTAACAGGTGGCCAACAGGGCCAAAAACAGTTGGTCGACAAACTTTAATTAATTATGCGGATAAGGAATCCGCCGACGCTAGAGTCCAAAAACAGCTGGCTTGGTGGTTGCGAAGTACGGGATGATGTAAGCGCTTACGTGAAGATGGTAGTGACGTAAGGGCTGACGTTTTTCTTTTCTGACATCATTGATGACATCTTCTGGATGGTCTTTCTCGTTCCATCTTGTCTTGCTTCTCTGCAATGGCGATGGCTTCTGCTTCGTCAATGATCTGGAGGATCATGTCCTTGATCTGGGGATCATCCCAATCTTCATCTGTGAACCATAGTTGTTCAGTAGTTGGTCTGACTGGAGTTATGGTTACAGTTCGTTGTGGTGTGGGATGTTGTTGGAAGGTACAGCTCTGTGATACCCTTGGTGGTGATGCAGAGATTTTGAGAGAGGCTAGGCCTTTTGTTTCTAGTCTGATAATCTCGTCTGCAGGGTCTTCTTGGGCAAAGAAGTAAAGGCCATCAAAATCGGGACCTTCGTACTAGAACCGAATAGGTTGTGAGCTGTCGGAGGTGGTTGATCCACTGGCTTGACTTGTATCCAGTTTCCTGGATATATTTTCTGAGTTTAGGGAGCTTGACGATGCTGGAGCATTGTGAACCTCATCAAGGATATCTTTGATCCTTTTCATGTGTCCTGCAGGAAATGATTCCCATGGAGCATCTTCTTCTGGGCCGGGCCAGATTTCATCGGGAATGACCTGATTCTTGAGAAATAGGGCTTTCTCAATCTGTCGAAGTTGTTTACTCTCAAAGGAGAGGGGCCATTCATGAGAACCATAAACTTCAATGCTTGGGCTGAAGGCAGGTGTTTCAGCATCTATCTTTGTGCAGTTAAGACTCAGGAAGAAGACAGTGAAGCATTGGTTTATAGCTTCAGCAGGAACTTGCTGGAGGTGCTGGTACCTTGTAACATATCTGTCCCATTGCTGGGAAAGATGGTGATCCCAAACTTTGAGCGGGGCGAACCATGATAATAGGTTCATCTGAGCTTGATGAGCTGGTCTGTGGTTTGGGTGGTAGTTATAGGTACGGATGGAAGACCTTAATGGAATGGTATGGACTTCAAAAGCAATGGTATGGAAGCTGGCTAAATACCAAAAGAAGTGGATTAAATCATTTGGCATGTACCATGCTTCTCGAAGGGGAAATACCCTAGCATAAGGATATTTTGGGTGAAAGTTGGTGTTTAGGACCATTGGTTGTCCATAGATCCGAAAGAGGGTTTTTTGGATATTTAGGGCTTTGTTTACAGATTTCTCTTTTGGATTATCGGAGAGGATGATTTTTTGAGCATCCTTGGGGAAGGAAGGAGGGAAAATGGCTTTAAGGTTTTGGGAGGATGTGGAAGCCATTTCTGTAATGGTAAAGATGAGTGGGATGGTTTGATGACTTGTGGTGATGATATTTATAGAGGGTCGAGAAAGGTAATCTGGAATTATATTATTTTTTCCTTTGATATGGATAATATCGAAGGAGTATTGTGAGAACCATACAGCTAGGCGGAGTAGCTGTGCATTTACCGCTCTGTTAGGTTTGAACTGTAACATACCTTTGGATGCGGCAAAATCTGTCTCGACCGTAAAGTGGTGTCCAATCAGGTGGAACTCGAACTTCATTATTCCTTGCTTTATAGCTAGGAGTTCTTTGAATGTAGAGTGATGATGGAGTTGCGAGTCTTTGAACGTGCCACTTTTGTATCCACAAATTCTTCTTTTTCCCGTATTGTCCTGTTCATAGAGTACTGCTCCCCAGTGCTTGTCACTTGCGTCTGTCTGAAGGATTCTTTTTCCATCAGAGGGAATTATTAGTGGAGGCAAGTCTTGCATCAGCTTTTTGAGTTGTCGAACAGCATCTGTGTGAGTGGAAGACCATCGAGGTGGATTTTTCTTCAGCATCTGTTCGAGGGGGGCCATGTATCGGGAGATTTGTGGGACGAAGTCTCTGAGATAATTTACTATCCCAAGAAACTGTTGGACTTGGACCTTCATGAACTGTTCATCTGGGAACTTGAGTAATTCCTGGGCTATATGAGGTTGGGCCTCATACTGTCCATTGAATAGTTTCATTCCCAAGAATTCTATCTGGGCCTGTCCAAGTATCATCTTCTTTTCCGAGAGCATCACACCATGTTGCTTTGTTAGGGCTTCAAACTGGGCCAGAAGACATAAATGTTCTTCCTGTGTTGGTGAGAACAGGAGGATATCATCTATGTAAATAAGGGCTTGGCTCAGAATTGGGCTATAGATTCGGGTCATGGCTTTCTGAAACAATGATGGAGCTGTTTTCAAACCAAAAGGCATAACAGTCCATTGGAAATGATGGTTGGGTATGGAGAAAGCTGTTTTGGGCCGATCTATAGGTTGGATTCCTAATTGCCAAAAGCCTGCTTTCAAGTCGAATTTGGAAAATATTTTTGCATTCGAAAGGCTTGAGAACAGGGTATGTTTATTAGGCAATGAGAATTTATCATCAGCAAGAAAATGGTTAAGAGGCTGATAGTTAATTACCAGTCTCTGTTTACCTCGTGCTTGTTCTGATCTTTTGTTGACATAGAAGGCATGACATGCCAATGGTGAATCTGTTGTCTCGATCAGTCCTTGCTGTTGAAGTTCTGCACATTCTTCAGTTGCCATTTTCTGATGTTCAGGATTGAGTCCTGGATGGCTTGCTTTAGTGGGATTGATATCTTCATTCTTCTTGAAAGGTAGAGAGATGAAGAAATCTTCATTCTTCCAGAGAGGATTGTCACACTTCTTCAGGAATTCTGAATGAGTGACTGCACATGAATAATGCACCAGCTTCTGTCTCATCTCTTGGAAGGGATCCTTGTGCAGGTGAAAGTGGTTGGGAATAGTTTCCCATGCAGTGAAATACTGCTTGTACGCCAGACCTTGAGCTAGGATTTTTAGTCCTGGTTTTTTCATATACAGATCAAATCCAATGATAACATCTTTTCCAGGGAGTTTTGATCCAATGATTTTATGGGTCAAAAAACATCCTGGGAAAAATTCCAATCTTATGGATTTACTGATAAGATCCATACTGAAAATTTCTCCATTTGCAGCATGGAAGAATTGTTTCTTCTTTTGCCAGTATGCTGTGGGGAGAACGTCTGGATTCACGATGGAATAAGATGCACCAGTATCGAAGAAAGCAGCAACCCTGAATGGGTTTGCATACTTTGAAGGAATTACCTTCATTGTCTTCATCGAAACTGGTTGTGCTAGGTTGATGGATTCCATCTGGAGTGTCTGTCTCTGTCCTTGGTCTGATTCTGATTCTGAATTATCTGAATAATCAGATTCTGTTTCTTGGTCAGATTCAGAGAGTTGGAGAGCACAGAGCGTTTGATCATTGATCTCATCATCAGCAGAGAATATGGATTCCACGTCATGTTCAGAGAGGGAGATTCCAGTTTCTTTGTTGATGTGAGCTATCATCTTCTGAGACTTTGCTTTGGGACAATTTTTCATAAAATGCTTTTTGCTTCCGCAAATAAAGCATCTTGTTGATCTTCGTTTCCCAAAGGTTTTTCTTTTCCTTAAGAACTTCCATGAACCCTTCTTTTTGGAGAAGAACTTGTTTCGTTTGAAACCTTTCTTCCTTTTGAACTTTCTGGTTCTGGATGGTGGCTTTGAGGAACAGGAGGAGCATGAGCATCCTAGTGTTGGATCTTTCGGGCACTTGGTGAATAGTTCTTTGTTGGAGCAGATCTTGTCGAATTTGTTCATCTGCTTCATGTATTCTGTAAAGTACTTATTCTGGGAGCACATCTTATCAATGGCCTTGAGAATGAGTTGGTAGAGTTCTCCAATTGGGACATCTGTTACTCGTCTGTTTGATGCAGATAAGAGTCTCGTCGTTTCTTCTTCTAGTGGAGTTGGAATGGAAGAGAGAAACGCCTGTTTGAGATTTGGATCATTAAGACCGCCAATCGTGTAGAACTTCCGGGACATCTTTTGGAAATGGACTTCAAGATCTTTTTTGTCCATTGAACAGCATTTCATCTTGAAATAATCTGCTCGAGCTTTTTCGATGTTCGATGCTTCTTGGCCACAGAATTCTGCATACAGGTGAGCGATTGCAGTGTCTATCGAAGGTAGTTGGATGAATTGGAGTTGCCTGTATTCTCCTAGAGTTATGCACCAGTCATAGAGGATTCCTGTGAATCTTGCGGCGAAGTCCATCAGGATTCTTCTCATATCTTGGTTGGGCTTCTGTTCTTGGAGAATCAGGAAGGCTCTAAACTCTTGGAATCTTTCTCTCCATTTTGATGGAGGAATATCATCTAGAGTTATTAAATGAACCTTTCCATTTGTTGAGTGCACTGTCGAAGTCTGAGATTGCTGAGGAGGGGGTTGGTTTACTTCCTGTGTTTCATCTTGGACTTCTGATGTTGTTGGTTCATTCATCATGATGTGCGGAGGGGAAATCAGTTCTTCTTGATCAGAGACTGATTCTTCTGGGGATTCTTCAGAGTTGTTTGCAGACCAATCTGATTCTGATCTTGCTGGAGTACTTGACTCATCTGAAGAAGTTTCTGGTTCTAATGGATGTATTTGTGGAAGATTCTCCACGACATGTTGTTTTATTAGAACCGTAAGAGGATTTTGAGGTCGTACCATCATCTGAGAGGAGGAAGGCAATTCTGTTGCTTTTCCCTTTCTCTGTCTTTGGGCTTCTTCATCATCAGTGATCTTTAGTGATACTTCTGTTGGAATTGAAGAAGGTAGTGAGATTGACTGCCTTTGTTTTCGAAGAGCATCTTCTTCGTCAAGGAGTCGCGCAAGTCTTCTCATGTTTCCTTCTTGATGATGAATCTGTGGGAACGGCTGTTCCACTTTTGGAAGTGTCGTGTATCACCATGGTACAACAGGTGGTTCAGGGAATCCCATGGGGGATTGTCTTGTGAGAGCTGTTAATTGAGCCTGTAAAGACTTCAATTCTTCTTCCTTTTCATAGAGACGTCTGCTAGAAAAAGAGGAAGTTGCTGCAATTGTTCTCAGCTCTTGTTTTGTCTGTTGGATGTGTGCTTCAAGTCTTTCGAGTATAGTCTGAGATTTTATCAGTCCTTGGTTTGACTGATCAATCTTAGATTCTACACGAGAGATCTTGTTGTCAATCTTTTGAAGAACCTTATTTTGGGCGATAAGGTTTTCAGATTGCCAGTTAAGTACAGCTTCTGCAGGGCCTATTCTTTTGAACGTTCCATCTGGCTCTACTGTTCTTGAGTTCAAGACCTTAGGCTATCTTGTCTCTGTTCCATCATTTGTAGTAGCCGGTTGAAGAGGTGGGAACATTTCTTCATAGGCGGATGCTGTTGATGTCATCATACAGACTTGTGGAATCACTTGAGGGTTTTTAGTACTCGCAGAAGTCATGAACGATTGTCCATGCTTTTTAAAGGACTTTTGGGCTTCTCTGTAGCAAGGTAACACTACAGATCTTGTTGGTGGAGATGGTGGAGGAGTTGGAGGAGATGGCAATGATCTTGGATGATCGTCTGGATTTTCATCCCATCCTGTAGGTTTAATTGGGCCATCTGTCTTCGGAGGTGCGGAATATTCGACTATATAGTCAAACTTTCCTGATGGTTGTCCGAGAGTTCCAACTTGTTTGTCTCCATCTTGAAGTTGCCGTTTGAGCTTTTTCCCTGAGCTGGACTTTTTAGGATGATAGTCTGAATAGTTATTCTGACTATGATCTCTTATACAGTCTGGGCAATAGCATTCGTCCCAAAAACAGTGTCCTGTTTGGGATTTCTGTGCATATTGAGGCTTGCCATCAGTACTGAATGAGAGAACATCTGCCTTGATGTCATCGGGAGATGTTGAGCTCATCATGTATTGAGTTGGGAAAAGACTGCTCGGGGCTTCCTTCGGTTTGTTGAAGGTGATTAGGGTTGAGCCATCCTTCTGGGTTTGGAAGGTTGCTTCTGTTGATTGGACCG
The DNA here is from genome assembly GCA_038430175.1 of Ficus hirta. Lineage (NCBI taxonomy): Eukaryota > Viridiplantae > Streptophyta > Magnoliopsida > Rosales > Moraceae > Ficus > Ficus hirta. The sequence goes on along the minus strand of CM076586.1, from coordinate 2,351,390 downwards.
CTACATGAGAATAGTGGAGCTTCTCATAGTTGGTGATCCATGAGCTGGGTAGCATCTGCTTTAAGTCGTCAAGCGAGATTTGCTTTGGAATCTGAGTGACCATAGGAGCATTCTGTGAATCTGCAGTGATCATCAGGGCATCTGCAGTTCCTGGGAGAGTAAGATCCATGGCATGATCTTGGACTCGGTATACCATCTGGTAGTGTAGAGTCGAAGATATGGAGTTGGGATCCATGTCGATGCCAGTAAGTTGCAGTTAGACCTTTAAGGCGCTCAGCAAGGTTGGGTCCTGGAGGGACATACAGAAATTGGGGAAAACTGTTGTAATAACAGTTCCAGCATTCAAGGTAGTCTGCACCGTTGCTATGACCGCATCTTGGTATCTCCTATGTCTAGAATCCAGTAGTGCCATACGTGTACAAACTGGGAGACCTTTTCTTCCGTGGAAGGTAAGAGCTAATCTGACAGCTCCAAAGTGTAGGTGAGTGGAACCTTGAGCTAACCACTGACTGGGATATTCTGGAGGAATTTCCAGAGAAACAAAGTGTTCTTTTGTGATTGCAGGAAGGTTACAATGGCTGAATTTGGTAGCCTGTATGTACTCTTTAACCTTTTTGGCAGAAGGTTTTATAAGTTGTTTTATTGACCTAGTAAGGGTGGAAGAGGGTTTAGCAAAGGCTTGGTAAGGATTAACAAGAGGAAGGTCTTCAGAAATGACCTTTTGTTCGTCAGGGACATAAGTTAACTCATACAAATAATCTAATTTAGAAGCTGAAGATTTCCTAGTTGAAAGAGAAGAAAATGAAAAAGGGGCAGAGGTTGGTTGTATGATTAAAGAGGAAGGATTATCTACTAAGGGTGTTTGTACTGACTCAGTGTTTGAGGTTGAAGACTCCATGATAAGAAAACTGAGATACTTTTCAGAGTGTATAAAAATATCAATCATCTATATAATAATTATCATCTCAACGCTTGAAATCCACTGCTGTGTGTTCTATTGTGCTTGCATGAGCTTGCCTCCCTTGTCCAGCAAGAACCATCCATGTGTCAAGTGTTCTCCACAAGGCGAATTGTCTCGTGCCACCTTTCAGCTCAAAATAAAAAGGGCAAAAAAATTCAAAACCAAAGTGGGCCCACGCTACAACAAAGAAAGGAAAAGACAAAAAAAAAAAAAAAAAAAAAAAAAAAGGCAAAAGAACAGGGGAAACGAGGCTGGGTTGGAGTTCTAAGTGCTGGGGAGGCCGTGGAACAAAGGACAAGCCCAGCGAGAAAGGAGACGAGAAAATGAAGAAGAAATAGAGAAAAAAAATAGAAAAATAGAAAAAAGCCAAAAAATATTAGTGTAGTGTTTTTATGTTTAGGATTTAGTTTTTATTTTTAATTTTAGGTTTTCACTTTCAATAAATTTTAAGAGAGATGATATTTGAAGGGAAAAAAAAAGGAGGAGATGAGAAATTGGTGAAAAATCTAAAGATTTGTAAAAACAATTATTGGGATTTTCATTATTTTTTCTTAACTATTTTATTTTTGTAGTTGGATGATACTTGAACTATTGATTTGTTTAATTTTGTGTTAAATTTCATTTATGAGTTTTGTGTAATTTGTTGGTTCTACGATTTGATGTAACTCTATATGAACTATATTTTAATGATTTAGTTAATCATTAATGAAGTCTATATTCAATTCATTTGTGTTTTTCTATACTTAATGCTTCTAATTTGTTGGGAAATAAATTAGTCGATTGGATTTTATGAATTTTAATGTTCAGGAGAGATTAATTCATTTATCGGTTTGGGAAAAACAATCTTAATTATTATTAAGTTTGGAAGGCCGATAACACTTTGATAATCATATAAATGTGTGCTTAATAAATGTGTAGGTAAACAAGTTACATAGGGATATCAATTTAGACACTTATACATATTATCTCATTTGACACTCGGGAGAGGTAATGAGATTATATTAGAGCCATTGATTTATGAATTGGATGAAGTTTATTAATAATTACTTAAATCAGATAAGCATAGGAATAGTAGAGTGAAATCAATTCTCTAGAACTTTGATATGTCTATTCATTCGGTTTTGTTTGGTTATTTTAATTTACTTTATTTATTTTAATTTATATTTTTGTTATTTTTAAATCGGTCATTCAAATAATCCTAGCGTTAACGAATTTCGGTAATTAATTTAAAATTAAAAACAATCTTTGTGGGATCGACAATATTACTTATCACTTTATTACTTGTTCACCACGTACACTTGTGAGATTTCACGTAACAAATCTTCATCCTTAACAATAGGAATAAATGAATTTTGGTGGCCCAAATGGAACGAAGACTAGGATTGTGATGAGGACATCATGGCTCAATGGAATTCTTACAAACCGATTCAAGTTTCAGTTGGTCCGATGACTAGAGCTCGAGCTAAAAGATTCAAACAAGAGTTGAATGACTTAGTCCAGAAAGTTCTACATCAAGAAGAGAGCATGTTCCCTACTGGTGGTGAACAAAGATTGATTTTACTCATCAAATTTGAGCCGAAAGAGAGCCAAGACTGATGTGAATGTTTTATTTTCCAACGTTGAAGTGGACGTTATTTTTCCAACAAAGAATCAAGTCAATATTACGTTTTCAAGAGTTCACAAAGTTCAAAATTCAAAACAAGATCTGATTAAGATTTGATTTCTTTGTAATCTGATTTTTAATTTTAAGTTTTAGTTTAAAATTTGAATTTAGGTATATTTTTAATTCCGAATTTTTTAGATAAATCTGATCTTTTTATGTTTTTTTTTATTCAAGTTTATCTTTAAGGGTAGATTAGGAATTTTACAAATTGTAACTTTGCCTATATAAGGCTGATTTCAGATGATGGAAATAAGATTTTTAATGTTTATTCACATTGTGAGTTATTCTTCTTGAGTACTTGAAGAAACTTATTCGAACTTATCAAGGATTCCTTGTGGCGTTCAAATCGACTTATCAAACGGACTTCCATAACCGTTTGTGGTGTCTTCACCATACCAAGGTTCTTGCTTCGCTAAGCAACGGGTCGCGGTTTCCATCAAACTTGAAAGATCTTGGGTTGTCGTATTGGAAAAATCGGATCCGATATCAGAGTTACGGCGCAGCGGAAGTTTTAAAATTTTATGCCGATTCGGAAAAGAAGCTCATGATGCATATAACAATAAATTAAATTCATGATCAAGCGTACCTTATTTCTTGGATTCCGGAATTGCTAGAGCGTTTGACCAACGTGTCTTCTCTATTATTCTCGAGTTCCACGTCTCAGAGTGTGTGTGGGCACACGTTCTATGAATCCAAGTGACCGGTGTTGCTTTCCGAAGTCTAGATCTTTCCTTCTCAATTCCGCTGTTCCTCGTTGAGAATATTATCCAACTTCTTTCTTCAAAACTGCAAAACAGGAACCGGTTAACCTCCTATGAAAATTATCACTCGGTTTAACATTCCTCACAATTTTGATTCAATGGAATTTTCTCTCTTTTTCTCTCTCACAAGATAGCCGAATTTTATGATGTGGAAGAAACCCAAATTATTTTTCTTCTCACTCTCAAAAACGTTTTTCCTCTTTGTGAATGACCAAAAATTAGTTTTTCAAGAATTCCTAGCCTTTATATAGAAGTCCAATCCTTTTCAAAATTTATCTCCTTTAAAAAATAATTAATTATTATTTTTCTGGATAAATTTTGAATCAAAAGATCATACAACTTTAGGACTAGATTCATTGAACCTAAAAACGTTTTTCCAAGAGGAAATCAATCCTCAAAAAATTCGGCCACTTTGAGATAAATCTTGATTGGTGGTTCAAATTTTAAATCAAGAATCTAGACTAGTCAAAAGATCCTAGTCCTATCTAGATTCAAATTCCTTTTAAACCTTTTTGAATTTAAATATGATTCACTTATTTGAATTAAATATTTTCCACACAACATCAACCATATTAATTAATTTAAATCAATGGAATATTTCAAATTTTCTTTCCTCACAAAAACCGTGCACATCAATTTAAGGAAAGAAAAATCCATCAAATAATTTCCATTATTTAAATCAATTAACAATTTAATGTTAGGAATATATTTGAATAATTTTGAAACAAAATTTTCTTCTCTCCACCTATCTAAAAAACCGTGCACAATAATTTAGATTAGGAGAGAAAAATTTGTTTTCCAAAATTAAATAATTCAAACACAATCTTATTTCAAAATTCAATTAACCAATCTCATGTCGACAAATCATATTATTTGTCTACACAAATCTTACATGTCCAATCCTTTCTGGATTGCATGTTAGAGAGTATCATGTCTTAATAGACATTACTAAATTCCATTTAAATTTACCGATCTCATTAGGAACAAATCCCGAGACGCTATACGGAACTATATGAGCTAATAGAGGGACCCGATGGAAATATGTAAAAAGGCTCCTATAATTGTGAAAAATTAATCCCAGATTAATTATTCATCAATTATCAACTTCAATACTATTCCACTAAAAGTTTGAAGCTGAACTCCTGTTTACATACCGTATTACGAAAGCTCTCTTACGCAGCGCTTCTTCCATGATTTATTCATCGCTTGCTTAATCCCCATATGTTATCCATGATTGAATTAAGGACTTTTTCCGTTTTACCTTTTCAATCATTTTAACTTAAAGTTCCATTATTCTCTATTGAAAGAATCACCAATTGTAAAACCATACAATTGGTAAACCACCATAGAACACAAAGTAAACCGATGGCCAAGATCTTGTTATACTATCTTTCAATCCCCGAATAATGCCTTTAAGTAGATAACATTTACTATCGTTAAGATAACTATGGATTCCGTATCTATGAATCTTGATTTCTCCATCCATAAGTCATGCACCCAAAACACAAGTATATTGACCATGAATTAACAGTGTCTCACCTGTAGTACATTAAAGTACATAAGTCATGGATGCGAACTTAAGTAATCATTTCAGGATTAAGATTAATGCAGGATGATAATCAAAGTGTCATTGATTCTTATAAATGGAATTATTAAACCGAATCAATTAACACTTTAGGTCCAGTCCAATGTCATACCTCAATACTAGTATACATTAAAGTTTCTACTCGGAACCTATCCGATGGTCAAGACAAACCATCCCTCCAAGGAAGTAGACAACCTTTACAATCTTATCATGAATAAGATCCCCAAATCTTATTCCATCGATTGCGGACTATTTATTTAGACTGTTATCAAATTACCACGTCTTCTATGTATACCCCGTATACATATGGTAATCCGATATATTACCAACAGCCAAGGAGTATTTTATGTTTGCTCAAAATAACCATACAATCAACTAATGAAAGTAAATAGGACACAACTTATTAAACATGAATAACATCCTCTTATTAATATCAAAATGTCATATTTACAGAAAATCCCTAATATTGATTTTCTATCCTTATGGCACATTTAGATCCCAACAATCTCTCACTTGCCCTAAGCGAGTAAATGTGACATATTACGCATCCCCATGCCTTCAACGTGTTCTTCGAATCTTCTGGCCACCAAAGTCTTCGTGAATGGGTCAGCAAGATTGTCCTCTGATGCGATTTTGCAAACCGTCACATTTCCACTCTCAACAAAGCCTCTGATGATGTGATACTTTCTGTCAATGTGCTTACTCCTCTTATGATGCCTAGGATCCTTGGTATTAGCTACTGCTGCACTGTTGTCACAGTAGAGCACCATAGCTTTATCCATACCAGGAATGACCTCAAGGTCACCAAGGAACCTGCGGAGCCATACCGCTTCCTTTGATGCCTCACTGGCTGCCACATACTCTGCTTCCATGGTCGAGTCAGCAATACAAGATTGCTTAATACTCCTCCACACAACGGCACCACCTCCAAGGGTAAAAACAGATCCTGAAATCGATTTCCTTGAATCCTGATCTGATTGAAAATCAGAATCTGTGTATCCTCTAGGAACAAGATCCACCAGAATACACTAGCATATAGTCACTCGTTCTCCGTAGATACTTGAGTATATGCTTGACCGCAGCCCAATGGTTCGGTCCCGGATTCGACTGATATCGACTTACCATACCAACCGCAAAACAAATGTCAGGCCTAGTGCATAACATAGCGTACATAAGACTACCTACCGCTGATGCATAAGGTACATTTTTCATACGCTCACTTTCTTCCGATGTTTTGGGACAGTCATCTCTAGAAAGCTTGATTCCAATTCTGAAAGGTTGGGCACCTTTCTTGGAATCTTTCATAGAAAACTTCTCAAGTACTTTATCAATGTATGAAGCTTGAGAGAGTGCTATCGTTTTGTTCTTTTTATCTCTAAAGAGTTGAATACCAAGAACATAACTAGCTTCTCCTAAGTCCTTCATTTCAAACTGTTTGGCTAACCAAACTTTGACAGATGATAATGTTGCCACATCGTTTCCAATAAGCAATATATCATCCACATAAAGTACAAGGAAAACCACTTTTTCGTTCTTGATACATTTATAAACACATGGTTCATCAATGTTTTGTTCAAATCCATAGGTTTTGATCGCTTGATCAAACCTAATATTCCAAGAACGAGATGCTTGCTTTAATCCATAAATGGATTTAAGCAACTTGCATACTTTGTCTTCTTGGCCTTTTGCATTGAACCCGTCTGGCTGTATCATATAGATATCTTCTTCAAGAGAGCCATTCAAGAAAGCTGTCTTGACATCCATTTGCCAGATCTCATAATCGAGAGCAGCCGCAATAGATAAAAGAATGCGGATTGACTTGAGCATTGCTACAGGCGAGAAGGTTTCATCATAGTCAATTCCTTCTTTCTGCGTATAGCCCTTCGCTACAAGTCTTGCCTTGAAAGTTTCCACTTTCCCATCCACACCTCTCTTCCTCTTGTATACCCACTTACACCCAATCGGTTTTATGCCTTGGGGCAAGTCTACAAGTTTCCAGATCCCGTTGGAATCCATAGATTCCATCTCAGTGTTCATAGCCTTTTGCCAAAAACTAGAATCAACATCTTCCATAGCTTCCTTGTACGTAGCCGGATCATCAACATGTTCTATGGATTCTGCTTCAAAAACTTCACCATTGAACATGTACTTTTCAGGTTCCCTGATAATCCTCCCACTACGACGAAGCTCCCGTAGTTGTTGATTCTTTAATGGTTTTTCCACAGGGTTTTCTGTGACTTTTGGAATATCCAAACCCGAAGTCATCTCCTCAAGCACTACTTTGCTACGAGGTTTAAAGTCTTCCATGTAACTTTCCTCCAAGAATGTTGCATGTGTATAAATGAAGACTTTATTTTGCTTTGGATTATAGAACAGACCACCTTTAGTCCCTTTTGGATAGCCAACAAACAAGCACACTTCTGATCGTGACTCCAACTTCTTTGCTTCCTTATCCAAGACGTGTGCCGGACAACCCCAAATTCAAATATGATTCAAATTAGGTTTCCTACTCGTCCATAACTCATAAGGAGTTTTAGGAACCGATTTGGAGTGAACGTTATTCAGAAGATAGCATGCAGTTTGTATAGCGTGCCCCCAAAATGACAAAGGTAATGTGGAGTAACTCATCATAGATCGGACCATATCCAATAGGGTCCTATTCCTTCTCTCAGCTACACCATTCTGTTGAGGAGTACCAAGTGCAGTCAACTGGGATTGTATCCCATTCTCTATCAAATATCCTAAGAACTCATCCGATAGGTATTCCCCACCTCGATCCGATCGAAGTGTCTTAATGGAGTTGCTTAATTGTTTCTCCGCTTCAGCCCGAAATTCTTTGAACTTGTCAAAAGCTTCGCTTTTGCGATCATCAAATAGACATATCCATACCTTGAGTAATCATCAATAAAAGTGATATAATACTCATACCCACCTTGTGCTTCTATGTTCATGGGACCACAAACATCCGTATGCACAAGTTCTAAAAGTTTCTCGACACGACCATCCTTGGCAGCAAAATGCCGTTTAGTCATCTTGCCCTCCAAACAGGATTCACATTGTGGCCAAGGTTCAACCTCATACAAGTCAAGGCATTCCTCCTTTACCATCCTTTGAATTCTGTTAAGGCTTATGTGACCAAGTCGTAAATGTCAAAGATATGATTTGTTAGAGTGAGAAGACTTATGTCTTTTAGAGTTCTTTTCCAATTCTGTATCAAGCAGTGAGTGCATCTTAGGTTTGATAAAATAAAGATTTCCATGCATCCATCCATTACAGATAAGAGAATTGTTTTTCCTAATAACAACTTTATTATTAAAAGAAACTGAATAAGAATCTTTAATCAAACAAGCTACCGAAATTAGGTTCCTTTTGAAACTAGGAACATAAAAACAATGTCTCAAAACCATAAACCTAAATTCATCAAAATAAAGATGCACTTCTCCCACTGCTTCAGCTTGCACTAATGTCCCATCACCGGTTCTTAACGTGAAGTTCTCGTCATGCAGACTTCTCGTTACCTTGAACCCCTGCAGAGAAATACAAACATGGTTAGTAGCTCCAGAATCTATAATCCAATTGTCCTTAGATTCCTCCACTAAACAACCCTCAAGATACAGGATATCGAAATTACCTTTTTGCTTTTGCATAGACAGGTATTCTCGGCAATCCTTCTTGAAATGTCCTTTCTTCCCACAGTGAAAGCACTTAGCCTTTTTGGGATCCACCTTTCGCTTCTTAGTCTTGGTAGACTTCTTAGAAACAGGTGCATTCGCCACAGGCTTGTTCCCCTTGTTCTTCCCCTTTTCCTTCTTTCTTTTGGGATTAGGAGCAGGCGAACTAGGTTCAATCACATTTGCCTCAGCCTTAGATCCAGAACCCTTAAAAATGTTCTCAAAGGCTTGCAACTCTTTCATCAATTCCGTTAAAGACATCTCCTTCCTGTTAAGGTTGTAGGATGCCTGAAACAAATCGAAATCCTTGGATAAGGTTTGGAAAACCATGACCAATTGAGTTGCAGCATCGATCTCAGCCCCCTTTGCCTGAGCTTCAGACAAATAAGCCATGACTTTCATCATGTGCTCCATGATGGGTGTAAAACTTGGTCAACCAAGGTCAACATTCCATGGGTCAAACTTGGGCTTTTGGGCCAAGCCTAGTAACTCGGGTATCCTTCTTGGTTACAATCCGTCATTGTCTTGTTACTAAACTTTGGCTTTAAAAATCCGATTTGGAAAATTCGGTCAAAAATCTTTTGTTTAACTTAAAAATTCATGGTTTTCAGAATGGGACTTTATAAAAATCATTAAGGGCTGAAAACTGCCATTGGAACAGTTTTGATAGTCAAAACATTGGTGTTGGTGCAAAAATACAGTTTTCCTGTATTGTTTTAGAAAATCCTGTGTAGGATTTTCCTGTTTCTTGCACAGTTTTTAGAAATCCATTTCTATTTAAAAATCTTGTTTGAATTAGAAAAATTTTTCTGCACAAAAGTTTTCGATTTTGAAAAACCCTACAACTTTCATGTTTTACAGAAAACCCAGTTCGGACTCTAACATGCTCTTATTTCCTATTGAACTCACCTGGCCGTGCAAAAGTCCTGGGCACAGTCAGGCTCGGGTTTTTTAAAAAAATGAAGGCCTTTGGAGCCTTATTTTTGAAAAATTTCCATGCTACACCCTAGAAAAATCCCTTCTCTACAACTTTTATGTTTTACGTTTTGCGTAATTCGGCCTCTAAGGGCCTCAAAATCATTTTTCCAGAAAACTGGCCAGTTTTACCCGAAAACTGGCAGTTTTATTCTTAACTTGGTTTTACGTCCTAATACGCGCACACTACCTCAACCGTCCATAGCGGGAGCCTAATATCAGTCATGCAGCGGTTTCTAACGTTCCATACCATCATCACATAAACATACATCAACAATCATTACATCAAACACTTAGCATGCATAATCAAGCATAAACTTAAACATACTTGGGGACATATAACTAAATCATGCTTCAATCATGTAAACCCTAGTTTCATGCAACCAAAGCATAAAATCATGCATACTTGGTAAATAAAACCACCTAAACCATAAATTCAAGCACCAACCTAAAAATTCTAAGCTAGGGCATAAAAATTAAATTGAGCTTATGCTCTTACATCCAATGCTTGAAATACACTTAAATTTTTCAAATCGAAGCTCAATTTAAAAGCTTAGGGTTAAAGGGTTTACCTCTAGGGTATAGAATTGGGTTCTCAAGCTTGGATCCCAAAACTTTTTCCCTTTTCCCTTGGCTGCCACCACAACCGGTTTTCCCCTCCAATGGGTTCCAAAAATTTAGCCACTCTTTGCTTGTTTTCACCACAAATCCGGTCACCCTTGGACCTTCATTTCCTTTCTTTTTCTTTCCTTTTTCTCCTCCCCCCACAACCGGCCTTCTAGCCCTAATAGGGTACTAAAAAAAAATCAACCTTTGGCTTGGTATCCTAATAATAATCCGACCACCCTACTAGCTTGCTCTAGGGTTTCTATTTTTTTTTTCTTGGCTTTCTTTCTTGGGTTCGGTTTTTGAGAGGGAGAGTGTGAGAGGAAAATTTGCAAGAGTTTGGCTTGTTTTCACAATTTTTTTACTCATAATCCGCCCCCCCCCCTCCCCTTCGTATTTATAGGTGAAAATTATTTTAATTTTGGATTTATTTTTAATCCAAAATTTGCTTAAAAACCCTTGAAGCAAAAATAATTACACAAAATTTTGCTAAAATGCCCTCCAAGTGGCCTGCCATTTTGGGTGCAAGGTAGCAAAAATTTTGATTTCTTTCCACCATTTTTCTTTAATCCAAAAATGATGTCATAATTCCAAACTTGGGTGATGTCATCATAAGGCCTCGTTTGGCTTGTTCCTTAATATGCAGTCCACACTTTTAAGCTAACACAGATATTTCCAATACTGTGTTTACTAATACACAGTATAATTTAGTACTGTTATACTGAACTGCAGTCCAAAATTTATCTGCATATAGTTGGACTGTATAAAAGTTTTTCTTTTTATTTAAAGTTATTTGGCCCTTAATACCCTATTTTAGGAGCTTGACTTTTCTATGGTGGTTTTAAATCTTAAATATACTATCTTGTCCGTAAAGATGGTTTTCACAGTATAATTCCCATACTGCTTATCGTATCACAGTACCGTCTTATATTTGACTTCTCTGGTCAACTTTGACTTTTTTGGTCAAACTTTGACCAACATGAATTCATGAAATTTCGTCATGCCTTTTTCCTTAAAAGGCCTATTATGGAGTCTCGTAGCTAATTTAACGAGAACTCAACCCTATACTGATAAAATTATGAATTTTGTATTGATATTCATAATTTTCATAAAATATCACATAAACACATAGTACGAACTTAGATTTCTTATGTACAAGAAAATCATGAGTCCGAAAAATTTTAGTCATTACAATCTACCCTCCTTAAAAATTTTCGTCTTCGAAAATCAGAACAATTCGGGGTAGCTTTTCTTCATATATTCTTCGCGCTCCCACGTTGCCTCCTCAATCTCATGATTTCGCCATAAGACCTTAACTAAAGCTATAACCTTATTTCTTAGTACATTTTCTTCTCGTGCCAAGATTCGAACCGGTTTCTCCTCATACGTCAAATCCTCGTGAACCTCAATTAGTTCGTGGTCCAATACATGTGATGGATCCGAGATGTACTTCTTTAGCATTGACACATGAAATACATTGTGTACATATGCTAATTCTTGGGGCAAAGCCAATTTATAGGCTACATTACCAACTCTTTCCATTATTTCGAATGGCCCTATGTATCTTGGACTTAATTCCCCCTTCTTTCCGAATCTCATAACTCCTTTGAATGGAGCAACTTTAAGGAAAACCATGTCTCCTACTTGGAATTCTAGAGGCCTTCTACGTTTGTCAGCATAGCTCTTTTGTCGACTAAATGCAGTTTCCATCCGTTGACGTATAAGTTTCACAGCCTCAGTGGTTCTCTGAATAAAATCTGTGGACACAAGTTCCTTTTCTCTTGTCTCGTACCAGTGGACTGGAGATCTACACCTTCTCCCCTACAGGACTTCATAAGGAGCCATTTCAATTGAAGCTTGGAAACTGTTGTTGTACGAGAATTCAATCAAAGGAAGCTTCTTATCCCAAGTTCCTTTGAAGTCCATGATGCATGCTCGCAACATATCTTCTAAGGTCTGAATGGTCCTCTCTGATTGTCCATCCGTTTGAGGGTGAAAAGCCGTACTAAAAGTAAGCTTGGTATCCATTGCCTGATGTATACTTCTCCAAAACTTAGAAGTGAAACGACCATACGATCGGTGATGATTGTCTTTGGAATCCCATGGTAGCGAACGATCTGCGCAACATATAATTCCGCTAGCTGGTCCACTGAAAAGCTAAGCTTAATGGCAATAAAGTGTGCAGACTTTGTCAAACGATCCACAATCACCCAAATAGCATCGTTGCCACTGGGAGTTCGGGGTAGGCCAACCACAAAATCCATGGTCACTTGGTCCCATTTCCATTCTGGGATGGAAATTTTCTGCAATTCTCCCCCTGGACGTTGGTGTTCTGCCTTCACCTTTTGACATGTAAAGCATTTACTGACAAATGTAGCAACGTCATTCTTCATTCTGGGCCACCAAAAACTTTCCTTCAAGTCTTGGTACATCTTTATAGCTCCAGGATGAATGGAATATGGAGTCTCATGGGCCTCTTTCATGATTTGCTTCTTTAACTTGTCCTCGTTAGGAATGCATAATCTATTTTTCCGATAGAGTATGCCCTCATCCGATATGTTGAAGTCCAACTCCTTTCCTTCCAAGACCTCGTTCTTTGTTCTAAGTAGCAAGGCATCTCCTTCTTGTCGCTCCTTCATGCCATCCAAAATGGTAGGTTGGAAGGTTAGGGCAGCTAAACTTCCCGTGATAAGCTCTATTCCAGCTTCCACTAGCTCCTTTTGAAGAGGTTCGGTCAACGACTGTATTGACATCAACGAGGAAGGCGACTTCCGACTAAGGGCATCGGCTACTTTGTTAGCCTTCCCTGGATGGTAACGGATGTCTATGTCATAGTCTTTCACCAGTTCGAGCCATCTTATTTGTCTCATGTTAAGCTCCTTTTGTGTGAAGATATACTTCAAACTCTGATGATCCGTGTAAACTTCACACTTAGTACCGTAAAGGTAGTGTCTCCAGATTTTGAGCACAAATACTACCGCCGCAAGTTCCAAATCATGCGTCGGATAGTTCTTCTCATGATCCTTAAGCTGTCGTGAAGTATAAGCAATCACCTTTCCATTTTGCATGAGAACAGCTCCCAATCCTATCTTGGAAGCATCGCTATATATCACGAAGTTCCCTTTCTCCACCTCTGGAATTGTGAGGATCGGAGCACTAGTCAGCTTACTTTTCAGTTCTTGGAAGTGTTCTTCACACTTTGCTGTCCATTCGTACTTCTTTCCTTTCCGTGTAAGTGCGGTGAGCGGTACTGCAATCTTAGCAAATCCCTCGACGAAACGTCGGTAGTAGCCCGCTAAGCCCAGGAAACTACGTACTTCGGTGACGTTTTTTGGAGCTGGCCATTTACTCACTGCCTCAATCTTGGCCGGATCTACAGATATACGTTCCTTGGAGACCACATGTCCTAAGAAATGGACCTTTTCCAACCAAAATTCACACTTTGTGAATTTAGCGTAGAGCTGGTTTTGCTTTAAAATCCGTAAAGCAATCCTTAAATGTTCCTCATGCTCCTCTTTTGATCTTGAATAAATCAAGATATCATCTATAAAGACGATAATGAACTTGTCCAGGTAATCCTTGTATACTCGATTCATCAGGTCCATAAAGGCTGCTGGAGCATTTGTCAATCCAAATGGCATAACGAGGAACTCGTAGTGTCCATATCGCGTACGAAAGGCCGTCTTGGGAATATCTCCTTCCCTAATTCGGAGCTGATGATATACTGATCGTAGGTCAATTTTCGAAAAAATTGAAGCTCCTCTCAATTGATCAAACAAATCGTCGATCCTAGGTAAGGGATACTTGTTCTTGATGGTAATCTTATTCAATTCCCGATAGTCAATGCACATCCTAAGAGTGCCGTCCTTCTTTTTAACAAACAAAACTGGGGCTCCCCATGGTGAGTAGCTTTGATGAATGAATCCTCGATCAAGAAGCTCCTGTAACTGAATCTGCAGTTCCTTAAGTTCGGCAGGCGCCATCCTATAAGGTGCCTTGGATACTGGTGCCGATCTAGGAAGTAACTCAATCTCAAAAGAGATTTCTCGTTCTGGTGGCAATCCTGGCAATTCCTTAGGAAAAACCTCTATAAACTCCTTAACTATCGGTACTTCTTCCGGCCTGTTCTTGGTCTCTTGCGTCTTATCTACCATGTTGGCTAGAAATCCAATACATCCTTCTGCCAACAACTTTCTAGCCTTTAGCGCAGAAATGAACATTTTTGGCTGTTTTGGAATCGATCCTCTAAAAATAAACTCCTCGCCTCCAATTGGCTTGAACATGACAGTACGACGTGGACAGTCGATAACTGCGTTGTACTTTCCCAAGAAATCCATACCCAAGATGACATCATAGTCGTATAGGTCGATGGTGATCAAGTTGACATATATGTCTCTACCATATATAATTATTGGAACGTGACGTACCCAATAATCAGACAACAGAATCTCCTGGAGGGTAATGCAGTTCTAAATGTTCTTCTGATCCTATCACTTGCTCTACCTAGTTTCTTAGCGAACCTAGGTGATGTAAATGAATGTGTATCTCCAGAATCAATTAACATGTAGGCATCTTATTGGGCAAAAGGAAGCTGACCTGTCACTACGGTGGAAGGTCCAGCTTGAACATCCTCCTTAGTGTAGGCATAAATGCGTCCTTGAGGTTCTGGAGCTTCCAGTCTACCTTGAGAGATTGCAGGTCCCTCGAGCTTCATCTGTGCAGCGTGAAGTTGAGATCCTTGTCCTCTCTGTTGGTTCTGCGGATTCTGGGGATTGAGATTGCAAGTTCTAGCATAGTGGCCTTCCTTGCCACATAGAAAGCAGCGACTGATTCCAGCACGGCATTCTTCTGGGTGCCTCCTCCCACATTTCTGACAAGTGGGATAACTGTTGTTATCAGGTGCATTCTTCTTCTGGGGAAAATTTTGTTGATTCCCCTGTCCTCCTGCATTCCACTTCCTCTTCTGTTGGTTGTTGCCGTACAGCTTGTTGTTGTTGTTTTGCCCCGAAGGTCCTCCTTGACCTTTCTATTGTGAAGTTTGGCCTAGTCTGACCTGGTTCTGCTTAGCTTGGGCTTTTTCTTCCCTCTTTTCCTTGAAGAACTTAGCCCGTTGTTCCTTGTTTTGTCCTACCCAATACTCGGCTCGAATTGCCCAACTGATACATTCGGCAACAGTGAGCGGTGGATGGGGGCCACTGCTAATTACTACTGCCAGGTCCGAGCGGAACATTCTCATCATCCTTCTGACTTTATCCCTTTCAGAACTGATGAGGTGAGGGCAAAGACGTGCTAGCTGTTCAAACTTTTTAACGGCTTCAGCTACCGACAGATTTCCTTGGCGGAACTTATCGAATTCGTCTTGTTGAACTTCCATGACCTCTGTGTTGAAGTACTTCTCCTTAAATTCCTCCACAAAGTCCTCCCAAGTCATCTCAGTAACATCTCGCCGGATCTGGACTGTTTCCCACTAGAGGCGAACATCTTTTCGTAGCATAAAGGATGCACAGAGGACTTTCTCTTGATCATTGAGCCTGAGGAAATTTAGGGCAACCTGGAGGTCGATTAACCAGTTGTCGGCCTCAATCGAGTTTGTTGACCCTTCAAATTCTGGTGCCTTCATGCGCCGAAATTTGTCATATAGTTCTTCCGGAGTTCGAATTAGGGGTGCTGGTGGAACAGCTACAGGCACAACAGGTACTTTAGGGGCTATGGGATTCTCTGGAATCACCGGGTCATCATCAGGAATTTCCGGTGCAGCAGGCTGATTCACAGGTGCTGGTGGTACTCTGGCATCAGGAGGTCCCTGATTCTGCTGAGCTAACTGTGCTCTAATCCCACCTATCTCTTGTTGTTGGTCTAACATCATCTGTCTCAGTTCATTCATCTGGATCGCAAGATCAACGTCTTGGACCAGTGCTTTTCTACGCTTTGGTGGCATGGTTCTATACGGAAAACAATGAAATAAACTTAGCTTCTTGTTTTACAAAATTAATGAAATTATGCCTTTTATATAGAACCATAATCTTTATTCCATATAATAGCATAACATGAAACATATCTGAATTCATCATGACCATGTTCACCTCTCCTTCACAACAGGAGTACATAATCATAACATCTGGGAAGGTATAAAACTTTCCCATCATTTCCGTACGTCACCTAGATGC
This sequence comes from Ficus hirta, assembly GCA_038430175.1. Taxonomy (NCBI): domain Eukaryota; kingdom Viridiplantae; phylum Streptophyta; class Magnoliopsida; order Rosales; family Moraceae; genus Ficus; species Ficus hirta. Next base: position 2,335,001 of record CM076586.1, on the reverse strand, counting down.
CACCACCAAGCTAAGGCACCACCCGGCGTCATCCTTGCATCCAACATTTTCCTTATGTGGCAAAAATTCCATAATTACCACATATAACTTCCATAATGTTGATCTAATTCCTTCGTACAAGAAATTCTCAGCTATCACCATACCAGGGAGAAGTAGTCCCTTGAAAACGTCAGGAGTATCATTTCCCTCATGGCCATTGAAGAAAGATGCTTACTATACGCATAAGATCTTAACTAATTCTAATCGTAATAAAATAAATAACTTAACTTACTTGGGCCGTTGCAGAAACGATGTGGAGCGATGTGAAGTAGGCTGGCAGGATACTGCTCTGATACCAACTGTGACGCCCCGACTTCCCAAGCCGGGTCGACACCATACATACTTGTACTTATCTTACTTGAAAATTTGAGAATAATTTTTTTTTTAAAACATATATACATAGATTATCTTGTAGAGAAAACTTGTCTTGCATACATACTATACTGAAAATACATTCAGAAGTCTTCAAACTTCATACATACTGCATAACATAATTTACTTTTGAGATATATACATATTAACTCAAAAGTGGTTGCGGAAAATTTTGCGTAGTGGTATCCCACACCGCCCTTCAGTCGCCGCATCGTCTGCGTAACCCATCAGCTAGACTGCAGGCTTTTTACCTACAGTATGAAATATACAAAATGAGCTTTCGTCCAGCAAGTACAAACATATCTCACAAAACATTTCAAATCTCTTAAAACATGTCAATCATTATGTAATTTATGCATGATCCATTTATGATCGATTTGTATGTCTTAGGCTTCATTATGGACTCAATCTTGAACTTATTATCTTGTCTTAACATGTGGGCCCATAGTGTACGTACCAAAAGCACGCAGCCTCCAGACAAAGTTAGGGTTTACAAGGCCCTAACAGTTCTAGGAATCATAAACTTGACCCTCACACATCAACGAGAGGTCAATAATCATAACTTGTCTTGAACATGTATCCTCCTCGATCACGGGAGGGTGGTACGACACCTTGCTTTACTTAGTTTAGTCTTAGTCTTGTATATTCCAAAACTAAGAATCTTTAGTTATGATCTCATTAGTCATGGTGCACATGTGACACAGACATGGCATAACCATAAATCATGGTATATCTTGGCTTATCATAGCTTATCATGGCATGACTTAAAATAACTTAGCATGGCATGACATAACATACTTAACATAGTATGACTTGGCATAACTTCTCATGGCATAACAGGTCATAACATAACTTAGCACATCATAGTATGGCATCACATATCATAGCATAATATAGTATGTATACTCGAAAATAGTATTTACTACTTTTCATACTGTAGGTGAGGTCTGTACTTGCCTGTTATGCTATATCTTGGGTTTCGTTGCTCCGATTCAGGTTGCAACTGCAGGTTACTTCCTGCTATTAAAAAGTACATAGGATAAGGATCCAATAAAATGTTGGTGACCTATCCAACATTCATACACAATCTTAGTTATATGTCCCCCAATTATACACATGATAACTTATTGGGTTACAAAACGTAACCTTTGATATGATAACCTTGGTCAACCTTGGTCAAACTTGGTCAACCAAAGTCAACCACTTGGTCAACTAAGGTCAACATTCCATGGGTCAAACTTGGGCTTTTGGGCCAAGCCTAGTAACTCGGGTATCCTTCCTGGTTACTATCCGTCATTGTCTTGTTACTAAAATTTGGCTTTAAAAATCCGATTTGGAAAATTCGGTCAAAAATCTTTTGTTTAACTTAAAAATTCATGGTTTTCAGAGTTGGACATTATAAAAATCATTAAGGGCTAAAAACTGCCATTGGAACGGTTTTCATAGTCAAAACATTGGTGTTGGTGCAAAAATACAGTTTTCCTGTATTGTTTTAGAAAATCCTGTGCAGGAATTTCCTGTTTCTTGCACAGTTTTTAGAAATCCATTTCTATTTAAAAATCTGATTTGAATTAGAAAAAGTTGTCTTCACGAAAGTTTTATATTTCAAAAAACCCTACAACTTTTGTGTTTTGTAGAAAACCCAGTTCGGAATCTAACATGCTCTTATTTCCTATTGAACTCACCTGGCCGTGCATAAGTCCTGGGCACAGTCAGGCTCAGGTTTTTATAAAAAACGAAGACCTTTGGAGACTTATTTTTGAAAACTGTCCACGCTTCCCCCTAGGCAAATCCCTTCTCTACAACTTTCATGTTTTACATTTTGCCTAATTCGGCCTCTAAGGGCCTCAAAATCATTTTTCCAGAAAACTGGCCAGTTTTACCCGAAAACTGGCAGTTTTATTCTTAACTTGGTTTTACGTCCTAATACGCGCACACTACCTCAACCGTCCACAGCGGGAGCCTAATATCAGTCATGTAGCGGTTTCTAACGTTCCATACCATCATCACATAAACATACATCAACAATTATTACATCAAACACTTAGCGTGCATAATCAAGCATAAACTTAAACATACTTGGAGACATATAACTAAATCATGCTTCAATCATGTAAACCCTAGTTTCATGCAACCAAAGCATAAAATCATGCATACTTGGTAAATAAAACCACCTAAACCATAAATTCAAGCACCAACCTAAAAATTCTAAGCTAGGGCATAAAAATTAAATTGAGTTTATGCTCTTACATCCAATGCTTGAAATACACTTAAATTTTTCAAATCGAAACTCAATTTAAAAGCTTAGGGTTAAAGGGTTTTCCTCTAGGGTTTGGAATTGGGTTCTCAAGCTTGGATCCCAAAAATTTTTCCCTTTTCCCTTGGCTGCCACCACAACCGGTTTTCCCCTCCAATGGGTTCCAAAAATTTTGCCACACTTTGCTTGTTTTCACCACAAATCCGGTCACCCTTGGACCTTCCTTTCCTTTCTTTTTCTTTCCTTTTTCTCCTCCCCCCACAACCGGCCTTCTAGCCCTAATGGGGTACTAAAAAAAAATCAACCTTTGGCTTGGTATCCTAACAAAAATCCGACCACCCTACTAGCTTGCTCTAGGGTTTCTATTTTTTTTTTCTTGGCTTTCTTTCTTGGGTTTGGTTTTTGAGAGGGAGAGTGTGAGAGGAAAATTTGCAAGAGTTTGGCTTGTTTTCACAATTTTTTGACTCAAAATCCGCCCCCCCTTGGTATTTATAGGTGAAAATTATTTTAATTTTGGATTTATTTTTAATCCAAAATTTGCTTAAAAACCCTTGAAGCAAAAATAATTGCACAAAATTTTACTAAAATGCCCTCCAAGTGGCCAGCCATTTTGGGTGCAAGGTGGTAAAAATTTTGATTTCTTTCCACCATTTTTCTTTAATCCAAAAATGATGTCATAATTCCAAACTTGGGTGATGTCATCATAAGGCCTCGTTTGGCTTGTTCCTTAATATGCAGTCCACTTTTAAGCTAACACAGATATTTCCAATACTGTGTTTACTAATACACAGTATAATTTAGTACTGTTATACTGAACTGCAGTCCAAAATTTATCTGCGTATAGTTGGACTGTATAAAATTTTTTCTTTTTATTTAAAGCTATTTGGCCCTTAATGCCCTATTTTAGATGCTTGACTTTTCTATGGTGGTTTTAAATCTTAATTATACTATCTTGTCCGTAAAGACGGTTTTCGCAGTATAATTCCCATACTGCTTATCGTATCACTGTGCGGTCTTATATTTGACTTCTCTGGTCAACTTTGACTTTTTCGGTCAAACTTTGACCAACATGAATTCATGAAATTTCGTCATGCCTTTTTCCTTAAAAGGCCTATTATGGAGTCTCGTAGCTAATTTAACGAGAACTCAACCCTATACTGATAAAATTATGAATTTTGTATTGATATTTATAATTTTCATAAAATATCACATAAACACATAGTACGAACTTAGATTTCTTATGTACAAGAAAATCATGAGTCCGAAAAATTTTAGTCATTACAATATTCCGGCATGTTGGAGGACATTTTGACTAATCGGTTTGAGGACATTACACATAATGAGACGTCACGAACGACATGCAAATTTTGAGCTTACAAAATTTATGGTATATAAATCCAGAGTTTATCTTTGAGCTTGCAGGAGTAACACCAAAGTAATTAACAATAGAAAATAGGTTAGAGTGAAATTATCTGTTATTATTGTGGTAAAAGTTTATCACAATAAGCTATGAATAGCACTAGCCTAAATAACAACATCAAGTATATATAGCCTAATTCCCTCTAGCTCTTGTGACTGATTCACCTAACATTACAACTCCAATCATAGCAGCCGATGCTACTATTGGAGTCGGTATCACTTTTTTATTATTAAATCCACCATTGTAAATTACATTTTATTCGTTTAACTGCAACCAGAAAATGTACAGCTGGACTGATGCCTGCCCCAATAGAAAGACCTTAATTAACTATAGTGGCATTACCGTAAAAGGAACTCGGGGTCAAGGAGTCTCAAGATTCCGATAAGGAACTTTAGCAACAAAGGGTACAAACTGGTTTGTGCATGTCATAGATCGGAGAAAACTCACAACCCAATAAGCAAGGGTCTAGTCTTTTTCTCCTTTCTTAAATAATTCTTAATCTTGTTCTTACTTTAAAAAAACAAATGTTCAGAGAGCATGACTAGAATCAAAGCAAGCCAAGGCATCCCAACTAGGTTGGCACCTCTAGACTACTAATTCCACTCCAAATCCCTCACTCAAATTTTATTTATAGAAAAAATGAATTACAAATGTCCTGCCAAAAGGCCAACAATTCCAAAAGACATGAATATCCAGCAAAGCCAAATAATCGTCCTCAACGATAGGGAAAAGAGTAGGGCAGCACTATGGACTCGCAACAAACTAAAACCCTACAGATTGAGCTTCATTAAAACCTTCCACGTAAAACCCAAAGGGAAAAACCAGGGAAGGAAAAAGAGTACTCAATATATATTTATTGGAAATAAAAAGACACCGAAGAAAGCCCAAAATATCACAAGAAACTAGAGAATTGCACAAACTAGTAGCATTCCACCGCCAATCCGTCTCTGTCGTATGAACTTATTTAACTACAAGCTTATCCGAAGCCAGAATTCCTTCTCGATAGATATGAGAGGCTCTATAATTCAGCAACCTGATCATCTTCTTTTTTTTCCACCAAAGTAAAGCAAAAGAGAAAACAGGTTTCAGGGGATAAAAATTTTAAAAAGGCAAAGCAAAAAAAGAAAATGTCAGCAATGGACACCACAAAACAGGAAAACGTAGAAACATATATTGCACATAGGCCTGAACAGAATAGCAACTTTGTAACCCAGAGGCTTAATTTCAACACAAATAAAGAGCATCAGTAATAGCAGTTATTATTTCAATTGAAAGATATACTTTCGTATTGACATGCAAGCAAGGTTAATTGACAAATTGTATTGAACCAGCTATAACTTGAATTAATTACCTAATTCAATTTACACATTTTGCTATTCTATTAAAATTTTAATACTATCCCCCTTTTAGTTACAAACATACGCCATGCATCTGTGTATTATCTAGAATATTTCTTAGTACACTAGAAACTAATCTCCATGCGAATGTTGATTCTTTTTACTACAGCATAACGTGAAGAAAAAGGGGAAAAAATAAAAACCGCATGTCTACATATTGAATACTGGAAACACAAAAGACCAAATTTTGAGAAGGAGTGTTTAGGATATAATTATTTTGCAACTGAAAATTTAAATAAAAATTATTCAAACTAAGTACTAAACTACAGCCAAGACATCTTAAAAAAATTATTAATAATATGTGACAGAAGATAGGAAGATTACCATCGTAAGCGACGTTCATAAGGGACCAGACAACATCCTTTGCATTGGGATAATTCCACTTCAACAAACTCCACTTGGATTGATTTATGTCAACATGTAGAAGATTAGGAGGACTTGATTCTCTGTCGAGGAAAGAGATCCTTTCCAACTTTGGACACGCATCAATGTGGATTTCTTCTAGGGAATCGGCAGTTACTGGTATGTGATGTAATTTTGGTAGCGTCGACAAAACTAATCTCCTCAGTTTGGGAAGAGATATAGTGCTGATGGCATGCTCAGTTATTTCATCCTCTGCTTGGTGTTCTTCATCATCTGATCTCATGGATACAATTGCCTCTAGCTGCTCGCATCTAGAGACAGTGAGTTGTTCAAGATTTGGAAGTGAAGTGAATTCAAATCCAAACAGCTTCTTTATGCTATTGCAATCACAAATTAGCAACTCTTTTAGAGACAAAAAGGAGCCAGCGGGTGGGAGTTGGGACGATGCTCCGGATGCTATTCTCCTCTCAATCAGCCCCCTCAAGTCCTTCACTCCATCAAGATGCAATATCTCGAGGCTTGGAAGAAGAGGCACCCCGGAATCTAAATGACAGAACAAATACCGTATTGCGCTACAATCTTCGACATAGCACACCCTCAATTTAGCCGCATTGTAGTCGGAAGTGAGTTCACATAAACTACTCATGTTTCCGAGGACATGGCGGATTGCTAGCATCTTCACATCTTTAGGGAGCAGCAATGTTACAGAACTTGATTGTTGCCAATTGCTTGTTAAATACACAATTTTATCTTTAGATTCCTCAGAGGCATAGTGCACATAAGAATCAGAGAATCCCAGTTGGAACAAGTAACGTGCGGGCCCTGTCTCTCCCAAAGATGTAACATACTCGTTAAAACTTTCACTGTCACATAGTACCCCTTCAAAATTCTCCATCTTTCTAAGATCGGCTAACTCCTCTCCTTTCATTTTTGGTCCTTCAGATGTATGACTAAGAGCGAGGAACTGCAGATTGGTGAGCTTGCATAAAATCCCATCTGGTATGTTCTTCAATGGACAGCCGCAGAAATTAAGATACGTCAATTTGACTAGCATCTCCAAACCATGGGGAACTTGATCGATTCCTGATGAAAACAGGTCCAACTTCTTCAAATCCTTGAGTCTTGCTAAAGATGGAACACATCTCAATTTGAAACAATTTCTAAGAAACAATGCTCCAAGAGTCACCAAATCAGAGATCGAGTCGGGTAGATTCTTGAGACCTGGATTATCGGACAGATCGAGAACATTGAGTGCCTTGAAATGAAGAAAAAAGTTGTCTGAGATGCTTCCCAAGCCAGAATTTCTTGACATCAACAATGTTGAAAGAGTAGGACAATTTGGTGATATAGTATCCGGAAGAATATCAGATATGTTATTGCTGATCAACGAAGCTTTCGCAATATCAACCTTCCAAATACTTTCTTCAGCTGGTACGGATTTCAGTCCCACACCTGCTTTCACCAAATATCGAGGACTCTCACTAACAATTTGTAGTGTCATATCTCTAATCAAATCATGCATCTTCACATACTCTACACCTTCAGTTATTATTCCATTCAATAAGCCAACTTTTTCAAGATTATTTAGCATGACATGACCCTTCCTAATCTCAAGTTCTCTTGTCCGCTTTTTTGGAATTATCCCCTCGACTGTCAATTGTTCTATCAAAAGATCTCTTTGAATTTCATGGTCTTCAGGGAATAGTGCACAATATAAGAGACAGGCTTGAAGTTGATTACTCAATCGGTCATAACTAAATTTCAACTTCTCCATTATTCCATCAGATGCCGATCCCTTTGTAGCCTCCCTTAGTTCTTCTAACGCAACCACCCACTCATCATGATCATCTGAACCCTTTAAACTTCCAGCTATTGTAACAATTGCGAGAGGCAATCTCGCACATTGTTCGACAATCTGATCGACAACTTCTTTCAAACTCAGAACAGATGAATCGTCAAGCCCAACCTTTTTCAAGAACAAGTCCAGCGCCTCAGTCTGTGATAGAAGCTCCATCTTGATAGGTTTACAATCCATTTTTTCACAAACATCGAAAGATCGAGTTGTTAGAATTAACTTGCATCCATTTTCGGGAGTAGGCTTGGGAATTCCTATACGACGAAGAGAATCTAGCGGCTCCCACAAATCGTCAAGGATTAAAACAAACCGCTTTTTAGCCTCAAGTCTTGTACGTAATTTTGATGCTCTTGCTTCACCATCATCATCCGAAAGATCTAGCTCTAACATACGTGCAAGTTTATATTGTAAATTTAATTCGTCTGAATCTTTTGATACAGTTACCCATATCACATTGTCAAACTTGTCCTTGCTTTCTAGAAGAAGACGGTCATTGATTTTTTCTAGGACAGTTGTTTTGCCACTCCCGCCCATGCCATGCACTCCAATCCGTGTAACTTCATTATTAATCAAGCATGCCCATATTTCTTCTAGTTTCCTTTGAAATGTAGTTCCTTCCAGTACTTCTGGTGCCATGACATGTCCATGATGTTGACGTGGAAGGACCAAAAGTTCAGGGAATTTACTTCTTTCATCGATGAGATCTTTCACCTCGCCTATCTTCTTAAAAACATCTTTGGAGAGACTAGCACGGGAAAAGCATTTTACATTTATTATTTTTCCCTTAATAGTCTTCACTTCGCCCTCAATATTTTCCACCTTTTCCAACCAATGTTTTACTTGTTCCATCAACTCCGTTTCGTTTAGCACATGTTGGGCAGCTACTTTCGATTGTACATCTCTCTTTCGGACTTGCAGTTCTTCAAGTTGTTTGTCCAGACTAACCATGTTTTTTTTCACGCCTCTGTGATATGTCCAACATTTGGTGATTGGAGTTGATAAACATCTCAGAAATTGGACAACTGCGGAAACTATTGCGCCATCCATGTTGTTTGGTTCCTACAAATATATAGAATTCAAGCTCATATAATTTCATACTTGATGAAGTACCAAGAAGTAAATTTGATAACTCACTCCAAGAATAACCTACGAAATGCAGTGTGGCTCGTTGCCTTCACACAATAAGAGTCCTCCCTTTGTCAAAGCAGCTTCTAAGTGGATATGGCTTTACAATTAGCCGGATAGAAAATTTCCTAATGGGAAGGCCAAAACGTTGTATTCCTTTGGACAAAGGGAGTTTTTGTGTGTTTTTTGTATATTATGTGTCTGATATTTGGATATTAATTTTCATTATTTGATTGTTTGCCGGAATACACGGACGTTGTATTTGATATTAATCAGGACCTTAATAATTGTCAAGACGCTAAAGAGATGAGTTGGTTGATAATTCAATCTCTTCCTTCTTGGCAAGGACTCCTTACGTGAAGCATATTACGCAACACTTCGACCTAGATTGAGCTGCTATAGTGAGAACTGGAAGGGGAAGACATAGCAGATTTAAAGGAAAAGGGGAAAAAAAAAAAAACAATTGGACTTCCAAGATTTCGTGACTATTTTTTGTGACTATTAAAGTTTAGAAAGATACAGACATTTTGTTTCACTCTGGATTTTGAACGTCTGATTTCGAGAAGATTTTAGGAACCTAACGTGGAATGTTGACAGTGAAATCATTCATTTAAACCTCCCACAAAACCAAAACTTAGGGTTTTTTCCCTTCGATGAAATCGTGGGGACCCTCGTTGTAGCCGCCTACCCTTGTTCGTTCAGTCGCTTCCTTATTCCTCCTCTTTATACTTCTTCCTCTTCATCCCACCTCGAACCACCGTAGATTCTTCACCTGACCACTGACAACCTTCCTCCCGCTTTCTACAACCACCATAAGCCACCTCGACCACCGTTAAGCTACCTCTCGACACCCTTCCTCATAGTAGTTTATGTCAATATAATTACTCTTGTTATACTACTATGTAATTTTATTATCGTTTAGAATTTAATTTTATACTTAGTAGTTTGCTGTTAATTATTCTAGAATTGTATAAGGTTTGGATTTTCTTGTTTGTAGAATTTTAAAGAATTTGCTTCAAGATTCTCCTAACGATTTAGGATTTCAGCATTCGGGTTTTGACTAAAAATCCTTTGATTTACAGTTTGTTCATTCCTAGTTATTTTAGGTTTCCAGTTTATTTCAATTTCAAACAGGGAGAAAGACTGATGGTAACAAATAACATAATGTTTTAGGATGTATAACAGTTGCATAATCTCTTTTACGATTTCATACATACTAAAATGTCCCCTATTCTTCGTTTTTCCTCAGATCTCCCTCACGCTCACAGTTCCAGTCCTCACCATCGTTTGCATATCCGTCGCTTCGTGTCGTCCCCATCTTCAGCATTTCGTCGTAGCTCATCGTCTCCATCTTTGTCGCTTCCTCATCGCTCGTCACCTGAGTCTGCGCGTGAAACTCCAATTCCCGTGAAGATTTCGACAAACTCCCCGCTACATGCCACTGGGTGAATCCGCGGCGTCATATTCTTCGGTTGAGTCTCCATCGCCTCCTAGAGAAGCGGTGTCTCCGGCAGCACAGTAAAAAGTTACGAGAGAGGGTCAAATAGATCTAGGTTATTTGAGATTGTAATACCCAAATTTTTTATAAGGAATTATTATAAATTAATGAGTTAATGAGTTAAAATTTCTTGTGCATATTAAAGTTTAGGTTATAGTTTTAACTTAAAGTTATGAAATGAATTTTATGATGTGACAATTACTAATTTTGTCACATGATAGTTAGCTTAAATCACATATTATTATTCCAAAAGGTTTAAATAGTAAAAAGTGACCAATTGATATATGTATAGGAAAGTTGTCAAATCATCAATCACAGTATTTTAATAGTTTTAGCACTATGAAAATTAGCAGTCTTGGAGTATTCTATGACAATGAGGAGTGTAATGCTGGGTTTAATTAATTTAAAATAACTAAGTTTTACAAGTATGTTTAGTATCTTATTATTATTATTAAGTGTTTATTAGTAGTATTGTTAATCATTTTATATTAAATGTTTTTTTTTTAAGAATTTATGTGCTATTAAAATTATTTAACTACATTTTTTAAAGTAACTGTGCAGGGAAGAGTTGACAACCGCCGAAAGTGAAGCTGATTAATGTGCTTAGTCCATAAGATCGTTTGTATAAGAATAGTAATATAAAGTTATATAATATACTTTAAATGAAGTTTATTAAAATTTTCTATGGACTTAATTGCAAATAAAATATATTTTTAAGGATCTAGCATAATTTTAAATTCTTTTGGGCACTTTATATAATTTTTTAAACATTTGTTTTGTTGCTATCTTTACATGTGTTTTACACCTGCCTATAAGTGATAATAAGCTGATATAACCAAATTCTCATCTTCCTTACCCCTCTCATTTCCAAACGGTGCCTTTGTTCTAAGTCTCTTTAAAAAAAAACAAAAAACAAAAACAAAAACCTCCAACAACTAATCTTCTTCATCAGATTTTCTCAACAAGACCTTCTTCCCCTCCTAAATCACAAAACAAATCAAGACTAAGCTTCCTTCAAAAGCTCATTCTCGGATTCCACCAAACACCATTTTTGTTCAAGCTAGTTGAGATCAAAGTGGAGTTTGTCATCATTTTTGGGGTCCGAATTTTATAAGCTACCTAAGGTCAGTTTAAATTAGGATTTTTACTAGATTTTGAAGCTATTCGAAGCTAGAGATATGAGGTTTTAAGTTGTTGTTTGATTTGATTTACTTAAGATGCTTTTATGTTAAAAGTGTGCTTTGATTTTTCTTCCAAGTGTGTAACTTTTGATTATATTCAAGATTCTTAATGGTTCTATGTTATTTGAGATGTAAAACATTGTAAGGTCTGATTGGAAAAGAGCTTTATTGTTTTTAAAGTATTTTATGAAGTTATATAGAAGGTGTTTGTGAAAATGTTTTGACTGAGAAACTGAGATTTCTATAACAGGGCAATAGGATTCCGAATTTCTTTTCTCTGTTTATACTCAGTATTTGAAGATGAAATTTTGTGAAGTTAAAGTAGACACATGAATCTTGCTCTCCATAAATTGCAGGTGGAAATGTTGTAAATTGGATTTTTGATGAATTTTCAAAAGTTAGGTACTGTTGCTGGAAATTTGCGGATAACAACTACGTAAAGACTTTGTTTGTGCTTAGAACTTGTCTTAAAGGACCTTAAATGGTCTCAAACATTGAAAAGTGTTACTATAATGCATATATTTATATTTTATATAACTTTTAACTGATTGAAAATACTTTTAAATAAAATGACTTGATCGTGGACCTTAGGACAAGCATGATTAGCTTTCTCGAAACGGTGGAGTCAATTTCTCTGCGATAGTTCAACTTTAAAAAGGTAAGTAGGAATTCTACTTATTGTGTCATAAAAACTTAAAAAGTATATGCTATAGTGTTTATTAGTTTTGACAGTTGTTTAATATTTTAAAATGAGACCATGTATATAATGTTTCCCCTTATTGGAAAGAGTATGATTTGCAAGTACGAAAGCTAACGGAAAGTATGGTTTATTGAAAGGTTTTGTGACATGTTTATAATGTTTTAAATGTTTACAAATTCTAGATGTGGCCTATGAAATGATGGGAATATCTACGGAACGTGGTAACCCCACAATAATAGTGTCATTGGTACTAACTGATACCCACGGATGGGTCCCGAATGGGATATGACTGATACCAACATTTGGGATCCCAATGACAGTAATGAAATTGTTTGGCCAAACTTAAAGTAAATGAATAGTAAATGATTATGTAGCTTAAACCCAATATATGTTGTATCTCATGGACTTTCATGATATGTTTTAAATGTTGATTTGAAATTCTATTTGTAATAAGAAGATTCAAAATTCATTGAAAAATGTATTTTAAGTACATATCGTAGTTTAATTGTTTTGTATTTAACTAAGTTCCGCTTATTGGGCTTTTAGCTCACTTTAAAGTTTCATGGCACAGGTGGTGAAGAAAAGAATGAAAAAGCAACATAGTGGCGGGCTGAACCTCTTTTGGGAGCCTGATCTCATGAAAGCTATGTACAGACTAAGCTAAAGTTGTTTCATGAAAATACTTATCAAAGAACTCGGTGAGCTACACTACAAAAATTTTGTTTTGAGATAGTACTAATAGTCTGGAATAGTTGTAATACCAACTCTTCATATTTTTAACTAAACTATGATGAAGAGTTTTGTAAACATTTTATATTAATATCTTATCATACAATTATCTGGTTTTACTATGTTTCTTGTGTTATATCAGATTTTGTGAATGTAAAGGTTAGTGGCATGTTCTAATTAAGTTTAATTAAAAGTTAAACTGGCTAGAGCGTGTTACGAGGAGAATGTTGGATATTTATGTACTTTTATTGCAAAACAAGCTTACGTTAGACTTGTGAAAGTAATAACATACATTAAATGTTTGACTGATTGCTCTTTTCCTTTGAATTTCTTGCTGCCTTCTTATTTTAGTCTGAGAAAAAAAATTTATAATCAACATCTATTTTAAGCAAGGTTTGATAATTGTAAAAAACAAGCACCAATTGTAGGAAAAGGAATAGTGAAAATAGGCATGGCAATATTAGCATGTGGTTGGATGCATAATCCAAATCTTAGAATTACAATCAAATTTTTGTTTTTTTCCCTCAACTTTACTATTCACACAGTTTTGTAACTCAAACTTTAAAAGTCCATAACTTTGCATAGATAAGTCCAAATGAGATTTTTTTTTAATTGCATCGAATTTCGAGATGAACGAAACAAACTCCATATTGATATTTTTTTTTTCCGAACACATTTTAAGTTTTTATACTTTTTTAACTCCAGTAATTCAAATCATAGCACCAAACGCATAATCAATCTAAACCCAAATTCTACAATCCAAACCTTAGCACCAAATGCATGCTTAATATTTCTATTCTAAATAGATATGATAAAAATGGTTGCGGCCTGGGGCCCATTTGGTGGAGGTTTTGGAGACGGAGTTTTGGATTGAAGTTGAGATAAGTTTTGAAAATCTATATTTGGTTGAAAAAAATATATTTGGAGTAAAAAAAATTTACAAGCTTGAAATGTGTTTGGAAAAAAATATCGATATAGATCTTATTTTATTTTTCTCGAAATTCTATGTAATTTGGAAAAAAAAAATTCATTCTTTTTTTTTTACTTAAAATAATAAAGTTATGAACTTTTAAAGTTTGACTTTATTGTAGACATTTAAATATATAAATAGTGAAAAGTAGTTTTTAGTTTTTTTTTTTTTAAAGACAACAAAAAATGTAATAACCTAATTTTTACGGACTCGTGATTCCCTTATATATAAAGGAATTTAAGTCCGTACTATGTGTTTATGGGATATTTCATGAAAATTATAAATATCAATGTGAAATTCATAATTTTATTATCAGAATATGTTTGAGTTCTTATAATATCGTAAGACTCGATGATGATTTATTAAATCAAGTATAAGGCCTTATGGTGAAAAGGCAGAATCATGATTTATGTTTTTGTTCTGGCCTATATATGGCCAGGATAACTCATGACCTGTATAAGATGGTACTGCAGTATAAGAAGCACTGTTGAAATTATACTGTGACCGACAGTCATTACGGATGCAGAGTTAAGAATAGGGTATGGGATTTCTCTAGAATATTCAGAAGTAATATTTGGAGCAATGAGGGCTAAGTAGCTTCAAGTCCTAAGAAAAACCTATATGCGATCCAGTTAAGTGCAGATGAATTCTGGACTGTAGTTCAGTATTACTATACTGCTAATAGTTAAAACAGTATTGGTAATATTTGGATCATTAAGAAAATAGATTGCATATCAGGAGGAAATACCAAACGAGGCCCTACTTGAAGGACACCTCATCATAGATAAATCCATAATTTTGGGGATTTTTGAAATTATGGAAAAGTGGATAATTATGAAAGGATTTTTAGTCCAAAAATGCCCCACATGGCCAGCCACCTCATGGGACTAAAGGGCAAATATTTTATTTTTAGGGTCAAATATGTAATTTTAAGGAAAAAATAATTGTTAGAAATTATGGATTTTTCACCTATAAATAGGTGTTTGTGAGGTGAACCATTTAGTTAAACCTCCCAATTTTTAGTTCCCTTCCAACTTTCCCTCCCTAGCCTTAGAAAAAAAGGGAGAGAGAGAGTTGGTAAAGAGTGTAGAGGAAAAAAAATTTTCTCATCCCAAGGTTTAGAGCAACCATTCCAACTCTAGAGGTATTCCTCTTGATCCTCTAAAAATTTCATTAAGCTTTTGGTTGAGGATTTATGTGTATTTCAAGTTTCGGTTGTAAGAGCATAAGCTCATAATTTTTTTTAATTTTGCCCCATATTATGGTGTTGATATGATTGGTTATGATTTGATCTATGCTTAGGTTAACTTCGTTGCTAGATCTAAGCATGGGTTGATTTTTTTTGCTCTTGAATGAGTTTTAAGTTAGGTGTGCTCACCAAGTATTTGTGAATATGCTTTCACATGTTTGAATGTGGATAATTTATGCATGATGGATATGTGAATGCCATATGTGTGTTGGTTAAGGAAATTAACCTAAAAGCACAACTTGGTAAGCTAGTAAGGTTACCAATATTGTGTTTTTCATGTAAATAGTCAAGTGAATGATTGAATATTAAAAATGAATTTGACGCGCTGTATGTTGATGTAGGCTCACGGTTTTGACTATTTGAGGTAGTGTGCGCGAAATTTTAAACGAAAACCAACAAAATACAAAACTGCCAATTTTCGGATTTAACTGGACAGTTTTCTGGAAACTTAATTTTGAGCCCCTTAGAGGCCGAATTTAGAAAAAGTTATAACTGTAAACTTGTGGAAAATAGAAAATCCTAGGGGGTATGGCAGACGGTTTTTAAAATAAGACTCCAAAGTCCTCTGTTTTTATCAATAGCCGTAGCTGGTCAGTACAGATAGTGTACACGGCTATAATTTTTCAAAAAGAGAAACAAGCAAGTTAAATGTAGATTTAGGTTTTGGACAAAAAACAAAAGTTATAGGTTTCAATGAGATCTACAACTTTCATGGAGTAAACATTCTCAAATTCTAAACCGATTTAAAGATAAAACTGAATTTTCAAAACTATGCAGGATACAAGAAATTCCAGCACATGTACTTTCAACCAAATCAAAAATCTGTTTTCAAAGCAGTTTTTCAGATTTTACAATTTTACAATTTCTGTTTAAAAGGAACTACGGTTTTACAAAAACAATTTTAAAAAGTTTTGAATCCATTTGAATTTCACAAGTAGTTTTTTAAAGACAATTCCAAGTGTTCAATCAAGATAATACTTGAAATTATGAAAACGAGGTATTTTTGAGAAAATGGGAATAGGCCCAAGTTACTTGAAAATATGGTAACAATTTTATGACGAATAATAATCGGATAGTATACTGATTTATTAGGTTGGGCTTTGTGTTTATGGTTACCCATGGTAGTCGGATAGGATACTGATTTGTTATGATAAGGTTTGTATCTATGATTACCAATGATAAGCAGATTGGATATCAACATTGTATGTTATGATTTGTTGAGTTATGTGGCAGAACGATTCTTACGTTCTATTTGAAAACAGGAATATAACCTGTTGCTTCGCCTTTTTGTACATTAGGACAAGAGCTTAGGACAACTTGTAAGTTTAAACCTCACTTACAGTATGAAAAATAATAAATAATTTTCAAGCATGGCATGTTTACATGTATGCCATGATATGCCCTGTTTATGTATATGCCATGTTTTACCAATATGCCATGATCATGTATATGTTATGTTTTACAATAATGCCACACTTTATTATTATGCTATAGTTTACGATAATGCCATGTTTTAAAATAGTGTCATGTTTTATAAATATGCCACAGTTGTTTTATGCCATTGATCTTTATGTCATGTCATATTTATGTATCACATGCATCATGACTAATAAGATCACAAGTTAAGAATCTTAGTCTTGAAACTAGTCTTTATTAAAGACATCATGTGGAAGCATGATTTTAAGCATCCTCATCAAGAATTAAATAACAAGACTAAGACTAAACCAAGACAAGTAAAATGACGTACCAGCCTCCCGTAGATCGTGGAGGATTATCACCTTCCGTAGATCGTGAAGGGTTATGTATATTTTAAGATTCCTAGAATTGTTAGGACCTTGCAAACCCTAACTTTCTGTGGATTACGCGCATCTGATACGTACACAAAGGGCACACATGTTAAGCAAGATAATAAGTTCATAATGGAACATAAGAGATTTATAATCGACCATAAATGGTTCATGCATAAGTTACATGATACTTGTTATGTTTTGTGAGATTAAGTTTGTACTTGCTGAGCGTAAGCTCATTAGTATATTTCATACTATAGGTAAAAAGCCTGCAGCTTAATTGGTGGGCCATAAGAACGTTGCGGCAAGTGAAGGACGGTGTAGGATACCACTATGCAGATTTTTCCGCAAACTCTTTTGAACTATATATATATATATATATATATATATATGAATTTAAATAAATTGCGTTTTACTATGTATATGATGTTTGAAGACTCGAGTTAAATGTAAGGATCATGTATGACTTATTATTTTGATAGAGTCTACCTATATGGACTAGTCTATTTATATGGTGTTTAAAAAATATATATTATGAAATTTTTAATAAATTTAAGTGTTTAAAATTAAGATTTACTTTAAATAAGCATGGTAATGCCTATGTAGTTGAGTCATTACAGAAAAAAAAATATATATATATATATATATATATATATTTATAGATATGTTTGGAGAAGTTTCCCAAACCGAACCTAAGACTTAACGATAGTTCAATACCACATTATTGAGATCTTGCATTGAAAGCTCCCACCTCAGTGTTAAATGAAAATTTAATGGTAAATAAAGCCAAGGGAAACAAACAATAATTTTTTTTTTTTTTTGTAGCTCTATATGTTTAATATTTGACCCTTTCTTCAAATGATTTATTTGCATAATACTATTCAAAAGAGAGCACTTAAAAATCTACATATTAACATTCTGGAAGTAGAAAACAAAAATAAAAGAAAAATAAAAATTTTATCTCATGCTATTTTTAGGGCATTTTTAGGAGAGCTTCCTAAAAGCTATATTTGATTTTTTGATTCAATAAACTACTACTGTAAGAATTTAAATGATCTTTAAGAAGTGTTTTTTATCTACAAATTACAGATCTTTCAGTCAATTCCAAAAAAAAATGACATCTAAAAAAAATTGTCTTTAAGTAGATTTTAAAACTTGCGTAAGAGTTTAAGTAAAACTTTAGAAACTTCATTTAGACATTTTTGGTTATTATTAGAAATTTTTATAATTATTTTGAGTTTTTAAAGCTCTTTTAAAAATATTATTTCAAACAATTACTAAAAAATTACAATTTTTGTTTTTAATGATTGAAAACAAAAACAAAAATTTTGTGAAACAGTCCGTATACCGTGTAAGTATATTTATTGAAAAGAATTAGGAATGGTAATATATATATATATATATATATATATATTAAACATATAGATATGTTTATTTCAAAAATTACACCCACATGAAGGCGGATCCATCCCTTTTTGTCGAATGGATACGATATGGAGTTTAGAATGTGAGAAGGAGCAAAGTAATCAGCTGAAAAGAAATAATATATTTGTTGATTTATTAACAATTCCTTCATAGTCGCATTTCAAACTTTTTGTTCGAAAAAACACTCTGAAAAAAGTTTTAAAAAATTGACTTTAAGGGATGCCAAACACCCATGTAGACCTATGCCTACTATTTCTTCTGGCAGTTGGTCTATAATGAAAATAGAAAAAAGAAAAAAGGCTTTACAAAATAAATAAATAAATTGCTAGATATACAGGGGAAAGAACAACTGACCTTCGCCGCCCATAGATGTTCTTGAAGAACTTCAATTAATCATGAATGATCTAAAAGAAGAGATATAATTGGTATTAGCTAAGGGTCCTCTCTATATATATATATATATATATATATACACGTATATATATTCTGGCCAATCAAATTTGCCATGTCGTTAGTTAGACTTTTCAACTAAACTTTCAAGTGGGTTATGACCTCACGGATGAGAAAAATTGCAACAATTGCGACCACTCTTTTTCCACGCCACAGAATACTGTACGTTAACTTGTTACAATCTAGATTTAATATTATTGGACTTTTCAACGACTACTTCCCAAGTGGAATATGACGTATGAGAAAGCTAAAGTAAATTGCAATTCTACCAAATTTTTTTAACTAACAGAAATTCATCGTGAATATTTAAGAAACTGCATATTAATGACGTTACAATTCACCAAAACAAAAAAAATATTAATGACATTACAACATACGCGTGCACTGTTTCAAGGCGACGACATCGTCAAAGCTCTTTTAAAAATACTAGTTAATCAAAGTAAAGAGGGAAAATGAGCTTTTTTCACAAATAATTAATTAAAAATAAAATGCAGTTTGGATCATCGTCTAGAAATTGTTTTTAAACAAAATTTAGAACATTTAATACATTATTTTCTCTCATGAAAATTTGAAGTTAACTCATGATCCAGACGAACTTAAAAACTCTCGGCAACTTTCATTCCTTATTGTTGTCTTTATGCATGTGTCCAATTGATACTCCAAAAAAAAAAATGTGGTACACTTTTTGCTTTTTTTTAGGTGGAGGACTGAGGAAGGTGAACAACCTAGAGCTTATCCATATGTAGAATTTCAGAAGGGTTGGTTTTGTACCTGGAATGTTGCTCCTAGTTTTTTATCATTAAAATGCCCTTTTCAAGCTCTAAATTTGGATGTTTGAGGTGTGGTAAAGATTATATAATTTGTCAGTTTAAAGCTGAGAAAAAAAAAAAAAAAAGGCATGTTTGAATCTGCCCAAAAATCACCATGCTTCAGAACACACTATAGCAGCTTCCTATTGTGATTTCACTTTTTCTTCCAATGGAACCCACCTCCACTATCTTCTTTGGTAGAGGAGTAAAACTTTTGTAATTTCCATGACAGATACGTCTTTGAAGTGCTTTAATCTATATATACTAGTTTGGACACGTGTTGAGTCGTGATAAAAATTTTTATAGCGTTTAATATGAATAAATATTTTTTAGAGATTATGAAAAAATATAGATTAATAAACAAAGTTGAAGAATTAAACTTCATGATACAATCATAAAATATACAATCATAACAAAATCAAACATTCTAATAAATAAGATATCAACATACAACTTATTTGTTTTTTTTTTTTTTTCCAAAACATATAGAGTTGCATTTTGTTATCTCAAAAAATGTTTTAATCCCATTGTTGGCTATACAAAAAATAAATCATTGCAATAAGAAAAAAATGATTGGAAAAAGAAAATTAAAAACGTTTTGAAAATATGATAATGAAATAAAAGGTAAATTAAAAAAGAGTCAATATGAATATTTTACACATATTTTAATTTACATATAGATTCACATACACGCATACATTTACAAACAAAGTTAAAAAAAAAAACAAAAAACAAAATTGTTTATTTTTATAAATATTTTTGGTTGTAGAACAATATGCTAGCGGCAACATATATACTTACTTGTTCAAAGTTTTACAAAAAAAATAAAAATAGATGAAATGCTAATACATTCCTAAACTTGAGTTCTCACATAAAAGTTGTAGTAGGCGTTATCCTAAGCAATATTGGATATGCCTATTTCCTGCGTAATGAGCTCCTAAAACTATATTAGGACGAATGATCATTCCAAAAGCAGACAAAAGCAGGAAATTTCTAAACAATAAAACTCGATCCAAACACAAATTTAACATGACTATACTCGAAAATAATGGCAAAAGTAAAAATGAAATTCCAAAATGAAAGAATTCTAGTAACTTTGGTTTGGAACGTGAAGGCATCTTTAGCTCACAATAAAAAAGAACTCTTTTTCCTGTTATTTAAATGAAACTTTCTAAAGCAAAAGAGGAAACCAATATTCTAAAATAATATATATATATATATATATCCGTGTGTGTGTATGGAATACAAAGAAAATATTCTTTCCCTCTCTCTTTTGATGATAAAGCAATTCCAATCTCCAATCTCCTACTTTATCTATTAGTTTATAAATGTAGGAATATATTTTGCTTTCGGAAGGTGAGAAAACAAGAAGAAAAATGAAAAAGAAAAGTCTCTTACTAATGACAGGTTCCACACCAAAGAAAAGGGGAAAAAAAAGTAGGAAAAAAAAAAAGAAAGAAAGAGAGAGAAACCTATTCTTAATGTTCACGTGAGACCCACCAAAGCATCTAAAGTAAAGAACGACGTATTTCTTCAAGAAGGACTTTAGCCAACACGTGGAACGAACAGCAACAATAATCCTTAAAAACAGTGGTTAAAAAGCTGAAAAAAAAAAAACAAATCTTTAAAAAAACAAATGAAACGAGCGTTTCAACCAAAACGCTCGTTTTGGTTGAAGCTTATGAACAGTACTACATATTGACGTTTTTATATATTTATAGATATATGTTTCGTTTAGCTTTTCAACTAAAATTTAATTAATACGTATTTTTTTATCTCAATTTTTATCTTTTTTTTAAAAATTAATAAAAATTATAAATAAATTTTTAAAAGAGTTATTTTTGAAATAAGGATCAATATGTCATTTTTAAAAAATTTCGAACATTATGTAAATTAATTATTATATATATTTTTAAAAAATTTATATAAAATAAATATTAATACAAAAAATCTTTTTTTTCCTCTCCTCTCTCACACTTCGTACTCTCTTTTCTCTCTCTCTCTCTCTCTCTCTCTATCTGTCTCTCTCTCTCTCCTTCCTTTCCCCTCGAGCAAAAGAAAAAAAAATCCAAAAATAATCCCCCATCCCACTCACCTCTCTGTCTCTCTCTCTCTTTCTCTCTTCCCCCCCCCCCCCCCCCCCCCCCGGCTCTCTCTCGACTGCATCAGCCGAAAAAGGACCCAAAACCCAACAACTCTCCCCACACACACACACACACTCTCTCTCTCTCTCTCTCTCTCTCTCTCTCTCTCATGTGGTGTTTCATGTGGTGTTTGAATGGATTCTTTCGTCTAATTTTTTTTTTCTTTGTTTGGTAGCCCGTATTTCTCTCCCCGTTTTTCCTTTTTTTTTTCCCTCTATTTCTTAAAATTTTTTACGAAAGAACGGTGAAGAAAATGATGTATTTCAATGCCTTCCAAACAAAAAAATTGGATGTGTAGATACTACAAAAAAAATAAATAAAGAAAGAAAGGGCTCCTTTCATACGATAAAATAAAATAAAAAAGAAAAGAAAAAAAGGGGAAAATGTATTCGTTGGAGTCTTTTGTTGAGCTATTCCTTTGTGCTGATGAGTGAGATTTGGTCGAATGAATATACCGGTTTTAACATTCAACTTTTACTGTTTGGAAGTTGTTTTCTCTTTGGTTTTATATATATTTTTTAAAAATTTATATAAAATAAATATTAATACAAAAAAATCTTTTTTTTTCTCCTTTCTCACACTTCGTACTATCTTCTCTCTCTCTCTCTCTCTCTCTCTCTCTTTTCCCCTCCAGCAAAAGAAAAAAATATATCCAAAAAAAATTCCCCATCCCACTCACCTCTCTCTCTCTCTCTCTCCCCCTCTCTTCCGACTGTGTCAACTGGAAAAAGACGCAAAACCCAACAACTTCGCCCACACTGTCTCTCTCTCTCTCTCTTTCTCTCCCTTCCCCGTGTGTCAGCTGTACATCAGCCAAAAAAAGCCTCAAAAAGTTTCAAAACCAAGTCTCTCTCTCTCTCTCTACCCTTCCCTCTTCTCCCCGTGTCAGCTGCACGGCAGCCAAACAAAAACAACACTAAAGAACGGTGCGTTTTTTACCACCAAAAATAAACAGTAACCTTTTATCTACTCTTTTATATATATAGGATATATATATATATATATATATATATATATAGGAAAAGGGGATTGTTAATTAGACCAAAATAATACTAATAATAATAATAAAGGGAGTTGTTGCTAATATCATCGTAGAGTTTGCAAAACTATATTATTTTCTATAATTAACTGTCATTACCATAAGTCTAGTATGCGGATTCGTTTTCAAGGCGTGTTTGTATTATTATTGAAAATGAGAAATGTGTCAACTGAAGGCATTTGATAAATGAGCGATGGCAAGCATGAAATTTGAGGTCCACAAATGATTTTAGGAATCTGATCTAAGACCAACAAAACATGCTTCCGTATGTAACACGGGCATTTTTCCCTTCAATACAATTTTACCTCCTTACATGTTAAGAACTAACGTGTATATACAGTCCCAAATAAGAATGTGGAATTAGGAAGAAAATTGAGGACTCAAAACAATTTTAAAAATTGAAATAGAAATGGGACACATTCTAAAATTTTGATTACCAATGAAGTTAATTAACATTTACATTGATTTTCATGCATCAATTATTACGCAAGAAAACTATCCTAATTGCAAAATTTACAAATTCAAATAATTAAAAACCTCCTCAATAAATATCTATCTATCTATATCTATATATATATATATATATATATATTTTTTTTTTTCCTCGTGAAATGCTAAGTCAAGCATAGGCTTCCCATTAGCATGACTTTTCTTCGAGAATAAATAAGAAAAAAAAATCAAAGGCATCATATCCGGATTCCCCAACGTTGAAAAGGCCTACTATTTTAGTTATACTATTTTAGTTATACTAAGTTGGATGACGTTGATTCGTTTAAGTTATTAATACGGCTTTTTTATATGGATGCCTCTTGAATTTTTTAAATTTGGTCTCATTTCTAATTTTCTTTTTCTTTTCTAAAAATCAATTTGTTGAACTTATAAATTTTGATATTGTCAGTCATTTATGCTGAAATCCATTAAAATGTGGATGGTTTTTTACATATGTCTTGCACATTATCATCTAAAAACGGCAATGCTGATAATTTTTACTTAATTTCAATACAAATTCGTTTAAAAACATGAACATAGTTCAGTTATCAAATTGAAAAAATTTAGAGAACATCCGTACGAAGTAGCCTGTCAATGCAGTTTCTTCTAATTTTCACGTTGAATTTCTGTTTTTAAAAATGGTAAATCTGTGGTAAAGTCTCACTTATATACTTTATCGATAGAGCTCATTTTTAAACCGACCCAATATAATTGAACGGTTAAGATGTTGCTTATGTTTGATAATTATAATGTACCTTAACTCATAATATTATATATTAAAAATAAAAAAATAGATATTGAAAAAAATTCAAAAAAAAAAAAGATTGATCTTGCGACAATCTACCGGCTGCTCCCCGACACCCGTGACGATGCCGAGGAGGCCCTCCTCATCCGATGCCGATGCCTCCCCCCCCCCCCCTAAATGTTGTTCAGATCTATCTTCAGGGGGAGGCTCGTTGGCGTCGAGTGGGGGGACTGGGCTCGTTGGCGTCGGGTGGGGGGACTGGGCTGGTCGGCGTAAGTGGGGTACCGGCTCGTCAGCCAGGGAGGGAATTTGTATGTTTTCTTTTTAATCAACTTTTTTATATGTTATTTTTAAATTCTTTAGTTTATATTAGTATGAGATAAGGTACATTATAACTATCATACACAAACAACATATTAGCCATTTGATTATATCTTAATGGTTTAAAAAAGAACTCTGCTGATAGGATATATAAAAAGGATCTCTCGCAACCTTACCCTTTAAAAAATTGTAGTTGCATAAATTGACTTTTCTTTTCTCATCAACTACTTGGAAAGTAGCAGTTGAAGACCAATATTAAATCTGATTATTGATGGCAGCAAGTGAATGTACTATCTGACTTTTTGGCATGTTGTTGATGGGTGAGTCATTTATTTATTTATTTTTATTTGTTTCCGCTTGGAAGTTTACATGTCTTCTTGGAAATTTCTGGCATTTGAACACACGTTCTATATAACAAAAGGGGGTTGTTAATTAGACCACAAAAAAAAAAAAGAAAAAAAAAAAGGGATTTGTTAATATCGTCGTAGAGTTTGTAAAACTATATTATTTTTTATAATTAACTCGCATTATCATAAGTCCAATACGCAGATTCGTTTTCAGGGCGTGTTTGTATTATTATTGAAAATAAGAAATGCTTCAAGTGATGGCGTATGATGAATGAACAATGGCAAGCATGAAAAATGTGGTCTAAAAATGATTTTAGGAATCGGATCTAAGACCAACAAAATACGCTTCCGTATGTATCACAGGCATTTTTCCCTTCAATACAATTTCTCCTCCTTACATGTTACGAACTAAATTGTATTCACAGTCCCAAATAAGAATGTGGAATTAGGAAGAAAATTGAGGACTCAAAGCAATTTTAAAAATTGAAATTGAAATGGGACACAATCTAAAATTTTGATTAACAATGAAGTTAATTAACATTTACATTAATTTTCATGTATCAATTGTTACGCAAGAAAACTATACTGATTGCAAAATTTACAAATTCAAATAATTAAAAACCTCCTTCGTAAATATATATATATATATATATATATATATATATTCTCTTTTCTTGAGAAATGCTAAGTCAAGCATAGGTTTCCCAATTAGCATGACTTTTCTTCGAGAATAAATAAGAAAAAACCAAAGGCATCTTATACGGACTCCCCAACGTCGAAAAAGCCTACAATGTTATTTATACGAAGTTGGATGACGTCGATTCGTCCAAGTAATTAATATGGTTTTTTTTATATGGATGTCTCTTGAATTTTTTAAATTTGATAATCTCGTCTTTATTTTTTTTTTCTTTTCTAATAATCAATTTGTTGAACTTAAAAATTTTGACATTGTCGATCTTTTATGCTCAAATCCATTAAAATATGGACTTTTTTTTTTTTTACATATGTCTTACACATTATCGTCCAAAAAGGGCAATGTTGATCATTGGCACTTAATTTCAATACAAATTAAAAACATGAACATAGTTCAATTATCAAATTGAAAAAATTTAGAGAACATCCATGCCAAGTAGCCTATCAATGCAGTTTCTTCTAGTTTTCACCTCGAATTTCTGTTTTAAAAAATGATAAATCTCTGGTAAAGTCTCATTTATATACTTTATCGATAGAGTTAATTTTTAAAACATCCTAATATAATCAAACGGTTAAGATGTTACTTATGCATGATAACTATAATGTATCTTAACTCATAATATTATATATTAAAAATAAAAAAATAGATATTGAAAAAAATTCAAAAAAAAAAAAGATTGATCTTGCGACAATCCACCGGCTGCTCCCCGACACCCGTGACGATGCCGAGGAGGCCCTCCTCATCCGATGCTGATACCCCCCCCCCCCCCCCGCCCCCTAAATGCTGTTCAGATCTATCTTCAGGGGGAGGCTCGTTGGCGTCGGGTGGGGGGACTGGGCTGGTCGGCGTAAGTGGGGTACCGACTCGTCAGTCGGGGAGGGAATTTGTATGTTTTCTTTTTAATCAACTTTTTTATATGTTATTTTTAAATTCTTTAGTTTATACTAGCATGAGATAAGGTACATTATAACTATCATATACAAACAACATATTAGCCATTTGATTATATTTTAATGATTTAAAAAAGAACTCTGCTGATAGGATATATAAAAAGGATCTATCGCAACCTTATCCTTTAAAAAATTGTAGTTGCATAAATTGACTTTATTTTTCTCATCAACTACTTGGAAAGTAGCAGTCGAAGACCAATATTAAATCTGATTATTGATGGCAGCAAGTTAATGTACTATCTGACTTTTTGGCATGTTGTTGATGGGTGAGTCATTTATTTATTTATTTTTATTTGTTTCCGTTTGGAAGTTTACATGTCTTCTAGGAAATTTCTGGCATTTGAACACACGTTCTATATAACAAAAGGGGGTTGTTAATTAGACCACAAAAAAAAAAAAAAAAAAAAAAGGGATTTGTTAATATCGTCGTAGAGTTTGTAAAACTATATTATTTTTCATAATTAACTGGCATTATCATAAGTCCAATACGCAGATTCGTTTTCAGGGCGTATTTGTATTATTAATGAAAATAAGAAATGCTTCAAGTGATGGCGTATGATGAATGAACAATGGCAAGCATGAAAAATGTGGTCTAAAAATGATTTTAGGAATCGGATCTAAGACCAACAAAATACGCTTCCGTATGCACCACAAGCATTTTTCCCATCAATACAATTTCTCCTCCTTACATGTTACGAACTAAATTGTATTCACAGTCCCAAATAAGAATGTGGAATTAGGAAGAAAATTGAGGACACAAAGCAATTTTAAAAATTGAAATTGAAATGGGACACAATCTAAAATTTTGATTAACAATGAAGTTAATTAACATTTACATTAATTTTCATGTATCAATTGTTACGCAAGAAAACTATACTGATTGCACAATTTACAAATTCAAATAATTAAAAGGGTTAATTTCATTAATAGCACCTGTAGAAATTTTATTATTAAAAAGAATATCATTTTTTTTCCCTTCATTACTAGTACTTAATATGGGGCCCAGCAACATTTAATGTATATCAAATTACGGGTTTACCCTCATCTCCTACCAGCTCAAATATCCCTCTCCCTCGCATGGCCCAAAAAATTTTTTCAAACTAACATCTACAGTATTTTAGAGAGAGCAAACTGAAATCTAGAGAGAGAAAGAGTTGCCACCTACCGGAATCTTATTTTTTTTTCACTTTTCCGCCTAGCCCCCCACTCATTTTGAAACCCAAATCTTCATATAATAGAGAGAAACTTCCATCTAAAGAAAGAAACTTTCATTTATAGAGAGAAACTCTCACCGTTAGAAAAAAAAAAATTTAACACTTCTATTTAACAAACAAAAAATAAACAAAATCTAATATTTTTGGTCATTTTTGAGTAAAAGACATTCCTGTTGTGGACCTATGTCTAAAAAAAAATTTTAAAAACAAAAATCTAACATTTTTCACCATTTTCTAGTAAAGGTCATGACCGTTATGACCACTAACATATTAGACTAACGGTCATAACCGTTATGACCGGGTGGTCATAACCGTTATGACCACTAGCATATTAGATTATCGGTCATAACGGTTATGACTGGTCATAACCGTTATAACCACTAGCATATTAGACTAACGGTCATAACTGTTATGACCGGGTGGTCATAACCGTTATAACCGCTAGCATATTAGACTATCGGTCATAACGGTTATGACCGGGTGGTCATAACCGTTATGACCGCTAGCATATTAGACTAACGGTCATAACGGTTATGACCGGGTGGTCATAATGACCACCCGTTATGACCACTAGCATATTAGACTAACGGTCATAATGGTTATGACCGGGTGGTCATAACCGTTATGACCATTATGCTAGTGGTCATAACGGTTATGACCGGGTGGTCATAACCGTTATGACCACTAGCATATTAGACTATCGGTCATAACGGTTATGATCGGGTGGTCATAACCGTTATGACCACTAGCATATTAGACTATCGGTCATAACGGTTATGACCGTTAGTCTAATATGCTAGTGGTCATAACGGTTATGACCACCCGGTCATAACTGTTATGACCTTTACTGAAAAATGACCAAAAATGTTAGATTTTTGTTTTTAAAATTTTTTTTTAGACATAGGTCCATAAAAGGAATGACTTTTATTCAAAAATGACCAACAATATTAGATTTTGTTTGATTTTTTTTTGTTAAATGGAAGTGTTAAAATTTTTTTTTTCCGACGGTGAGAGTTTCTCTCTCTAAATGGAAGTTTCTTTTTCTAGATGGAAGTTTCTCTCTATTATATGAAGATTTGGGTTTCAAAATGGGTGGGGGGCTAGACGGAAAAGTGAAAAAAAAAATAAGATTCCGGTGGGTGGCAGCTCTTTCTCTCTCTAGATTTCAGTTTTCTCTCTCTAAAATACTGTAGATGTTGGTTTGAAAAATTTTTTTGGGCCATGCGAGGGAGAGGGATATTTGAGCTTGTAGGAGATGAGGGTAAACCTGTAATTTGATATACATTAAATGCTGCTGGGTCCCACATATCATAGGCTTTGATGATGTGGCAGTGCTAGTAATAAAGGAAAAAAAAAGTAATACTATTTTTAATAATAAAATATCTACAAGTGCTATTAATGAAATTAACCCTAATTAAAAACCTCCTTCGTAAATATATATATATATATATTTTTTTTTTCTCTTTTCTTGAGAAATGCTAAGTCAAGCATAGGTTTCCCAATTAGCATGACTTTTCTTCGAGAATAAATAAGAAAAAACAAAAGGCATCTTATACGGACTCCCCAACGTCGAAAAAGCCTACAATGTTATTTATACGAAGTTGGATGACGTCGATTCGTCCAAGTAATTAATATGGCTTTTTTTATATGGATGTCTCTTGAATTTTTTAAATTTGATAATCTCGTCTCTATTTTTTTTTCTTTTCTAATAATCAATTTGTTGAACTTAAAAATTTTGACGTTGTCGATCTTTTATGCTCAAATCTATTAAAATATGGACTTTTTTTTTTTTTACACATGTCTTACACATTATCGTCCAAAAAGGGC
Organism: Ficus hirta; assembly: GCA_038430175.1. Taxonomy (NCBI): domain Eukaryota; kingdom Viridiplantae; phylum Streptophyta; class Magnoliopsida; order Rosales; family Moraceae; genus Ficus; species Ficus hirta. The sequence continues at coordinate 2,305,605 of CM076586.1, read as the reverse complement.
AATGTTGATCATTGGTACTTAATTTCAATACAAATTAAAAACATGAACATAGTTCAATTATCAAATTGAAAAAATTTAGAGAACATCCATGCGAAGTAGCCTATCAATGCAGTTTCTTCTAGTTTTCACCTCGAATTTCTGTTTTAAAAAATGATAAATCTCTGGTAAAGTCTCATTTATATACTTTATCGATAGAGCTAATTTTTAAAATATCATAATATAATCAAACGGTTAAGATGTTACTTATGCATGATAACTATAATGTATATTAACTCATAATATTATATATTAAAAATAAAAAAATAGATATTGAAAAAAATTCAAAAAAAAAAAAGATTAATCTTGCGACAATCCACCGGCTGCTCCCCGACACCCGTGACGATGCCGAGGAGGCCCTCCTCATCCGATGCTGATGCGCCCCCCCCCCCCCCCCCCCCCCCCGCCCCCTAAATGCTGTTCAGATCTATCTTCAGGGGGAGGCTCGTTGGCGTCGGGTGGGGGGACTGGGCTGGTCGGCGTAAGTGGGGTACCGACTCGTCAGCCGGGGAGGGAATTTGTATGTTTTCTTTTTAATCAACTTTTTTATATGTTATTTTTAAATTCTTTAGTTTATACTAGCATGAGATAAGGTACATTATAACTATCATATACAAACAACATATTAACCATTTGATTATATTTTAATGGTTTAAAAAAGAACTCTGCTGATAGGATATATAAAAAGGATCTATCGCAACCTTATCCTTTAAAAAATTGTAGTTGCATAAATTGACTTTATTTTTCTCATCAACTACTTGGAAAGTAGCAGTCGAAGACCAATATTAAATCTGATTATTGATGGCAGCAAGTTAATGTACTATCTGACTTTTTGGCATGTTGTTGATGGGTGAGTCATTTATTTATTTATTTTTATTTGTTTCCGCTTGGAAGTTTACATGTCTTCTAGGAAATTTCTGGCATTTGAACACACGTTCTATATAACAAAAGGGGGTTGTTAATTAGACCACAAAAAAAAAAAAGAAAAAAAAAGGGATTTGTTAATATCGTCGTAGAGTTTGTAAAACTATATTATTTTTTATAATTAACTGGCATTATCATAAGTCCAATACGCAGATTCGTTTTCAGGGCGTATTTGTATTATTATTGAAAATAAGAAATGCTTCAAGTGATGGCGTATGATGAATGAACAATGGCAAGCATGAAAAATGTGGTCTAAAAATGATTTTAGGAATCGGATCTAAGACCAACAAAATACGCTTCCGTATGCACCACAGGCATTTTTCCCTTCAATACAATTTCTCCTCCTTACATGTTACGAACTAAATTGTATTCACAGTCCCAAATAAGAATGTGGAATTAGGAAGAAAATTGAGGACACAAAGCAATTTTAAAAATTGAAATTGAAATGGGACACAATCTAAAATTTTGATTAACAATGAAGTTAATTAACATTTACATTAATTTTCATGTATCAATTGTTACGCAAGAAAACTATACTGATTGCACAATTTACAAATTCAAATAATTAAAAGGGTTAATTTCATTAATAGCACCTGTAGAAATTTTATTATTAAAAATAATATCATTTTTTTTCCCTTCATTACTAGTACTTAATATGGGGCCCAGCAACATTTAATGTATATCAAATTACGGGTTTACCCTCATCTCCTACCAGCTCAAATATCCCTCTCCTTCGCATGGCCCAAAAAATTTTTTCAAACCAACATCTACAGTATTTTAGAGAGAGAAAACTGAAATCTAGAGAGAGAAAGAGTTGCCACCCACCGGAATCTTTTTTTTTTTTCACTTTTCCGCCTAGCCCCCCACTCATTTTGAAACCCAAATCTTCATATAATAGAGAGTAACTTCCATCTAAAGAAAGAAACTTCCATTTATAGAGAGAAACTCTCACCGTTAGAAAAAAAAATTTTAACACTTCTATTTAACAAACAAAAAATAAACAAAATCTAATATTTTTGGTCATTTTTGAGTAAAAGACATTCCTGTTGTGGACCTATGTCTAAAAAAAAATTTTAAAAACAAAAATCTAACATTTTTGACCATTTTCCAGTAAAGGTCATAACCGTTATGACTACTAGCATATTAGACTAACGGTCATAACCGTTATGACCGGATGGTCATAACCGTTATGACCACTAGCATATTAGACTATCGGTCATAACGGTTATGACTGGTCATAACCGTTATAACCACTAGCATATTAGACTAACGGTCATAACCGTTATGACCGGGTGGTCATAACCGTTATAACCGCTAGCATATTAGACTATCGGTCATAACGGTTATGACCGGGTGGTCATAACCGTTATGACCGCTAACATATTAGACTAACGGTCATAACGGTTATGACCGGGTGGTCATAATGTCCACCCATTATGACCACTAGCATATTAGACTAACGGTCATAATGGTTATGACCGGGTGGTCATAACTGTTATGACCATTATGCTAGTGGTCATAACGGTTATGACCGGGTGGTCATAACCGTTATGACCACTAGCATATTAGACTATCGGTCATAACGGTTATGACCGTTAGTCTAATATGCTAGTGGTCATAACGGTTATGACCACCCGGTCATAACTGTTATGACCTTTACTGAAAAATGACCAAAAATGTTAGATTTTTGTTTTTAAAATTTTTTTTTAGACATAAGTCCATAAAAGGAATGACTTTTATTCAAAAATGACCAACAATATTAGATTTTGTTTGATTTTTTTTTGTTAAATGGAAGTGTTAAAATTTTTTTTTTCCGACGGTGAGAGTTTCTCTCTCTAAATGGAAGTTTCTTTTTTTAGATGGAAGTTTCTCTCTATTATATGAAGATTTGGGTTTCAAAATGGGTGGGGGGCTAGACGGAAAAGTGAAAAAAAAAATAAGATTCCGGTGGATGACAGCTCTTTCTCTCTCTAGATTTCAGTTTTCTCTCTCTAAAATACTGTAGATGTTGGTTTGAAAAATTTTTTTGGGCCATGCGAGGGAGAGGGATATTTGAGCTTGTAGGAGATGAGGGTAAACCTGTAATTTGATATACATTAAATGCTGCTGGGTCCCACATATCATAGGCTTTGATGATGTGGCAATGCTAGTAATGAAGGAAAAAAAAAGTAATACTATTTTTAATAATAAAATATCTACAAGTGCTATTAATGAAATTAACCATAATTAAAAACCTCCTTCGTAAATATATATATATATATATTTTTTTTTTCTCTTTTCTTGAGAAATGCTAAGTCAAGCATAGGTTTCCCAATTAGCATGACTTTTCTTCGAGAATAAATAAGAAAAAACAAAAGGCATCTTATACGGACTCCCCAACGTCGAAAAAGCCTACAATGTTATTTATACGAAGTTGGATGACGTCGATTCGTCCAAGTAATTAATATGGCTTTTTTTATATGGATGTCTCTTGAATTTTTTAAATTTGATAATCTCGTCTCTATTTTTTTTTCTTTTCTAATAATCAATTTGTTGAACTTAAAAATTTTGACATTGTCGATCTTTTATGCTCAAATCTATTAAAATATGGACTTTTTTTTTTTTACACATGTCTTACACATTATCGTCCAAAAAGGGCAATGTTGATCATTGGTACTTAATTTCAATACAAATTAAAAACATGAACATAGTTCAATTATCAAATTGAAAAAATTTAGAGAACATCCATGCGAAGTAGCCTATCAATGCAGTTTCTTCTAGTTTTCACCTCGAATTTCTGTTTTAAAAAATGATAAATCTCTGGTAAAGTCTCATTTATATACTTTATCGATAGAGCTAATTTTTAAAACATCATAATATAATCAAACGGTTAAGATGTTACTTATGCATGATAACTATAATGTATCTTAACTCATAATATTATATATTAAAAATAAAAAAATAGATATTGAAAAAAATTCAAAAAAAAAAGATTCATCTTGCGACAATCCACCGGCTGCTCCCCGACACCCTTGACGATGCCGAGGAGGCCCTCCTCATCTGATGCTGATGCGCAGCCCCCCCCCCCCTCCCGCCCCCTAAATGCTGTTCAGATCTATCTTCAGGGGGAGGCTCGTTGGCGTCGGGTGGGGGGACTGGGCTGGTCGGCGTAAGTGGGGTACCGACTCGTCAGCCGGGGAGGGAATTTGTATGTTTTCTTTTTAATCAACTTTTTTATATGTTATTTTTAAATTCTTTAGTTTATACTAGCATAAGATAAGGTACATTATAACTATCATACACAAACAACATATTAGCCATTTGATTATATCTTAATGATTTAAAAAAGAACTCTATTGATAGGATATATAAAAAGGATCTATCGCAACCTTACCCTTTAAAAAATTGTAGTTGCATAAATTGACTTTATTTTTCTCATCAACTACTTGGAAAGTAGCAGTTGAAGACCAATATTAAATCTGATTATTGATGGCAGCAAGTTAATGTACTATCTGACTTTTTGGCATGTTGTTGATGGGTGAGTCATTTATTTATTTATTTTTATTTGTTTCCGCTTGGAAGTTTACATGTCTTCTTGGAAATTTCTGGCATTTGAACACACGTTCTATATAACAAAAGGGGGTTGTTAATTAGACCACAAAAAAAAAAAGAAAAAAAAAGGGATTTGTTAATATCGTCGTAGAGTTTGTAAAACTATATTATTTTTTATAATTAACTGGCATTATCATAAGTCCAATACGCAGATTCATTTTCAGGGCGTGTTTGTATTATTATTGAAAATAAGAAATGCTTCAAGTGATGGCGTATGATGAATGAACAATGACAAGCATGAAAAATGTGGTCTAAAAATGATTTTAGGAATCGGATCTAAGACCAACAAAATACGCTTCCGTATGTACCACAGGCATTTTTCCCTTCAATACAATTTCTCCTCCTTACATGTTACGAACTAAATTGTATTCACAGTCCCAAATAAGAATGTGGAATTAGGAAGAAAATTGAGGACTCAAAGCAATTTTAAAAATTGAAATTGAAATGGGACACAATCTAAAATTTTGATTAACAATGAAGTTAATTAACATTTACATTAATTTTCATGTATCAATTGTTACGCAAGAAAACTATACTGATTGCAAAATTTACAAATTCAAATAATTAAAAACCTCCTTCGTAAATATATATATATATATATATATATATATATATTTTCTCTTTTCTTGAGAAATGCTAAGTCAAGCATAGGTTTCCCAATTAGCATGACTTTTCTTCGAGAATAAATAAGAAAAAACCAAAGGCATCTTATACGGACTCCCCAACGTCGAAAAAGCCTACAATGTTATTTATACGAAGTTTATATGGATGTCTCTTGAATTTTTTAAATTTGATAATCTCGTCTCTATTTTTTTTTTCTTTTCTAATAATCAATTTGTTGAACTTAAAAATTTTGACATTGTCGATCTTTTATGCTCAAATCCATTAAAATATGGACTTTTTTTTTTTTTACATATGTCTTACACATTATCGTCCAAAAAGGGCAATGTTGATCATTGGTACTTAATTTCAATACAAATTAAAAACACGAACATAGTTCAATTATCAAATTGAAAAAATTTAGAGAACATCCGTGTGAAGTTGCCTATCAATGCAGTTTCTTCTAGTTTTCACCTCGAATTTCTGTTTTAAAAAATGATAAATCTCTGGTAAAGTCTTATTTATATACTTTATCGATAGAGCTAATTTTTAAAACATCCTAATATAATCAAACGGTTAAGATGTTGCTCATGCATGATAACAATAATGTATATTAACTCATAATATTATATACTAAAAATAAAAAAAATAGAAATTAAAAAAAATTAAAAAAAAAACTAAAAAAAAAGATTAGTCTTGCGATCGTCCACCGGCAGCCCCCACCGACGCCGGTGACGAGGCCGAGGAGGTCCCCCACCCCCAACACCAACGCCCCACCCAAATGCTGTCTAGATCTAGCTTTGGGGGGGGAGGGGGGGGATTGGGCTTGTCGGTGTTGGGCGGGGGTGGCAATGGGGGACTGGCCTTGCGGCGGGGGGGCGGGGGGGAGTGGGGGGTTTGTAGGAGTCAGGGGTGGGCGGGTGGGGGGAGAGGCTCGTCGGCGTTGGGTGGGGGGATTGGGTTGGTCGGTGTCAGTGGGGGGATTGGCTCGTCGGCGGGGGGATAGTCGGCCGGGGAGGGAATGTGTATGTTTTCTTTTTCATTTACTTTTTTAGATATTATTTTTAAATTTTTTAGTTTATACTAGTATGAGATAAGATGCGTTGTAACTATCATATACAAGTAATATATTAGCCGTTTGATTACATCTTAACGGTTTAAAAAATGACTCTACCGATAGAGTATATAAAAGGGATCTAGCCTTACCCTAAAAAAAATTGTAGTTGCATTAATTGACTTTATTTTTCTCATCAACTACTTGGAAGGCGGCAGTTGAAGACCAACATTAAATCTGATTATTGATTATTGATGGTAATAAGTTAATGTACTATCTGACTTTTTGGCATGTTGTTGATGGGCGAGTCATTTATTTATTTATTTATATTTGTTTCCGCTTGGATGTTTGCATGTCTTCTTGGCAATTTCTGTCATTTGAACACACGTTACTATAAAACAAAAAGGAGCTGTTAAATAGCCCAAAGAAAAAAAAAAAAAACGGGAGTTGTTAATATCATCTAGAGTTTGTAAAACTCTATTATTTTCTGTAATTAACTGATATTATCATAAGTCCGGTACGCGGATTTATTTTCAGGGCGTGTTTGTATTATTATTGAAAATGAGAAACGTGTCAACAGAAGGCATTTGATGAATGAGCGATGGCAAGCATGAAAAATGAGGAAAGTGTCATACAACGTGCTCTTCATGTCCATGAAGTATCATGACTTGAAATGTGAAGATCATGCTAGTGGCAATTGACTATCTTTTTAGAATATAGAATTGTAATTGACACCTCTGCTAACAGTTTAAACATTAAGGATGACTTTATAAACTAACAGACTCGAACAATTCTAAAAGCAAATTAGAAATGGGGCAAAATTATAATTTTTGACCAAGTATGAAGTTAACATTTAAATTCATTTTCATGATTCATTTAATATTACTCAAGAAAACTCTCCTAATTGCAAAATTACAGATTCAACTAAATCAACAGAAAACCTCCATGATATCCTACATATATAAAAGAGTAGATAAAAGTTACCGTTCATTTTTCGTGGTAAAAAACGCACCGTTTTTTGGTGTTGTTTTTGTTTTCTTCAACTATGCATTCTGACCATACTGCATCCTCCTTTCTCAGCCCTCCTCTTTTCCAATTACCTTTCCCTTTCCTTTCTCTCTCAAACTTGCATTTTCCATCTCCAATCTTTCGGTGCTTTCCCTTTCCGTTTCCTCTTTTCGTTTCTCTCCAATCTCTATAGTTTTTCATCATCTCTGAGAGATTTAGCTTGCTTGCTGGGGACATTTTGGTGTCTCCCTCATCGTTTGTTGATTTTGAGGAAGTCGAAGCTCCTCCTGACGAGAATTTGGTGGACTCTTGATTCTGGTAAGACTCGTCTCTCTCTCTTTCTTCCTTTTGCCGTCGCTGGTGACTTTTCGTCTGTAGTGGGTTCTCGGCAACCTAGCAATTTTGTCCTGTTTTCTGAATTGTTTTTTGGGTCTAAATAAAACCCGCTAAATCGCTTTAGATTTGGTAAGAAATCATTTCTTATGTGCACCCACCAAAAAAGAGGAAATTTCCCACAAACCAAACACCAAAATCTCTACAAATTAACAACAAATCCCCCGAAAACATAAAATTTTGAAGAAACCCATAAAAACCCATGTAACAATTCAGTCATCTACGAAGTTAGCTGCAGATCTTCAATAGAGAAATTCCAGTTTCATTAATAGATCAAAACCAAAATGTCTGATTTTTTTTTCTTTTTTGGCAAATTAACAACAGAAAATGGTTAAAAAGCTCATCCTTTTCACACACTGAGTCTCCAAAGACAAAAACCCAGTTGTAAAAACCCCAGATCTTGGACCAAAATGAGTTTGTGACAACATTATTCTCAATTTTTATGCACGTCTAAAGAGAGAAAAGAGAGAGAGAGAGAGATGTTTGTGTATATATATGTATGTATGTATGTATGTACCTAGAACTGCTACAGAACTCATAGAGCTTGCCACGGTTGGAAAAGATGATAAGAGCAACTTTAGCTTCACAGAGAACTGAGGGCTCATAAGCCTTCTTGAGAAGCCCATTTCTTCCCTTGGCAAATGCCACTTGCCTGTTGATTTTGTTCTCTATCCTCTTCAGCTCTACCCTTCCTCTCCCCATATGGATCTTTCTCTGTCTCTCCTCTTGTTTTTCACTCCTCACTTACACCAATAATCTTTCGCTTTCTAGACCTTCTTTCTAGTCTTGGTTAAGAGATGAGAAAACCCTCTAAAAAGAGCCCGTGTGTTTAGGATACCAAAACGGATATCAATTATTAATTACATTTAAAAGGTTTACCCGTGAGAGAGAAATAGGGAAACCCCTGAAAAATGCTTTTGTGTGTCGTGTTTGTTTTGTATTGTGTGTGTGTGTGTGTATATATATATATATATATATCATATATAATTGTTTTATGTGTGTTAATAATAAATATATATATATATAAATATATATTGTTTTAGAATATTGGGTTTCCTATTTTGTTTTGTAAAGTTTTGTTTGAACAACAGGAAAAAGTATTCTTTTTTATTGTGAGCTAATAATGCCTTTAGGTCTCAAAACAAAGTTAATAGAATTCTTTCATTTTTGAATTTCTTTTTTACTTTTATGTCATTTTGCCATTATTTTCGAGTATATTCATGTTAAATTTGTGTTTGGATCGAGTTTTCTTGTTTAGAAATTTCCAACTTTTGTCTACTTTTGGAATGATCATCCGTCCTAATGTAGTTTTAGGAGCTAATTATGCAGGAAATAGGCATATCCAATATTGCTTAGGACAACGCCTACTACAACTTGTCATGTGAGAACTCAAGTTTAGGAATGTATTAGCATTACATCCATTCTTATTTTTTCTGTAAAACTTTGAACAAGTAGGTATAAATATTATCGCTAGCATATTGTTCTACAACCAAAAATGTTTATAAAAATAAACAATTTTGTTTTTTTTTTTAACTTTGTTTGCAAATACATGCGTGTATGTGAATCTATATGTAAATTAACATATGTGTAAAATATTCATATTGATTCTTTTTTAATTTACCTTTTATTTCATTATCATATTTTCAAAACGTTTTTAGTTTTCTTTTTCCAATCATTTTTTTCTTATTATAATGTTTTATTTTTTGTAGAGCCAACAATGAGACTAAAATCTTTTTTGAGATAACAAAATGCAACTCTATATGTTTTGAAAAAAAATAAATAAATAAATAAGTTGTGTATTATTATCTTATTTATTAGAATGATTGATTTTGTTATTATTGTATATTTTATGATTGTATCATGAAGTTTAACTCTTCAACTTTATTTATTAATCTATATTTTTTTATAATCTTTAAAAAATATTTATTCATATTAAACATTATAAAAAATTTTATCACGACTCAACACGTGTCCAAACTAGTATATATAGATTAAAGCACTTCAAAGACGTATCTGTCATAGAAATTACAAAAGTTTTACTCCTCTACCAAAGAAGATAGTGGAGGTGGGTCCCATTGGAAGAAAAAGTGAAATCACAATAGGAAGCTGCTATAGTGTGTTCTGAAGCATGGTGATTTTTGGGCAGATTCAAACATGCCTTTTTTTTTTTTTCCCTCAGCTTTAAACTGACAAATTATATAATCTTTACCACACCTCAAACATCCAAATTTAGAGCTTGAAAAGGGCATTTTAATGATCAAAAACTAGGAGCAACATTCCAGGTATAAAACCAACCCCTTCTGAAATTCTACATATGGATAAGCTCTAGGTTGTTCACCTTCCTCAGTTCTCCACCTAAAAAAAAGCAAAAAGTATACCACATTTTTTTTTTGGAGTATCAATTGGACACATGCATAAAGACAACAATAAGGAATGAAAGTTGCCGATAGTTTTTAAGTTCGCCTAGATCATGAGTTAACTTTAAATTTTCAGGAGAGAAAATAATGTATTAAATGTTTTAAATTTTGTTTAAAAGCAATTTCCAGACGATGATCCAAACTGCATTTTATTTTTAATTAATTATTTGTGAAAAAAAGCTCATTTTCCCTCTTTACTTTGATTAACTAGTATTTTTAAAAGACCTTTCACGACGTCGTCGCCTTGAAACAGTGCACGCGTATGTTGTAATATCATTAATTTTTTGTTTTGTTTTGGTGAATTGTAACGTCATTAATATGCAGCTTCTTAAACATTGACGATGAATTTCTGTTAGTTAAAAAAATTTGGTAGAATTGCAATTTACTTTAGTTTTCTCATACGTCATATTCCACTTGGGAAGTAGTCGTTGAAAAGACCAATAATATTAAATCTAGATTGTAACAAGTTAACATACAGTATTCTGTGGCGTGGAAAAAGAGTGGTTGCAATTGTTGCAATTTTTCTCATCCGTGAGGTCATAACCCACTTGAAAGTTTAGTTGAAAAGTCTAACTAACGACGTGGCAAATTTGATTGGCCAGAATATATATGTGTGTATATATATATATATATATATATATAGAGGTTAGCTAATACCAATTATATCTCTTCTTTTAGATCATTCATGATTAATTGAAGTCCTTCAAGAACATCTATGGGCGGAGAAGGTCAGTTGTTCTTTTCCCTATATATCTAGCAATTTATTTATTTATTTTGTAAAACCTTTTTTCTTTTTTCTATTGTCATTATAGACCAACTGCCAGAAGAAATAGTAGGCATAGGTCTATATGGGTGTTTGGCATCCCTTAAAGTCAATTTTTTAAAACTTTTTTCAGAGTGTTTTTTCGAACAAAAAGTTTGAAATGCGACTATGAAGGAATTGTTAATAAATCAACAAATATATTATTTCTTTTCAGCTGATTACTTTGCTCCTTCTCACATTCTAAACTCCATATCGTATCCATTCGACAAAAAGCTAGGGATGGATCCGCCTTCATGTGGGTGTAATTTTTGAAATAAACATATCTATATGTTTAATATATATATATATATATATATATGTATTACCATTCCTAATTCTTTTCAATAAATATACTTACACGGTATACGGATTGTTTCACAAAATTTTTGTTTTTGTTTTCAATCATTAAAAACAAAAATTGTAATTTTTTAGTAATTGTTTGAAATAATATTTTTAAAAGAGCTTTAAAAACTCAAAATAATTGTAAAAATTTCTAATAATAAACAAAAATGTCTAAATGAAGTTTCTAATGTTTTACTTAAACTCTTTTGTAAGTTTTAAAATCTACTTAAGACAACTTTTTTTAGACGTCATATGTTTTTGGATTTGACTGAAAGATCTTTAATTTGTAGATAAAAAACACTTCTTAAAGATCATTTAAACTCTTTCAGAAGTAGTTTATGAAATCAAAAAATCAAATATAGCTTTTAGGAAGCTCTCCTAAAGATGCCCTAAAAATAGCACGAGATAAAATTTTTATTTTTCTTTTATTTTTGTTTTTTACTTCCAGAATGTTAATATGTAGATTTTTAAGTGCTCTCTTTTGAATAGTATTATGCAAACAAATCATTTGAAGAAAGGGTCAAATATTAAACATATAGAGCTACAAATAAAAAATTATTGTTTGTTTCCCTTGGCTTTATTTAGCATTAAATTTTCATTTAACACTGAGGTGGGAGCTTTCAATGCAAGATCTCAATAATGTGGTACTGAACTATCGTTAAGTCTTAGGTTCGGTTTGGGAAACTTCTCCAAACATATCTATAAATATATATATATATATATATTTTTTTTTTTTTTTTGTGTCTTTTTTTTTTTTTAACTCAAAACTACTTTTCACTATTTATGTATTTAAATGTCTACAATAAAGTCAAACTTTAAAAGTTCATAACTTTGTTATTTCAAGTAAAAAAAAAGAATGAATTTTTTTTTTCCAAATTACATATAATTTCAAGAGAAATAAAATAAAATCCATATCGATATTTTTTTCCAAACACATTTCAAGTTTTTACATTTTTTTTTCACTCCAAACATATTTTTTTTAACCAAATACAGATTTTCAAAACTTATCTCAACTTCAATCCAAAACTCCGTCTCCAAAACCTCCACCAAATGGGCCCCAGGCCGCAACCATTTTTATCATATCTATTTAGAATAGAAATATTAAGCATGCATTTGGTGCTAAGGTTTGGATTGTAGAATTTGGGTTTAGATTGATTATGCGTTTATCAAAATTTTTGAATTATTTGAGTTAAAAAAAGTGTAAAAACTTAAAATGTGTTTGGAAAAAAAATATCAATATGGAGTTTGTTTCGTTCATCTCGAAATTCGATGCAATTAAAAAAAAAATCTCATTTGAACTTGTCTATGCAAAGTTATGGACTTTTAAAGTTTGAGTTACAAAACTGTGTGAATAGTAAAGTTGAGAGAAAAAAACAAAAATTTGATTGTAATCTAAGATTTGGATTATGCATCCAAACACATGCTAATATTGCCATGCCTATTTTCACTATTCCTTTTCCTACTATTGGTACTTGTTTTTTAACAATTATCAAACCTTGCTTAAAATAGATGTTGATTATAAATTTTTTTTCTCAGACTAAAATAAGAAGGCAGCAAGAAATTCAAAGGAAAAGAGCAAATAGTCAAACATTTAAGGTATGTTATTACTTTCACAAGTCCAACATAAGCTTGTTTTGCAATAAAAGTACATAAATATCCAACGTTTAACACGCCCTAATCAGTTTAGCTTTTAATTAAACTTAATTAAAACATGTCACTAACATATATATTCATGAAATCTGATATAACGCAAGAAACATAGTAAAACCAAAATAATTGTATGATAAGATATTAATATAAAATATTTACAAAACTCTTCATTAAAATTTAGTCAAAAATATGAAGAGTTGGTATTACAGCTATCCCAGACTATTAGTACTATCTCAAAACAAAACTTTTGTAGTGTAACCCACAGAGTTCTTTGATAAGCATTTTCATGAAACAACTTTAGTTTAGTATGTACATAGGTTTTATGACATCAGGTTCCCAAAAGAGGTTCAGCCCGCTACTATGTTGCTTCCTCATTCTTTTCTTCACCACCTGTATCATGAAACTTTAAAGTGAGCTAAAGGCCCAATAAGCAGAACATAGTTAAATACAAAACAATTAAACTATGATATGTACTTAAAATACATTTTTCAATAAATTTTGAATCTTCTTATTACAAATAGAAATTCAAATCAACATTTAAAACATATCATGAAAGCCCATGAGATATGGCACATATTGGGTTTAAGCTACATAATCATTTACTATTCATTTACTTTAAGTTTAGCCAAACAATTTCATTACTGTCATTGGGATCCCAAATGTTGGTATCAGTCATATCTCTTACAGGACCCATCCGTGGGTATCAGTCAGTCTCAATGACACTATTATTGTGGGGTTACCACGTTCCGCAGATATTCCCATCATTTCATAAGCCACATCTAGAATTTGTAAACATTTAAGACATTATAAACATGTCATAAAACCTTTCAATAAACCATACTTTCCTTTAGCTTTCGTACTTGTAAATCATACTCTGTCCAATAAGGGGAAACATTATATACATAGTCTCATTTTATAATATTGAACAACTATCAAAACTAATAAACGCTATATCATATACTTTTTAACTTTCTATAACACAGTAAGTAGAATTCCTATTTACCTCTTTAAAGTTGAACTACCGTAGAGAAATTGACTCCACCGTTTCGAGAAAGCTGATCGTGCTTGTTCTAAAGTCTATGATCAAGTCATTTTACATTTAAAAGTATCTTTAATCAATTAAAAGTCATATAAAATAGAAATATATGCATTATAGGAACACTTTTCATCGTTTGAGACCATTTAAGATCCTTTAAGACAAGTTCTAAGTACAAACAAAGTCTTTACATAGTAGCTATCCGCAAATTTCCAGCAACAGTACCTGACTTTTGAAAATTCACCAAAAATCCAATTTACAACATTTTCACCTACAATGTTGTGGAGAGCAAGATTCATGTGTCTACTTTAACGTTACAAAATTTCATCTTCAAATACTGAGTATAAACAGAGAAAAGAAACTCGGAATCCCATTGCCTTGTTATAAAAATCTCAGTTTCTCAGTCAAAACATTTTCACAAACACCTTCTATACAACTTCATAAAATACTTTACAAACAATAAAGCTCTTTTTCAATCAGATCTTACAATGTTTTACATATCAAATAACATAGAATCATCAAGAATCTTGAATATAATCAAAAGTTACACACTTGGAAGAAAAATCAAAGCACACTTTTAACATGAAAGCATCTTAAGTAAATCAAATCAAACAACATGCTTCAAAATCCAGTAAAAATCCTTCTTTAAACTGACCTTAGGTAGCTTATAAAATTCGGACCCCAAAAATGATGACAAACTCCACTTTGATCTTAACTAGCTTGAACAAAAATGTGTTTGGTGGAATCCGAGAATGAGCTTTTGAAGGTAGCTTAGTCTTTATTTGTTTTGTGATTTAGGAGGGGAAAAAAGTCTTGTTGAGAAAATCTGATGAAGAAGATTAGTTGTTGGAGTTTTTTTTTTTTTTTTTTTTTTAAATTTTAAAGAGACTTAGAACAAAGGCACCGTTTGGAAATGAGAGGGGTAAGGAAGATGAGAATTTGGTTATATCAGCTTATTAACACTTATAGGCAGGTGTAAAACACATATAAAGATAGCAACAAAACAAATATTTAAAAATTATATAAAGTGCCCAAAAGAATTTAAAATTGTACTAGATCCTTAAAAATTTATTTTCTTTGCAATTAAGTCCATAGAAAATTTTAATAAACTTCATTTAAAGTATATTCTATAACTTTAAATTACTATTCTTATACAAACGATCTTATGAACTAAGCACATCGATCAGCTTCACTTCCGACGATTGTCAACTCTTCCCTGCACAGTTACTTAAAAAAATGTAGTTAAACAATTTTAGTAGCATAAATTCTTAAAAAAAAAAAAAACAAAAACATTTCATATAAAATGATTAACAATACTACTAATAAACACTTAATAATAATAATAAGATACTAAACATAATTGTTAAACTTAATTATTTTAAATTAATTACACTAGGCATTACACTCCTCATTGTCATAGAATACTCTAAGACTACTAATTTTCATACTGTTAAAACTATTAAAAAACTGTGATTGATGATTTGACAACTTTCCTATGCATATTTCAATTGATCACTTTTACTATTTAAACATTTTTGAATAATAATATGTGATCTAAGCTAACTATTATGTGACAAAATTAGTAATTGTCACATCATAAAATTCATTTCATAACTTTAAGTTAAAACTATAACCTAAACTTTAATATACATAAGAAATTTTGGGTGTTGTTTTTGTTTTCTTCGACTATGCATTCTGACCATACCACATCTTCCTTTCTCAGCCCTCCACTCTTTTCCAATTACCTTTCCCTTTCCTTTCTCTCTCAAACTTGCATTTTCCATCTCCAATCTTTCGGTGCTTTCCCCTTCCTTTTCCTCTTTTCGTTTCTCTCCAAACTCTATAGTTTTTCATCATCTCTGACAGATTTATCTTGCTTGCTGGGGACATTTTGGTGTCTCCCTCATTGTTTGTTGATTTTGGGGAAGTCGAAGCTCCTCCCGACGAGAATTTGGTGGACTCTTGATTCTGGTAAGACTCGTCTTTCTCTCTTGCTTCCTCTTGCCGTCACTGGTGACTCCCCGCCGGCTGTGGGTACTCGGCAACCAAGCAATTTTGTCCTGTTTTCTGAATTGTTTTTTGGGTCAAAATAAAACCCACTAAATCGCTTTAGATTTGGTGAGAAATAATTTCTTATGTGCACCCACCAAAAAAGAGGAAATTTCCCACAAACCAAACACCAAAATCTCTACAAATTAACAACAAATCCCCCGAAAACATAAAATTTTGAAGAAACCCATAAAAACCTATGTAAAATTCAGTCATCTACGAAGTTAGCTGCAGATCTTCAGGAGAGAAATTCCAGTTTCATTAATAGATCAAAACAAAAAAGTCTGATGTTTTTTTTCTTTTTTCGCAAATTAACAACAGAAAATGGTTAAAAAGCTCATCCTTTTCACACACTCAGTCCAAAGACAAAAACGCAGTTGCAAAAAACCTAGATATTGGACCAAAATGAGTTTGCGACAACATTATTCTCAATTTTTATGCATGTCTAGAGAGAGAGAGAGAGAGAGAGAATAGAGAGAGAGAGAGAGAGAGATGTTTGTGTATATGTATGTACGTATGTATGTATGTACCTAGAACCGGTACAGAACTCATAGAGCTTGCCACGGTTGGAAAAGATGATAAGAGCAACTTTAGCTTCACAGAGAACTGAGAGCTCATAAGCCTTCTTGAGAAGCCCATTTCTTCCCTTGGCAAATGTCACTTGCCTGTTGATTTTGTTCTCTATTCTCTTCAGCTCTACCCTTCCTCTCCCCATATGGAACTTTCTCTGTTTCTCTCTTGTTTCTCACTCCTCGCTTACACCAATAATCTCTCTCTTTCTAGACCTTCTTTCTAGTCTCGTTTAAGAGATGAGAAACCTCTAAAAAGAGCCCATGTGTTTAGGATATCAAAACGGATATCAATTATTAATTACATTTAAAAGGTTCAACCGTGAGAGAGAAATAGGGAAACCCCTGAAAAATGCTTTTGTGTGTCGTGTTTGTTTTGTACTGTGTATATATATAATATATGTAATTGTTTTATGTGTGTTAATAATAAATATATATATTTATATATATTACTTTAGAATATTGGGTTTCCTCTTTTGTTTTAAAAAGTTTCATTTAAACAACAGGAAAAAGAGTTCTTTTTTATTGTGAGCTAACGATGCTTTCAGGTTTCAAAACAAAGTTAATAGAATTCTTTCATTTTAGAATTTCTTTTTTGTTTTTATGTCATTTTGCCATTATTTTTTGGCATATTCATGTTAAATTTGTGTTTGGATCGAGTTTTCTTGTTTAGAAATTTCTTACTTTTGTCTGCTTTTGGAATGATCGTCCGTCCTAATATAGTTTTAGGAGCTCATTATGTAGGAAATAAGCATATTCAATATTGCTTAGGATAACACTTACTACAACTTATCATGTGAGAACTCAGGTTTAAGAATGTATTAACATTTCATCTGTACTTATTTTTGCTGTAAAACTTTAAACAAGTAGGTATAAATGTTGCCGCTAGTATATTGTTCTGCTAAAAATATTTATAAAAATAAACTATTTTGCTTTTTTAAAACTTTGTTTGCAGATGCATGTGTGTATGTGACTCTATATATAAATTAAAATGTGTGTAAAATATTCATATTGACTCTTTTTTAATTTACCTTTTGCTTCATTATCGTATTTTCAAAACCTTTTAGGTTTTCTTTTTCCAATCATGTTTTTCTTATTGCAATGTTTTATTTTTTGTATAGCCAACAATGGGATTAAAACCTTTTTTGAGATAACAAAATGTAACTCTATATGTTTTGGAAAAAAAAAAAAACAAATGAGTTGTGTGTTGTTATCTTATTTATTAGAATGTTTGATTTTGTTATAATTGTATATTTTATGATTGTATCATGAAGTTTAACTCTTTAACTTTATTTATTAATCTCTATTTTTTTTATAATCTCTAGAAAATATTTCTTCATATTAAACGCTATGAAAATTTTCATTACGACTCAATACGTGCAACGCATGTGCCCAAACTAATTTTATACAGAAACGTGTGTTCAAATGACAGAAATTTCGAAGAAGACATGTAAACATCCAAGCGGAAACAAATATAAATAAATAAATAAATGACTCACCTATCAACAACATGCCAAAAAGTCAGATAGTACGTTAACTTGTTACTATCAATAATCAGATTTAATATTGGTCTTCAACTGCTGCCTTCCAAGTAGTTGATGAGAAAAATAAAGTAAATTAATGCAACTTCAATTCTTTTAAACAGAAATTCAATGTGAAAACTAGAAGAAACTGCATTGATAGGCTACTTCGTACGGATGTTTTCTAAATTTTTTGAATTTGAAATTTGTATTAAAATTAAGTAAAAATAATTAGTATTACCTTTTTTAGACGATAATATGTAAGACCTATGTAAAAAACCATCCTTATTTTAATTGATTTGAGCATAAAGGACTGACAATGTCAAAATTTATAAATTCAACAAATTGATTATTAGAAAAGAAAAAAAGAATAAAAACGAGACCAAATTTAAAAAATTCAAGAGGCATCCATATAAAAAAGCCGTATTAATTACTCAAACGAATCCACGTTGTCCAACTTAGTATTAATAACATAGTAGGCTTTTTCAACATTGGGGAATCCGTATATGATGCCTTCGGTTTTTTCTTATTTATTCTTGAAGAAAAGTCATGCTAATTGGTAATCCTATGCTTGACTTAGCATTTCTCAAGGGAAAAAAGAAAATATATATATATATTTATTAAGGAGGTTTTTTATTATTTGAATTTGTAAATTTAGCAATTAGGATAGTTTTTTTGCGAAATAATTGATACATGAAAATCAAATGTAAATGTTAATTAACTTCATTTTTAATCAAAATTTTAGACTGTCCCATTTCTATTTCAATTTTTAAAGTTGTTTTGAGACTTGAGTCTTCAGTTTTCTTCCTAATTCCACATTCTTATTTGGGACTGTATATACAAGTTTGTTCTTAACATGTAAGGAGGTGAAATTGTATTGAAGGACAAAATGCCCGTGGTATACATACGGAAGCGTATTTTTGTTGGTCTTGGATCCGATTCCCAAAATCGTTTTTGGACCTCGTCTTTCATGCCTGTCATGACCCAGTCATCAACGGCCTTCAGTTGACGCGATTTTTCATTTTCAGTAACAATGCAAACAGGACCAGAAAACGAATCTGCGTGCCGAACTTATGATCATGCCAGTTAATTACCTAAAATAAATATAATTTTACAAAGTCTACGATGATATTAACAACTCCCTTTTATTATATGGTAACGTGTGTTCAAACCCCAGAAATTTCCAAGAAGGCCTGTAAACATCCAAGCGGAAACAAGTGTGAACAAATGAATAAATAGATAATAATAGATGCAATATCTATAAAAGAGGGACTTCCCAATCTTGTTTCCGATTAATTCTTCCCCAACGTTTTCCAAGTCCAGAGTTGTAATCTCTCTCTCTCTCTCTCTCTCTCTCTCTGTTTCGAAGATATAATAGGTAAGTCCTTGGTCAACTTTACAACTTTTAGGAAAAAATAGCATTAATCGTTGGTCATGTTAATGCTTTCATGTTTTGATTTTGTTTATCTCGCTTTGCATAAAACAAAAACTCTGGTTTTTTTTTTTTCGGTAGATCAATACACTTTCATAAACTTTGACTATAGCAAAAGGGGGGGTGTGGCTAGACATATAATATGTTATTGGGTTCTCAGGGAGTATTGGTCAGGCAATATCAGTACTGTAATTTGTCAAGACTACTTGGGACTCTATTTGAAATATTGGCAAAGGAAAATTTAGATAAAGGGTTATTGGAGTATCTTTTCTTTCTTTTTCTTTTTTTTTTTCCAATTTTTATTTCATGAATAGAAGAGTTCTAAGAATAGCGAATGTCATACCCAGATAAACTCAGGGGGTTAGTCTAGCAACCCACACGGTATATAGATCAATCGCAGGGGTGGTGTAGCAGTTGGTGTGATATATGGATCATCTCGAAGTGGACTGTCCATATATCCCAACAATCACTGCAGTCCCAACTCGAACCAGCAACTAGAGTGTATCTGAATGTTCCATCCTGCCTAATTTCTCAGTGGTGGTTATTGGAGTACCTGAATGTCTTGACCTAGTGGCCATTAGAGAGGCTTTTTCCACTAAATTAATATTTTTCCACAAAAATGTTTTACCTAGCACCACATTTCCCAAGCTGTTATTCAACTACTGGTTTAATCAAAGTCTTCTCAAACTTTTAACTCCCGAATGTTTTCATAAAACACTTGTATATGATAAATATTAGAATCAAATGACATTCAAGTGTTAATAATTGACGCTATACCTGCAGTGACGCATCGAAGATGGGGATGACTAAATGGTGGTCAAAATCTCAGCCACAACTGAAAAAAGAAGATAGTAAGAACTCACAAAACCCAACAGAAGGTAGTAATAAAGACGGGATTGTTTGCAACCCTTCAGAAGCAGAGCCTGGGACAAGCAAAGGAAAGCAAGCAGAGAGAATACTGGACTCGTTGCAGAAATTGGAAGTCATTTTAAAAGATGCAACCATAAGTAGAGAAGACTTCTCACCACAGAAGTTACTGAGTACGCTCCAAGGTGGAATACTTTTGAACCAAAAAAGGCAGGCATGTCTCAGATCAACCAGCTTGGTTCTGATATGTTTTTGATTTTTTTCTTTCTTCTTTTTATTTTTATTTTTATTTTTTTATCATCTATTATCGTTTTGTTGCTCATCCTTAGGGTTACTATTATTTGACAGAAGTATTGGGTCGATAAGATGGGCAAGAACTGCTTTATGATCTACCCAAGAGATTTTCATATCACTTGGAGTCATGACGATAGGCACTGGGGCTGGTTTCTTCCAGAAGAAGCAAGGTGAGTTCCAATCGGCCTCTCTTTAAGACTCAAGATGACGCTTTAAAGTACCGACAGTAAAGAAGCTAAACTCGTATTAATCATGTGTTATTAATTTTATCATGTGCCAAACTACTTAGTAATTTTATTTTTTTTAAGAAAGAATTATTTACTAATTTGTTTGTGTTAAACTAGCATCATCATAGTTGCATCATTATAGTTTGGACTTAATTGAGAAGTCTCTATAAGTTAAAGGTCATTGCTAGGAAGTTTTGAAATTAGAGGGAAATATGGGACAAGTGGAAAGTTCGCGTTTTCATAGTTGTAACCCGGTCAGATGAACAACTAGAGACAATGTTACAACAAGTAGAGAATCTTTTAACATACTGAATTGATACTGATGCAGCGGTGATGATGCTATTGAGATGGCTGAACTGATAAAAGTAAGCTGGCTAGATGTGAGCGGAAGTTTTGATACAATAATGCTGTCACCTGAAACCTTGTATGAAGCATCATTTGTTGTAATGATGAAAGAGGTTGAAGTTGTTCTGTGGGACACTCCAGCGGGCAGCGTACACATTCAACCTAGAGATGGACACAATAGACATGGACTTTCATTTGTAGTAACGACGGAAAATGAAGTTGAATGGGACACTCATGTGGAACAAGTACCCAATGTACTTCTAATGATAAAAAAGGAGGACGGAACGAACACTCCAGTGACCTTTGTACCCATTCAACCAGATGGAAGGAGGAACAAGCTATCATTTGTGGTAATGATGAAAAACGAAGATGGAACAGACACTCCAGCGACGGTAACTGGAGAACTCAGTACCCCCGAGCTATCGATCATGCTAACGATGAAAAATGATGATGGAACAATCTCTCAAAGTAGCTTTGTACCCACTCAACCAGATGGAAGCGGGCACCAACTATCATTTGCGGTAAGGATGAAAAATGAAGTAGGACAGTACACTCCAGTGACCTTCATCCCCAGTAAACCAGATGGAAGCCAACCCGAGCTGTCATTTGCACTAATGATGAACAATAAAGTTGTGTGGCAAACTCCAGTGACCATCGTGCCCACTCTACTAGATGGAAGCATGCACGAGGTATCATTTGTTGTAATGATGAAAAATGAAACTGGATTGGACACTCTAGTGACCTTAGTACCCACTCAACCAGATGGAAGTAGGCACACGCATTCATTTGCGCTAACAATGAAAAACAACATAGGTTGGGACACTCCAGTAACCATTCAAATCTCTCACTCCGACGGAAGCAGGCACGAACAAAAAGTTAAGATGTCGAATTTGCCGAAAGAACAATGGGTAGAGATTCCTGTAGCCAAGTTCCGGACTTTCCATAAAAATCTTGGAATTATGAGAATCGTAATGGCTGAACATAAGGACCAATTATGGAAGAGAGGGTTTATCTTTAAGGGTTTCAAAATTCAAGCAAAGATTGCATAGTGACTCTTCTATATGAAAGCAGGAATATGTAATTGAACTCATATGTATATGAAATAAGTCTGTATTTTCCAGCAAAAAATAAAAAATAAAAAATAAAAGTTCTGAATGGCCTAATCATTTTCTTTTGCCATCAACACTTCATTCTTGAAAATCTTGGTTATTCAAACGTGGATTCCGGACTTTAATTCTTTCATCTAAAAAAACCAAAACAACTCGGTTATTGGTTATATTTATTCGATTTAGCAAATCCATTCCAAGATGTTTAATCAACCAGATTATGTTGTTTTATCAACAAAGGTTTATGGTTCAAGCAATGCAAATACACATATTGCTTGGGATGAATGAGAAAGCAAAAGTATAGAAATGAGTGGCACACTTCAACAAATTTTTAATTCTAAAGCACAACAAGGATGACCATGTAGTAAAGTCCCAAGTCTCGTCTGCTTTACCAAATTCTCTGAGGGGCCGGGCAAAAAAAATAAATAAATAAATAAATGAAAATGAAAATGAAAGAGAGAGAAAGAGAGAGAAAGTGATGTAAAAAAGTGAAATTTATCAAGAAATCAGGAAATATATAGCAGCAACATCACACTTTACTAGCTTAGTCAGAATCGTTAGTGAGACCTGTACAAAACAGCATTGGGTAGTACAATTGTGCTTATAATAGATTAGTAAGACAAGGTACTGAACGAGCATCATTGCGGCATTAAATCCGTAGCTTGCTCGCTCCCTCAACATTGATAAATTTCCATTAAGCAAGAAGGCGAAAACCGAGGAGAACTCAGATAAAATTCTTTGACAGTACAATAAAAAGGCGAAAACAAAATAAAAACTGATGACGATCTATCTCATGCAACTTATCGAGGACTCGAAAATTGAGAGCACAGAGTTCCAACATCTAGAGCTTATGATCGATAGAAACCCACCCAAGATTGTCAAAGGATTTCAGTAGGAGAGTTAGAGAAAGAATAGAAGAACTTGAATCAACAACAGAAGAAAGAATGATACAAGTTTGACAGGAATTCGAGAGTCCTAGCAGCAACACATCAGCCCAAATCTTCCTGATTAATTAACCTCCTAACTTACTTCTAACTCCTAACCAACTAGCAAATCAGCTAACTAACTGCCTAACAGAACTGGAGCCTATCAATAATCTGAGTTAAAATTATCTACTCCAGTAATTCTAACAGTCAACTCCGAACAAGAAACTCAGTCTTGCGTCTCTGACTGTCTTAAATATTCTTCGCAGACATGAAGCGGTAGTCAAGGCTCATAGACGAATGCGGAACATGGCGAGCTCTACAACCTTAGCCCGTTGCTCAAACCTCCTTCATGATGGTTGTGCCCAATTAATATCATTCATTCTAATTCCAAAGCCAATATGCCGTCTCTTTACAGCCAGTCCCAACTTAACGAGAGTTTGGATTAGGAATGTGTTGTACCAGAGATGCATTATTTAACACGACACTGCCAGATTTGACAGTGACAAAGAATAACGGCACGGCTAATTGAACAGGCCAAAACAAGATGGACACAGCTTTAGCATAAATGAAATGAACAAACTTAAAGCTTCGTTGGACAAGGACATAACCTAAACGAAAGTTCAATCGGTATTCACTATGCAGAAAAGATGGGGTTTGCCGCTAATAAGCAAACAAGTTTGTTTGAATGAAAAAACACAATCACTATTCCAAAGGTCATCCACTTGAATTCGTTTTAATAATAAACGTGTTAAACAGACCCTCTTTATCTCTTCACTTTGCAGGGCTTTAAACTAAACTCATTAGTGTTTTATAAGAAACTAAATCCTATTATGAAAAACAAAAAAATCATACATAAAAGTTTTCGAAAACATACGTATCTCACATACAGAGCAGAATTTGTTTTTTTTTTTTTTCACTTAACACTTCCCAATCACCAAATCACAGTAGAAAGAAAAGCCCGGTTATGCAACACAAAGGAAAATATCCAATCCCAAGATATTCAATCATCAAACGGATTTATAAATAGATTTTACTTCTATGTTTCTACAAAATAATTGTTGACACTACATCAAACTTTCTGATTCGATTTGTACCATTTTTCATTTAATTTCCTCTAAAGAATGATGAGGATTAATCATTCATATTTCAAATTTGTACCAGTAAAATCCAATAAAGCAGAGCTCATGACCGGGTGAAAAAAGAAAATGATACGATAAATAATACTACTCTACCCACAAGGGAAACGTTTGCGTTGAGCAAGTGCACGCTTTACCATACATGACAAATTGTATGTCAACATGTTGGCAATTTAAACCAACTTTTACATTTTTTTTTTTAAAAAAGAGCTAATTAATATATGGAAACAACTAGTCTGATTTTCACAACTCAAACACTAGCTAGTTCAAATAAAAGTTCACTACAAACAAACTGGCATACAAGCATTGAACAAAGGCGCCCTATCTATCAACCATGTACGAGTAGAATAAACCATCTCCGAGCACACAACTTCTCCTTGGAAATCCCCATCCTCATCTCCATTGTTTTTCACTTCAATTTCCCAACGCCATATTCCCATTTTTGTTCTCAACTCTGAAGCTGCAAATTCATCCTGTATATCTGCTCGACCCATAATTACCAACCTCCCTCCCACATTCACCATTTTAAAGTTCCGCAAGTAATTCGGCAACCCCCAATTCAGAAGTTTGAGATTTTTCCACACCCAGATTTCTTCATCAAAACCTTTAAACTCGTATATGTTCTCATCCAAGGAACGCAACTCTCTCGTTCCCGTCCTTGTATCATCATCAACAAAGCAAGACAATACCTCATTCACCACAAGTAAATTACATGTCTACTCTCATAACAGCAATACAATACCCCATTCACCTGACACATCTGCGTACTCCAAGGCAATCCCACTCCGATATCGCTCTCAAACACCTCCCACTCTTTTGTAACGGGATCGAACTTGAGCTCTTCTCCGTCCATCCACAAGCAAACCTTACCGCACCTAATGGCACATCCGACAACCTGTTTGTCGTAGACACCAAGCTTCGGCCGAGGAAGGGCCTCCTAACGCCCAGCCACCGTGTCCAACACATCGGCCCACGAGTCCTCGAACCTCCACCCGCCGATCAAGTAAATATTGCTGTCGAAAACTACGGTCTTGGCATCCCCCTTTCGGGCCATTGGCATGCTCGGACCGTGCTCCCACGTGCGGAACCGGCAGTCCAATATCCAGACATCAGTTGAGCAATCGTTGAATCCGCTGCCCAGGACGTCAATCTTGGGGCCCAAGGTCGCCCAAACAGACGAATCTAGCAGGTCCCCGCGATTTTCAGGGACCCGGGCCATAATGATGTTTCCGTTGAGGAGTTAGGATTGGGTCTTGGATAGAGCGTGAGCCAGCCATTGGGCTGGCAGTATCGGTTTCGGATTCTGAGGTAAAGCAGGTGTTGGGGTGCAGTTGAGGGCTGATCGGGCGTCGAAGAACTCCGGGGAGTTGACGAGAGATCTGATGGGCTTCGACACCGCCGCCAGGACAGGGTGATACTGTCTCGGGACTCGAGCTAGACATTGCAAGGTGATGTCGTTTTGCAGCGACGGGATGAGGTTCTCCGGCGGCGACCCGCTGGTGCTGGAGCTGGTGCCGGTGGTGGACATGGTGTTTTTTAACGAGGTCAACGCAAGAGAAACAGGGAGGTATTTACTGAAGGCTAGGCAGTAACTAGAAAGTGAACTGTGTTTAATCAAAAAGAAAGTGAAACTTGCATTTGGATCACCAAATTGAAATGGATTGTTTTGATCCAGATCGATTAATTTTTCAAAAATTACTTCTAATTTTATTAATTTTTTAAAAAAAATTAAAAATTGATATAAAAAACTTAGATTTAAACATTTATTTCAAACGGAAGCAAAAATCTTTTAATATTGATTCGTTTATTCTCGTAGTGCTTTATTTAGTTTTGATTGCTTCAGAAAGGGCTGCTAAAATATAATTAAAATAAAGACCGATTCAACTTCCAGATTAATTAGTACAAATTGTGTTATGTGTATGCTTTATGAAAATAGTTCTATACCATTTTCGTGAAGATAAATCTTAAAGATCATGGCACACAACCTAGAAAAAATGACAATGAATGCTAATAGATTAACCCCACGCCAAACGGTAATTCATAAATCTCCAATAAACTCGGTAACATTTTCATACAAGCCTGATAAAAATTTTCACATTTCCGAATCTAGAAGACAAACTTCCAGCCCAAATCAGGAATTTGCATGTTCTTGATCCTTAGAAGTGCTCAGAAGTCCTCTGAAACAGACTCACATAACTAAAACAAAAGAACTATACATTACATGAACAAACTTTGCTATGATACATGCTTGAATTCTCAAAATCCTGACAACCCTCCCCAAACTCTCACTCATGTCATAGATACACATTGAAAAAAAAGCCCCCCCTCCTAAGCGAAAAGCGGAGAATTAGAAGGCCTGGGATAAGAACCAGTGACTTTAGAATTACCCGCAGTACTACTTCTGCTGGATCTGCGTGCTTCACTGTTTACATGGTGCTCTTTATGAGCACCTTTAGGAATGTCCTTTGAATCCTGGAGTTGCTCCAATGTTGTTACCACTTCATCCATGTTAGGCCTGTACTTGGAGTCTATAGCTAGACATTGGAGCGCAAGGTTGGCTGCCTTCTGGGCCAAGCTAAGGGAGTACTGGCCTTCGAGACGAGTATCCATAACATTAAGGACTCTGCGTTTGTTAGTGAGGTATGGTTTTGCCCACTCCACTAGGTTGTGTTGTCCGGTTGGTCGGTTCTTGTCTATGGCCCGTCGACCAGATAACATTTCTAGAAGAACGACTCCAAAGCTATATACGTCACTCTTGGTAGTAAGATGGCCTTCAGAGCAAAAGTTGCAATTTATAATGAGAGGAAGAAACAGGATACAAAACTTACGTTTCTTTTACCTTTATTTAGCAAGTGATGAAATTTTATTGGTGAAAACAGAAACTTAAAACCAGACTACTAAACCAAGGACAAGACATCCTTGCGGCAACCAAAATAGAAAAACTAAAACAGGCCTTAGAGAAATAGTGAGGCACAACATTCTTCTAATTGAAAGGATGATCAAAGTCAGAGGGTAATCCTTCAAACTTTTGTCTGTCAACACCGAGAGAAATGATAGATATTTAACTCTCTCAAACATGATCATTATGATATGTTCTTGTAGCGCTTATGTTTTAATATTTCACATCATGCTTCTAATTGCTATATGCAAACGTGATTTAGTAGTCAACGACTATTGCAAATAAAAAACTGACAAATGAAGTTCAAAAGAAGGAAGACTAATGCAGACAAAAAGAGAAAAAGAGGCTTCGAGACAGAATTTATGGATTGCTTTTGCACTTTAATAAGCACGAAAGGACTCTGGTCCAAAGAATTTTTAGACATATTGGATGTAAATGCATCTGATTGTAAAAAACAGTTGGCCAGAGAAAGTATATATATCAAGAAGTCAGTGTCATCAACTGAAATATTTAAACTTCGGTGGAGATCACTTTGTGAAAGTCAAAGTGGTCCATTCAAGTCAAGGATTCAAGAAAAGAAATAAAAGAATTCAAGTACCTGTGGCTAAATACTCTGGCGCAGCATATCCATAAGTTCCCATGACTCTAGTAGAGACATGGCTCTTATCACCGGTTGGCCCATCTCGGGCCAACCCAAAATCAGACAGCTTCACGTTGTAGTTCTGAAACGAGGAAGAAGAGAATAAGCATACAGAATTTGACAAACCCATTAACATAATGAAATGTGACAAGAAGAAGTCGGGCCAAGTCACATACTGAATCGAGCAAAATGTTAGAAGTCTTGAAGTCACGATATATGACTTGCATTTCAGCTCCGTGGAGAAACGCAAGCCCCCTTGCAGCGCCAAGTGCAATTTCCATCCGCAGACTCCAAGAAAGCGGCTGAATGTGAGAACCCCCTGTTGGAAAATTATAAGTAAAGATCCTATTAGAACAAGGATGATATTTTAGTAGAATAATAATAAAGACTACTTCTCTGCGAGGAGACGTAAGAGTGGCAAAAAAAAAAGTTCAAAATGAAATCACAATTCACAAGTTGGAGTAAAAGCTCACTCACTCCTGAAAAGATGATTCTCCATGCTTCCCTTGGGCATGAACTCGTACACCAAAAGCCGATGTTCGTCCTCTAGGCAGTAACCAATCAACTTCACAAGATTAGGATGATGAAGCTGCCCCAGATAGTTTATTTCCGTCTGTATATCGAATGGCAAAAGCATGTAGAATTAATTAGTTTCGCCATGTAAAATAGAATTAAGTTATAAAATGCCAACATCATAAAGTCACAATGCACACACTCAAGACCAAGATTTATACTGACCAGCCATTCCTTGTGGCCCTGGAAACCTTCTTGGTTGAGCCTCTTCACGGCAATTACAATTCCAGTCCCAGGCTTTGTCGCTGTGAGTGATTGCTCGTCGACCCAACCCTTGAAAACTGATCCAAAACCACCCTCCCCCAATACACTATCGGGGCGAAAATTTCTTGTAGCATTTTTGAGTTCAGAGAAGCTGAAACTCTTTATGTTAGGGGATCGTAATATATCATCCTCGCTCCTAGGAGTTAACGGTGCTGAAAACGACGATAATTTGCTACTCGAGTTCGTACTCTTGGAATTAAACCCTTCAATAAGAGCCAGTGAGACATGTCAACAAAGATTCACTAGGAATTTCACCATTAATCACCAGAATTAGCTTTCACATGCCAAACCCGAGTAAAAACCGAAAAAAGGACAATTGAGAATACAAAATTTAACTAAGAATCCTTCAGGAAGGGGAAAAAATGAAAAAGAAGCTAGACCTTGTGAAGATGAAAATAATTTCAATTGACAAACAAGAACATAAGTGAAAAAACTGATCTAAACGAAACAGAGAAGAACAAATCAATTTCCAGTTTCAACTTCGTTTTCTGGGAAACAAATGAAAGTGATGTTCTCATTCAGATTTGAAGATCACTTCACGAAGGTTTGCAAAACAATTTCTCAAAGCAATCACATACACAATTCACGATTCCAAGGACAAATGAATAAAACAAATGTTCTTCTTAGATGGAAAAAAAGAAAAAAGAAAAAGAAAAAAGAGCTGTTGACTAAGTCAAATGATTCATTGTGACCACGACCCAGTTCATCAATCAATAAGAAGACATTGTGTAAAACAGAAAAATTTGATCAAAACAAAAGCTTGATGAAGCATCTTCATATTCGCATATGTATATATGTGCATATATGAACAGAAAGAAGAAGCAGAGGCTTACCTGTATTGTAAGGACTTTCGGCCTTAATTCGGTTGCTCCAACAAGCCCCCATTAAAACAAGAATTTCTTTCCAAAATCTCAGTAAGCTATTTTCAGAATCAAGAGAAACTATAAAAAGGAAGAAACACAAAGATCTTGTGCCCAACAGAGATTTCTTTCTTCTTTTCTTTTGTTTTGTTTTTTCCTTTTCTCTCTGCGTAAAAGATGGGAACAAATTGCCAAGTTGCTCTCTTTATTCTTTCTTCCTGAAAAGGACACTGAACCCAGATGGCCAAAAAAATCAAAACTTCTATTTTCCTCTTGTTTTTTTGTTTTTGGGTTTTTTTTTTTTTTTAACACTCCTCAATCTCAGTACTTGAGATTCTCAGCCATAATGGTTACTAGTACAGATGATTGAGGAGTAAACAGAGAGAGAGATCTTTTGGTATGCACTTTTTCCTTTGTTCTGGAGTTGCTTTTTGGATTAGAAGCTACCAAAAAGGTCGAAGAAGAGAAAAAGAGGAGAGAGAAAGACAGGGTTATGGAAATGGGGGAGTTTTTTCTTTGTAGGTGGCTTTTTTAGACGGTCGCCAACCATGTACAGATAGAGAGATTAGATGGGTTGACTTGCTTTTTAGCCTTGTCTTTTACTTTTTCTCAAAACAAACCAACTACCCCCACAATCCAATTATTATTCCGAGAATTTATTTTAGAAAAATAGAACTATTTTTATAGAGAGAGAGGGTGTGATAGAGTATCTATCAAAATAACTATCGATAAAGTTTTTTTTTGAACTGTTGAGATTTAAATAAACGGTTAAAATATTATTGGTGTATCATATTTATCATACACTTTACCTCATATTATCCTTCTCATCCCAAGTCTTCTCCGTCACCGGTGACCTCCCCGACGACAGCGACCCACCCTGGGCCCCCCACCACCGGCCCCAGCCTCAGCTGCCCCCTACCCAGCCCCGGCCCCCCACTCCCCGGCTCCCGGCACCCCCCCCCCAGCCCTCCCCCGCCGACCCCCAGGCCCCAGCCGCCTCGGCGTCCCCCCCACCCCAGGTCCCCCCTCCCCCGACACCCCCACCGCAGGCCCCCCTCCCCCGACCTCCCACCAACACCCCCCCCCCCGGCCCCCCCGATGGGACCCCACCTCCCCCTTTCTCTATCTTCCCCTCTCTCTCTCTTCCCCTCTTTCTCGACCCCCAGCCTCAGCGCCTCCCCCCCACCCCTACCCCCAACGGGGACCCCCCATCCCCCTTTCTCTCTCTCTTCTCCTCTCTCTCTTCTCACGTCAGGGGTGTTGGGGGGGGGGGGGGGGGGGGGGGGCCGCAGGCCAGGAAGAGAGAGAGAGGAGAAGAGAGAGAAAGGGGAAGAGAGAGAGAGGGGGTGGGGGGTTCCCCCTCAGGGGGCCACCGGTGGGGGTGCGTGGGGGGAGGTCGGGAGAGGGGGGCCTGGGTGCCGGGGGCGGGTAGCTTGCATCAGGGCTGTCGTCGGAGTCGGTAGCCGATGACGGAGAAGACTTGAGGGTGAGATGGATAATATGAGGTAAGGTATATGATAAGTATGGTACACCAACAACATTTCAACTGTTCAAAAAAAACTTTACCGATAGTTACTCTGGGAGAGGCTCTACTACAGCCTCTCCCATTTTCTATACTTTATCAGTAAAATATCATCTAAAATTATTAAAATTTAATTGAATAGACAAGAAATCAATAGTGTACAATAATAAAAATAAGCTCTTATTTATAAGATTACATGAAAAAAATTAAAAATTGAAGTCCCTATGATTGTTCTTCGTCTGTCGTTTGGGGGGGGGGGGGGGGGGGGTGGGGGGGGATTTTGGGGCTTGTTGACGGACTTGGGGTAGGGGTCTTGTACGTTGGGTTAGGGCGTGGGGGGCATTTCGCCGTCGATAGACTTTTGGTGCGGGGGTGTTAATGGACTTTGGTGCAGGGGCGCCATTCACTGAAGTTGGGGTGGGAGTTTTGTAGGTTGGGTTGGGGCGTGGGGGCCGATTCATTGTCGACGAACTTTGGTTGGTAGGGGGCGTGGGGTGTGACAGTTTCGCAGGTTGGGTTAGGGCTTGGGGGCAATTCATCATCGACAAACGTGGGATTTCGCTGCCGAACAGCATAAGGTCGCCAGAATGGGGGCGATTTTTCAAGTGGGGGCCATCGGAAGGGTGGGGGGCTCCGGTCATTGGGGGTGGGGTGGTTTTCCGGCTGAAGGGGTTGGGTTTTTTTTTATATCTTTTTTCTTTGCTTTGATTTTTATTTATTTATTAGATTAGAATACTATGTGTTAAGATGCATGATAAGTATCATGTATCAGTAACATCTCAACCGTTGAAACACATTAAACCATCTGTAAAAAGAGCTCTACGGATAGGATATATAAAATGGGATTTACTTCACCCTTTTCCCTTTATTTCATTATAATTTTTTTATTTTTTTTTTTACGGCAGCCACTATTTCTTTTTAAATTTGTGTGATCATGTATATGTGTGTTTTTTTTTTTCTTTCTTTGGTAGAATTCTCATGTATTAGTTATCTGTGAGAAATATCTTATGGGGAATTCTACAATGAGGGACACTTACTTTATCTCATTGATGGGGTACAAATTATACATCATTCGATTTACATCGATTGGCTACAAAGATACGTGTCTACATGGAGCCAAATAGAGCACACCATTTAGAATAACAACTTCTCTTCATCTGACACACAAACTGAGCCAAAAAAAAAAGCTAATATGACACACAATTTCTTCAGTTTTCGAGCGCCGGCTACAAAACAAACTCCATTTTCCTCCTCTATATGGTTAGTGGTAACAAACTTCATTTTCGAGCTTAGCACCAAAACAAACTTCATTTTCCCTTTTTGTTCAATCTTCTCAAATTTGTATGTAACCCGAATACAATAACAGTAAAAGCATGGAAGAGCATATTGGTACAAGATAAAAGATTTCATTATTTTTGTTTTGTTTTGCGTGTAAAATTAATTATCAGCAGGATAATTTTATTTTCCGCCATATCTGAGCTTTTGTAGCAGCAGAAGTAAATGGAAGAAAAACAAGGAAAAAGCTTAGATTGTTAAGTTGGGCCTTCCAAAAATAAACAAATAAAAAATCATCAAGGTGAAGAAGGGGTTAGTTTGAGCCGCCGTGAAAATGGTGGGTTGTGAAGCCGGCGTGGGTGGGGCTCGCACGGGGAAGCCAGAGATTTCGCCGCCGTTCAGGGGTAAGGAGCCGTGAGAATGGTGGTTTGTGAAGCCCACGTGGGTGGCCGTCCCACGGGGAAGCCAGAAATTTAGCCGCAGTTCGGGGTTGAGGAGATGGTGCTGTTGTGAAGGGGGGCTATGTTCTCCGTTGCTGCTGTTTCGCCACAGCACCACCGGCATCGTAGTGCCGGCGAGAGAGAAAAAACCTTTAAAGTTTATTTTCGAATTTTAAAAAAATCAATAAATAAAGTCTTCACCTTTGAAGTTGAAATCATATCTCAAAGAGAAGTTGTTATCGAGTATAATAGGGTGTATGTTAACATCTTTAAATCTTCCTCAGATTAAATATGGGCCCTTGAATTTTACCGAGGAAAACCGACCTGCTAGAACTCCCCCTATTTGTGTATTTGCTAAATTACTTTAAAAAGAAAAATACGGGATGTGTGGGTAAATTTAAATAGTCTAAAGTAAATTAAAAGAAAAGGAAAAGAAATTATTGTTTTTTTAATATAAGATCGATTATTTATGTATAGTCATTTGATAATTGATCAATATCAACCTGTGTGTTTTATTAATAGATTATTTTTTAATTATGATAGTGATTGATTAAATTGGTCAATAAATATTTAGTTTGCGTCTGGTTTGTCGGTTGGAGATGAAATTTTTAAGTTAAACTTTCAAACACTAGTTATAAATTTTATTGATTTTTCAGAAAAATACAAAAATTAAGATGAAAAAATACAGTTTAATTAGAGTTAAACTTAATGCCAAACAAAACTTTAGATGATAATTGATCTTTTTTTTTTTAATAAAAATATCAGCCGCTTTTTGAAATTAAGTGTCCAAAAACTCTGTCTACTGAGAGAAGTATAAGATTATAATATAATATATGTAATCCTAAATGAGAGATCACTCAATGTTAATTATTATAAAAAAGAAATATCAGGGTGTAATATTTTATTCAATTTTTTTTCTTTTTTTTTTACAGTCATTTGTTTTATAAAATTTTGAATTTGTTCTTTAAGTTATGGGTTTAAATGTATGTTCCAAATGGATCTAAATAACGTGATTACATACATAATCTTATAGTAATCTTATATTTAACTTTATTTAAAAATATAGAATTTGATTTTATCATCCGAAATTTAAAAAAGAAAATCTAAATAATATGTTGATATTATTTTGTCAATAAACAAAAACATACAAAATCTTACGAGATAAATTAATCATAAGACCTTTTAGAGAAAAAATCATAATGAATTCATAAATAATCTCCACTAAATTATAAGTTCTATATAATTATTGACTAAAAAAACTCAGAAAGACTTAAATTACTAGACTAACTTAATAGTTTTCTTTTTGCTCCACGAACCGAAACTCTATAGAACTATCCTGAAGTTTTCTTCCTTTTCTTCTTCTTCATCATCATCATTTTTTCCCCCTTTTCTTGTCTTACTTTTCTTCTTTTCTTTCTTTCTTTCTTTCTTTTTTTATTTTCCTTTTCTTTTTTGGGTGTGTGGTCCCAGAGGAATATGGTTGATTAAATCAATTAATTTCGTGGAAAGATACATGAATATTCCTGCGAAGGAGGGGCTATTTTATGTTGGATGTTTTTTCTTTATACTATTGGAATCTTGTAATGATTAATAATGTTATTCTATGTTCAAAGCCCCCACGGAATTTAGACAATGAAATGGTCAAATTATTTTAATAAAATATTAATGGTTTATCTTTTGGGAAGTTTTTGTGCAGACCGTCAAGGGTGCTCAGGGTTGACCACAGCCGGCCCGGTTTTCATGTAGCAAAGATTCCAGATTGTAAATTTTAATCCACATGTTTATTAATTATTGTTAATCATTCTCGTAAGGCCTTATATAAACATATTAATTTTTATTGTTCTAATCGATAAACGTGTGGAAAAGAATGTATAGTATATGTTTTGGGTGCTAAAGATGATAAATAATTCGTAATTATTAAAGTGAGAGAGAGGAGTATATTTAGATTTTTTTTTTTAATCTTTTTAGAATATTTTTTACAAATCTGCTTTTCTTTTCCTTTTGTTTTACCAAAAGGGTGCTTTTTTTTTTTAAAGCAATTTATCTTTTTTATTAAGACATCTATGTGACGTACGTATGCAAGATTTTATTTGAAATAGATAGAATATTAAACATGTGATTGGGGCTAAGGTTTTGATTATAGAATTTGGGTTTAAATTGAATTATATGTTTGATGAGGCATTTGAATTGTCAGAGTTACAAAGTATAAAACTTAAAATGTGTTCAAAAAATATATATATATATATATATATATCAATACAGAGCTTGTTCTGTTCGTCTTGACATTCTATGTAACTTAAAAAAAAATTATCTCATTTGGATTTGTATATGTAAAGTTATAGACTTTTAAAGTTTAAGTTACAAAACTGTGTGAATAGTGAAACTAAGATTGACTTTTTAGGAAAATAAAAAATTGAGTTGTATTTTATGATTTAAACCTTAACACCAAACACCCCCCAAGAGAGTGATCAAAATTGTAATGATCTGTTTGAAAGGCACATTCATTTTATATAATATTCTAATGTAATAAATGAAATACGATATGTATTTGGATATCTCCTTTTAAATGCAATATGTGTTTAGATTGTTTACATTTTAATATGTATTGGTGTGAGAGAGAGAAAAAATACACGATGTGGTTAATGATAAAGTAGATAGAAAAAGTAAATAGATGACTAGTAAAATGAGTGGGGTTACTATTCAGATATATTTGTATTAAAATGAAATATATGATATCTCAAATATATATTACATTGCATTATAGTATAACTAGTTTAATGCCCGTGCGATGCATGGTTGCAAAAAAAAAAAAAAAAAGATAAGGGATACATGTAAATGTAAAAAATATATCAGGATTTTCATAATATTTACAAAATACCATTGCATCTTGATAATTTTGAATTATATATCTTGGACTTCTTGTATAAGAAGATAGTAAAATAATTCTTTTACCAATTACTTATACATCTGTATCACCTCTAATTATAACATCTTAAATACCTTTATGAATTTCATATCTTAAATATGCTCCCCAATTTTGACATGCACTATTATAATCTCCATTATCAATATATTCATCATTTGAATCTATAGAAAAGTTTATTAGCGAAATAAAAAGAAAATTAAAAACTGTTACTAAAAAATTTTATTTAAACTAATAATCTGTAAAAAAAAATGAAATTTTTTTTTTTTTTGAGATTAAGGATTTACTTTTTCTAATTGATGGTGAATTGTAGCCTTCCAAAGATTGGATTGTTGTTCCTTGATTTGTGTAATAAATTGGAGATAATTGAACGAGTCTAGTTTGATAACCAGGTATAATTTATGTATTCAATTCTTCAAACCGATTATTTGAATATTGTAAATTTGTAGACGCAGATGCTTCATCATTATTTGTATCATTTTGGTTTTTTTGACGTTTTGAATGTTTTGAGTAATTAACATTTTTGCGAGAATTTTTTTCCATTTTTATTATTCTTATGTTTTGTAGGAAACAAAAAGACAACGAAAAGAAATATCATTAAAAAATAGAAATTATAAATAAAAAGTGAAAGAGGAAGAAATAAATTATTTTTTTATAGTAAAACAAAACAAACATTAAAATAGAAAAAACAGATGGTACATGTAAAATAAAAATTAAATATTAACCGTTAAGTTATTTTTGTTATAATAAAATAAACTCTTATGTTTCAATGAAAAAAAAAAAACTAACAATTTAATCTGACATAATAAACAAATAAGGCAAAAATAATTTATAAAATTAGTATTACTTATTCAATTTTTTTTTCTGATAGAAAATTTGTATTTTCTATATTTTTTAGCAAAATTTGTATGACACTTATTAGCAAGATAAAAAATCAATTAATTTATACATATGGTATTTAATGTTGTTAAATTTGATAATTTTATCTTGATATTTTTATTTCTTTCCTATAAATATTTAGATGGTATGATCTTTTGCTTATTCTTTTTTTGAATGTCACATAATAAATAACCAAATAAATATTTATTTTGTATTCTAAACTTTTTTTTATATATTTTTATGAATAACAAATTATGTTTGTTAAATGGAATACTAAATAAATTAATATATAAATATCTTTATGTTAAGTAAAGAAAAATTTTATTCTTACATTATAAAATCACATAATACAAAAAAATTAAATCATACAACCTAAATTACAACAACTTGTAATTATAGAAATGTTCATATACAAACATTATCGTAATAAAGTTAAATACATAGCCATTAAATTGAATAAAATAAGAACATCCCGGTAAAAAAAAAAAATAGAAGGAAAAATTTATATGGAATGACAAAACACAAAGGAAAACAATAATAATGAAAAAGGAAATAATACCATGAAGAAATCAAAATTTAGGAATATAATATATTATGTAATATATATGAAAGCAAGTAAAAAACACAACATGTATATTAAGGAAAACATGTATACCACATATTTTTAACAATAATAAAAAAAGGAAGAATAATTTTCCTGATTCGTCATTTATTGAATAACATGTATTGAAATGTGTTAAAAGCTCAATTTTTTTTTAATCTCAGATCTCTTGTATTGTTATCAATATATGTTAGGAATAACAAAAATATAATTCGACGTTGTCTGTAACTACTAAGTGAAATGTTTGGGTGTAGATACAGACATGTTTTATTAAAATTTGCAAAAAAAAATTAAAAATTAAAAACAGTAACAATGAAATGTGTTGAAATAAATAAAATATCATATTCGTATTACATAAAAAGTAAAAACTATTAGAGTAAACTCAAATATCTTATATTGTTATTAATGTATGTTAAGAATAACAAAAATATAATATGAAAATATCTAAAAATACATACAAAATATTTTCAAAAAACAATAACAACCTGCATTCCTTTATTATGAAGTTATTATAAAGTTATAAAGTAATAAAGTTATAATTATAATATAGTTTATTACAAATATAAAAGGAATACTGAAAAGCTGAAAAACAGTGACCGAAATTAGAAGTAAAATAACACAAAACCAGTAGCATAATTAATGCTACTATATATTTGGAAAACTTGAAAAATAACTCAAATCTCAAACATTTGCAGCAATAATAAAGACTACCAAATCATAACTAACAATTCTCTAAGAACTAATAACAATTGTATCATTTTCATCAACATATACCAAACCAAATAATGCATCTCATATATGCATTAGTATATATCAAAATAGAGATCATCATAACAAACTTAAATCTTTGTACAAAAACTCTTTAGAAAACTATTTATAACAAAAAAAAAAAAACAATTACAAAGAAAAAAATAGTGGCAACAATAGTAACAAAACTTACAAACTAAAAAACAACTAAAATGTTAAACATTTACAGCAACAATAAAGACTACCAAATTGTATTTAACAATTCTCTAAAAATTGATAACAACAGTATCATTTTTAACAATATATACCAAACCAAATAATGCATCTAATATATATGTTAGTATATATCAAAATAGAGATCATCATAGTAAACTTAAATCTATATAAAAAAAAAAACTGTTTTCAAAAAGTAATTATAACAGAAAAAAAAAAAACAAAATAACAATTAAAGCAAATAGTGACAATAATAATCACAGACCAATATCATATAGGTATATATACATATTTTACAAATTATAAGAACACAAAAACATGAATAGCAAAATGATAGAGAGATAATATAATTCAAACAAATAGAGTCATATTTCCTTTTATATACAACAATCATATAAACAACCACGTCCTATTTCATAATCATCTATCATATAATAATAGTGATATGATCAAAACATTGACAAATAAAAGTTTCAAAAAAATAGAGATGATCAGACCATATTAAAAAACAAAGACAAAAACTAAAGAAGAGTAAACAACAACAAAGCCAAATCTTTTCATAATATATTAATAACTATGATTAAACAGTAGAGGAAATAGGAAAATATTGCAGGAACAAATAAATAGAAAATAAATTAAAAAAAAACATATATTTAAGGAAGAAACTGAATTCAGTCAATAAAAGCATTCAATAACAATCAAAAGATATAAATAGGAGCAATAGTACCTTAATGAAAAAGGCCCACTTCACAGAATACAATAGTTGAGAAAGCTTAGTTCTTAGAAAGTAAGAAAGGAGGGAATAAGAAAGTCAGGGTAACAATTAAAGAAGGTTGGGAGCAGAGCAAATACGAAGATATTACAGAGATAATAATAACTAAATGACAGTTGTAAAGAGAGTCAGTAAGAGAATATTGCAGAAGCAGTGATAGTTAAATATAGGAATAAAGCAGTATATGAAGAAGCATATTATTTATAACAGAAAAATTATAGAATAAAATTTTAAGTTTTTTTTTTCAAAGGTCGATGAGTAAAAAAGAGCAGAAATATTACACAAATAACAGAGTTATCTCAGTAAAATATTAGAGGAAAACATAGTTAGTCATAACAAATAACAGAGTTTGGGTAAATCAGGTAATAGTTGTTAAAAATATAATGAAACTGAAGAAAGTAAACAGTAAATCACAAAATCACAGCAAATGGCACAATTATAGATCCAAAAATATTGTTTAGAAGTATTAAATGTCCGGGACAGATCAGCAAAGATCATAACAACATATCTCAGTACAAAAGCTACAGCTAAGAAATAACGTAAGAGGTCTGGAAGCTTAAATAATAAAATAGTCTAACAATACATTCAAATCTAACTAAATAATACAGATAAGAAAATCCAATAATTCATTCAAATAAAACTAACAAATAAAATATCATCTGAAAAGGATATGCAAATCTTAAAAGTAGAGGTGGGAATTTAGGCCGGGCCAAACGGGCCGGCCCGTGGCCCGTAATTTAGGCCCGGCCCGC
Source organism: Ficus hirta (assembly GCA_038430175.1). NCBI lineage: Eukaryota > Viridiplantae > Streptophyta > Magnoliopsida > Rosales > Moraceae > Ficus > Ficus hirta. The sequence continues at coordinate 2,265,921 of CM076586.1, read as the reverse complement.
GGCCCGTATTTTACGGGCCCGGTAAAAACCCGGCCCTATAATAAGAGGCGGGCTGGGCTCTCTTTCTAGGCCCGATGGGCCGGGCCGGACCGGCCCAAAAATTTAGGCCCGATGGACCGGCCCGACCCGCTATTTAAAATTATATATATTAATTTTATTAAAATTTTAATATTTTTAAAATTTTTATTAAAAAAATTATATATATTAAATATTAATATTATAATATTATATTATATATATATTAAAAAAATTTTATATTCTCTTTTTTGTATCCTTATTTTTTAAATAAAATTTATAATTTTTATTATGTGCTTAATTTATTATTCAATTTAGTAATATTTAATCAAAAATAACTACTAAGAAAACACTGATAAATAATTATAATCTTAAACAACTAAAATTAAAAGTTTAATTATAATGTTAAGTTAACTAACTAACTAATATTATAATTATTAAGTATTAACTAAGCAATTATAATATAAATATAAGTATAAAAATAAATAAGAATAGTATAATAAATTTTTTTCAACAAAGTATAAAAATTTTTATTTTTTAGCTAAGATAAAATATTGAGATAAATTATTAAATTATCAAAAATATACAAATTTATTCAAAAATTACAAATAAAAAAAATTAAATAAATATTTTAAAAATTAGGCCCGGCCCGGCCTGCTATCGGCCCGTTCTAAGCCCGCGGGCCGGGCCGGGCATATATTTCAAAAAATTGGGCCGGCCCGGCCCGGCCCGACCCGAATTTTTTTAATGGCCTGATGGGCTTGGGCCGGGCGGCCCGAATTCCCACCACTACTTAAAAGCAACAAAAAATTATATATAAATCTAACAATCAAGTTATAAAATTTAAAAACCAAGTTCAGTAAAATTTTACCTAGGGGGAAGGAAAAAAAAGAGTAAAATCAAAAATCAAAATATCATATGAATAAGTGCTTTAATTTTCCACTGCATACTCCCAATCCACCATGTTCACAACATTATTACCACAATCTATAAAAACAAATTAACAAAAATCAGAAATAAAGACCAGGACATATATATTATAAATAAGTACAGCAAAAACCAGATTCTTACCCTATTTTTTCTTTAATTTTTTGCTCTTCAGCTTTTTCCAAGATTTCTTTGAACCATGTAAATACAGGAAGCAAAAATAACAATAATAATAAATAGAAAAAACAAAAAATAAAAATAAAACAAAATACTTTTATATGATTATGTACATAAGATGAAAAAACAACTATAAAAAAGGACAAAAAGAAAAAATGACACAAAAACTCAAAAAAAAAAATTTAGGATAAACAAAATGGAGAAACAAAAAATTCCATAAATAAAAATATACGGAAACAAAAAAAATATCCGCCTACACATATGCAGTAAAAAACCTTACTAATAATAATAAGGGAAAAAATTAGAACAAAAAAACACCAATCAAAACCCTAAAAAAGAAATTAAAAAAACAAAAACGACTCGTTTAATTATATACATACAGGGAAAAAAATAATCATTAAAAAACCAAAAAAAAAAAAAAAGGAAAATCACCCAAAAACGCAAAAAAAAAAAAAAAAAAAAAAAGGAGGAAAATTTTTAAGAGAAAAACATATAGAAACAAAAAATTCCAATACTAATATATACATAGGAAAAAACAATAAAAATTTTAAAATCTAAAGTTGAAGAACCAAAAACAGAAGAAAAAACCATGCAAAGAAAAGAAAAGAAAAAAAAACTAAAACAAAAAACAAAAATGAAATAAAATAAAATAACGTCTGAAGATGAAGAAAATAATGGCAAAAACAAATCAAGAACACAAAAAACCAAAACTTTAGATTCAGAGAAAAGGAAAAAACCGAGAAGGAAAATGAACAGTGTTGCAAAAAAAAAAAAAACAGAGAAGAAAATGCGTCAAAAATATTAAAAAAAAAAAAAAGAGGAAACAACAATATAAGGAAAAGATGATGCCAGAAAAAACACAAACCGGCGATAAGAAAAACATAAATTAAATTTTAGGTTTTCGAACGAACGAAGGAACCGAGATAGACTGAGAGAGAGCAACCAGAAGAGAGAGAAAGTAAATAGAAGAGACAGAAAATAGAGAGAGTAAATTAGCGGTGGGGAGAGAAGTGATGGAAAAAATATAGGGTTAAAGGGGCAATTTCATCCATCCACTATAGAGAAACCCTAATTCAGTACATCTGATAAGGGCAAAATCGTCAAAGAACAAAAACCAAGGGCAAAATTGTCCGTTTATTGTAGCAGAAGGGAAAAGCAACACTGACCAAAAGGCAAATTGGTCCGTGCAATAAGGGAAATAGGGCAGCTATGTCCGTTCACTGTAACTAGAGGTAAAAACAACTTTGCCCAAGAGGCAGAATAGTTTGCACACTATTCAAAGAATAGTAACCTCATGCATTTTTTTAGTATGTAGTAATAACGTAGAACGAATGTGTCTTCTAAACATACCCTAAATTTGTGAAATGTCAAGGATCACAGCAGCTAGACCTCTAAAAATAAATATTGAGAGTTGATGTGAGATAAGTGGATATCCTAGAGACTAGTCTGAAAATAACCTAAGAGAAAATGGAGACAGTAAGAAAAATGAAAGGGAGAGTATGCTCTTTCTGTCTCTCCTTTTTTCCCCTAAACTTTTTAATCTTTTAAAAAGATAGTTAAGTTAGATCACATGATAGTTTTGGATATTTATTTTTATTAAAAAGGGTAAATTACTCATTTAGTCCCTAAACTTTTGACCTTGTGCAACTTTGATCCCTTAATTTTTTTTCATAGCTGGAATAGCCCTAAACTTTTAAAATGTTGCTATAATAGTCCTTTTTCATTAATTTTTGGATGGAATCTGTTATTAATTTTGTCAAAAAGTGGTGCTAACTACGGATTTTATCAAAAAATTAACGGAAATAATTACTGTAGCAATATTTTTTAATAGTTTATGGTCATTCCAGTTATGAAAAAATAACAGAAAATGGCCCCAAACTAATAAAATATTGCTACGATAGTCATTTCTGTTAATTTCTAAATGAAATCTGTTAGTAATTTGGTCAAAAAGTGATGCTAACTAACGGGTTTCGTAAAAAAAATAACATAAATGACTATTGTAGCAACATGTTAATAATTTAGAGACATTCATGCTGCGAAAAAAAGTTCATGAATTAAAGTTGCATAAAATTAAAAGTTCAAGAACTAAACTAACAATTTACCCTTTTAAAAAAAATGATCGAACTTTTTTTTTGAAATATGGCCGGTAGTCATTAAAATAGTTGATTAGCTAGTCACTAAGTGGTAATAAATCATTGATTAATATTAGTCAAGCACATTTTGATATCAGTCAATTCGTGATTAACTATTAAGTGATATTAAATGATCTAATTGACCATTTCTAACCATTCTTAAGAAAACAACAATTTTACTACTTTAATAAAACTTTTGACAGTTATTAAAAAATTATTTAAGAAGGCCATTTTTCCTCACTTCTCAATTAAAAATGTCATAAGAATCTCCGTTGGACTTTGGTGGCTGATTTTTTCTATTTGCCTAATATTTCTAGATTCGGATGGATTTGCAATTTATGCAAAGTACTGCAATTTATTGTACATTTAATTTTATTATTAATTAGAAAGGATAAACCATACGTACTTTTTAATGTTGGGGTTTGCTAACCTGTCATTTCGACGACTAAAATAATCCCATTTCTATCTACGGTTTGATCAATTTGTAAATTATGGTCTCCAAGAAAAGAAAACTTATATACAAGTAAAAAAAAAAAAAAAAAAATCCCACTACAAATTGAAAAGCGCAGTGGCATTCTCAAGCAACCCAAAAAGGAATTAATAAAGAAGTACTTGAGAATAGCAGGATTGCTTGAGGATTGAGATATAGATACTGAACAAACTTTCTATATCAGACAGTTTAAAACAAAATATTGTCGATAGGAATTTTTTTTCGTATCCCTAAATATACAGCAAACTTATATATATAGGCTTATTTTTTAAATATATAGCAAAAGCTTATGTTAATGTAACATATAAAAGTGAGAAGAGTAACATTAATGTTGGCAGGGTCTCCTAGTAATAGTCTTGGAGTACTAAGTTTCTTGATGTAACACACTTTCAAATTAGTTATATTGAATAAATATCATATTATACTTTTTAACATCAATTTTGTATTAAAAAATCATGTTACGCTTTTTATTTTTATATATTATGTTGTAAGTATGATCCTCACGGAAAAATCACAGCAAAAGCCTTGTATTATATTGCCTATGTCCCACTTAGTTGGTGCAATTTTGTAGAATTAAATAGATATCGGCTTATCTAGTTTTCTAGATGCATATGCAACAAAAATATGCCATTCTATACATTTAAAAAGTTAATTTGATTTGGAACTTGATCAATATAATTTTGGTAGTCAAGAGTAAAAATACTTTATTATATATACAAATATAAAAAAGGGAATTTTATTTGGAAGAAGGTGAGAAGAGTCAATCAGACCCTAGAGTATATTTACAAGGACATTGTTTCTAGAATATATATGCATAACTAAGACACAAAGAAATGTAACTAAAAGCATATAAGAGAGTGGAGAAGCTCTAATGGCTTTCCTAAAATGCATGCATGTGATCGTCAATGAAAAGTCCTCCACATATTTTTCTTCCACATGTTTCTTCTTGATTATTATTCCCACATTTTTGACATGGTTGAACATTAAAATAAAAAACCATTAAATTGATTTTCTTACCTAACTTGAGTGTAGTTGTATCCACACTCCACAACAATTATTTTTTTTTCTTTTTTTTTAATTATTATTATTTTTTTGGGGAATAGTTGTTGGAAATAAATTCAAAAGAATTTCGGTTGATCATGATTTTGGGTCATCAAATTTTGAAACAAACAGTCTCTCGCATAAGAAAAAAAAACGGGAGTTGTCTTATATTAATAAAGGGGAGTTGCCGGTATATGGGTTGGATTCCTAATTGCTAGAATCCTGCTTTCAAGTCAAATTTGGAAAATATTTTTGCATTTGAAAGACTTGAGAACAGTGTATGTTTATTTGACAAAGGGAATTTATCATCAGCAAGAAAATGGTTAAGAAGCTGATAGTTAATTACCAGTCTCTGTTTACCTAGGGCTTGTTCTGATCGTTTGTTGGCGTAAAAGGCATGACATGCCCATGGTGATTCCGTTGTCTCGATCAGTCCTTGCTGTTAGAGCTCTGCACATTCTTCGGCTGCCATTTTCTGATGTTCAGGATTCAGTCATGGATGGCTTGCTTTTGTGGGGTTGATATCTTCATTCTTTTTAAAAGGCAAAGAAATGAAGAATTCTTTATTCTTCCAAAGAGGGTTGTCACACTATTTCAGAAATTCTGAATGGGTGTTGGCACATGAGTGTTGGATGAGCCTCTGTTTTATCTCCTGGTAGGGTTCTTTGTGCAGATGGAAGTAATTGGTAATAGTTTCCTATGCAGTGAAGTACTGTTTGTATGCTAGACCTTGAGCTAGGATTTTTAATCCTGGTTTTTTCATGTACAGATCGAATCCAATGATAAGATCTTTTCCAGGGAGTTTTGATCCAATAATTTTATGGGTCAAAGAACATCCTGGGAAGAATTCTAATCGTATGGACTTACTTATGAGTTCTGTACTGAAAACTTCTCCGTTTGCAGCATGGAAGAATTGTTTCTTCTTTCGCCAATATGCTGAAGGGAGGACGTCTGGGTTCATGATAGAATAAGATGCACCAGTATCAAAGAAAGCAGCAACCCGAATAGGGTTTACATACTTAGAAGGGATAAAATGAAAAATGACAGAATTATCATCAAATTTTTTATTCAAAAAGAAAAAGAAAAAAAAAACTCGCATAAGACGAGAAAATAGACAGCAAAAAGGTAAGTCAGCAATTAATAATTGAGACAATCAAAAGACCCATCTCATTATCTTATGCACTGTTCATGCAAAAATAAAGGTCCCCACGTTGGTTACTCCATATTTGTATGCCCAGCCTTCGTCTTCGTTGCCTTTTCCCTTCTTTTTTTTTTTTTTTTAATAATATTTTTCCTTACATAGTTTTTTTTAATAATAAATTACATGGCGTTTTTGTTATAGTTTTTTTTTTTAATAATAAATTACATGGCGTTTTTGTTAATGCAATCAAGGTAATTGCGGACATTCATGATATGATGTCTCAACTCTCAAGCCACTAGTGTCTAGTGGTGTCTAGTGGTGTGTGGAACTTGCTATTCTATACCTTCCGGCAAGAGAATTGTGTAACCCGGCCATTTCTAATGATATTTATTGCTTGGATAAGGCGCCTTTGATAATAATAAGGCCTTTTGTACTGCGTGATATTTTGAAGTTGCAATAAAGTACGTGTTTCCCCAAAAAAAAAAAAAAAAAAATATATATATATATATATATAAAATAAATAAAACTTGACCTGAAAATGGAGATTATGAGCATGAATGAACAAAAGGCAACCGGATTAGAAAGGAAACTAAAAATATATAAAATAAAATAAGACTTTAAGATTTTTTTTTTCTTGTAGTGTTTTCTTATCTATTTAAAGGTGTTAAAGAAAAAAAAAAAAAAAAAAACTCAACCCTTTTTCAGTGTTTATATATTAAACTTAAAAATGAAATTATTATAACGTAATTGCTAAAATATCATTGCATAAAATTAAATAATCAAGTAATTAGCTATATTAGTCCCTGAACTAAACATCTTTTGTCACGCTTTGATTTTGAATTTTTAATTTTGATAGATTACTCGCCGTCACTAACATAAAATTGACGAAAGATTTTCGAATTTTAATAGAGATAAACACAATCCAATCACACAATAAATAAAACTTTTTAAAGAAATCTTTCCACTAAGTGTTAAATGTTCTTGTTTTCAATGGTTGTTATTTGTTAACAATGATAACAAGGACATTCTGAACCTAGTGTAACTATTTTTGCAAAATTTTATGTTACCATGCAAATGGCACATTTTTCCTTCTGTTAAACTTCAGAAACCCTTCGTCAAATTTAGTTTAAGAGAGACAAAGACCAAAATTGTCGACAAATAAAAGTTCAAAGTAATTTTTCAAAATAAAAAATTCAGGGATCAAAGTGAAATGATGCTTATACTTTAAGGACTAATAGTTCTAATTACCCTAAACAATTATAACATGAGAACTTATTAAGGATATGTAAGTAAACTATAAATTCATTCTCTTTGATTAGAAATCAAAATCCTACAAGACACAATTTGGTAGTCCAATTGCCCAGATTTTTGCCAATGATATGGTTGTTTTCCTTGCTATAGGTTTTTGTGAAAGCCAACCGTTTGTGGTAATTATGTATTCTTTTTTCCCTAGTCTTTTTCCAATTGGATTATGGTTAGAGGGTTTTTAGTGAGGCATAATTGTAGCTTACTCTCAAGATGAAAGTCAAGGCTTGAATCTCCTAGACTAGTTTCCGGCTTTTGTTACTTTCATTTTCAGTTTTGTAACCTTTTTTGACTGTTTTCTCTTTTTCCCGTCTTGTTTGAACATTTTGTATTTCTTTCTTTTCTCTTTTATTAATAATATCGAGTTGGGGATTTGGTAGAGGACATGTTTTGCAAGCAGGTACCAATCTAGTTAAGATGTACTTCAATTCCTAGATATCAATTATCCACTCTCTCAATTTATCAAAAAAAAATTAGAAACCAATGTCTTGGGTGAGATTTGGTATTCCCCTTACTCATTTCTTATAGCGTAATTGCCATTATTGGTCCGCAAACTGTTTAGTAGATGACGACTTGGTTCCTATTTTTAAATTTTTGCATAACAACCCCTAAACTCTTAAAACATTAGAAATTTAATCCTCTCTGTGCATATCAGTTAGATTCTTCACAGCAACTCGCACATAACCCATCATGTGACCTTCTTTCTCAATGTAAAGACAACAATATCCTACGAATTTGCACCAATTAGGGGGGCAAAAAAAAGTAATCTAAATCCTTAGTAAGAAGTTATTGAACCCTAGTAATAAATTATAGGGTTTAGGTTAAGTGATTAAAGTATAAAGATTTTAAACTAGAGGGGTCAAAATGACACGTTGGTTGTGAAAAATTATTTCGGGCAGATAAATAACATTATTAAGGACACTTTTTTTCATACCGAAAGGTTTTAAGGAAAAATAGTTTCGAATTTAAGGGTAAAACTGTTATAGATCAAAAGTTAGGGGTAAAATGGTCAAAATGAGAATTATGGTTAGATTCCTAGCTGTGAAATGTTTTTAATATAAACTTTACAATTATACTGTTAGAATAGGATCAAGTCATAGTGAAAAGAGAAAAGTAAGTGGTGAAACAAAGGAATTGAACGTGTCTAAACTTTTTAAGGGCAAAATTGTTATTGGACATCAAGAATTGTATATATATTTTTATTTTATATAGTCTTGGACAGTACATGGATAGATTTGAGTGCGAGGATTTTGGTCAAAAAAAAGTTTTGACCAAAAAAATTGAGATAGCTAAGGGTATGTCTTAAAAATGAACGGTCGATTGATTTTTAAAAAGTTTTGTTAAAAATGTCACCTTGATGATATCATAATTAATTTTAAAAACTACTTTTTAAAAATTTATGTTCTCATCTCCACGTCTCTGTCTCTCTTGGTAAGGTATTTTTTCTATCAATTTTTTACTCCCTTCTGGCCTTACCTAATAAAGGGTTCTTCTCTTTCCCTGCAAGGGAAAGCCCTTTCTAAAGACACTTTTGTTCTAAGCGCGGACCGAGCGGAGTCGATCTGGTGATCGACAATCTCTTCAATGACTGCAGAAGATGGTTCTTGTGTGACTGGTCTTAACACACCCATTTCTATGAAGCTATCAAATACTTCTTAGGCAACTTAGAAGATGGTTTTGTTCTAACTCGTAAGTTCACCTTCCGATTCGAGATTTACACCTTAGTGGTCATTTGGTCACCGTCAACATTTGGTACTCTCTCGATAGCTTCAATGGTTCACTGAAAGCCTTTGGTGTAATGAATCACATGACCTTCAGAAAGAAAGACATAATTAAAAAAAAAAAAAACAAAAAAAGCTTGGTTGCGGAACCAACGATGATGAAGGTTACTTTCCTTACCCTTCTCTCTCTCCTCACTCTCCCTCCTATCTTCCCAGCCCCTTTCTCTCTCTCTATCTTCCCTCTCTCTCCACAGACCACAGACCACAGCCCTGACTCTCTTCCTCCCCACTCCGACAAGCACCTCTACAGCCGTCACCTCCGCCACGCCGGGAAGAAGCAGCAACGTCGTCGAGATGCCGTGATCGGAGCTAGGACGAACTGTAATCGGAGCTACGACAAGTCTGAGGACGCGATCTGAGCTCCGATGGCAAGCTGGTGCGATCTGAGCTCCAACGGCGAGTTTGACGGGCGCGATCTATGCTCCGACAAGGTCGTCGCTGCTGCCGCCGCCGCACCTCTCCGGCTGAACCAACGTCCATTCTTCCCAGCCGTCAAGTCGTCCTCTTCGTGTTAGATCTGAGCTCCAATGGTGTCGGATCTTCCTACATTGCGACTGCGCCGAAGAGTCCGACAAGGTCTCCGCGAGCGAGCCATGGCCGCGTGGAGCTTGGAACTCCTCCGCCAGCGAGTCGTGACGGCGAGAAGGTGGATCTCCCGCCGAGATTTTCGCCGTGTGAGGCTTTTTTTTTGAAAATTCTGAATTTCTTACATTTTGTGGATTTTTTATTTTTTATTTTTTGTAGAATTTTCTTATTGAAAAATGGTATTTGCTTTACTATTCCAATGAAAAAACTTGAAAAATCCAGCAGCATATATAATTTTTGGTTTGTAACAAGGTGGTTACCGATCCATAACCAATTAGTTACTCGTCGACAGCCGATAACCAACTGGTTATCATTTAATAATCAATTGGTTATTAGTCAGTTCTTGGTAAGCATTTGGTACCATTTGATAATTAAATGGTTACTCGTCGACGGTGGTGGTTACTGATCGGAAACCCACCGGTTGTCGGTAACCAACCGGCGGCCGATAACCAAACTGGTAACCCGGGTGGTTATATCATGGATACCAACAAGTAATTTTAATTGGTATTTAAAAATAAATAGATAAATAAATATTTATGATGTCATTTACGGTATTTTTTGCAAGAATTTTGATTTTATGACATTTATCAAAAGTGCCCAAAAAAATTAGGGTTATTTATATGGATGTCTAAATTAAAATATGTCCATTTTTCCTTTTATTTTACATAAACGTTTAAAAGAGTAATTATAAAGATAATATAAAATTTTCCTTTTATTTTATATAAATGTCTAAAAGAGTAATTATAAAGACAACATTACTCTTCATAAAGAATGTAGAATTAGCAAATAAAGAAATTACAAAAAAGAAAAAAAATAGGGGAATCTAAGATATTTACCAAAAAAAAGAAATTGCAAAACAAAATGATATAAAAAGAAACTTTGAAAATTTTAATAATTTATTGTAAAGAAGGTGTAAATATTCCTAATGAAACAAAAAGAGAATGCTTTCTCCAAATCAGATTTTCCATTAATGAGATTAAGCTAAATAAATAAATAAAAAAAAGAAACTTTTCCAAAAAAAAAAAATATTTCGTATAAAAAATCAATCTTTATCATAAAGATATGTTAGGTTTCATTTATACTAATTTATATAGATAATGAGAATAATCTAAACAAAGAAAAAGGAACATCTCAAAAAATATTTTGTATAATGAATCAGTCTTTATCATAAAATTAGGTTCAATTTCATTTCTACTAATTTATATAGATAATATTGCTTTTTCATAAAGAATTTGGTACCGTTTATTATTCTATTCTTCAATTTTCTTGGTTGAGATATAAATGACAACCATTTAATTTATAATAAATTACATAAATAAATATGTTTTTTTTATAAGTACTTCATTAGTTTTTAGATGAAAAATGTGAATATTTTAACTTCATCAATCTTTATAGTTAATATTTTGGGTTGTGTTTATTATTTGGTCTGAATTATCATCTTTATAGTAAATATTTTATAGTTATTATAATTTCTTTGATGTTTATAAGTAATTTGGATTATTATAGGTAATTCCCATTTATCAACAAAAATATATTTATCATTAAAGTCCAAAAACAAGAAAGGAAAAATAAAAGAATCTATATAAAAAAGAAATGAGTTAATAATAGCAAAATGTCGTAATAGATACTCCAGACATTTATTTATTAAAAAATAGACATATACATAATATTATTAAAAAAATTAACATATTTTAAAACGAGACTCTAAAAATAGACTATTTGAGTAATTATTTCAAAATTTTAGTGAAATAGAGCCACTAATGGACCCAATTTCCCAAGTCTCGTACATAGTAGGGGTTTTTTGAGGAAGCCCCAAAACAACATATCTCTAAAATATTACCTCACTTATAATGGCTTCAAGATTTTTATTCTCATATAGTGCCCAAAAAAAAAAATAAAAATAACATGACAAAAATCCTAACAGTAGGACAAAAATCATAAACATAAGCATTCAAAGAGCTATTTCTATAATTTCCATGGTTTCTAACCATGTTAATTATTGACCAATTTTTTAGTTTGACTTGACAAATTAAAATACCAACTTACCTTCTATTGGGGTCAGACTTCGTCTCCCTGAAATATTATAACTGCTTCATCACGACCTCTAATCAACGAATAAAGAATGTTGGACAGTGATGGATCAAGCATTCTCAAACATTTGGGCTTGGCCCAATAAACGATTACCATTTATAAGAATGGCGAACGACGAATGATCGCCCTTGACCATTTGGCCTTATTTTCCTCGAGACCTGCTAATTTACCGAGTGTGGATCGGGTGGGCATTTGGCCCAACAAACAAATGACGAACGATGCTTGATCCTTATTCGGTTTGGATGGATAGTTCGTCGTTCAGTGCTCATAGTTGACAAACATCGAACGGAGAAAAGATCAATCTCCATAACTACCAAGCCCATGATCAATTGTGGCATCGTGACCCACACTCTTGTACACGTTCTGAATCACTCGGGGTAATAGGGAACTGCGCCTACTACTGTCCTAAGAACTCGGACCCATGATTTTTCTTCTATAAGTAGGGAAAGATCCTTCTCGTTTAGGGAAATTTTGAGCCCTTTGCCTACAATTATTATGTAGCATTACACCCAGAAATTGTAAACTTCTTGTACTCAGAATTCATATATAGTGAAAATCCACATACTCAGAGGACGTAACACAATTCCGGTGAGCCTCTCTAAATATCGGTGTTGTAATCTTTCACTAATTCCATTTTTAATTCATATGCATCGTTTTCTGATTATGACCCCAACAAATATTATATGTTAATTTCTTTATCAACTAACTCCAGTTAAAATTTGACAGTAGATTCCCAGCATCTACAATTTGGCTCCCACCGTGGGGCCTTTGGCCGTCATACATCGGAAATTCATAGAGCAACCATGTCAGACAACCGCGAATAGTAGGTGGAACCATTGCAAAGCAGTTTTGATGCTCAGCCTGAAGCTTCAACATCCGGAGGAAATGCCCAGATCGCCAACCTAATGCGTCTGGTCGAGGAGCTTACTCAGAAGCACAATACCCAACAGACACGGATGGAAAGCATCAATGTTGAAAATCAGACACTGAGAAGCCAGTTGGCCCCAATAACAATGCAGGCTGTGTACTCCTACTACTATAACCCATATGCAGGATATTCGGCAGAAGCAAGCGCCGGGGGCTGGCAGCAAGCCACACCCTACTATCCTTAAGGGACGCGAGCCACAGCTCACAGTCCCATGGCTCCAATGCAACCTCTTTCCACGCCGGGGAACACCCCGATAGCGAACGACTGACGAACATAGACACAACAAGCACCCGGACCCAGTTCCCTGAGAAACTCAATGCCAACTCGACGATCGACGACAGAATTACCATCGCAGCTAGAAGGTCCCGTTCCCCCAGGGACGATGAATATCGAAGTCATGATGCGAAATATAATGTTTAAGGAAATGAGGACATTAGAAATGTAAATGGAGTAGCGGTTCACCTCACAGCTGCATAAAGCCAAAAGTTCAACTCCGGGGTTTGACGGCCTCACACGCGGGGGTCTGTAAGACACCCCTAACAAAACGAATAATGAGCACACCTCTTCCTAAATTCGGTAGCGTCTCTTTTCCAAGGTTTGATGGTATGTCAGAACCACATGATCATTGTTGGGGCTACACTTCGTCTTCCCACTTACAACATTAGCTTCTAATAGTTTATCAGACGAACGATGAACTCTCATGTTGGGCCAGACCCAGCTTACAATATTACTCAATTTAATTGAGGACAACGATCGTTCGTATAATTGGGCCGGACCCAATTTACCATCTCAATTCATTCCATTATGAATTGTGACCGTTCGCATTCGAACATCGAACCATTGGATCAAACGCGATCGAATGTACTTGGTCTATAATATAAGCCACGAACGATATGATTGCAAGTACTAAGCCTTGTTTTCTAATCATCGTTCGTCGCTTGTGCTTAACAAAAATTACATTGGACATTCTCCATGACTGTCGAGCCCATCATCGACAATGACATGTTAGATCTGTCATAATGACTGACAAGCCTGCGACTAAGCCGATGATCTGAGATTAAGGTTCACCCAGGTAACTGTCAAATCTGAGATCATAATTGGCATGCTTATACGTGTCTCTAAGGACAAGAAACTGCTTATCATCAATTATGGGTTCAGACCCACGAATCTTCCTCTATAAATAGAGGAAGACCCCTCCTTTAGGGGGGACGGACTTTTTTCTACATTCCTTTGCTCTGCCGAAGTATTCCCAGAACAATATCTTGTATTCAAGAACATTCATTCATAGTGAAACCAATCTCACTCACAGAGGACGTAGCACATCTTTTAGCGAACCTCTTTACTTTCAGTGCTGTTGAATCTCTTTCCATTTTTCTTATCTGATTATTTCTGTATCATGTTGCTTTATGAGTTTAATTAACGATTTCCAAGGGCCCAATTAACTGTTTGAATCATTCTTATTACTAACACTTCTGTTAAAAATTGACAGTAGATTCCCGACATCTACAATCATCTACTCCAATATAAACATGTCATACAATCGACGGACATTCCCTCTAGTATGCTCGACGATATGATGTGCAAACTCTTTGCACAAAGTTTGAAGGGACCTGCCCTATGATGGTTTTGCAATCTCTCTCCCAAATCCATTGATTCGTTCGATGAACTCTTGCTTGAATTTATGAGAAGTTATTTCGTCCACGTTCAATCCTGGAAGACCACAAAGGACCTATGGGGAGTGGTTTTAGGACCAAACGAAGCACTATATGCCTACATAAAATGCTTTAGCAAAGCAATATCTAAAATTTCTAGATTAGATGATGGAACGGTGAGAGAAGCGCTGAAGAAAGGCCTGAGGCACAAGTCCCTCTTTAAGAAAGAAATTTACACAAGATATCCGCCAACCATCCAAGATGCTATGCACCGAGCGAAAGGATTCATAAACTTGGAAGAAGAAAATGAACGCGTCGAACGAGAGTTAGCACGAACCTGGGAGGAGGTAGCAAAGGCTCACGAGGAGCGCGAAAGAACGATTAGGCGCGAACGTACACAGACACCATGGCACAATGAGCCTTGCAACGAATGATCATCAAAGCGCGAACAAAAGCGCCCTTTGTCACCGCCCAAGTACACTCTCAGTATTAGCCCTTTGGAGCTTGTTGCTTATTTGAAGGGCCGAGATTACGTTGCTTGGCCAAAGAAATAGCCAGACAATCCTGCCAAAGACATGACCAAGTATTGTGAATTCTACAAGGATCACGGCGACCACACTATCGATTGCAAGGCTCTGCGAGCTGAAGTTGCCGAGCTGTTGAAGAAGGGACATCTCAGAGAGTTTCTTACTGAAAAAGGAAGAGAAACATACAGGCTCGGCAACGAGCCCAAAGAGTGAAATGTTGTTCAACAAATCGAGGATTGTTTGCGATTATTTAGTGTGTATAAACCTACGCAAGTATACGCAATCGAACAAGTAATATATAAAGTGAGTTAAGTATCATCTCTACAGGGATTGAATCACTAAAAATGAATTGCAAAAGTTAAGCACAAATCAATTTGGATTGAAAATTTAACTAAGTAAAGATGACAATAATATGAAGAAATAAAATGAGTATAATGAAAATGCACTAAAATAGACAAAAAGAACAAGATCCAGTCAAGAGTTTGTAAATCAAAAAGAGAATTAAGCTAGGATTGCTAATTTACCATCAATTGCAATTCTGATCCGAATGCTGTAGGAAATACTGCAGCAAAAACTGTCTTGTTAACTGAAATTCAGTTTTATCATAAAGTTCTTCCGAATTAATTATGATTAAAAATTCTTTAAATCTTTTTCAGCATATTCCTATGTGAATTAAGTTGTCATAACACAAATTCATGCACCAATTTCAATGGGTTATACAAGGTAAATAGTATATTCCTATACCATTTACAAATCAATACAAAATTCAAAAAACATATTGAACTTGCATCATCTAAGTTAGATCCAGCTCAAATTAACCTTTTCAGAATTAATTAAAACCTAGTTTCCTATAAATTGATGGCCAATAAATAATAGAAATTAAACAATCAAAGCACTTGAATGAACATGAAAGGAATTCGCTCAACATTCCACAGAACATTTAAATCATCCTCCCAATTTCTGGTCTATCAATAATCCCAGCTAAGGAAATTTAGCTCATGTTTAGGATTACAAAAACAAGTGCAAATACATAATCCATGTTCAATAGAGAATGAAAATCAAGAAATAAATCAAGGAAAGAGTAAGAAAAAAAAAGGCTCCAAATAGCTAGATGTGGTCCTTCTCGTCCTTTCCTTCTTCTCCTAAGCTCACTCTCCAAATAGACGTGAATGGAAGGAAAATTGCAACTCTCACTCTCCCTGTACTCTTCCCACTTTTTTGTGTTTTTCTTCTCTGTACTATCTATTTTCCAGATCTCTCTTGTTTTCTCCATCCTTTTTTTTTTCTTTTTTTTTTTTGGCCACCAATGCGGCTACCTCATTTTGTACTAACCCTTAGGGCATCAAACATGACTGATGTGTCCTCTTAGCTGAGGTAGAAATACTCCCCAAAAATATAAGCTATATTCTTTTTTTTGTGCTTTTTTGTCTTTTTTTCAAAATACTGCCAGTTGATGAAGTTTCTTATCTATTTCTACTACAGTTTGCTGTAGGTTACTGTAAGGATTGCTGTGAGAATTGCTGCAGCATTTTTTGGATCAGATTCTTCCATTTTTTTGTTTCTACAATTCACACTTGAATTAAAACACACATCAGTCCTCATTTGATCATATTTTTCTTCACAATTGCCATAATTTCAACCAAATATTAAACCCAAGATAAAAAGTTCACATGAACATAAAACAAGGGAAAATATGCTACAAGATAACACAGATACTCTCTAAACTAACTACATTCAAGTCTAAACGTGCCTAAGATAACTCTAATTCCTAGAGTTATCAAGGATACACCATCACTACCGCCGATTCGAAAGACAATCAGTGTCATCTGCGGGGGTTCGATGTACAGCAGAGACTCGATGACTGCATTTAAAGCTCACCGAAGGAAGGCCTTACAGCCTATAGCTTCGATCCTTCTAGATGACCTGGCGAGCATTTGATCACGTTTCACAGCAGTGAGGCTACAAACCTTAGTCGACCACACAATGATTCACTGGTTCTTACGCTGAATGTATCGAACTGTGAAGTGAGTAGGATCCTTGTCAATAACGGAAGTTCGGCCGATGTGCTCTTTCTATCGACCATACAAGAGAAGGAAATAGACGAGGCCGAGATTGAGAAGTCAACCACAGTTCTCATCAGGTTCAACGGAGAATCCATTACTGCCGTTGGTAAGATAAAACTCCCAGTTTTCGCTAACGGAGAGAATAAAATGACCACTTTCTTGGTCATGGATTGCCCATCGGCGTACAATGTCATCCTTGACAGGCCATGGATCCATAAAATGAAGGCCGTACCATCTACTTACCACCAGAGGATCTGATTTCCCACAAGGAGGGGAATTCGAGAGATCAGAGGAAGCCAAGAAGTTGCACAAATGTGTTACCTGCATTCAATGAAGCTGAAGATAGACGACCACTTATAGCAATTACAAGTGAAAGAGGGGACGACCAGTCGCTCGTAGCCAGACATCGAGCAGCTAGACGAGATTCAGATTGACCCCGACAAACCTGAGCGACGAGTCAATGTTGGCTTGCTGCTCAACGAAACAATTCAAACCTAGTTGATTAAGTTTCTAGAAGATAATCGAGATTGTTTTGCATAGTCACATAGCGATATGTCAGCCATTGATCCCGCTATGACAACTCATCGACTCGACATTGGCCCCAGCCATAAACCAGTCAAGTAGAAGAGACAAAAGCTAGGTAACGAGCGTAATCGAATGTGAACGATGAACTGCGTAAGTTGATCGAGGGAGAATTCATAAGAGAAGTTCGCTACCCAAAGTGGCTAGTGAATGTCGTTGTAGTAAAAAAAAAGAATGGAAAATAGAGGGTCTGCATCAACTTCACCGACCTCAATAAAGCATGCTTGAAAGATAGCTTTCCATTGCCTCATATCAATCATTTGATGGACGCGAACGTCGGGCACAAACTATTGTCATTCATGGATGCATTCTTGGGAAACGACCAAATCCTAATGCAACCGAACTGTAACGACCCGCCTTAAGTAGGCCGTTACCATACTTACTTAACATAATAACTTAACATGTAAAAATAAGGACTAAATTTTTTTTTTTAAAACATCTTGAAAATAGAGTCTATCTCTGTATAAACTTATATATATATATATATATACATATACCCATACTTTCATTTACTTATTTACTTACTTTCATAAGTACTATAGCATTAACTTAAATACAACATATTTTAACAACTTTAAAATAACAAAACGCGTAGCGGTCTCCATTCCACTGTTTCACAGTTAGCTCTGCCCCGCTCCACCATCTTGCATCAAATATTAACACTTGCATGCCTACCTACAGCATAGAAATATGTTATGAGCTTTCGCTCAGCAAGTACAACTACTAATCCGCAAAACATTTCATAAAACATAATGCATGAGCCATTTATGCTTTCATTATGCTGTCTTAGCTTAACAAAATTTTAGGGCCCTTACATAACATAAGTATACGTACCGTGACGCGCAACCATGGAATGGTTGGGGCGGCCAGTCTTGTCCAACTCAAACCATGGACCAAACTCGACCTAATGCGAGTCGGTACGACACAAGCAACATACTTAACATCATACTTGAAAATATTTTCTTACTTGAAATAATTTCTTAAAAACAGTTTCTTATTTGAAACTAAATCTCATTCTTATCATGTGAATATCATTAGTGAGCATGCTTTATGATGTCACAATAATATAGCATAAACCATAAGCAACTCAACATGTATGCATGAGCTTGAAAACATACAAGCAGTCAAAACAATTCTTTAATCTATACTGTAGGTAGAGTTGTACTTACCGGTTATGCTAATTCTTGAATTCAATGATCTGCCCAAACCTAATAACAGGTTACTTTCCTGTTACCAGAGGAAATTATAATATAAGAATCGTCCCTTCGTAACAAAAACCATAACATTTAATGTTGGTATCCAACCAACACTCATATGTATCCCTAATTACAAACTTATTTCATTAAAATGGTATTCCTATTTGGTAACCATGAATCCGAGATTCAACATATAACCTTTGTTTCTAAATAACTTAATTCAATAAATTCCGTTGTTAGTGCATGTGTAAAAATAACTTGTTTATGCACTATTTTGAAAATTTTTGACCATAATTACCACTTATAAAATTTGGTCTTGGGTTTTGATAAAAATAGAGGTCTTGGGGACCTTATTTTTAAAAATTGTTCACATTACCCCCTAGGATTTTCTATTTCCTACAACTTTGCAGTTTTGACTTTTACCAAATTCGGCCTCTAAAGGCCTCAAAATCCTATTTTCACAAAACTGTCTACCAAAATCCGAGAATCGGCAGTTTTCGTTTTAGTTTGTTTTTACGTAAAATTACATGCACACTACCTCGAACGGTTTAAACTGTGAGCCTACATCAAGCATTCAGGGTGTTAACTTATGTTTCCATTATCAATCATTCATTTTTTATTCATAAAATCTTTGTGCCAACCCAAATGGCGAACCAAACCAAATTAGGGTTTTTAGGGTTTTTCTTAAACTCTAAATGCACATATTACACAATTTTGCATACTTAATCATAAAACATCATTTTTAAGCATGTACAGGGCATAAAGCAAACATACAATAAGCATTTATATAATCACACACTTACGAGCACAATTTAATATAAACATGCATCAAATCTTAATTAGAGACCACTAAAACCCTAACCATGCATATTCAAGAACTTACGAAAACCCTAATACATAAAACCATAAGGTGAGCTTATGCTCTTCCATTTTCTAACATAAAATACACTTAAATCTTGAATCACAACTTAATTGAAGAACTAGAGAGTGAAAAGATTTACCTCAAGATCCGAAAAAGTGAATCTAGACTAAGATTTGAGAAATTTTTCTTACACTCCCTCACCAAAACCGACCTCTCCTTTTATTTTTCTTACTCACTTTGGTTCGGCTCCTAAAGAAAAGAAAGACCAGAGAATGAGCTGCCAATCTAAGGTTTTTCCAAAGGCTTACAATTGTTCACACCACCACCTATTTATAGGTGAGTGAAAAATTCCTTTAGAATTTCTTTTATTTGTAGAATTGCTTATTAGCTCCCATAGACAACATTTTTGCTTCCAAGTCCAATGAGGTGGCCAGTCATGGATGCTCTTGATGGCCAAGTGAGCAAAGCTAGATGGTTAGCTCATCAAGGCTAGGAGCATGAGGTGTCTCTCTCTTATGATGGCCGGCCATTAGGTGGTGAACCATACTTGATCTAGCTAGCCAAGCAAGCAAGGTTATGAGCTTGCTCACCATGGCTACTAGCATGACATGTCTTCATCTTAAAAAATTGGGATATATATTTTTTTATTTTTTCTAAATTGCTTGTTGATCCTTAGGAGAAAAATATTTACTCATTTAGCCTTGAGGTGGCCGGCCATAGGGTGTCCAAATGGAAGAAAATGATTGGGCCAAATCAAGTCATCAATTCCTAACTTATTTTCTTGGTTTTCAATGTAACTAGGGTAACTAAACTTGTAATCAATCATTGGATTAGTTAGATTTGAAGGCTTAGTTAGAAAAATCTTTCATAAATTTTACATACGTATTTGCAAATATTTTATTTTTTTTAAAATTACACATTGGCCCCTAAAGATAAAAATATTTACACTTAGGTCCCTATGATGTGGTCGGTCAGAAGGAGTGCTTAGTGACCAAGAAATTTTTTCAATATTCATCCATTTTTTATCATAGGATGAAATCTCGAACCCTTAAACTCCGTTTGGCTTTCTATCTTAATGCAGTCCAAATTTCTATTCTTAACTGGATCACATTTCGATTTTTCTTAAAACTTGAGACTACTAAAATCTTATTGCTCAAAATATCATGCTTGATTTTCCTACAGTGGTCTCATATCCTATTCTTGCTTATTCATACGTAATGACGGATTTCATAGTATAATTTCCCATACTGGTTATTTTACTTGTAATTCCGTCTAGGTCAAACTGATCAAACATGATCAACATAAAATCATAAACCCTAATCTCACCTTTTCAACAAAAGGTCTTATACTTATATAGATAGGCTATTATCGAGTCTTATAGTACTATAAGAACTCAATAGCATTCTGATAAATCATATCGAGTAGCTCACATCAACATACATATTATGAACTTTATTTCCTTAAAAAGGAAACAATAAGTTGTAAAATGACTAGTTATTACAATCTACCCCCCTTAAAAAAATTTTCGCCCTCAAAAATTACAATAAGTCGGGATAGTTTTTCTTCATATCTTCTTCTACTTCCCACGTTACTTCTTCAACGTTATGATTTCGCCATAACACTTTAACCATCGGAATCATTTTGTTACTAAGGATCTTTTCTTCTCGGTCCAGAATCTGAATTGACTTTTCTTCATACGTCAAATCCGTTTATACTTCAATCGGTTCTTGGCTTAGCACATGGGAAGGATCATGTACATACTTTTTCAACATTGAGACATGAAAAACATTATGTACAGAGGCTTATGCTGGCGGCAAAGCTAGCTTATAAGCTACCTTTCCAATCTTTTCGAGGATTTCAAATGGTCCTGTATACCTCGGACTAAGCTTCCCCTTTTTACCAAACCTCATAATCCCCTTTATAGGAAGCAATCTTAAGAAAAACAGAATCTCCAACTTGGAATTCTAAAACTCTTCGACGTTTATCAGCATAACTTTTCTGTCGACTGAAAGCTATGTCGAGCCTTTGTTTGATCATCTTAATATCTTCTGAGGTTTTTCTGATAAAATCCGTAGTTTGGAGATGCTTTTGTCCAACTTCTTGCCAATGAATGGGAGATCGACATTTTTTTCCATATAATGCTTCAAATGGTGCCATACCAATTGAGGCATGATAACTATTATTGTAAGAAAATTCGATCAAAGGTAGCTTCTGATCCCAGCTTCCTTTGAAATCCATAACACATGACCTTAACATATCTTCCAGTGTCTGGATAGTTCGTTCCGATTGTCCATCAGTCTGAGGGTGAAAAGCTGTACTAAATTTCATCTTTGATCCCATAGCTGTGTGGACACTCTTCCAAAATCGAGAGGTGAAACGTCCGTCCCGATTCGAAATGATAGATTTCGGCACTCCATGCAATCTAACTATCTGGGATACGTAAATTTCAGCCAATTTCTCGACTGAAAAGGTAGCTTTAATGGCAATGAAGTGGGCTGATTTGATTAATCTATCCACAATCACCCAAATCATGTCATTCACATTTGCGGTCCTGGGTAATCCAACTACAAAATCCATAGTAGTTTGTTCCCATTTCCACTCTGGAAGTTCGATTTTCTGAAGATCTCCGCCAGGTTGCCGGTGTTCAGCCTTAACTTTCTGACAAGCTAGGTATTTTGACACAAAATCAGCAATTTCATTCTTCATATTTGGCCACCAGAAATTATCTCTGAGGTCTTTGTACATCTTAGTAGCTCCGGGATGAACTGAATATGGTGTCTCATGCGCTTCAGACATGATTTACTTCTTAAGAAATTCAAAGTTAGGAACACAAATCATTCCTTTGAAAAGAATTAGCCCATTCGTAGAGGTCTTAAACACCAAAAAGTTGCGCTTTTAGCAGAAAGGAATCATTTCCTTGATGAAGCTTAATGAATTCTAGGAGATTGGACTGGAGAGTCAGAACAGCCAATTTCCCTGTTATCATCTCTATTTTAAAATCAGAAATTTCCTTTTGGAGTGGCTTGGAAAACATTCCAAGAGACATAAGCATACTGGATGACTTCCTGCTTAGTGCATCTGCTACCTTGTTCGCTTTTCCAGGGTGGTAAAGGATTTCATAATCGTAATCCTTCACGAGTTCAAGCCATCTACGATGCCTCATATTGAGCTCCTTTTGGGTAAAGATGTATTTGAGACTTTGATGATCGGTAAAAATCTCACATCTATTCCCATACAAATAGTGTCTCCAGATCTTTAAGGTTAAAACTACTACTGCAAGCTCCAAATCGTGCGTAGGGTAGTTCCGTTCATGATCCTTTAGTTGACGTGAAGCATAGGCAACCACATTTCCTTTTTGCATTAGGACAACCCCTAGTTCGGTTTTAGAAGCGTCGCTATAGATGATAAAATTTCCTGCATCTACGTCAGGAATTATTAGTACCGGCGCACTAGTAAGCTTCCTCTTGAGTTCTTGGAAGTTTTCTTCATACTTCTGTGTCCACTCATATTTTCTTCCTTTTTTAGTAAGGGCTGTAAATGGTGCCGCATTCTTGGAGAATCTTTCAACGAAACGTCGGTAGTATCCAGCTAAACCAAGAAAACTCCGTATTTCCGTAGCATTTTTGGGCACTGACCATGCACTGATCGCCTCTACTTTAGCAGGATCAATGGAAATTCCTTCCTTTGAAACCACGTGACCCAAAAAGTGCACTTTTTCCAACCAAAATTCACATTTTGTGAACTTGGCATAGAGCTGATTTCGTCTTAACGTCTCTAAGACCGTTCTGAGATGTTGCTCATGTTCTTTCATGGACCTTGAATAGATCAAAATATCGTCGATGAAGACGATAACAAACTTATCTAGATACTCCTTGAATACCCGGTTTATAAGATCCATAAAAGCAGCTAGTGCATTAGTTAATCCAAATGGCATGACAAGAAATTCGTAATGTTCGTAGCGTGTTCGAAACGCCGTCTTAGAAATATCCACCTCATTGATTCTAAGTTGATGGTATCCCGATCGCAAGTCAATCTTTGAGAACACTAATGCTCCCCTGAGTTGATCAAAAAGACCATCAATTCTAGGAAGAGGGTACTTATTCTTAATCGTAATCTTATTCAACTCGCGATAGTCGATGCACATCCGCAGCGATCCATCTATCTTCTTGACAAACAAAACTGGCGCTCCCCACGGAGAATAGCTTTGACAAATAAATCCCTTGTCTAGCAGTTCTTACAACTACACTTGGAGTTCCCTGAGCTCGGCTGGGGCCATACGATACGGTACTTTTGATATTGGTGCAGCTCTCGGCAATAACTCTATCTCGAAAGCAATTTCCCGCTCAAGAGGGAGTCCTGGTAAGTTTTTTGGAAAGATATCAACATATTCCTTGATAATAGGAACTTCTTCCGGCTTTAACTCCATTTCTTGCTCTTTATCTACCATGTTAGCTAAGTATCCTTGACATCCATTAGCTAACATCTTACAAGCCTTTATTGCCGATACTAACCTATTTGAGGAATTTCGGTTCTGACCGTAGAAATTGAATTCTTCCTCACCATGAAGACCAAACATAACACAACGCTTTCGACAATCAATCTTAGCGTTGTACTTACTTAGGAAATCCATTCCTAAAATAACATCATAATCTTGGAGTCTAATCGCAATAAGGTCGACATATAGTTCTCTATCACAAATGACTACTGGAATATTTTGTATCCAAAAGTTGGACAACAAAATTTCCCCTGACGGAAGGGAAGTTCTGAAAGGTTGTTCTAATTTATTAACACCCCTTTTTAATTTTTGGGCAAACTCCATTGATATAAATGAATGGGTGGCACCATAATCAAATAGAGCAATTACATTCAATGCTGCTACAGAAATCTGACCTGTTACAACGTTAGAGGTTCCAGCTTCAGCATCCCCCTTGGTGTAGGCATAAATCCTGGTTTGGGGTTCCGGAGCCTCTAATCTTCCTTGTGTAATCGAAGGGCCCTCAATCTGTGCTTGTACCACGTGTAGATGTCTGTTTGCACTTCTATTCTGGTACTGAGGATTCTGACTTTGACTGTTGAAAGTGCAGTTCCTCGCGTAATGACCCTCCTTGCCACAAAGGTAACAAGCATTTATTCCTAATCTACATACTCCCAGGTGCTTCTTCCCATACTGAGCGCACACTGGATAGTCATTATTATTACCCTCACCTCCACGATTATTCTTCTTTTGAGGGTAATTCCTCTGTTGACCCTGATTGGGGGCATTTCCTTTCCTCTTATTCTTCCCAGACTGTTTGTTATTTTGGCCAGAATTACTAGTCTGGCCTTTTCCTTCTTGGTTCTGTCTGGGCTGGGACTGCTTCACGACTGCTCTCTCTTCTTTCTTAGCTTTAAAAATCTGAGCCCTCGCCTCCTTATCTTGATTAATCCAGTACTCAGCTCTTATAGCTCGACTTATACAGTCAGCTACAAAGGTTGGAGGGCTACTTCCAGCACTAACTTATTTGGCAATGTCCGTTCGAAACATCTTCATCATTCTTCTTACTTTCTCCGTTTCACCTGGCACAAGTTCTGGGCATAGACGGGCAAGCTGTTTAAACTTCTTGATTGCTTCTAGTATAGTCATCGATCCCTGTTTCAAACTTGTGAATTCATCCTGTTGAGCTGCAAGAATTTCCTGGTTGTAATATATCATTCTAAATTCAGCTACGAATTCTTACCAACTCATATGCGCAACGTCTCTGCACATCTGTAACGTCATCCACCAATGCCGTGCATCCTTTTTAAGTGTAAAGGAAGCACAAAGAACCTTTTCTTGTTCCGTGAATCCCATGAAATCCAAAATCACTTGGATATCAATTAGCCAGTTATCAGCTTCAATCGGGTCCGTGGGTCCCTCGAACTCCGGCGCCTTCATCCGCCTAAACCGCTCATATAATAAATCCTCCCTAACTAAGGGTGGATTCCTTTGTAGTCCAACGGGGGCTAACGGAACTGCTTGTTGTACCTCCGGTACCTGGGGTGCTACTAGAGGTACGGGATTATCCTGTGGTGGGACTTTGTTGGCGGGAGGTATCTGGTTTAAACGAGCTACCTGCTCACAAAGTTGGTTTGTTTCCTATTGTTGCTCCCGCAATTGTCGTTGCAGAGTGGCTACCATATTTGCAAGATCAGGTTCTTGCGGAATAGGGTTTGCTCGTGTATGCGGACGAGTCATCTTCTAATTTCTATCACAAGAAAGATATTGTTATACTTCAATATCTTCTTTGTCCATTCATACTTATATCATATCTTAGCTTTATCATGGACTTATCATAAACAATACTTAATCATAATATCATATCATAATATTGTCATAACTTATCGTATCATAACATAACATCATCGTATCATATCATATAACATCATATCGTAATCTTATCATATCATATCATAATTTCATCGTATACATTCATACTTACATTTTGTCTTTTGTACATAATACAAAGACATCATTATAGTACTATTATGTACCTATCATACATCCTACACTTACTATACATAGTCAAAATTAAGATGGAAGTGGCTACCACTTTACCATCTTACATATACAAGCCTATAATCCTAAAAAGTATACGAAATCAATCCTATACCTAAGCTATTTACTCAGTCGTTACATCAGAAAATACATCCGATTCCTCATTATTGAATAAAATCTCGTCCGGGTCCTCCTCGACATCTTCCATGTCCTCTTCGGGGTCTTCCTCCTCGATAACATCTTCCTGCTCTACCCATTCTTCTTCCTCTGGGTAGTTAGGAAAGTCAGCAGGGTCCACATTATCGTTACCCGCACTGACTTCTGCCTCTTGTGGAGGAATTTCTTGAAGTGGTATGGCCGGAATAGGCTCCTCCGGCGGAAACGGACCTTCTTGAGCTAATGGTTCCATATACCCGGCATCATCAACTGGCACTTCTATGTTGTGATCCAGATGGCATTTGCCTGAATCATATGGGCTACTAACTCTACTTCTTTGATATCATTAATCATACCTTCCAATGTCATCCCCACCATTGGTGCTAGAATAAACGTCCTGACTTCGTAAGGTAGTCCATCCCTAAGTAGTTGGAATGCCCGGATCTCTGGACTACCTAAATCTGGAATATGGGGCAACATAGCAATCTGAAACCTTCTACAATAGTGGCCCATTTATTCATTTGGATAGGCGCGTCATTCTTCAACATAACTGAGATATCTCCTAAAATTCATTTCGTCGTAAATCTCTAGATCACGGTAAGGCATAGCGGCGTCCTCATTCGGTAAAGTTCCGTAACGTGCAATAATTTGAGCACGAAATTCTGCCCACGATCCTTTTTGCATCGCCGGCTCTCCTATCGTCCTCCACCATAAACGAGCATCTATTGCTAGACATCGACTGGCTAGCGGGACTTGGAGATGTGCCTCCATGTGATATTTCAGAATATTGATTCTATGTCATGGAGCCATGACACTAATGATGCCGTTCTTCGAGTCCCATCAAAGAGCAAATGTGACTTCCCATGGTATGCATAGGTGGCAGCACGATCTGCGTCCATTATCTTTGGAATCTATACTATTCATTTAACTTACAATGACTGTGGCGCTGGCAGGCATATTGTGAAACTGAAAGGCAGGAACCGTTGCTCTGATACCAACTTTGTAACGACCCACCTTAAGTAGGCCGTTACCATACTTACTTAACATAATAACTTAACATGTAAAAATAAGGACTAAATTTTTTTTTTTAAAACATCTTGAAAATAGAGTCTATCTCTGTATAAACTTGTATATATATATATATATATATATATACCCATACTTTCATTTACTTATTTACTTACTTTTATCAGTACTATAGCATTAACTTAAATACAACATATTTTAACAACTTTAAAATAACAAAACGCGTAGCGGTCTCCATTCCACTGTTTCACAGTTAGCTCTGCCCTGCTCCACCATCTTGCATCAAATATTAACACTTGCATGCTTACCTACAGCATAGAAATCCGTTATGAGCTTTCGCTCAGCAAGTACAACTACTAATCCGCAAAACATTTCATAAAACATAATGCATGAACCATTTATGCTTTCATTGTGCTGTCTTAGCTTAACAAAATTTTAGGGCCCTTACATAACATAAGTGTACGTACCGTGGGGCGCAGCCATAGAATGGTTGGGGCGGCCAGCTCTGTCCAACTCAAACCATGGACTAAACTCGACCTAATACGAGTCGGTACGACACAAGTAACATACTTAACATCATACTTGAAAGTATTTTCTTACTTGAAATAATTTCTTAAAAACAGTTTCTTACTTGAAACCAAATCTCATTCTTATCATGAGAATATCATTAGTGAGCATGCTTTATGATGTCACAATAACATAGCATAAACCATAAGCAACTCAACATGTATGCATGAGCTCGAAAACATACAAGCAGTCAAAACAATTCTTTAATCTATGCTGTAGGCGGAGTTATACTTACCGGTTATGCTAATTCTTGAATTCGATGTTCCGCCCAAACCTAATAACAGGTTACCTTCCTGTTACTAGAGAAAATCATAATATAAGAATCGTCCCTTCGTACTAAAAACCATAATATTTAATGTTGGTATCCTACCAACACTCATATGTAACCCTAATTACAAACATATTTCATTAAAATGGTATTCCCATTTGGTAACCTTGAATACAAGATTCAACATATAACCTTTGTTTCTAAATAACTTAATTCAATAAATTCCGTTGTTAGTACATGTGTAAAAATAGCTTGTTTATTCACTATTTTGAAAATTTTTGACCATAATTACCACTTATAAAATTTGGTCTCGGGTTTTGATAAAAACAGAGGTCTTGGGGACCTTATTTTTAAAAACTGTCTACATTACTCCCTAGGATTTTCAATTTCCTACTACTTTACAGTTTTGACTTTTACCAAATTCGGCCTCTAAAGGCCTCAAAATCCTATTTTCACAAAACTGTCTACCAAAATCCGAGAATCGGCAGTTTTCGTTTTAGTTTGTTTTTACGTAAAATTACGCACACACTACCTCGAACGATTTAAACCGTGAGCCTACATCAAGTATACAGGATGTTAACTAACGTTTCCATTATCAATCATTCATTTTTCGTTCATAAAATCTTTGTGCCAACCCATATGGTGAACCAAACCAAATTAGGGTTTTTAGGGTTTTTCTTAAACTCTAAATGCACATATTACACCATATTGCATACTTAATCATAAAACATCATTTTTAAGCATGTGCAGGGCATAAAGTAAACATACAATAAGCATTTATATAATCACATACTTACTAGCACAATTTAATATAAACATACATCAAATCTTAATTAGAGACCACTAAAACCCTAACCATGCATATTCAAGAACTTACTAAAACCCTAATACATAAAACCATAAGGTGAGCATATGCTCTTACATTTTCTAACATAAAATATATTTAAATCTTGAATCACAACTTAATTGAAGAACTAGAGAGTGAAAAGATTTACCTCAAGATCCAAAAGCGTGAATCTAGACTAAGATTTGAGAAATTTTTCTTACACTCCGTCACCAAAACCGACCTCTCCTTTTCTTTTTTTTACTCACTTTGGTTCGGCTCCTAAAGAAAAGAAAGACTAGAGAATGAGCTGCCAATCTAAGTTTTTTCCAAAGGCTTACAATTGTTCACACCACCACCTATTTATAGATGAGTGAAAAATTCCTTTAGAATTTCTTTTATTTCTAGAATTACTTATTAGCTCCCATAGACAACATTTTTGCTTCCAAGTCCCATGAGGTGGCCGGTCATGGATGCTCTAGATGGCCAAGGGAGCAAAGCTAGATGGTTGGCTCATCAAGGCTAAGAGCATGAGGTGTCTCTCCCTTGTGATGGTTGGCCATTAGGTGGTGAACCATGCTTGATCTAGCTAGCCAAGCAAGCAAGGCTATGAGCTTGCTCACCATGGCTACTAGCATGACATGTCTTCATCTTAAAAAATTGGGAGATATATTTTTTTATTTTTTCTAAATTACTTGTTGATCCTTAGGAGAAAAATATTTATTTAGCCTTGAGGTGGCCGGCCATGGGGTGTCCAAATGGAAGAAAATGATTGGACCAAACCAAGTCATCAAATCCTAACTTATTTCCTTGGTTTTCAATGTAACTAAGGTAACTAAACTTGTAACCAATCATTGGCTTAGTTGGATTTGAAGGCTTAGTTAGAAAAATCTTTCATAAATTTTACATACTTATTTGCAAATATTTTATTATTCTTAAAATTACATATTGGCCCCTAAAGATAAAAATATTTGCACTTAGGTCCCTATGATGTGGTCGGTCATAAGGAGTGCTTAGTGACCAAGAAATTTTTTCAAAAGTCATCTATTTTTTATCATAGGATGAAATCTCGAACCCTTAAACTCCGTTTGGCTTTTTATCTTAATGCAGTCCAAATTTCTATTCTTAACTGGACCACATTTCGATTTTTCTTAAAACTTGAGACTACTTAATTCTTATTGCTCAAAATATCATGCTTGATTTTCCTACAGTGGTCTCATATCCTATTCTTGCTTATTCATACGTAATGACGGATTTCATAGTATAATTTCCCATACTGGTTATTATACTTGTAATTCCATCTAGGTCAAACTGATCAAATATGATCAACATAAAATCATAAACCCTAATCTCACCTTTCTCAACAAAAGGTCTTATACTTATATAGATAGGCTATTATCGAGTCTTATAGTACTATAAGAACTCAATAGCATTCTGATAAATCATATCGAGTAGCTCACATCAACATACATATTATGAACTTTATTTCCTTAAAAAGGAAATCATGAGTTGTAAAAAGACTAGTTATTACACGAACGATCAGGAAAAGACCACCTTCATCACAGAAAAGGAAATATACTGCTACAAGGTAATGCCATTTGGTTTGAACAATACCGGTGCAACATATCAAAGGCTCGTCAATGTGATATTCGCCGATCACCTCGGAAGGACGATGGAAGTATATATTGATGATATGCTGGTTAAATAATTATGAGCCGAGAACCACATAAGTCACTTGACAGATTGTTTTTCAGTACTTAGAAAGCACAATATGCATCTCAATCCTTCCAAATGCTCTTTCGGGGTCTTGTCTAGAAAATTCTTGGGCTATATCGTCACCCAGCGTGGAATCGAAGCCAATCCCAACTAGATAAGGGCAATAACGACCATGCTATCACCGAGGAACAAAATGGAGATTTAGAACCTGATTGGTCAAGTCGCAGTGCTCAACAGATTTATCTCTCATTTGACCGACAAGTGTCTGCCATTCTTCAAGCTTCTGAAAGGCAATAAGAAGTTCGAGTGGAACAAATGCTAGCTAGCCTTTGACGACTCAATAGGTACCTATCTACTCCCCCCATTTTGGCTAAGCCACTAACTGGCGAGAGATTATTCTTGTATTTGGCAATGACGGAGGCGGCCGTCAGTGTGGTCCTTGTGCAAGATTCGAACGGCAAACAACAACTCACTTACTACGTTAGCAAATCATTGCTCGAAGCTGAGATGAGATATCTAGTGGTCGAGAAGTTGGCTCTCGCCGTAGTCACCGCAGCACAAAAATTGAGGCCATACTTCCAGTCGTACTTAATTGTGGTGATGACGACCTATCCTTTGCGAGTCATTCTCCACAGTCCAAATATGTCAGGACGTTTAACCAAATGGGTAGTCGAATTAAGCGAAGGTGACATCGAATATCGAGCACGTATTAGCCTAAAGTCTCAGGTATTAGCTGATTTTGTCGCTGAATTAACCACTGATATTCTACAGACGAACTACGAACCCGAACAACCATGGATTTTGATGGTCGATGGAGCGTCGAACGTTAAGGGCTCGGGTGTAGGAGTATACCTCAAGTCGCCCCATAACAAGATTATTGAACAAGTATTCCGACTAGGACTCAAGGCTTCCAATAATGAAGCTGAATACGAAGCCCTGATAGCCAGGCTATGATTAGCGAAGGCACTGGGGGCTCGCAGGCTCAAGATTCACAACGATTTACAGTGAAGGATCCTAGGATGGAATCCTATTTTGCTGTCGTGCTATCACTTAAAGCTCATTTCGACGAATGTGCCATCTAGTAGGTCCCGAATGATTTGAATGCCCAAATGGATGCCTTGGCGAATTTTGGCTTGACATCCGAACTAAGTTTACGACGAATAATTCTGGTCGGATACGTCGAGAAGCCAAGCATCGAGTCTGGAATAACCATCACTACAGAAGTGAGTACCAATGATTGGAGAGTGCCTATCGTTGCGTATTTGTGGGATGAATTATTGCCGAAAGATAGACACGAGACCCGCAAAATTAGAACCAAAGCTACCGATTTTTCACTCATCGATGGCATATTATATCGATGGTCGTTTAACGGTCCCTACACTCATTGTCTTAGCAAGCAGGAAGCGGCCTACATCCTGAAAGAGATCGACGAAGGCAAATGTGGGAACCCTTCTGGAGGGAGGTCTTTGTGTAATAAGACCAAATGCCAGGGTTACCACTGGCCTACTATGCTAGATGACTGAGATTCTATTGTCAAACTATGTGACAAGTGCCAACGGCACTCCCCGGTCATCCACAAACTGGCAGAACGACTATCAAGCATCGAATCCCCTTACCCTTTTATGAAGTACTCAATGGACATCGTTGATCCCCTACCGCGAGCAACCGACCAACATAAATACTTGCTTATCCTCATTGATTATTTCACGAAGTGGGTCGAAGCAGAGACATTCGCAGAAGTGAAGGATGCAGAAGTAGAAAGCTTTATTTGGAGGAATATCATTTGCAGATTCGGCGTAACTCAAGAGATCGTGACTGACAACATTTCAGGTAACTTTAGTAAGTTCTGCAAAGGATGGAAGATCGAGCTTAGCTACTCTATTCCGAGATACCCGGAAGGCAATGGACAAGTCGAAGCAACAAACAAAATGATCATTTAGAACTTGAAGAAGAAGCTCGAGGCTCGCAAAGGGCGGTGGGCAGACAAGCTTCACGGCATTCTATGGGCTTACCAGACCACCCCAAGACGTGCAACCAGAGAATCTCCATTTTCGCTAACTTTTGGAATGAAGGTGCTCGTCCCAGCAGAGATCGGCATTCCCACACTTTGACGCCAACTATCTTTTGAAAACGAAGATCAGAACTAGGAGATGCTCAACGATAGTCTCGATGCGCTCGATGAAAGACAAAATTGAGCCCTAGTTCGCATGGCAAACTATCAGCCATCGGTCTCTCGATATTACAACTCAAAAGTTCCTCCCCGAACTTTCAACGAAGTAGACTTGGTGCTATGCAAAGTCTTCCAGAATACCCCTGAACCAAATGCTGGAAAAATAGGAATGAACTGGAAAGGCCAGTACAGAGTCTTGAAGGTCGTTCATCCAGGCATCTACTGCCTTGAAATGCTTGACAGTATTTAAGTGCTTCATAGTTGGAGCGCTCTTCACCTTAGGAAATATTACTTATAATTTCGTGGAAATTCTTCTAATTTTTAGTTTTCTTATGTTTACAATGTAAAGGTTCGATCCGTTACATCGATCATTCGACACTTTTTGATCTATGTAGGTCGACACAAAAACGATATTGTACTATTGAACTACGTTTGGCTTGATCCCTGCACATAGGTACGTAGGCAGCTCGTGAACGTATGAACGAATCTAGTCATATTATTAAAATAATGACATTGTACTATTACAACTACGTTCGGCTTGATCCCTACACATGGGTACATAGGCAGCTCGTATGATATAAATGAATGCAGCCACTTTATCATAACAAAAACTCGTTTCCACAAATCACATAAGCAATAATGGCTACAAACCTATTTCGTAATTCATTATCCGATCCTAGTCCTAGGTACCAGGAATTAAACTCTTCGTGCCATTTCAATGGACTTACAATCAGGACCGGCCACTGCTTAAGCACGGCTAACACTAGCATTTGCTTGATCTTTTAGTATCCTAAACTATTTGATTACATAATCATACATGAACATTCTTTACGTTTGTTCAGCCTTCAAGAGCTTGATCAGTCGAAAATATCATTTTGGCGGCCAGCTCGCTATTTCAATGTTCGATCTTCGGACCATTACGTCTTCCGATCCCATCAAAGTTCAAAAAAAAAATTTTTTTGGACAAATCTCACAAAAAATGGACATATTATGCTTCGCTCGACATTTGTCATGTCATATTCAATAACCCTTACACGGTATCGACAGTTAATCCAAAACCTTAGATTGGTTCATTGCTCACATCATATCAGCACGTTTAAGTAATGCAAAACATGAAAATAAATTAAAACAATTCTCAAAAACAAAATCACTACAAATTTAGGGTTTGAAACCCAATGTTTGAATAACTAGGGCATGAAGCCCGCTGTTCAAAACCAAAAAAAAAAAAATTGGCATGCAAGCCAAAGATTACAAAACAAAAGAATTTATTGCTTCACAACCTTCTCAAACACTAGAGGTTCGTCTCTTGGTCCGTCAGTTGTAGAAGGCTCAAGAGCGATAAGACTAATCTCTCTTCCGTTGTGTGGACAGCTACAGTGGCTGGCTAAACGCTCGTGCTAGGGACGGACATTGGAGCTCCGGCATCAACAATGGATTCAACGTACAATTCGATCTCCTCGTCAACATCAGTGTCCATAAAAAGGCCTTGCTTGTATTCCTTCAAGAGCTCGTAACGAACTTTAAGAGTTGCCTTCTTGTATTCGCCGACGATACGAGTAACGAGTCCTGCGATGTCCTCATCCTTCTGTTTTATCGACTTTTTTAGGGCATCGTTCTCAGCCTTCATCCTGTCGAACCTGTCGACCATTGCCTTCATCGTCTCCGCACCCTTCTTCGCTTTTTGGTTTAGAGTATGGAGCTCTGCGATCAAACCATCTGCATTCACTCTAATATCCTTGAACTTTCATTCAATATCAAGCAGCTTTTCTGTATGATCCTTGTTGACTTCTTCGAGCTTTCTAATTCATTCCCTACTGTCGACTGGTAGATCAGCTCCATTCCCCTCAGAATTTACTGGGAAAATAGCAAGGTTAAACAATATAATCGATCGCGAAAATAGGAGTCAGGGTTTAGTTAATATACCTTCAAACCATCCCATGAGAATTCGTCAAGGTGGCCCTGTATTCGGCCGTCGTTCACAGTATCCATATCAACGTCAGTAAGTAACTGACGCATAATCTGAACACCAAGTTTTTTGTTCTGAAGGAGGCTCTTCCCTGGAGGAAGTTTGACCTCCACGTTCGCCTCCTCCTCATTTGTTATTTGAGGTTTGCTGTTCGACTCGGGATCGATCGCGTTGACTGGCTCCTTTTTCTTCGTCGACACCTTTCTCTTTGACTTTTCGCCTACCTTCAACTTTTTGGCAAGGGGCTGCTCTGGCACATTCGAAGGTTCAGGGGATGATAGCTTGAGCGGCCTTGGCTACCTTTATGGCTGCTGCTACTTTTGTAGCCTCTTACACCTCCCATTTCCTTGAAAGTATTTCCTTCGGGGAGGGAAAATCAATCTTCATCATGTCTAAAGCCAACTCTGTGATCAAAGTCTCTTCGTCAGAAAATGGCTCGATGAACAGCGGAGTGCCAAATAGTCTCTTCAACGCTCCTCTGATCTCGAACGGTCAATCAACCCTGGAAGTAATTCGTTTAACTATACCTGATTGGATTACGACGAAGTCCTTCTAGAGGCTTGACAATCTCAACCTGTTAGGAATGTTGATTTCTTCCCACTCTCGATTAGGCTGGGCAAGTAGTCATTCGAACTTCGCTTTAAACAAAAGCATCTTTGGTGGGGGCTTCCTTAGTTCCTTACATGCAGAATAAAATAATAACGTTTAACATAAACATTCAAATAAAATGTAGAATCTCTCTCAATGCTCTTCATTCGATACTTACAAAAACGATCCCATAAAGGGAAAAAAGCATTCGTTAGTGCACCTAACGATTTCTCGATCACTAGCATGAAAAAATACCGTTCTTGCCGATATCTATCGGCATTTCTAATTTCCCCAACAACCTGCCGCTTTCGTCTCGGGTACATTGAGTAGCGGCCGTGGTCCTTCGAGTTCTACTACGGGTAGTAGAGGACGAGGAAATCATCTACTGATAGTTTGACGCCTGCCTTATCGGCGATCACTATCAATCCCAGAAATTATCACATCCCGTTTGGCATCAGCTGAGGGATTGCTAGCTGATAATTATACATGCTTTGAATAATGAAAGGATGGATTGGAAGTCAAAGTCCACATTCAAAGTAGATCATGTACATGCAAATCCAACCTTCAAATACGGTGTCCACTCGTTTGTTCGCAATAAGTAGGTGAAGTTGGACTTCGTTTGGGAACCTATACCGACCCCTGATAAGGGCCAAGTTATCCTCAGTCAGTATAGAATGAGGCTTAGTCATTCGTAGAAACGATTCCATGCTTATTCGTTGTGGGGGCCTGCTTAATCGAGCGATGGGAGGAATAGAACGGACTCCAGCGCCCGACACCATTGCCAGTCGACTCCTCTTTGATGCTTCGTTACTGGACTCAGCACCCTTTCTCTTGTGGAGAAAATCGAACTGAACGTCGAATGGTCGACGCTAGTTTGTCATCTTCGGCATCACTCTCATCGAAGTTGATAATCGCTGGGACATTGACATCCTTCTCTAGCGGCTTCTTGCCTCTCACTTTGTCCATGTTGGTTCACAAACATATTTTGGACGAATGGTGAAAGATTTTCGGATCTAAGCTCTAAATCTTTGGAATCCTATTGTGTTGTGGGATGAACACGAAGAACACCAACCCAAAAACTGAAAGAAAAAAACTTAGAAAATGCCAAAAAATCCCCAAGCCGGATCACTCACTCGGTGAAAATGCGTAAAACTAGCCTCAAATGACTCAGAAATAATAGAAAGACAAACCTTTCGGATCAAAAGAACATAAAACAAAGAGAAGGAGAAGAAATCTTGCTTGAAAATCAAGTGACTTTGGAAACTGTAGGACTCTGATTTTTCGGATGGCTCCAAGCAAAGAAATAAGAAGAGGAAGGGAGGGAGACGAAGAGTTATAGCCCTCTGCGAAAAGATCAGACGATCCTGATACTCCTATCATGCCTTATCAAACGGTATGAATCATGAAGCTCCCAGATTTCTGGTCAAAGAGATTATTTCACGGCTATTCAAATTTCAAAACGGCAACCATCGTTTCGGGTTATTAAGTCAGCGTTTGCCACGTGTAAAAAAGATTCCTTTTTCTGGGGCTAGATATTTTCGATTAATTGACGTTAGTATCTGCCAGACTTCTATGCTCTGACATTGCTGATTATCAACATGTGTCATTTTTTTTTTCAAATGATGAGTATCAAACACTCTTTCAAGAATTCATTGCTCGATAGAGTGGGGGACTATCTGTTGTGGTCAGACTTCGTCTCCCTGAAATATTATAACTGCTTCATCATGACCTCTAATCAACGAACGACAAACGTTGGACCACGATGGATTAAGCATTCTCAATCATTTGGGCTCGGCTCAACAAACGATTATCATTAACAAGAGTGATGAACGATAAATGATCGCTCTCGACCATTTGGTCTTATTTTTCTTGAGGCCCACTAATTTACTGAGTGTAGATTGGGTGGACATTTGGCCGAACAAACGAACAACGAACGATGCTTGATCCTTGTTCAGTTTGGATCGCTAGTTCATAGTTCAGTGCTCATATTTGACGAACATCGAACAGAGAAAAGATCAATCTCTATAACTGCCAAGCTCATGATCAATCATAACATCGTGACCCACGCTCTTGTACACATTCTGAATCGTTGGGGGTAGTAGGTAACCGCCCACTACTGTCCTAAGAACTCGGACCCATGATTTTTCTTCTATAAATAGGGAAAGACCCTTCTCATTTAGGGAGCTTTTAAGCTCTTTGCCTATGGTTATTCTGCCGTATTATACCCAGAAATTGTAAACCTCTTGTACTCATAATTCATATATAGTGAAAATCTATATACTCAGAGGACGAAGCACAACTCCAGCAAACCTCTATAAATATCGGTGTTGTTATCTTTTACTACTTCCATTTTTAATTTATATGTGTCGTTTTTTTATTATGACTGTTCTGTAACTTTCATATGCGATGCCCGAGGACCCCAACAAATATTGTATATTAATTTCTTTATCAACTAACTCTGGTTAAAATTTGACAGTAGATTCCCAGCATCTACACCCTCAAACCTCTTACTTTCAACAAATCTCCCACCTTATGTTTCTCTCTCTTCCTGTTTCTCTCTAACACTCTCGTCTGTCTTCATCCGCTATGCTCTCTCTCTCTCCTTCCTCTGACCCCTTTCTCTACTCCCTCCCTCACCTCTCTCTCTTCCTTCCTATCGATCGTCGCTGTCGCTGTCGCCGTCTCCGCAGCTGATGCAATTTGATCGCGAGATCGCCATCGCGAGCCAAGAAGATCGGCAAGAGATCTCATGTTTCCTGGCTGCTAGAATCGCGATTATGAGATTTGGGCTTTACGTGTATCGACGCCACCATACCTCACAAAACTCCACCACCGCAGCGATCTCGGCATTGCGAACACTGCCCCACGTCTCTACCTTATCTTTTTGTCTCTCTCCCCCATGCACTTTCTCTCTCTGCCATGATGTCCTCCTTCACCGCGTCTTGAACTCCACCTCTTGCCACCGTCAGATCTTCTCTCTCCGACTGTGAGGAGCAGATTGATTTTTTTTTTTTTTTTAGTTTTGAATTTTTTGCCTTTTTGTTTTCATGAGGATTTTTTTGGGTAAATTTAATAAGGAGAATAATTTGATAGAGTAAGATTATAATTTAATTTGATATAAAAAAATTATGGTCGAGTAATATTTCAAAAAAAATTCCAGAAAATATAATTTAATAATCTAATTATTTAC
The DNA here is from genome assembly GCA_038430175.1 of Ficus hirta. Classification (NCBI taxonomy): domain Eukaryota; kingdom Viridiplantae; phylum Streptophyta; class Magnoliopsida; order Rosales; family Moraceae; genus Ficus; species Ficus hirta. The sequence continues at coordinate 2,227,442 of CM076586.1, read as the reverse complement.
AATAATATATTTTTAAATAATTTGATGTTAAAAAATTTAGTGTCTCGATATATTATGTTAAAAATCTTATAGAATACCACTTAAAATTCCGGTCGATTGGTATTCCGGTGAATTACCAAACTATATTATGGTAGAATATAATAATACCTTTATGATTGGTCTAAAGTATTTTTTGAATAACGCATTACATTGACATCTAACTTGTCTTAAAAGAAGATAAAAATTCTGAGCTATTATAGATAGAGTAATATTTTAGAGATATACTCTTTTTATAGCGTTCCTCGAAATTCCCCCTTTAAGATGTCTACAAGCCCAAAACACTAATAAAGTCCATCAGGACAATATGGCTCAAGATAACTATTGATCAACATGACATAAATTTTAGTTAATTTATTTCAATTTCGTATCATGTTGGTCTAGTGTTAATTTTTTGTGTCATGTTAGTGTAATGTTTTTTAAATTTTTGTAATTAAGTGCTTCCCCCTAACCTAAGTGGTCAAATATATAAGTAACCAAGCTAGATTTGATTAACTTTAATATGTCAAAACAAGGAATTAAAAAAAGTTAATTATTATAGCCAAAATGATTAATCACCATTAATCATGTTAAGGGGTAAGAATTTACACAATTGCACTTTTTAAGCATACAAGATCGTTAAAATAATAATTAACTAGGTAACTAATTAATCAAGTGAAATTAAATATTCCAATCACTAATTAACTAAAGTAGTCGAGATATTAATAATTAACATTTCTTAATGTTCCTTTATGTAAGGGGTTTTTTTCCTTTTTTTTTTCTTTTTCTTTTTCGTTTTTTCCCTTGTACTCCTCTATACATCAACAGTTTTACAAATGTGACGTTTATAATAATTTTTTCATAATTGCTCCATTGAAATCATTTTCTTAAATATGTCCCCATTTAAGATCTTTTTTATTTTTTTTGGTGCATCTCTTTCAAATATTATTATCTTATATGTAGTCTCTAAGAGTTTGTTTGATGGAGTAATTTGAGTTGGGATTTTTAAGTTTCAATAATAAATAATTTGTTGTTTAATTCATTCAATTAAAATTTTCAGATTTCTTTCTAAATGCGCTCTACTTAATTTTCTGTTTTTTTTTTTTTTTAACACTACGTTCGTAAGTATGAAAGAGGATCACAGATTCTATAATGTTTGGATGTAATGCTTTTCATGTCTGATTTTTGTTTTAAAATAACTGAAAACAAGATATTTAAAAAATGGGACTCACTGTCATTGAGGCTTAGGATTAGTAATTCAGCTTAACTTATTGGTATAAATAAGTTTACACAAAGAACATTTTGTAGGCTAAACTAGCTAATCCTCCTTTTCCCCTTACTCCATGCACCTAGAAAGGGGATTTATAATTAAATTGTCCTTTTTTAAGAAGTTTTTTTATTGAATGATCGAAGTTTTTAAAAATTAATTAAAATATTTTTTTTCCTAAAATGGTTAATCAATTTTCCTAAATAATCAATCAATAATTAATCACATAATAGTGAATCAATGATTGACTTATGGTCAATCATTGATTAAAAATAATGTAAATCGTTAAATTTTAAAGTCAATGACTGATTGACCACTAGTCAATCACTAATTTTCATAGTCAATTATTGATTGATAAAATCTGAAAAATAATAAACGGTCATTTTCCTAAAAAATAAATTAATCTATCTATTAGATTAGATGATTAAAAAAGACCACCCAGTTTAATTTTTCCATAAAAAGGAGGATTAATGGCTCATAAACCCAAAAAAAAAAAAAAAAAAAAAAAGAAGAAGAAGAAGACGAACACGAATGATACCTTTAAGATACCCAGTGGACATTAATATCACTGTTCATTGTCAGATCACTTTCTAAGATGCCCAAGAGAATTTTTGTGGTGTTAAAAAAGTGCAAGACTACCTAACAGTGACCAAAAAAAAAAAAATCAAACTGGTGCGAAAGGGTGGCTATCAGGTGGCCCACTAAAGGTCTATGGACCCAATAAATATGGACCTTAAAGGTAATGTGGAAGATGGTTGGACTTCTAATTAATACATTGGGTACTTTTGATTAAAAAAAAAAAAACTTTACAAAAAATATCATAGATGACATCATAATTATTTTTTATCTATTTATATTAAAATATTAATTATAATTATTAGTTCGTATCCATAACAAAATCATCTAGGTTATCAGTTAGTTACCAAACGATAACCAATTGGTTATCAATCGATAACCACCGCCGTCGGCAAGTTACCAAATTGTAACTAGTTCGTTACCGATTGAAAATCCGATTATGTTAGGTTTTTCAGATTCCGTCACTGGAATATTTAACAAAATTCAGATTTTATCACTGATATTTAGCTTGCGTGGTCAAGCCCCGACCTACGTAGAGCCATGACACCGTGCTTACTTAACTTAAATACTTAATTTTGTAACGACTCGATTTTGTGGAGCCTTTACTTTACCATACTTAATCTTAAGACTTATTTTGTTTTTCATAAAAATATGGAAATGATTTTTCTTTTTCTGTTAAAATCAAACCCCAAAACTTAACTTGTACTCATACTTATATTTGTACTCACTCGAGTACTGAGCTTTCAAATCATATTTTAACACATCATACTAGTTATCATATACTAGTACCATTGACTTATCAGAACATAATACAAACATATTTTTTATAACATATATCCAAAACCCGTGGCGGTGTCCATCCCAAATTTCACAATCTGTAGCGTCATCTCTCCACAGTCTTGCATCAAGCATTGCCGGTAGGTTCCTTACCTACAGCATGAACGTAAGTTATGAGCTTATGCTCAGTAAGTACAACATTCAATCCGCAAAATATTTTAATAAAAGAATGCATGGACCAATTATGATTTCTGATGAATCAATTATGTTTTCTTATATTGGTTTGGTTTTGGGTCCTTTCACTACTACAAAAGTTGACTTACACAACGGAAAATACATGACGGTTTTTGTGAAACCGTCGTCTTAAACAGGATTACACGACGGTTTGACAAAATCGTCGAGTAAACAAAGGATTACACAACACGACGGTTTTGTTGGAATCGTCGTGTAATCCGGCAGTATTTCAAAAAAAAAAAGGATTACACGACGGTTTAGTCAAACCGTCGTGTAAACCGATGGATTTCACGACTCTTTTGTTGGAACCGTCGTGTAATCTGGCAGCATTTCAAAAAAAAAAGGGATTACACGACGGTTATAGAAAACCGTCGTGTAATCTTCCGAAAATTTTCAAAATTTTCAAATTTTCAAAAAAAGGATTACACGATGGTTTTGAGCAAAACCATCGTGTAATCCTCGGATTACATGACGGTTATAGAAAACTGTCGTGTAATCCGAGGAAAATTTTGAAAATTTTCAAATTTTCAAATTAAAAAAAAAAAAAGGATTACACGACGGTTTTGAGCAAAACCGTCGTGTAATCCTCTGAAAATTTTCAAAATTTTCAAATTAAAAAAAAAAAAAAAGAATTACTCGACGGTTTTGAGCAAAACTGTCGTGTAATCCTCTGAAAATTTTCAAACTTTCAAACAAAAAGAATTACACGACGGTTATAAAAACCGTCGTGTAATCCTCTGAAAATTTTCAAAATTTTCAAATTTCATGCTTTGGAATTCGCACGAAAACCCATTACATAAGTATACTTTCCTCTTTATTTATCATCATTTTCATCTTCAACCCTCTAGACAACTCAAACTTTTCTCCTCCCCACCTCCTTCGCCCGCCCGCCCGCCCCCCTAACTTAAAATCCGGTCACGCCGCCGCCGCCACTTCAAACTTTTCCCAAACCGCCGCCATAGCCTCGGTTTTTTTCCGCCACTGCCGTCGCCACCACCTCTCTCTCCCGGTGTTCCCATCAAGGGCGTGACTATTTTTCTTTAAAGAAAAGCAAGGTAACTTCCATATTGCTCAATTTCTTGTTTTCTAACAAAACTACGAACACACAATGCTTTAATAACTTGCATGGAGTGTAATTTATAGTGTTGTTTGAATGTTTTTTTTTTTTTTTTTTTTTTATTGTTGCTCTTTGGAGATGAATGTTTTGTGCATGGTTTTGGTACTTTACACATATTTTTTTAACATGATTTTTATCCGCCCACCACATGCTCGATGAAATGTCAAAATGGATTTTTGTTTTGGATAATCATATGGAATTTGATTCTAGTGTAATGTGTATCATTACACGACAGTTTTGCTCAAAACCGTCGTGTAATTGGGCTTGAATTAAAAAAAATTGGTTTTTTTTTGGTGATGGCACACATTACACGACGGTTTTGCTCCGAAACCGTCGTGTAATGTGTGCCATCGCCAAAAAAAAGCCAAATTTTTTTTAATTGAAGCCCAATTACACGACGGTTTTGAGCCAAAACCATCGTGTAATGGCATACATTACACAACGGTTTCGGGTCAAAACCGTTGTGTAATGTAGTGATTACACGACGGTTTTGAGCCGAAACCATCATGTAATCACTACATTACACAACGGTTTTGGAGGAAAACCGTCGTGTAAAGTTCTCAATTTGCGGCATTTGCTACTGTATTTCTTGATTCGACGAAGGTGTGAACCGTCGTGTAATATTGAGATACACAATTTTTACTAGTGTTTACATATCATGAGTGCACGTACCGTGGCGTGTAACCATAGAACAATTGGGGCAGCCAGTCCAATTCCAACTCAAACCATGAACCATATTGTTTAAACCCGCCCTCGTGACAAGTCGGTATGTCACAATAACATTAGCTTGTCTTATCTTATGATTTAAAAACTTATTCTTACCATGTGATTTAATATTCGTGAACATGCTTCATGATGTCACGATAACAAAATATATAACATAACATAATAGCAAACCATAACATAAAACATCATGACATATATAAATCATGTAAATCAATACATGATTTCCTGAAAAACATGCCATGCAGCAAAACGTTTTGTCCATGCTGTAGCCGGAGTTGTACTTACCGGTTAGGCTACATCCTGTGTTTGTTGCTCCAGCAGGTTGTAACAACAGGTTACTTCCCTACTTTCAAAAAAAGACGTAAGATAAGGATCATCTTATCTTATCATAGATCATTACATTCAATGCTGGTATCATTAATCAGCATTTACCAATAACCCTAGTTACATGTCCCCCTCCCCTACATACTACCATGATGTCTTGTTTGGTTACTAAATGTAACCCTAGGGTACATGACCCAATTACAATCAAACAATATCTTATTTGATTACTTAATGAAACCTTGGGTTCAAGGCCCAATCATACTTAAATAGTAATTAGCATCCTATTAAGTGACTATTGGTAACCATTGGCTTTAGGCCCAACCCAATAGCTTGGGTATCTTATGTGGTTACTACAAGTAACCTAAATAATTTGGCCCAATAAAATTTGGTAACCTTCCCGGTTACTATAACTATTACAATTATTTACCATATATCTTGACCTAATTTATTAAATAATTCCTTGTGTGATAAAATTTTAACCTCCTTTTATAAATTGTTTTAAAACAATCCCATAAATTTTGGTTATCAGTGCATGTGCAGGAATTTCCTGTTTATGCACTGTTTTTGGAAATCCTGTGCAGGAATTTCCTGTTTCCTACACAGTTTTGGAAAATCAGGTTTTACTTTAAAATCTGTTTTGAATTTGAAAAAATCTTCTTCATAAAAGTTGTAGATCTCGAAAAACCTACAACTTTCGTTCTTATGAAAAACCCAGCTTTGCCTCTAACCTACTCTTTTTCCTTGTTGAACATGCCTGGCCGTGCAAACTGGGTCTGGGCAGACTAGGCTTGGATTTTCATAAAAACAGAGGCATTTGGAGTCTTATTTTTAAAAACCGTCCACGTGGTCCCCTAGAATTTTCCATTTTCTACAACTTTATAGTTTTAATGTTTCTCAAATTCGGCCTCTAAAGGCCTCAAAATCCTGTTTCCAGATTGCTGCCCAGTTTTGATCTGAAACTGGCAGTTTTCATTTTGGTTGGTTCTTACGTAAAATTACGCGCACACTACCTCGAACGGTTAAAACCGTGAGCCTACGACAAGCATGCAACGCGTTACGTAACGTTTTCATTATCATTTATTCATCTCTCATCCATACATCCTTCATGCAAACCCAAATGGTAATCTATACCAAATTAGGGTTTTTGGGGTTAACTTAAACTCTCCATACAACATACATCATCATTCTCATTTTCATTCATCCAACATCATTCTTGAGTATGTGGGGACATATAACAAACATATAGCAGGCATTCACACATACCACATAATCTTTAACACATATTATCATAAACATGCTTCAAACCATAATTAGAGACCACCAAACCCTAATCAAGTACATTCAAGTAATTACTACTAATCCTATTGCATGAAACTAAAAAGTGAGCTTATGCTCTTACATTCCCAACATGGAAATACACTTAAATCTTGAATCAAACTAAATTGAAGAACTAGAGGGTGGAAAGGATTACCTCAAGATCCAAGAGAGTGGATCTACCCTTTGGTTGACAAATTTTCTTCTCACTCCATCAACACCAAAAATCCGACCTCTCTCTCACCTTTTTTTTTTTTTTTTTTTTTTCCTCTTTTGGCTCGGCTCCTAAGGGCGAAAAAGACTTGAGAATGAGCTAGAAAGTTTGGGTTTCACTAAGTGGTCACAAAGTGATCCCACCTCACCTATTTATAGGGGAAATTCTAAATTTTCCACAATTATTTTTATTTCGCAAATTCCCCTTGAATTTACAAATTTGCCCTTCAAAACAAATGTTTTCCCTCCCTTATCCCTAGGATGGCTGGCCATTATGGGTTTCTTGGAGGCCAAGTTTTAAAAAAATCTTTTCAAACTTATCTCTAACTTATTTTCCTTGTTTTCCAAGGTAACCAATGTAACCAAGCTTGTAACCAATCATTGGCCTAGTTGGAGGCTTGGTTATGAATATCCATAAATTCCATAAATCAAAAATTATATGCTTCTCCATAATTATTTACTTTTCTTAAAATTACACATTGGCCCCTAAAGATAAAATATTTACACTTTAGTCCCTATGAGGTGGCCGGCTTTGGTGGAGCCACTTGACTTCCAATTCATGCATAATTATCCACTTAATTCCCAAAATCCCTTAATATGCAGTCCATCTTTATACTAATGCAGATATTACAAATACTGTTTTCAATTAATAACAGTATAATTGTATTGGACTGCAGTCCATAATTTATCTGTACTTAATTGGACTGCGTATAGGATTTTCTTAGGACTTGAAACTACTTAGTCCTTATTACTCTAAATAATATGCTTGATTTTTCTAGAGTTGTCTCGTACCTTATTCTTGCTTATTCATACGTAATGACGGTTTATCGCAGTATAATTTTCATACTGTTAATTACACTGCAGTACCATCTCAGTCAAATCTTAGGTCAATCGGGTCAAACTTTGACCGGATTAAAGATCATAAATTCTTATTCTGCCTTTTTCCTAAAAAGGCCTCATGCTTGACTAAGCAAACTACTATTGAGTCTCGTAGTTAATTAAACGAGAACTCAAATATATACTGATATTTAACTCAGATCATGAGCTTCATATTGAGATACAAGATTCAGACTTAGATTTTTCTTATATCTAAGGAAATCACAAGTCATCAAAATTTTGGGTTATTACATGCGTTTGGTTTATTGGTTGGAGATGAAATTTTTAAGTCGGAATTGGTTAACTTTTCAAAAACTAGTTATAATTTTTATTGACTTTTCAAAAAAAGACAAAAACTGAGATGAAAAATTACAGTTAAGTTGGAATTAAGTTAAAATGCCAAATAAACCATAAAAAATTTAACAAAAATCATTAAAAAAAATCATTCGAAACTACAAAAAAAAAAAAAAAACAAAAAAAAAACAAAAAAAAACTAACAAATACAAAAGAACAGAATAAAAAAGAAGGGTAAATTATTAGGTTGGTCTTTGAACTTTAACTTCGTGTGACTTTAGCCCTTGAACTTTTTTTCATAGTTAGAATACCCCTAAACTTTTAAAATATTGCTGCAATAGTCCTTTACGTTAATTTTTTGGACGGAATCCGTTAGTTAACATTACTTTTTGACCAAATTATTAACATATTTCATTTAAAAATTAACAAAAATGACTATTTTAATAACATTTTAATAGTTTAGGAGCTCTGTTGACAATTTTTTAAGTTTGACCAGTGTTATACCATTATTTAAGACTTATTCATCACCCGTAATAGGCACCCATACCTTATCAGACATGGGAGAGAGATAGGGAATCCATGCCTCATCGCTCATGGGAGAAAGATGAGCAATGGAACTTGGCAACACTCTACCCGTGATTGCTCGAGTAAGAGAGATAAATAATGAAGTGAGTTTTACTTCAACACCTAGTGTGACGTCCTAGAAATTCATAAACTTAATTTCATAAATTATTATCATGGATTTCCTTCATTAATATACTTCTAATGAATTATTTTGATGAATATCAAATTTCAAGATTATGGATGATTTTATATGTATCATTAGTATAATGATGTCAATAATCTAATAATGTTGAGTTTCTCTATTTAAATGAGAAATTATAGATACATAGAAAATGAGTCGAACGACATATAAATTTATACGAAAAATTTATTATGTCGTATTAGAGGGATAGATGTTAATTTTTGGAAAGGAACTCTAATTATTATTAGTAGGTCAATTTGATGACCTTAGTATTTATTTTGGTTATATCAATATTTAAGTATTGAGAGTATGATTGGGAAAATTAATGTGTCACATAGATAGGAGATGAATAGTTAAGATTGATTAAGAGTAAATCCATAGGTGGATGATTGATCAAGAATTGAGATTATATTAGAAATCAATGGTGTAGATTTCATGTGAAAGGATCCTAGGCAAATCAATTACCAAGTTTTGGATACTAAGTGACCAATGAGAGGTTAGGTCAAGGATTGATGTGGTGGATGATCAAATGGTTGAGATTGAAGATAATAACCCTTGATCATTGGATGGAAAATTAGAAGAAAGAAAAACAAAAATAAAAATGGGAGAGTTAAAGAGAGATCCGGATTTCTAGTCAAACAAGCAAGAGGAGGTTTGAATTAAGGTGAAAATGGTGTGTTGTGCATGCATGCAAACACAAGTAAGAATTGGTATGGTTAATTTAGGCAAAAATGACAAGAAGCAAGTACTTGAATATGACATAGTGGTACAATATGAAAGGGACCATTTGTCTTCCACTTTGTAGAGTAAAATTTTCACACTAACCCTCCCTTCAAAGTGGCGACAATCCAAGGAGGAAATCAGCCATCATTTTTCACTTTTACCCCTCAAAAGACAGCCCCCATTTAATACACATATTGGCTAAAAATAAACCATAACATCCCATTTCATTTTCACCCAAGTTAAGCTCAAAAATCTAGCTTCTCTAGCCACCACCAAGCTCAAAAAGCACCAACAATATTCTCCATCTCCAAAACCCCTCTAACACTCTCTTCCCTCCATTTTCAAACTCCAAGCAATCCTATTACCAAGTTCGAAGAAGTGTGATGCTGAGTTAGAGGACGTGTTACTAGAGGTAACCTAATAGTTCTCTTTGTATTTTGGTCATTTTTGGAGAACTAAAGCATGTTATATAATTATAATCTTAATGTTAGACTCCTTCTTATCTAGAAAAAGGTTTGAGAAGAACTTTGAAGGTCCGAGGTCTTAGAGGATCCACAGAGCATTTCGGTAAGATCTACGAACTTTGGTAGAACTTATGATTGTTGTGATAATATGGCATGCATTAGAAACTTTGGTCTGAAACAAAAATTACACGATAAGATTCTACAAAGGATAAGCTTTATTTTAGGCTTTGGAATCACTTAGTTTGCTTATGTATGTCTAAAGTTATATATATTTGAAATTGTGACACAAAACTAGAAGGAAAATGAACCTCTGGGGTATAGTTTAGCCACGTTTTTGAAATCTGAACCCTTAGTCTCCAAATTTTGGATTATAAGTTATATATTTAAAAATTAAATTCTTTAAGCTTTTCAACGAGGTATCTTATGCCTCATATGAAGAAATATACAATTTTTGGTGAATTTTACAAATTAAGACTATGAATTGAAAGTTTTGCTGTAACCCCATACTAGCCACAAGTTTTGTAAGTTTTGGGATAGCAAACCATAGTATTTTTGTAAAAATGTTTTTTCTGCATAAACTAGACATTATAATCTTTTTAATGATATATCTTTTGCCTTATTTGGACTTGTAAGTGAATTGTTATGATTTTTCTAAATTTAACCACAAATATAAGCATATGGTACAAACATGAGACCAATAGTAACAAAATCTCGTTATACAGCATATAAAACTCCAAAACCTAAGAAAATAACTTAATGATTGTAAATCAGACAAATTAATCTTTGAAATGAGCTATCTTATGTTTAAAATGAATAAGAGCATAATTTTTAATAAATCACATAACATTATATTAAAATCTGGTAAACAGATAGTTTACTATATGACACTAAGGAAAATGTCCATACTAAGATTTAAAAACCTTGAGATTTTGGAAAATAAATTATAATGACAGAAACTAGATACTTCAAGCTTTTCAACGAGCTATCAAGTATCTAAGACAAAATTATACACAAATTTAAATAAAATCATAAAAATTAAAATATCACACAGATAAGACCATTAAACATTAAAAATATGACATAAGGGTAAGTCATAACATATGGACATAAATATTAATGAAATAAGTTCGTATTAAGTATATGATTAAATAATGTGAAAAAATCCTAACTTTACAAAGTTGAATCAAAAGTTTTTAGATGGACCAAGACGAAGTAAACTAGAGGATTACTAGACTTATACCAAGAGACTACCTTAATTCAACTAAATGATCATAACTAATGGAATTGAGACTTACAAACTCAATACTAGATGAAAGGTAGCCCACTTAAAGGTATACACTTAGGTGACTCCTTGTCACCAATGTGACATAGATTGTTTAATTAATTAAGAAATAAATAAATAAACTAATAAATATATAACAAAATGTAACTATGCTAAGAAAGTTAATTAATAATTAATAAAATAAATAAATAAATAATTATTTAATTATAAGAGCTAATAAGTGATTATTAATTGAGTAAGCAAGATTATTATGTTGAGTAATTATATAATTAAAATGCATGATTAATTAGATTTTAATTAATTATTAATTATAATATGATATTAATATAATAATGAATGATTAATTAGAAATTAATTAATCATTAATAACTAACATAATTATTAATTATTAATAATTAATTAAGAAATAATATTTAAAGAACATAATTAATTATTGAGGATATAATTACTAATTAGTTAATAAAAATTATATAATTGATTTATCATTTTTTCCAATCAAGTAATAATTAAGTATTACCTAATTAATTAATTAAATGAATTATTTAATTAATCAATTAAATTAAATTAAATTAAATTAATGATAATTAGTACAATTTTCTTTTACACTTAATAACGAATATGAAATAGTTATTAATGTTAGTTATGATGCAAGCAAATTAAGTTCACCTTAAATTATAAAAAATAAATAAATAAATATATATATGTAATCATGATTCACACTTACGTAGTAGGAGTTACAATTCCCAAAGTTGAAGCACATAAGACAAGTAAATACAAACCTCACCTACAGCATGGAACAAAATGTTTTTCTTTGTTGATGTTCTATGTTTACCATGATTTGCCTTGATGATGTGACAAGTATATGAGTTATATGTATTGCTGAAATTAAGCATTTGACATGCATAATTTCTCTTGCAGTAATATGATTGACATATCTCATAAATATTTATGCCATAAGGATAGATGCATAGTGACATGTAAGTCTACACATTATCACAATTAATAAGAATGAGAGTAACGAAAAATAGGATTAAGTGTCGTACCAATCTCCAATTAATGAGAGAATATGACAAGAACGAAAGTCATATATTATGACCTTAGAGGTTGCTGGAGGGTCGCTCCCCCAACTCCCCATTGATTGCGTGTATATGGATACGACATATGGGCTCTTAAGTAGACAATATATAAATATATATAATAAAGCATAATTGAACACATATAGATCACATGCATTTTAAACATTCATATTGTGATGTGTAATGATATGAACTATGAAAATATTTTTTGAGATATAGTTTGTGCTTGCTGAGTGAAAGCTCATATGTGTGTGTTCATGCTGTAGGTAACGTAGGTAAGGAGCCCGCTACTTAGATGTTTTCTAGACTGACGAAGTAGTGCGGAGGCGATGAAGGAAGGGAGTGGGATACCACCACAAATTTAATTTCCACATTTAGACTTCTTAAATTATTTTATATCGATTATCTTTAAAACTATGTTTTCAATATTTCGGTACTACTAAACTAATAGAAGTACATAAAGACTTTAAGGTCTTTCGTTTTAACTCGCATGACGTTATAGTTTTTTTAAATACTATCTAAGTATGAATTTGAATGTGATATTTATTAATTAGAAATTTTAATTTCTTCAGTTAAAATTTTAGTTTGTTAAACTTTTCAAGTACAAGTATGATTGTTTTTAAAAAGAAAAAAAAAATTCTACATTTTTGAAATCAAACATAAATAAGTATTAAGACTATATTAACTAAGAATAAGTAAGTTAGTTAACGATCCGAAAAATTGGGTCATTACACCTAGCAAGAGAGGCTTTTCCTCAAAGGAAGAGGTAGAGTTTAGCCAAATGGGAGAGGAGTGAATTCGATCTTCTCAATGTTCTATGCCGAGAGTATCACAGATAAGGCAAAGTAACAACTCAATAAAATCCCGAGAATTATGGTATTTAAACTAGGGAATCTTAAGTATTTGAAATTCGAGTTCAACAAATTGCGGACTATTCTCCCCAAAGATCTCGAAAGCAGTTCAAATTACAAATTTTGATATATTCACTAGATTTTATTTATTTATTTAGTTTATTGTATTTATCCAAAGGGCGCGTATGAATAAAGGTCATTCTCCCCTCTGGAACCCTACGGTGCTTTTTCTATGTTGATGCCGAAAATCTCCGGCACAACACCCGATGTGATTGTTCGGACTGATCGGTCTTGCTCAGTCACTCTACGTCTGGTCACCTGCAAAAGGGGAAGTACCTCGAAGTGATGGGGACACCGGTGGGGTGTCTACCACGGGCACTCCGATACTTAAGTCAGTGAGGGTACTGATGGACAAGCAGAGAGGCAGAGTTTTGGCAAGGAATAATTGTCCATACCTAAATAGATGGGCTAACCCTCTATTTATAGACATTTCTCGTGGGCTCGGGTATACGGGTGACCCGATCGGGTCGGCTCCTTAATGTTCCCGGCGGGCAGATAGGCTTTAGGTGCATAGGTGCGGTGTGTCTAATAAGCTAGCGCCACGTGTCCGTGGTCTGGTATCAGGGGATACTAGGGTAGGCTACCGCCGATACCAATGGGCATATCCCCTGTCAGAGCAGGCGACAGAAGTCGGCGATGGGATACGTGCAGTAGCAGGCTTTACGACGGTGTCAGGCAGCAGATTGAGTGTTGTGACAGGGCGCCGCCGCCGGTCATACGCATGGTTCCACGTGCGAGGGGCTGACTGTCCGGGCCAGCCACATCGTCCCCGGGCACTATCTAGCCCGGGTAGATGGCAAACTTTGTCGATGGGGTAGAATCTGGTCGGGTAGTATGGTTCCCCGGGAAGAATCTCCTGGTCGGACCGAGTCAGGTTGGTAGTATCCGGTTCGGGCAGGAAGACGGTTTTTACTACCTTAACGTGATCAGATTACACTTGGAAATAGGATTTTGTGGTCAGAGCAGATTACGACATTAACATTCTACATTCTATAACCAAGAGCTAATCCTTGTAATCTCTATGAAAATAGTGAAACTCCAGCACCAAAAGAGGATGTAACCTAAGAGATTACGACGAACCTTTATAAAATCTTTTGTGTTATCTATTTTTCTATAAATTTTCTTTTACTGTTTATCATGAGTGGAGCGTGGTAAGGATAATTCTAAATTGACGAATTTTCACCGTCAACAACCAGTTATTAAAAAAAAAAAAAAACCTATTTTATCACTCAAACCCTAACTTGTTGTGGAAAATAACTCAATCCCACGAGAATTGAGTTTAATTTTGATTAATTACCAAAGTTTGTTAATTCTAAAATTATTTGAACGACCAATTAAAAAAGAAAAGAAAAAAAAAAAGCAAACTATATTAAAAAACTAGTAAAATTATGGAAATGAAAATTATAAAAACAAAGATCTAGGGATCCAATTTTATCTAATTAGTTTTATTTGAATTAAATTTACCCTCTAAGTAATTAATTTTAATTGATGGAATTGTTAACCTACTTACTCTTCCAATAAACTAATAGGAATATATATATATATATATATTATTTAAAACCCCTATTATCCAACAGGGAATTAATTAACACAAATTTGTTAAGTTTAATCATCCACAACAACTACAAATGCACTAAGGATATATTTCTATTCTAACTTGCAAATGAAATTCTATTATTGATCAAGACCTAAAATCCATTTTCCAATTTCATTTAAGTCCAACTAGAGCTGTTCAAAATAATTGAAAACCCGACACCGACCGTCAAAAACCACCAAACCGACCGGAGAGCACCGACCAACATCAGAACCAATGTCATAGGCCGGTGGACCGAACAACCCAAGTAATGGGCGGCTTGGTGGTCGGTGCAGGGGTATGTGCTTCGGTTTCAGTTTGGAAACGAAACTGACCGACTTCCTTTGTTGTTCAGAAGCCTCAGATCGTCGGCACCGTTCTGAAGGAAGAAGACACGGCTAAGAAGAAGGAGGAGGAAAAAAATGTATCAGCAACCCAAATTAATTTGAAGCCCAAGCCTAAACCTGTTGCTTTTTTTATTTCTCAACTTTTTTCTCTAAGTCAGAGAGCCCAAGCCCAGAGCCCAAGGACCATAAGGGATCTATTCTAATAAGTGGTAACCCTAGTTCATAGACTTGCAGTGCACTCCCTCCCCCCCCCCCCTCCCTCCTATGACGACTTTCGCGTCTCTCTTCACACTCTCGGCAATGCAGGCCTTCTTTTTCGCCATTGTAGTTCCCGGTCGCCACCATTCTTCTTCTTGTCTTCTACTCCTCGTGCGAGTTTTCTATTGGCATCTTCAACTTCGAAAACAGTCTTACCGACGAACGTCAAACCGATCATTTTCGGTCAGTTAACCGAACCGTTGCTACCCTCTTTGGCTCGGTGCTTGGTTTCCCTCCATGGAAACCGACGTGATCGGTTAAAGAACCGAACCGACAAAAATGGTCAGTTACCAACCGATGTTCAAGCCTAATTCCAACAAAATCACCTAATGAATAGCCAATTCACTAGGAGCATTAAGCAAGTAATAAATAAAACAATTACTAACAATCATAATCAAGCCAAGAAAGCAAAAATATATTCAAAATCTACTAATAGGATTCATTAGAACCCTAAAATCAAAAACTATTTCATAAATGAAATTGAAAATAAAAACAAGCAAATCAAATGTTTAAGCATCATCAAATTACAAAAATTTAAAAAAAAAAAATAGGAAAGAGAAAACCAATTTCCCCCAAATTTCTTATCTTCTTCAAGCTCTTCGAAAATGCAATCTCCCTTAAAATTTATTAAAATAAAACCTAAATCTGAAAATAAAAATAAAAACCTAAAGCTAAAAATCCTAAACTACCATTTTTTCCCCCTTTTTCTATCTATCTTTTCCCCCCTCTTTTTCTTACTTATTTTCTTCTTTTCCTAGTTCGGCCTCCAAGCTCTCAGCCTCCCCAGATTCTCAAACTCCCAAACCCTGCACTTTCCTAAAACTAGGGGTGAACATTAGGTAGGTTGGGTGGGTCTTTGGGATTTTTCAACTTGGAAAAAGTTTTAACCCACCTAGTTAACATAAAGTTTAAAATCAAACCAAACAAGTAAAATTGGGTTAGGTTGGATGAGTTGATCGGGTTGAGTATTTGATAAAAAAGAAATTAATAATGCAATTTAAAAAAAAATGTGTCAAAAAAATAATAAATTGGTAATAGATATTTTATATCAAGATCAAATATAATTAAAATTTTCAAAATTATAACAAAAAAAATAGAAAATCAACTATTCAAGTTGAAATGTATTTATATGTCATAAATCATAATAAAAAGTAATTAATATATAAGTATAATATACTTTAAAATCATAAAATAACTTGACTGGATGGGTTGAATTTATGTCAAGTTACTAAATTTGAACCTAAAGTAGATTTGGTTAAGCTTAAAATTAAGTTAAATCGGATTGGGTTAATCAGATTGAATTCGGTAGGTCAATCGGATTATGGGTTTTTTTTGTTCACCCCTACCTCAAACCTTTTTTTCTCTTTTCTTTTTTCTTTTTTTTCGTTTTTCGTTTTTCGTTTTTTTCTCTCTTTCTCCCACGCCTGCAGCAGACTTCAGCTGCTTCTGACGCGCGAGCACATGTGTCGACGTACGGTTGGGTGGGTGAAAGCCTCTGGACAGGAGGCTAATTTCACTTGGGCATGCGCGAGGGTGCACTGGACAATCGCTCGGCGCACGCATGGGGACCGGCAACCCTGCACACTTGCTGACGTGGACGAGCGGCTGTCTTCGTGTGGAAGAAACGCGCGTGGTGGGAGGGGCTAGGTGCGATGGACGGCTGAGATGCACGTTGTGGCGCGCTCGGAAGCTCCTGCGATTGGGTTTAGGCTGGCTCAGGGTAAGATTTGAATTTTTCATCCGTTTTTAGAGGCTTTTAATGACTTTTTGTCTCCAATTTGAGCCCATAAATAATGTTGGAAAATTCTGAAAATGGAGCATTATTTGCCCCCTCTCAGAATGATATTGTTTCAGGTTAAATAACAAATCGCTTTCAAAATATAATAAGCTTTTGAACGAATTTTAAAACAAAGCAAAAGTGAAAATTCAAGTAGAAAAGAGAACACAATATTTCCAAAAAATAACAATGGGACAGAGAGAGAATTCGATTTTTTCAGTTAAAGAAATTTGATTTATCTGCAATTCTTTATAAAAATCTGACAACTTTTGATGACACATTTTGGGAAACAACTTTCATTTTAGAAAACGTATCTTTTCTGAGAAAATGCAACTCTTTTAAAGATTATATCTGTTTTCAAATTTAAATTTAAGTTTAGAAAAAATATAAAAATTTATTTAATAGTAGTTTAATCACAACACGCCATGTGTCATGCACACGTACCCTGCGCCCAAGTGCCAAGTGCTCCTAATAAGTGCCTCTATAGCCTCACTGCTCACGCCACATGCGTGTGTGTGCGAGCCACACAAACACCACATAGGCACTCTCACATATTACTAAATTAACCTTTCAAGGTGGGAAAGACTTATAAAGTATTTTACACTCTCATTCTTTTCCCATGTGGGACTTTTTACATTAGTTATCAATACCCAACAATTATACTAAGTTTATATATGAACAAAACCTAACAAATAATAATTGCCCATTTTCACCTAATTAACCTACATAAATGTGAAAAATAATAATTATATAAAGGATGAATAAATAACAATATACAATATATTAAAACTAAAATTAACCTAAATAAAATAAAATTACCTAAAACAAAATAAATTAACATACACTAATCTAAATTAAAATTAAGCTAAACTAAACTAAATTAACTTAACTTAAATTAAAATACTCAAGAGCATATCCAATTTATAAGCGTAAAAATGATTAAAAAACTCTATTTAATAAAGTTGTCACTCCTTTATCTCTCCCTCCTAATCTAATCTCTCTCTCTCTCCTCTCTCTTCCTCCGCCCCCCTCTTTCTTTTCCTTTGCTTGTCTTCCTCCACCGTCCAATCATCGCCATCTCTTTCTCACTCTCCCTTCCTTTCTCTCTTTTATCATTGTCCGTCGTCAACATCATCTCTCTCCTCCTCTTGTTGTTGTCGTCAATGTCCATCCTGGCCTTGTGATCGCGACCATGATCACAATCTCGCGATCCCTCAATTGCACTTTTGCAATCTCATCGTCTCGTGCGTTCTGCCTCCAGATCGCGATCTCGTGATCCCTGCACCGGCCGCATGTTCTTGGTGATCTGTTTTTCTATTTTTATTTTTATTTTATTTTTATTTTTTTTTTGTTTTTTGTTGGAAATTTAGGGTTTTCTTTTCCTTAAATTTGGGGATTTTCATCTTGCGAGTTAGGGTTTTAAAATAATAAATAATTGATGAAAAATCTGTAGAATACCGAACATTATTCTAATAATAAAGTTTGATATTCCGGTGAATGTCACATAGTAATCCGATAGAATATCATTGTATCTTTTTAGTTAGTCTGGGGTATTTTTGGGAAGACACGTTAAGTTAACCTTTGACTTATCTTGACTTATCTTGAAAGAGGGAAAATTCTTGAATCCATTATAGATGAGCTAATATTTCTAATATGTACTCTTTCAGGGCATCCCTTCAAACTTCTGAAGAGACTTGTCTCAATATCATCTCCGGGTAAGAATTCAGAAAGCCCATAATTATAAGAAAAGCACCAGCCAACATCACTTGTCAAGGCGCATACAATTAGAAGAAAGAGGTAAATAGCATTTTTTCCAAAACTAAAATTGACAAGTAACAGATTTCAAAAAAAAAAAAAATGATAGATAACAATATTTTAAAACATTTTAGGTAAATATATTTACAGAGAATAATTTATTTACAAAGCATATTTATAACAAATTTACCTTATAAATCATTATCCTAAATATGTTATTATCTCAAATACTTGAAAATAGACTGTTATCGTAAATATTAAAAAAAAATTCCTATATGTTACAAGATCTAATAATCTTCCAATTAAGTCTTCTTAAAAGCACATATATATATTTGAATGAAAATCAGAATGTCATAAGATATCACTCGTTACGTAGTCATTCTGTTCAGCAACAAGTACACCACACCTTATTATAATTCAGGGGCTCAATGAGGTGTGTGTGTGCGCGCTTTCTTTTTCTTCTTTTTCTTCTTCTCTTTTTTTTTTTTTTTTTTTTTTTTTTTTTTTTTTTTTTCGGCTAGCGCTTGCTATAAGGGCTCAATGAGTAAATGCGTTCAAAACGGTCACAAATTTGTTAGAAACTTGCTAGAGAGAAACCTTGTACAACCTAGAGCTAATAAGTTCAAGGGAAAATGATATGTTTTGGTACATATTCAAATACACATCTTATGCAAGAATCGCAATATCAAGAGTAACTTTGGGATGAAGACAAGATACTTGAAAGAAAGAGGGGTCCAATTTTTTTTATTTTTTTATTTTTATATATATATATATATATATATATATATATTTTACTCCAAAGGCGAATTTTCAGCAAAAGTAAGGTTAATAGCAGCCATTCTTTTGAAGGCGGAAAGTGTGTTTTTCTTGATAGTATATTGGGAAAAGGCATAAATGCCATTCTTGCTTTACTTCAAGTGGTGGAAGTTTTCTTACCTTTTGGGCTCCAATGTTATCTAAATAGAACCTACCTAGCACCGGCCTATTATCTCATTTTCTTGGTCAAAAGAATTTACCAAAGATGTAGTCATGCAAAGCTTGAGAAGCCCTATTGTATTGAGGTTTTGTGTACAAACTACAAAAGATTAGGATCCATTTTGTTTCTACGAAAATGAAAAATTGATTTGGAGTTGAAAAGTCATTTTTGTTTGGTTTAGAAATGGCGTTTAAAAATACAATTGAAAGTCTCATCATAAAAAGAGAATATTTTCTGAAATGATGTTTAAATAGAAAATAGTCATTTAAAAAAAAAGGTTTCCAATTAAATGTCATAAAAAACTTAATTACCATAGCTTGTTAAATAGGGTATATGAATAGGGATTTGTTCATCTTCCCATTATGAACACTTTAAAAAAATAATATTCTTAATGAAAATGAAACGAAAAAGTTATGATATTTTTAAAATTAAAATAAAAGAGTGTAAAAATTTTAAATATGAAAATGTTACGCTGCAAAAATGATCGAGAAAAATATAAAACAGGGGGATGTCATTTCACAAATGGGACCAAATGGAAAGAGAATGGATTTGTATATTTGCAAGATGCCATATTGTTTTTGTTTCATTATATAGTTCAAATAACATGAAGTGGGTTTGAGTACTTTTTTTTTTTTTTTTTTTTTGAAAGTGTTGTTTGAGTACATTTTAAGCATATATTTTGAGAAGCAAATACAGGTGGAAGATTTGAGCAGCTAAGTTGAAATAGACCCTTTTGTGGGATTTCTAACATTTTTGTTTTTAATTTGAGGATAAGAAATTCGAACTCTGCATCTTGTGGTGGAGTTATATATGGAATTATCGCTAAATTATGCATGTGATCATGGATTCCCAACATGTTAATTGGTGGTGTTTGGATATGCTGTGGTAACCATTAGGTCCTAAGCTCTCTTTGGTAGAACCTGAAAATGGGTTGCGAAAGATGATATTTAAAACACACCCCCCATAAATGAGAGGCCCACGACTTGATGTGCAATGCCTTTGCCATAAGTACAAGTAGACACACCAGAGGACAAATCAAATCTTGAACCCATTTTGTATTGACAAGTTCAAGGTATCAAGAAGTCTATGAAATTTGTGTTGACGGTGGACGGATTTACCAAAGATATTAACTATATCATGAGCATTCTTCTAACAATATATAGAATCAAAACACCGTTACATTTACTTAAGATGGCAGTTCAACAATAAAAACTGGCAGAGAAAAGCAGTAGTGTGTAGCCTTTTACTCACTGGTTATTGATGCCGAAAATCTCCGGTACAGCACCCAATGTGATTGCTTGGACTAGGTTGATCTTACACGGTCACTCTGCGTCTGGTCACCTATAAAAAGAGAAGCACCTAGACGTGATGGGGACACCGGTGGGGTATCTGTCACGGACACTCCGATGCTTAAGTCATTGAGGATACTAATGAGCAAGTGGAGAGGCGGAGCTTTGGCAAGAAAAAATATCCATACCTGAGTTTGTGGGTTGATCCTCTATTAATAGGCATTCTCGGCGAGTTCAGGCATCCGGGTTGTAATAACCCGAAATTCTGATGAACTTGTGATTTCCATAGATATAAGAAAAATCTAAGTCTGAAGCTTATATGTCGATATGAAACTCATGATTTGAGTTAAATATCAGTTTATATTTGAGTTCTCGTTTAAATTAACTACGAGACTCAATAGTAGTTTACTTAGTTAAGCATGAGGCCTTTTGAGAAAAGAGAATAATAGGAATTTATGATTTTATGCCAGTCAATGTTTGACTAGGTTGACCTAAGGTTTGACTGAGATAGTACTGCAGTGTAATTAATAATATGGAAATTATACTGTGATAAATTGTCATTACGAATAAATAAAAAAAAAAAAATAAGTTTCAAGACCACCCTAGAAAAATCAAGCATATTATTTAGGATAATTATGCAAGAATTGGAAGCCAAGTGGCTCCACCATAGCCGGCCACCTTTAGGGGCCAAAGTGCAAATATTTATCCTTTAGGGACTAAAGTGTAAATATTTATCCTTTAGGGGCTAAAGTGCAAATATTTTATCCTTTAGGGACTAAAGTGTAAATATTTTATCCTTCAAGGACTAAAGTGCAATTTTAAGAAAAGTAAGTAATGATAAATAAGTATGTAAATTAGGGAATTTAGGGATCTTCCTAACTAAGCCTCCAAATCCAATTAGGCTAATGATCGGTTGCAAGCTCGGTTACCTTGGCAACCAAGGAAAATAAGTTAGGATTTAGTGAACCAAGTTGGTTTAACCATGTTCTTCCACATGGACTTACTAGAACTAGCCACCTCATGGTTTTATGAGCAAGTATTTGTGCTCTTAAGGATGTACTTGCAATTTATGAAAATTTGAGTGTCATTGAAATTTGACATATCATGCTCCTAGACTTAGTGACTAAGCACACTAGCCTTGCTTGCTTGGCTAAGTGTGATCTTCCACATGGCACTATGGCCGGCCACCTTAGTGGTTCAATGAGCAAAAAGTTTGCTCTTAAGAACCAATATGCAATTGTGAAAATTAAAGTTTCACTAGAACTTGACACATCATGCTTTTATATTGGTGACTAAGCATACTAGCCTTGCTTACTTGGCTAGCTAGACCAACCAAAATTCTCCACCTATGGCCTGCCAATACAAGAAAGAAACATGTGTGTATGTAGCCTTGATGAGTCACCCTCCTAGCCTTGCACCTTGGCAAGCCAAGGCTTGCACACCTAGGCACCATGACCGGCCATCACAAGGGAAAGACACCTCATGCTTCTAGCTTAGATGAATCAACCATCTAGACTTCCTAGCTTAGCTCCCTTGGCAAGCCAAGGCTTGCACACCTCACCCTAGGGCCGGCCATCACAAGGAAAGGCCACCTCAAGCTTGTAGCTTTGATGAGCAAGCATTCTAGCTAAGCTTGCTTGGCAATTTGGGAGATGCATGGCCGGCCAACACATAGGGATCAAGGGGAAATATTTTGGCCTTAGGGACCATTGCATAAATTACAAAAGATGGATTTCATGAACTCCTTTGGCTCTTGACACCTCATGCTTCATAAGCTTGCTTAGTATGCATGTTAGCCTTGCTTATGGTTAACAAAAGCAAGCTCAAGGCTCCACCTAAGGCCGGCCAACTTAGGAGAAGGACACCTCAAGGTTCCTAGCCATGATGAGCAAGCTCCCCTAGCTTTACAACTTGGCAAAAAGGGGCAAGGAGGGCCGGCCACCTCATAGGAGGTTAGGAGCAAAATATGATTCTTATAAGGGCTAGTAAGCAATTTCAGAAGTTTGTGCTTCATCTATAAATAGGTGAAGGTGCTGTTGTATTATTTGGTTAGCCAACACACACACACACACTTGAGCAGCACAAACTCTCCCAATTCTGCCATAGAAGCCGAGCAAAGAAAGGAGAGAAAAGAAAGAAAAGAAAACTAGAGAAAGAGTTTTCGGTCTAGTGTGAGGGAAATTTTAAATACCCTAATTTAAGAATTCCATCAGTAAAACTTGAGGTAAATATTGTTATCCTCTAGTTCTTCATTTGGAATTTAAGAGAATGATTAGTAGGGATAAACATGAGTTTAATTTTGTAAGATGTATGCACTAGGGTTTTGTATGCTTGATTAAGGTTTCTATCTGGACAGTTTTTCTGAAACAAGATTTTGAGGCCTTTAGAGGCCGAATCTTGAAAAAGTCAAAACTACAAAGTTGTAGAGAAGGGAAAATTCTAGGGGCCTACATACCAGTTTTTTGAAAATAAGGCCTTTAAGACCTTCGTTTCTATAAAAACCCGAGACCAAATTATGAGTACTAAGTTTGGTCGAAAAATTTTCAAAGGCAAAAACAAGCATGTTAGAGACAGATCTGAAGTTTGAGGTTAAAATAAAAGTTGTAGGAGACTTAAAGATCTACAACTGTCATGAAGAAAACTTTTCCAAATTCAAAACAGATTTGTGGGAAAACAACCAAATTTTATGAATTGATTTTTTAACCCGGTTTTCAAAATATTAGAGTTCTTACTAAATTTCAAAAAGGAGTTGAAATTTAGGATTTGTAGTTAGCAATTAGAATCATTATGTTATTATGATAGGATGATACTCATCCTATGATTTTCTTGGAAACAGGAAAACGACCTGTTTGAGTGAGGAATTTTGATTCAAGACGCAGTAACAGTAAGTACAACTCCACCTACAGCATGGACAAAATGTTTTTGTTGCATGGCTCATTTTCAAGAAATCATGTATTGATTTACATGATTTACTTAGGTTATGATGTTTTATGTTATGATGTTATGATGATTTATTTTATGATATTATGATATTTTATATTATGATGCATATGCTATGATAAGTTTAAGTTTTGCTATGAAGTTATGTTATGATAAGCTTATGTTATAATAAGTTATGCTATGAAGTTATGTTATGATAATTTTATGCTATGATATATGTTATGTTACGAAGTTTATGTTATGATAAGCTTATGCTATAAAGTTACGCTATGAAGCTTATGTTATGATGATTTATTTTATGATATTATGATATTTTATGTTATGATATTATGATATTTTATGTTATGATGTTATAATGTTATGATGTTATGATAGTTTATGTTATGATATTACAATGATTTATGTTATGATGTTATGGTGTATTATATTTTGTTATCGTGACATCACGAAGCATGTTCACGAATATTAATTCATGAGGTAAATCATAAGATAAGACAAGCTAATGTTATTGTGTCGTACCGACTTGCCACGAGGGCAGGTTTAAACGGTTTAGTCTATGGTTTGAGTTGGATTGGACTGGCCGCCTCCAGCCACTCCATAGCAATGTACCACGGTATGTACACGTATGACATATAAAGGAACGGAACCAAGTTAATATAAGAAAGCTATATTGATTCGTAAGAAAGCATAATCGGTTCATGCATTTTTTTATTAAAATGTTTTGCGGATTGAATATTGTGCTTACTGGGCATAAGCTCATTACTTATGTTCATGCTGTAGGTAAGTAACCTACCAGTAATACTTGATGCAAGACTGTGGAGGGCTGGCGCTACAGACTGTGAAATGTGGGATGGACACTGCCACGAGTTTTGTAAAATTATGTTATGTAAAATATGTTTTGTAAAATATATTTGTATAATGTGTTATGCTATAATATGATATAATAAAGTGATAGTATGGGCAATGAATTGTTTTTAAGAAGAAAACTATTTTTAAGAAATTATTTTCAAGAACAAGTTAAGGAAAAATTTTCAAGTATGATGACAAGCAAGTTGCCTCGTGTCGTACCGATCCGCACTAGGTCGGGTTTGGTCCACGGTTTGCATATGATAGCTTTCAATGAGTATGAAAATTTGGTACTCAAGTAAGTACATATGAGTATGTATGAGGATAAGTTAAATTTCATGTATAAGTATAAGTATAAGATTAAGTCAAGTTTAAGTTTGAATTTAAAGTATAAGTTTATAAGAGAGAGAGAAAAAAAATTTACTCTGGAAATTTCAGTAAGTTTAAGGCTTTAAGATTTAAGTTAAGTATGTACGAAGACACGACCCTGCGTAGGTCGGGGCGTGTCAGAGATGGTATCAGAGCAAGTTTCCTGCCATCCAGTTTCACAGTTCTGCCACCAGCACCACAGTTTTGTAAGTTTGTTTTCTTACTCTGTTTTATGTATAGTAATTGTATGAGATTATAATGATAAAGACATGAACCTGGTGTTAAACCCGGGTTGGATGAAGAGGACCGTGAGGTTTCGTTGGCATTCCAAGGAATAGAGGAAGAGCCACGCATCTTCGATAAAGACCCAAGGAGTGACCGCACGGTGGATCAAAGTTGCACAGCGGAAGTGTGGTGGATACCTTGGATAAGTTAAGCATATGATGTGATATGATGAATCTCTAGTATGATACGATAAGTTATGATGTTTCCATGATAGGATATGATAAGAAATGAATAGGCTTCGAGATTAGATATGCCTAATACCTCACCTTGGTATGGTGATAGCCAGGAAGTTTTCATTCTAAGGAATTGGATCAACACCATGGAAGTTAAGTTTTATGTTTGCAAAACTTTTACCCCATAAGAATAATATTAGATACGGGAAAAAGTTTAGGGGTGCCTTAGCTTTAAGGTGACAAATAGGCAATGTACAAATGAGTTGGATGTTATCAACGATAATTTAATAGACTATGATTATGACTATGAGTCTGATAATGAAGTTAATGAGGTTGGGATTGATAGCAACAACCTTGGTATCGACATATAATGGTTTGACTAATGTCGACTATATACGACTTTTTAAGTATTAGAAATTAAGTAATGATGAGAAGTTTTAGACCCTCCTTAGAGTTATGATTATGCATTTATGCTATGTAGGAAATGTGAGAAGCAATGAGAGAAGCTTCTACCATCTAGCAAGTAGCTAGTTGATATGATATAAATATACTTTTACTGCATCACTCGAACGATATTATGTTTTGAAAAAATGTTTTCAATTATTGACTTTAAAAAGATTCAAAGAAATTATTTTTAAGTATGATGTTTAATCTCATTAGAACCACATTATGTTATGTTATGAAAAGTAAATGGCCGAATCCTTGAGGAAGCAAGTTCCAAGATAGGGGCCATAGGCCGAATCCTTGAGGAGGAAGCAAGTTCCAAGATAGGGGCCATAGGCCGAATCCTTGAGGAAACAAGTTCCAAGATTGGGGCCATAGGCCAAGAAAAGGGCCGTTATGAAAAATAAAGGGTTCTAATAATACGAGATTAACGTTATACTAGAGGGTCTTTAGTCTCAGCTAAATTTAAGGAAAAATATTTATGACATATATTTGCTGAACCCTCAACTAAAGTTAAAGAGAAGTACTTTAAATGTAAGATACGATATACTTATCAAGCGTGAAAAGCTATATGATACAGTATGCTTTTTAAGTGTAAAAAGTTATATGATACTATATACTTGTCAAGTATCAAAAAGTTATATGATATGATATGATGTATTTCTCAAATGTGGCAAGTTATATGAAATACTTGCTAAACTTTTTACACAGATAGTTCTTATGATGCAGTATAAAAGTGAAAGTATGATAAAAGTAAGTAGTAAGTACGATGAAAGTATACAGTAAGTATGATGAAAGTATACAATATGAAAGTACGATGATATGATGACATGTAGTATGAAAGTATGTAAGTATGAAAGTTATATAAGTATGAAAGTATGAAAGATATGATAGCATGATAGTACGAAAGTTATGAAAGTATGAAAGTATGAGGGGATGATGGGATATAAAAGTAAGATTATGGTTCCATATAAGAGGCATGATTCCATTAAAGTATTAAAATGGGAGCATTAGAATTGGAACCACTAAATTTTCGAGGACGAAAATTTTTTTAAGAAGGGTAGAATGTAATAACCCGAAATTCTGATGAACTTGTGATTTCCATAGATATAAGAAAAATCTAAGTCTGAAGCTTATATATCGATATGAAACTCATGATTTGAGTTAAATATCAGTTTATGTTTGAGTTCTCGTTTAAATTAACTACGAGACTCAATAGTAGTTTACTTAGTTAAGCATGAGGCATTTTGAGAAAAGAGGATAATAGGAATTTATGATTTTATGCCAGTCAATGTTTGACTAGGTTGACCTAAGGTTTGACTGAGATAGTACTGCAGTGTAATTAATAATATGGAAATTATACTGTGATAAACTGTCATTACGAATAAATAAAAAAAATAATAATAAGTTTCAAGACCACCCTAGAAAAATCAAGCATATTATTTAGGATAATTATGCAAGAATTGGAAGCCAAGTGGCTCCACCATAGTCGGCCACCTTTAGGGGCCAAAGTGCAAATATTTATCCTTTAGGGACTAAAGTGTAAATATTTATCCTTTAGGGGCTAAAGTGCAAATATTTTGTCCTTCAGGGATTAAAGTGTAAATATTTTATCCTTCAAGGACTAAAGTACAATTTTAAGAAAAGTAAGTAATGATAAATAAGTATGTAAATTAGGGAATTTAGGGATCTTCCTAACTAAGCCTCCAAATCCAATTAGGCTAATGATAGGTTGCAAGCTCGGTTACCTTGGCAACCAAGGAAAATAAGTTAGGATTTAGTGAACCAAGTTGGCTTAACCATGTTCTTCCACATGGACTTACTAGAACTAGCCACCTCATGGTTTTATGAGCAAGTATTTGTGCTCTTAAGGATGTACTTGCAATTTATGAAAATTTGAGTGTCATTGAAATTTGACATATCATGCTCCTAGACTTAGTGACTAAGCACACTAGCCTTGCTTGCTTGGCTAAGTGTGATCTTCCACATGGCACTATGGCCGGCCACCTTAGTGGTTCAATGAGCAAAAAGTTTGCTCTTAAGAACCAATATGCAATTGTGAAAATTAAAGTTTCACTAGAACTTGACACATCATGCTTTTAGATTGGTGACTAAGCATACTAGCCTTGCTTACTTGGCTAGCTAGACCAACCAAAATTCTCCACCTATGGCCGGCCAATACAAGAAAGAAACATGTGTGTATGTAGCCTTGATGAGTCACCCTCCTAGCCTTGCACCTTGGCAAGCCAAGGCTTGCACACCTAGGCACCATGACCGGCCATCACAAGGGAAAGACACCTCATGCTTCTAGCTTAGATGAATCAACCATCTAGACTTCCTAGCTTAGCTCCCTTGGCAAGCCAAGGCTTGCACACCTCACCCTAGGGCCGGCCATCACAAGGAAAGGCCACCTCAAGCTTTTAGCCTTGATGAGCAAGCATTCTAGCTAAGCTTGCTTGGCAATTTGGGAGATGCATGGCCGGCCAACACATAGGGATCAAGGGGAAATATTTTGGCCTTAGGGACTATTGCATAAATTACAAAAGATGGATTTCATGAACTCCTTTGGCTCTTGACACCTCATGCTTCATAGGCTTGCTTAGTATGCATGTTAGCCTTGCTTATGGTTAACAAAAGCAAGCTCAAGGCTCCACCTAAGGCCGGCCAACTTAGGAGAAGGACACCTCAAGGTTCCTAGCCATGATGAGCAAGCTCCCCTAGCTTTGCTACTTGGTAAAAAGGGGCAAGGAGGGCCGGCCACCTCATAGGAGGTTAGGAGCAAAATATGATTCTTATAAGGGCTAGTAAGCAATTTCAGAAGTTTGTGCTTCATCTATAAATAGGTGAAGGTGCTGTTGTATTATTTGGTTAGCCAACACACACACACACACTTGAGCAGCACAAACTCTCCCAATTCTGCCATAGAAGCCGAGCAAAGAAAGGAGAGAAAAGAAAGAAAAGAAAACTAGAGAAAGAGTTTTCGGTCTAGTGTGAGGGAAATTTTAAATACCCTAATTTAAGAATTTCATCAGTGAAACTTGAGGTAAATATTGTTATCCTCTAGTTCTTCATTTGGAATTTAAGAGAATGATTAGTAGGGATAAACATGAGTTTAATTTTGTAAGATGTATGCACTAGGGTTTTGTATGCTTGATTAAGGTTTCTATCTGGACAGTTTTTCTGAAACAAGATTTTGAGGCCTTTAGAGGCCGAATCTTGAAAAAGTCAAAACTACAAAGTTGTAGAGGAGGGAAAATCCTAGGGGCCAACGTGACCAGTTTTTTTAAAATAAGGCCTTTAAGACCTTCGTTTCTATAAAAACCCGAGACCAAATTATGAGTAGTAAGTTTGGTCGAAAAATTTTCAAAGGCAAAAACAAGCATGTTAAAGACAGATCTGAAGTTTTAGGTTAAAATAAAAGTTGTAGGAGACTTCAAGATCTACAACTTTTATGAAGAAAAATTTTCCAAATTCAAAACAGATTTGTGGGAAAACAACCAAATTTAATGAATTGATTTTTTAACCCGGTTTTCAAAATATTAGAGTTCTTACTAAATTTCAAAAAGGAGTTGAAATTTAGGATTTATAGTTAGCAATTAGAATCATTATGTTATTATGATAGGATGATACTCATCCTATGATTTTCTTGGAAACAGGAAAATGACCTGTTTGAGTGAGGAATTTTGATTCAAGACGCAGTAACAGTAAGTACAACTCCGCCTACAGCATGGACAAAATGTTTTTGTTGCATGGCTCATTTTCAAGAAATCATGTATTGATTTACATGATTTACTTAGGTTATGATGTTTTATGTTATGATGTTATGATGATTTATTTTATGATATTATGATACTTTATATTATGATGCATATGCTATGATAAGTTTAAGTTATGCTATGAAGTTAAGTTATGATAAGCTTATGTTATAATAAGTTATGCTATGAAGTTATGTTATGATAAGTTTATGCTATGATGTATGTTATGTTACGAAGTTTATGTTATGATAAGCTTATGCTATAAAGTTACGCTATGAAGCTTATGTTATGATGATTTATTTTATGATATTATGATATTTTATGTTATGATATTATGATATTTTATGTTATGATGTTATAATGTTATGATGTTATGATAGTTTATGTTATGATATTACAATGATTTATGTTATGATGTTATGGTGTATTATATTTTGTTATCGTGACATCACGAAGCATGTTCACGAATATTAATTCATGAGGTAAATCATAAGATAAGACAAGCTAATGTTATTGTGTCGTACCGACTTGCCACGAGGGCAGGTTTAAACGGTTTAGTCTATGGTTTGAGTTGGATTGGACTGGCCGCCTCCAGCCACTCCATAGCAATGTACCACGGTACGTACACGTATGACATATAAAGGAACGGAACCAAGTTAATATAAGAAAGCTATATTGATTCATAAGAAAGCATAATCGGTTCATGCATTTTTTTATTAAAATGTTTTGCGGATTGAATATTGTGCTTACTGGGCATAATAAGCTCATTACTTACGTTCATGCTGTAGGTAAGTAACCTACCAGTAATACTTGATGCAAGACTGTGGAGGGCTGGCGCTACAGACTGTGAAATGTGGGATGGACACTGCCACGAGTTTTGTAAAATTATGTTATGTAAAATATGTTTTGTAAAATATATTTGTATAATGTGTTATGCTATAATATGATATAATAAAGTGATAGTATGGGCAATGAATTGTTTTTAAGAAGAAAACTATTTTTAAGAAATTATTTTCAAGAACAAGTTAAGGAAAAATTTTCAAGTATGATGGCAAGCAAGTTGCCTCGTGTCGTACCGATCCGCACTAGGTCGGGTTTGGTCCACGGTTTGCATATGATAGCTTTCAATGAGTATGAAAGTTTGGTACTCAAGTAAGTACATATGAGTATGTATGAGGATAAGTTAAATTTCATGTATAAGTATAAGTATAAGATTAAGTCAAGTTTAAGTTTGAATTTAAAGTATAAGTTTATAAGAGAAATAAATAAAAAATTTACTCTGGAAATTTCAGTAAGTTTAAGGCTTTAAGATTTAAGTTAAGTATGTACGAAGACACGACCCTGCGTAGGTCGCGGCGTGTCGCGGGTGAACCAATCGGGTCGATTTCCTAGCGTTCCCGACGGGTAAATAGGCTCCAGGAGCATAAGAGCTATAGCTCCAATGGGCCGACGCCACGTGTCCGTGGTCCGGTTTCAAGGGACATTAGGGTGAGTCGCCGCTGGTACCAACAGGCGTAGCCCCATCTAGGGTAGGTGGTAGAGGTTGGCGATGTGATAGGAGGCAGGTGGTGGAAGTTGATGATGTGATATGTGCAGTGGCAGGCTTTATTTTAGAGGTTAAGCAGCTGATTGAGTGTTGTGACAGGGGGCCGCCGCCGGACACACATGGTACTTCGTGCAAGGGGCTGATTGTCCGGAGCAGCCGTGTCATCCCCGAGTACTACCTATCCCGGGTATGCGGCAGACCTCGATGAGGTTGTGAACTCTGGCTGGGTAGCATGGTTACCCAGGAAGAATCTCCTGGTCGGATCAAGTTGGGTCAACAGTATCCGATTCAGGCGGATGGATATGGATATTGCCACCTCCGCATGACCGGGTTATTCTTGAAAATAGGATTTTGTGATCCGGACGGATTACTACATCAACACTGGTCTAGTTGAGTGATACTTTAGCAACATGACAGTGCCTACAGCCAATGGAAGAGCTAGTGGCGTGCCTTTGGGCTTTGGAGACAAACTGAAAGGCATTGATTCAAGATGAATTAACATACAACCAATGGTAGTAACATAGCGGTGAGTGGATGATTTATCAAGACTTTCTTATTTGGTATCCAGAAATCGAATCTCATTGTTAGTCATGAGACTGCAATTATGTATGTCCAATAGCCTATCAAATTGGACCGGACCTTGGTGATGTTAGACACTCTGGATATTAAGATGAGAAAGCATGAGCCAGGTCTTTTTTCCGTTTCACATGTGGTATCAGTAGATTCTCATAATGGTATTAGTCTGGAGGTGTAAAGATACTATTATTTTTTTCTTAAAAAAATAAAGAATTACAAAATATTAGCAGTAGTAGGCTTCCCAAAATGGAGTGAAGTGAAAATAGTGAAAAATAGAATGGAATCACAATTCACAAACAAGAAAAAGAAAGAGAAATAAATGGACAAGTCAGTGCCAGTGGAGCAGCACATGGTGCTCTGAACATCCACCGACAAAAGGAGGGTCTACTTGCGCTGTATTCTTCAAAGAGTGGCTAAATTGTCATTTTGATAAATAGGGTTTTTGTTTTCGCTCTCTTACTTGCTTCTACTCCCTAAATTAATGGTCTTCTACCACATCTATCCTGATTTTGATTCGAAAGATACATACATATGCATATATCTGCGTCCCTTAATGTTGCCTAAATATTAAATGAACCCATCTAGTTCTATGCAATTTATGACAACCACAAGGCACATAACTTCGATGTCGACCTTTTGGCGTCATATTAAGGAAAAATATTATGTTAGAAAAATGAAAACAACAAAATAAGGTTCAGAGCCAAAACAAAAAACAAAAAACCAAAAAACCAAAACAGAAACAGAAACAAAAAACGAAAACAAAAACAAAAGAAGGCACGGAAAAAAATAATAGAAGCATGTATTTTGCTTTCTTTGGTCTCGTATTCAACCGGTATAATGCTAGGTTACCGGGGGGCAAAAAAAAAAAAAAAAAAGAAAACAATCAATTCTCACGTTGATCAACACTCAACAGTTAAATGTTTGATAATTAGGAGGAATGAA
The DNA here is from genome assembly GCA_038430175.1 of Ficus hirta. Lineage (NCBI taxonomy): Eukaryota > Viridiplantae > Streptophyta > Magnoliopsida > Rosales > Moraceae > Ficus > Ficus hirta. The sequence continues at coordinate 2,194,657 of CM076586.1, read as the reverse complement.
TATGATAGCCCTTGTTTTTTTTTTTTTTTTTTGGTATGTATGTCCGATGATTGATTCCATTGTTCCTCGGAAAAAGTAATATCACCCTATCCTCTTTGCTCTCGGACTTCATCACTTTGGAAGTTTAGTGGCATGTCAATATCTGGTGGATGTTTGAATGTTCCATTATATTTGGTATTATATTCAAATAGAATGTGTTGATGCCAAAAATCTTTTACACAATCTCAAATGGGATCACCTGACGTGATCCGTCTTGTACCATTGTGCTCCATCTAATCGCCCGCAAAAGAGCATCTCGGAGTAAGGGGGGACACCAATGGGGTGTCTGCTAAAGGACAAGCGAAGAAGCAGAGTTTTGGCAAGGCAAAATTAGACCATACCTGAATGAGTGAGTTACTCCTCCATTTATAAGTATTTCCTACGGGTTCGGGTTTTTGGGTGACCCTGATGGGTCGTATTCCGAGTGATCCCAGCGGGTAGGCATGCTCCAGGCGTGTGGGTACTTGATCTCCACTTGACGGATGCCACGTGTCTTACCACTCGGGTGATGGAGGGACACGAGTGTATGTGTTAGTACTGGCACAGACGACAAGTACTGTGTTAGTTCGGTCAGGTGGTAGAGGCTGGTGCTGGAGTAGGAATCAGGACAGGTACAGTGACAGGTACCGAACATCAGGTGTCAGGTGGTACAGAATAGTAGGTGTGGCGTGTCCTATCACAGTACGATTGTCAGCCGGTATGGGACAACGTGGTAGGGGGAGTATGGGCCAACCATCCTAAAGGGGGCTTAGTCATGGTCAGGGAAGTGTTACTCGGGCCAGTACCTTGGAGCTCGACGGCAATCTGCTCGAGGTTCCCAAAAGAGAGCTAATTCGGGGATCAGCAGCCCAACGGAGGTGATGGTAGGTCAATCCGGTGACCCGAAAAGGGACTGCAACAAACCCGACTTATCTGGTCTGGTCGGATCTCTTTAGGTGGTCGGATCTTCTCCACTGGGCGGGCAAATGAGTCTGCTGGATCTCGCGTACCTCGTTTCCTGGTGGAAAGGTGGTCTCCAGCCTCGGAAACATTACACCATCAACAGAATGAATGTTTTTCAATATGCGTTTGAATGTCATAATTTTACATTTAATTGCATGTATTCAAATAGAATATGTGTTTAGATAACATTGGAATACATTTGAATACATGCAAAAGTAAAGATGTAAATTTGAATGCATGTAAAATGGTGAATAGTATTTACATCAGGTTTGTTTCAAAAACTATGTATTTAGATACAAAATACTAATAACCAAATGAATTTCATATTGTATTGGAAAAATATTTCAATTGAATTGGTGATCCAAACCCCTTATAAAAGAAAAAAAACCAAAAAAACCTAACCCAATTTTACTATGTCGCACAGTCTATAATGGAGCTATATATATAGGGTATCAAGCTCTGTCACATGGTTGATTGTTGCTGGAAGAACATTGTTTTTTCTTTTTCTTTTTCTTTTTCTTTTTTTTTTGACAGTAAAGCAGTGCATTATTACAGCATTACAATTGCCTTGTAGTACCACTGCCACAATAACAACCCTACAACCAAAAAAAAAAAAACCAAAACTTGTCTTCCGACTGGCAACAACCAACTAACATTAACGAGCAGGCAGGCTATCTGTTGCCTTGTTCACATTCGATGAAATTTCCCCCAACGAGTTTTATTTATTTTCTCCCAACATTAATAAATGCAAAAGACACAACTCCACCAAATGTGGTAAAAAAACACAAATGTAATAACAACAAAAATACAACAGACTTATTCATAGTAATAACAACTTCATTATAATTTGATATCACAATATTCTTATATATATATTTGAAACGAGACAGCTGCGGGCTACATGCCTTTGTTTTAGGCCTTCTTTGCAGCCGCTTCAGCCCCAAACACAAACACATTTTACTAATGTGGCTAGTTTTGAAAATTTTCACTACGCCACATTTCCCCCACTTAAAAGGCAAAAACCACAAACAAAAACACACCCCCCCCCCCAAAAGTCATTAACCAAAAATAAAAAAGCAAAAAATAAAAAATAAAAAAGTAACCAAAAAGAAAAAGTAAAAAAGTCACCAAACTAAGTAGGTGACTTTCCTACCATTACATTGTTCACCCAACTCTGTTTTACCCATTACACCCCCCTTCTATTACTTTTTATACTCCCTCCCAGCTCTTGAAATTTTCCCGAGAAAATAACGGAAAATCCCAACTGGGGAAACTTTTAGAACAAAAAAGTCAAAACAAACAACAAAACAAAGGTTAAGAAAGAGTGGGGGCAGTGAAAGAAAAAACAAAAAGACTTGTTTTCTTTTGTGGAGGCTGGAGGGAAAATATCAGACGCGGAAATTCTTGCCAACGTAGGTTTGACCGAACTGCCAGTTGGCGGGGGCAATGTTCCATGAAGTGGAGCTCCGTTTGTCGCTGGCCCGAACCCTGAATGAGAGGGGCTGGCCCACCAAGACGGCATTGGATTGCCAGTTTTGCCCCCAGTTGCGGCTCATCGCCAGCCAGCCTGTCTTGCTTCCTTTGACGCTCACCTGCACGATGTTCCCTGCTCCTGCCACGTTCGTCACCAACACCAGGTTGAAGTATCGGAAGCCGTTCATCGTGAATCTTATTCCTCCTTGCTTCCTGCATGGGACCCTGGTAAAAACACACCAAAAAAAAACAAAACAAAAGGTAAAAAATGATTAGATTTAAAGAACAAGAGTAAAAAGAAAAAAGAGCGAAGTTACTGCGGTAAAAACTCCAGAAAAAGGTTGTGGAGTTTCCAAAAAATAAAAAATTAAAATTAAAATTAAAATAATAATGTGAGCCAACAGAATTACACACGCGTGGGAGAGCGTGAAAATACGCATCCGATTTTCTGACTTTTCCCATCCTGATTTGCCGGGAAATAAAAAATATTAAAATAAATAAATAAACACTGAGTGTCGTGAATTGGCAATTTTATCCTCTGTTGCTTTATTACCAAAATACCCCTAGGAACTGACGAAACTTCATAAACAAACCGGGGTTAATGAGGTTGACCTCTCATTTCTCGAGGCGCAATTTGGGACGTATCTGTTGGGTTCTCCTGGTTCTCGGACACAAGGATATAATATAAAGCCCCTCTAGACTGGCAATTTTGACAAAGGATTAGGCTATTTTGGTAATTCTATCTATTAGGGGTACAGTTGGGACAAAAGCGAAGAAAAGGGATCGAAAGATAAGAAAAAAGGCCAACCGGATTTCCGTTGGGTTTGTTTGGGTAAATGACACCATAAACCTGAACGGATTCGCAACTAACACTGACTCACTCTTACTCACTAGCTGTCACTCCTGTGATAAATATTCTCTCACCCCAGATCCTGTTTGTTTCCCGATAAAAAGAAAATGTGTCCTACTTTTTCTGTTCGCTCATTTTCTAGGCGCACCGTGCTCCTGAACTTAAATTGCAAAAAAAAAAAAAAAAAAAAAAAAACACCCCTTATGAATAACAAAAACAAAAAACAAAACAAAAAGAAAAAAGAAACCCTAATCTTTAAGGCATTAACTAGCAAGTAGCTTAAAAAACTTTCTGGTTTTAAGCAACCTGTTCGACTTATGTAATTTATAACACTTTTGTCTTTAAAATTTGTAAATACAAGGACTAAAGTGCCAAGAAAAAAGAACTTATGGGAGAAAATGTTAAAGAGAAAATTGTAAAGCAATTTTTAGTTCAACCTCCTCAGAAAGGAAACAGTAACAGTGTAACAGAACAGAGCACAGCAGAGACAGAGAAACAAGACTAGAAAAAAGGAATCTAAAAAGCCAGAAAGAAAGAGCGTGAAAACAAAGCAGAACTGGCGAGAAAAGAAAGAGAGAGGAAAAAAGAAGAAGAAGAAGAAGTGGTTAATAAATGTTAGGAAAAAGAGACAGACCTGCGGAAGGAGACGGGGACGATGCCGGCGCGGTACTCGGCGATCTTGAGGATCATGGGCATGGCGAGGTCGAAGTGGGGACGAGGGGGGTTGCACCAGCCGCCATTGTCGTTGGGGAGAGCGAAGTTGGGAGGGCAGAAGTTGGTCGCAGTGATGAAGATGGAGGGGCTTCCTGGGTGGCACCATCTAGGGTCGACGGCGCACTTTATCTCGAAGCACGCCCCGCAGCTCAGCCCGTTGTTGAACAGCGCCGTGCTCAGCGCCGCCGTGTTCACTCCGTACCCCTGGCTGTACAGGTTTCCGTACCCGCATGCACCGCCTGTCATATTAATATTCAACACAGACATAATCTGTGTGATTTAATGGGGAATAAAAAGTTTTAAAAAAGTTAAGTAGGAAATGGGTGAGCTTGACATAAATTTTTAATAACGTACCCATGGTTCCGGAGGCGTCGCTGCCGCCGTAGAAGGTGGCGTGGGCGGATTCCCAGTCGCCGCCGGTGTAGACGCCGGGGATTCTGGCGTCGGCGAGGAGGAGGAGGAGGGAGAGGAGGGAGGCAATAAAGAGGAAGGTGGTTGAGAATGAGGCCATTTTTATAAAGAGAGAGTGTGTGTGTGAGAGAAAGAGGAGAGAGAAAGGAGGGGGCGAATGGGAAGCGGGAAGAAGGGCTGAGGGGGTACTTATGGAGGAGGGAATCCACGAGGTGGGAAGGGAGGGTCAAGTCAGGGTCTGAATTTACTGCCCTCCCTATCAGGTCCTCCCTTTTTTTTTTTTTTTTTTTTTTATCATTTTACTCTCTTTCAGATCTATTTTTCTCTACCATTAAATTTTGTTATTATTTTTATTTTGGTTATTAAAAACTAAATAAATATTCCCTAAAAAAAAAAAAAAAACTAAACTAAACTAAACTAAACTAACTATTTTGTAATGGGAAAGGTTGTGACAAAACTCTTTTTATATATCCTATCAGTAGAGTTTCATCTAAAACCGTTTAAATTTAATCGAATGGACAAAATATTAAGGGTGTATAATAACTAAAATAGACACTGATTTATGAGATTTCACCCAAAAAACATTGAAGCCCTCTGATTGTTCTTCTTCGTCGAGCGAGGGAGGGGGACCAGTGGAAGGTCCCTGGAGGAGGCCTGAGAGGGAGATTTCGCAGGTTGGGGTCCACAGGATTGGCGATTTTGCCCTCACTGGGCGTCGGGGGCTACTCGAGGTAGTCGAACATTTGCGGCAAAGGGTGGTTTTCGAAGTCACCGAACGTAAGGGGTTTGCAGTTTCGCAGGTTGGTGTGTGTGTGTGTGTGTGGGGGGGGGGGGGGGGGGGGGGTTTCGAAGGTTGGTGGGTAGGGGAGATTCGCGCAGTTGCTGAACGGTCGACAGGAAGGGGGGCCGTTATGAGGGTTGGTGGTGGGGCAATTCATGATTTTCCCTCGCTGAACAGCTAGGATAGGCGATTCGCCCTCGCTGAACTTGGTTTTTTTTTTTTTGGGGGGGAGAGGGGTGGCGCAATTTCACTGTCGAACAGCGGAAGATCGCCGGAACGGAAGAGATTTCTCAGGTTGGGCGCCGTGGGGGGAGCCGGTCACCGGGGGAGGGAGTGGTTTTCCACTCAAGGTTGGGTTTTTTTTTTTTTGCTTTGATTTTTTTTTTATTTCTTAGATTATAATATTATAAGGTAAGATGCATTATAAATTTCATAAACAAACAACATCTTAACCGTTAAAATATATCCAACAGTTTATAAAATGAACTCTACTGATAGGATATATAAACGGGACTCTACCGTAGACTTTTTCTTTTGTATTTACTTTTTATGTTTTTTTTTTTTTTTTTTCCTAATGGCAACAGCCTCCAATTACTCCCCTTTAATTTATTTTTCATTTTTTTTTGACTATTTGAGAGAATAACTATCAACCATTAATATTTGAATTAGCATGCTTTCAACTATTTTCAAGCCAAAAAAAAAAAAAAAAGTTTACCCTCTGTTTTGATGGGGTATACGTTTTTTGAAATAAGAAAATTTTTGTAAAATGATGTTTTTCTTAACATTTTCCACTTTTATTCTCATTTTAAAAAATGAAAACTATCTCATTTTTAAACATATCTTGTATAGTATCATTTTGGAAAATGAAAATGAATATTTTTGAAATTTTTTTCATAATATACTATTCCCAACATTATTTCTTATCATTTCGAATAACCTTTTGTTTTTAAGAAGAAAAGTTTTTTACACATCTAAATATCATTTTATTATCAAAATAAAAGACTTTTCATTTAAAATAAGAAAATTTTCTTTTTAAAAAATGGACTCGTGACCCAAACGAAGCCTTAGTTAATATTAGAAAAACCTTTTGATAAATTTTTTGGACTCTCATACAGACATATATATGTATATGTATCGTGAATTTTTTTTTTAATGATTATTTGAATTTAACGGTGCGTTTGGTATATCGATTTCAAAATGAAATTTGCAATTGAAGTTGAAATTGAAATTGATTGATTTTTTAAAAACTAATTATAATTTTTGTTAACTTTTTAGAAAGAGTAATTGATCAAAATGATCCCTAAACTCTTTATAATGTGACGATTTGATTCTTGTTTTTTTAATTTTGATCGAAATGATCATAAACTCTCTAAATATTAGCCATTATAGTTCTTTCCGTCTAAAACTATTAAGTTTTTAACGGAATGAGTTATATATAATATATGTGATATAATTTAAGTGTGTATTTTAGTAATCTAATAATATATAATATAACAAAACTCTGCTTCAACAGATCACTTTTCTTCCGCTTCTTCTTCGCTGGTTTTTGCTGGCTCGGAGGATTCTTCTTCTTCTTCTTCTTCGTTGCTCTCAGTCACGTTGTTTTCTTGAGGGTATTGCTTTCTCAGATCATTCTTTTAATGCTTCTTCCTTGTTGGTTTTCGCTGGCCGTGGTCCCCTTCATCCCACCGGAGGACCAGTTCCCCGAGGGACAAACCCACACCGTCGCGTCAACCTTCCACCTGAGCAAGTCCGATCTCAACAGATCGGGCAGGTTGTGCCTCCGAATCACGATCTACACCGGCCGTAGGGGCACCACCTGCGGCGTCAACTCCGGTGACTCCTCGGGAAGGTATCGGTGCCGCTGGAACTTTTCGGAACCGAATCGAAGTCCACAATCTTCCACAATGGCTAGATTTCCGTCGGAAAAGAGGCCAAAGGCTCGTCCGCTCAGTTGCACCTGAATGTCAGGGCTGAGCCCAATCCCAGATTGGTCTTCCAGTTCGACGGTGAGCCTGAGTGTAGCCCTCAGGTGTTTCAGAAATTGAAGAAGAAAACCATCGTCATTTTTTTTTTAATGTTATTGACGAGAGAGATTGTTTTTAATAAGAATATTTTCTTCGGTTAACTGAGCTTATATGATGGATTATGTTATGTATTTTGTTAAAAATTTAACGATTTTAAATAAAGATGACTATAATTATCAATAATTAAAGAGTTTTGCATCATTTCGATCAAAATTTTAAAAAAATAAAAATAAAATCGTTATATTTCAAAAAATTTAGGGATTATTTTGACCGATTACTCTTTTAAAAAGAAAAAGACATAAACTAACGCATGCCTAGACTACCATGTTATTTCATATTAAGTAGTCAAGTTTTCCTTCATGACTAACATCAGCTATTAGAGGTAAATTGTTATTATCTTTAGAATAGAATAAATCACTTGTTTAATTTTATTTATAGTTTTGAATTAGATATATTTAGTACCCTGATTGGAATTTTTTTTTTAAAACCTATTTAACTTTTTGTTATATCCGTCTTTTCCCTTTTTTCAGCAGAAAAAATAAAGCAACATTTTTGACGGCCATTGATAAAGGAAACATGAATCTACATGTGCAACCATTACACGTGAGGGCAAAATTATTATTATTCCATATTGATTTTCAGAGAAGAAGAGAGAACGGGGGATCGGGCAAGTTGGAAAATCTCTTTAAAGCAAAAACCCATATTCATTTTTTTTTTCTTTTTTTCTTTTTTTTTTTAAGGGAAATCCTTATGACCAATCTGACACGAACTACGCCAACAACGTGACGAAACCCAATACCAAATCTGGAAACGACAACCCAAGATCTTTCAAGTTTGATGGAAACTGCGACCCGTTGCTTAGCGAAGCAAGAACCTTGGTATGGTGAAAACGCCACAAACGGTTATGGAAGTCCGTTTGATAAGTCGATTTGAACGCCATAAGGAATCCTTGATAAGTTCGAATAAGTTTCTTCAAGAACTCAAGAAGAATAACTCACAATATGAATAAACATCAAAAATCTTATTTCCATCATCTAAAATCAGCCTTATATAGGCAAAGTTACAATTTGTAAAATTCCTAATCTACCCTTAAAGATAAACTTGAATAAAAAAAAAACATAAAAAGATCAGATTTATCTAAAAAATTCGGAATTAAAAATATACCTAAATTCAAATTTTAAACTAAAACTTAAAATTAAAAATCAGATTACAAAGAAATCAAATCTTAATCAGATCTTGTTTTGAATTTTGAACTTTGTGAACTCTTGAAAACGTAATCTTGACTTGATTTTTTGTTGGAAAAATAACGTCCACTTCAACGTTGGAAAATAAAATGTTCACATCAGTCTTGGCTTTCTTTCGGGTCAAATTTGATGAGTAAAATCAATCTTTGTTCACCACCAGTAGGGAACATGCTCTCTTCTTGATGTAGAACTTTCTGGACTAAGTCATTCAACTCTTGTTTGAATCTTTTAGCTCGAGCTCTAGTCATCGGACCAACTGAAACTTGAATCGGTTTGTGAGAATTCCATTGAGCCTTGATGTCCTCATCATTCCCCCCTCTTGAGAAGGATTTGTCCTCAAATCATCACCTATATCAAACGGACTTAAGTCAGTAACATTGAAAGTAGCACTAATATTGTACTCATCAGGTAAGTCAAGTTTGTAGGCATTGTCATTGATCCGTTCTAGCACTTGAAATGGACCATCTCCTCGGGGCAGCAACTTAGAACGTCTTTGCGCCGGAAATCTTTCTTTCCTCATGTGTAACCACACCCAATCACCGGGTTCAAACACCAGCTTGTGACGTCCCTTGTTAGCTTGCTTGATGTATTGCTCGGTTCTCCTCTCTATGTTGAGCCGTGCCCTCTCATGAAGTTGCTTCACAAATTCTGCCTTCTTTTTACCGTCTAAGTTCACATGCTCGGAAACAGGTAAAGGTGATAAATCTAACGGAGTTAAAGGATTAAAACCATAAACAATTTCAAACAATGAGAACTTAGTAGCAGAATGAATCATACGATTATAAGCGAACTCAACATGTGGTAAACAATCTTCCCAAGTCTTGATGTTCTTACTAATGACAGCCCTCAACAAAGTGGATAAAGTCCTATTAACTACTTCTGTTTGACCATCAGTTTGAAGATGACAAGTTGTAGAAAACAAAAGTTTCGTTCCTAGTTTTCCCCATAACGTCTTCCAAAAGTAACTCAAGAACTTAGCATCCCGATCTGACACGATTGTCCTAGGCATACCATGTAATCTCACAATCTCCCTAAAGAACAAATCGGCAATATGAGAAGCATCATCAGTCTTATGACAGGGGATAAAATGAGCCATCTTAGAAAAGCGATCTACAACCACAAAGATAGAATCTCTTCCACGCCTACTCCTAGGTAAACCCAAAACAAAATCCATTGAAATATCAATCCAAGGTGAACTAGGAATAGGTAGGGGCTTGTAAAGACCATGCGGCTGAACCCTCGATTTAGCTTGCCTACAAGTGACACATCTACCACAAACTCTCTCTACATCACGTTTAATATGTGACCAATAGAAGTGCTCCTTCAACATAGCTAAAGTCTTAGCGACTCCAAAGTGTCCCATTAACCCTCCACCATGGGATTCCCGAACTAACAAGTCTCTTATTGAACAATTAGGCATACATAACTTATTCTCTCTAAACAAAAAGCCATCAAGCCTATAGAACTTACCATCGGCAGATTTTTCACAAGCACTATAAAATTGCCCAAAGTCGTGGTCATCGTGATAAAGTTCTTTAATGTGCTCAAACCTAAGAAACTTAGCATCAAGAGTAGAGATTAATGCATACCTGTGTGAAAGTGCATCCGCAACTACATTTTCCTTACCTTGTTTATACCGAATGACATAAGGAAAAGTCTCAATGAACTCAACCCATCGAGCATGTCTCTTGTTCAGTTTATGTTGGCCTTTCAAATGTTTTAAGGATTCATGATCCGTGTGAATCACAAACTCCTTTGGCCACAAGTAGTGTTGTCATGTCTCTAAAGTACAAACCAATGTGTACAACTCTTTGTCATAAGTGGGATACTTAAGTGCATCCCCGTTTAGCTTCTCACTAAAGTATGCAAGTGGTCTCCCTTCCTGCATAAGAACGGCGCCTATACCTACACCAGAAGCATCACATTCTACTTCGAATGTTTTAGAAAAGTTAGGTAAAGCAAGTAAAGAAGCATGAGTAAGTTTGTGCTTAACAAGTTGAAACGCATTCTCTTGTTCTTCATCCCATTTGAATGCAACGTTCTTCTTGATAATTTTGGTAAGCGGTGCAGCGATGGTACTAAAATCTTTCCCAAACCTCCTGTAAAAACTAGCAAGTCCGTGAAAACTTCTAACATTACCTACACTCGAAGGGGTCGGCCACTCTTGGATGGCTTTGATCTTTTCTTCGTCGACCTCAATACCTTTAGCACTTACAACATAACCTAGGAAAACAATCTTATCGGTGCAGAAAGTACACTTTTTGAGGTTAGCGTATAACTTCTCCTTTCTAAGCACATCTAAAACCGAATGCAAATGTGAGACATGATCATGCATATTCTTGCTATAAATTAGAATATTATCAAAATAAACGACAACAAACTTACCAATGAAAGGACGCAGAACATGATTCATTAGGCGCATGAAAGTACTAGGTGCATTAGTTAATCCAAACGGCATAACTAACCACTCATACAATCCATATTTAGTTTTAAACGCTGTCTTCCATTCATCTCATTCTTTCATTCGTATTTGATGATATCCACTCTTAAGATCGATCTTAGAAAACACACAAGAACCATGCAGCTCATCTAACATATCATCTAAGCGAGGGATGGGGTGTCGATACTTTACCGTTATGTTGTTGATAGCTCTACAATCAACACACATCCTCCAAGTTCCATCCTTTTTAGGCACTAGAATTACCGGAACTGCACATGAACTCATGCTTTCTCTCACGTACCCTTTCTCCAGCAATTCTTCAACTTGTCGTTGAAGCTCTTTTGTCTCCTCCGGGTTACTCCTATATGCTGGTCGGTTTGGAATTGATGCTCCGGGCATAAAATCTATTTGGTGTTCAATCCCTCGGATAGGTGGTAAGCCATGTGGTATCTCTTCGGGGAACACATCCTCGAACTCCTGCAAGAGAGAAACAACAACACCAGGCAATGAAGAGTGAAGTTGGTTAGTATTTAAAAGAGCCTCCTTGTACATAAGTACAATCATTGACCGTTTTAAAATCATCGCTCGCTTAACCTCACTCACTTTTGCATAGAAGCTTCTTTGTTTTCTCTCTGTTTTTACCTCCTTTTTTCCCTCACTCTCACTATGCTCGGACTCACACCTCTTTTCACTCTCATTCTTTTGCTCACTCAAGTTCTTTTGATTACTTAATTTTTGCAACCTCACTTGATCCTCATAGACTTGTTTTGATGTCATCAGAGCTAGAGTGATTATCCATTGATTGTGTATGAATGAGTACTTGTTGGTGAAGCCGTCATGATCCACTCGTCGGTCAAATTGCCACGGTCTTCCTAAGAGAATATGTCCAGCTTGCATTAGTACCACATCGCACAATACCTCATCCTAATATTTACCGACGCGAAACGGTACTACGATCTGCTTTGTAACCCTCACTTCACCGCTATCGTTCAACCATTGTAGCTTGTACCGGCGAGGGTGCTTAAGTGTTGTAAGCCCTAGCTTTTCAACCATAGAAGTACTAGCAACATTAGTGCAACTACCGCCATCGATGATAACACTACATACCTTGTCTTTCACGTGACAACGAGTGTGAAAGATGTTCTCCCGCTGTACTTCTTCTTCCTCTTCTGTAGCTTGCAAACTTAAGGCTCGTCGTGCGACTAGTCCAAGCATTTCACCATGATCTGCCTCGAACTCCTCATCCCCTATCGGGGCATCCTCCAATGGTGGCATATCCTCTAGAGCAGCTTCATCCTCGGATTCAATTTCACCATTTTCCCGGATCACCATAACTCGCTTGTTTGGACTTTGGCTTGCTATGTGCCCTCTCCCATGACATTTGAAGCACCTAATCTCACTATTACGAGTCGAAGTAGGGGCTGATTTACCTTAAGAGGTAGTAGTAATGGCGGCTGGTTTGGGTTCAGGTTTGCCCTTGGACATGGACTGGTTTTCCTCTTTCTTTGGGTAGTTCGATCTCCATGGCGCTGCGCTTGAAGTTTGTGGTAATGGCCTTAGCCGTGTACCTCCCCTCTTCAGTTGCCTCTCAACCTTGATTGCCATATGCACCAAATCCTCCAATTCCACATAATGGTGCAGCTCGATGGTGTTAGCAATATCTCGGTTTAAACCATTCAAAAATCTGGCCATTGTCGCCTCCCGATCCTCCTCCACGTTGGCTCTAATCATAGCCATCTCCATCTCTTTATAATACTCATCAACGCTTCGGTTACCTTGATGGAGACCTTGCAGCTTAAGGTATAGATCTCGGTAGTAGTGACTTGGCACAAATCGTCGTCTCATTACTCTCTTCATCTCATCCCAAGTTTCAATAGGACGTTCTTCGTTCCGCCTCCTATTGATGCACAACTGGTCCCACCATACAATAACATAATTAGTAAATTCAATTGCGACAAGTTTTACCTTCTTTAATTCGGAGTAGTTGTGCCAATCGAAAACCAACTCCATCTTCTTTTCCCACTCGAGGTATGCTTCGGGATCACTTTTTCCTTGAAACGCAGGAATTTTCATCTTTATACTTCCCAAGTTGTTATCCACCCGGTTCCTAGCTTCTCTATCCCGGTCATATCTCCTATGGCTGTCTACGGACATCCTATCAAACTCCTCCTCTAAATTGTCGCCTTCAAATTCACCAACTTCCCCAATTTCCCTTTGATGCAACCTGTTCCTCCTTGGGGCTTTTGGATCAAATGGTTGCTATCCCCGTTGTGTTCCCTCTTCTACCCTATCCAACCTCTCATGTATATGCTCCAACTCCACCCTCATCATCCGTCTCATCTCTCCCAATAACGCTTGCATTTGCAGGTTTAGAAAATTGGTCGGCGGAAGCTCTTCGTTTGTGTTCTTCTCTCGGTCTTGCGACATGATTAAAATCTGCAAACAAGGTTAGAACAGTATGGAAAAAAAAAAAAAAAAACAAAGGACCTCACTACACTCCCTCATGTGTTTCGCTCGAAGAATAATTTGCTCAAATTCACTCGTGTTTCACTCAAGTTAATTGGCTTTTACCCTCTAACACACTCACACGCTCTGTCTTTTTCCACTCGTATTCTTCTTTTAGTTCTTTCAAAACTAATCGAACAATAATAATAAGCATTCAAGCAGCAATTCAAACGAGGAGTAAACTAAACAGATCAAATTTTGTCACGGATTTTTTTTTTTCTTTTTCCAGATTTGTAATCACTGGGAGCCTAATTCAAGGTTCTAGGTTTTGTAAACCTTGTGGGAATCGAAATTTTTTTTTTTTTAAATCCTAGTAGAACTCAATCTCAAAGCAAGTAATTCAACTCTGAATCAAACACTAATATCACAGATTTAAGGAGAGAACAAACGGATTTAGTGCAGAAAAAAAAATTTTTTTTTGATCAATTTGTTTCTCGTTTTTTTTTTGATAATTTTTTTTTCATTTTTTTTTTGTTTTTAACTCTAATGATTGCAGGAAAACGAATTGAAAGAGCAATCTAAACAAGAACAAGAATCAAAATCAAAGGATAGGAAATCAGGGCAATTGGTTTTTTTTTTTTTTTTTACTGTATTCCGAAATTTTTTTTTTGGGTCTTTTTTTTTTTGGACGAATTTTAGAAAAGAAAAACAAGAAAAGGATAGGCAAACCAGAGGAACCTAGGCTCTGATACCAACTGATACGAACCACGCCAACAACGTGACGAAACCCAATACCAAATCTGGAAACGACATGTTGGGATCTAAATGTGCCCTAAGGATAGAAAATCAATATTAGGGATTTTCTGTAAATATGATATTTTGATATTAATAAGAGGATGTTATTCATGTTTAATAAGTTGTGTCCTATTTACTTTCATTAGTTGATTGTATGGTTATTTTGAGCAAACATAAAATACTCCTTGGCTGTTGGTAATATATCGGATTACCATATGTATACGGGGTATACATAGAAGACGTGGTAATTTGATAACAGTCTAAATAAATAGTCCGCAATCGATGGAATAAGATTTGGGGATCTTATTCATGATAAGATTGTAAAGGTTGTCTACTTCCTTGGAGGGATGGTTTATCTTGACCATCGGATAGGTTCCGAGTAGAAACTTTAATGTATACCAGTATTGAGGTATGACATTGGACTGGACCTAAAGTGTTAATTGATTCGGTTTAATAATTCCGTTTATAAGAATCAATGACACTTTGATTATCATCCTGCATTAATCTTAATCCTGAAATGATTACTTGAGTTCGCATCCATGACTTATGTACTTTAATGCACTACAGGTGAGACACTGTTAATTCATGGTCAATATACTTGTGTTTTGGGTGCATGACTTATGGATGGAGAAATTAAGATTCATAGATACGGAATCCATAGCTATCTTAACGATAGTAAATGTTATCTACTTAAAGGCATTATTCGGGGATTGAAAGATAGTATAACAAGATCTTGGCCATCGGTTTACTTTGTGTTCTCTGGTGGTTTACCAATTGTATGGTTTTACAATTGGTGATTCTTTCAATAGAGAATAATGGAACTTTAAGTTAAAATGATTGAAAAGGTAAAACGGAAAAAGTCCTTAATTCAATCATGGATAACATATGGGGATTAAGCAAGCGATGAATAAATCATGGAAGAAGCGCTGCGTAAGAGAGCTTTCGTAATACGGTATGTAAACAGGAGTTCAGCTTCAAACTTTTAATGGAATAGTATTGAAGTTGATAATTGATGAATAATTAATCTGGGATTAATTTTTCACAATTATAGGAGCCTCTTTACATATTTCCATCGGGTCCCTCTATTAGCTCATATAGTTCCGTATAGCGTCTCGGGATTTGTTCCTAATGAGATCGGTAAATTTAAATGGAATTTAGTAATGTCTATTAAGACATGATACTCTCTAACATGCAATCCAGAAATGATTGGACATGTGAGATTTGTGTAGACGAATAATATGATTTGTCGACATGAGATTGGTTAATTGAATTTTGAAATAAGATTGTGTTTGAATTATTTAATTTTGGAAAACAAATTTTTCTCTCCTAATCTAAATTATTGTGCACATTTTTTTAGATAGGTGGAGAGAAGAAAATTTTGTTTCAAAATTATCCAAATATATTCCTAACATTAAATTGTTAATTGATTTAAATAATGGAAATTATTTGATGGATTTTTCTTTCCTTAAATTGATGTGCACGGTTTTTGTGAGGAAAGAAAATTTGAAATATTCCATTGATTTAAATTAATTAATATGGTTGATGTTGTGTGGAAAATATTTAATTCAAATAAGTAAATCATATTTAAATTCAAAAAGGTTTAAAAGGAATTTGAATCTAGATAGAACTAGGATCTTTTGACTAGTCTATATTCTTGATTTAAAATTTGAACCACCAATCAAGATTTATCTCAAAGTGGCCGAATTTTTTGAGGATTGATTTCCTCTTGGAAAAACGTTTTTAGGTTCAATGAATCTAGTCCTAAAGTTGTATGATCTTTTGATTCAAAATTTATCCAGAAAAATAATAATTAATTATTTTTTAAAGGAGATAAATTTTGAAAAGGATTGGACTTCTATATAAAGGCTAGGAATTCTTGAAAAACTAATTTTTGGTCATTCACAAAGAGGAAAAACGTTTTTGAGAGTGAGAAGAAAAATAATTTGGGTTTCTTCCACATCATAAAATTCGGCTATCTTGTGAGAGAGAAAAAGAGAGAAAATTCCATTGAATCAAAATTGTGAGGAAGGTTAAACCGAGTGATAATTTTCATAGGAGGTTAACCGGTTCCTGTTTTGCAGTTTTGAAGAAAGAAGTTGGATAATATTCTCAACGAGGAACATCGGAATTGAGAAGGAAGGATCTAGACTTCGGAAAGCAACACCGGTCACTTGGATTCATAGAACGTGTGCCCACACACACTCTGAGACGTGGAACTCGAGAATAATAGAGAAGACATGTTGGTCAAACGATTTAGCAATTCCGGAATCCAAGAAATAAGGTACGCTTGATCATGAATTTAATTTATTGTTATATACATCATGAGTTTCTTTTCCGAATCGGCATAAAATTTTAAAACTTCCACTGCGCCGTAACTCTGATATCAGATCCAATTTTCCAACAATTGGTATCAGAGCCAACTCATGATTATGTATATAACATAAATTATTTGATCGAATAAATTTCTCTCTATGCATTAATGAAATATTTTAGAGAGTTGGCACTCTAGGTTTTATTTTGAGTATGTTAAATATATTATGAATGGATGTATGGATGAATGAATGCTTTATATTATTTTTATAATATATGATCTTGTTCAATTTTGCCGGTCATGATTCCATAGAGGTTAGAATTTGTATCTAGATTTTTCAAGTGTAATAGATGCGGTCTATTATCACCGCTAGGTCATTCTTTCAATTCCTAGAATTTTTGTAAGCCGGAAACGGCGTAGGAATTTTTTTTGTAAAATTCGGACTACAATGGATTCGAGGAGATTGAAGATGAACGAAGGTATGTAAATTTGGTTGACCAAGTTTGACTTTGGTTGACCAAGTTTGACCAAGGTTGACCAAGGTTATCACATCAAAGGTTACATTTTGTAACCCAAGAAGTTATCATGTGTATAATTGGGGGACATATAACTAAGATTGTGTATGAATATTGGATAGGTCACCAACATTTTATAGGATCCTTATCCTATGTACTTTTTAATAGCAGGAAGTAACCTGCAGTTGCAACCTGAATCGGAGCAACGAAACCCAAGATATTGCATAACAGGCAAGTACAGACCTCACCTACAGTATGGAAAGTAGTAAATATTATTTTCGAGTATACATACTATGTTATGCTATGATATGTGATGCCATACTATGATGTACTAAGTTATGTTATGACCTGTTATGCCTTGAGAAGTTATGCCAAGTCATACTATGTTAAGTATGTTATGTCATGCCATGCTAAGTTATGTTAAGTCATGCCATGATAAGCTATGATAAGCCAAGATATATCATGATTTATGGTTATGCCATGTCTGTGTCACATGTGCACCATAACTAATGAGATCATAACTAAAGATTCTTAGTTTTGGAATATACAAGACTAAGACTAAACTAAGTCAAGCAAGGTGTCGTACCACCCTCCCGTGATCGAGGAGGATACATGTTCAAGACAAGTTATGATTATTGACCTCTCGTTGATGCGTGAGGGTCAAGTTTATGATTCCCAGAACTGTTAGGGCCTTGCAAACCCTAACTTTGTCTGGAGGCTGCGCGCTTTTGGTACGTACACTATGGGCCCACATGTTAAGACAAGATAATAAGTTCAAGATTGAGTCCATAATGAAGAATAAGACATACAAATCGATCATAAATGGATCATGCATAAATTACATAATGATTGACATGTTTTAAGAGATTTGAAATGTTTTGTGAGATATGTTTGTACTTGCTGGGCAAAAGCTCATTTTGTATATTTCATACTGTAGGTAAAAAGCCTGCAGTCTAGCTGATGGGTTACGCAGACGATGCGGCGAATGAAGGGCGGTGTGGGATACCACTACGCAAAATTTTCCGCAACCACTTTTGAGTTAATATGTATATATCTCAAAAGTAAATTATGTTATGCAGTATGTATGAAGTTTGAAGACTTGTGAATGTATTTTCAGTATAGTATGTATGCAAGACAAGTTTTCTCTACAAGATAATCTATGTATATATGTTTTAAAAAAAAATTATTCTCAAATTTTCAAGTAAGATAAGTACAAGTATGTATGGTGTCGACCCGGCTTGGGAAGTCGGGGCGTCATATGACCAACAGTAATCGGGAAGGATACCCAGATTATTGGACTGGGCCCAAAGTCCAAAGGTTACCCTATGTAACCTAATAAGTTATAATCCAAGTGTGGTAAACCTTGAACACTAGGGTTACTTGTTGTAACCAAGTAAGTTATCATGTGCTTATATGGGGAATATATAACTAAGGTTATGTATGAATGTTGGATAGATCCCCCAACATTTTTAATCCTTACCTATGACCTTTATTATAGCAGGAGATAACCTGCTGTTGTGTCTGGACTTGGAGTGGCATATTAGCGGACATAGTAGACGAGATAAGTACAAACCTCACCTACAGTATGAAAAATAGTAAGCTATTTTCAAATATATGACATGTTCCATGTATGCCATGTTATGCCATGCTATGCTATGCAATGCCATGTTATGTTATGCCATGTCATGTTAAGCTATGTTAAGTCATGTTAAGTCATGATAAGACATGATGTATCAAGTTATGCCATGATTTATGGTTATGCCATGTTTATGTCTCATGTGCATCATGATTAATAAGATCACAATTAAAGATTCTTAGCCTGGGAATATACCAAACTAAGACTAAACTAAGTCAAGCAAGGTGTCGTACCAACCTCCTGCTAGGTGGAGGATATATGTTTTAAGTTTATGATTATCAACCTCTCGTTGATGCGTGAGGGTATAATGATAATCAACCTTCCGCTAGATCGTGAAGGGTTATGTTTATGATTTCCAGAATTGTTAAGGGCCTTGCAAACCCTGACGTTCTGAGGATTGCGCGCTTTTGGTACGTACACAAGGGGCCCATATGTTAAACAAGATAATAAATTCAAGTCCATAATTGATCATAAAAGACATATAATTGATCATAATCGGTTCATGCATAAATGCACGATATTTGTCATGTTTTTGTGAGATTATGTTTGTACTTGCTGGGCGAAAGCTCATCAGTATATTTCATACTGTAGGTAAGATGCCTGCAGCTTTACTTGGTGGGCCATGGAGATGATGCAGCAAGTGAAGGGCGGTGTGGGATACCACTACGTAGATTTCAGCAAGCTCTTTTTAAAAAAAAGAAAAGATATACATATGAATAAATTATGTTACGCTATATGCATGAGGTTTAAAGACTTGAGTTATGTGTAAGGTATATGTATGTCTTTTTATTTGAATGTGTAAAAAAAAAAAAAAAATCATTTCCGTATTTTCATAAAATACAAGAGTATGTTAAGTATGAAGTAGCGGCCACATAGAGTGGGTCGCCATAAGGTTTATGTTATCCAAGAAATAAGTTAAGTAAGTAAAGTAACGGCCCACGTTTACGTAGTCAGCCCTACGTAGATGTTCGGGGCGTTACACTTAACATGACTTAACATAGCTTAACATGTCTTAACATAGCTTAACATAGCTTAACATAGCATAGCATGGCATAACATAGCATGGCATAACATAACATGGCATACATGGAACATGTCATATATTTGAAAATAGTTTACTATTTTTCATACTGTAGGTGAGGTTTGTACTTACCTGATGTCTTATGCTCTTGTCCTAACGTACGACAAGATGAAGCAAAGGGTTATATTCCTGTCTTAAAAAGGACGTAATATAAGAATCATCCTATCTTATCATAGATCATAATCATTAAATGTTGGTATCCTAACCAACATCCATGAGTAACCCTAGTTATACTTATATGCCCCCCCTACATTACTTTATGATAACTTGTTTGGTTACTTAAAGTAACCTTAGGTACTAGGCCCAATCACACTTGAATAGTGCTTAACATCTTATTAAGTTACTATGTGTAACCCTAGGTCTAGGCCCAAATTATATCTGGATTAAAACCCTATTGACTTACTGAGGCCCAGTCACTTTTAAAATCGTACCCCATTAGGTTACTGCTGGTAACCATGGGTTTTAGGCCCAACTCAAGAGCTTTGGTTCTCTTATGTGCTTACCTAAGAAATTTTGGCCCAATAAAATTGGTAACCTTCCTGTTACTATTTGTCCTATAGTTCTTTACCATAGGACTGGACTTATCTTATTTATTTTTATCCTTGTTTGATAAATTTGAATCCCTCTTTTAAAAACTGCTTAAAATAGTCCATAAACTTTAATTATCAGTGCATGTACAGGAATTGCCTGTGCATGCACTGTTTTGAAAATCCTGTGCATGAATTTCTTATTTCCTGCCCAGTTTTTAAGATTCAGTTTCATTTTAAAATCTGTCTAGATTTTGAAAAAGTTTTTTCATGAAAGTTTTAGATCTTGAAAAACCCTATAACTTTTATGTTTTGCTCAAAATCCAGTTCTGCATTTAACTTATACTTTTTCCTCGTTGAATCTGCCTGGCCGTGCACATGGGTCTGGGTGGTCCAGGCTCCGGTTTTTGTAAAAACGAAGGCCTTTGGAGCCTTATTTTTTAAAAACTGTCCATGCTACCCCCTAGCATTTCCATTTCCTACAACTTTTTAGTTTTGACTTTTCTTAAATTCGGCCTTTAAAGGCCTCAAAATATCATTTCCAGATTACTGCTCAGTTTTTACCTGAACTGGCAGTCTTGGTTTCGGTTGGTTCTTATGTAAAATTATGCACACACTACCTCAAACGGTCGCTACCGTGAGCCTACATCAAGCATGCAGCGTATTATCTAACATTTTCATTGCCATGCATTCACTTTTCATTCATAAAATCATACATGCAAACCCATTTGGTAAATTTTACCAACTAGGGTTCTTAGGGTATTTCTCTAACCCTTCTTGCATTATACATCAATATCTCATAATCAATCATACCATACAACCTCTTGAGTGTGTGGGGACATATAACAAACATATTCTAGGCATTCATGCATACATCATATAAACATACATTAAACTATAAATCAAAACCACCAAACCTCTAATCAAGCACAAATCTAAGCTATACACATAAATCTTGAACTATGCATAAATCTTGAATCAAACTAAAATAAGGAGCTTAGAGGGTGAAGAGGATTACCTCAAGATCCAAGAAAATGGATCTACCCTTTGATTGGGAGAAATTTCCCTCCTTGCTTCCTTCTATAAAATCCGAACCTCACCATTTTTTTCTCTCAATTTTTTCTTGGTTTCTAGGGGAGGGAGAGAGAGTGTGGAGAGATTTTGGCATGGTTTTGGGGTATTTTCTCATTTTTGTGAACAAAATGAGCCCCCCTCCCCCATCACCTATTTATAGGTGAAAAATAATTTAATTTATCCAAAAATTACATAATTGCCCTCAAGAGAAAAATATTTGCCCATTGGTCCTTGGAACAAAAATATTTGCTCACCTCCCCTAGAAGTGGCCGGCCATTGCATTGTCTTGGAGGACAAGTTTTGCTTACATCATCAAGCTTACATCATCATGCTTGCATCATGCTTACATCATCAAGTTTACGTCATCATGCTTACATCATCAAGCTTACATCATCATGCTTACATCATGCTTACATCATCAAGCTTACCTTACTTTTGCACTTTAGTCCCTAAGGATAAAATATTTACAATTTAGTCCCTGTGAGGTGGCCGGCCATGGTGGAGCCACTTGGCTTCCAATCCATGCATAATCATCTACTTGATTCCAAAAATCCATAAATATAATTATGCAGTCCATTTTCCTACTAACTCAGATAATATTAATACTGTTTTTACTAAAAACAGTATTGTCATACTGGATTGCAGTCCAAACTTCATCTGCACTTAACTGGGCTACGTATAGATTTTTCTTAAGACTCGAAACTGCTAAGTCCTCATTGCTCAAAATATTATTCCTGATTATTCTAGAGCAATCCCATACCTTATTCTTACTTCTTCATCCATAATGACGGTTTTTCACAGTATAATTCTTATACTGCTTAATACACTGCAGCACCGTCTTAGTCAAACCTAAGGTCAACCTGGTCAAATTTTGGCTGGACTAAAAATCATAAATTCCTACTATGTCATTTTCTCAAAAGGCCTCATGCTTGATTAAGCAAACTATTTCTGAGTCTCGTAGCTAATTAACCGAGAACTCAAATATCTACTGATATTCAATTCAGATCATAAACTTCATATCTACATACATGATTCAGACTTAGATTCTTCTTGTATCTAAGGAAATCTCAAGTCATCAAAATTTCGGGTTATTACATTCTACCCTCCTTAAAAAATTTTCGTCCTCAAAAATTCGAATAATTCTAAGTGGCTTTTCTTTAAATCCACTACCAATCCATAGTAGCTTGTTCATGTTCCCATTTTAATAACATAATGAGATCAGATCTCTTATATAGAACCATAATCTTCTTCTATGTCATCATAATTTCATACCTTCATGTCCTATCATCATTTTTTCATACTGTCATCATACTTTCATACTTTCATAACTTTCATACTTACATCATACTTTCATATATTCATACTTTCATCATGCATACTTTTATACTTTTATACTTTCATACTGCATCACAAGAACTTATCTACATAAAATCTCTTAGCCAGTATATCATATAACTTGCCATATTTGAAAAGCATATCACATAATACTTCTCTTTAACTTTAATTGAGGGGCTCAACAAATATATCATATTTAAAATATTTTTCTTTAAATTTGAAAAGGCTGAGGACCCTCTAATGTTAATCTCGTTCTATTAGAACCCTTTTCTTTTCATAATGGCCCCTTTCTTGGAATTTTGTTCCTCAAGGTTTTTGGCCCATAACATGATGGCCCCTATCTTGGAAATTTTCTTCTTCCTCAAGGATTGGCCCTTACATAGCATAACATGAGTTGGTTCTAATAAGCATAAGATCAAGCACCATACATAAAAATAACTTCTTTGAATCTTTTCAAAGTTAATCATGGAAAACATAATAAATAGTATTATTGAATACATATTATTGTTCGAGTGATGCAGTGAAAGATATCCTCATATCAACTAGCTACTTGTTAGCTAGTAGAAGCTTCTCTCATTGCTTCTAACATTTCCTTCTTAACATGAGTACATAATCATAACTCTTAGTAATATCTAAAACTTCCCATCATTACATAATTTCCATTACTTAATAGGTCGTATATAGTCGTGTAATAACCCGAATTTTTTTATGACTCTAGATTTCCTTTGAATGAGGAAAACTTAAGTCTAGATCATGTTTGGAATAGAATATCGGTATAAGTTTGAGTTCTCGGTTAATTAGCTACGAGACTCAACGATGGATTACTGAGCCAAGTATAAGGCATTTTAAGGAAAATGGCGTGATGAAATTTCATGATTCCATGTTGGTCAAAATTTGACCAAGAAAGTCAAAGTTGACCAAAAACAGTCAGGGTATGACTGTACAGTAATAGGATAAGCGGTATGAGAAATCTACTGCGAAAATTGTCTTTTTGGACAAGATAGCTAGAATAAGCTATGAAACCACCCTAGAAAAATCAAGCACACTAAGTTGGATATCAAAGTCCTAATGACTTTCATAAATAAGAAGAAAATTTTTACAGTCCATTTTTACGCAGATAAATTTTGGACTGCAGTCAAGTATAACAGTACTGAATTATACTGTGTATTAGTGAACACAGTATTGGAAATATCTGTATTAGCAAGAAAATAGACTGTATTTTAAGGAAAAAGCCAAACAAGGCCTTATAATGACATCATCCAAGTTTGGAATTATGACATCATCCCATTTTTGAATTATGACATCATAAATGGTGGAAACAAATCACACCTAGCCACCTAAGCACCATGGATGGCCGGCCACATGTAGGGGTGAAATTGTAAATATTTTGTCTTTTGGGGGCAAAAGTGTAATTTTGGAAAATATAATGATGTAAGCATGAGGTAAGCACATGATGTCATCAAGATGATGTCATCATGATGAGGTAAGCAAGACTTGGGCTCCAAGGCATGAAATGGCCGGCCAACACTTGTAGGGGTCAAAGTGCAAATATTTTTGCTTCAAGGACTAAAGTGCAATTTTGGAAAAGTAATTAAATCCAAATTCAAGGATTTTTTAGCAATTTTGAAAGTTCAAAATCAGCTATAAATAGGGGTGAAGGGGGGCGGATTTTGAGGGGAAAAATTGGGAAAACAAGCCAAACTATGGCAAAATTCTCCCATACTCATTTTCTCTCTAAAACCGACCCTAGGAAGAAAAAAAAATTGGTTGGCTGGATTTTTGGTAATGGCCAGACCTTGTGTGAGTGTGTGAGGCTCAATTTAATTGGCCAAAATTTTTGAAACCCCAATTGGAGGGGAGGTCGGTTGTGTGGAGCCAAGGAAAAAGGGAGAGAAAAGTTGGAATCAATCAAGCCAACCTCTTGGATTGATCTAGGTAAATCTCTAAAACCCTTAAGTTTTTCTATTGAGCTTGAAACTAGATACTCATGTGGTTGTTTTTCATGAGGAATGGCCGAAAATTGGAACCCATTTGGGGGAGGAGAATCGGCTGCAATGGCAGCCAAGGGGGAGTGAGGAAAAAGTTGGAATCCAAGTTTGTGAACCAACATCCAAGCTCTAGAGGTAAACCCTTGGCCCTAAACCTTTTTAATTTGAGCTTAAATTTGGGAAATTTAAGTGTATTTCCATGTTTGGGATGTAAGAGCATAAGCTCATTTTCTTATGCCATGCAATAAGTTTTGTGCTTGATTATGTGCTTGATTAGGGTACTAAGGTCTCAATTATGATTATGGTGCATGATTTGATAAGTATGCTTGCATGATTATTAAGATTGCATGCATGCACATAAGGTGTTTGTGATATGTCTCCAATATGCCTAAAAAGTTATAGGTCATGCATGTTTATGTTTGAGTTAGATTAGAAGCTTGATTGATGAATGGTGATGCAAATCAAATGTTTTACAAAACCTAGTTTGGTGCAAGAACACCCAAGGGTTTTGCCTTGCATGGATGAATGTTTTACGTTAGAAAGCGCTGCATGACTGATATTAGGCTCCCGCTGCGGGCGGTTGAGGTAGTGTGCGCGTAATAGGACGTAAAACGAACTTAAAACCGAAAACTACCAGTTCGGGTGCCAACTGGCCAGTTTCGGGAAAAGTGAAATTTGAGACCTTTAGAGGTCGAATTAGAGGAAACTTAAAACATGAAAGTTGTTCAGAAGGGTTTTTCCTAGGAGGCAACATGGACAGTTTTCCAAAATAAGGCTCCAATGGCCTACATTTCTATAAAATCCGAGACTAGTCTGCCCAGACCTAGTCTACACGTCCAGCAAGTTCAAATGAAAACTGACAAGGATACATGTGGAACTGGATTTTTCGCAAAACATGAAAGTTTTAGGATTTTCTGAGAGCTAGAACTTTCGTGAAGATAAATTTTTCAAAATCAGAATGGATCTTTAAACTGACACGGTTTTATAAAGACTGTGCAGGGAACAGGAAATTCCTGCACAGGATTTTCTAAAAACAGTTCGGAAAAATTGTATCTTTCCCCAAAAACCACTGTTTTGACTAGGGAAACTGTTCCAAAGGCAGTTTCCAGCCCTAAATAATTTTACAAAAACCTATTTCAAAAATATGAATTTTATGAGTTAAGTAAAAGATTTTTTGAGGTTAATTTACCCAAGTTTCCAAAGAAATGGAAAATGGATTTTTAACCAAATTGGGTAAGCAAGATGATTATGGGTAATAACCAGAAGGATATCTGAGTTACTGGATGGGGTCCAAAGCCCAAGGTTGACTTAGGATAATTGAACTAAGTTTGGTTACCTCAAGGGTTACTCAAGGTAACCCAACAAGGTGTTAAGATTGGGTTTGGATCTAAACCCAAAAGATTATGGATAGATAACCAGGCATAGGCCAAGGTTAGGATGATAACCTAACCCTATTCATGTATGATTGGGATTAATACCCAAGGTTACCTTATGTAACCAAGTAAGTTATCATGAGTATAGGGGGGGACATATAACTAAGATTATGAATGGGTGTTGGTTAGGTTAGGTCACCAGCATCTTAAGGTTATAATTATGAAGCCTTATGCTATGTCCTTTGACATAACAGGAGATAGCCTGTTGTTGTGCCTCAGCTTGGAGTCGCACGAAATAGGACACAGCTAACCAAGTAAGTACAACTCCGCCTACAGCATAGGCCCTTTGTTGTTACTTGCCTAATGTGATGGTATGTTATGGCGTGTAATGTTATGTCATGTGATATTATGGTATGATATGTTATGGTATGTATGGCATGTCATGGTATGTTATGAATGAGGTTTTGTTATGTTACATGTTGTAATATTGTGACATCATGAAGCATGTTCACTAATGTTAAACCACCTGGTAAGAACAAGACAAGTAAGATGTTGTGTCGTACCGACTTGCCACAAAGGCGGGTTTAAATGGTATGGTTCATGGTTTAAGTTGGATTGGATGGCTACCTAAACTACTCCATGTTAAACTTTGTGTTTCATGATTTGAGTTAAAACGGACTGCCGCCTTCAACCATTCCATGGCTATGTACCACGGTACGAGCATACATGATAAGTAAAGGAATAGAACTAAGCTAAGTTATGAATCCATATTTAATTCATAAGAGGTCATAAATGGTTCATGCATAATGATATGTGTTTTGCATCGCGGATGTAACAGTTGTACTTGCTGAGCGAAAGCTCACGTCTTACGTCTATGCTGTAGGTAAGCAACCTGCCAGCAATCTCTGATGCAACACTGTGGAAGGCTGGTGCTGCGGACTGTGAAATGTGGGATGGACACTGCCACGGACTTTGAAAAAAATATACTCTATAAATTATGTTGTAATGAAAAAGGGTTTTCATATTTTCATGATGTTTTAAATATGAATGACAAAGTTTACTTATGTATGACAAGCAAGTTGCCTCATGTGGTACCGATCCGCATTAAGTCGGGTTGGTCTACCATTTGATTATGATGGCATTCAAGAAGGGTTTGAAAGTTCGGTACTCGAGTAAGTACCTATCAGTAAGTATCAGTTTGAGGATGAAGTTCAAGTTAAAAGTTTTAAAATAAAGTTTAAAAGAAAAAAAAAAAAAAAATTCTCCCAAATTTTCCGCAAGTTTAAGTTCAGTATGTAAGTAAGGTGACGACCCGGCGTGGGAAGTCGGGGCGTTACAGTTTGGTATCAGAGCAGAGTTCCTACCATCCAGTTTCACAGTTCTGCTGCCAGCGCCACAGTTTTGTAAGTTTGTTTTCTTACTTTGTTTTATAAGATTATTATAATGGCATGTACCTGGTGTTAAATTTGGGTCGGACTAAAGAGGACCACGAGGCTCCGTAGACATTCCGAGGAATGGAGGAGAAGCTTCGCATCTTCAATAAGACTCAAGGAGTGGATGCACGATATGGAGACCCTCCTCAGATTATGTCATGCAGGGACGTATCTTCAGGATATGCTTGCCAGTCGAGCCGACGTCTAGTCAAGGAAGCTCGTGCAAGGAGCCTTGGCCAAGAAGACCTTGAGAGGAGATTCCTAAATGGATTTCTTGACGACAGCAAGGATCGCCCATGTATTACCGCGATATCAAGATGTACTAGGATATGTACATGAGACGATACGTCAGCTATGTTGCAGCCTGACATGCTTATCTGAACGAGTTTATGGGCTTTTATTGCCAGTAAATCAGAGTCGCACAGTGGAAGCGTGATGGATAAACTAAGCTTACGATATGATGATCGCTAGAATAGCAATAAGAAATGAGTAGGCTTTAAGATTAGATAGCCTATCGCCTCATTTTGGGTATAGTGATCTTTCCATTTAAGGAATTGGATTGAGATTATGGAAGTTAAGTTTCCTGATTGTGAAACTTTTGCTCCATAAGAGAAATATTGGACATGGGGAAAATTTTGAGGATGCCTTAGTTTGGGGGTAGCAAATAAGCAATATGCTACCAACAACAATTTATTAGGCTATGATTTTTTATAATAAGAATGATGATTATGAGATTTGATGATATGAAATTAACGAGGATAAGGTCGATGGCACCAACCCTGAAGTCGACATATAATGGATGATTAAGGTCGACTGTAGACAACCATTTAAGTAATGGAAATTATGAGATGATGATTGGGAGTTTTAGATATCCCTTAGAACTATGATTATGCCTTTGAGCTTTAAAAGAAATGCTAAAGGCAAGAAGAACGTTTCTACTAGCTAACAAGTAGCTAGTTGATACAAGGATACCTTTCATTGCATCACTTGAACAGTAATATGTTTTCAATAATACTATTTATTATTGATTTTCATGATTGAATTGGAAAAAAATTCCAAAAAGTATCTTAAATGTAAGAACATATTAAGATACATAAAAAGACAAGTAACAGTAAGGTGTCGTACCAACCTCCCGTGATCGTGGAGGCTACATGTTTCAGTTATGATTATTAACCTCTCGTTGATGCGTGAGGGTCAAGTTTATGATTCCCAGAACTGTTAGGGCCTTGCAAACCCTAGCTTTGTCTGGAGACTGCGCGCATTTGGTACGTACACTATGGGCCCACATGTTAAGACAAGATAATAAAACACAAAATGCTTTTCAAATATGAAAAAGCTATGTGATATGATATGTTTTTAAAGTATGGAAAAGTTATATATATGCTTTTCAAACATGGCAAGTTATATGATATACTTGCTCAGTTTTTCATGTAAATAGTTCTTGTGATGCAGTATGAAAGAAAAGTACGATGGTATGAAAGTTATGAAAGCATGATGTAAGTATGAAAACATGATGTAAGTATGAAAGCATGAGAGTATGAGGAATGAATTATAATGATATAGAAAGAAGATTATGGTTCTATATAAAAGACATGATCCCATTAGGGTATTAAAATGGGAACATGAACAAGTTATTCAATCCATAGTAATTTGTTATGGATTGATGGTGGATTTGAAGAAAAGCCACTCAGGATTATTCGAATTTTCGAGGACGAAAATCTTTTAAGGAGGGTAGAATGTAATAACCCGAATTTTTTTATGACTCTAGATTTCCTTTGAATGAGGAAAACTTAAGTCTAGATCATGTTTGGAATAGAATATCGGTATAAGTTTGAGTTCTCGGTTAATTAGCTACGAGACTCAACGATGGATTACTGAGCCAAGTATAAGGCATTTTAAGGAAAATGGCGTGATGAAATTTCATGATTCCATGTTGGTCAAAATTTGACCAAGAAAGTCAAAGTTGACCAAAAACAGTCAGGGTATGACTGTACAGTAATAGGATAAGCGGTATGAGAAATCTACTGCGAAAATTGTCTTTTTGGACAAGATAGCTAGAATAAGCTATGAAACCACCCTAGAAAAATCAAGCACACTAAGTTGGATATCAAAGTCCTAATGACTTTCATAAATAAGAAGAAAATTTTTACAGTCCATTTTTACGCAGATAAATTTTGGACTGCAGTCAAGTATAACAGTACTGAATTATACTGTGTATTAGTGAACACAGTATTGGAAATATCTGTATTAGCAAGAAAATAGACTGTATTTTAAGGAAAAAGCCAAACAAGGCCTTATAATGACATCATCCAAGTTTGGAATTATGACATCATCCCATTTTTGAATTATGACATCATAAATGGTGGAAACAAATCACACCTAGCCACCTAAGCACCATGGATGGCCGGCCACATGTAGGGGTGAAATTGTAAATATTTTGTCTTTTGGGGGCAAAAGTGTAATTTTGGAAAATATAATGATGTAAGCATGAGGTAAGCACATGATGTCATCAAGATGATGTCATCATGATGAGGTAAGCAAGACTTGGGCTCCAAGGCATGAAATGGCCGGCCAACACTTGTAGGGGTCAAAGTGCAAATATTTTTACTTCAAGGACTAAAGTGCAATTTTGGAAAAGTAATTAAATCCAAATTCAAGGATTTTTTAGCAATTTTGAAAGTTCAAAATCAGCTATAAATAGGGGTGAAGGGGGGCGGATTTTGAGGGGAAAAATTGGGAAAACAAGCCAAACTATGGCAAAATTCTCCCATACTCATTTTCTCTCTAAAACCGACCCTAGGAAGAAAAAAAAATTGGTTGGCTGGATTTTTGGTAATGGCCAGACCTTGTGTGAGTGTGTGAGGCTCAATTTAATTGGCCAAAATTTTTGAAACCCCAATTGGAGGGGAGGTCGGTTGTGTGGAGCCAAGGAAAAAGGGAGAGAAAAGTTGGAATCAATCAAGCCAACCTCTTGGATTGATCTAGGTAAATCTCTAAAACCCTTAAGTTTTTCTATTGAGCTTGAAACTAGATACTCATGTGGTTGTTTTTCATGAGGAATGGCCGAAAATTGGAACCCATTTGGGGGAGGA
This sequence comes from Ficus hirta, assembly GCA_038430175.1. Lineage (NCBI taxonomy): Eukaryota > Viridiplantae > Streptophyta > Magnoliopsida > Rosales > Moraceae > Ficus > Ficus hirta. Next base: position 2,164,131 of record CM076586.1, on the reverse strand, counting down.
GAATCGGCTGCAATGGCAGCCAAGGGGGAGTGAGGAAAAAGTTGGAATCCAAGTTTGTGAACCAACATCCAAGCTCTAGAGGTAAACCCTTGGCCCTAAACCTTTTTAATTTGAGCTTAAATTTGGGAAATTTAAGTGTATTTCCATGTTTGGGATGTAAGAGCATAAGCTCATTTTCTTATGCCATGCAATAAGTTTTGTGCTTGATTATGTGCTTGATTAGGGTACTAAGGTCTCAATTATGATTATGGTGCATGATTTGATAAGTATGCTTGCATGATTATTAAGATTGCATGCATGCACATAAGGTGTTTGTGATATGTCTCCAATATGCCTAAAAAGTTATAGGTCATGCATGTTTATGTTTGAGTTAGATTAGAAGCTTGATTGATGAATGGTGATGCAAATCAAATGTTTTACAAAACCTAGTTTGGTGCAAGAACACCCAAGGGTTTTGCCTTGCATGGATGAATGTTTTACGTTAGAAAGCGCTGCATGACTGATATTAGGCTCCCGCTGCGGGCGGTTGAGGTAGTGTGCGCGTAATAGGACGTAAAACGAACTTAAAACCGAAAACTACCAGTTCGGGTGCCAACTGGCCAGTTTCGGGAAAAGTGAAATTTGAGACCTTTAGAGGTCGAATTAGAGGAAACTTAAAACATGAAAGTTGTTCAGAAGGGTTTTTCCTAGGAGGCAACGTGGACAGTTTTCCAAAATAAGGCTCCAATGGCCTACATTTCTATAAAATCCGAGACTAGTCTGCCCAGACCTAGTCTACACGTCCAGCAAGTTCAAATGAAAACTGACAAGGATACATGTGGAACTGGATTTTTCGCAAAACATGAAAGTTTTAGGATTTTCTGAGAGCTAGAACTTTCGTGAAGATAAATTTTTCAAAATCAGAATGGATCTTTAAACTGACACGGTTTTATAAAGACTGTGCAGGGAACAGGAAATTCCTGCACAGGATTTTCTAAAAACAGTTCGGAAAAATTGTATCTTTCCCCAAAAACCACTGTTTTGACTAGGGAAACTGTTCCAAAGGCAGTTTCCAGCCCTAAATAATTTTACAAAAACCTATTTCAAAAATATGAATTTTATGAGTTAAGTAAAAGATTTTTTGAGGTTAATTTACCCAAGTTTCCAAAGAAATGGAAAATGGATTTTTAACCAAATTGGGTAAGCAAGATGATTATGGGTAATAACCAGAAGGATATCTGAGTTACTGGATGGGGTCCAAAGCCCAAGGTTGACTTAGGATAATTGAACTAAGTTTGGTTACCTCAAGGGTTACTCAAGGTAACCCAACAAGGTGTTAAGATTGGGTTTGGATCTAAACCCAAAAGATTATGGATAGATAACCAGGCATAGGCCAAGGTTAGGATGATAACCTAACCCTATTCATGTATGATTGGGATTAATACCCAAGGTTACCTTATGTAACCAAGTAAGTTATCATGAGTATAGGGGGGGACATATAACTAAGATTATGAATGGGTGTTGGTTAGGTTAGGTCACCAGCATCTTAAGGTTATAATTATGAAGCCTTATGCTATGTCCTTTGACATAACAGGAGATAGCCTGTTGTTGTGCCTCAGCTTGGAGTCGCACGAAATAGGACACAGCTAACCAAGTAAGTACAACTCCGCCTACAGCATAGGCCCTTTGTTGTTACTTGCCTAATGTGATGGTATGTTATGGCGTGTAATGTTATGTCATGTGATATTATGGTATGATATGTTATGGTATGTATGGCATGTCATGGTATGTTATGAATGAGGTTTTGTTATGTTACATGTTGTAATATTGTGACATCATGAAGCATGTTCACTAATGTTAAACCACCTGGTAAGAACAAGACAAGTAAGATGTTGTGTCGTACCGACTTGCCACAAAGGCGGGTTTAAATGGTATGGTTCATGGTTTAAGTTGGATTGGATGGCTACCTAAACTACTCCATGTTAAACTTTGTGTTTCATGATTTGAGTTAAAACGGACTGCCGCCTTCAACCATTCCATGGCTATGTACCACGGTACGAGCATACATGATAAGTAAAGGAATAGAACTAAGCTAAGTTATGAATCCATATTTAATTCATAAGAGGTCATAAATGGTTCATGCATAATGATATGTGTTTTGCATCGCGGATGTAACAGTTGTACTTGCTGAGCGAAAGCTCACGTCTTACGTCTATGCTGTAGGTAAGCAACCTGCCAGCAATCTCTGATGCAACACTGTGGAAGGCTGGTGCTGCGGACTGTGAAATGTGGGATGGACACTGCCACGGACTTTGAAAAAAATATACTCTATAAATTATGTTGTAATGAAAAAGGGTTTTCATATTTTCATGATGTTTTAAATATGAATGACAAAGTTTACTTATGTATGACAAGCAAGTTGCCTCATGTGGTACCGATCCGCATTAAGTCGGGTTGGTCTACCATTTGATTATGATGGCATTCAAGAAGGGTTTGAAAGTTCGGTACTCGAGTAAGTACCTATCAGTAAGTATCAGTTTGAGGATGAAGTTCAAGTTAAAAGTTTTAAAATAAAGTTTAAAAGAAAAAAAAAAAAAAAATTCTCCCAAATTTTCCGCAAGTTTAAGTTCAGTATGTAAGTAAGGTGACGACCCGGCGTGGGAAGTCGGGGCGTTACAAGTCGACATTAGTCAAACCATTATATGTCGACTCCAAGGTGGTTGCTGTCGACCCCAACCTCATTAACTTCATCATCAGACTCATAGTCATGTCATCATCATTATCATAGCTTAATAAATTGTTGTTGGTAACATCTAACTCATATTGGCACATTGTCTAGTTGCTACCACTAAACTAAGGTATCACCAAATTTTTTCCCATATCTAGTATTATTCTTATGAGGTAAAAGTTTCATAAACAGGAACTTAACTTCCATGGTGTCGATCTAATTCCCTTAGAATGAAAAGTTCCTTGTTATCACTATACTGAGATGAGGTGATAGGCTATATGCTCTCGAAGCCTATTCATTTCTTATTGCTACTCTAGCAATTTTCATTACAACTTAATCACTACAGTTGCAAGATTAAACTCTTGTGGAATTTAGTTTGATCGTACATGCGACGAACCATCTTCTAGTTTCTAATTCTAATCAAAAGAAAATAACTTAACTTACTTGGGCACTAGCAGAAATGATGTGAAGCGAAGTGAAGTAGGCTGGCAGGATACCGCTCTGATACCACCTTTTGTAACGCCCCGTACCGTCTACGTAAGGCCGACTACGTAAACGTGGGCCGTTACTTTACTTGCTTAACTTATTTCTTGGTTAACATAAACCTTATGGCGACCCATTCTATATGGCCGCTACTTCATACTTAACATACTCTCGTTATATTAATTGTTGTACATTGTGATCCAGGTAATTACAGATGATTTATGAAAATATTATTGGATGTGTAATAATGTATTAACACACGGGATTTACCACCCGTGGGAAATGAAACGAATTTACAATAAAAAGTTTTTTTTATTTGTTAGCTACCACGACGGTTTCGCGGCGAAAACGTCGTGGTAGCTCTCATTACCAAGACAGTTTTTTCTGTAAAACCGTCGTGGTATGTTCTTAAATTTATCCAGTTAGTTCCATTTTTTTCGATTACACGAAGGTTAAAAAACCGTCGTGGAATCTTAAAAGATTCCATGACTCTGGATTCCACGACGGTTAGAAAATCATCGTGGAAGTGTTATCACGATGGTTTTTAACCGTCGTGGAATCCACATTTTGTAGTAGTGACATAAGCAATAACTTAACTAATTCTAACTAAAGAAAAAAAATAATTTAACTTACTTGGGCATTTGCAGAAACGATGCGAAGCAAAGTGAAGTAGGCTGGTAGGATACCGCTCTGATACCACCTGTAATGCCCCGGCCATCTATGTAGGGTCAACTATATAAATATGGGCCGTTACGTTACTTACTTAACTTACTTCTTAGATTCTAATACTTGAACTTTCAGAAAGTTTCAGAATAATTTTTTTTTTCTTTGTATCTTAATTAAACTTATCCATATGGGTAAACTTCACCATGCCTACCCATTACTTGTTAAGCCGATTAAAAGGTCACACATAACCTTTTAAACCGGACTTTTGAAACATCACATACGTAACATGGTATATATTACTTAATCATACATGTACAAGTTCATAGTTTAAAGTGTTTGCGGAAAATCTGCGTAGTGATATCCCACACCGCCCTTTACTTGCCGCATCGTCCACTTGGCCCACCAATTAAGCTGCAGGCTTTTTACCTACAGTATGAAATAATCTGATGAGCTTTCGCCCAGTAAGTACAAACATAATCTCACAAAAACATAACAAATGCAACTTATGTATGAACCAATTATGATTATTTATGAATATTTTATGCTTCATTATAAAATGAACTTATTATCTTGCTTAACATATAGGCCACTTGTGTACGTACCAAATACGCGCAATCCACAGAAAGTTAAGGTTTGCAAGGTTCCTAACAATTCTGGGAATCATGTAAGCCTTCACGATCTGGCGGAAGGTCTGAAAATTTTCTTTAACATACATAATCCTCCACGATCTGGCGGGAGATTGGTACGACGCTTTACTTGTCTTGGTTTAGTCTTAGTTTTGTTATTTTTCCAAGACTAAGATTCTTTACTTATGATCTTATTAGACATGATGCATGCGATTCATGAACATGGCATGACATAAAGATCAATGGCATAAAACAACTTGTGGCATGTTTTATAAAACATGGCATCATCATAAAACATGGCCTCATCGTAAAATATGGTATTATCGTAAAATATGACAATATCATAAAACATGGCATCATCGTAAAACATGGTATTATCATAAAACATGACACATCATGGCATACATGTAAACAAGTCATGCTTGAAAATAGTTTACTATTTTTCATACTGTAGTTGAGGTTTGTACTTACCTGATGTCCTACACTCTTGGTCTAATGTTCCAACAAGGCACATCAACAGGTTTAATTCCTGTTTTCACAAAATACGTAAGATAAGGATCATCTTATCTTACCGTAAATCATTACATTCAATGCTAGTATTCTTAACCAGTATTTATCAGTAACCCTAGTTACATTCAATGATATCTGATTTGGTTACTAAATGTAACCCTAAGGCACATGACCTAATTACAATCAAACAATTATCTAATGAAGTCTTGGGTTTAAGGCCCAATCATACGTGAATAGTAATTAGCATCTTATTAGGTTACTATTTGTAACCCTGGGTATAAACCCAATCATATTTAGAACTAATACCCTATTGGGTCACTAGGGTTCAATTACTTTGAAACTACTACCCTATTAGGTTACTATCGATAACCATAGGGTAAGGCCCAACCCAATAACTTGGGTATCCTGACCGGTTACTATCGGTCATCTTTTTGTTATTATGCCTTCGAAATACTTTTTGGCCCAAGTATTTATTTTTCTTTTTTCTTGACAAAACTTTGTCAAGTTTTCCTTAAAAATCTTTTGTAAAACTTTATATTCCTTATAAAAACAGTATTTTTATAAAATCGTAACTTTTGAGCAAAACCAGTTAAAAACTATTTAACTCTGAAAGCAATCTTTGAAAATAGTTTTTTAATTTCAGTTATCAGTACATGTGCAGGAATTTCCTGCTTTTGCACTGTTTTCTGAAAATCCTGTGCAGGAATTTCCTGTTTCCTGCATAGTTTTTAAGATCTAATTTTATCTTAATAATCTGTTTAGAATTTGAAAATTATTTCTTTATAAAATTGTAGATCTCGAATAATACTACAACTTTTGTGTTTTACACAAAACCTAATTCTGCCTTTAACTTGTTCATATACCTAGTTGAATCCGGCTAGCCGTGCACAGGATCTGGGCAGACTAGGGCTTGGGTTTTCACAAAAACGGAAGCATTTAGGTCTTATTTTTCAAAATATGTCCATGATGCTCCCTAGGATTTTCAATTTTCTACAACTTTGTAGTTTTAAGTTTTCCCAAATTCGGCATCTAAGGGCCTTAAAATCATGTTTCCAAAAAGCTACCCAGTTTTACCCGAAAATTGGCAGTTTCATTTTAGGTCAAATTTTACGTAAAATTACGCGCACACTACCTCAAACGGTCGCAACTATGAGCCTACAACAAACGTACAACACATTACGTAAGTTTTCAACAATCATGCATTGGTTCATACCCATGCAACCCGTGTGGTAATCTTGTATCAAACTAGGGTTTTAGGGTTAGTTTTTGCCCTAGATTCACATACCAATCTCATTTCCATCATTCATGCATAACATGCTTTTTCTTAAGCATGTAGGGACATATAACAAACACCTACTATGGATACGCACATACCATAATTTCTCTTAAGCATATCATCAAAAACATGCATCAAACCATAAAATCAAGACCATTAAACCCTAATCAAGCACATATCAAGTACTCTAAGTTTTTGCATGGAAAATAAAGGGTGAGCTTATGCTCTTACAAACCTAACTTGAAATACACATAAACCCTTGAATCAAAACTTAATTGAATTGCTTAGGAGGTTTAGGAGAGTTACCTTAACTCCTTGAGATTGGATCTACAACTTGGATCACGAATTTTTCTTCTTGCTTTTCTTTCTCAAAAATCCGACCCACCTTTTTTTTAATTTCTTTTGGTTTCGGTTCCTAGGGGAGGGGGAGAGTGAGCTGAAAATGAGCCAGAGTTTTGGGGTAGAACTAAATGATCCTACACCCCCCCTTCATCACCTATTTATAGGTGAAAATTGATTTATTTTCTAGAATTATTTTTATTCTCAAATTTGCATATCTAACCTTAAAAATAAAATATTTGCTCATTACCCCCTATGAGGTGGCCGGCCATAATGGTTTCTTAGAGTCCAAGAAATTTTTCATACCTATCTCTAACTTATTTCCTTGTTCCAGTGTAACCAAGCTAACTAAGTTTGTAACCAACCATTGGCCTACCATTGGCCTAGTTGGAGGCTTGGTTAGGAATATCCATAAATTCCATAAATCAAAAAAATTACATACTTATCCATAATTACTTACTTTTCTTAAAATTACACTTTGACCCCTAAGGACAAAATATTTGCACTTTCGTCCCTGAAGGTGGCCGGTTATGGTGGAGCCACTTGGCTTCCAATTCATGCATAATTATCCACTTGATTCCAAAAATCCATTAATATAAATATGCAGTCCATCTTTATACTAATGCAGATATTTCAAATACTGTTTTCAACTAATAACAGTATAGTTATACTGGACTACAGTCCAGAATTCATCTGCGTATTATTAGACTACGTAGGTTTTTCTTAGGACTTGAAGCTACTTAGTCCTTATTGCTCTAAATATTGTACTTGATTTTTCTAAAGCAATCCCGTGTCTTATTCTTACTTCTTTATCCGTAATGACGGTTTATCGCAGTATAATTTCCATACTGCTTACTAAACTGCAATACCGTCTTAATCATATCTTAAATCATCATGGTCAAACATTGACCGGAATAAAGTCATAAATCCTTATTCTGCCTCTTTCATCAAAAGACCTCATACTTAACATAATAATTTATTATTGAGTCTCATAGCTAATTAAACGAGAACTCAAACATATACTGATAATAAAATTATGAATTTCACATTGATATTCATAATTTTCATGAAGCATTACCTAATACATAGTATGGACTTAAATTCCTTTACATATAAGGAAATCATGAGTTCGTAAAAATTTGGGTTATTACATAAAATATGTCTATATTATTAAACAATCACACAATTTTATCAAATCATCATATAAAATTCATCAATTTAGCATAAACATGTTATAGCATATCGACTCCTCATCATGTTACCTGTGAGCAGTAATTCAATATAATGTTAGATTCAACTAAATATTATCCCATCACAACACCTATGTTAATTTCTAATGTTAATTTATATCATTATTATTGATTAACATTTGGGGCGTTACATATGTTGTCTAATTCTTATCTACAAGAAAATAGACAGTCTAAATCGGATCTGTCTAGAATTGATGTCAGATTTCTAATATTGCATTTCCCATTTGCAGTAGGAATTCTATTTGTGATAAACTTAAGACAGCTATTCTCCCTAGCGACATTGCTAAGATTGCTTTACTATAGTACATGATCATTTGACAATTCTCAAACACTACTACTTACATCAATTGGTCATTCTCACTTTATACTTACCTTAGACAAGTAAGATAGCCAAACTTTATGACAATTATAAATTGTCATACCATGAATTTACCATAGCTTATAATATTAAAATTCTACCATTTATATAAAATTGGTAAAATTTATCTATTGTGACAATAATTGTCACATCATGAACTTGCATTTAATTATCACATATACCATAGGCTTTAGTCACATTATTTAAAAATAGGACAACTATAGTTGTGACATTGCACATGTAAATCATATCAAAGACTAATCATAACTTCATTTATAACCATAGGTTAAAAATTTTAACCTAAGCTTTTAATTATTTAGGGAATTTGAGTGAATTTAACTACTAATTCACAAAATTCCCTAATAAAAAATTTGGTTATTACACTCACAATCCTCAATGTTGCTCGTGTTCACAACGTCGCGGTGACGACGGTGATAAATGAGAGAGAAGACATAGAGGAGAGAGAAGGCTCAAAGGAGAGAGAGATAGAGGAGACAAAGGAGAGAGAAAAGGAAGAGAGAGGGTGGGGTTAGGGAAAATTTTAATATATGGTTATTTTCGGTATTTATTTCATAACAAATTTGAATTTAGTCAATTTCACTTTTTATTTTCAATCTTTTAAAATTAACGCCTGTTTGGGGACGTCTGGAGACAGTATTTTGAAGGTTGGGTTAGAAATGCATATTTGGGGGGGAAGATTTTTGGAAAAGTTATGTGATATAAAAATAGTGCAAAAATTTAAAATCTATTCTCTCATGACCCAAAACTGGGTATGGTGACGTAGAGGGATTTAATTAAAATAGTTTCACAATTATAGAAATATAATGAATAAAAAAATATAATATTCCGAAATTCACCCACATTTTTAATAAATTCCAATTCTCGTCACTTTTAGTAAAAATATATCAAACTTTGTGTCAGGTTGATATTGACCTAAAGTCTACTATTTTATAAATTATTCAAAACCATTGAGTAGATTTTTAATCAAAACAGTGGGCATTCTGAAATACTAAGTTTTTCGGATGAAAATAAGTTTTGAAATCCAACCTCCAATATCATCATATGAATGAAAAGAAAAGCAAGAAATAAAAGCATAGACATCCAAATTCAATCTAAGGAGAGAGAGAGTGTAGTTATACATGCCTTGGAAGAACAAATAACTGGATATAAAAATACAAAAATATCACCACTGAGTCGCAATGGCCTTGAAGTCAAACCCGTCTACTCAATGCTACTCTTAGCACCTCTTAGGGGGGTTAAAATAATAAAACGTGAGCTACGAGCTCACATATAATGAAAATAAAATGCATAATTGAAATACCCTGAACATATAATATACTCATGGATCTAAGCCGAACTATAAACACCACCGCAGTGTAACACCACCGAAGTGAACCAATCGATTAAAGGATATCATCTTGATACCTAACACGGCTCTATAGCAAAACTATCATCCGCCGATATCTAACTAGACATAGCTTGAAATTCCATTCAATGCACTTGGCAAAACACTAACCAAGTCTAAAACATCTCACTTGAGTCACTCAAAATAATATATCTATATATGTATATCATTTAACCCAAAATGTTTTTTTACGTATATGTAACGGCTCATGCCTCTCTTTGGTATGATATTATCCGCTTTAGGCTTCGTGTCCATATGGGTTTTGCTCTTGGACTCACCCCAAAAGGCCTTATATCATTAGGAGGTGGTTTCTTTACATATGAACCATCATATATGTAATAACCAACCTTTATGCAAATTACGATTTCTTTTATTTGAAATCAAAGTTTGTATTATGCATGTTTATATGAAATGCCTAATATGATTTTATCAGAATTAGAATTTATGTATGATTTTATTCCGGTCAAAGTTTGACCAGGAAAATCTAAGATATGATTGAGACGGTACTGCAGTATAATAAACAGTATGAAATTATACTGTGAAAAACCGTCATTATGAATACGGAAGTAAGAATAAGGTACGGGACCATTGTAGAAAAATCAAGCACAATATTTAGAGTAATAAGGCCGAGAGCCTTCAAGTCCAAAGAAAAATTTTTACGCAGTCCAGTTAAGTATAGATGAATTTTGGACTGCAGTTCGATATAACAGTATTTTTTTTAGTTGAAAACAATATTGATAAAATTCATATTAGTATGAAGATGGACTACACTTGAGGAGACAAGCCAAATGGGACACCTCACCAAAAAAGATAATTAAGTAATTTTTGGAGTTTTGGGAAAATATGGAAAGAAATAAAAAGTTGACCATTGAAAATTGCTTGGCCACCAAGTAAGCCCTCCATGGCCGGCCACCTTTCATGGATTTGTGGGCAATTCTATCTCTTTTTGGGGATTGAAGTGCAAATTAGAAGAAAGTAAAATCACCTATAAATAGGTGTTGTATGAGAAAATTGGACCATTTTGTCTACTTTACAACTTTAGCTCACTCTTTGGTCACAAAACCCCTTGAGAGGCCGAACCTAAAGGAAGGAGAGAAAAAAAAATTGTGGTCGGATTTTGGAGAAGAAAATCTAGAAGAAATTGTTGGATCCAAGCTTGAGAATCATCTTCCAAGTTCTAGAGGTAAATCCTCTCAATCTCCTAAGTTTTCTAATAAGTTTTGGAGCAAGATCTTTATGTGTATTTCAAGCATTAAATGTAAGAGCATACGCTCATCCTCTCTCTTTTTCATGTAATGGTTTAAGCAAGCTTAGTATGTGTTTGTATAGGCTTTAGAAAGCTTGTATATGTAGTTGTATGTGTTTTTGATTTCATGCTCTAGAAATCATGTGCTAAGGGTGTATGCTCACCATATGTTTGTTATATATCCCCAATATGTTCAAGAATGATATTGGATGTATGGAAATGAGATTAGTGATGCATGATGTGTAAAGGTTTTGAATAACCTCAAAAACCCTAACTATGGTAGAAATTACCATTTGGGTTTATGTGTAAGTTATATGATGTGAATGGAATGTATGACAAGGAAAACGATAGGAAATACGCTGCATGCTTGTTTTAGGCTCACAGTTTGAACCGTTTGAGGTAGTGTGCACGTAATTTTAGGTAAGAACCAACACAAAAGAAAGCTGCCAGTTTCGGACCCCTGCAGGGCAGTAATCTGGAAACAACGTTTTGAGGCCTTTAGAAGCCGAATTTGAGGAAAGTTAAAACTACAAAGTTGTAGAAAAGGGGAAATCCTAGGGGGCACATAGACAGTTTTAAAAAATAAGGTCCCAACAGCCTCAGTTTTTAGCAAAACCAGAGCCTGGCCTGATCTGTCAAGTGCTTACGGCCAGGCAGATTCAACAAGGTAAATGGGTAAGTTATGGGCAGAACTGGGTTTTCAGTAAAACATGAAAGTTGTAGGAATTTTGGAGATCTACAACTTTCATGAGAAGAATTTTTCAAATTCAAAACAGATTTTGATATAAAACTGAATCTTAAAAACTGGGCAGGAAAACAGGAAATTCCTGCACATGATTCTCAAAGCAGTGCAGGATTAGGTAATTCCTGCACATACACTGATAATTGAGATTATGAGACTATTTTTAGAAATAGTCTTCAGAATTTTACAAGTTTTGCTATCTTTGTAAAAAGAATTAGATAAGGACTAAGTTATATGGTGATCATAATAAGACACTTAGTAATCGGAAAGATTACTAAAAAAATTTAATTGGACCAAGTTAATTAAAAGGATACTTATAGTAACCAAAAAGGTTACTAATTTTTATATGTTAAGTTTTGGGACCCAAGGTTACTTATGGTAACCGAATGGGATACTATTTTAATATCATTGGGCTTTAATAACCAAAAAGGATATTAATTTAAAAGTGATTGGGCTATACCTAAGGTTACTTGTGGTAACCTAATAAGATACTATTAGACCTTGTAACTAAGATTTATTTTAAGTAAGCAAGCAAAATATTGTTTGGTTGTCAATTGGATCAAGAGCCCAAGGTTACAATTAGTAACCGAATTAAGTATCAATTTTTATATGTAAGGGGACATATAACTAGGATCATGGATAAATGTTGGTTAGGATACCAACATTGAATGTGATAAGTTATGGTAAGATAGCATGATTCCTATCTTACGTCTTTTTGTAAACAGGTAAATAACTGTGTTGCGATCTGTTGGAGCATCGAACTCAGATCTAGCAAAACCAGTAAGTACAACTCCACCTACAGCATAGGCAGATTGTTTTATTGATTGCATGTTTATGTATAAATGTGTATGACGTGTATGATTCTCATTGTGACATCATGAAGCATGTTCACTACTGATAACTTATATGGTAAGAATAAGATCAAGTTTCAAGTAAGAAACTATTTTAAGAATATGTTGTTTATGAAAGATGATAAGAAAGTTTCGTGTCAAACCGACCTGCACTAGGTCAAGTTTGGTCTATGGTTTGAGTTGGACTGGGCTGGCCGCCCCAACCACTCCATTGCAGCGTGCCACAGTACGTACACTTATGTTATGTAAGGGCCCAAAAACAAGCTAACTTAAGAAAGCATAATCAAAGCATAATTGGTTCATGCATTGCTTTACTATGATATGTTTTGCGGATAAATAGTTGTATTTGCTGAGCGAAAGCTCACGACTTACGTCTATGCTGTAGGTAAGTTCCCTACTGGCAGTACTTGATACAAGACGGTGGAGCTGAGCAGGACTATCTATGTGATTACGGACTGGGAACCACTACGCGTTTTGTTATAATATATGTATGCAGTTTTGTTATATAATTAAGTTTCAGACTCGAGTGCTTGTATAAGTACTTATATGTATATAAGTATGTTTATATGTAAGTGTATGGATTATGTTGTAAACAAAAAATAAAAAATGTCTGAATTTCTGCTGATAAGTAAGTTAAGTAATTATGTAAGTTATGTATGGTAACGGCCTACGTAAGGTGGGTCGTTACGGAGTTGGTATCAGAGCAGGTTCCTGCCTTCTGGTCTCATAGTCTGCCTGCCAGCGCCACAGTTATTGTAAGTTACAATACATCTTGTGTATGAGTATTTATTTCGTAAGTATAATATGGAAATCATATGATATAGATCCGAGACTTATGGACGCGGATCGGGATACTGCATAAGTGTTTTATGAGATGCAACCCCTACTTTTTGATGGGACCCGGCGGACGGTAGCGTTAGCAGGTTGGCTCCACGATATGGAATCAATATTCCGGATTGGTCATATAGAGGCTCATCTTCAGGTCCCATTAGCTAGTCGATGCCTCGTGATGGGTGCCCGGATATGGTGGATGACAATGGGAGAGCCAGCGATACCTGGAGGGACATGGGTGGATTTTCGCGCCCTTATTATCGCATGTTATGGGGCTTTTCCAGACGAGGACGCTGATATGCCTTATCGAGATCCAGAGATTTACCGCGATATGTACCTCGGACGATACCTTAGTTATGTCGCGGATTGGCGCGCGTACCCAAATAAGTCTATGGGTCATTACTACCAACGGTTTTGAGATGCGATGTTGCCTCACATCCCTCATGACTTGGGAGATCCAGAGATGCAGGCACTACATCTCCTTTGGGGAGGGTTACCTCCCAATGTCAGGCTTTTCGTTTTGGAGCCTATGGCAGGTATGACATTGGAGGATATAATGAGTGATATCATGGAGGCAGAGATAATAGCACATATGATGCAGGTAGCTGCTATGGAGGATGATTATGTCATTCCAGTGGATGATGCTGGTATTACGGAGCCATTATTCCATGGAGGTTCAGTTATGCCGGAAGATCCTATTCCTGCCATGCCACTTCAGGCCATTCCTCCTCAGGAAGCGGAGGCTGATGCAGAAGATGGCGAGATGGACCCTGTTGATGTTCCGATCGATCAAGAGGAAAACCCCGATGATCCTCCCATAATCATCATTGAAAGTAATGACGAGGAAGAAGTTGAGGAAGAACAAGAGTAGTGGGAGGAACAAGAGGGAGCCATCGAAGAAGAGTTGGAAGATCTCGAGGAGCCGTAAGAAGATCTTGAGGAGATCTTATTCGACGATGGAGATTGGGACGTGGACTCCGACATTTCCTCCGATATCACGGAAGAGTAGACCGTTTAGTTTTAAAGTCGATGTTTAATTATTTTATTCTTTTGACCTTAGGATTGTACATAGTATAGGTATGATGGTTAAGTGGTAGACACTTTCATCTCATTTTTGACCTTGTACATGTAGTAAGTCTTATGTGTATTGGACATGTACATGCTATTACTCAAATATGATGTACTTTTTGTATATGTACAAAAAGGAACGAGTTCATGTATGAAACGATCTTATAATATTATGATGAAGTATTATTCATGATAAGTTTATGATAAGTTATGCCATGATATGATGGATTGCTATATGATGCTTTATGATACGATAAGAAATGATATGGAATGATGCGATATGATAAGTTATGAGTGGAAGAAGTGATGTTCAAGTATAATAATACTTTTTCCTTGAAAATAAATAGGAATTAAAAGATGGTACGACCTCGTGTACGAGTAAGCCAAATTCCGCAAGAGCCGAATCTTGCGAATGTTGTAGCTACTTTGCAACAACAACTGCTAGAGCAACAACAAGAAACAAATCGGCTTCGGGAGCAAATAGCTCATATGAATCAGGTACCTCGCACTAACGAAGTGCCACCCCAAGATAACCCTGTACCCCCAGTAGAGCCCCAAGCACCAGGGATTCGTCAAGAGGTTTCTAGAAACGTTGAAGTCCCATTAGCACCCGCTGGGATTCAAATAAACCCACCGGTAGTTCGGGAAGATTTATTATACGAACGATTTAGGTGAATGAAGGAGCCTGAGTTTGAGGGACCTACGGACCCGATAGAAGCCGACAATTGGCTAATTGACATCCAGGTGATCTTGGATTTTATGGGTCTTACGGAGCATGAAAAAGTTCTTTGTGTTTCTTTTGCTCTTAAGAAGGATGCAGGGCACTGGTGGATGATAGTCTAAATGCGCAGAGATGTTGTAGCCATGAGTTGGCAGGATTTTGTAACTGAATTCAGAATGATGTACTACAATAGAGAAATCCTTGCGGCTCAGCAAGATGAATTCAATAATATGAAACAAGGATCGATGACAGTAATGGAAGCTGTTAAGAAATTGAAAAGCTAGCCCGCCTGTGCCCAGAGCTCATACCAAACGAAACTGAGAAAGTAAGAAGTATGATGAAGATGTTTCGTACAGACATTGCCAAGCAAGTCAGTGCTGGCAGTAGCCCTCGAACCCTGGTATCAGATTGTATCAGTCGAGCGATAATAGCCGAATACTAGATTAACCAGGATAAGGAGGCAAGGGCTCAGATTTTTAAGGCTAAGAAGGAGGAAAAAGTTGTTGTGAAGCAGTTACAGCCAAGACAAAATCAGGAAGTATACCAGAAGGGCCAAACCAGCAATTTGGCCCATAGTTCCAAACAGTCCGGGAGGAACAAAAAAAAAGGGAATGTTACTGGCCAGGGCTAGCAGAGGAACTACCCTCAAAAGAGGAACAACCGAGGGAACGAGGGTAATAATAATGACTATCCAGTGTGCACGCAATATGGAAAGAAGCACCTGGGAGTGTGCAGATTGGGAACAAATGCTTGCTACATTTGCGGCAAGGAAGGTCATTATGCTAAGAATTGTACCTCGAATAGCCAGAACTAGAACCCTCAGTACCCAAACAGAAATGCAAGCAGTCAGTTGCATGCGGTTCAAGCCAAAATCGAAGGCCCTCTGATTACACCCGAACGATATGAGGTTCCTGAACCCCAAGCCAGGATCTATGCTTATACAAAGGGGGACGCTGAAGCTGGAACTTCCCATGTGGTAACAGGTTAGCTTTCTATCGCCACATATGATGCAATTGCCCTATTTGATTCTGGTGCCACCCATTCATTTATATCGATAGAGTTTGCCCATAAATTAGGAAGAGGTGTGGATAACTTAAAGCAACCCTTTAGAACCTCTCTACCGTCAGGAGAAATTTTGTTATCCGATTTTTGGATACAAAATCTTCCAGTAATCATCTGCGGCAGAGAGCTATATGTAGACCTCATCGCGATTAAGCTCCAGGATTTTGATGTTATCCTAGGAATGGACTTCCTAAGCAAGTACAACGCTAAGATTGATTGTCAAAAGCATTATGTTATGTTTAGTCTTCATGATGAAGAGGGTTTCCACTTCTACGGTCAGTCTCGAAGCTCGATAACCAGGCTAGTCTCAACATTGAAAGCATGGAAACTGTTGGCTAGTGGATGCCAGGGATACTTAGCCAACATGGTGGACCAGGAATGAGAGGTGGAGTTAAAGCCGGAAGATGTTCCCATTATCAGTGAATATGTGGATGTCTTTCTGAAAGACCTACCAGGACTCCCTCCCGAGCAGGAAATTTTGTTTGAAATAGAATTATTGCCAAGAGCTGCACCAATATCAAAAGCGCCTTATCATATGGCCCCAGCCGAACTTAAAGAGCTTCAAGTACAGTTGCAAGAACTGTTAGATAAGGGATTTGTTCGACAAAGCCATTTTCCATGGGGAGCACCGGTTTTATTCGTCAAGAAGAAAGATGGATAGTTGCGATTGTGCATCGACTATCGGGAGTTGAATAAGATCACGATTAAGAATAAATATCCTCTCCCTAGGATTGATGATCTTTTTGATCAACTCAGGGGAGCAATGGTATTCTCGAAGGTTGATTTGAGATCGGGATACCATCAACTCAGAATTAAGGAGATGGATATTTCTAAAACGGCTTTTCGTACACGTTATCGGCATTATGAGTTTCTTGTTATGCCGTTTGGGTTGACCAATGCGCCAGCTGCTTTTATGGATCTGATGAACTGGGTATTCAAGGAGTACTTAGACAAGTTTGTTATCGTTTTCATCGACGATATTTTGATCTACTCAAAGTCCATAAAGGAACATGAGCAGCAGCTCAGGATGGTTTTGGAGACGTTAAGACGACATCAACTTTATGCCAAGTTCACAAAATGTGAATTTTGGCTAGAAAAAGTGCATTTCTTGGGTCACGTGGTTTCGAAAGAGGGAATTTCTGTTGATCCTGCTAAAGTTGAGGCGGTTAGTACATGGCCCGTACCCAAAAACGTTACGGAAATATGAAGCTTTCTTCGATTGGCTGGATATTATCGACGTTTTGTTGAAGGATTCTCCAAGATTGCGGCGCCACTTACAGCTCTTACTCGGAAAGGGAAGAAGTTCAAGTGGACGCAGAAGTGTAAAGAAAACTTTCAAGAGCTTAAGAGGAAGCTTACCAGTACCCCGGTATTGATGATTCCTGACGTAGATGCAGGAAATTTTGTAATTTACAGTGACACTTCTAAGACCGGATTGGGAGCTGTCCTAATGCAAAAAGGGAATATGGTCGCTTATGCCTCACGCCAACTAAAGGATCACGAATGGAATTACCCGACACATGATTTGGAGCTCGCGGTGGTGGTTTTTGCATTGAAGATTTGGAGACACTATTTGTATGGGAATAGATGTGAGATCTATACCGACCATCAAAGTCTCAAATACATCTTCATTCAAAAGGAGCTCAATATGAGGCAGCGTTGATGGCTAGAGCTCGTGAAGGATTACGATTGTGAAATCCTTTACCACCCAGGAAAAGCGAATAGAGTAGCGGATGCTCTAAGCAGGAAGTCATCCGGTATGTTGATGTCTCTTGACAAGATGTCCAAGCCGCTTCAGAAGGAAATTTCAGATTTCAATATGGAGATGATAACTGGGAAATTGACTGCTTTGACTCTTCAGTCTAATCTCCTAGAATCCATTAAGCTTCATCAAGGGAAGGATTCCTTTCTGCTTAAGACGCAACTCTTTGGTGGGAAGAATAAGGAAATCAAGACCTCTTCAAATGGGGTAATTTATTTCAAGGAAAGGATCTGCGTTCCTAACTTGGAATTTCTTAAGAAACAGATCATGTCTGAAGCATATGAGATGCCATACTTGGTACATCCGGGAGGTACCAAAATGTACAAGGACCTCAGAGAAAGCTATTGGTGGCCAAATATGAAGAATGAAATCGCTGACTTTGTGTCGAAATGCCTAACTTGTCAGAAAGTTAAGGCAGAACATCGACAACTGGCGGAGATCTTCAGAAAATCAAGCTCCCAGAGTGGAAATGGGAACAAACTACTATGGATTTTATAGTTGGTTTACCCAGAACCGCTAGTGGAAATGACATGATTTGGGTGATTGTTGATAGATTAACCAAGTCCGCCCACTTTATCGCTATTAAGGCCACCTTTTCAGTGGAAAAGTTGGCTGAAATTTATGTATCCCAGATTGTTAGACTTCATGGAGTGCCAAAGTCTATCATTTCAGATCGGGATGGGTGTTTTACCTCTCGATTCTTGAAGAGTGTCCACACAGCTATGGGATCAAAGTTAAAATTCAGTACAGCTTTTCACCCCCAGACGGATGGACAATCGGAGCGAACTATTCAGACCCTCGAGGATATGCTGAGGTCATGTGTTTTGGATTTGAAAGGAAGCTGGGATCAGAAGCTACCTTTGATCGAATTTTCTGTAATACCCGAAATTTTGATGACTTTAGATTTCCTTTGAAACAAGGAAAACCTAAGTCTGAATCATGATCGGAGTGGAATAACAGTATAGGTTTGAGTTCTCGACTAACTAGCTACGAGACTCAACAAAAGATTACTTAGCTAAGTAAAAGGCGTTTTAAGGAAAACAGCATGACGAAATTTCATAATTTCATGTTGGTCAAAGTTTGACCAAGAAAGTCAAAGTTGACCAAAAAGTCAAAGGGTTGACTAAGAATGGTCAAAGGTATGACTATACAGCAATAAGATAATCAGTATGGAAATTATACTGCGGAAACCGTCTTTACGAACGAATAAGCAAGAATAAGCTATGAGACCACCCTAGAAAAATCAAGTACAATATTTGGAGCAATATGGGCTAAATGGTTTCAAGTCCCAAGAAAAATTTATACGTAGTCCAATTTTATGCAGATGGATTTTGGACTACAATTCAGTATGATAATACTGTTTTAGGACAAAACAGTATTGATATTATCGAAGTTAGTAAGGAAATGGATTGCATAATTATATTAAGGGATTCTTGGAATCAAGAGGATAATTATGCATGAATTGGAAGTCAAGTGGCTCTACCTTAGCCGATCACCCGCAGGGACTAAATTGCAAATATGTTGTCTTTAGGGGCAAAAGTGTAATTTTTGGAAAAGTTAGCCATGATGATGTAAGCATGATGTCATCAAGATGATGTCATCAAGGTGATGTAAGCATGATGTCATCATGATGAGGTAAGCAAAACTTGTTCACCAAGGAAGCAAATGGCCGGCCACCACCTAGAGGGACTAAGTAGCAAATATTTTTGCTTCAAGGACCAAAATACAATTTTAGAAAAATAATTAAATCCTAGTTCAAGGACTTTTTAGTAATTTTGAAAAGTTCAAAAAGCCTATAAATAGAGGTGGGGGGGGGGGGGGGGGGGCGGATTTTGGACCCAAAAATTGGGAAAAACAAGCCAAACTCTTGCCAATTTTCTTCTCACCCATTTCCCCACAAAAACCGAACCCTAGGGAGGGGAAAAAAAAAATGGTTGGCCGGATTTGGTGGTGATGGCCGAACCTTGTGTGAGGCTTAAGCTTGAGTGGTCGAAAATATTGGAACCCCAATTGGAGGGGGGTGGCCGGTTATGGTGATGAGCAAGGGGGAAAGAGTTTAAACCCAAAACCTAGCACCAATCTTGGTGTGAACTAAGGTAATCTCCCTTAGCCCGAAGCTTTTCAATTTGAGCATAAATTTGGAAATTTAAGTGTATTTCCAAGCAATGGTTTGTAAGAGTATAAGCTCATCCTTTATTTTCATGCAATGAGCTTAGGTGCTTAGCTATGTGCTTGATTAGGGTCTCAATTTATGATTTTAGTGTATGCTTTGACTATATGCTTGCATGATATTAGAGTTTGCATGCATGCCTATTAAGTGTTCGATATATGTCCCCAATATGCCTAAGAAGTTATAGGTTATTCATGTTTATGTTTAAGCTAGATTAGAAGCTTGAATGATGCATGGTGATGCAAACCTAAAGTTTTGCAGACCCTAGTTTGGTGCAAGAACACCCAAGGGTTTGCCCTTGCATGAAAATGTTTGAATGATGCATGGATGTATGTTTTACGTTAGAAAGCGCTGCATGACTGATATTAGGCTCCCGCTGTGGGCGGTTGAGGTAGTGTGCGCGTAATAGGACGTAAAATGAACTTAAGAACAAAACTGCCAGTTTCGGGTAAAACTGGCCAGTTTTCTGGAAAGATGATATTGAGGCCCTTAGATGCCGAATTAGGCAAAACTCAAAACATGAAAGTTGTAGAGAAACGATTTTTCTAGGGGGCATCATGAACAGTTTTCCAAAATAAGGCTCAAAAGGCCTTCGTTTTTATAAAAACCCGAGCCTGACTGTGCCCAGGACTTATGCACGGCCAGGTGAGTTCAACAGGGAATAAGATCACGGTAGATTCCGAACTGGGTTTTCTGCAAAACGCGAAAGTTGTAGGGTTTTGTGAAAGCTAAAACTTTCATGAAGACAACTTTTTCTAATTCAAACCAGATTTTTAAATAGAAATGGATTTCTAAAAACTATACAGGAAACAAGAAATTCCTGCACAGGATTTTCTAAAACAGTACAGGAAAACTATATTTTTGCACCAGCACCAATGTTTTGACTATGAAAACTGTTCCAATGGCAGTTTTCAGCCCTTAATGATTTTTATAAAGTCCCACTTTGAAAACCACGAATTTTTAAGTTAAACAAAAGATTTTTGGCCAATTTTCCAAATTGGATTTTAAAAGCCAAAGTTTAGCAACAAGACAATGATGGATAGTAACCGGAAAGGATACCCGAGTTACTAGGCTTGGCCCAAAAGCCCAAGTTTGACCCATAGAATGTTGACTTTGGTTGACTAAGTTTGACCACCTTAAGGGTTACCCTATGTAACCCAATAAGTTATCATGTGTATAATTGGGGGACATATAACTAAGATTGTGTATGAATGTTGGATAGGTCACCAACATTTTATAGGATCCTTATCCTATGTTCTTTTAATAGCAGGAAGTAACATGCAGTTGCAACCTGAGTTGGAACAACGAAACCCAGGGTATAGCATAACAGGTAAGTACAAACCTCACCTACAGTATGGAAAATAGTACACTATTTTCCAATATATGATATGTTTTCATGTGTGTTATGTATGCCATGTTTTCAAGTATGCCATGTTTTCAAGAATGCCATGTTTTCAAGTATGCCATGTTTTCAAGAATGCCACGTTTTTAAGAATGCCATGTAAATGTTAAGTTATGGTATAGTGACATCATGAGGCATGTTCACTAATGTTAACTCACATGGTAAGAAAATACAAACAAGGTGTCGTACCAACCTCCTATCAGGTAGAGGATACATGTTCAAGTCAAGTTATGATTATTAACCTCTCGTTGATGCGTGAGGGTCAAGTTTATGATTCCCAAAACTGTTTAGGGCCTTGCAAACCCTAACTTTGTCTGGAGACTGCACGCTTTTGGTACGTACACTATGGGCCCACATGTTAAGACAAGATAATAAGTTCAAGATTAAGTCCATAATGAAGCACAAGACATTCAAACCTATCATAAATGGATCATGCATAAATTACCTGATGTTTTAAGAGGTTTTGTGAGATAATGTTTGTACTTGGTGGGTGAAAGCTCATCAGTATATTCCATACTGTAGGTAAAAGTAAGATGCCTGCAGTTTTACTTGGTGGGCCATAGAGACGATGCAGCAAGTGAAGGGCAGTATGGGATACCACTACGCAAGATTTTTCGCAAATATTTTAAGTATGAAGTTGTATATGTATGATTAAGAAATATGTACCATGTTATGTATGTGATGATTCCAAGGTCCGGTTTAAAGGTTATGGTGACCTTATAATCGGCATAACAAGTAATGGGTAGGCATGGTGAAGTTTACCCATAAGTACAAGTTTATTTAAGTTATGATTTTAAAATAAAGTTTAAAGTTTAAAAAAAAAAAAAATTTCTGAAATTTTCTGTAAGGTTAATTATTTAAGACTAAGGTTTAAGTTAAGCAAGCATGGTAATGGCCCATGTTTACGTAGTCAGTCCTACGTGGATTTTGGGGCGTTACATTTTCTTACAATAATAGTTATCACGCCTCAATTGGTATGGTTCCATTTGAAGCGTTATATGGAAGGAAATGTCGATCTCCAATCCATTGGCAAGAAGTTGGACAGAAATAGCTTCACACTACGGATTTCATCAGAAAAACCTCAGAGGATATCAAGATGATTAAATAGAGACTCGACGTAGCTTTCAGTCGACAGAAAAGTTATGCTGATAAACGTCGAAGACCCTTAGAATTTCAAGTTGGAGAATTTGTTTTCCTTAAGATTGCTCCTATGAAGGGAATTATGAGGTTTGGAAAGAAGGGCAAGCTTAGTCCGAGATACACTGGACCATTTGAAATCCTTGATAGGATTGGAAAAGTGGCTTACAAGCTTGCTTTGCCACCAGAATTAGCTTCTGTACATGATGTTTTCCATGTTTCGATGCTGAAAAAGTTTGTACCTGACCCTTCCCATGTTCTAAGTCATGAACCAATTGAAGTCCAAACTGATCTAATAAACAGTATGAAATTATACTGTGAAAAACCGTCATTATGAATACGGAAGTAAGAATAAGGTACGGGACTATTGTAGAAAAATCAAGCACAAGATTTAGAGTAATAAGGCCAGAGCCTTCAAGTCCAAAGAAAAATTTTTACGCAGTCCAGTTAAGTACAGATGAATTTTATACTGCAGTTCGATATAACAGTACTGTTTTTAGTTGAAAACAGTATTGATAATATTCATATTAGTATGAAGATGGACTGCACTTCAGGAGACAAGCCAAATGGGACTTAATTAAGGGACACCTCACCAAAAAAGAAAATTAAGTAATTTTTGGATTTTTGGGAAAATATGAAAAGAAATAAAAAGTTGACCATTGAAAATTGCTTGGCCACCAAGTAAGCCCTCCATGGCCAGCCACCTTTCATGGATTTGTGGCAATTATATCTCTTTTGGGGGATTGAAGTGCAAATTAGAAGAAAGTAAAATCACCTATAAATAGGTGTTGTATGAGAAAATTGGACCATTTTGTCTACTTTACAACTTTAGCTCACTCTTTGGTCACAAAACCCCGTGAGAGGCCGAACCTAAAGGAAGGAGAGAAAAAAAAAAATTTGTGGTCGGATTTTGGAGAAGAAAAACAAGAAGAAATTGTTGGATCCAAGCTTGAGAATCATCTTTCCAAGTTCTAGAGGTAAATCCTCTCAATCTCTTAAGTATTCTACTAAGTTTTGGAGCAAGATCTTTATGTGTATTTCAAGTATTGGATGTAAGAGCATAAGCTCATCCTCTCTCTTTTTCATGTAATGGTTTAAGTAAGCTTAGTATGTGTTTGTATAGGCTTTAGAAAGCTTGTTTATGTGGTTGTATGTGTTTTTGATTTCATACTCTAGAAATCATGTGCTAAGGGTGTATGCTCACCATATGTTTGTTATATGTCCCCAATATGTTCAAGAATGATATTGGATATATGGAAATGAGATTAGTGATGTATGATGTGTAAGGGTTTTGAATAATCCCAAAAACCCTAACTATGGTAGAAAATACCATTTGGGTTTATATGTAAGTTGTATGATGTGAATGGAATGTATGGCAAGGAAAACAATAGGAAATACGCTACATGCTTGTTTTAGGCTCACGGTTTGAACCGTTTGAGGTAGTGTGCACGTAATTTTAGGTAAGAACCAACACAAAAGAAAGCTGCCAGTTTCGGACCCCTGCAGGGTAGCAATCTGGAAACAACGTTTTGAGACCTTTAGAGGCCGAATTTGAGGAAAGTTAAAACTACATAGTTGTAGAAAAGGGGAAATCCTAGGGGGCACACAGACAGTTTTTAAAAATAAGGTCCCAACAGCCTCAGTTTTTAGCAAAACCCGAGCCTGGCCTGATCGGTCAAGTGTTCACGGCCAGGCAGATTCAACAAGGTAAATGGATAACTTAAAGGCAAAACTGGATTTTGAGTAAAATAGGAAAGTTGTAGGAATTTTGGAGACCTACAACTTTCATGAGAAGACTTTTTCAAATTCAAAACAGATTTTGATATAAAACTGAATCTTAAAAACTGGGCAGGAAAACAGGAAATTCCTGCACAGGATTCTCAAAGCAGTGCAGGATTAGGCAATTCCTGCACATACACTGATAATTGAGATTATGAGACTATTTTCAGAAATACTCTTCAGAATTTTACAAGTTTTACTATATTTGTAAAAAGAATTAGATAAGGACTAAGTTATATGGTGATCATAATAAGACACTTAGTAATCGGAAAGATTACTAAAAAAATTTAATTGGACCAAGTTAATTAAAAGGATACTTATAGTAACCAAAAAGGTTACTAATTTTTATATGTTAAGTTTTGGGACCCAAGGTTACTTATGGTAACCGAATGGGATACCATTTTAATATCATTGGGCTTTAATAACCAAAAAGGATATTAATTTAAAAGTGATTGGGCTATACCTAAGGTTACTTGTGGTAACCTAATAAGATACTATTAGACCTTGTAACTAAGATTTATTTTAAGTAAGCAAGCAAAATATTGTTTGGTTGTTGATTGGATCAACAGCCTAAGGTTACAATTAGTAACCGAATTAAGTATCAATTTTTGTGTGTACGGGGACATATAACTAGGATCATGGATAAATGTTGGCTAGGATACCAACATTGAATGTGATAAGTTATCGTAAGATAGCATGATTCTTATCTTACGTCTTTTTGTAAACAGGTAAATAACTGTGTTGCGATCTGTTGGAGCATCGAACTCAGATCTAACAAATCCAGTAAGTACAACTCCACCTACAGCATAGGCAGATTGTTTTATTGATTGCATGTTTTTAAAAGTCCTACGTTTATGTATAAATGTGTATGATTTATGATTCTCATTGTGACATCATTAAGCATGTTCACTGCTGATAACTTATATGGTAAGAATAAGATCAAGTTTCAAGTAAGAAACTATTTTAAGAATATGTTGTTTATGAAAGATGATAAGTAAGTTTCGTGTCGTACCGACCTGCACTAGGTCAGGTTTGGTCCATGGTTTGAGTTGAACTGGGCTGGCCGCCCCAACCACTCCATGGCAGCGCGCCACGGTACGTACACTTATGTTTTGTAAGGGCCCAAAAACAAGCTAACTTAAGAAAGCATAATCAAAGCATAATTGGTTCATGCATTGCTTTACTATGATATGTTTTGTGGATAAATAGTTGTAGTTGCTGAGTGAAAGCTCACGACTTACGTCTATGCTGTAGGTAAGTTCCCTACTGGCAGTACTTGATACAAGTCGGTGGAGCTGAGTAGGGCTATCTATGAGATTAGGGGCTGGGAACCTCTACGCGTTTTGTTATAATATATGTATGCAGTTTTGTTATATAATTAAGTTTCAGACTCGAGTTCTTGTATAAGTACTTATATGTATATAAGTATGTTTATATGTAAGTGTATGGATTATGTTGTAAAAAAAATATAAAAAATGTCCGAATTTCCACTAATAAGTAAGTTAAGTAATTATGTAAGTTATGTATGGTAACGTCCTACGTAAGGTGGGTCGTTACAATATATATCCATTCACAAGTGATTTGGAAGTGCACAACTTACCCTTTCCTTGTAGGGACTGATAATTGTTACAATCATCTCTCCTTTTAGGGCCCAACATCTTCATTGGCTACACTTCTGGTTGGGTATAGGCTCTAATATCATTTGTAACGACATATACCTTGTAACGTCCCAAATGCTAACTAACAATAATGTTAGAAATTTAACATTAGGAATTAACATGGGTAATGTGACGGTATTATAATTAGTTAACTCTAATACTATATTGAGTTATTCTTTTTTACAGATGATGCGACGAGAATTCAATGTGCTAGAATATAGTTCATGTCATATTTATAAATATCATATGATGATTGGTATATTTTTACATAATGATTTAATAAGTTTGTGTGATAGTATAATTATAGGAATATTTTAAATATAAGTATGCTTTGTAATATATGTGTATATGTGTAGCATATTACATAATATATGTTTTCGTGTTTGTATGGTGGGTACATTTATATATATGTATATATGTAAATATATATATATATATATATATATAATCTATAAACAGCAATCGGTTAAAAAAAAAGGTAAAATTTGTAATCAGAAAAGAAGGGGAAAAAAACAAAAAAAAAAAAAAGGAAAGGAGAGGAGAGGAGAGGAGAAGTTACCGTGCAAAAGTGGGGGGGGGGGGGGGGGGGGGGGGTGTGGGTGGTAGCTAATTAGTATACAATTGATTTCCTAGCAATTTTTTTTATGTTTGACAAATTTTCTTACCCTGAATAAGTGATTGCCAACCTACAAATCACTTAATTTGAGTCATATCATATTCCAATTAATTCCAAAATTGATTTGGAATTAAATTACTCACAATTTGTTTTATAAGACACTACTACAAAAGTTGGCTTAGACGACGGAGATTACACGACGATTAAAAATTCCCCTTTTTACATTCTCACTAGTCTTTCTCTCACTTCCGTAGTCTCCCTCTCTTGCCTACTCTCGCTCTCACTCTCTCTATTACTCTCACACGCACAAAGCAAAACAAAAAACAAAAAACAAAACTCCAAGACTATCCATTAAACCTCCATATTCCTCCAAGCCAAAATTAAAAGGATTTCAAGGTATGTTTTGTTTCAATGTTTGATGATAATTATTATTGTTCTTTTTGGTTTGGGATCCTTTGGGGGTTGAGCGATTTTCTTGATGAGTTTCGTCTTGTGAGTTTGAGGAGTTTTGGAGGACAAGGAAGTCAAAAAATTGTGTTTTAGGGCCAATTATATAAATCAAGGAGAGTTGAAGAAACAAAAAATTAATTGTGGAAAATTTTAGAAATTTCACCTATAAATAGGGGTGGGTGAGTAGTGGAGAATTTGGCCATTTTTTCTATCTCCTCTCCTTTCCCTCTCTAGCTCTTAGGTGTAACGACCCACCTTACGTAGGCCATTACCATACTTACTTACTTACTTCATAACTTAACATGCGGAAAAAGCGACTAATTTTTTTAAAAAAACTTGAAACTGAAAACTATCTCACCATATACTTACATATATATGTATACATATATTTACTTACTTCAGTACTGAAACATTAAAACTTAATACATCATATTTCAGATTAACCATATAATATAACAAAACGCGTAGCAGTTCCCATCCCATAGTTTCACAGTTTTGCCTTGCCATGCTCCACTGCCTTGTATCACATATTGACAATAGATTGCTTACCTACAGCATAAATGTAAGTTATGAGCTTTCACTCAGCAAATACAACTATTAACCCGCAAAACATAATAATGCATGAACCACTTATTCTTTCATTATGCTTTCTTAGGTTAACTTACTTTTTGGGGCCCTTACATAACATAAGTATACGTACTGTGGCGCGCAGCCATGGAGTGGTTGGGGTGGCCAGCCCTATCCAACTCAAACCATGGACCAAACCCGTCCTGGTGCAGGTCGGTACGACACAAGGCAACTTACTTGCCATCATACTTAAAAACTTGTTCTTACTTTAAAACATATTTGAAAAACCATTTCATACTCGAAAACATTTCATACTTATAAACAGTTTCTTACTTGAAACTGGGTTCTCATTCTTATCAAGTGATTATCATTAGTGAGCATGCTTCATGATGTCACAATAATAAAACATAAATCATATGCACCTCAACATGTATACATGAGCTTGAAAACATACAAGCAGTAAAAATATTTTTCGCTTATACTGTAGGCGGAGTTGTACTTACCAGTTATGCTAAGTCCTGAATTCCTTGTTCCGCCAAATCACAATAACATGTTACCTTTCTGTTTCCAGAAAAAGTTATAAAATAAGAATCATCATATCTTATGATGAATCATACCATTAAATGTTAGTATTCAACCAACATCCATAGGTAACCCTAGTCACATGCTTATCATGTTACATTAGTATCCCAATTGGTTACTATAAGTAACCTTGGATCGAAAACTTAACATATAACATTTGTATATAAATAACTTGGTCCAATAATTTGGTTGTTAGTGCATGTGCAGGAATTGCCTGTTTATGCACCGTTTTGAAAATCCTGTGCAGGAATTGCCCATACCCTGTACGGTTTTGGAAATCCAGTTTTTCTTTAAATATCTGTTTCGAACTTGACAAATTTTACTTCATGAAAGTTGTAGATTTCATCAAAATCTATAACTTTTGTTTTTGGTCAAAACCCTGAATCTATCTTTAACTTGCTTGTTTCTTCCATTGAAAATTTTTGACCATATTCACCAACCATTAAAATTGGTCTCGGATTTTGATGAAAACAGAGGCCTTTGGTGCCTTGTTTTTAAAAACCGTCTATACTAACCCCTAGAATTTTCCATTTCCTACAATTTTACAGTTTTGACTTTTTCCAAATTCTGCATCTAAAAGCCTCAAAATCCTGTTTCCAGAAAATTGTCCAGTTGAATCCGAAAATGGCAGTTTCCATTTAGGTGAGTTCTTACGTAAAATTACGCGCACACTACCTCAGACGGTTAAAACTGTGAGCCTATGACAAGTATGTAGAGTGTTATGTAATGTTTTCATTATCATACACTTATTTCATATCCATACAACTTTCTTATAAACCCAAATGGTAATCTATACCAAATTAGGGGTTTTAGGGTTTTCTTGAACCCTAATAGCAACATACATCACCTATTGCATGCTTAATCATAAAACATCATCTTTGAGCATGTGAAGGACATATAGCAAACATATAGTAGGTATTCACACAGCCAACTAACCTCTAACTCAAATTATCATTAACATACACCAAACCATAATTAGAGACCACCAAACCCTAATCAAGCATAATCAAGCACTCACCATAAACCCTAGTGCATGAAACTAAAAAGTGAGCTTACGCTCTTACATTTCCAACATGGAAATACACTTAAATCTTGAACCAAAACTTAATTGAAAAACTAGAGGGTGAAAAGGTTTACCTCAAGATCCAAGAGAGCGGATCTAGACTATGGTTGAAAAATTTTCTTCACACTCCCTCACACCAAATCCGACCTCTCTCTCTCTCTCTCTCTTACTCTCACTTTTTCTTTTCTTTGCTCGGCTCCTAAGGGAGGTAAAGGACTAGAGAATGATCTGCTAGAACTTTAGGTTTCACTAAAAGTTCTCAAAATGAATCTACCTCCACCTATTTATAGGCGAAATTAAATTCATTTCTAGAATTATTATTTTTACTTCTAGAATTACATAATGGTCTTCAAGAGCAAAATTTTTTGCTCATAGACCCCATGTGGTGGCCGGCCATATAGGGCCATGTGGAAGAACATGCTTGTTCAAGCTCAACACTTAGCCAAGTAAGCAAGGCTAAGGTGCTTGTTCACCAAACCTAGAAGCATGACTTGTCAAGCTTACAAATTTATTATTCTTAAATTTGCTCATCCAACCTCAAAAATAACATATTTGCTAAGAGATCTTCTTAGGTGGCCGGCCATAGTGATGTCTTGGTGTCCAATAAATTTTTCATACCTATCTCTAACTTATTTTCCTTGGATTCCAATGTAACTATTGTAACCGAACTTGTAACCGATCATTGGCCTAGTTGGATTTGGAGGCTTAGTTAGAAAAATCCATCATAAAAATTTTACAAACTTATTTGCAATTATTCAATTTTCTTAAAATTACACATTGTCCCCTAAAGATAAAAATATTTGTACTTTGGTCCCTGTGAGGTGGTCGACCATGAGATGTGCCTAGTGTCCAAAAATTCCACCAATGATCATCCATTTTCATCCAAGGATGAGGTGTCCTCCCATTAGGCTCCGTTTGGCCTTCCTTCTAAAGACTGTCCATTTTCATATCAACACAGATATTACAAATATTATTTTCAACTAATAACATTATAATTATACTAGACTACTGTCCAGAATTTATCTGGGCTTAACTGGACTGCGTTTCGATTTTTCTTAGGACTTGAAGTCGCTTAGTTCTTATTGCTCTAAATATTGTACTTGATTTTTCTACAGTGGTCTCGTACCTTATTCTTACTTATTCATACGTAATGATGGTGTTTTACAGTATAATTTTCATACTGCTTATTATACTGTGATACCGTCTTAATCATACCTTAGGTCAGTTTGGTCAGGCGTTGACCGACATAGGATCGTAACCTTAATTTCGCCTCTTTCAACAAAATGCCTCATACTTGCATAAATAAACTATTATCGAGTCTTAAAACATTACAAGAACTCAATAATACTCTGATAAATCAGATCAAGTATTTCACATAAACATACATATTACAAACTTTGATTCCCTAAAAAGGAAATCGTAAATTTGTAAAAAGATTGATTATTACAATCTACCCCCTTTAAAAATTTTTGTCCCCGAAAATTACAACAAGTAGGGATAATTCTTTCTTATTTCTTCTTCTAGTTCCAAAGTTGCTTCTTCAACTTTATGATTCTGCCATAACACTTTAACCATCGGAATGGTTTTATTTCTAAGGATCTTTTCTTCCCGATCCAGAATCCGGATTGGATTTTCTTCATACGTCAAATCCGTTTGCACTTCAATTAGTTCTTAACTTAGCACATATGAAGGATCAAGTACATACTTCTTCAACATCGAAAAATGGAAAATATCATGCACAGAAGCTAATGCTGGCGGCAAAACAAGCTTGTAGGCTACTTTTCCAATCCTTCTAGGATTTCAAATGGTCCTGTATATCTCGGACTAAGCTTTCCGTTTTTGCCAAACCTCATAATTCCCTTCATAGGAGCAATCTTAAGGAAAATAGAATCTCCAACTTGGAATTCTAAAGGTCTTCGACGTTTATCAGCATAACTTTTCTGTCGACTGAAAGCTACGTCGAGTCTTTGTTTGATCATCTTGATATCCTCTGAGCTACGTCCAATTTCTTGCCAATGAATGGGAGATCGACATTTTCTTCCATATAATGCTTCAAATGGAGCCATACCAATTGAGGCGTGATAACTGTTATTGTAAGAAAATTCGATCAAAGGTAGCTCCTGATCCCAGCTTTCTTTGAAATCCAGGACACATGACCTCAACATATCTTCCAGTGTCTGGATAGTTCGTTCCGATTGTCCATCAGTCTGAGGGTGTAAAGCTATACTGAATTTCAACTTTGATCCCATAGCCGTGTGAACACTTTTCCAGAATCGAGAAGTAAAACGACCATCCTGATCTGAAATGATGGATTTTGGCACTCCATGTAACTTAACAATCTGGGATACATAAATTTCAGCCAGTTTTTGGACTGAAAAGGTAGCTTTAATGGCAATGAAGTGGGCGGATTTGGTTAATCTATCCATAATCACCCAAATCATGTAATAACCAACGTTTTATGAAATCACGATTTCCTTTTTAAAGGAATTTATGATATACTATGTAAGTATTTACGAAATGCTTGATCTGAATTTATCAGGTTTTATGTGAGTCCTTATCGCTTTATAAGACTCAATAACAGATTGCTTAGCTAAGCATAAGGCCTTTGAATAAAAAGGTAAAATAAAAATTTATGATTTTATGTTGGTCAAAGTTTGACCAAGAAAAGTCAAAGGTATGAATATGACGGTACTGCATTATAGCAAGCAGTATAGGAATTATATTGCGAGAAACCGTCATAACAGATAAAATAGTAAGAATAAGGTTCAAAACCACTATAGAAAAATCAAGCACATTATATAGGACAATAAGGGCTAAGTAGCTTTAAGTCATAAGAAAAAATTATACGCAGTCCATTAATACACAGATGAATTTTGGACTGCAGTTCAATATGACAATACTATTTTTAGAGAAAGCAGTATTTGAAATATCTGTATTAGTATGAAAATGGACTGCATTTTGAGAGGAAAGCCAAACAACGTCCAAGAGGGAGGACACCTCACCCTTTGGATAATTACCTAATTTATGGAATTATGGAAATTAGGGAAAGAAATAAGGTGACTTGGCCCCCAAGGCTTCTTAATGGCCAGCCACCTCATGGTCATTTGGGCAAATATTTTACTCATAAAGGCTAATATGTAATTTTGAAAATAAAAATAAATCCCAAAAAGAAAATAATTATCACCTATAAATAGGTGATGGAGGTGGGGACTTTTTGGCTCATTTTGTGTCACCTTACCAAAACTCTTGCAAAACTTCTCCTCACCCTTAGCAGCCGAAACTCAAGAGAGGAAAGGAAAAAAAAAAAAAAAAAAGGAGAGAAAGAGAAGAGCCAAGGTGGTCAGATTTGTGGAGGAATCAAGTGGAAGAGAAAATTTGACTTAAGGCCTAGAACCAAATCTCCAAGCTTAAAGGTATTTTTTTTAAAAAAACCTTTAAGCTATTCAATTGAGTGATTGGTTCAAGAATTATGTGTATTTTATATGGGTATGTAAGAGCATAAGCTCATTATAATTTTTGTGTAATAGTTTAGATTTGTGCTTGATTAGGGTGGTGGTTTTGATTTATGGTTTTATGTATGATTATGATTTCAATTGCTAGAGTATGTATGGTATGTATGAATGCCCAACAAGTGTTTATAGTATGTCCCCACACACTTAAGAGGATGTCTGTAATGTATGATTATGTGATATTGATGTATGATCCAAGGAGGGTTAGAATTTAACCCTAAAACCCTAATTTGGTATTGAATACCATATGGGTTTGTATGAATAATTTTATGAATGGAAATGAATGTACGGCAATGAAAACAGTATGTAATACGCTGCATGTTGATGTAGGCTCACGGTTTTAACCGTTTGAGGTAGTGTGTGCGTAAATTTACGTAAGAAACAACTAGAAGAGAAACTGCCAGTCTCGGGTCAAGACTGGGCAGTATTCTGGAAACAGTATTTTGAGGCGTTTAGAGGCCGAATTGGAGGAAAGTTAAAACTACAAAGTTGTAGATAATGGAAAATTCTAGGGGTTAACATTGACGGTTTCTAAAAATAAGGCTCCAACAGCCTCTGTTTTTACTAAAATCCGAACCAGGTCATGCCCAGACCCTGTGCACGGCCAGGCAGGTTCAACAGGGAAAAAGAAAATGTTAAAGGCAGAACTGGGTTTTGAGCAAAGAACAAAACTTGTAGGATTTTTCAAGATCTAAAACTTTGTTGAAGAAAAGTTTTTCAAATTCAAAAGGGATTGGATTCTAGAAACTGTGTAGAAATAGGAAATTATTGCACAGGATTTTCAAAACAGTACAGGAACAGGAAATTCCTGTACATACACTGATAGTGGGATTAATAGGGCTGTTTCCAGCATTTTTCTTCAGACTTAGATAGTTTTATATAAATAGTTTATTAAATGGTTAATTAACCCAAAAGTTCATTATAAAAATCAAACAAGCCATTGTTTAATTTGAACTGGGTCATGTGCCCTAGGGTCACACTTAGTGTAGTAACCAAAAATTTCTACGGACTCATGATTTCTTTGTACATAAGAAATTTAAGTTTGTACTATGTATTTATGTAATGTTTCATGAAAATTATGAGTATCAATGTGAAATTCATAATTTTATCATTAAATGTTTGAGTTCTCATTTAATTAACTATGAGACTTACTAAGCAGTTTGCTTAGCTAAGCATGTGACCTTTGAGCAAAAAGGGAAGAAAAATTCTATGATTTTATGTTGATCAAAATTTGACCGAAAAAGTCAAAGGTTGACTAGAAAGGTCAAAGATATGACTATACTGTAATATGATAAGCAGTATGGGAAATATACTACGAAAACTGTCTTTACGAACAAATTAGCATGAATAAGATTTAAAACCACCATAGAAAAATCAAGCACACCAAGTAGGATATTAAGGGCAAAAAGGCTTCAAAAAAATAATAAAAATAATAATAAGAAAAAATTTTATACAGTCCAACTATACACAGATCAATTTTAGACTGTAGTACAGTATAACAGTACTGTGTATTAGTGAGCACAATATTGAAAATATCTGTGTTAGTATAAAAGTGGACTGCATATTAAGAGACAAGCCAAACAAGGCCTTAGGGTGATGACATCACATCACCATGGATTTATGACATCACTTTGATTTAAAGAAATTGTGGAAAGAAATCAAATCTTTGCCACCTAGCACCAATATGGCCGGCCACATGGAGGGCTTTTGTGCAAATTTTTGTGCAATTATTTTTGTCCCAAGGGTTTCTAAGCAAATTTTGGATTAAAAATAAATCCAAAATTAATTTAAATTTCACCTATAAATAGGTGGAAGGGGGGTGGACTTTTTGTTCACAAAAATTGTGAAATCTAGCCAAACTATGCCAAAATTCTCTCTCAAAAACAGAGCATAAGGAGGAAAGGAGAAGTGAGAAAAAAATTGAAAACCCAAGGGGAAAAGACTTAGGGGGAGGTCGGTTTTCTTGTTGAAACAACAAGCAAGGGTTGAAAAATTTTGGTACCCATTGGAGGGAGCAAGGCTGGTTGGAAGGAGACCAGGGGGGGGGGGGGGGGGGAGAGAAAGTTAGAGCCAAACCTAGCCAAAGTTGGTGTTCAATTAAGGTAAATCTCCCTTGGCCCTAAACTTTTTAAATTGAGCTTCAATTTTGAAATTTAGTTGTATTTCAAGTTGAATTTGTAAGAGCATAAGCTCAATTTAAATTATTGCCCAAGTTTAGAAATTTAGGTTTTTGTGCTTGATTAGGTTTAAGGGTGGTTTGATTTATGAACTTTGCTTGGTTATATGCTTATGCTTGCTTGATTATTATGGTTTGCATGCTAGATGTTTGATAATGTTGTATGTCCCCAAATATGTTTAAGCATGATATAGAATGACATGATAGGTTGCTAGGTTAGAAGTTTGAATGGTTTGTACAACCTAGAACCATGCAAACTTTGGTTGGTCCAAAATCAATAATGGTTTTCATGGATATGATTTATAATGTGTTTAATGAAACCTTACATTAGAAAAGCGCTGCATATGTGATCTTAGGCTCCCACGGTGGCTGGTTGAGTTAGATTACGCGATTAGGACGTAAAACCAACCTAAAACAAGAAAATTGCCAGTTCAGGTACAAATTGGCCAGTTTTCTGGAAAACAGGTTTTGAGGCCCTTAGAGGCCGAATTTGGGAAAACTTAAAACATGAAAGTTGTAGAGAAGGGTTTTTCCTTGTAGGTAACAAGAACATTTTCCAAAATAAAGCTCCAACGGCCTCGGTTTTTACAAAAATCCGAGACTGACCGTGCCCAGAATTCATGCACGGCAAGGTGAGTTCAACGGAGAAAACGAAGGGGTTAGATTCCGAACTGGGTTTTGTGCAAACACAAAAGTTGTAGGATTTATGAGATCTAAAAATTTCGTGAAGGCAACTTTTTAAATTCAGCCCAGATTTTTAAATAAACTGAATTTCTAAAAACTGTGCAGGAAACAGTAAATTCCTGCACAGGATTTTCTAAAACAGTGCAAGAAAAGGGCATTCTTGCACAAACACTGATAAGTTAATTGTGAAAACTGTTCCAATGACAGTTCCAACACTTGATGACTTTTTCAAACCCCATTTTAAGAATCCCAAAATTTTATAAGTTGAACAAAGGGTTTTTGTATAAAAAGAGATATAAAATGTTAAGTTTTTCCAAAGAAAAACAAAAGGGAATTTAGACTCAAATTGTCTTAAAATTGGGTCGACTAGATGATGACCAACAGTAATCGGGAAGGATACCCAGATTATTGGACTGGGCCCAAAGCCCAAAGGTTACCTTATTTAACCTAATAAGTTATAATCCAAGTGTGGTAGACCTTGAATACTAGGGTTACTTGTTGTAACCAAGTAAGTTATCATGTGCTTATATGGGGAACATATAACTAAGATGATGTATGAATGTTGGATAGATCCCCCAACATTTTTAATCCATACCTATGACCTTTATTATAGCAGGAGATAACCTGCTGTTGTGTCCGGATTTGAAGCAGCACATTAGCGGACATAGTAGACGAGGTAAGTACAAACCTCACCTACAGTATGAAAAATAGTAAGCTATTTTCAAATATATGACATGTTCCATGTATGCCATGTTATGTCATGCTATGCTATGTTATGCTATGCCATGTCATGTTAAGCTATGTTAAGTCATGTTAAGTCATGATAAGACATGATGTATCAAGTTATGCCATGATTTATGGTTATGCCATGTTTATGTCTCATGTGCATCATGATTAATAAGATCACAATTAAAGATTCTTAGCCTTGGAATATACAAGACTAAGACTAAACCAAGTCAAGCAAGGTGTGGTACCAACCTCCCGCTAGGTGGAGGATACATGTTTTAAGTTTAAGTTTATGATTATCAACCTCTCGATAATACGTGAGGGTATAATGATAATCAACCTTCCGCTAGATCGTGAAGGGTTATGTTTATGATTTCCAGAATTGTTAAGGGCCTTGCAAACCCTGACGTTCTGAGGATTGCGCGCTTGTGGAACGTACACAAGCGGCCCATATGTTAAGCAATATAATAAGTTCAAGTCAAAAATTAGTCATAAAAGATTCATAATTGTACATAATTGATTCATGCATAAGTTGCACGATATTTGTTACGTTTTGTGAGATTATGTTTGTACTTGCTGGGCGAACGCTCATCAGTATATTCCATACTGTAGGTAAGAGGCCTGCAGCTTAATTGGTGGGCCAGGTGGACGATGCGGCGGGTAAAGGGCGGTGTGGGATACCACTACGTAAATTTTTCTTCAAGTTCTGCTAAGTTTATATATATACATATATATATTTTAAAGTAAGTTACGTTGTACAAAAATATGAGGATTTAAAGACTTGAGTAAGTTGTAAGAATTATGTATGTTTTTCATCCCAGTATGTAAGCATGATAAGTTTACCATATGAGCAACCCTAATTATATACGTAAGTTTGAAAAAAAAAATTTATTCTCAAATCTCCAAGTAAGTTTAAGCTATATGTAAGTTCAAGTATGTATGGTAACAGGCCTACGTAGGTTGAGGCGTTACAGTTTGGTATCAGAGTGGTATCCTACCGGCCTACTTCACCTTACCTCACATCGTTACCGCCACGGCCCAAGTAAGTTAAGTTATTTTTCTTATACTTAGAATTAGTTACGATCTTATGTGTGTAGTAAGCATCTCTTGTCAATGGTCACGCCGAGAACTTCTCGCACTATAGAATTGGATCAACATTATGGAAGTTATATGTTGTATTTGTGGAACTCTTGCACACATAAGAATAATATTGGACACGGGGATGATGTTGGGTGGTGCCTTAGCTTGGTAGTGGCAATTAGGTGACGTATGAACATGATGGGGAAGTTTTATGCCTTCCTAAATGTTATGATTATGTTATGATATGGAATTAAGATTATGGTTCTATACAAAAGACATGATTTTATTAAGTTATTAAAATAAGAAGCTTATTTCATAAGTTTTCTATGTAGAACCATGCCACCAAAGCGTAGAATGGCACAGACCCAAGACGTTGATCTTGCGGCCCAGATGAATGAACTAAGACATATGATGTTAGCCCAACAACAAGAGATAGTGGGCTTAGAGCTCAATTGGCTCAGCAGAATCAGGAACCTCCTGATGCCAGAATACCACCAGTACCTGTGAATCAGCCTGCTGCACCAGAAATTCCTGATGCTGACCCGGTGATTCCAGAAAACCGTATAGCCTCTGAAGTGCCTGTTGCGCCTTTGGCTATTCCACCAGCACCCCTGGTTCGAACTCCGGAAGAATTATATGACAGGTATCGGTGCATGAAGGCAACAGAATTTAAAGGTTCAAAAAACCCGATTGAGGCCGACAACTGGTTGATTGACCTCCAGGTTATCCTGAACTTCCTCAGGCTCGATGATCAAGAGAAAGTTCTCTGCGTATCCTTTATGCTAAGGAAAGATGCCCGTCTCTGGTGGGAAACAGTCCAGATCCGGCGAGATGTTACCCAAATGACTTGGGAGGACTTTGTGGATGAATTCAAAGAGAAATACTTCAACACCGACGTTATGGAAGCTCAACAAGACGAATTCAATAATTTTCGCCAGGGTAATCTGTCGGTAGCTGAGGCTGTGAAAAAGTTTGAGCAACTAGCACGTCTTTGTCCTCACCTTATCAGTACCGAGAGGGACAAAGTAAGAAGGATGATGAGGATGTTCCGCTCGGATCTGGTAGTAGTAATTAGTAGTGGCCCCTATCCACCAATCACCGTTGCTGAATGTGTCAGGCGGGCGATTCGAGCTGAGTATTGGGTAGGTCAGAACAGAGAACAACGGGCTAAGTTCTTTAACGATAAAAAAGAAGAGAAGGCCCAAGCTAAGCAGAATCAGGCAAGACCAGGCCAAGCTCTGCAGCAGAAAAACCAAGGAGGATTTTTCGGTCAACACAGGAACGACAAGCAGTACGGCAATAATCAACAGAAGAGGAAATGGAATGCAGGAGGACAGGGGAACCAACAAAATTTTCCCCAGAAGAAGAATGCCCCTGATAACAACATTTATCCCACTTGTTAGAAATGTGGGAGGAAGCACGCGGGAGATTGTCGTGCTAGAACTAATCGTTGCTTTCTGTGTGGCAAAGAAGGCCACTATGCTAGAAACTGCAATGCTAATCTCCAGAATTCGCAGAACCATTAGAAGAGTCAGGGGTATCAGCTTCATGCAGCACAGATGAAGCTCGAAGGACCTGAAATCTCCCAAGGCAGACTTGAAGCTCTAGAACCTCAAGGACGCATTTATGCCTACACTAAGGAAGATGTTCAAGTTGGACCATCTACTGTGGTGACAGGTCAGCTTCCTTTTGCCCAACAAGATGCTTATGTGTTAATTGATTCTGGAGCTACGCATTCATTCACATCACCTAAGTTTGCTAAGAAACTAGGTAGAGGAAGCGATAGGATCGGAAGAACTTTCAGAACTGCATTACCCTCTGGGGAAATTTTGTTATCTGATTATTGGATACGTCATGTTCCAATAATTATATGTGGTAGGGAAATGTATGTCAATTTGATCATCATTGACCTATATGACTACGACGTCATTTTGGGCATGGATTTCCTGGGGAAATACAACTTAGTTATAGACTGTCAACATCGTATTGTCATGTTCAAGCCAATCGGAGGCGAGGAATTCATTTTTAGAGGATCGACTCCGAAACAGCCGAAAATGTTCATTTCAGCACTAAAGGCTTGAAAGTTGTTGGTAGGAGGATGTATTGGATTTTTAGCCAACATGGTGGATAAGACGCAAGAAACCAAGAGCAGGCCAGAAGAAGTACCGATAGTCAAAGATTTTGTGGAAGTTTTTCCTGAAGACTTGCCAGGATTACCACCAGAGCGAGAGATCTCTTTTGAGATTGAATTGCTTCCTGGATCAGCACCAATATCCAAGTCACCTTATAGGATGGCCCCCGCGAAACTTAAGGAATTGCAAATTCAGTTGCAATAGCTCCTAGATCGAGGATTCATCCGTCAGAGCTATTCACCATGGGGAGCCCCAGTTTTGTTCGTTAAAAAAAAGGATGGCACTCTTAGGATGTGCATGGACTATCGGGAATTGAACAAGATTACTATCAAGAATAAGTATCCATTACCCAGGATCGACGATTTGTTCGATCAATTGAAAGGAGCTTCAATTTTTTCGAAAATTGACTTGCGATCAGGATATCATCAGCTTCGAATAAGGGAAAGAGATATTCCCAAGACGGCCTTTCGTACGCGATATGGACACTATAAGTTCCTCGTTATGCCATTTGGATTGACAAATGCTCCAGCTACCTTTATGGACCTGATGAATCGAGTATTCAAGGATTACTTGGACAATTTTGTTATTGTCTTTATAGATGATATCTTGATTTATTCAAGATCTAAGGAGGAGCATGAGGAGCATCTAAGGATTGCCTTATGGATTTTAAAGCAAAACCAGCTTTATACTAAATTCACCAAGTGTGAATTTTGGTTGAAGAAGGTCTATTTCTTAGGACATGTGGTCTCTAAAGTAGGCATATCTGTAGACCCGGCCAAGATTGAAGCAGTAAGTAAATGGCCAGCTCCGAAAAACGTCACCGAAGTACGTAGTTTCCTTGGATTAGCAGGCTACTACCGACGTTTCGTCGAGGGATTTGCTAAGATCGCAGCGCCGCTCACCGCACTTACACGGAAAGGAAAGAAGTACGAATGGACTGCTAAGTGTGAAGAACACTTCCAAGAGCTAAAAAGTAAGCTGACTAGTGCTCCAATCCTTACAATTCCAGTTGTAGAGGAAGGGAACTTCATGATATATAGCGATGCTTCCAAGATAGGATTGGGAGCCGTTCTCATGCAGAATGGAAAAGTAATCGCTTATGCTTCGCGACAGCTCAAGGATCATGAGAAGAACTATCCGACGCATGATTTGGAACTTGTGGCGGTAGTATTTGCGCTCAAAATCTGGAGACACTATCTTTACAGCACTAGGTGTGAAGTTTATACGGATCATTAGAGTTTGAAGTATATCTTCACAAAGAAGGAGCTTAACATGAGACAAAGAAGATGGTTTGAATTAATGAAAGATTATAACATCGACATCCGTTACCATCCCGGGAAGGCTAACAAAGTAGCCGATGCCCTTAGTCAGAAGTCGTCTTCCTCGTTGCTGTCAATTCGGTCATTGATCGAGCCCCTTCAAAAGGAGCTAGTGGAAACCAGAATAGAGCTTATTACAGGAGGTTTAGCTGCCCTAACCTTCCAACCTACCATTTTGGATGGCATGAAAGAGCGTCAAGAAGGAGATGCCTCGCTGCTTAGGACGAGAAACGAAGTCCTAGAAGGAAAGGAGTCAGACTACAACACATCTGATGAGGGCATACTCTATCGGAAAAATAGACTATGCATTCCTAATGAGGACGAGTTGAAGGAGCAGATCATGAAAGAAGCTCATGAGACTCCGTATTCCGTTCATCCTGGAGCCACAAAGATGTACAAAGACTTGAAGGAAAGTTTTTGGTGGCCCAAAATGAAGAATGACGTTGTCACATTTGTCAGTAAATGCCTTACGTGTCAAAAAGTGAAGGCTCAACATCAACGTCCCGGGGGAGAATTGCAGAAAATTTCCATCCCAGAATGGAAATGGGACCAAGTGACGATGGATTTTGTGGTCGGTCTACCCCGAACTCCCAGCGGCAACGATGCTATTTGGGTGATTGTCGATCGATTGATGAAATCTGCGCACTTTTTAGCCATCAAACTTAGTTTTTCAGTAGAGCAGCTAGCGGAACTGTATGTGGCACAGATTGTTCACTACCATGGGATTCCAAAATCGATCATCTCAGATCGTGATGGTTGTTTTACTTCTAAATTTTGGAGGAGTATACATCAAGCAATGGGTACAAAGCTTACTTTTAGTACCGCTTTTCACCCTCAGATGGATGGACAGTCAGATAGGACCATTCAGACTCTAGAGGATATGTTACGAGCATGCGTGATGGACTTCAAGGGAACTTGGGATAAGAAGCTTCCTTTGATTGAATTCTCGTGCAACAACAGTTTCCAAGCTTCGATTGGAATGGCTCCTTATGAAGCTCTATATGGGAAATGGTGTAGATCTCCAGTCCATTGGTACGAGATAAGAGAGAAAGAACTTGTGTCTACAGACTTTATTCGGAGAACCACCGAAGCCGTAAAACTTATACGTCGACGGATGGAAACTGCATTTAGTCGACAAAAGAGTTATGCCGACAAATACGGAAGGCCTCTAGAATTCCAAGTAGGAGACTTGGTTTTCCTTAAGATTGCTCCATTCAAAGGAGTCATGAGATTCGGAAAGAAAGGGAAATTAAGTCCGAGATACATAGGGCCATTCGAAATACTTGAAAGAGTCGGTAATGTGGCCTCTAGATTGGCTTTGCTCCAAGAATTAAAATATGTGCACAATGTATTTCATGTGTCGATGCTAAAGAAATACATCCCGGATCCATCACACGTATTGAACCATGAACCAATTGAGGTTCACGAGAATCTGACTTATGAGGAAAAACCGGTTCGAATTTTGGCACGAGAAGAAAAGGTACTAAGAAACAAAGTTATACCTTTAGTTAAGGTACTATGGCGAAATCATGAGATTGAGGAAGCAACATGGGAACGTGAATAGGATATGAAGCAAAGCCACCCAGAATTATTCTACTTTTCGAGGATGAAAATTTTGTAAGGAGGGTGGATTGTAGTAACCAAAAATTTCTACGGACTCATGATTTCCTTGTACATAAGAAATTTAAGTTGTACTATGTGTTTATGTAATATTTTATGAAAATTATGAGTATCAATGTGAAATTCATAATTTTATCAGTAAATGTTTGAGTCCTCATTTAATTAACTATGAGACTCAATAAGCAGTTTGCTTAGCCAAGCATGTGACCTTTGAGCAAAAAGGGAAGAAAAATTCTATGATTTTATGTTGGTCAAAGTTTAACCGAAAAAGTCAAAGGTTGACTAGAAAGGTCAAAGATATGACTATACTGTAATATGATAAGCAGTATGGGAAATATACTGCGAAAACCGTCTTTACGAACAAATTAGCATGAATAAGATTTAAAACCACCATAGAAAAATCAAGCACACCAAGTAGGATATTAAGGGCAAAAAGGCTTCAAAAAAAATAATAATAATAAGAAAAATTTTTATACAGTCCAACTATACACAGATAAATTTTGGACTGCAGTACAGTACAACAGTACTGTGTATTAGTGAGCACAGTATTGGAAATATCTGTGTTAGCATAAAAGTGGACTGCATATTAAGAGACAAGCCAAACAAGGCCTTAGGGTGATGACATCATATCACCATGGATTTATGACATCACTTTGATTTAAAGAAATCAAATCTTTGCCACCTAGCACCAATATGGCCGGCCACATGGAGGGCTTTTGTGTAAATTTTTGTACAATTATTTTTGTCCCAAGGGTTTCTAAGCAAATTTTGGATTAAAAATAAATCCAAAATTAATTTAAATTTCACCTATAAATAGGTGGAAGGGGGGTGGACTTTTTGTTCACAAAAATTGTGAAATCTAGCCAAACTATGCCAAAATTCTCTCTCAAAAACCGAGCATAAGGAGGAAAGGAGAAGTGAGAAAAAAATTGAAAACCCAAGGGGAAAAGACTTAGGGGGAGGTCGGTTTTCTTGTTGAAACAACAAGCAAGGGTTGAAAAATTTTGGTACCCATTGGAGGGAGCAAGGCCGGTTGGAAGGAGACCAAGGGGGGGGGGGGGGAGAGAAAGTTAAAGCCAAACCTAGCCAAAGTTGGTGTTCAATTAAGGTAAATCTCCCTTGGCCCTAAACTTTTTAAATTCAGCTTCAATTTTGAAATTTAGGTGTATTTCAAGTTGAATTTGTAAGAGCATAAGCTCAATTTAAATTATTGCCCAAGTTTAGAAATTTAGGTTTTTGTGCTTGATTAGGTTTAAGGGTGGTTTGATTTATGAACTTTGCATGGTTATATGCTTATGCTTGCTTGATTGTTATGGTTTGCATGCTAGATGTTTGATAATATTGTATGTCCCCAAATATGTTTAAGCATGATATAGAATGACATGATAGGTTACTAGGTTA
Source organism: Ficus hirta (assembly GCA_038430175.1). Taxonomy (NCBI): domain Eukaryota; kingdom Viridiplantae; phylum Streptophyta; class Magnoliopsida; order Rosales; family Moraceae; genus Ficus; species Ficus hirta. The sequence continues at coordinate 2,120,157 of CM076586.1, read as the reverse complement.
GAAGTTTGAATGGTTTGTGCAACCTAGAACCATGCAAACTTTGGTTGATCCAAAATCAATAATGGTTTGCATGGATATGATTTATAATGTGTTTAATTAAACCTTATGTTAGAAAAGCGCTGCATGTGTGATCTTAGGCTCCCGCGGTGGCTGGTTGAGTTATATTACGCGATTAGGACGTAAAACCAACCTAAAACAAGAAAACTGCCAGTTCGGGTACAAACTGGCCAGTTTTCTGGAAAACAGGTTTTGAGGCCCTTAGAGGCCGAATTTGGGAAAACTTAAAACATGAAAGTTGTAGAGAAGGATTTTTCCTAGTAGGTAGCATGGATCGTTTTCCAAAATAAGGCTCCAACGGCTTCGGTTTTTACAAAAATCTGAGACTGACTGTGCCCAGACTTCATGCACGGCCAGGTGAGTTCAACGGAGAAAACGAAGGGGTTAGATTCCGAACAGGGTTTTGTAGAAAACACGAAAGTTGTAGGATTTTCGAAACCTAAAACTTTTGCGAAGACAACATTTTCAAATTCAGTCCAGATTTTAAAATAAAACTGAATTTCTAAAAACTGTGCAGGAAACAGTAAATTCCTGCACAAGATTTTCTAAAACAGTGCAAGAAAAGGGCATTCTTGCACAAACACTGATAAGTTAATTGTGAAAACTGTTCCAACGGCAGTTCCAACACTTAATGACTTTTTCAAACCCCATTTTAAGAATCCCAAAATTTTATAAGTTGAACAAAGGGTTTTTGTATAAAAAGAGATATAAAATATTAAGTTTTTCCAAAGAAAAACAAAAGGGAATTTAGACTCAAATTGTCTTAAAATTGGGTAGACTAGATGATGACCAACAGTAATCGGGAAGGATACCCAGATTATTAGACTGGGCCCAAAGCCCAAAGGTTACCCTATGTAACCTAATAAGTTATCATCAAAGTGTGGTAGACCTTGAACACTAGGGTTACTTGTTGTAACCAAGTAAGTTATCATGTGCTTATATGGGGAACATACAACTAAGGTGATGTATGAATATTGGATAGATCCCCCAACATTTTTAATCCTTAGCTATGACCTTTATTATAGCAGGAGATAACCTGCTGTTGTGTCCGGACTTGGAGCGGCACATTAGTGGACATAGTAGACGAGGTAAGTACAAACCTCACCTACAGTATGGAAAATAGTAAGCTATTTTCAAATATATGACATGTTCCATGTATGCCATGTTATGCCATGCTATGCTATGTTATGTCATGCTATGCTACGTAATGCCATGTTATGTTATGTCATGTCATGTTAAGCTATGTTAAGTCTTGTTAAGTCATGTTAAGTCATGATAAGACATGATGTATCAAGTTATGCCATGATTTATGGTTATGCCATGTTTATGTCTCATGTGCATCATGATTAATAAGATCACAATTAAAGATTCTTAGCCTTGGAATATACAAGACTAAGACTAAACCAAGTCAAGCGAGGTGTCGTACCAACCTCCCGCTAGGTGGAGGATACATGTTTTAAGTTTAAGTTTATGATTATCAACCTCTCGATAATACGTGAGGGTATAATGATAATCAACCTTCCTCTAGATCGTGAAGGGTTATGTTTATGATTTCCAGAATTGTTAAGGGCCTTGCAAACCCTGACATTCTGAGGATTGTGCGCTTTTGGTACGTACACAAGGGGCCCATATGTTAAGCAAGATAATAAGTTCAAGTCAATAATTGGTCATAAAAGATTCATAATTGTACATAATTGATTCACGCATAAGTTGCACAATATTTGTTACGTTTTGTGAGATCATGGTTGTACTTGCTGGGCGAAAGCTCATCAGTATATTCCATACTGTAGGTAAGAGGCCTGCAGCTTAATTGGTGGGCCAGGTGGACGATGCGGCGGGTGAAGGGCGGTGTGGGATACCATTACGCAAATTTTTCTGCAAGTTCTGCTATGTTTATATATATACATATATATATTTTAAAGTAAGTTACGTTGTACAAAAATATGAGAATTTAAAGACTCGAGTAAGTTGTAAGAATTATGTATGTTTTTCATCCCAGTATGTATGCATGATAAGTTTACCATATGAGCAACCCTAATTATATAATGATATGAACCTCGCCAATATACTGACGAAACCCGTTATCAATAAAGAAAGCACCAAGACCGTTTCTACTTCAGATTTGGATGGAAATCACCGCGACCCGTTGCTTATATCGAAGCAAGAACCTTGGTATATCGAAGACGCCACAATCAAGGATGGAAGGCTTGATTGATAAGTCGGTTTTGAACACCACGGAAAAATTCCGAAAGTTCCGATAGTTCGTCAATGAACCAAAGAAAGAATTCACCTTTCTGAAATAAAAATTTTCATCCAAAAGAATCTCTGCATTACACATGAAAATGCCTATTTATAGGCCAAATTACAATCAGAAAATCCTAAGGAAATTCGTCCAAAAATCAGAGGGAAATTGCCTAAAACTAGAAAAGGAAAGTTGACAAATTCAAAAGTAATAACTAACCCTAATTTACCCGAAAATAAAAACCAACTAAAAGGAATGTTTTAATGGCTGATTATCAGCCAATTACATGCTCAAAACTTAAAGGGAAAGTACAATAAATTCGTTTTGGCAACTTGCACAAATAGATCAGCCACATGGGAAAGTTTCTGAAATTCTTCATTAGCCTAGATCATGCCAAATTCGTGGACTCTTCTAAAATCTGGATCAAATTGATGCACCTTTGAGGTTGACGTGGGCCTTGGCCAATGGGCTTGCATAAATTGACTTGATTCCAAATTTCATGAATCAGCCCATTTAATGCTTCCTTGAATTTCTTAGCACGGCCTCTTGTAATTGGACCAACAGGAACTTGAATTGGGTCAGCCACCTTCCATGCATTTGAGCTCTCCATGTCTCCATCATTCCCCTCCTCTTGAAAAGGATTTGTCCTCAAATCATCTTCTGCATCAAAGGGACTTAAATCAGAAACATTGAAGGTAGTACTTACAGTATACTCACCTGGCAGATCCAATTTGTAAGCATTGTCATTGACTCTTTCAACGACTTGAAATGGACCATCTCCTCGTGGAAGCAACTTCGACTTCCTTTGTTCCGGAAAACGCTCCTTTCTAAAGTGCAACCATACCCAATCTCCGGGTTCGAAAATTAGCTTGTGTCGCCCCTCATTGGCTTGCTTTGCATATTGTTCCGTTCTTCGCTCAATGTTGAGTCTGGCTTTCTCATGAATCTGCTTAACAAAATCAGCCTTCCTTTTGCCATCTAAATTAACACGCTCAGAAACAGGTAACGGTGATAAGTCCAATGGAGACAAAGGATTAAAACCATAAACAATCTCAAAAGGTGAATACTTAGTAGCAGAATGGACAGAACGATTATATGCAAACTCAACATGCGGTAAACAGTCTTCCCATGTCTTAATATTCTTACTAATGATCGCCCTTAACAAAGTTGACAAGGTTCTATTTACTACCTCGGTTTGACCATCAGTTTGTGGGTGACAAGTAGTAGAAAACAATAATTTAGTTCCTAACTTACTCCACAAAGTCTTCCAAAAGTAGCTCAAGAACTTAGCATCTCTATCCGAAACAATGGTTCTGGGCATTCCATGTATACGCACAATCTCCCGAAAGAACAATTCAGCAACATGCGAAGCATCATCAGTTTTATGACAGGGAATAAAATGTGCCATCTTAGAAAATCGATCTACAACCACAAACACACTATCCTTCCCTCGTTTTGTCCTAGGTAAACCTAACACAAAGTCCATTGAAATGTCAGTCCAAGGCTCACTAGGAATTGGTAAAGGTGTGTATAAACCATGGGGTTGTGCTCTCGATTTAGCTTGCTTAAACGGGACACATCTACCACAAATCAACGCCGTTTTCCACTCATCTCCTTCTTTCATGCGAATTTGATGATATCCGCTTTTCAATTCAATTTTAGAAAATACACAAGCACCATGCAATTCATCTAACATGTCATCCAAGCGAGGAATGGGATGTCGATACTTTACCGTGATGTTGTTGATGGCTCGACAATCAACGCACATCCTCCAAGTCCCATCCTTCTTTGGCACAAGTAAAACTGGTACGGCGCACGGGCTCATGCTTTCTCTCACGTATCCCTTCTCCATTAACTCACTTACTTGTCGTTGGAGTTCCTTCGTCTCCTCGGGATTACTCCTATACGCTGGTCGGTTTGGAATGGCAGCTCCAGGTACGAACTCAATTTGATGCTCAATCCCGCGGATTGGAGGTAATCCTTGCGGTATTTCTTCGGGAAAGACATCCTCGTAATCCTGCAAAAGAGGAACAACAAAACTATGCAAGGTGGAATCAAAATCATTAGTGTTTACTAACGCCTCCTTGTATACGAGTAAAATCATCGGCTGATTAGAAAACAAAGCGCTCTTCACATCACTCATTCTTGCATAGAAATTTGTTTTTCTCTCAATTTTTACCTCATTGGCCGAATCTTCTTTTTTATTGGCCGTCTCATTTTTCTCTCCTTTGCTTTCCTTTTTCTCGGCCTCTCTATCTTTTTTCCCTCTCTGGCCGAACTCTCTCTCCGCACTCCAACACTCGATTTTTTTACCCTCTTTCTCTTTCTTTTTCTTATTCTCTCCTTTTTGTTCACTCTCCTTTTGTAACCTCACTTGATCTTCATGAACCTGTTTAGGTGTCATTGGTACAAGAGTGAATGTTCTTTGGTTGTGCACAACAGAATATTTGTTGGTATAACCATCATGTTTGACTTGACGATCAAATTGCCATGGTCGACCTAACAACAAGTGCCCGGCTTGCATTGGAACTACATCGCACAAAACTTCGTCTTCATATCTACCAATGCGAAACGAAATTAGCGCTTGTTTGGTTACCTTTACTTCGCCACTATCATTTAACCATTGCAACTTGTATGGCTGAGGATGCTTTGTCGTTGGCAGCCCTAATTTTTCAACCATAGTAGTGCTAGCAACATTCGTACAACTACCTCCATCAATTATCACACTACATACCTTATTCCGCACGTGGCACCCAGTGTGAAAAATGTTCTCACGTTGCTCTTCTTCATCCTCTTTGGCTTGCAAACTAAGGGCTCGTCGAGTGACCAACAACTCACCTTGGGCAGCAAATTCTTCTTCATTCACGTCCTCCAAAGGTGGCATGGATTCCTGGTCTGATTCGTCGTCCGTAACAACCTCTCCATCATCCCGTAACACCATCACCCTTTTGTTCGGACATTGGCTTGAAATATGACCCCTGCCTTGACACTTGAAACATTTAATATCACGGTTTCGAGAAGTGGATGAATCATTTTTACCTTGGTTTGGAGGGCTAGTAGTGGTTGGTTTTGGCTCGAATTTGGGCCTCGCAACCGTCTTCTCTTCTTTCTTCCCATAATTCGGCTTCCATGTAGAATGCCCCAAACTCATATTCGAACGTGAATTACCCCTCCTCTTGAGCTGCCGTTCTACCGTGATGGCCATGTACACCATGTCTTCTATCTCCACGTAATGTTGCAACTCCACCCTATCTTGAATGTCCAGATTTAGCCCCTGCAAAAATCTCGCCATTGTTGCTTCTCGATCTTCTTCAACATTGGCTCGTATCATGGCTATTTCCATCTCTTGATAATACTCCTCCACGCTCCTGTTTCCTTGCCTAAGTTCTTGCAACCTTTTTGTACAATTCCCGGTAGTAATGGCTGGGCACAAAACGTTTTCTCATCACCGTTTTCATCTCCTCCCAAGTCTCAATCGGGTACTCTCGGTTCCGTCGCCTATTCATCGCCAACTGATCCCACCACACAATCGCATAATCCGAGAATTCAATGGCAGCAAGCCTAACCTTCTTTAATTCCGAGTAATTATGGCAATCAAACACTAACTCCACCTTCTTCTCCCACTCTAAATAAGCTTCGGGGCCATTTTTCCCTTGAAATGGTGGAATCTTCATCTTAATACCACCCATGTCATTGTCTTCCCGGTTCCTAGCGTCTCTATTCCCATTCCCATGCCTTCTATTCTCATTTCCATGCCTAAACCTGTCCCTATTAATTGGTGGTTCCTCCAACTCTTCCAATTCATCTTCCTCCAGAATAACACGTCCACCCCTACGCCTATTTTGCACGTTTAGTGGCTGCCTATTACATGTTCTAGCATCAACCTCATCCAATTTCTCCTGAATAGGCTCTAATGCACGTGTCAACATCCGCTCCATTTGCCCCATTAATGCTTGCAATTGAAGATTTGGGACGTTTTGTTGTGGAAGGTCATCTTCAGCTTCACTTTCTTGATTTGGATTCATTTTTTTTTTAATAACCTGCAAAACCACGTTAGATAAAAAAAAATAAAAGAAGGACCTCACTTCTCTCCCTCACGTGTTTCACTCAAACAATTGATCACTCCGTTCACTCGTGTTTCACTCGACTTAATGGCTCTTACCCTCGAATGATCTCACCACTCTTGCCTTTTTTTTCCACTCACTTATTCTCTCTTTCGGTTCTTTTGGAACTACAAAAACAACAATCAAAATCTGTCCAGGCACAAATTCAGCAAAAGAGATGAAGAGAAGCGGGTAAGTTCATGAAAATTGAACCAAAAAAAAATTTCTTTATCGCCTCCATTACTAAGGAAAACGTTGCCCTTTTTTTTTCGAATTTTTTTTTTCTTTTTACAGACTCATTTCTGTTTTCTTTTCTTGTTTTCTTTTTTTTTTTTGACGTTTTTTTTGTTTTTTTATTAGCACGAAATTTTTAATTTTTTTTTAACTATCTGGAACTGAAATAAACCAGAATTTGATCAAAAAAGTAAATTTAAAAGATAGGCAAACTTGAGACTAGAACGTGGCTCTGATACCAAATGATATGAACCTCGCCAATATACTGACGAAACCCGTTATCAATAAAGAAAGCACCAAGACCGTTTCTACTTCAGATTTGGATGGAAATCACCGCGACCCGTTGCTTATATCGAAGCAAGAACCTTGGTATATCGAAGACGCCACAATCAAGGATGGAAGGCTTGATTGATAAGTCGGTTTTGAACACCACGGAAAAATTCCGAAAGTTCGGATAGTTCGTCAATGAACCAAAGAAAGAATTCACCTTTCTGAAATAAAAATTTTCATCCAAAAGAATCTCTGCATTACACATGAAAATGCCTATTTATAGGCCAAATTACAATAAGAAAATCCTAAGGAAATTCGTCCAAAAATCAGAGGGAAATTGCCTAAAACTAGAAAAGGAAAGTTGACAAATTCAAAAGTAATAACTAACCCTAATTTACCCTAAAATAAAAACCAACTAAAAGGAATGTTTTAATGGCTGATTATCAGCCAATTACATGCTCAAAACTTAAAGGGAAAGTGCAATAAATTCGTTTTGGCAACTTGCACAAATAGATCAGCCACATGGGAAAGTTTCCGAAATTCTTCATTAGCCTAGATCATGCCAAATTCGTGGACTCTTCTAAAATCTGGATCAAATTGATGCACCTTTGTGGTTGACGTGGGCCTTGGCCAATGGGCTTGCATAAATTGACTTGATTCCAAATTTCATGAATCAGCCCATTTAATGCTTCCTTGAATTTCTTAGCACGGCCTCTTGTAATTGGACCAACAGGAACTTGAATTGGGTCAGCCACCTTCCATGCATTTGAGCTCTCCATGTCTCCATCAATACGTAAGTTTGAAAAAAAAAATTATTCTCAATTCTCCAAGTAAGTTTAAGTTATATGTAAGTTCAAGTATGTATGGTAACAGCCCTACGTAGGTTGGGGCATTACACTTAGTAACCCAATGAGTTATCAGGATAGTAGGTGTGTGGAGGGGACATACAACTATGATTACTAAGTCTTGCTAGTTAAGGATACTAGCTTTAAATACAATAATTTATGACAAGATAAGATGACCCTTATCTTACATCCTTTTGAAAACAGGGAAGTAACCTGTTGTTGCAATCTGAATTTGGAGCAACAAAAAACAGGACATAGCCTAACCAATAAGTATAACTCCGCCTACAGTATAGGCTCTTGTTTTGCTACTTGCATGATTTGTTTCAAACTTGTGCAGTAATGTATATGATTTATGATATATGATGTGACATCATGAAGCATGTTCACTAATTCATATGGTAAGACTAAGACCCAGTTTCAAGTATGAAACGGTTTATGAAATATGTTTTAAGATAAGAACAAGTTTTAAAGATAAGTTTCAAGTATGTTGACAAGCAAGTTGCCTTGTGTCGTACCGACCCGCTCGTAGGTCGGGTTTGGTCCATGGTTTGCATTGGAAATAGACTGGCCATCCCAACCACTCCATGGCTGCACGCCACGGTACGTACACTTATGTTAAGTAAGGGGTCCAAAAAGATATGCTAACCTAAGAAAGCATAATGAAGCATAATTGGCTCATGCATTGCTTTATTACGTTTTGTTTTGCGGATTCGTAGTTGTACTTGCTAAGCGAAAGCTCACTACTTACGTTTATGCTGTAGGTAAGCAATCTATCGGCAATCCTTGATACAAGACGGTGGGGCTTCGCACGGCGAGATGTGAAACGTGGGATCGAACCGCTATGTTTTGTTATACTATGTTATTGTTAATGAATTATGTTGTATGTAAGTTGACATTTCAGTACTGAAGTTTATAAGTATGTATGTATATAAATATGTAAGTATCTAATGGAAGAGATTTTTAGTTTCAAGTTGTAAAAATATATATATATATATATATTCCGTATTTTCGCTAATTTAAATGAGATAAGTAATTATGTAAGTTAAGTAAGGTAACGGCCTACGTTAGGCGGGTCGTTACAAATCCAACTACAAAATCCATAGTAGTTTGTTCCCATTTCCACTCTGGGAGCTTGATTTTCTGAAGATCTCCGCCAAGCTGCCGGTGTTCAGCCTTAACTTTTTAACAAGTTAGGCATTTTGACACGAAGTCAGCAATTTCATTCTTCATGTTTGGCCACCAAAAATTTTCTCTGAGGTCTTTGTACATCTTAGAAGCTCCGGGATGTACAGAGTATAGTGTCTCATACGCTTCAGACATGATCTGCTTCTAAAGAAATTCAAAGTTAGGAACACAAACCCTTCATTTGAAAAGAATTAGCCCATTCGTAGAGGTCTTAAATTCCTTATTCTTTCCACCAAAAAGTTACACTTTTAGCAGAAAGGAATCCTTCCCTTGATGAAGCTTAATGGATTCCAAGAGATTGGACTGAAGAGTTAGAACAGCCAATTTCCCAGTTATCATCTCCATATTGAAATCAGAAATTTCCTTTTGAAGTGGCTTGGACAATGTTCTAAGAGACATAAGCATACCGGATGATTTCCTACTTAAAGCATCTGCTACTTTGTTCACTTTTCCAGGGTAGTAAAGGATTTCACAATCATAATCCTTTATGAGTTCAAGCCATCTACGCTGTCTCATATTGAGCTCCTTTTGGGTGAACATGTATTTGAGACTTTGATGATCGGTATAAATCTCACATCTATTCCATACAAGTAGTGTCTCCAGATCTTTAAGGCGAAAACCACCGCCGCGAGCTCCAAATCATGCGTTGGATAGTTCCGTTCGTGATCCTTTAGTTGACGTGAGGCATAGGCAACACATGAAATGCACTTTTTCTAACCAAAATTCACATTTTGTGAACTTGGCATAAAGCTGCTTTCGTCTTAACGTCTCCAAAACCATTCTGAGGTGCTGCTCATGTTCCTTCATGGACTTTGAGTAGATCAAAATATCGTCGATGAAAACGATAACAAACTTATCTAAGTACTCCTTGAACACCCGGTTCATAAGGTCCATAAAAGTAGCTGGTACATTGGTCAATCCAAATGGCATGACAAGAAACTCATAATGCCCGTAACGTGTTCGAAAAGCTGTCTTAGAAATATCCTCCTCCTTAAGTCTGAGTTGATGGTATCCCGATCGCAAGTCGACTTTCGAGAATACTACTGCTCCCCTGAGTTGATCAAAAAGATTATTAATTCTAGGGAGAGGGTACTTATTCTTAATCGTAATCTTATTCAACTCACGATAGTCGATGCACATCCACAACGATCCATCTTTCTTTTTGACGAATAAAACTGGTGCTCCTCATGGGGAGTGGCTTTGTAGAATGAATCCCTTGTCCAACAGTTCTTGCAACTGCACTTGGAGTTCCCTAAGTTCGGCTGGGGCCATACGATAAAGTGCTTTTGGTATTGGTGCTGCTCCAGGCAATAATTCTATCGCGAAATAAATTTCCTGCTCTGGAGGAAGTCCTGGTAAGTCTTTTGGAAAGACATCCACATATTCCCTAACAATGGGAACATCTTCTGGCTGTAATTCCATTTCTTGCTCTTTATCCAACATGTTAGCTATGTATCCTTGGCATTCATTAGCCAACATTTTCCAGGCCTTCATTGCTGATCCTATCCTGGTTGAGGAATTTCGGGACTGACCGTAGAAGTTGAATTCCTCCTCATCATGAAGACTAAACATAACACAATGCTTTCGACAATCAATCTTAGCGTTGTACTTACCTAGGAAGTCCATTCCCATGATAACATCGTAATCTTAGAGCTTAATCGCAATCAGGTCTACATATAATTCTCTACTGCAAATGACTACTGGTGTAGTAACCAAAAATTTCTACGGACTCATGATTTCCTTGTACATAAGAAATTTAAGTTGTACTATGTGTTTATGTAATATTTCATGAAAATTATGAGTATCAATGTGAAATTCATAATTTTATCAGTAAATGTTTGAGTCCTCATTTAATTAACTATGAGACTCAATAAGCAGTTTGCTTAGCCAAGCATGTGACCTTTGAGCAAAAAATGAAGAAAAATTCTATGATTTTATGTTGGTCAAAGTTTGACCGAAAAAGTCAAAATTGACCAAAAAAGTCAAAGGTTGACTAGAAAGGTCAAAGATATGACTATACTGTAATATGATAAGCAGTATGGGAAATATACTGTGAAAATTGTCTTTACGGACAAAATAGCATGAATAAGATTTAAAACCACCGTAGAAAAATCAAGCACATTAATTAGGGTAACAAGGGCCAAATGGCTTCAAGTTATAAGAAAATTTTTATACAGTCCATTTTTACACAGATAAATTTTGTACTGCAGTTTAGTATAAAAATACTGTTATTAGTAGATAGCAGTATTGAAAATATCTGTGTTAGCATAAAAATGGACTGCATATTAAGGAAAAAGCCAAACAAGGCCTTAGGATGATGACATCATATCACCATGGATCTATGACATCATTTTGGATTAAGGAAAATTATGGAAAGAATTTTGGATGTTCTAGACCACCTTGGCCGGCAACCTAAGAGCCCTTTTGGGCAAATACATCCTAATTTAAGGACTTTTTAGCAATTTTGAGAAGTTCCAAATCACCTGTAAATAGGTGACCCATTTGTTCAAAATAAATTAGAAAATCTAGCCAAACTTTGCCAAAACTCTCTCTCAAAAGCCGAACCCAAGGAAGGAAAGAAAGAAAAGAGAAAATAAAAAATTCAAAAGAAAAACCATAGGGGGGGTGGTCGGATTTCACATAGAACCAAGCCAAAGTTGGAAAATTTTTGGAACCCATTGACCTAGGAGAGGCCGGTTGTGGTGAGAGGAAAAGAAAGGAAGAGAAAATTGAAGTAGTGGCCGGATTTTGAAGCAAGAAGTGGCCAGATTTTGAAGTAAGAGGTGGCTGAAAATTTGGAGAATTTCCAAGTAAAGAGGCCGGTTCTAGTGCCAAGGAGAGAGGGAGAAAAAGTGGACCAAACCCTAACCTAGCCTTGTGTTGAATCAAGGTAATTTCCCTTGGCCCTAAACTTTTAAATTGAGCTTCAATTTGAAATTTAAGTGTATTTCAAGTTGAATTTGTAAGAGCATAAGCTCAATTTAATTTTATGCCCTAGTTTAGAAATTTAGGTTTTTGTGCTTGATTAGGTTTAAGGGTGGTTTGATTTATGAACTTTGAATGGTTATATGCTTATGCTTGCTTGATTATTATGGTTTGCATGCTAGATGTTTGATAATGTTATATGTCCCCAAATATGTTTAAGCATGATATAGAATGTCATGATAGGTTGCTAGGTTAGAAGTTTGAATGGTTTGTGCAACCTAAAACCATGCAAACCCTGGTTGGTGCAAAATCAATAATGGTTTGCATGTGTATGATCAATAATGTATTTAAAGAAATTTACGTTAGAAAAACGTTGCATGACTGATCTTAGGCTCCCGGTGTGGCCGGTTGAGGTAGAGTGCGCGTATTAGGACGTAAAATGAACTTCAACCCAAAAAAAAAAAAAAAAAAAAAAACTACCAATTCGGGTAAAAACTAGCCAGTTTTCTGAAAACAGGTTTTGAGACCCTTAGAGGCCGAATTTGGGAAAACTTAAAAAAGGAAAGTTGTAGAGAAGGGTTTTTTCTAGTAGGCAGCATAGACCGTTTTCCAAAATAAGGCTTCAACGGCCTCAGTCTTTACAAAAATCCGAGACTGACCGTGCCTAGACTTCATGCACGGCCAGATGAGTTCAACAGAGAAAACGAAGGGGTTAAATTCCGAACTGGGTTTTATACAAAACATTAAAGTTCTATAATTTTTCGAGATCTAAAACTTTTGTGAACACAACTTTTTGAAATTCAGCCCATATTTTTAAATAAAACTGAATTTCTAAAAACTGTGCAGGAAACAATAAATTCCTGCACAGAATTTTCTAAAACAGTGCAAGAAAAGGGCATTCTTACACAAACACTGATAAGTTAATTGTGGAAACTGTTCCAATGGTAGTTTCAACACTTAATGACTTTTTCAAACCCCATTCTAAGAATCCCAAAATTTTATAAGTTGAACAAAGGGTTTTTGTATAAAAAGAGATATAAAATGTTAAGTTTTTCCAAAGAAAAACAAAAGGAAATTTAGACTCAAATTGTCTTAAAATTTGGGTAGACTAGATGATGACCAACAGTAATCGGGAAGGATACCCAGATTATTGGACTGGGTCCAAAGCCCAAAGGTTACCCTATGTAACCTAATAAGTTATAATCCAAGTGTGGTAGACCTTGAACACTAGGGTTACTTGTTGTAACCGAGTAAGTTATCATATGGGGAACATATAACTAAAGTTATGTATGAATGTTGGATAGATCCCCCAACATTTTTAATCCTTACCTATGACCTTTATTATAGCAGGAGATAACCTGCTGTTGTGTCCGGACTTGGAGTGGCACATTAGCGGACATAGTAGACGAGGTAAGTACAAACCTCACCTACAGTATGGAAAATAGTAAGCTATTTCCAAATATATGACATGTTCCATGTATGCCATGTTATGTCATGCTATGCTATGTTATGTCATGCTATGTTATGTTATGCCATGTTATGCTATGCCATGTCATGTTAAGCTATGTCAAGACATGTTAAGCTATGTTAAGTCATGTTAAGTCATGATAAGACATGATGTATCAAGTTATGCCATGATTTATGGTTATGCCATGTTTATGTCTCATGTGCATCATGATTAATAAGATCACAATTAAAGCTTCTTAGCCTTGGAATATACAAGACTAAGACTAAACCAAGTCAAGCAAGGTGTCGTACCAACCTCCCGCTAGGTGGAGGATACATGTTTAAGTTTATGATTATCAACCTCTCGATAATACGTGAGGGTATAATGATAATCAACCTTCCGCTAGATCGTGAAGGGTTATGTTTATGATTTCCAGAATTGTTAAGGGCCTTGCAAACCCTAACGTTCTGAGGATTGCGCGCTTTTGGTACGTACACAAGGGTCCCATATGTTAAGCAAGATAATAAGTTCAAGTCAAGAATTGGCCATAAAAGATTCATAATTGTACATAATTGATTCATGCATAAGTTGCACGATATTTGTTACGTTTTGTGAGATCATAGTTGTACTTGCTGGGCGAAAGCTCATCAGTATATTCCATACTGTAGGTAAGAGGCCTGCAGCTTAATTGGTGGGCCAGGTGGACGATGCGGCGGGTGAAGGGCGATGTGGGATACCACTACGCAAATTTTTCTGCAAGTTCTACTAAGATTATATATATACATATATATTTTAAAGCAAGTTACGTTGTACAAAAATATGAGGATTTAAAGACTCTAGTAAGTTGTAAGAATTATGTATGTTTTTCATCCCAGTATGTATGCATGATAAGTTTACCATATGAGCAACCATAATTATATATGTAAGTTTGAAAAAAAAAATTTATTCTCAATTCTCCAAGTAAGTTTAAGCTATATGTAAGTTCAAGTATGTATGGTAACAGCCCTACGTACATTGGGACGTTACAACTGGAACATTTCGCATCCAGAAATCGGACAACAAAATTTCCCCTGACGGAAGAGAGGTTCTGAAAGGTTGTTCTAGGTTATCTACTTCTCTTTCTAATTTCTGAGCAAATTCCATCGATACAAATGAATGGGTGGCAGCAGAATCAAATAAGGCAATTGCATCATATGCGGCTATAGAAATCTGACCTGTTATCACGTAAGAGGTTCTAGCTTCAGCATCCCCTTTTGTGTAGGCGTAAATCCTGACTTGGTGTTCATAAGCCTCAAGTCTTCCTTGTGCAATCGAAGGACCTTCAATCTTTGCTTGCACCACATGCAGCTGTCGGTTACATTTCTATTCGGGTATGGAGGGTTCTGGTTTTGGTTGTTGAGAGTGCAATTCCTTGCATAATGGCCTTCCTTGCCACAAAGGTAATAGGCATTTGTCCCCAATCTACATACTCCCAGGTGCTTCTTTCCACATTGAGCACACACTGGATAGTCATTGTTATTACCATCATTTCCACGGTTATTCTTCTTTTGAGGGTAGTTCCTCTGTTGACCCTGGCTAGTAGCATTCCCTTTCCTCTTATTCTTCACAAACTGTTTGGAATTTTGGCCAAAATTACTAGTCTGGCCCTTCGAGTACAATTCTTGGTTCTGTATGGGCTGGGACTGTTTCACAACCGCTCGTTCTTCTATCTTAGCTTTAAATATATGAGCCCTCGCCTCCTTATCCTGGTTAATCCAGTACTCAGCTCTCAAAGCCTGACTTATACAATCAGCTACAAGGGTTGGAGGGTTACTTCGGGCACTAACTTGCTTAGCAATGTCCGTCTAAAACATTTTCATCATTATTCTTACTTTCTCTGTTTCATTCGGTACCAGTTCCGGACATAAGCGGGCTAGCTGTTCAAACTTCTTGACTGCTTCCAGCACCGACATCGACCCCTGTTTTAAACTATTGAACTCATCTTGTTGAGCTGCAAAGAATTTCCCTGTTGTAGTGCATCATTCTAAACTTATCTACAAAATCTTGCCAACTCATATTCGTAACATCTCTACGCATTTGGACTGTCATCCACCAATGTCGTGCATCCTTCTTAAGTGCAAAGGAAGCACAAAGAACCTTTTCCTGTTCTGTAAGTCCCATAAAATCCAAGATCACTTGGATATCAATTAACCAATTATCAGCTTCTATCAGGTCCGTGGGTCCCTCAAACTCAGGCGCCTTCATTCGCCTAAACCGTTCATACAACATGTCCTCCCTAACTAAGGGTGGGTTCCTTTGTATCCCTGCGGGTGCTAACGGAACTCCTTGATGAACCTCTGGTACCTGAGGCACTACTGGGGGTACGGGGTTATCTTGGGGTGGAACTTCGTTAGCGCGGGGTATTTCATTCAAATGAGCCATCTGTTCACGGAGCTGATTTGCTTCTTGCTGCAATTCCAGCAATTGTTGTTGCAAAGTAGCTACTATATTTACAAGATCCG
Source organism: Ficus hirta (assembly GCA_038430175.1). Taxonomy (NCBI): domain Eukaryota; kingdom Viridiplantae; phylum Streptophyta; class Magnoliopsida; order Rosales; family Moraceae; genus Ficus; species Ficus hirta. Next base: position 2,104,348 of record CM076586.1, on the reverse strand, counting down.
GCTCTTAGGGAATTGGGTTTGCTCGTGTACGCGGACGGGCCATCTTCTAATTTCTATCTAGTCACAAGAAAGATATTGTTATACTTCAATCATCTCCTCGTTCATTTTTACATCTTATCATATCATATCATACCATCATATCATAATATCATCATAATTTATAATATCATAACTTAGCATCATCGTACCATATCGTAAAACATCATATTACAGATCCATCATGATCTCATCATATCGTATCATATCTTTATCATGAATCATTCATAAACTTTTCATAACTATAACATCGTAACTTCATCATAAACATTCATATTTAAACTTTGTCCTTTTGTACATCATACAAAAGTACATCATTTTGGTATTATTATATGCATATCTCATACACCCTATACTTGCTATGATCAAAACTAGGATGGAAGTGGCTACCACTTTAACCATCATACATATATACAATTCTTAAGTTAAAAAGGTATAAAAGGTCAATCCTACATCTAAGCTATCTACTCTGTTGTTACGTCGGAGAATACGTCCCAATCCTCATCACCGAATAAAATCTCCTCCGAGTCATCCTCAACATCTTCCATATCTTCCTCAATGCCTCTTTCCTGCTCCTCCCATTCTTCTTCCTCATCATCACTTGCAATGATGATTACGGGAGGATCTTCAGGGTTTTCCTCCGAGTTGTTCGGAAAATTAGCAGTATCTATATCTTCAGCATTTACACCGACTTCTGCCTCCTGTGGAGGAATTTCCTGAAGTGGGACCGCCGGAATAGGGTCCTCTGGCAGTAACAGACCTTCATGAAAGGGTGGCTTCTCTATACCGGCATCGTCGACTGGCACTTGTCTATAGTCATCCACTAGGCATCTGCCTGCAACATATGGGCTATTAACTCGGTCTCCATAATATCATTTATCATGCTTTCCAATGTTATCCCTACCATTGGTGCCGGAACAAATTCCCTGACTTCGGGAGGTAATCCATCCCTAAGCAGTTGCAATGCCCGCAACTCTGGGCTACCTAAATCTGGAATGTGAGGCAACATGGCATCCTGAAATCTTCTACAATAGTGGCCCATGGATTCATTTGGATAAGCATGCCAATCAGCAACATAACTAAGATATCGCCCAAAATTCATGTCGTTGTAGATCTATGAATTGCGGTAGGGCATGGCGGCATCCTCATCCGGTAAAGGCCCGTATTGTGCAATAATTAGAGCACGAAAATCTTCCCACGATCCTCCTAGAATTGCCGGCTCTCCTATATTCCTCCACCATAAATGAGCATCCACCGCTAGACATCGACTGGCTAACGAGACTTAGAGATGAGCCTCTATGTGACATATTCGGAAAATCAATTCCATATCATGGAGCCATGATGCCAACGATACGGTTTATCGAGTCCCATCAAAAAGCAGGGGTAGCATCCCATGAAACGCATAAGCAGCACCACGATCCTCATCCATTATCCTTAGATCGACATCATATAATCTTACAAAATAAATATACATACACAAAATATTTTTAACTTACAATGACCATGGCGCTGGTAGGCATACTGTGAAACTGGAAGGCAGGAACCCTTGCTCTGATACCAACTCTGTAATGACCCACCTTACGTAGGCCGTTACCACCCTTTCTCTGATACCAACTCTGTAACGACCCACCTTACGTAGGCTGTTACCATACTTACTTACTTACTTCATGACTTAACATGCGGAAAAAGCGACTAATTTTTTTAAAACAACTTGAAACTAAAAACTATCTCACCATATACTTACATATATATGTATACATATATTTACTTACTTCAGTACTGAAACATTAAAACTTAATACATCATATTTCAAATTAACCATATAATATAACAAAACGCGTAGCAGTTCCCATCCCATGGTTTCACAGTTTCGCCCTGTCATGCTCCACTGCCTTGTATCACATATTGCCAATAGATTGCTTACCTACAGCATAAACGTAAGTTATGAGCTTTCGCTCAACAAGTATAACTATTAACCCGCAAAACATAACAATGCATGAACCACTTATTCTTTCATTATGCTTTCTTAGGTTAACTTACTTTTTGAGGCCCTTACATAACATAAGTGTACGTACCGTGGCGCGCAGCCATGGAGTGGTTGGGGCGGCCTACCCTATCTAACTCAAACCATGGACCAAACTCATCCTAGTGTAGGTCGGTACGACACAAGGCAACTTACTTGCCATCATACTTAAAAACTTGTTCCTACTTTAAAACATATTTGAAAAACCATTTCATACTCGAAAACATTTCATACTTATAAACAGTTTCTTACTTGAAACTGGGTTCTCATTCTTACCAAGTGATTATCATTAGTGAGTATGCTTCATGATGTCACAATAATAAAACATAAATCATATGCACCTCAACATGTATACATGAGCTTGAAAACATACAAGCAATAAAAACATTTTTCGCTTATACTGTAGGCGGAGTTGTACTTACCAGTTATGCTAAGTCCTGAATTCCTTGTTCCGCCAAATCACAATAACAGGTTACCTTCCTATTTCCAAAAAAAGTTGTAAAATAAGAATCATCCTATCTTATGATGAATCATGTCATTAAATGTTAGTATTCAACCAACATCCATAGGTAACCCTAGTCACATGCTTATCATGTTACATTAGTATCCCATTTGGTTACTATAAGTAACCTTGGATTGAAAACTTAACATGTAACATTTGTCTATAAATAACTTGGTCCAATAATTTGGTTGTTAGTGCATGTGCAGGAATTGCCTATTTATGCACCATTTTGAAAATCCTGTGCAGGAATTGCCCACACCCTGCACGATTTTGGAAATCCAGTTTTTCTTTAAAAATCTGTTTTGAATTTGCCAAACTTTCCTTCATGAAAGTTGTAGATTTCATCAAAATCTATAACTTTTTTTTTTGGTCAAAACCCTAAATCTGTCTTTTAACTTGCTTGTTTCTTCCTTTGAAAAATTTTGACCATATTCACCGACCATTAAAATTGGTCTCGGATTTTGATGAAAATAGAGGCCTTTGGTACCTTATTTTTAAAAACCGTCCATGCAGCCCCTAGAATTTTCCATTTCCTACAACTTTGCAGTTTTGACTTTTTCCAAATTCTGCCTCTAAAGACCACAAAATCCTGTTTCCAGAAAATTGTCCAGTTGAATCCGAAAATGGCAGTTTTCATTTAGTTGAATTCTTACGTAAAATTACGCGCAAACCGTGAGCCTACAGCAAGTATGCAGAGTGTTACGTAATGTTTTCATTATCATACACTTATTTCCTATCCATACAACTTTCTTATAAACCCAAATGGCAATCTATACCAAATTAGGGTTTTTTAGGGTTTTCTTGAACCTTAATAGCAACATACATTACCTTTCGCATACTTAATCATAAAACATCATCTTTGAGCATGTGAAGGACATATAGCAAACATATAGTAGGCATTCACACAGCCAACTAACCTCTAACTCAAATTATCATTAACATACACCAAACCATAATTAGAGACCACCAAACCCTAATCAAGCATAATCAAGCACTCACCATAAACCCTAGTGCATGAAACTAAAAAGTGAGCTTACGCTCTTACATTTCCAACATGGAAATACACTTAAATCTTGAACCAAAACTTAATTGAAAAACTAGAGGGTGAAAAGGTTTACCTCAAGATCCAAGAGAGTGGATCTAGACTATGGTTGAAAAATTTTCTTCACACTCCCTCACACCAAATCCGACCTCTCTCTCTCTCTCTCTCTCTCTCTCTCTTACTCTCACTTTTTTTTTTCTTTGCTCGGCTCCTAAGGGAGGAAAAGGACTAGAGAATGAGCTGCTAGAACTTTAGATTTCACTAAAAGTTCTCAAAATAAATCTACCTCCACCTATTTATAGGTGAAATTAAATTCATTTCTAGAATTATTATTTTTACTTCTAGAATTGCATAATGGTCTTCAAGAGTAAAATTTTTTGCTCATAGACCCCATGTGGTGGCCGGCCATATAGGGCCATGTGGAAGGACATGCTTGTTCAAGCTCAACACTTAGCCAAGTAAGCAAGGCTAAGGTGCTTGTTCACCAAACCTAGAAGCATGACTTTGTTGGGATCTAAATATGCCCTAAGGATAGAAAATCAATATTAGGGATTTTCTATAAATATGACATTTTGATATTAATAAGAGGAGGTTATTCATATTTAATAAGTTGTGTCCTATTTACTTTCATTTGTTGATTGTATGGTTATTTTGAGCAAACATAAAATACTCCTTGGCTGTTGGTAATATATCAGATTACCATATGTATACGGGGTATACATAGAAGACGTGGTAATTTGATAACAGTCTAAATAAATAGTCCGCAATCGTTGGAATAAGATTTGGGGATCATATTCATTATAGGATTGTAAAGGTTGTCTACTTCCTTGGAGGGATGGTTTATCTTAACCATTGGATAAGTTCCGAGTAGAAACTTTGATGTATACCAGTATTGAGGTATGACATTGGACTGGACCGAAAGTGTTAATTGATTCGGTTTAATAATTCTGTTTATAAGAATCAATAACACTTTGATTATCATCCTGCATTAATCTTAATCCTGAAATGATTACTTGAGTTCGTATCCATGACTTATGTACTTTAATGCACTATAGGTGAGACACTGTTAAGTCATGGTCAATATACTTGTGTTTTGAGTGCATGACTTATGGATGGAGAAATCAAGACTCATAGATACGGAATCCATAGCTATCTTAATGATAGTAAATGTTATCTACTTAAAGGCATTATTCGGGGATTGAAAGATAGTATAACAAGATCTTGGCCATCGGTTTACTTTGTATTCTCTGGTGATTTACCAATTGTGTGGTTTTATAATTGGTAATTCTTTCAATAGAGAATAATGGAACTTTAAGTTAAAATGATTGAAAAAGGTAAAACGGAAAAATTCCTTAATTCAATCACGGATAACATATGGGGATTAAGCTAGCGATGAATAAATCATGGAAGAAGCACTACGTTAGAGAGCTTTCGTAATATGGTATGTAAACAGGAGTTCAGCTTCAAACTTTTAGTGGAATAGTTTTGAAGTTGATAATTGATGAATAATTAATCTGGGATTAATTTTTCACAATTATAGGAGCCTCTTTACATATTTCCAACGGGTCCCTCTATTAGCTCATATAGTTCCGTATAGCATCTCGGGATTTGTTTCTAATGAGATCGATAAATTTAAATGGAATTTAGTAATATCTATTAAGACATGGTACTTTCTAACATGCAATCCAGAAAGGACTGGACATGTGAGATTTGTGTATACAAATAATATGATTTGTCAACATGAGATTGGTTAACTGAATTTTGAAATAAGATTGTGTTTGAATTATTTAATTTTGGAAAACAAATTTTTCTCTCCTAATCTAAATGTGGTGCACGGTTTTTAGATAGGTGGAGGGAAGAAAATTTTGTTTCAAAATTATTCAAATATATTCCTAACATTAAATTATTAATTGATTTAAATAATGGAGATTATTTGATGGATTTTTCTTTCCTTAAAAGTTGTGCACAGTTTTTGTGAGGAAAGAAAATTTGAAATATTCCATTGATTTAAATTAATTAATATGGTTGATGTTGTGTGGAAAATATTTAATTCAAATAAATGAATCATATTTAAATTCAAAAAGGTTTCAAAGGAATTTGAATCTAGATAGTACTAGAATCTTTTGACTAGTCTAGATTCTTGATTTAAGATTTGAACCACCAATCAACCTTTGAATTTCAAAGGTGGCCGAATTTTTTGAGGAAAGATTTGCTCTTGAAAAAACATTTTTAGGTTCAAAGAATCTAACTCTAAAGTTGTATGATTTTTTGATTCAAAATTTATCCAGAAAAATAATTATTAATTATTTTTAAAGGAGATGAATTTTGAAAAAAGATTGGACTTCTATATAAAGGCAAGGGATTCTTGAAAAACTAATTTTTGGTAATTTACAAGAGGAAAAACGCTTTTGGGAGTGAGAGAAAAACCAATAAGGGTTTCTTCTACTTCAATAAAATTTGGCTATCTTATAAGAGAGAAAAAGAGAGAAAATTCCATTGAATCAAAATTGTGCGGAAGGTTAAACCGAGTGATAATTTTCATAGGAGGTTAACTGGTTCCTGTTTTGCAGTTTTGAAGAAAGAAGTTGGATAATATTCTCAACGAGGAACATCGGAATTGAGAATGAAGGATCTAGATTTCGGAAAGCATTACCGGTAACTTGGATTCACAGAACGTGTGCCCACACACACTCTGAAACGTGGAACTCGAGAATAATAGAGAAGACACGTTGGTCAATCGCTCTAGCAATTCCGGAATCCAAGAAATAAGGTACGCTTGATCATGAATTTAATTTATTGTTATATGCATCATGAGCTTCTTTTCCGAATCGGCATAAAAATTTTAAAACTTCCGATGCGCCGTTACTCTGATACCGGATCCGATTTTTTCCAACAGACTTGTCAAGCTTACAAATTTCTTATTCTTAAATTTGCTCATCCAACCTCAAAAATAACATATTTGCTAAGGGATCCTCTTAGGTGGCCGGCCATAGTGATGTCTTGGTGTCCAAGAAATTTTTCATACCTATCTCTAACTTATTTTCCTTGGTTTCCAATGTAACTATTGTAACCAAACTTGTAACCGATCATTGGCCTAGTTGGATTTGGAGGCTTAGTTAGAAAAATCCATCATAAAATTTTACATACTTATTTGCAATTATTCAAATTTCTTAAAATTACACGTTGGCCCCTAAAGACAAAAATATTTGCACTTTGGTCCCTGTGAGGTGGCCGGCCATGAGATGTGCTTAGTATCCAAAAATTCCACCAATGATCATCCATTTTCATCCAAGGATGAGGTGTCCTCCCATTAGGCTCCGTTTGGCCTTCCTTCTAAAGACAGTCCATTTTCATACCAACGCATATATTACAAATACTGTTTTCAACTAATAACAGTATATTTGTACTAGACTACTATCCAGAATTTATCTACGCTTAACTGGACTGCATTTCGATTTTTCTTAGGACTTGAAGTCACTTAGTTCTTATTGCTCTAAATATTGTGCTTGATTTTTCTACAGTGGTCTCGTAACTTCAAGCGTTGACCGACATAGGATCGTAAACCCTAATTTCGCCTCTTTCAACAAAAGGCCTCATACTTGCATAAATAAACTATTATCGAGTCTTAAAACGTTACAAGAACTCAATAATACTCTGATAAATCAGATCAAGCATTTCACATAAACATACATATTACAAACTTTGATTCCTTAAAAAGGAAATCGTAAATTTGTAAAAAGGTTGATTATTACATTAGGAAAACCAAAAAAAAAAAAAAAAACAAGAGAGAGAGAGAGAGAGACATAAGAACAAGGAGTCCTTCGTGGCCATTTTTTGTTGGAAGGTAGAACTAGGATTTTTCTCATTCAAGGCATAGAATCAACTCTTTCAAGCTCTAGAGGTATATTCTTGATCCCATAACTAAAGCTTTAATTAGTTTTGGTTTATAATTTAAGTGTATTTCAAGTTATGGGATGTAAGAGCATAAGCTCATGTTCTCTTATTTTTCTTATTTTATAGCCTTTAATGCTTGATTTATGCTTGTGTTAACTTGATTTGCTAGCTCTAAGCTTAGATTTTATTTTTTGTTTCAAGATAAGTTTTGAAGATTATGTGCATGTGATTATGCTCTCATATGTTTAAGTATGGTGATTTTATGCATGTTGGCTTAGTGATCAACATAAAAACACAACTTGGAAAATTAGTGAGTTATCAATATTGTGTTATTCACGTAAATAGACAAGTGATATATTGAATTTTAAGAACGAACCCGACATGCTTCATGATGACTTAGGCTTACGGCTTTGACCGTTCGAGGTAGTGTGTGTGGATTTTTAAACTAGAACCAACAACATAAGAATAATAATAATAAACTGCCAGTTTTCAGAACAATTGGGGCAGTTTTCTGAAAACTCAATTTTGAGCCCCTTAGAGGTCGAATTTGAACAAAATTATAACTGCAAAGTTGTAGAACACAGAAAATCATAAGGGCTTTAAGGACAGTTTTTGAAAAAAAGGCTCTAAAGGTCTACGTTTAATCATTTTTTAAAATTGGTCGGTCCAGGTACTGTACACGACCAGAATCTTTCAAGGGGAAAAACGGGTAAGTTAAGGGCAGATTTAAGCTTTGGATAAATTGAAAGTTGTTGGTTCCGATAAAATCTATAATTCCGTGAAGAAAACTTTCCAAATTCTAAACTGATTAAAAGATAAAACTGAATTTTCAAAACTATGCAAGAAAGAGGAAATTCCTGCACACATACTTTCAATCAAATTAAAAGGATGTTTTGAAATCAATTTTTAAAATTTTGTAATCCCTCTAAAATTAGACTATGGTTTTACGAAAATAGTTTCAAAGAAGTTTAAATCCATTTGAATTTTATAAGTGATTTTTAAACCTTAAATATATACTATGTATTATAAAAGGCAATTTCAAGTATTGTATCAAGAAATGCTTAACTTTTGAAGTTAAGATATTTTCTAAGTAAATAAGGTATTTTTAAGCAAAGGAAATAAAATATGAAGAACTTTAATAAAAATTAATCAAGCTGATTAATTATCTAACGTATATGTTATAATAGATAATATAACTTATAGATTGTTCAGCAGTAACGTAGAATGACTTTGACGCTCTGTCTGAAAACAGGAATATAACCTATTGTCATGCCTTGTTAGAATGCTAGATCAAGAGCATAGGACAACTTATAAGTACAACCCCACCTACAGTATGGGCAAAAGTGTTTTTTTACTGCTTTGCATGTTTTCCAAAATTCATGCATTGATTTATATGACGTATATATGCTTTCTATTTTATTATTGTGGCATCATGAAAGCATTCTCACTAATAATAAATCACATGATAAGAACAAGATCAAGTTTTCAAGTAAGAAACAATTAAGATTCAAGTCTTCAAGTATGATCAGATCAAGATCAAGTTTTCATATACGAAAGCAAGCAAGTTTTCTTGTGTCGTACTGACCTGCCACAAGAGCGGGTTTGGTCCATGGTTTGAGTTGGACTGGGCTAGCCGTCCCAACCACTCCATGGCTGCTCGCCACGGTACATACACTCATGTTAAATAAGGGGCCGAAAACTAAGTTAACATAAGAAAGCATAATTGATTCATGCATTCTTTGCTGAGATCATTTTGCAGGTTTAGGAAGTTGTACTTGCTGAGCGAAAGCTACGTTCATGCTGTAGGAAAACAACCTACCGGAAATACTTGATGCAAGACTGTAGAGAAATGGCATGGCAGACTATGAAATTTAGGTCGGACACCACCACGTATTTTGTCAAATGTGTTTGTGCTATATGCTATAATAATATGATCGTACTAATACTTAGTATTGGAATTGTGTTTGTTACTACAGTAATTGCATGGTTTGTAAAATGTATTAAGATGGTTTGAAAACTCAATACTTAATTAAATATATGTATATATAAGTGTGAGATTAAGTTAGATTTTTAAAATTGAGTTTAAAGTAAAAAAAAAATATTTCGGTATTTTTACGAAAATTAAAGAGTAAGTTTATGTAAGTTTAAGTATATTTAAGTATTAAGTAGCAGCCATGTTTGGTGGATCGCCACAAGCTGTATGTTTCCAACTCCAGTCGTCGGAATATTCTAGTAGCGTACAGTCCATACTCTAGTAAAATATTTCAAATTTTCAACATGGGTGGCCGGATGTCTCCGGCTGCAATCGTCAGAATATTCTAATTGAGTATAGTCCATACTCTAGTAAAGTATAGACATACTCTATGTAAAGTATAGACATATTCTATACTTTACTATAATATTTTAAATTTTCAACATGAATGGTCGGATATTCTATTCTCACATTTTGCATGGTTTGTAAAATGTATTAAGATAGTTTGAAAACTCAATACTTAATTAAATATATGTATATATAAGTGTGAGATTAAATTAGATTTTTTAAATTGAGTTTAAAGTAAAAAAATAAAAATATTTCGGTATTTTTACGAAAATTAATTCTCTGTTTGGCGTTTGAGTTTATCTCAAACTAAACTATACTTTTTCTGAAAAGTCAACAAAATTTATAACTAGTTTTTGAAAAATCAACCAATTCCAACTTAAAAATTTCATGTCCAACTAACTTACCAAACGAAGGCTAAGAGTAAGTTTATGTAAGTTTAAGTATGTTTAAGTATTAAATAGCGGCCACATAAGGTGGATCGCCACAAGTCGGATGTTTCTAGCTCCGGTCGTCGGAATATTCTAGTAGAGTACAGTCCATACTATAGTAAAATATTTCAATTTTTCAACATGAGTGGCCCGATGTCTCCGGCTGCAGTCGTCAGAATATTCTAATAGAGTATTGCCCATACACTAGTAAAGTATAAACATACTCTATACTCTACTATACTATTTTAAATTTTCAACATGAATAATTGGATGTCTCCAGCTTCAGCATTTGTCGCCGCAATACTCTAATTGAGTATAGTCCATACTCAAGTAGAATATAATCCATATCTTAAATTTTCAACACGGATGGCTGGATATATCTGGCTCCAGCTGTTAGTGTCGTTTGTCAGAATATTTTAGTAGAGTATACAGCATACTTTACTAAAATGTTTTAAGTTTTCAACATGGATGGCCAAATGTCTCCAATTCTGACCGTCGGCATACTCTAATAGAGTACATAACATACTCTACTAGAATACATTCAGTTTTCAACATGGATATCTCTGGTTCTGACTGCTGGTGTCGATCACCTATATAATCTAGTAGAGTATACCGCATACACTAGTAGAATATACTGCATAAGCTACTATAATATTTTTAGTTTTCAACATGGATAACCAGATGTCTCTGACTTATTCTAGTAGAATATATTATATATTCCAGTAGAATATACAGCATATTAAATTTTGGATATTCTAGTAGAATATAACCAGATGTCTCCGACTTATTCTAGTAGAATAAATTTTGAATATTCTACTATTATTAACATAAATGGCCGAATTTCTTCTACTAATAGATACTCCATTAGAATAATAAGATTTTTAGATATTTTACTGGAATTTTTCAATTTGATCACCAAACAATAAACACATAACTAAACAATAAAGATAATTCCACTCTAGAATAGTTGATTACCAAAAACATAAGAAATCAAAAACTAAAACACGATAACAGTAAAAATCACCAATTGATTTTTCAACGGAATAAAATAAGTGGATTTGGAAAGAGAAGAGATTGAAAATGTAATAAACACATGAATTTAAATCATTTCTTTTAATTATTCCACTGTTATAAATATGAAGGCACTTCAAGAATGATTGGCAGTCATCTTGATTACTGCATAACCTCTGTTTTACTTTCTCCAAAACAAAAACAAAACAAAAAACAAAAAAAAAAAAAACAGAAAAAACAAAAACGAATCTCTGGAGTATGCGTTTGAAATGGAAATCAAGGGAATGTAAATAACTGTCTATTTTGACGAAACAATCGGATAAATAATACAAGCACACTCAACAACTGTAAAAATCCATCTACAGTAATGAAGATGAAGAAGAAGCAGCCAAATTCCGCCATTTTCTCTGCACCTGAACACAGTGTAATAATTCTCAGAACTCAAGGAATCTGCCTTTTCATTTTTTTTTTTTTTTTGTGCTTATAAAATCAGCGTTGATTCAATATCCCTCTTTAAAGGCTTACACTTCAACCATTAAGAATCCAAAGCAAGCAAACTGAGAAATTTAACTCTTTAAAAAAAAAAAAAAAAGAACTCACCTACATCCGACGACAAACGATGTCGAAGAGGCTCGTCGCCTTCGTTACGGCCACTAGCAACATCATGATGCCGGAAAATGTTCGCCGATCGTCGGCGACAACGAAGACAATAACTAGATTTTCTCCTTGTGGACGCCAGATATCTTCGTAGCAGCGAGTACGGCCCACGCCTCCAGTTCAGAGCTCTGGATCTCTCCGTCGATATGTCTATGCCGTCGTCGAGGAGATCGAGCTACAGTAGGATTTCGCTGCGGTGGAGTTCGCTCTGGCGACCTTAGATCTCATCTTTGCCAGATCTGTGCTAGGATGCCGAGGATCGCCTCGCGACATTCTTCGTAACTCCGGCGCCGCATCAACCTCCACCGGTGTCTTCTCTTGCCGAATCGTTGCAGTGAGCTGAGATCGGATCTGGCAGAGGGGGAGAGAGAGAGAGAGAGAGAGAGCAGAGGAGAGAGAAAGAGAGAGAGAGATCGGAAAACAGAAAAAATGGAGAGAAACAAATTTAATCAAAACTATGTTGAAAACATAGAGCCTGCACATAATCGGGGTAAAATAGACAATTACAATATCAGAAAATAAAAAAAACAAAATAAAAATAAGGTTATGTCATGTTGGTTAAGAAGAGTAAATTTGTGTTATATTGGTGAATGGATTAAAAAAAATGGTCAATTAAGTAATTTTTTCAACAAAATATTACTTATTATAATGGGTTAGTCTTTTAAAATACTTTGACTATTAAAATAGTAATTCAGATTTAGATTTTAATTCAAGTAAGTAGGCTAACTAATGTTTATAAATTTAATAAGAGTGATTTTATGTGCACCCACATTGTTGAAAAAGGAGCACTTTTGACAAATGTCATAAATAATGGCTTGGATTGATTTTTACATACATGAAAAAATTCTTGCAAGAAATAGTAAACCAATTGATTATCGACCGGAGCGGGTTTTCGATCAGTAACCATCGTCGCCGATGGGTAACAATATGGTTACAAAATAGTAACCAGTTGGTTACCGATCCCAAACTGGCTTCCAGTCGATAACTACCACCATCGGCAGATAATCAATTGGTTATCAAATGATAACCAGTTGATTAGCAGACAGTCGATGAGTAACCAATTGGTTACCGGTCAACAACCGCCACTACTAGCAGGTAATCAGTTGGGTTCCTGACATCCAATGAATAACTAATTGATTACTGATGAGTAACCAATTGATTACCGACCGATAGCTGCCGCCACCTATAGGTAACCAATTGGTTACCATTTAGTAACTAATTGATTACTGATCGGCGACGAGTAACTAATTGGCTACTCGGTAACTGCCGTCATTGATTGATAACTAACTGATTACCAAATAATTAGCAATCAAAAACTTTTTGATTACCCAACTAAAATTTCCGATTTACTGGATTTTTCAGATACCGTCGCCTGGGCATTAAAAAGGCATCAAATTTGATCACTATAAAACTAAATAAATGGTAGCCCAGCGGTTGGTAACCGTCGATTTACCAACCAAAACTTCCGACCACCGGATTTTCCGAATTCCATCAACAAAAAAATTTAAAAGCACACCAAATTTTACCAAATATGTCGGAATTCCATAAAAATTTGTAACCAAAAACTCAAGCACAATTTCAAAAATTATTTTTAAAAAATCTCAAAATTTTCACATAATCAGTAAAGAAAAATAAAAAATAAAAAGTCTACAGCCTTTATCGGATCATGGATTAAGAATGACGGTTGGGAAGCCGGAGCACAGGTCGGCGGCGGCTCAGATCGGCATTCAGCGACAGCTAGAATGACTTCAAGACTGGCGACTTGTCTCAGATGGATTGCGTCGGAAATTTGAGCTCGATGGCGTAGTCCGATCGCGAGAACCACAGCTATGCCAGCTTCCTTCGTTCGCGACGCCGACCAGATCTTCTTCCCGGTAGAGATCGCGTCTGAGGCCCATGGGGATCACCGGAATCGCGAGGCTGATCGTGACGGAGGAACTGCACGCGGAGGACAGCTTGTTTGGTGGCAAGATTGCTCGATCGTCGTGGCTAAGAGGCCTTTCACCAGATCCGCACGAATCCGACAGATCTCGCCTAAATCAAGAAGAAACCGGAGCAGTCATGGCTTCCCGCCACCAGAGCAACTCCCGAACGGTGTCTCACGATCTCACTATGGAGAGGAGATCGACAGCGAGAGAATCGCGATCTCTCGTCGTAATTGATCGGGATCTCCAGTAACGTCAGTTGCTGACTCTGCCGTCTTGGATGATGACTACGGTTTTGCAAATCCAAATCCAGATGTCGTGATAGTTGGGATTCGCACTGTAATAACCAACCTTTTTATGGACTCATGATTTCCTTAGACACAAAGGAAATCTAAGTCTATACTATGTATGTCAATGTGAAATGCATGATCCGATTTATCAGAATATGTTTGAGTCTTTATAAGTTATAAGGCTTAATGATAGTTTATTAAGCTAAGTGTAAGTCCTTATGATGAAAACGGCAGAATCCTGATTTATGGTTTTACCCTGGTCAACGTATAACCAGGATAACTCATGACTTGAATAAGATGGTACTGCAGTATAATAAGCAATATTAAAATTATATTGTGACCAACCGTCATTACAGATGCAGAGTGAAGAATAAAGAATGGGTTCATTCTAGAATAATCAGGAATAATTTTTGGAGCAAAGAGGACTAAGTAGTTTCAAGTCCTAAGAAAAACCTATACGCGGTCCAATTAAGTACAGATGAATTCTGGACTATAGTTCAATATAACTGTACAGTTGATAGTTAAAACAGTATTGGTACTATCTGGAATATTAAGAAAATGGACTATATATTAGGAGGGAGTGCCAAATATGGCCCTACTTAGTGGATAACTCATCATAGATAATTATGTAATTTTGGGAATTTTTGAAATATGGAAAGAATTAAGTAGATTAACATGAAAAGATTTTTTTTTTTTTGGGTTTAAGCTTCACATGGCTGGCCACTATGGGACTTGGAAAGCAAAAATTTTACATTTTAGGGCCAAATGTGTAATTCAAGGAGAATTTGAGAAAAAAATAATAATAATTGTGGGAAATTATGAATTTTCACCTATAAATAGGTGTTGTGTGGTAGAACTTGAGCCACTTAGTTGGACCTCAAACTTTTAGTTCTCTTCAAACTTTTTCCTTTCTAGCCCTTAGAAAGAAAATAAAAGAGAGAGAGAGAGAGAGAGAGAGAGAGAGAGAGAGAGAGAGAGAGAGAGAGAGAGAGAGAGCAAGGGTGGCCAGTTGTGTGGTGAAGGAGATAGAGCAAAATTTCTGTCAACCAAGGTCTAAAGCAACCTTTCCCAACCTTAGAGGTATATTCTTGATCCTCTAACTAAGAATTTCATTAAGTTTTGATTGAGAATTTATGTGTATTTCAAGTTATGGGTTGTAAGAGCATAAGCTCATGTTTCTTATTTTTTCCTATATTATGGTTTTTATATGATTGATTATGCTAGATATATGCTTAGGTTACCTTATTTTCTAGCCCTAAGTATGAATTTGATTTTATGCTCTAGGATGAGTTTTAAGATTATGTGTGCTTACCATGTGTTTGTGAATATGCTTTCACAAGTTTAAGTAGGGAAATTTTATGAATGATGATGATGATGATGATGTGAATAGTATGTGCATGTTGGTTAAGAAATTAACTTAAAAACACAACTTGGTAAGCTAGTAAGGTTATCAATATTGTGTTTTTCAAGTAAATAGACAAGTGAATGATTGAATTTTAAGAACAAATCCGACGCGCTGCATATTGATGTAAGCTCACGGCTCGACCGTTTGAGGTAGGGTGTATGAATTTTTAAACGAAATCCAACAAAATACAAACTGCCAGTTTTTAAAAAATAATCTGGACAGTTATCTGGAAACTCAATTTTGAGCCCCTTAGAGGCTGAATTTGGAAAAAGTTATAACTGCAAAGTTATACCTTGAATAGTTTTTGGAAAAAAGGCTCCAAAGGCCTATGTTTTTATGAGTTTTCAAAACTGGCCGGTCCCGGGTACTGTACACGGCCAGAATTCTTCAAGTAGAAAAACGAGTAAGTTAAAGATGGATTTAAGTTTTGGACAAAAAATAAAAATTGTAGGTTTCGATGAGATCTACAACTTTCGTTAGAAAAAGTTTTCAAACTCTAAACCAATTTAAAGATAAAAACTGGAATTTTAAAACTATGCATAATACAGGAAATTCCTGCACACGTATTTTCAACCTAATTAAAATATTGTTTTCAAATGCAGTTTTCAAGATCTTACAATTTTACGACCCCTATTAAAAAGGAATTACGGTTTTACAAAAAGCAATTTTAAAAGGTTTTGAATCCATTTGAAATTTTCACAAGTGGTTTTTAGAAGGCAATTTCAAGTACTAAATCAAGATAATACTTGATTTATGAAATCAAGGTATTTTCCAAGTAATTAAGGTATTTTCTAAGAAAACAAGATATTTTTGAGAAAAAGAGAAATAAAAATAATAGGCCCAAGTTACTTGAAAATAAGGTCATAATTCTATAACGGATGGTAGTCGGGTTGGAGACCGACTTAATGATCAATGAATATGTTATGATTTATTGAGTAATGTGGTAAAATGATTCTTACGCCTGGTTTGAAAACAAGAGTATAACCTGTTGTCGTACCATGTTGGAACAATAAACTAAGAGCGCATGACAACTTGTAAGTACGACTCTGCCTGCAGTATAAGCAAAAATGTTTTTACTACTTTGCATGATTTTTATAGCTCATGCATTAATGTATGTGATGCATATGTTTCATGTTTTATTACTGTGGTATCATGAAAGTATGCTCACCAATAATAAATCACATGATAAGAACAAGACCAAGATTTCAAGTATGAAACGATAAAGATTCAAGTTTTCGAGTATGAAATAATTATGATTTAAGCTTTCAAGTATGTTCAAAACAAGAATAAGTTTCTTAAATATTAAAACAAGTTTTCACATATAATGGCAAGCAAGTTGCCTCGTGTCGTACCGACCTGCCATAAGGGTGGGTTTGGTCCATGGCTTTAGTTGAATTGGACTAGCCGCCCCAACCTGTAATGACACACCTTACGTAGGCCGTTACCATACTTACTTACTTACTTCATAACTTAACATGCGGAAAAAGCGACTAATTTTTTTTTTTTAAACAACTTGAAACTGAAAACTATCTCATCACATACTTACATATATATGTATACATATATTTACTTACTTTAGTACTGAAACATTAAAACTTAATACAACATATTTCAGATTAACCATATAATATAACAAAACGTGTAGAAGTTCCCATCCCATGCTTTCACAGTTTCGCCCTGCCATGCTCCACTGCCTTGTATCACATATAACCTCCTCTTATTAATATCAAAATGTCATATTTACAGAAAATCCCTAATATTGATTTTCTATCCTTAGGACACATTTAGATCCCAACAGTTGGGACGTATCTTCAGGTTATGCTTGCCAGTCGGCGCCTAGTCGAGGAAGCTTGTGCATGGTGCCTTGGCATAGGGGATCTTGAGAGGAGGTTCCTAAATGATTTTTCCTAACGACACCTGAACGAAATTTAGAGCCCTGATCACTCCAAGATATAGATCATTGCCTGGAGAGGAACCGTCCATGTATTATCACGATCCCAAGATATACCAGGATATGTACATGAGACGATACGTCAGCTCTGTTGCAGCTTGGCGCGTTTATCCAAATGAGTTTATGGGCCATTACTGCTAGTGGATTAGAGTTGTGAAAGCGTCGGGAGGGTGAATGAATTCTAGTTTCACGACTCCTTTAGCTTTTCTAAAAGACGTTCTACCGGAGGATAACAAAGTGCCACCTAATATGTACGAGGCGAAGAAGACGTTGAGCACGTTGGGAATGGAATACGAAAAGATACATGCTTGTCCAAATGATTGCATTCTTTACCGGAAAGAATATAAAGATTTAGATAAATGTTCGGTTTGTAATCAGTCAAGATGGAAGAAGGGCAAGATGCCATCGAATGGTAGTAAAGGAGTGCCGGTGAAGGTGTTAGGGTACATTCCACCAGCTCCACATTTCCATCGTTTATTCCGTAATGCAGAGCATGCTAAGATTTTGACATGGCATCACGATAAACATGTTGACGATGGCAAGCTTAGGCATCCGGCCGACGCACCGCAATGGAAGACCTTTGATGACAATCATCCAGATTTTAGTGCAGAACCAAGGAATTTATGTCTCGGTTTGTCGATGGATGGAATGAACCTGTATAATAACATGAGTAGTCGGTATAGTACCTGGCCAGTCATACTTGTCAACTACAATCTCCCTCCAGACGTTTGCATGAAGCGGAAGTTCTTGATGTTGACATTATTGATCTCAGGCCCTCAACAACCGGGGAATGACATTGATGTTTACTTGGCACCATTAATTGATAACCTAAAAAGGTTATGGGAAGATGGTTTACAAGTTAGAGATTCTTATCGTCGAGATACGTTCAATCTTCGCGCAATGTTGATTTGGTCAATTAATGACTTTCCTGCACTTGGCAACCTATCTGGTTATCCTGTGAAGAGTTCTATAGGTTGTCCCGTTTGTATGAAGGAAACATCTTCCATCCGGTTGAAAAATGGTAGGAAAACCGTTTACCTTGGTCACAGGAGGTTCTTGCCCAAAAATCATCGATATCGCAAACAGAATAAGGCTTTTGATGGCAATACCGAAGAAAGAACCGCTCCTCAGATTTTGACTAGCGAAGATGTATTTAAGATGGTTAAAGATGTGAAGGTAGTTTTGGGAAAGAGAAAACGTAAGGATCCAGTTGTCGATGGACCTTGGAAGAAGAAGTCAATCTTCTATGAACTTCCATATTGGAAGCCACTTTACGTTCGTCATTGCTTAGATGTTATGCATATTGAGAAAAACATCTGTGAATCGATAGTGGGAACCTTGCTTGACATTCCGAATAAGACTAAAGATGGTGAAAAGGCACGGTTGAACCTTAAAGAGATGAAGATTAGAACGAATTTGCTCCCCGAGAAAAGATCGAACGGCACTTACTTACCGTCGGCAAAGCACACTTTATCCAGACACGAAAAGAGAAAGCTTTGTGAATGGCTTGCTTCCGTAAAAGTGCCAAGTGGGTACTCTTCCAACTTCAAAAGGTTGGTGTCGATGAAAGATTTGTGGCTCGTTGGAATGAAAACACATGATTGTCATATCTTGATACAACAATTATTACCTCTTGCTTTGCGGGGAGTATTAACAAAGGATGTAAGATTATCAATTACGAAGTTATGCTCATTTTTCAATTCAATCTGCTCCAAGGTAATTGATCCAATGATGCTAGATTCGCTACAATCGGAATTGGTTATGACATTGTGCATGCTTGAGAAGTATTTCCCACCAGCCTTTTTTGATATAATGATCCATTTAACGGTGCACATAGTTCGGAAAGTTAAGTTATGTAGCCCGGTGTATTTGAGGTGGATGTATCCTTTCGAAAGGTACATGAAGGTTTTAAAGGGATATGTGCAGAACCGAAATAGGCCGGAGGGATGTATAGTAGAAAACTACATAGCTGAGGAATCAGTTGAATTTTACTCTAAGTATTTATCCAACGCGGACCTAATAGGGTTGCCAACGAGCCGGCTATTTACGTCGAAAGGACTATCCGTGGGCGTTCATTCACCAGTAAATCAAGTTGAATGGGAAAAAGCTTGTCTGTATATTTTGCACAATGCTAAGGAAATAGAGCCTTTCTTTCAAGCTCATATGGCGGAATTAAGAGCTGCGAATCCAAGAAAAGGAAGAAGTGAGAAGTGGATTTAAGATGAGCACAGCCGGACATTTCGGGAGTATATAAGAAAAGATTTGCATATGAAGCTTGGCGTTTCACAAGACTTAATGAAGTTATCCAGAGTTCCGTCATCGATAGTCACCAGATATACATCGTATTTTGTCAAAGGTAACTCCTTCTACACTCGTGAAAGAGATGAGAAGCATCCCGTACAGAATAGTGGTGTCACCCTTCGGGCCGAGTCTACGCATATTTCATCCGCAAAGAACAAGAATCCGGTATATAGTTCCATGAATTACTTTGGGTTCATTGAAGATATTTGGGAACTTGATTATTGCGGCTTGCGAATAGCACTCTTTAAATGCAAGTGGGCTGACAATAATTATTTTAAGGTTGATAGTGACGGCGTGACAGTGGTGGACTTTAGGCGATTGGGATATAAAATAATCCTTTCATCATGGCGTCACAAGCGGTACAAGTATTTTCTACAACGGATCCAGTCAATTTAGAGTTATCTTTAGTTGTGCCAATGAAGCCAAGAATAATCTGGGATGGCCAAGAAGATATTGAAGATTGCACCGACATTCTATCATTTACAAAGGGTTTGCCACTGGTGGAGGAGATTGATAATTTTGACGATGATGTTTCACACTTACTTCATTTGGACGTCGAGTGGACACGTGTTGAGAAGCCCAAAAATAGAAGAAAAAAATTGTGCAACTTGATTTTAGTTTCTTAAGTTGTAAAAATTTAGATACGGTTTTTCAATCACGCACATTATATTTGAAATGTATGGAAATTATTTATACATGCAAATCTGTTTGAATGTAAATAAAAGCAGGAGTGAATGATTGCACAACAAACAGATTTGGTCGCTAAAAGGGATTATATTTACAATTTTAAAAACAATTTATGTTAATTTTTAACCTTCGACGACGGTTTTTGGAAACAACCGTCGTGGTATGTCAAAAACCACGACGGTTTTTCAAGAAAACCGTCGTGGTTGGGTCAGTTCAAACAAAAACACGTTCGCCGAAAATGGACCAACCAGGACGGTTTTCTTGAGAGACCGTCTGGTATGTTGATACCACGACGGTTTTTCAAAAAAACCGTCATGGTAGGTTCCGGAGGGATAAAAAATTTCCTCTGACATCTACCACGAGGGTTTTTCAGGAAAACCATCGTGGTATCGAACATACCACGACGGTCTTTCAAGAAAACCGTCGTGGTAGGTTCATAATTAGGAATGTTTTTTAAAAATTAGGCGCCTAATGTTCATCTAACACGACGGTTTTCAGGAAAACCGTCATGGTATCCAACATACCACGACGATCTTTCAAGGAAACCGTCGTGGTAGGTTCATAATTAAGAATTTTTTAAAAAATTAGGTGCCTAACGTGTTGGGATCTAAATGTGCCCTAAGGATAAAAAATTAATAATAGGGATTTTCTGTAAATATGACATTTTGATATTAATAAGAGGAGGTTATTCATGTTTAATAAGTTGTGTCCTATTTACTTTCATTTGTTGATTGTATGGTTATTTTGAGCAAACATAAAATACTCCTTGGCTGTTGGTAATATATCGGATTACCATATGTATACGGGGTATACATAGAAGACGTGGTAATTTGATAACAGTCTAAATAAATAGTCCGCAATCGATGGAATAAGATTTGGGGATCTTATTCATGATAAGATTGTAAAGGTTGTCTACTTCCTTGGAGGGATGGTTTGTCTTAACCATTGGATAGGTTCCGAGTAGAAACTTTAATGTATACCAGTATTGAGGTATGACATTGGACTGGACCTAAAGTGTTAATTGATTCGGTTTAATAATTCCGTTTATAAGAATCAACAACACTTTGATTATCATCCTGCATTAATCTTAATCCTGAAATGATTACTTGAGTTCGTATCCATGACTTATGTATTTTAATGCACTATAGGTGAGACATTGTTGATTCATGGTCAAGTTACTTGTGTTTTGGGTGCATGACTTATGGATGGAGAAATCAAGATTCATAGATACGGAATCCATAGCTATCTTAATGATAGTAAATGTTATCTACTTAAAGACATTATTCGGGGATTGAAAGATAGTATAACAAGATCTTGGCCATCGGTTTACATTGTGTTCTCTGGTGGTTTACCAATTGTGTGGTTTTATAATTGGTGATTCTTTCAATAGAGAATAATGGAACTTTAAGTTAAAATGATTGAAAAATGTAAAACGGAAAAAGTTATTAATTCAATCATGGATAACATATGGGGATTAAGCTAGCGATGAATAAATCATGGAAGAAGCACTACGTTAGAGAGCTTTCGTAATACGGTATGTAAACAGGAGTTCAGCTTCAAACTTTTAGTGGAATAGTTTTGAAGTTGATAATTGATGAATAATTAATCTGAGATTAATTTTTCACAATTATAGGAGCCTCTTTACATATTTCCATCGGGTCCCTCTATTAGCTCATATAGTTCCATATAGCGTCTCGGGATTTGTTCCTAATGAGATCGGTAAATTTAAATGGAATTTAGTAATGTCTATTAAGACATGGTACTCTCTAACATGCAATCCAGAAAGGATTGGACATGTGAGATTTATGTAGACAAATAATATGATTTGTCAACATAAGATTGGTTAATTGAATTTTGAAATAAGATTGTGTTTGAATTATTTAATTTTGGAAAACAAATTTTTCTCTCCTAATCTAAATATGGTGCACGGTTTTTAGATAGGTGGAGGGAAGAAAATTTTGTTTCAAAATTATTTAAATATATTCCTAACATTAAATTATTAATTGATTTAAATAATGGAGATTATTTGATAGATTTTTCTTTCCTTAAAAGAGGTGCACGGTTTTTGTGAGGAAAGAAAATTTGAAATATTCCATTGATTTAAATTAATTAATATGGATAATGTTTGTGGAAAATATTTATTCAAATAAGTGAATCTTATTTAAATTCGAAAAGGTTTAAAACAAATTTGAATCTAGATAGGACTAGGATCTTTTGACTAGTCTAGATTCTTGATTTAAAATTTGAACCACCAATCAAGATTTATCTCAAAGTGGCCGAATTTTTGAGGATTGATTTCCTCTTGGAAAAACGATTTTAGGTTCAATGAATCTAGCCCTAAAATTGTATGATCTTTTGATTCAAAATTTATCCAGAAAAATAATTATTAATTATTTTTAAAGGAGATAAATTTTAAAAAGGATTAGACTTCTACATAAAGGCTAGAAATTCTTGAAAAACTAATTTTTGGTCATTCACTAAGGAGAAAAACGTTTTTTGGAGTGAGAAGAAAAATAATTTGGGTTTCTTCCACATCATAAAATTCGGCCATACTCTTGAGTGAGAAAAAGAGAGAAAATTCCATTGAATCAAAATTGTGAGGAAGGTTAAACCGAGTGATAATTTTCATAGGAGGTTAACCGGTTCCTATTTTGCAGTTTTGAAGAAAGAAGTTGGATAATATTCTCAACGAGGAACATCGGAATTGAAAAGGAAGGATCTAGACTTCGGAAAGTATTATCGGTCCCTTGGATTCATAGAACGTGTGCCCACACACACTCTGAGATGTGGAACTCGAGAATAATAGAGAAGACACGTTGGTCAATCGCTCTAGCAATTCCGGAATCCAAGAAATAAGGTACGCTTGATCATGAATTTAATTTATTGTTATATGCATCATGAGCTTCTTTTCCGAATCGGCATAAAAATTTTAAAACTTCCGCTGCGCCGTAACTCTGATATCGGATCCGATTTTTTCAAACAATTGGTATCAGAGCTAACTCATGATCATGTATATAACATAAATTATTTGATCGAATAAATTTCTCTCTATGCATTAATGAAATATTTTAGAGAGTTGGCACTCTAGGTTTTATTTTGAGTATGTTAAATATATTATGAATGGATGTATGGATGAATGAATGCTTTATATTATTTTTATAATATATGATGCTTGTTCAATTTTTCCGGTCATGATTCCATAGAGGTTAGAATTTGTATCTAGGTTTTCAAGTGTAATAGATGCGGTCTATTATCACCGCTAGGTCGTTCTTTCAATTCCTAGAATTTTTGTAAGCTGGAAACGGCGTAGGAATTTTTTTTGTAAAATTCGGACTACAATGGATTCGAGGAGATTGAAGATGAACGAAGGTATGTAAATTTTCAAAGGATGTGATTTTTTGTTTTTTGGAATTTTTTAATTAAAAAAAACATTTTTTAATAAAAAAAAATCACAGAATCTTTTTGAAAATTTAATTTTCCAATGATATGTGATCTTGATAATTTGGAAATCAAAATTGAAAATTTAAATTTAAATTTAATGGATATTATTATGAATTTTAAAATTTTGTGATTTAAATTTGAAATTTGGAAATTTCAAAATTTTTTGAATTTTAAAATTTAATAAACCGGATTTTTTATTTAAATTTTGATATTTTGTAATTTTGATTAAAATTAAAAATCACATATAATCTTTTTGAAATTTAAATTTAATTTTAAATTTGAAAAGATGTGACATTGGAGAAAGAAGACACATTGAAGAAGGATGCAAGGCATGGATCTACAAATGAAGGCCGATATATGTCTCGGTTATTTTTTGTAAATTTTGCAATTTTTTCTTTTCTCTAGGATAGAATCATGATCCACGGCTATTTACATATTTTGCAAACCATAGATGATGTGTTGCTAGATGAATATGTTATACTATTTCATGATGTATTGATAACATGCCATATAGACTAGGGAGTGCCACTCAATAAATATTGTTTATGCATGAAAAACAAAAACCCTAATTTAAAAGAATGAGTGGGAGAAGGTTTTACACACTAAGACCTACGGAGTTACGCATGGTAGTACCTACTACTCGGTTTTGACTCGGGAATTCCCTTCGGATAGGTATCTTACTTAGAGTGCACACTGATTTGGATTTCCGAAAGGATAACAATTTTGGGCATATTTTATGTTTAGATCACCCCTCGGTGGCGGATGTAAAATATGGATTCAAAATTGGAAACGAGGGTTACACACTCATGTTACTTTATTTATTAACC
Organism: Ficus hirta; assembly: GCA_038430175.1. NCBI lineage: Eukaryota > Viridiplantae > Streptophyta > Magnoliopsida > Rosales > Moraceae > Ficus > Ficus hirta. Next base: position 2,079,608 of record CM076586.1, on the reverse strand, counting down.
CTTCCTCGAGGCTCTGTTATATAAAGTAGTGGCCAAATAAATGATAGTTAATATATATTTAATGGAGTTTTCTCCATGGACGAATATGTATTAATCGGAAGGGATCCGTGTTCTTGGCTAGTTATTCTATGACTACCCCTCGGTAGCTTAGAAAGCAGAAGTTAGGAATTATCGTTGTAAAGTATATGTTTTAAGGGTTTTACACATGAACATTTAGATTGCATGTAGATCTTTTTGTTTCATTACAAAACCATATTTTATAAACTGATAGGATGTTTGCTCGTACTTATTACATGTTTTCTTATTATAGATCAAAATGTCGAGCCCTTTATCTGTGATACTTATGCAAAACAAATTAACTGGCGAGAATTTTAATGACTGGAAAAGGAACTTGCTTATCGTTCTAAACTTTGAGAAACACAGTTTTGTCCTAACCCAAGCTCGACCGCCAACGCCTGCGATCGATGCTCCTGATAGGGATTTTGTAGCGCTTGAGCGCTGGGACAATTCCAAGCTAAGTGCTATGTGCTATATTCGGGCGAGCATGTCTAACGTGCTCCAGAAACAGCATAAAGAGCATCAAACTGCTAGGCAGATCATGGATAACCTGGAGGAAATGTTTGGTGAACAAACAATTCAGGCTAAGACCGATGCTATCAAAGGTCTCATAAACTGCAGGTAGAAGGTTGGAACTCCCATCAAGGAGCACATGATGAAAGTCATGGGTTATTTGTCTGAAGCTCAGGCAAATGGGGCTGAGATCGATGCAGCAACTCAATTAGTCATGGTTTTCCAAACCTTATCCAAGGATTTCGATTTGTTTCAGGCATCCTACAACCTTAACAGGAAGGAGATGTCTTTAACGGAATTGATGAAAGAGTTGCAAGCCTTTGAGAACATTTTTAAGGGTTCTGGATCTAAGGCTGAAGCAAATGTGGCTGAACCTAGTTCGCCTGCTCCTAATCCCAAAAGGAAGAAGGAAAAGGGGAAGAACAAGGGGAACAAGCCTGTGGCGAATGCACCTGTTTCTAAGAAATCTACCAAGACTAAGAAGCGAAAGGTGGATCCCAAAAAGGCTAAGTGCTTTCACTGTGGGAAGATAGGACATTTCAAGAAGGATTGCCGAGAATACCTATCTATGCAAAAGCAAAAAGGTAATTTCAATATCCTGTATCTTGAGGGTTGTTTAGTGGAGGAATCTAAGGACAATTGGGTTATAGATTCTGGAGCTACTAACCATGTTTGTATTTCTCTGCAGGGGTTCAAGGTAACGAGAAGTCTGCATGAGGAGAACTTCACGTTAAGAACCGGTGATGGAACATTGGTGCAAGCTGAAGCAGTGGGAGAAGTGCATCTTTATTTTGATGAATTTAGGTTTATTGTTTTGAGACATTATTTTTATGTTCCCAGTTTCAAGAGGAACCTAATTTTGGTAGCTTGTTTGATTAAAGATTCTTATTCAGTTTCTTTTAATAATAAAGTTGTTATTAGGAAAAACAATTCTCTTATCTGTAATGGATGGATGCATGGAAATATTTATTTTATCAAACCTAAGATGCACTCATTGCTTGATACAGAATTGGAAAAGAACTCTAAAAGACATAAGTCTTCTCACTCTAACAAATCATATCTTTGGCATTTACGACTTGGTCACATAAGCCTTAACAGAATTCAAAGGATGGTAAAGGAGGAATGCCTTGACTTGTATGAGGTTGAACCTTGGCCACAATGTGAATCCTGTTTGGAGGGCAAGATGACTAAACGGCATTTTGCTGCCAAGGATGGTCGTGCCGAGGAACTTTTAAAACTTGTGCATACGGATGTTTGTGGTCCCATGAACATAGAAGCATGTGGTGGGTATGAGTATTATATCACTTTTATTGATGATTACTCAAGGTATGGATATGTCTATTTGATGACCCGCAAAAGCGAAGCCTTTGACAAGTTCAAAGAATTTCGGGCTGAAGCGGAGAAACAATTAGGCAAGTCCATTAAGACACTTCGATCGGATCGAGGTGGGGAATACCTATCGGATGAGTTCTTAGGATATTTGATAGAAAATGGGATACAATCCCAGTTGACTGCACCTGGTACTCCTCAACAGAATGGTGTAGCTGAGAGAAAGAATAAGACCTATTGGATATGGTCCGGTCAATGATGTGTTACTCCACATTACCTTTGTCATTTTGGGGGCACACCATACAAACTGCATGCTATCTTCTGAATAATGTTCCCTCCAAATCGGTTCCTAAAACTCCTTACGAGTTATGGACGAGTAAGAAACCTAATTTGAATCATATTCGAATTTGGGGTTGTCCGGCACACGTCCTAGATAAGGAAGCGAAGAAGTTGGAGTCACGATCAGAAGTGTGCTTGTTTGTTGGCTATCCAAAAGGGACAAAAGGTGATCTGTTCTATAATCCGAAGCAAAATAAAGTCTTCGTTTCTACACATGCAACATTCCTGGAGGAAAGTTACATGGAAGACTTTAAACCTCGTAGCAAAGTAGTGCTTGAGGAGATGACTTCGGGTTTGGATATTCCAAAAGTCACAGAAAATCCTGTGGAAAAACCATTAAAGAATCAACAACCACGGGAGCTTCGTCGTAGTGGGAGGATTATCAGGGAACCTGAAAGGTACATGTTCAATGGTGAAGTTTTTGAAGCAGAATCCATAGAACATGTTGATGATCCGGCTACGTACAAGGAAGCTATGGAGGATGTTGATTCTAGTTTTTGGCAAAAGGCTATGAACACCGAGATGGAATCTATGGATTCCAACGGGGTCTGGAAACTTGTAGACTTGCCCCAAGGCATAAAACCGATTGGGTATAAGTGGGTATACAGGAGGAAGAGAGGTGTGGATGGGAAAGTGGAAACTTTCAAGGCAAGACTTGTAGCGAAGGGCTATACGCAGAAAGAAGGAATCGACTATGATGAAACCTTCTCGCCTGTAGCAATGCTCAAGTCAATTCGCATTCTTTTATCTATTGCGGCTGCTCTTGATTATGAGATCTGGCAAATGGATGTCAAGACAGCTTTCTTGAATGGCTCTCTTGAAGAAGATATCTATATGATACAACCAGACGGGTTCAAGGCAAAAGGCCAAGAAGACAAGGTATGCAAGTTGCTTAAATCCATTTATGGATTAAAGCAAGCATCTCGTTCTTGGAATATTAGGTTTGATCAAGCGATCAAAATCTATGGATTCGAACAAAACATTGATGAACCATGTGTTTATAAATGTATCAAGAACGAGAAAGTGGTTTTCCTTGTACTTTATGTGGATGATATATTGCTTATTGGAAACGATGTGGCAACATTATCAAGCTTTATACATTGGTAAAGTACTTGAGAAGTTTTCTATGAAAGATTCCAAGAAAGGTATCCAACCTTTCAGAATTGGAATCAAGTTTTCTAGAGATGACTGTCCCAAGACATCGGAAGAAAGTGAGCGTATGAAAAATGTACCTTATGCATCAGCAGTAGGTAGTCTTATGTACGCTATGTTATGCACTAGGCCTGACATTTGTTTTCCGGTTGGTATGGTAAGTCGATATCAGTTGAATCCCGGACCGAACCATTGGGCTGCGGTCAAGCATATACTCAAGTATCTACGGAGAACGAGGGACTATATGCTAGTGTATTCCGGTCAGGATCTTGTTCCTAGAGGATACACAGATTCTGATTTTCAATCAGATCAGGATTCAAGGAAATCGACTTCAGGATCTGTTTTTACCCTTGGTGGTGGTGCCGTTGTGTGGAGAAGTATTAAGCAATCTTGCATTGCTGACTCGACCATGGAAGCCGAGTATGTGGCAGCCAGTGAGGCATCAAAGGAAGCGGTATGGCTCCGCAGGTTCCTTGGTGACCTTGAGGTCGTTCCTAGTATGGATAAAGCTATGGTGCTCTACTGTGACAACAGTGCAGCAGTAGCTAATACCAAGGATCCTAGGCATCATAAGAGGAGTAAGCATATAGACAGAAAATATCACATTATCAGAGGCTTTGTTGAGAGTGGAAATGTGACGGTTTGCAAAATCGCATCAGAGGACAATCTTGCTGACCCGTTCACAAAGACTTTGGTGGCCAGAAGATTCGAAGAACACGTTAAAGGCATGGGGATGCGTAATATGTCACATTTACTTACTTAGGGCAAGTGGGAGATTGTTGGGATCTAAATGTTCCCTAAGGATAGAAAATCAATATTAGAGATTTTCTGTAAATATGACATTTTGATATTAATAAGAGGAGGTTATTCATGTTTAATAAGTTGTGTCCTATTTACTTTCATTTGTTGATTGTATGGTTATTTTGAGCAAATATAAAATACTCCTTGGATGTTGGTAATATATCGGATTACCATATGTATACGGGGTATACATAGAAGATGTGGTAATTTGATAACAGTCTAAATAAATAGTCCGCAATCGATGGAATAAGATTTGTGGATCTAATTCATGATAAGATTGTAAAGGTTGTCTACTTCCTTGGAGAGATGGTTTGTCTTTGTAATAACCAACTTTGTTACAAATTATGATTTCTTGTATCACAAGGATCAAAATTTGTATTATGTATAAGTATATGAATTTGCCTGATCTGAGTTATCAGAATTAGGATTTATGTATGATTGTATTCCGGTCAGATTTTGACCAGAATGATTTAAGGAATGATAGGAACTTATGATTTATGTTGGTTAAAGTTTGACCAGAAAAGTCAAAGTATGATGTACTATTGTATAACAGGCAGTATAGAAATTATACTGCGAAAAAACCGTCATTACGGATAGATAAGCATGTTTAAGGTACGGAATTATGATAGAAAAATCAAGCACAATATTTAGGACATTAAGGACTCATTTGCTTTAAGTTCTAAGAAAAACCTAAACACAGTCCAGTTTTATGCAGATAAATTCTGGACTGTAGTTTGGTATGACAGTACTGTTTTAGTTAAAAAAAGTATTTGTTATATTTACATTAGTATGAAAATAGACTGTTTTTAAGAAAGAAAGCCAAACAAAGCCTTAGGTGGAGGACACCTCATCACATGATAATTATGTAATATTTTGATTTTTTGGAAAAATGGGAAAGTATTACAAAAAGATAACTATTGGCTCAAGAACCATCTAGTGGCCGGCCACCTATTGGGGGACTTTTGGGCAAATAAAATTTTTGTAGGGCTTGGAGAGCAATTTAAGGAATAAAAATAATTCAAGAAAGAAAATCAAAATTCACCTATAAATAGGTGTGATGGGGGGATTTTTTTTAGTTCATTTTATTTCAAAACTCCCCCAAACTTTTGCCATTTTCTCTCCTTTCTCTCTCTCTTCTAGCCAAACCCTAAAGCAGCAAAAACCCAGGAGTGGTGGTCGGATTTTTAGTGAGGAAAAACTAGAAAAAAATTTTCGGAACCCAAGCTAGTGTTTGTCTCTCCGGTTTAGAGGTAATCCTCTTAATCTCCTAAGCCTTTTTGATTTCCGGTTTTGAGCCATTTAAGTGTATTTTCAGTTTTGGTTGTAAGAGCTTAAGCTCCTTAATTATGTCCTTGCTTTGCTTGGTTTGCTTAGAATGTGCTTGATTTAGGTTTTAGTAAGTTTATGCTATGATTTGGTGTATGTATTGGAATGTATGCTCTAGAAATTATGTAGATGATATGTGTGACCATAAGGTATTTGATATATTCCCCATAGGCTTATAAATAATGTTGAATGGCTGATTGTGGTATTGAATGATTGTATGATGATTTAGGGTTCAAGAAAACCCTAGAAAAACCAAGTTTGGTGAACTTCACCAAACGAGTTTCAATCAATTAATTGAATAAATGAGAATGAATGAATGAGTATGAGAACATTAGATTATATGCTGCATGCTTGATGTAGGCTCACGGTTGCGACCGTTTGAGGTAGAGTGTGCATAATTTTTACGTAAGAACTAACCGAAACCAAAACTGCCAGTTCGGGTGAAAACTGGACAGTTATCTGGAAACAGTATTTTGAGGCCTTTAGAGGCCGAATTTGAGAAAACTCAAAACTGAAAAGTTGTAGGAAAGTGAAAATTCTAGGGGGCAGCGCAGAAAATTTTCAAAAATAAGGCCCTAAGGCCTTCGTTTTTATAAAAACGCGTGCCTGGACCGCCCAGACTTATGTGCACGGCCAGGCAGATTCAACAGGGAAAAAGTATAAGTTAAAGGCAGAACTGAGTTTTTAGCAAAACACAAAAGTTGTAGGGTTTTTCAATATCTAAAACTTCCATGAAGAAAAGTTTTTCAAAATCTAATCAGATTTCAAAGTAAAACTGAATCATATTAGTAAGCTCCAATTCAGGAATTTCAAAATAGTGCATGCACAGGAAATTCCTGTACATATACTAATAATTTGACTGTTTTCAACAAATACCTTTAAAACTTAGACAGTTTTATTTAAAAGCAGTTTTATATGGTTAATCAAACCCAGTTTAGTAAGAAAAGAATTAATTGATCAAAGTAAGCAAATTGGTAACCTAACATAATCATGTAGGTTACCTATTTTTTTATTGGGCCTAAGTAGCCCGACAGGCTTTTTAAAATATAAATCTAAGTTGGGCCTATACCTAAGGTTACTTATAGTAACCTAATAGGATGTCAAGGTCATTGGGCCTTGAGCCCAAAGTTCATTAGGTAATCAAACAAGATACTGTTTGATTACCATTAGGGCATGTGCCCTAAGTTTACACTTAATAACCAACAAGGATATTATTAAGCTTATGAGGGAGACATATATCTAGGGTCACTAATAAATGTTGGTTAGGGTACCAACATTTAATGAAATAATTTAAGGTAAGATAGGATGATTCTTATCTTACTTCCTTTTTGGAAATAGGAAGGTAATCTATTGAGGTAACCTGTCGGAACGACAAACCCCTGGACCTAGCGTAACCAGTAAGTACAACTCCGCCTACAGCATAGACAAATGGTTTTATGACTTTGCATGTTTTTGAAGTTCATGCATTTATGTGATAAGTATGATGTATGTTTATTATTGTGACATCATGAAGCATGTTCACCAATAATAAGTCAGATGATAAGAAGAAGATTAAGTTTTCAAGTAAGAACTGTTTTAAGAAAATGTTTTCAAGTATGATGATAAGTAAGTTTTCTCGTGTCATACCGACCCGCTCGTAGGTCGGGTTTGGTCCATGGTTTGAGTTGGATTGGGCTGGCCACCCCAACCACTCCATGGCTGCGCGCCACGGTACGTACACTTATGTTAAGTAAGGGGCCCAAAACTATGTTAACTCATGAAAGCATAATGAAGCATAATTGGCTCATGCATTGCTTTATTAAGTTTGTTTTGCAGGTTAAAAGTTGTACTTGCTGAGCGAAAGCTCACAACTTACGTTTATGCTGTAGGTAAGCTTCCTACTGGCAGTACTTGATGCAAGGCGGTGAGGTATTGACAAGGCGATCTGTGAAACGTGGGATGGAAACCGCTACGCGTTTTGAAATAAAAGTTTATGTTGTTTACTGAGTACAAGTTATTTTACGTTACGATAAGCTTGAAAAGTATATATTAATTAAGTATGTATGTGTATTGTAAATATGTAAGTAGTAAAGTTTTATTTCAAGTTATTTTAAGTTTTTTTTAAAAAAAATGTACGCTATTTCCGCCTAAGTAAATAAGTAAGTTTAAATTATTATGTAAGATAAATATGGTAACGACCTACGTAAGGGCGGGTCGTTACAGAGTTGTATCAGAGTGGGATCCTGCCTTCCAGTTTCACAGTCTGCCTACCAGCGTCACCGTCATTGTAAGTAAGAGTTATTTTAGTGCTTAGTTATGTATTTATTATGTACTCGTAATTTGGTAGATTCGTTTATCGGGATTCGAGTTATGGACGAGGATCGAGATGCTGCTATGGCATTTTTCGAGCAACGACCCTTAGTATTTGATGGGACTCGACGAACAGTATCGTTAATAGGATGGCTGTTAGATATGGAGACGATTTTTAGGATATGACATATCGAAGCTCATCTCCAGGTTCTATTAGCAAGTAGGTGTTTACAAGGAGACGTTAGGTTATGGTGGATGGCACAGGGGGACCCGGCTATTCACAGGGTACCATGGGCAGATTTTCGTGCCCACATGACAGCACGATATGGGCCTCTACCTAGTGAGGGGGCCAACGCGCCGTACCGCGATCCGGATATTTACGGCGATATGTATAAAAGGCGATATCTCAACTTCGCCGCGGAGTGGTACGCTTACCCGAATGAGTCCATGGGCCACTATTGCAGTAGATTCCGAGAGGTAATGTTGCCCTATATCCCTCAGGAGCTCGGTGATCCGGAGTGGCGAGCGTTGCACCTTATCAGGGACGGGCTACCTCCGGAGGTTAAGTATTTTGTCCCGACTCCAGAAGTAGGAGTATCATTGGAGGACATGATCGATGCTATTATAGAGGCCGAGATACTAGCCTACATGGTACAGGAAGCCAACCCAGAGGACGTTTATCACGTCGATCCGGTCGATGACGCCGGCATTCCAGAGCCAGTACTCGAGGCAGTTCCGGTTATGCCCGAGGATCCGATCCCAGCGGTCCCACTTCAGCAGATACCTCCACATGAGGCAGAGGCAGGACCGGATGATGACATGGATCCTGCTGAGGCTCAGGACAACCCAGGGGACAACGTTGAAGATCCCCCAGTAATTCTCATCGAAAGTGATGATGAGGAACAAGAAGTATGGGAAGAATGGGAAGATTTTGAGGATATCGAGGAGCAGGAGGAAGATCCCGAGGAGATTCCCTTCGACGACGAGGTTCGGGATGTATTTTCCGATGTGGCGAACGAGTAGATAGTTTTAATTCTGACTCCGACTTTGTGTTGTTTTGACGTTAGATTGTATATAGGATAGGAATTATGGTAAAGTGGTAAACACTTCCATCTTATTTTGACAATGTATATAGTAAAAATGACGTATTTTTAAAAATGTATAAAATGATACATTTTCATATGAAACGAATATCATGATGATTATGATATCATGATAAAAAGGTTTTCATGACAAGTTTATGATAAGTTTATGATATGATACGCTATGAAGAAATCACGAAGGATTTTCTGTATGATGTCTTACGATATGATTAAGTACGATATGATATCATATGTATGATAGGATATGAATGGAAGGAAAGATTTTTGGTGGATAACGAAATCTTTTCTTGAAATTTATTAGGAGTGTTAAGATGGTGCGTACTCGTACACAAGCTAATCGGAATCCGCAAGAGCCAGATCTTGCGAATGTTGTAGCCAATTTGCAACAGCAATTACTACAACAGCAACAAGAAACGAATCGGCTGCGTGAGCAGATAGCACGAATGCACCCGATGCCCCACGCAAACGAAATTCCACCACAGGGTAACCCTGCACCCCCGGTAGTGCCCCAAGTACCGGAGGCTCGTCAAGAGGTTCCAAGGAATTTCGGAGTTCCGTTAGCACCTGTTGGAGTGCAAGTGAACCCACCCGTAGTTCGGGAAGACTTACTGTACGAGCAGTTCAGGCGGATGGAGGCGCCTGAGTTTGAGGGTCTTACGGACCCGGTAGAAGCCGATAATTGGCTAATGGATATCCAAATAATTTTGGATTTCATGGGGCTCACGGAGCAGGAAAGGGTGCTCTGTGCTTCATTTGCACTGAAAAAGGATGCGAGGCATTGGTGGATAACAGTGCAAATGCGTAGAAATGTTGCGGCCATGAGTTGGCAGGAGTTTGTAGATGAGTTTAAGGCGATGTACTACAACCGGGAAATCCTTGCCGCTCAGCAGGACGAGTTCAATAGTTTAAAGCAAGGATTGATGTCGGTTATTGAAGCTGTTAAGAAATTTGAACAGCTAGGCCGCCTATGCCCCGAACTCATACCGAACGAAACAGAGAAAGTAAGATGAATGATGAAGATGTCTCGGACGGATATTGCTAAGCAAGTGAGTGCAGGAAGTAGCCCTCCAACCCTAGTGTCTGACTGTATTAGTCTGGCAATTAGGGCTGAGTATTGGATTAACCAAGATAAGGAGGCGAGGGCACAGATTTTTAAGGCTAAGAAAGAGGAGAAGGCTGTGGAGAGACAACTGCAGCCTAGACTAAATCAGGACGTGCATGCGAAGGGTCAGACAAGTAATACGGCCCAGCATTCTAAGCAGTTTGGAAGGAATAAGAGGAAGGGAAACGCTGCTGGCCAGGAGCAGCAAAGGAATTACCCTCAGAAGAAAAGTAGCCGAGGGAATGAGGGTAATAATAATAACTATCCAGTGTGCGCACAATGCGGGAAAAAGCACCTGGGAATATGTAGACTGGGGACAAATGCTTGCTACCTTTGTGGCAAGGAAGGTCATTACGCGAGGAATTGCACCTTCAACAACCAGAACCAGAATCCCCAGTACCCAAATAGGAACGTCAGCAGTCAGCTGCATGCGGTGCAAGCCAAGATCGAGGACACTGCGAACGCACAAGGGAGGCTAGAGGCACCTGGACCCCAAGCTAGGATTTACGCCTACACCAAGGGGGATGCCGAGGCCGGAACTTCTCACATGGTGACAGGTCAGATTTCTATCGCCACCTATGACGCAATTGCTTTGTTTGATTCTGGTGCCACTCATTCATTTATATCAATGGAGTTTGCCCAGAAACTAGGAAGGTGTGTCGATAGTTTTAAGCAACCGTTTAGGACGTTCCTTCCATCAGGAGAAGTTCTGTTATCCAGCTTTTGGATGCCAAATGTTCCTGTAGTTATTTGTGGTAGAGAACTTTATGTTGATCTCATCACAATTAAGCTTCAGGATTATGACGTTATTTTGGGAATGGACTTCCTAGGAAAGTACAACGCTAAGATTGATTGTCGAAAGCGTTGTGTTATGTTTAGTTTGCCTGGTGAGGAGGAATTCAACTTTTACGGTCAGTCTCGAAACTCCTCAACTAGTTTAGTATCGGCAATGAAGGCGTGGAAAATGTTGGCTAATGGATGTCAAGGATACTTAGCCAACATGATGGACAAAGAAAAGGAAGTGGAGCTAAAGCCGGAAGATGTTCCCATTGTCGGGGAATATGTGGATGTCTTTCCAAAGGAATTGCCCGGACTTCCTCCCGAGCGGGAAATTTCCTTTGAGATAGAATTATTACCCGGAGTTACACCAGTATCCAAAGCGCCTTACCGTATGGCCTCAGCTGAGCTTAGGGAACTCCAAGTGCAGTTGCAAGAACTGCTGGACAAGGGTTTCATCCGTCAAAGTTACTCCCCATGGGGAGCACCAGTGTTGTTCGTCAAGAAGAAAGATGGGTCGTTGCGGATGTGCATCAACTATCGCGAGCTAAATAAGATTACAATTAAGAATAAGTATCCTCTCCCTAGAATAGATGATCTTTTTGATCAACTCAAGGGAGCAGTGGTATTCTCAAAGGTCGACTTACGGTCGGGATACCATCAACTCAGAATTAAGGAGGGCGACATTTCGAAGACGGCTTTTTGAACGCGCTACGGACATTACGAGTTCCTTGTTATGCCGTTTGGTTTGACCAATGCTCCAGCTGCTTTTATGGACCCTATGAACCGGGTGTTCAAGGAGTACCTGGATAAGTTCGTCATCATTTTCATCGATGATATTCTGATATATTCAAGGTCCATAAAGGAACGTGAGCAGCACCTCAGGATGATTTTAGAAACGTTAAGACGAAACCAGCTTTATGCTAAGTTCACAAAATGTGAATTTTGGTTGGAGAAAGTCCATTTCTTGGGCCATGTGGTGTTAAATGAAGGGATTTCTGTTGATCCTGCAAAAGTAGAGGCGGTTAGTACGTGGCCTAGACCCAAAAACGTTATGGAAATACGGAGCTTTCTTGGATTGGCCGGATACTACCGACGGTTCGTGGAAGGATTCTCCAAGATTGCTACACCCCTTACCGCCTTACTCGAAAAGGGAATAAGTTCGAGTGGACACAAAAGTGCGAGGAAAATTTTCTGGAGCTGAAAAGAAAGCTTACTAGCGCTCCGGTGTTAGTAATTCCTGACGTGGATGCGGGAAACTTCGTGATCTATAGCGATGCTTCTAAAATTGGACTAGGAGCGGTCCTAATGCAGCAAGGAAAGGTGGTCGCCTATGCCTCACGACAATTGAAGGATCACGAAAAGAATTATCCTACGCACGATTTAGAGCTCGCTGCAGTGGTCTTCGCACTAAAGATATGGAGACATTACTTATATGGGAATATATGTGAGATTTTCACCGATCATCAAAGTCTCAAATACATCTTTACCCAAAAGGAGCTCAATATGAGGCAACGGAGATGGCTTGAACTCGTGAAGGACTACGATTGCGAAATTCTTTACCATCTTGGTAAAGCGAACAAAGTGGCGGATGCTCTAAGTAGGAAGTCATCCGGTATACTGATGTCTTTAGGAACGTTGCCCAAGCCACTTCAGAAGGAAATTTTGGATTTCAACGTAGAGCTGATAACTGGAAAGTTGTCGGTTTTGACTCTCCAGTCTAACCTCCTAGAGTTCATTAAGGGACATCAAGGAAAAGATTCTTTTCTGCTAAAGGCGCAAATCTTTGGCGGAAAGAATAGGGAATTTAAGACCTCTGAGAATGGAGTAGTTTATTTCAAAGAAAGGATTTGCATTCCTGACTTTGAATTTCTTAAGAAACAGATCATGTCCGAAGTACATGAGACGCCATATTCGGTACATCCCGGAGCTTCCAAGATGTACAAGGACCTTAGAGAGAATTATTGGTGGCCGAATATGAAGAACGAAATAGCTGATTTTGTGTCAAAATGCCTAACTTGTCAAAAAGTTAAGGCTGAGCATCGGCAATCAGGTGGAGATCTTCAGAAGATCGAGCTCCCAGAGTGGAAATGGGAACAAATCACTATAGATTTCATAGTAGGTTTACCCAAGACCACAAGTGGGAACGATATGATTTGGGTGATTGTGGATAAATTGACCAAATCAGTCCACTTTATTGCTATCAAAGCTACCTTTTCAGTCGAGAAGTTGGCTGAAATTTTTGTCTTCCAGATCGTTAGGTTGCATGGAGTGCCAAGATCCATCATTTCAGATCGGGATGGGCGCTTTACCTCTCGATTCTGGAAAAGTGTTCATACGGCTATAGGATCAAATTTGAAATTCAGTACAGCATTTCACCCCCAGACTGATGGACAATCGGAACGAACTATCCAGACACTGGAGGATATGCTAAGGTCATGTATTTTGGATTTCAAAGGAAGCTGGGATCAGAAGCTACCTTTGATCAAGTTTTCTTACAATAACAGTTATCACGCCTCAATTGGTATGGCTCCGTTCGAGGCGTTATACGGAAGGAAATGTCGATCTCCCATTCATTGGCAAGATGTTGGACAGAAGCAGCTTCAAACCACAGATTTGATCCGAAAGACTTCAGAGGATATTAAGAAGATTAAGCAAAGACTTGACATAGCTTTTAGTCGTCAGAAAAGCTATGCTGATAAACGTCGAAGGCCCTTGGAATTCCAAGTTGGAGACTATGTTTTCCTTAAGATTGCGCCTATGAAGGGAATTATGAGATTTGGCAAAAAGGGAAAACTTAGTCCTAGGTACACAGGGCCATTCGAAATCCTAGAAAGGATTGGCAAAGTAGCTTACAAGCTTGCCTAGCCAATAGAATTAGCTTCTGTGCATAACGTTTTCCATATTTCGATGTTAAAGAAGTATGTACCTGACCCTTCCCATGTGTTAAGTCGAGAACCGATCGAGGTTCAATCCATTTGACGTACGAAGAGAAACCAGTTCAGATTCTAGATCGGGAAGAAAAGGTCTAACGAAATAGGACAATTCCCATGGTTAAAGTGTTGTGGCGAAATCACAATGTTGAAGAAGCAACCTGAGAACTAGAAGAGGATATGAGAAAGGATTATCCCCACTTGTTCTAATTTTTGAGGACGAAAATTTTTAAGGGGGGGAAGATTGTAATAACCAACTTTGTTACAAATTATGATTTCTTGTATCACAAGAAATCAAAATTTGTATTATGTATAAGTATATGAATTTGCCTGATCTGAGTTATCAGAATTGGGATTTATGTATTATTGTATTCCGGTCAGATTTTGACCAGAATGATTTAAGGAATGATAGGAACTTATGATTTTATGTTGGTCAAAGTTTGACCAGAAAAGTCAAAGTATGATGGTACTGTTGTATAACAGGCAGTATAGAAATTATACTGCAAAAAACCGTCATTACGGATAGATAAGCATGTTTAAGGTACGGAATTATGATAGAAAAATCAAGCACAATATTTAGGACATTAAGGACTCATTAGCTTTAAGTTCTAAGAAAAACCTAAACACAGTCCAGTTTTATGCAGATAAATTCTGGACTGCAGTTTGGTATGACAGTACTGTTTTAGTTAAAAACAGTATTTGTTATATTTACATTTGTATGAAAATAGACTGTTTTTAAGATAGAAAGCCAAACAAAGCCTTAGGTGGAGGACACCTCATCACATGATAATTATGTAATATTTTGATTTTTTGGAAAAATGGGAAAGTATTACAAAAAGATAACTATTGGCTCAAGAACCATCTAGTGGCCGGCCACCTATTGGGGGACTTTTGGGCAAATAAAATTTTTGTATAACAGGCAGTATAGAAATTATACTGCAAAAAAACCGTCATTACGGATAGATAAGCATGTTTAAGGTACGGAATTATGATAGAAAAATCAAGCACAATATTTAGGACATTAAGGACTCATTAGCTTTAAGTTCTAAGAAAAACCTAAACACAGTCCAGTTTTATGTAGATAAATTCTGGACTGCAGTTTGGTATGACAGAACTGTTTTAGTTAAAAACAGTATTTGTTATATTTACATTTGTATGAAAATAGACTGTTTTTAAGAAAGAAAGCCAAACAAAGCCTTAGGTGGAGGACACCTCATCACATGATAATTATGTAATATTTTGATTTTTTGGAAAAATGGGAAAGTATTACAAAAAGATAACTATTGGCCCAAGAACCATCTAGTGGCCGGCCACCTATTGGGGGACTTTTGGGCAAATAAAATTTTTGTCGGGCTTGGAGAGCAATTTAAGGAATAAAAATAATTCAAGAAAAAAAATCAAAATTCACCTATAAATAGGTGTGATGGGGGGATTTTTTTTAGTACATTTTATTTCAAAACTCCCCCAAACTTTTGCCATTTTCTCTCCTTTCTCTCTCTCTCCTAGCCGAACCCTAAAGCAGCAAAAACCCAAGAGTGGTGGTCGGATTTTTAGTGAGGAAAATCTAGAAAAAAATTTTCGGAACCCAAGCTAGTGTTTGTCTCTCCGGTTTAGAGGTAATCCTCTTAATCTCCTAAGCCTTTTTGATTTCCGGTTTTGAGCCATTTTAGTGTATTTTCAGTTTTGGTTGTAAGAGCTTAAGCTCCTTAATTATGTCCTTGCTTTGCTTGGTTTGCTTAGAATGTGCTTGATTTAGGTTTTAGTAAGTTTATGCTATGATTTGGTGTATGTATTGGAATGTATGCTCTAGAAATTATGTAGACGATATGTTTGACCATAAGGTGTTTGATATATGTCCCCATAGGCTTATAAATAATGTTGAATGGCTGATTGTGGTATTGAATGATTGTATGATGATTTAGGGCTCAAGAAAACCCTAGAAAAACCAAGTTTGGTGAACTTCACCAAACGGGTTTCAATCAATTAATTGAATAAATGAGAATGAATGAATGAGTAAGAGAACGTTAGATTATATGCTGCATGCTTGATGTAGGCTCACGGTTGTGACTGTTTGAGGTAGAGTGTGCGTAATTTTTACGTAAGAACTAACCGAAACCAAAACTGCCAGTTCGGGTGAAAACTGGACAGTGAACTGGAAATAGTATTTTGAGGCCTTTAGAGGCCGAAATTGAGAAAACTCAAAACTGAAAAGTTGTAGGAAATTGAAAATCCTTGGGGGTAGCATGGACAATTTTCAAAAATAAGGCTCCAAAGGCCTTCGTTTTTACAAAAACCCGTGCCAGGACCGCCCAGACTTATGTGCACGGCCAGGCAGATTCAACAACGAAAAAGTATAAGTTAAAGGCAGAACTAAGTTTTTAGCAAAACATGAAAGTTGTAGGGTTTTTCAATATCTAAAGCTTCCATGAAGAAAAGTTTTTCAAAATCTAATTAGATTTCAAAGTAAAACTGAATCATATTAGTAAGCTCCAATTCAGGAATTTCAAAACAGTGCATGCACAGGAAATTCCTGTACATACACTAATAATTTGACTGTTTTCAACAAATACCTTTAAAACTTAGACAGTTTTATTTAAAAGCAGTTTTACATGGTTAATCAAACCCAGTTTAGTAAGAAAAGAATTAATTGATCAAAGTAAGCAAATTGGCAACCTAACATAATCATGTAGGTTACCTATTTTTTTATTGGGCCTAAGTAGCCCAACAAGCTTTTTAAAATACAAATCTAAGTTGGACCTATACCTAAGGTTACTCATAGTAACCTAATAGGATGTCAAGGTCATTGGGTCTTGAGCCCAAAGTTCATTAGGTAATCAAACAAGATACTGTTTGATTACCATTAGGGCATGTGTCCTAAGTTTACACTTAGTAACCAACAAGGATATTATTAAGCTTATGAGGGGGACATATATCTAGGGTCACTAATAAATGTTGGTTAGGGTACCAACATTTAATAAAATAATTTAAGGTAAGATAGGATGATTCTTATCTAACTTCCTTTTTGGAAACAGGAAGGTAATCTATTGAGGTAACCTGTCGAAATGACAAACCCCAGGACCTAGTGTAACCAGTAAGTACAACTCCGCCTACAGCATAGGCAAATGGTTTTATGACTTTGCATGTTTGTGAAGTTCATGCATTTATGTGATAAGTATTATGTATGTTTATTATTGTGATATCATGAAGCATGTTCACCAATAATAAGTCAGATGATAAGAAGAATATTACGTTTTTAAGTAAGAACTGTTTTAAGAAAATGTTTTCAAGTATGATGATAAGTAAGTTTTCTCGTGTCGTTCCGACCTGCTCGTAGGTCGGGTTTGGTCCATGGTTTGAGTTGGATTAGGCTGGCCGCCCCAACCACTCTATGGCTGCGCGCCACAGTACGTACACTTATGTTAAGTAAGGGGCCCAAAACTATGTTAACTCATGAAAGTATAATGAAGCATAATTGGCTCATGCATTGCTTTATTAAGTTTGTTTTGCGGGTTAAAAGTTGTACTTGCTGAGCGAAAGCTCACAACTTATATTTATGCTGTAGGTAAGCTTCCTACTGGCAGTACATGATGCAAGGCGGTGAGGCGTTGGCAAGGCGATCTGTGAAACGTGGGATGGAAACCGCTACGCGTTTTGAAATAAAAGTTTATGTTGTTTACTGAGTACAAGTTATTTTACGTTACGATAAGCTTGAAAAGTATATATTAATTAAGTATGTATGTGTATTGTAAATATGTAAGTAGTAAAGTTTTATTTCAAGTTGTTTTAAGTTTTTTTTTTAAAAAAATGTACGCTATTTCCGCCTAAGTAAATAAGTAAGTTTAAATTATTATGTAAG
Organism: Ficus hirta; assembly: GCA_038430175.1. Lineage (NCBI taxonomy): Eukaryota > Viridiplantae > Streptophyta > Magnoliopsida > Rosales > Moraceae > Ficus > Ficus hirta. The sequence continues at coordinate 2,062,031 of CM076586.1, read as the reverse complement.
ATAAGTATGGTAACGACCTATGTAAGGGCGGGTCGCTACAGTCTTAACCATTGGATAGGTTTCGAGTAGAAACTTTAATGTATACCAGTATTGAGGTATAACATTGGACTGGACCTAAAGTGTTAATTGATTCGGTTTAATAATTCCGTTTATAAGAATCAATAACACTTTGATTATCTTCCTGCATTAATCTTAATCCTGAAATGATTACTTGAGTTCGTATCCATGACTTATGTATTTTAATGCACTATAGGTGAGACACTGTTAATTCATGGTCAATATACTTGTGTTTTGGGTGCATGACTTATGGATGGAGAAATCAAGATTCATAGATACAGAATCCATAGCTATCTTAATGATAGTAAAGTTATCTACTTAAAGTCATTATTCGGGGATTGAAAGATAGTATAACAAGATCTTAGCCATTGGTTTACTTTGTGTTCTTTGGTGGTTTACCAATTGTGTGGTTTTATAATTGGTGATTCTTTCAATAGAGAATAATGGAACTTTAAGTTAAAATGATTGAAAAAGGTAAAACGGAAAAAGTCCTTAATTCAATCATGGATAACATATGGGGATTAAGCTAGCGATGAATAAATCATGGAAGAAGCACTACGTTAGAGAGCTTTCATAATACGGTATGTAAACAGGAGTTCAACTTCAAACTTTTAGTGGAATAGTTTTGAAGTTGATAATTGATGAATAATTAATTTGGGATTAATTTTTCACAATTATAGGAGCCTCTTTACATATTTCCATCGGGTCCCTCTATTAGCGTATATAGTTCCATATAGCGTCTCGGGATTTATTCCTAATGAGATCGGTTAATTTAAATGGAATTTAGTAATGTCTATTAAGACATGGTACTCTCTAACATGCAATCCAGAAAAGATTGGACATGTGAGATTTATGTAGACAAATAATATGATTTGTCAACATAAGATTTGTTAATTGAATTTTGAAATAAGATTGTGTTTGAATTATTTAATTTTGGAAAACAAATTTTTCTCTCCTAATCTAAATATAGTGCACGGTTTTTAGATAGGTGGAGGGAAGAAAATTTTGTTTCAAAATTATTCAAATATATTCCTAACATTAAATTATTAATTGATTTAAATAATGAAGATTATTTGATGGATTTTTCTTTCCTTAAAAGAGGTGCACAGTTTTTGTGAGGAAAGAAAATTCGAAATATTCCATTGATTTAAATTAATTAATATGGATAATGTTTGTGGAAAATATTTATTCAAATAAGTGAATCTTATTTAAATTCGAAAAGGTTTAAAACAAATTTGAATCTAGATAGGACTAGGATCTTTTGACTAGTCTAGATTCTTGATTTAAAATTTGAACCACCAATCAAGATTTATCTCAAAGTGGCCGAATTTTTGAGGATTGATTTCCTCTTGGAAAAATGTTTTTAGGTTCAATGAATCTAGCCCTAAAGTTGTATGATCTTTTGATTCAAAATTTATCCAGAAAAATAATTATTAATTATTTTTTAAAGGAGATAAATTTTGAAAAGGATTGGACTTCTACATAAAGGCTAGGAATTCTTGAAAAACTAATTTTTGGTCATTCACTAAGGAGAAAAACGTTTTTTGGAGTGAGAAGAAAAATAATTTGGGTTTCTTCCACATCATAAAATTCGGCCATACTCTTAAGTGAGAAAAAGAGAGAAAATTCCATTGAATCAAAATTGTGAGGAAGGTTAAACCGAGTGATAATTTTCATAGGAGGTTAACCTGTTCCTGTTTTGCAGTTTTGAAGAAAGAAGTTGGATAATATTCTCAACGAGGAACATCGGAATTGAGAAGGAAGGATCTAGACTTCGGAAAGTATTACCGGTCCCTTGGATTCATAGAACGTGTGCCCACACACACTCTGAGATGTGGAACTCGAGAATAATAGAGAAGACACGTTGGTCAATCGCTCTAGCAATTCCGGAATCCAAGAAATAAGGTACGCTTGATCATGAATTTAATTTATTGTTATATGCATCATGAGCTTCTTTTCCGAATCGGCATAAAAATTTTAAAACTTCCGCTGCGCCGTAACTCTGATACCGGATCCGATTTTTTCCAACATAACGTTCATCTACCACGATGGTTTTTTTTTTTGAAAAAACCGTCATAGTAGATATTTAGGCGGCAAGTTTTGAAATTTTTGGAAATTGTTCAACTTTTTGCCGCTTTTAATAAAACCCAAAAAAACATCATTTTTCCCAACCCATTTCAGTCCGAGCCTTATTCACTTTTTCACTCTCTAATACATACTCAAACTCCATACCCAATATATGTCCTCCCTCCATTTCTCTCTCGCCGCTCCCTCCCTTTAAAATCATCAAAAACTCTCTCTATATCACTCAAACTTCGACGGCATCTTCCACCACTCACGCGGCCTCCTCCATTCTCCGACGGGTCCACCAACGACGCTTGTTTTCGGACTTTCCCAGTCTCTCTCGCCGCCCACAACCCGTGTTGTCCCAAATTTTCTACCACTCTGCCCGTACCCACACTCCACTATCCAGTAAGTTGTAATGTATATTGCTTGGGTAATACACGAATTAAGGTAATTTCCGTCTACTACATCGTATTCTGTTGATTGTGGTTGTTGATTGTTGATTGTGGTTGTCCAAAATGATTACATTCAAGGCCAGAATGGGCAAAAGCCGTCACAAAACTTTTCGGTCCTTGTTGCTTGTGTTTGTGATTTAGATTGATTTAAAATGGTTGGGTAAGGCTCGGATTTGATTAAAAGTGTTTCTTTTGTGAGTTAACTGTTTGCATATTACATGTTTGGTCAAATGTCTCTTTGTGTGAGAATTAGTTTTACATTGAATTAAATTGGTTGGTTAAGGCTCGGATTTGGGAATTTTCCGGATAAAAAGTGTTGATTTTGTTAGTTAAATGTTTGTATATTACTTGTTCGATTAAATGCCTCTTTGATTAGGTTGTGTGTCATTTCCATAGTCGCATAAAGTTTTTGTCTACATGCTTGATTTACATAGATCTAATGTATGAATTCGTGGGCTTTTTATGTGTTTTGGTGCTAAGGTTTTGTAATGATTTAATGGCGATGAGGTTTTGTTTATAATCACACTTGTTACTTTGTTGTTTTAGATTGATTTACAATGTCAAAAGAACACGAGGAGGATTTGTCAACCGAAACTCAAGTTAGAAAATCACGACGAACGAACTCACCAAGATTCAATGCCGACAAGGATGGAAAATGAAGAGCAACTCTCCTTAGAAGAGTGCACGTTGTTAGGATGAGGGGAGAAAGAATTGAAGTTTCGTTTGACTCGAAAGGCCAACCAAAAGGCAAGGAAGGTGATGAATTACAGAGTTGGATTGGAGTGCTTGCTCGAGAGCACATTCCAATTTAGATTTCTGACTTCAGAAGTGCTGATTTAGCACCGAGGAAAGAACGAGTGTGGATGGAAGTTGTAACTTCATTCACTGTTGAAGAATCGTTCAAAAAACAAGTTTTGAAGTCTTGTGGGGAGTCAGCTAAATGTTTTAGATATGATCTTTACCAAGCTTTTGTTAGGAATCATATTGATGAAGAAACTGTGTGGCAACGACCGCCTAAAGTGGTTCAAAATTACCCAACCATTAGCCAGGATGATTGGGAAAGATTTATTGCCTATTGACGTACGGCAGATTTCAAAAGGCTATCCGAACAAGGAAGTGAGATAAGGAAAAAGAGCAAATACGGATCGACCACAGGCCGCGACGGATATAGGAAACGTAATCAAGAAATCGTACGTTAATTACTTGGGAAAAAAGCTTCAAGTGTATTTTTTTTGGACATGTTTTATTTATGTTTACTAACGTTAATTACTAAATTGCAGTTCGAACAGACGGGGGAATATGCGGCCCGACATACTATTTGGCGGGACACGCGAGTCAAACCCGATGGAGAGTACAAGAATCCATTGGTTTGAATTATTGGCAAAACAATAGTAAGTCTACAGATCCTTTAACAAATATAGACTAAGATTGTCTCCATTATGTTTACGGGCTCATAACATATTGTGTAATTATTATAGGACGAATTAAGTCAACAAGAGACACAAGGAAGCTTCGAATCCGTGGGTACAGATGACATTTTGACCAAGTCTTTGGGCAATGCCGAGCATTCTGGTCGTATTTGTGGGCAATCAAAATTTGTAAAGCAGGCGCAATACTTTAATGTTATGAATAGTTCAAAGGACAATCCTGAAGTCTCATATATGAAACGACAACTGGCTGCATTGGAAAGGACGGTGCAGGAACTTTATGCGAAACACGATATCAACCGTGAGACGATGGTCGAGGAGGCAACCGCACCTACTGTTGATCAGCACAACAGTTTCAAGGCAAGTTGCACCCTCAATGAAAAAGAAGCCGACGCATCGGATCAGCAGCCCATGCCTAATGCAAGTAAGGAATGCCAACTTTTTCTTACTGATTTAATTAATGGAGGAGATGTCCTGGTTGCAATAGGCAGGGCATACATGGACTGTGCTCCAACCGACACAGTCCATGGGATTCCTTTAGGTGAGGGGAATGTGCAAGTGACAATCAGTGTCCCAAAACTAAAACGTGCACTCATTCCGATTCCGACGAATGAAGCCACATATATTAAAGAGGCTGTCGGTGATTTTGTTGCTTGGCCAAAAAAATTAGTCGTCCTTCAAACCAGTTTAAGCCAGGCCAGTCGAGGTCCCAATCATGCTCCCGACCGAGTAGCACAGGGAACCAAACGAACGAAAAAGAGAGCAGGGAGGAAGAAACTACAGTCACAACCGGAGGTACAACAATAAATGGCGGAAGAAGAAGTACCATCGTTTGACTTTAGTGAAATTCCCGTTGAATTGAGACCGCTAGCTTATTACGCACAAAGTTCTTTGCGTGACGGTACCCAAATAGCGTGCCCACAACAATAGTCCGTCAACGGCAATGACATGCCCATATATATTGGGTTTGAAGATGTATACTATTTCATTACCTTTAAAGAAATCAGTGCAAGCAGTATAATAGTTTACATCAGGTAATAGTTTTTTCCTTAAACAATACTTATTATTCCAATTAGCTTGAAAGATAGATATATATGTTTATTTTGCGTAACAAGTTTGACTAAATATTTTGCAGCTACTTAGCGGATTGTTGTGCAAGAGTAGGAATGGATCAACGTTTCGAGTTTATTTCTCCATTCCTTGTCTCACCAGTTCAACAGAATGTAGATCGCGTAGCCTACATTCTACATTCGAGAGAGAGCCGACAATATCATACGGATCATAAGCAGTGTCCCAAGGGGAAAGCTTGTTCTCATGCCATATAACAGTGGCCAACATTGGATATTAGCTGTTATTAATCCATGGGATGACTCGGTCCTCTATTTTAATCCTCTTGGAAACGATCCGGGTGAAGATTTTCAACAGCTAATTACGTTGTAAATACTCTTTCATGTTCATATCTCTGATTTGACATAAAATAATTGTTATTGTGGATGTATTGATATTTGTTAAATTGTTAGGGTACTAAACGATTGGAAATTGCTGGTGGGACGAGGAATAACAAAGCGACGCAACTGCCAGACGTTGATTGAGACTGCTCGATGTCCTATACAATAAGGATATGTGGAATACGGTTATTTTGTCTTGGGGTTCATGCTAGAAATAACGTTGACTATCGATGGACTTGCCTTACTTCAAAACAATGATTTTTATACTGAAGCTGAATTGAGTTTGGTTAGGCAAGAGTGGGCTACATATGTCATGCGCTTCATACAATATTGACTCAAAACAATATTTAAATTTTGTATTGCCGTTATATCAATTGTTGTACATTGTGACCTTTTATATAAATTATCAGATTTGTTATTATTTTATTCAACAACTGTGTATTTTTTTATTTTTATTTTTGTATGAATGAATGAATTGGTATTTAATTGAATGAATTGATTTTTTTTTTTTGTTTACGTTATCACCTACCACGACGGTTTTTAATATAAACCGTCGTGATAGACCACATACCACGACGGTTTCTCATGAAAACCGTCGTGGTAGAGCAACCTACAACGAGCCATCATGAAAACCGTCGTGATAGGCCAATCTACCACGTCGATTTTCATAGGAAACCGTCATGGTAGGGTAGCCTTACCACGACGGTTTCTACAGGCCACCGTCGTGGTAGGGTAGCCTTACCACGACGGTTTTTATAGGAAACCGTCGTGGTAGACGCGCTTCTACGACGTTTTTTTTTGGAGTACCGTCGTGGTATGATGCTAAATATCCAATTTTTTACCCTATTTTATAGATTCCACGACGGGTAAAAAACCGTCGTGGAATCGGAAACCCTTGATTCGACGACAGTTACAAAACCATCGTGGAAAACTTACCACGACGGTTTTTAACCGTCGTCGAATCCGTATGCTGTAGTAGTGCATCAAGCATGCGCAATTCCAACCGGATATATTTCATAGGATATAATAACTTAGAATCACTTATTTTCATGTGTGTGAATTTGGCGTCCACTGCTATTTCCTTATGTTTTGGATATATTTCTAAATATATATATATATATATATATATCGGCTTTATTTTGATTTTTGAAAAATTAACCAAAGGCCCACTCTACAGGTCACCAAGGTTCACAAAGCTACTAGCTTATGAGGGTAATCTTATCAATTTTTTATGCCTGTTTGAATTTTAGTTAATCTTATGACATGATATCCAATTAGTCGGATTTTACAGTTGTTTATCTTTAGCATGCACGCACGCAGAGACGACATTTACATGAAGTATTGATTGATGAATTGGGAAAATGACCGATATTAACTTCAGCTATTTTAGAAAAACGGTTAATCTTAGATTTTTAGGTTTGAAAAAAAAAATCCGTTTTTAGTAAATCAGTTAATGCTAACAAAATTAATCTAGAATCATTTATTTTCATGTGCGTGGATTCGGCATCCACTGCAATTTCCTTGTAATATTTTGTTTTTATATTTTTTTTTTTCATTTTGAGTTTTGAAAAATGAATAATCAAAACTCATTTTACATGTCACCAAAAGTTCTCAAAGCTACCTATCTTATGAGGATTATTTTGATATATTTTATTCATTTTTATGCAAAATTTTTAATTTTTTGCTAATCTTTATTGTATCTTAGTCATATTTTATACTTTTTAATCTTTAGCATTCATACAGAGACAACGTTTACGTGAAGCGTTGATCAAGCAATTTGGGAAAATGATCGATTTTTAAAGTATATTTAAGAAAAGGTTCGATCTTATAGATTTTTATGTTTGGAGAAAAAAAAGCCCGTTTTTTTAACATATATATATATTTTAAATTTTCATGTACGTGGATTCGTCATACACTATACGGTTTTCTTTTATGATGTCTTTAAAGATTTAAACCCCTAATTTTGAAATTGGACTGATGATAAAGTGGGTAGAAGATTTAATGGGTGCCCATGATATCAAGTAAAGAAATAATTTCATATTAACCAGCAAGTAACAACTAACGAAGACATGTCTTTAATAAGTTAATCTCACTATAACCCAAAAATTAAAGCAAAAAAAAAAAAAAACTGAAATTGGCTTCAAAACACCAAAACAATAAAAAGAAAAAAGAAAAAAAAAAAGAAAAAAGAAAAAACTTTATATCATGACACCCATTAAAATTTTCTACCCAGAATTCCGTCAGTCCAATTTCAAAAATAAAATTAGGGGTTTCTATTATTGAAAAAAGGGGGTTTCGTTTCTTTTTGGCTTAAAAGAGGGTGCGAAATTTTCAGGTTCTTTTTTTTTTTTTTTTTTTAATGTGGGATTTGCTGAAAAATGGCCTTAACAATGGATGAGTGAAAAAAATCCCTAATCAAGAAAGAAAAACGATGACTTTACCGTCTTACACTACTGCACGTGAGGACACGTTGTCAAATTCCCTCATTTTGACGATTGATCAAACGGAGAGGGCAAAGTGTGAGGTAATTAAAATTTGGGGTAGTATAGTGAAACTTTTTTAACCCTAAAAAAAAAGAGCCAAAGTGGGTCACACTTTTTTAACCTTGTAAGACTCTTTCGGCTTTTAAGTGGGTCATTTGGGGTCATATTTGGAAACATCAAAGTTTTTTTTTTTTTTTTTTTTGTCATTTCTCTTCGATTTCACTTTTCACTTTTTCAAACACTTTTAAAAACCTCAAATTTAAAAGTCAATAACTTTATTATTTTAATTAAGATGAATTTTTTTAGATTGCATAGAATTTTGTGAATGAAACAAGAACAATATTGTTAATTTTTTTCTGAACACATTTTACGTTTTCATTTTTTTATTCCAAACAGTTCATCTTCACCAAACACACATTTCTAATACTCAAGTCATCTTCAATCTCCAAAACATCATCTCCAAAAATGACCCCAAATGGGCCGTAAAACTAACTAGATGGTGAGCGGATTAAAAAAAAAAATCACATGATAGGTGATGGGCACATCATGTCCAGTGTGTTCCAAAAGAAACGATGTATGCACTGCAAAAAATACATTAGTACTTTATATATTAGGAATAGAATATACCGAACTTTCCTAAGATCATTTTGAGAGTGCACCATCAACAATTGTCAGAAATTTTCCCATATTAGAGTTCCTAACATTTTCATGAAATATTGTTAATTCTACGTACAATATATGACTTTTCAGTCACCAAAATAAGCTTTGTTAGTTGTGTAATGGATGCTCAATGATGCAAGGAGTGATGCCATGGAATTTAGCCATCGGGCCAGAGCATGGTGCAAAATGACATTCAAAGCCATTTGGCTCCAAACTCTTGCAACATAACAAAGTATTTTATTGTAAAATCTAAATCCAATTTTGTGCTATTTTGTCCATGTAAATACAATACTTAATTAGGGGTAAGTTCCATTCAGCCCAAAAAAAAAAAAAAGGAAAGAGAGAGACAGAGTAAAGTCATCATTTTTTTCATTGACGGAAACAAAGATAACATTAACATTCTATTCTCTCCTTTTTCTTGGCAGACTACAGAAGCTTTTTGCATCTTATTGCTCCTTTCTCATACTGAAATACTCAAGTAATCTTATTTTCTCTTCTGGAATGAAATATCAGGCAAATTCCTTCCATTCGTTCGTAGTCCAGTCACCAATAGGTTTGAATACATGTAAAATATTACACCTTTGATCAGCATTTCAGAAGAGAATACACACAAATATCAAGAAAATAAAAAAAAAAAAAAGCTTAAAAAAATAATTAAAAGAGAGCGGGAGAGAGAGAAGTCCCCAACTCGGAAACGGTGAAATGACTACGTTCTCACCGGCTGTTAGGCTCGGCAAGCCTCGGCGGCCTACAACCCATCTGCTCAAGAAACTTTGTGAGGCGCATGTGCTTTGCAGCCCATTGTTCGGCCAACTTCTGCTCCTTAGCCTCTGCATCCCTCCTCAATCCTGCCAATTGCTCCCTATACTCCGCTTCAATCCTCTCCAAAGCAGCCTTCTGCTCTTCCTTCAGTGCCTTCACCTTCGCCTCAATCTCTTCCATCTTCTCCCTCCTTCGACATGCCTTCTCTGACTCAAGCTGCAGCTCCACCCTTCTCAACCGCCAGGCCGCTTCCTTCTTATGAGCCGCCCATGCACGGTGCCCTTCATCCAGCTCTCTACAACACTCAGCCAGCTCAGACATCACCAGGCTCTCTCCACATGCCGGGATTGACGCATGAGATGGCAAATTGTTGATAACAAGAGTGCTAGTATTATCTGGCGGTGGCGGCCCTCTCTCAGGTTGCAGCCAGGGAATTGGAGGAGAGGCTGCAATGGTCGAGGAGGCAAGGCTCAATGTTACTGAAGGGGACGTTGGCCTAACTGCAGGGGAGCCATTGGAATTGGATAGCCATGGAGGAAGCAGAGTTGGTACCGGCGAAGAAGTTGGGTCAGTATGAAGAAACCCTCCATTAGAAGTAGCCATGAGACGATGACGATGATGATGATGATGATGATGAGCCGTTGGGGCAGCGGCAAGGCAATGATCCTTAACTAGCTTCTCAGCAAAAGTCTCAAGAATTCTGTCGTACTTTCCCTCCTCAATTGGATCAAGGACCGTCTTATTGTTCTCCTTCTGCTCTCTCTGTTGCTTCTCTTTGAACACTTCCCACCACTTCCCTAGTCTCTTTGCGGTTCTCCCGGGGACTTCAGCCGCGATTTTCTTCCATTTGTTGCCATGTTTGGCTTGAAGGCAGATCACAAGGCGCTGCTCCTCCTCAGTGAGAGACCCTTTCTTGATGCCGGGTTTGAGATAGTTCTTCCACCTCTCTAAGCAAGACTTGGCGTCGCGGCTCAGCGACGTGTTCATGCGCTGTGACACGAGGTTCCACTCCCTCGGCCCATACTGTTTAACGTATGCGCGCAGCAATGCGTCCTCTTCAGCCCTCCAACGCTGTCTCTCCTTCATTTCCAGCTACTGCAAACATCACTGTCCATTGCCGCAAGCTGAAACTCTTCATAATGCTATCTGATGGGGAAAAATTTTTACATATTACAGTAGGTCAGTCTTATGCTCCGTTTGCTAAGAAGGAAAGACAAGAAGAGCAACAGAAAACATACAAGTAAATAACTCTTCTAACTATTAATTGGTAATACTTGTTCCAAAAATGCAGTGATTATTCTGTCCATGCAAGTAAGTAACTAATTTTCTATCAAAATATCTTAGTAATTTATAAAGGATTAAAATAGTGGGGGCATTTAAAAAGTGCTTTTTCTATGATTGCACACAGAACCTAATAGTAATTTTATACATGACTCCACCATAAAGCGTAGGTCTTCAATAAATCATTAAAAGACAACTCATGAAAGCACAAAGGAACCAAAACCTGTATATGAACTTCACAAAATCAAACTGATCAAAATGGCATTGTTATTTTTACAAAGCAGGATCGAACCCGCAACTTCTCCTAAACCACACCCTACGCAATTCGCGGCCCCCTCGGTGGCTAGTGCCACTAGAACGAACGGTCTTAGACAACTCAAAATGGGATTTTCTGAAGTTTCAGACTTCCTAAATGTGCATCTAAAGAAAGTGACAGAATTTCAAATATATGTTATCAACCCAATTTATGGCTTGGGAATCCAATTGATTAAAACGAGTCCCGGTCATAGAGTTGGTGGTACAAAACAAGAACTGATTGGAATTAATTACACACAACACCCAGGTACGAACTGAACACACTGACTAAGAATTGCAAATAAATCCGATCAGTATTTTTTTATTTTTTATTTTTATATTTTTCTTTTTGGAAAGACAACATAGTTCTTGTGCTCTAATTTAAGAAACTCATTGGACTAAATTCCAAGACAAAAGACCGTAAATTTTTTACTGTTACTTTCACGAATGAGAGCTACAACCACCCTCCTAGCTAAATAAAAGACAAATCCCATGCACTCTCAAATCTCAGCATTAAACAAGAAATTAAAAATTTGTAAAAAAAAAAAAAAACAACAATCATGTATATATACAGACATCTATACACGCACATGGATAGAAATAGAAGTTTCATGTATATAACTTGTTCATTCAAACTTAGAGTTGATCATCGTACAATTACGTGTGGGGCCCAACTCTGCCATGCGGCAGTGCATAATTGGAGCCAGCTGGGCGGCGCTAGAGCACCGTTGTGCTCACTCGTACTTCCCTATGTAACTTTTTTTTGGGCAACACATATAAATATGTAAGGCTATGTTTGGTTCATAAGTTCATTTTGAACTAAATTGTATTTTTTTCATCATATTTTTTATCTTTTCTGAAAATTTTTTTTATCTTTTCTTAAAAAGTCAACAAAAATTACTATTTAAATTTAAAAATCTCAACTCAACTCAAACTCAACTTATCCACCAAACACCCTCTAAACCAAAGGAAGTTTTTTTTTTTTTTTTTTTTAAATCAAATTGTAAAAATGGAAGAGAATGAAAAAACAATTCAGTTCAATAATAGCGGAGCGCCTTCGAGTCAATCATGAGTGATGAATTCACAACCACAACGGCATCTTTTTTTCTTTTCTTCCTCTTTGTTTCTTTTAAATTTTGGCTAAAAAAAATTAAAAGAAACAATTTTGGCTAACAACTCATAATTTTAAAAACAAATATTAATTTCCAACAAAACAAGCGAGAAGCAGGATTTGAAAAATTCGAAATTTCCTTATAGAAAAAATATCACTTTAATCCAAAGCACTTGTTGAGAATTCGTATGCAAACTTATAAAATTGAAAGAGGAACCATTGCTAAAACAAACAAAAAATAGCAATCGGTAAGTGGGAAACAAAGATTGAACTTTTAGCTTGGTAAAGTGCTTCGTTTGGTTTCTTTTTTTTTTTTTCTCAAGTTTTTTGGCTCAGTCCGCAAAATCATGACCCTATAATAATAATAAAACAAAACGACTTTTTTTTTCTGTTAAATGTAGAAAACAAATAAACATCCCTAAAAAAAAGTAGGAAACAAATAAAATCCCTTCTCCCACCTTTTCTCATTAAACAAACAGAACCTCCAAGCTAAAAAAAAAAAAGTATATATCTTGAATTAAACAAGCAAAGAGAGAGAGGGGGGGGGGGGGGAGGACTGGAAACGAAGCAAGAGAGAAGGAAGAAAAAGGCCTTACGATTTTCTTGATTGTGTTCAACCAATCTTCAGAGTCAAGCTTCGTCTCCTACGCATCTCCAGAGAGAGTTTTGATAAAATGAATGAAACAGAGAAAAACAGCTCTTTTTTATTTCTCCAAAAAAAAAAACTGCAACGGAAAAAAACTCCCAAAAAAATGCTAAGAAGCTAAAACACGCTCAGCCGCAGAACCCACACACACACACCCTAGAGAGAGAACAGAATTTTCGGGATTCAGAGAGACAGGAAACGACTAGACCAGAGATAAAAAAAAAAAAAAAAAAAAGGAAAAGTGAAATGCCCAAGAAAGGAAAAAATAAAAGAGCAACGAAATGAAAGATTAGACTAGAGAAAGAGAGAGATGTCTGACAGTAAGCGGAAAAGGAGGGCACGCGAATGGAGAGGTAAAGAGACGACAAAAAAAAAATATTCCAAAAAGGAAAAAAAAGAAATTTACGTATTTGAGGAAATCTTGCTATCGTAAGCTACCGGGTGGGAGATGATACCTCTATTCTGTCTACAGTCTACAATAAAAATAACATTCATTTTCATCTTTAGCAATTCACAGTTCAAGCACAGTTACTTATATATTTTACATATCAATATATATATATAAATGTGTATGCGTATAATGTAGGGACTTATGTCATTAGGAAGCTAGAGAGTAAAAGGAGGTTTTTTTCACTGTCAAAAAAACAGCAACTGCATCGGCAGCACCAGACTGTTAAGAGAGAGGATGAGAGAGAGAGGATGTCTATATGATTATGTATGTGTGTGTGAGTGTGTTGTTGATGTGTTGAGTGCGTCTTGCGTTAATTCGAAGTCGGGATGGCAGCAAAAAGGCGTACGCTCGATTTCAGCGCTTAAAATGCGCCCCTCTTCCGTCGTTTCGCTCCTCTCTTAATTTCTCTCTAGTGGGGCCTGTACATACAGCATTATTGGGGTGGGTCGGACCCAGAATACACGATACGGCTTTGTCAATTAGCGAGTCCGGGGGGTAAAATCTCTTACAAACAAACAAAATAAAAAAATAAAAAATAAAATAAAATAAAATTCACCATCTTCACGCTATTCTCGGTGGGAAAAAAAGATAAAAGGAAATTCTTTTTGGTGGTTTGAAAATTCTGGGTTGCTACTATAAATTTTCTTATTATTGATTGGGAAATTCAAGTATGTAACTTGTTTTTTTTCCGAATGGTAATTTTTAATTTAATGTTTTGGTAGGATAATGAAATGTGTGTACGAACCAAATAATATGAAAAGAAAATAAAAATCAATTAGATTAATCTAGAAACTTTTGTCACATTTTTTAGCCATGAGTTTTTTTTTTTTTTTTTTGTCTACACTTTAGAGAATATTTTTCTTTTATTTAATTTTATTTCCTTTGATTTAGAAAAGAACTTAATTTTTTTTTTCTAAATTTAACTTAATTTTTTTTTGTAAATATAAATTTAATTTCATTTGATTGTTAGCCAAAAATATTTACCCAAAAAAAAAAGATTGTTAGCCAAAAAAATTAAGAGAAAAAAATTCAATTAAGAAAAAAAGAACTTCACTTGATTTTTTATGAGAGGATTGATTGTTTTTTTGAAAAATACATATATTTCATATAAATAAAACAGATTGACGGGTCTTTTAATTTTTCTTTAATATATATATATATATATTTTTTTTTGGGTTTTTTATAATGAAAAAGAAGATATTTGGGAAAGGCGATGATCAATCATAGGACACACAAAACGAAATCCAACCGTCCATTGGAGTATAGAATGAAAAAAATTTTAAAACAATTTTTAATAAAAGGTGGGCTCCTCTCCTGTGCGGATGATTTCAGAGCACAGCGTGGACCTCCTAAGAAAGCCCAAAAGAGACAAACACATTCTGAATTGATTCCGTGAGGCCCGATGGCAGTTAATCGTGTATGGAAATGCGTAGCGTAGGGGGCAGATTTGGGAGCATCAGAGGGAGGGTGTAGGGGAAGCCAGCGTAGGGTAGAGAGCAGGGACGAGAGGAAAAAGAGGGATCATGATTAGAAAGCGGGATTCCCAAGGTGGTGGGGGATGGGAGAGGAGTGGGACCCACAGGGGGGGAGGGGTAAGTTGGGACTGTACTCCGTGTTTCGCGGCACAAGGAGACGACTCTGATGGAGACGCGACCTTCTCTGTTCTGCTCCTCTGCAATGTCAGTGATACGTTACGTCGTTTTTTCTTTTTTTTTTTAATTTTCGTTCATTTTTTTTAAAAAAGAATTTCTTTGTTTTTTCTTTTTCTTTTTTCTTTTTCATACTCTCTTGTCCTCCTCCCCCTTGTTTTTAGCTAGAGGTGGGAATTTGGGCCGGGTCAAACGGGCTGGCCCGCGGCCCGTAATTTTGACCTGGTCATTGACTTGGTCCGGACCGAATTCTCTAGGTCCGGTAAAAGTCCGGTCCGTCAGTAAGAGGCGGACTGGATCCGTCAGTAAAATTTAAGCACGTTGGGCCGGTCTGACCCACCCGTTATTTAAAAATTAAAATTTTATATATATATTATTTTTATTAAAATTTTAATTATTTTTAAAAATTTTATTAAAAAATTATATATATTATAATTTTATATTATATATATTATATATATATATATAAAGAAAAGAAATAAAGTATAATAAATATAAATAAGTAAAGTATAAAATTAATAGAAATAGTACTAACTAACTAAGCAATTATAATTATTAAGTACTAACTAAGTAATTATAATATAAATATAAAATTAATAGAAATAGTATAATAAATTTTTTTCAACAAAGTATAAAGTTTTTTATTTTTTATCTAAGATAAAATATTAAGATAAATTACTAAATTATTAAAAATATACAAATTTATTCAAAAATTACAAATAAAAAATAAAATTAAATAAAAATTTAAAAAATTAGGCTCGGGCCAGCCCGACCCCCTCTAAGCCCGCGAGCCGGACCGGGCTTATATTTCAAAAATTCGGGCCGGCCCGGCCCGACCCGTGTTTTCAAAGGGCCGGGTCGGGCCGGCCCTGCCCGATTTTCTTAAAAAGCCCATCGGGCTCGGGCCGGGCCGGCCCGGGTGGCCCGAATTCCCCGCACTATTTTTAACACTGTAAAAGCCTGAATTTTTTGTAATTTGACAATTTTGTCCAAAATTTTTTTATTTATTTTTTGTTTTAACTTATTTGTAATTTTTTTTAAGAATAAATTGTCATTAATATCAATAAGGTATATGAACTATGAAATATACATGTTTTATCTTATCATATTTGATATTTATGTTAAGATACCCTCTCAGTTATTTTTCGTTTATTTTTTCATTTTTTTTGTGTCAAAATACCCATTATTTTTATTTTTGTATCAAAATACGCAGTGATCTTTAATATTTTGGTCAAATTAACTTATTTATCTTATTTTATTTATCTAAAATTATTAATTTTTTTTACAATAGGTCAAAAAAATTGTATTTTTTCTAATAAAATAATATGTATCTTTTTTTAACACACTATTGTTTTATTTTACTTATTTTAATTTAAGTTTACATTAATTGTAATCCTACGTTTGGACGACATATCCAATTTTAGAAACTGGAAAAGTTTTGGAAAAAAAATGTTTGTCTCAACTATTTCCATCATTTTCTTATTTTGAAACAGAAAAACTATATCATTTTTAAACTTACTTATATAGTATCCTTTTGAAAAAAGAAAATGAATATTTTTTAAATCTTCTCATAATCCACTATTCCCAACACCATTTTTTCTCAATCCAAACAACTTTTTGTTTTCGAAAAGAAAATTTTTTACACATTCAAACATCATCTTATTCTCAAATTGAAAATACTTTCTTATTTAAAATTAGAAAATTTTTCTTTTCAAAAATGGACATGCGATCCAAACTGAACCTAAATTTCTTTAACAAAAATAACTAAACAGCTTATGTTTATTATTTTATTGTCCTAATATTAAAATTTTTAGTTTAATTATGAAATATATGCAAATCAATCATATTTTAAATTTTAAAAATTAATTATGAATGTGTACAGAATAAATTTATAACAGCTTATTCTCATTATAGGTTTAAGTAAATACATGAATGAGATTCGTAATTACTATGATTTGAATTATGTAGGTCAAGTAAATAGCTAATTCGAAATCTAAATCCTCCATCTAGTCCTACAAACTATGGTTACGTATAAGTAAACTTATAACCGAAATAAACTTGAATTAAAATAAGTAAAATAAAAAATAATGTGTTAAAAATATACATATTATTTTATTAGAAAAATATAATTTTTTATGCATTCTAAAATGTTAATAATTATTAGGTAATTATATAATATCAGATAAATAAAATAAAATATATGGGGCAGTTTGTAATGACCTATCACGGACCGTTACAATTGAATTCTCTTTTCAACATTCATCTCTTATAAAATTACAGAAAATAGCAAGCTTGAAATAAAAATATTGATTTATCGGAAAACTTTATTTAATAATTTTAGAAAACTATCCAAAATTTTTTTTAAATCATGTCAAAATAACTTTTGTAATTAATCTAAATTTTTAAGACCATATCACGAAATAAAATTGAAGAAAATCCATATGAATCATCTAATCAAAATAATAATAAATTAAAGTCTCAAAACTTTATTAGAAATTATAAATGTTCATCTCATGATCGTTGCTCTCGTTTTCCTATCACACATTGTCCCACTTCCGTTCCAAGCTTAATCATTATGGCATCTTACTATTTCCTTTATCTGCGACATGAATTAACTTATATAAGCAATGACTTAGTAAGACACTTAATCTCACAAATGTAAATAACATTTTTTTTTGTCATTATCATAAATTATCTTCATGAATAAAAACACATTTGAAAAACTTTTTAACTTTATAAATTGTCATATATTGGGCCCGACATTGTACCGTCATAGCGTGCTAGTAACAAAAAGAGTGGGGTAGCAAATCCCAAACCAATGGTGATAAAAAGTCCGCTTATCGAACAACAACAACATCATTATCATCAAAGATGTACAACGTCATTTTAAAAGCATAAAAATACATATACATACATATATATACTTTTCATCAAAACATCATCATAAAAAAAGTATTAAAAAAACGCCATAATATCATCATTATCATCAACATCAAAATTTATACTTTACAATTCTTTAATTCATGTTGCAGGTGAGAGTATACTTACATAGACGCTTTACTTAACCTTTTTAAAGTTTCCTAATGGTGACGTGCGATTGAGGTCTTGGGTGCTCGTCTTTATAACTGTTTATGCCCTAAATAATAAATAAAAATAAATTACTAAAAGTTCCTAATAATTCATCAAACATATCCATCGCATTATAACAGCACTTAATAGGCCTATTTCATCATTTAATAACATCAAAATATAAAAATCTAATAATTACACAAAATTACAAAACTTTACAAAAACTGGCAGCCAGACCTTTGTTCCTACAAAAATTTATAAAACTCACACAGATCTCTACATGGTCTGAAACTAAATTTAAAATGAAGTAGACATTCAGAACTTTCTAACGATACCTAATTCGTTAAAAACGAATGCCGTTTGTACTCTTAAAAACAATTTTGAATTCTAATCACCAAAATTTAATTGAAACTGGCGGTCGGACTTCTGCCTTTTTGAAAAATTATAAAAATTCACACAAGTCTCCAAACGATCTGAAATAGATTGCAAATGAAAGTAAACATCCAGAGCTTTCCAACAATACCAAAATCGTTAAAAATGGAGTCCGTTTGCATCCTCAAAAATAGATTGAAAAACTGATGACAAAACCTGGAAATTTCCGATAGTTGTCAAATCCGAAAATTCTTTCAAATTTCATCCAAAATAAATTAACACCAATCACAATCACATACACACAATAACCAATCGCAATATAAGTCTTTAAAAGATTCAAATAATAAATTTTACAAAAATCCTTTTGGCAAAGTGAATAAAGAAAATCAACACGACATCCGAAATATGCAAAACAACAATAGGATCAAGCATAGTTATAAAGATATGCGATCGTGGACATTAAAACCTCACTTAAATTATATATATCCTCCCTCAATCATCATCTCATAATATCCTTCATCATACCCTCAAACAAACACAACCAAACCCAAAAGAAAATAATCTAAACTCTCATGAAATCTAAAGCTAGAAACGAACCATTCCTCGAAATCCTCTTGATTATGATTTGGAAGAATATGGAGGTTTGGTGGATAGTCTTGGAGGTGTTATTTTTATTTATTTATTTATTTATTATTATTATTATTTTCATGTATTGAGCGTATAAGAGGAGGGGGAAGAGAGAGAGAGAATAAGTGATAAAGAGAGAAAGGAAGAGAGTAATCGTTCAAAAAAAAGAGTCAATAGATTTTATGAACATAAATTGGAAATTAATTAAATATCAATTGGCTGTAAAAATGTGGCCAAAGACTGTCATTAACGACTTATTTTAGGCAAATAAAATTGTCAGACAACTAAGAAATTGAATGGAAATTAAAAAGGCAAAATTTTCTCTTTTCTTCATGTTCTTTCCCCCTTTTTTTTTTTTTTTTTTTTTTTTTTTTTTTTTTTTTTGCATTTTATCTTCTTCCCATTCCTCACGTTTTCAAATTAATGCCCTTTCCTCTTCTTCTTCTTCTTCTTTTTTTTTTTTTTTTTTTCACTTTTTCTACTGAATGCTCTTTCGCTTATTTGCATATACATATATATATATATATAATTACCTCCTCAAATAATTACTACACAACAATATACATATACATACACATATATATATATATAACCGTATATATCATATTTTGATAGTATAAAAATAAACATAAACATAATATCACATATACAACATAAGATATCATATACATACATCTATATACGTAACACATTTATACTATCTAATCATCACATAAACCATCAAATCATTACATTAAAAAAAAAATTCAATTTGACATAAACTTTATTCTAATACTTCGATCCTCGTCGCATCATCTGAAAAATAACTCAATGTAACGTTAGAAACAACTAAACATATTATCGTTGTACCTTTATGTTAGTTTCTAATAACTAATTAATAAATTATAGTTAGTTAAAAGTTGTGGTGTTACACAATTTGATACAAATATTAGAAATCAATGGGTATTTCTAGTTATTCTCTCTAGTTTCTAGTTATTCTCTCTCACCATATATATATATATATATATATTTAAAAATAATTATAGCATGTTCGAAAAGATAGTAAATGACAAGAATCTAAAATTTTCAAATCGAAATTTTCATTAAAATTTTCGATATTTCTTCAAAATTTTCCGATATTTTGTAAAAATTGCACTTCAATTTACTAATATCGATATATTTCGATATTTTCCCGATATTTTTACGTAAAAGATATTACCCGATACCTCTCAAACATAGAAATTTAGTTTGAAATTTCGGAAATATCGTAGATATTTGTGACCATGACAACAAAAAATGAACTTTTATTATTGAAAAAGATAAGTTTGGGAAACAACTGCTTACATGTATATGCTTAAGATTTTTGTTCTAATTAAATATTTATCCTGATTTTTATCTTGCTGATCACTTTTTTATTTGATCAAACACTTAAAATGACTAATTTACCGTTAAACCCTATCGCACTTCCACACTCTCTTTATCGCTCTCTTCTATCTTTCTCTTGCTCTGCCTTCTTCCTCCGCCCCCTCTCTCTCCTCCCTCCATCCTCCTCTCTCTCATCTATCCTTTCTCCCGCCACCCCCCCTCTCTCTCTCTCTCTCTCTCTTCACTACGACGACCATTTTGGCTTCGAAGTTCGACGATCAATGAGTTGGTGATGGAGATCTGGCGAGTTTGCCATCCTCCCTCTTTCTCTCCCTCTCAGCAAGTTGGCGTTGAAGATCAGAGATCGGCGAAGTGCAGCGTTGGAGATTTGGACTTCGCGATCTCAGTGATGAATCTCGTCCATGACTATCGACTCTACACTGTCACCAACAATCTTTGCCCATCGTTTTTTGTCGTTCGCATTCAGAGGCAAATCTAGATCTGAGGCCGCCGAGATCAATCTCTTTTCGCAATCTCGGCCTTGCAAACTCCACCATTGCTGCGATCACACCTCGCGATCTCTATCGCCGCTGCATTCTTCACGCTCCTTGCGATCTCCACTCATTCTCATGATCTAGGCCTTTTTCTTAATCGTTGAAATCATGTTTTTTTTTTTTTTTTTTTTTTCTGATATAATATTGAAATAATTACACAAAAGATTCATTATTCTGAAATATGTTAATTTTTCAACAATATTATATATGTATATATTTATTTTTAATATCTATTTTATCCTTTTATTATAATTGACATCTTTTTTTTTATATATATTCTTTTATTTTCCTTTTTTTTCTTTTTTGATTTTAATGACGAGTATTTTTTTTTTGTTGATAAATGTGAATTACTTTTAACAAATCAAAATTAGTGATAAATATCAAAATAATTATAATAAATATAAAAATTTACTATAAATGTGATAGTACATACTAAATAATAAACACAACACAAAATATAAACGACAAATATTGATGAATATTCATACTTTTCGAATAAAAACCTATGAATTCTTTATGAAAAAATCTATTTATTTATGTAATCTTCTATATGTCAAATGTTTGTCATTTATGTCTTTACTAAATAAATTGAAGAATAACACAATTAATATAATCAAATTGTTTATGAAAAAATAATATTATTTATATAAATTAGTAGAAATGAAATCGAATATATCTTTATGATAAAGATAGGTTCATTATACGAATAATTTTTTTGAGATTTTTTTTTCTTTATTTAGCTTTTTCTTATTAATGTGAAATCTGATTTTGAGAAAATATTATCTTGTTTAGTTCATTATGAATATTTACACATTCTTTACAATAAATAAAAGAAATTTTCAAAATTTTCTTTTCTATTAATTCTTTTTGCAATTTCATTAAATCAACTTTAGTCATATTTGGTAAACATCTTAAATTACTTTTTTTTTATTTCTTTTTTTTTATATAATTTCTTTATTTGTTAATTTTCCATTCTTTATGAAGGGTAAAATTATCTTTATAACTATTGTTTTAGACGTTTATGTAAATAAAAATAAAAATGAACTTATTTCATATCAATACCTCTAATTTGGATATCTATGTAGATAACCCTATAATATTCTATGTATTATGGTGGTTTGCTCTATGTATTATGGTGGATTAAATTATGTATTCTAATTGTTGTACTCTTGTGGATTTCTTATTGTCTTGTGTCGGATTATTAGTTTTGCAGACATTTTTAATTTTTAATTTTTTTTGTTCTCTTTGAAAATTGATGAAAAAGTGGTTTAATTTGATTTTTTAAAAAATTATTTGTTGGATGGAAAAAATTTCAAAAAGTACCAAAAAAAAAATTTCATTATTAAAAATAGAACAAATTACATTTTCCCCCCCTAAATTTTAGGCATTATCATAAAATACCCCCCGAACTTCAATTTGTAACATTTTTTCCCCTGAACTTTGAAAAAGTTTGCGAATTTTTCCCCCTCAATTAAAATTTTGATGAAAAATACATTTAACACTTGTTGGAAGCATTAGTTTGGGGTATTAAGTATATAATTATGAAATGGAATACATTCATAGCACTCCTACACATGTTACCCTTATTAAATGTGAAATAACGAAATTACCCATAAGAGAGAAGTATGAGAAAAAAAAATGACATTCAACCTTAAATATTTACGTTTTTAACTTAATTATAAGTGTTTCACATTTAATATGCGCAACTCATACTTCAAATGAGTGTTATATGTATTTTTTTCATCAAAACTTTAATTGAGGGGCAAATTCGTAAAATTTTCCAAAGTTCAGGAGGAAAGAATGTTACAAATTAAAATTTGAGGGGCATGTTGTGACAAGGCCTAAAATTTAGGGGAAAGCATGTAATTTCTCCAAAATACTCTCCCAACGACCTTCAACGGTTTCCAGTGATCGGAGACCCGTGCCAGCGACCGTAGACTCACGGTGGTTTGTGTTGACTTCAGTTGTTGGAGGGTATTATGATGTATCACCTTTTTGGTTGGTAGGGGTATTTTTGAAGACATTATAGGAAATAAGCCATTTTTAAAAAAAATGCTTAAAGTGAATAGCATATTTTAAAAATATTTGAGATAAATAGAATATTTATGGTAAATTATTTATTTACGAGAAAATTTTTAACATAATTTTATTAAAAATATGTTCGTAAAAAAATTATTGATCAAAAATAAGATATTTACCGTAAATATTTTATTTAAAAAAATGTATTTTAAGATAATTTTATCATAAACAATGCTTGGTAGATAAATCATTTATCGTGAATATATTATTTACTATCATCCAAAAAATACATAATTCTTTTTAATTGTTAGAGTTTTTTGGTCTCTTTTTGAAAAGACATACTATGTTGACCTTCGACTTATATTATAAGAAGTCAAAAGTCCTAAAGCCTATAGATACAGTCCTCAAAATAAAATAAAAAAAAGAAAAAAAAAATTGTTAACACAAGTTAGAGTTTGGAGGCAACATTTATAACCTTTTAGCATCCATCTCCTTTGATTTCTTGTAGTATGAAATTTTTATCCTTGAAGATATTTTCTCTTTGACAATTTAAACCAATTTAACTTGGATTAACAATTGGAATTAATTGTTGTTCTCTTAATTTTTTTAATAAATAATCACCAACTATAAACCATGTCTCATATTGATCATTGACTTTTGATATTACACATTGCACTCACATGATCTTTTCTATTATTACTCCAACGGTCCATCTATCAATATTTGGTATGGAAGGAAAAAAAAAAAAAAAAGACAAAGCTTGAATATGTTTTGATCACACATTCCTAATGGTATCATCAAAAGGGTGGGTTTGATTTTTCTTAAACGTTTAGTACTATGTGAAACCAATTACAATTCGTGTACTCCTGAGTTGGCCCTCCTCTCCCTCTCTTTCTCTCCATTCCTCCCTCCCTCTACAAGTTGGCATCGAAGATCGGAGATCGGCGAAGTCCAACATCAGAGATTTGGACTTCGCGATCTTAGCAATGAATCTCGTCCACGGCCATCGACTCAGCACCTCACCAACAACCTCCACCCATTGTCTTTCATTATTCGCGTTTGCAGGTAAATCTAGATCTGAGGCCGCCGCAATCAATCTCTCTTTGCAGTCTCGGCCTTGCAAATGCTACCACTGCACGATCTCTTCTCGAGATCTCCGTCTCCGCTGCAATCTTCTCTCTCTTCGCTATCTCTACTGCCATCACTGCGATCTCCACTCTTCTCGTTATCTAGGGTTTTTTCTTGATCGATGAAATCAGGGTTTTTTTTATATTTTTTTACTGATATAATATTCAAAGTATTATGCTGGTTTACTCTACATATTCTGGTGGATTATTCTATGTATTCGTTGTATTCTGGTGGATTTCTTATTGTATTATGATGGATTATTAGTTTTGCACACATATTTATTATTAATTTTTTTTTATTTTTTTGTTATCTTTGAAAATTAATGAAAAAGTATTTTAATTTGATTTTTAAAAAGAATTTGTTACATAGAAAAAAATTCAAAAAGTAAAAAAAAAATCAATTTTATTATAAAAAAATAATACTCTCCAGCCACCAGTGATCGGAGACCAATGCCAGCGACCATAGAATCGTGGTGGTTCCTGTAATGACCAACTTTTAACGGACTTGTGATTTCCTTAGATACCAAGGAAATCTAAGTCTGTATTATGTATACCTGTGTGAAATGTATGATCTGATTTATCAGAATATGTCTGAGTTCTTATAAGCTATAGTTGGATTTTCCTCTCTAGCCTTAGAAAGAGAGAGAGAGAGAGAGAGAGAGAGAGAGAGAGAGAAAACCTTGAGTGGCCGGTTGCTAAGGGGAGGGTGTAGAACAAAATTTTCTCTCATCCCAAGGTCTCGAGCAATCTTTCCAAGTTTAGAGGTATTACCCTTGATCCCTTAACGAATATTTTCATTAAGTTTGATTCAAGAAATAATTTAGATGTATTTCAAGTCATGGGTTGTAAGAGCTTAAGCTCATGTTTTTATCTTTCCATGTTATGGTTTTTCTATGCTTGATCTAAGCTTAGATTATCTTGTTTGTTAAGTTTTAAGCATGGATTTGAGTTTATACTCTAGAATGAGTTTTAGGATTGCATGTGCCTATCAAGTATTTGTGAATATGCCTTCACATGTTTGAGTAGGAAAAAGTTATGTATGATGATGAATGATGATGAATGATGAAGATGATGATGATGATGTATATGTGGGTTAAGAAAATTAACCTGAAAGCACAACTTGGCAAGCTAGTAAAAGTTATCAACATTGTGTTTTTCAAGCCAAAATATAAGTGTATGGTTAAATGTTAAGAACAAATCCAACGTGCTGCATGTTGATGTAGGATCACGGTTTCGACCGTTTGAGGTAGTATGTAATGACTAACTTTTGACGGACTCGTGATTTTCTTTGATACCAAAGAAATCTAAGTCTGTACTCTGTATGCCTGTGTGAAATGTATGATCTGATTTATCATAATATGATTGAGTTCTTATAAGTTATAAGACTCAATGTTAGTATGAGGCCTTTTAATGAGGAGGTGGAATCATGATTTATGACTTTGTTCTGGCCTATGTATGACTAGGATAACTCATGACTTGAATAGGATGGTACTGCAGTGTAATAAGCAGTATAGAAATTATATTGTGTCTGACCGTCATTACGGATACAGAATGAAGAATAAGGAATGGAATCACTTCAGAAAAATCAGGAATAAAATTTGGAGTAAGGAGGACTAAGTAGTTTCAAGTCCTTAAAAAAATCCATACGAAGTCCAGTTAAGTGCAGATAAATTCTGGACTATAGTCCAGTATTACAGTACTGTTAATAGTTAAAACAGTATTGATATTATCTGAATTATTAAGGAAATGGATTGCATATTAAGAGGGAGTGCCAAATATGGCCCTAATTGGAGGACACCTCATCAAAGATAATTATCCAATTTTGGGATTTTTTTGGTAATTATGGAAATTAGTGGATAATCATGAAGAGATTTTTGTTGCTCAAGCTTACACATGGTTGGCCATTAAGGGGCATAGAAGGTAAAAACTTCGTGTTTAAGGCCAATTAAGTAATTGTAAGAGAATTTTAGAAAAAAAAAATAAATATGAAAAATTAAGGATTTTTCACCTATAAATAGTGGGGCGGGGTGGTAGAAGAAAAACCATTCAGTTGGACTCCTAAATTTTTGGTTCTCTTTCAACTTTCCTCTCTAGCCTTAGAAAAAAAAAAAAAAAAAAAAAAGAGAGAGAGACAGAACAAGGTGGCCGGTTGTGGTATAGTGGTGGTAGAGCAAAATTTTTCTTATTCCAAGACCTAGAACAACCTTCCAAACTTTAGAGGTATTCCTCTTAACTCTCTAAGAATTTCATTAAGCTTTTGATTAAGGATTTATATGTATTTTAAGTTTGGATTGTAAGAGCATAAGCTCATGTTTTTTTTTTATACTATGGTTTTTATATGGTTGGTGATGATAGATTTATGCTTAGGATATGTTGAATGCTAGCCCTAAGCATGAATTTAATTTTTATGCTCTAGAATGAGTTCTAGGGTTGCATGTGCCTACCAAGTGTTTGTGAATATGCCTTTACATGTTTAAGTAGGAAAAAGTTATGTATGATGATGAATGATGATAAATGATGATGATGATGATGATGATGATGTATATGTGGGTTAAGAAATTAACCTAAAAACACAACTTGGCAAGCTAATCCGTATTGTGTTTTTTTTTTTGAAGAAGATAAGTATATGGTTGAATGTTAAGAATGAATCCGATGCGCTGCATGTTGATGTAGGCTCACAGTTTCGACCATTTGAGGTAGTGTGTGTGAAATTTTAAACGAAAGCCAACCAAATACAAAACTGCCAATTTTCGGATTTAACTGGACAGTTTTCTGAAAACCTGATTTTGAGCCCCTTAGAGGCCGAATATGGAAAAAATCAAAACCGCAAAGTTGTAGAAAATGGAAAACCCTAGGGGGCAACATGAACAATTTTTGAAAAAGAGGTTCCAAATGCCTCTATTTTATTGAGTTTTCAAACCTGGCCGGTCCCAGTTTTATATACGGCCAGTAACTTTCAAATGGTAAAACGAATGAGTTAAAAACATAATTAAGTTTTGGATAAAGAACAAAAGTTGTAGTTTCAACGAGGTCTACAACTTTCATGAAGAAAACGTTTTCAAATTCTTAACCGATTTAAAGACAAAACTGGAGATTCAAAACTGTGCAGTATACAGGAAATTCCTGCACACGTACCTTGAACCAAATTAAAAAGTAGTTTTCAAAGTTTTACAGTTTTACAACTTCTTTTCCAAAAAAACTACGGCTTTACGAAAAATAGTTTTAAAAGGTTTTAATCCATTGAAAATTTCACAAGTAATTTTTAAAAGACAA
The DNA here is from genome assembly GCA_038430175.1 of Ficus hirta. Taxonomy (NCBI): domain Eukaryota; kingdom Viridiplantae; phylum Streptophyta; class Magnoliopsida; order Rosales; family Moraceae; genus Ficus; species Ficus hirta. The sequence continues at coordinate 2,034,858 of CM076586.1, read as the reverse complement.
TTTTAAGTAATAAATCAAGATAATAATTGATTTATGAAGTCAAGATATTTATCAAGAAAACGAGATATTTTAAGCAAAAAGGATAATATGAGCCAAAGTTACTTAAAAATGCAAGTAACAATTTTATGACAGATAGTAATCAGTTTGGAGACCAAACTAGGATCCAAGGAAATGAAATAATAAGCCCATGTCACTTAGATTATGGTAAACAATTATATGATTAAAGGTAATCGGATAGAATACCAATTTATTATACTAAGGTTTGTATCTATGATTACCAAGAGTAACCAGATTGGATACCAATTAAGTATGTCATGGTTTATGTTAACAGGAGTATAACCTGTTATTGTGCCTCGTTGAACGATAGACCAAGAACATAGGACAACTTGTAAGTACAATTCCGCCTACAACATAAGCAAAATGTTTTATTGCTTTGTATGTTTTTCAAAGCTCATGCATTAATGTATATGATGCATATGATTTATGTTTTATTATTGTGGCATCATGTAAGCATGCTCACTAATGATAAATCACATGGTAAGAATGAGATCAAATTTCAAGTAATAAACTATTTTTAAGAAACTGTTTTCAAGAAACTGTTTTCAAGTAAGAAACTATTTTCAAGTATGATGATAAAAAAGTTTTTTCATGTCGTACCGACCTGCCACGAGGGCGGGTTTGGTCCATGGTTTGAGTTGGATTTGGACTGGCCGCCCCAACCACTCCATGATTGCGCACCACGGTATGTACACTCATGTTATGTAAGGGCTCAAAAATATGCTAACCTAAGAAAGCATAATGAAAGCATAATTGGTGCATCCATTGTTTATTAAGAATTGTTTTGCGGAAAGAAAGTTGTAACCAGGATAATTCATGACTTGAACAGGACGGTACTGCAGTATATTAAGGAGTATAGGAATTATATTGTGTTTGACCGTCATTGCGGATACAAAATGAAGAATAAGGTATGGGATTGCTTTAGAATAATTAGGAATAATATTTGGAGCAATGAGGGCTAAGTAGTTTCAAGTCTTAAGAAAAATCCATACGCAGTCCAGTTAAGTACAGATGAATTCTGGACTGCAGTTTAGTATTACAGTACTGTTAATAGTTGAAAATAGTATTTGTAATATCTGCATTAGTAAGAAAATGGACTGCATATTAAGAGCAAAGGCCAAACATGGCCTTACTTGGAGGCCAAGTAATCTTGGATATATATGTGAATTTTGGGATTTTTGGAAATTATGGAAAATAGATAATTATGAAATGATTTAGCCCCAAAATTCAGCCACATGGCCGACCACCTAAGAGGACTAAAGGGTAAATATTTCGTTTTTAGGCCCTAATATGCAATTTTAAGAATAAAAATAATTGATGAAAAATCAAGAATTTTCACCTATAAATAGGTGATGTGAGGTTGAGTTTGGACCATTTAGTTGAGCCTCAAAGTTTTAGTTCTCTCTCAACTTCCCTCTAAGGAACCGAAAAAAAAAAAAAAAGAAGAAGAGAGAAAGAGGGTGAGTGGCCGATTGGTGTTGGTGGAGCAAGGAAGGAAAAATTTTTCAACCCAAAGCCTAGATCAACCTTTCAAAGCTTTAGAGGTATTTCTCTAAACCCTCTAAGATTTCCATTGAGTTTGATCAAAGATTTATATGTATTTCAAGCTTGGGTTGTAAGAGCATAAGCTCACCATTTTTATTTTGTCCTATGTTATGATTTTATGTGGTTGGTTATGCCTAGATCTATGCTTAGGATGATTTGATTTCTAGATCTAAGCATGGGTTTGAATTTTTACTCTTGAATGAGTGTTATGGGTATGATTGCTCACCAAGTGCTTGTGAATATGTTTTTCACATGTTTGAATATGGTTATTGGTGAATGATGAATATGGATATGATCTAAGTGTGTTGGTTAAAGAATTAACCTAAGAACACAATTTGGTTAACTTGAAGGTTATCCAATATTATGCTTTCATGATGATGAAACAAGTGTATGAATGAACATTAAGAACGAATCCAAAGCGCTGCATATTGATGTAGGCTCACGGCTTAGTCCGTTTGAGGTAGTGTGTGCAGATTTTAAGCAAAAACTAACCAATTTCGAAACTACCAATTTTCGGATTCAAACTGGATAGTTCTTCGGAAACTGAAATTTAAGCCCTTTAGATGCAGAATTTGAAAAAGGTTAAAACTGCAAAGTTGTAGAAAATTGAAAATCCTAGGGGACAGCATAGACAGTTTTTGAAAATAAGACTCCAAACGCCTCTATTTTTAATAAAATCTGAGACTAGACTGTACAGACAATGTACACGCCTAAGATTTTTCAAAAGAAAAAACGAATGAGTTAAACGTAGATTCAGATTTTAGACAAAAGACAAAAGTTGTAGGTTTCGATCAGATCTACAACTTTTATGAAGAAAACCTTTTCAAATTCTAAACTGATTTAAAACTAAAATTAGATTTCCAAAACTATGCAGGGTACAGGAAATTCCTGCACAAGATTATTAAAACTATGCATGGTACAGGAAATTCCTGTACATGCACCTTTAGTTAAACTACAAGGCTGTTTTCAAAAGTATTTTTTAAAGTTTTATGATTTTATAATCCCAATTACAAAGAAATCACGGTTTTACAAAAAAAACAGTTTTAAAAAGAGTTTTAAAATTTTACAAGTGGTTTTAAAAGGTAATTTCAAGTATTAAATCAAGATAATACTTGAAATTATGAAAACAAGGTATTTTTTTTAGAAAATGAGAGAAAGCCCAAAATTTCTTAAACGGTAACAGTTTTATGACAGATAGTAATCGGATAGAATACCCAAGTTATTAGGTTGGGCTTTGTACCCAAGGTTACTTATAGCAACCAAATGGGATACCGATTTACTATGTTGGGCTTTATGTTTATGGTTACCCATGGTATTTAGATGGGATACTGATTTGTTATGTTAGGGTCTGTATCCATGATTACCAATGGTAACTGGATTGAATACCGGTTTACTATGTCAAGGTATCAATGGTAATCAGATAGGATACTGGTTTACTATGATAGGATTTGTATCTATGATTAAAGGTAATTGGATTAGATACCGATCTAGTATGTTATGGTTTGTAGTAAGTAAGACGACTCTTATCTTATACCATGTTTGAAACAGGAGCATGACCTGTTGTTGTGCCTTGATGGAATGATAGACGAAGAGCGTAGGACGACCTGTAAGTACAGCATGGGCAAAATATTTTTGTTACTTTGCATGTTGTTCAAAAATTCATGCATTGATTTACATGATGTGCATATGTTTTATGTTTATGTCTTATATTTTATGTTTTATTATTATGACATTATGAAGCATGTTCACTATGATTTATGTTTTATTATCATGGCATCATGTAAGCATGCTCACCGATAATAAATCACATGACAATTCTAAGACTAAACCAAGACAAGCAAGGTGTCATACCAACCTCCTGTTGATGCGTAGAGGATTATATATGTTTAAGAAATTCTCAGACCTTCTGTTGATACGTGAAGGATTATGTATATGATTATCAACCTCCCGTTGATGCGTGAGGGAATACATGATAAACTTATTATTTACTACAAATATTTTAAAACTTTACTATTTATTTCAATTATTTTTTGAAAACCGCTAGTTTTCTCTCTTAATAATCTAAGCAATTGTCTAAGGCCGCACTTGGAGCCAGGACCTTAATTTATTTACCATTATAGTAATTATTATTATCACTTTATTGCTATTTCAAATTAAAGCTTTACTACTAAAAACAATTCTCCAACTAAAAATCTTGGGAAATGAAAGCCCCAATAAATTTTTGAAGATTGGAATAATAATAACAAAGTTTTAGAGATTGATATTGAAAAATAAACAAAAATATTTTGCTTTAGTAATTCTTAAATGCTCTAATTATGCACTACAACAATACACTCAAAGAAAAAAAAAATTATGTTCGAGATATCAAGCAAAATTTTTTGGAGATATTAAACCCTGCCAACCTCGCGTCGTCTAGATAGACACTAAACCCCAAACATTAATCTCTGACCCCTAATATCATGATATTCATAAAATACCTTCCACTGATTAAATGATCAACAGTATTATAATTAGAATTGTCACTATCATTTCTAATAGGAATGTCTTTATCCATATTTCCGTTTTATTTATTGTTTATTGACATTTAAAGTTTTTTCTTAGTATTTGTTGGTCTTCTTTGTTTGGGGCTATGTATGGTTAACGACTGCTTAAAAGAATAGGCTCTTTCTCCCTCCCCCCGCGCATAGACACCCGTTAATTTTTTCTAATTTGGCACTTTAGTCTCTGATTTTATTTTTTTTGGCAATCAATCCTTTGGTATTGTCAGTATTCTAACTCAAATTCGTTAAAATTTGGATGGTTTTTTACACATGACTTACACATTATAACCCAAGAAATACATTAATAATTATTTTTATTTAAAATAATATAAATTTGTTTAAAAACTTGAACCTAATTTAATTATAACATGAGCTTAAACTTAAATTTTAAAATGAATTTGTGTTCACATTAAGTAAAACTAATTTCCAATGCCCTTTTCGGGCTATAATGTGCAAGTCATACCGTCCAAATTTTAACGGATTTGAATAAGGACTGATAGTGCCAAAAAAATATAAATTTAGATGGTTGATTCCCAAAAAAAAAATGTTTGTTGACTAAATTATCAAATTTGAAAAGTTTAGGGATGTCCGTAAAATAACTTAAAAAATTCTTTTAGCATTGGTAGTTTTTTTCAGTCTTGTGTTATAGCTTTTAGTGTAATGATCTTTTTTTTTTTTTTTTTTTTTTTTCCACTTTTTGTAGGATTCAATTCGATATATACTGAAGTTGATGACATCCTCACTTTTTTAAGCCGTTAGTTTAACACTGCTAAATATTTTTATGTATAGGTATTCAAGGGTGGGGATGCTTCAATTTGATGTACTCGTAGAGTTGTACGAAGTAAAGGTATTTCTTATTCACCTATTAATGATTTTTTTTTTTTTTCGTTTTATCATTTACATAAGTGTATATTTAGGAATCCACGTTTGAAAAATTTCTATAAGAATTTCTAAGACAATACCTATTAAAACAAATTACCCTTTCATAATGAAAGTTGACAGATATTTAAAATTCCAGCGCTTTTCATTTTTTCGGTTCCAATGCGTCTCTTCCCTCAAAATTGTGTCTTTATCATAATGACATTACTAATATCGTAAAGAAATATTCATACGTCATCAAAACATAGAAACTAGCTCTTAAAACAAGACAAAAAAAAAGCATTATTTTAATGACATCATAATTACAATAAAGAAGTTTTAAAAAATAATATTTGCATTAGCATAATCAAGATTTTATGTTTTCTTGTTATCAATGTTAGAATTACTTATTTTATCTTATTGTAACACCAATTACTTCTTTGTCTTTGTTCCAGTTTCCAGCCCCCGAGTCTTTGGATGAAAGAATATTGTCGAGGTTTATGGGGGATCAACGTTCTTCTTTTCTCTTCAGACACAATAATTGAAGGCAAACAAAAAGGTATAAAAAGAACCAAGTACATTATCATTTAATAATTGCAAATATGATTATTATTATTATTATTATTATTATTATTTATTTATTTTTTTAATGTTTGTAAAGTGGTTTTTACCACCTTCAACTCCGTTAGCAAGATAACCACTAGGAAGAACGTAGGAAACCATGACCTCACCCCCAAGGCTTGTTGCATTTCGGGTTTTGATGATTTTTCAATAACAAACTGAAAAACCCGAAGTTCGTACAGGTTGTTTAATATACTAAATCGACAACTGGTAGAACAATCACAGATCTATATATACACATATGAATAAATAAATAAATAAATAAATGCCCACTATTTTAAATAATACATGCAAGAGAAAGAACTCCACAAACTTTATTTAGGAGAACTAAACAAACACATTGCAAAGTAGCCTCGAAAATAACCTTCCAACTCTCGTTCTAGCACTTTGAATATCATAGCCTTTAGGATACCATAAGACATAGGAACGGCTTCGATGACATCACTTTTGGTTCCACCAAAAATTGCTGAAAATGAAAATAGATTAATACTAATTTTCCTAATTACCAAAAAATTGATGAGTGTCTTCATCTACATCACAACCATAAAATATTGGAAAAATAAGACAATTAATATTAAAAAAAACAAAAAACAAAACGAGACAATTATATATACTTACTTTCACAATTTCTTTCGGGAGTTAGATCATTCGAGCAAGGACTTAGCTTCTAGCTCAACAATCCTAAAGTCCTTATTATTGGTTGCGATATATGGGAAAATCTCCCAACCACTAATGTGAGTGTTCTCCATCTTTTTCACATGGGTTTTGTGCAGAATATTGTCCTCAAACCCTGATCTTGGCCTAAGGAGAGTCCTAAAGGATTTTTTTTTAAGAGTAATTGGCCTAGATAGTCTCTAAACTCTTGCAAAGTGACGGTTTAGTTCCTGTCCTTTTTTTTTTTTTTTGTCGAGATGACTCTACACTCTTATTTTTTGGCCGTTATAGTTCTTTCCGTCAAAATCTGTTAATTTCGAATGAGAGAGTATTTTAGTACTTTATTAATAATTAATTTTAGAAAAATTAAAAAAATTAATCTCTCTCTTCCCCTCACACACACACACACACACACACACTCTCTCTCTCTCTCTCTTTCCTTCCTCGTTCTCTCTCTCTCTCTCTCTCTTTCCTTCCTCATTCTCTCTCTCTCTCTCCTTCCTCAATCTTTCTTTCTCTCTCTCTCCTTCCTTGATCTCTCTCTCTCTCTCTTCAAAACCAAAGCAGCCTAGATCTTTGGCGTGGCAAGCTCGGCGGCGGGGAGAGAAACCCATATCGGAGTGCTCAGGCTGGGTGTTGGGGGGGGGGGGGGGTACCTTAGGTGGCGACGGGGGTGGGGGGGGGGGATCCAATTCGGTTATGGGTTTTTAACCGAGCTTGGTGAGGGCGAAGATAGTTGGGTTGGGGGGGGGGGGAGTGGGGAGGCTCGATGACGGCAAAGACGAGGGTGAAACAGATCAGTGATTTCGGGGGGAGGGGGGGGGGGGGGGGGGGCTCAATGATGGCTAAGACGGAGGGGGGCAACTTTGATCTGGATTCCGGTGGGCGGGCTTGACGATGGCTAAGACGGAAGAGGGTAACTCTGATTTGGGTTCCGGTGGGGGGAGTGGGTGGGGGCTTGCGATGAACGACGACAGGAGGGGGGGCCAGACTGAGAGAGAAAGAGGGGTGGGGGTTGAACGGCGGCTAGAGGTGTAATAGCCGCTCTTTTGAATGATTCATGATTTCCTTGATAAAGAATATGAATGTTTATGTGAAATACTTGATCTGATTTTATCAGAGTATATTTGAGATCTTGTAGCATTATAAGACTCAATGAGAGTTTGATTAGCCAAGCATAAGGCCTTTTGAGAAAAAGGGTAGAATAAGAATTTATGATATTATTCCGGTCAACTTTTGACCAAAATAATTTAACGCATGTTTATAACGGTACTGCAATATAGCAACCAGTATGAAAATTATACTGTAAAAAACCGTCATCACAGATGAAATAGTAAGAATAAGGTTCAAGACCACTCTAGAAAAATCAAGCACATTATTTAGGACAATAAGGGCTAAGTAGCTTTAAGTCATAAGAAAAAACAATACGCAGTCCAATAATACGCAATGAATTCTGGACTACAGTTTAGTATAACAGTACTGTTATTAGTTGAAAACAGTATTTGTAATATATGTACTAGTATGAAAATAGACTGCATATTAGGAAAAAAGCCAAACGGAGCCCTAATGGGAGGACACCTCATCATGGATAATTATATGAATTTTTGGATTTTTGGAAAATGCAGAAAGAATTAAGTAGATAATTATGGTGATTACTTGGCCTCCAAGGGACCCCATCATGGCCGGCCACCTCATAGGACCAATGAGCAAATATTTTGCTTTTGGGGTTAGATGTGCAATTTTAAGAATAAAAATACTTCTAGAAAATAAATCATTTTTCACCTATAAATAGGTGAGGTGGCTCAAAATTGTGACCATTTAGTGAAGCCCCTAACCTCCTAGTTTGTTCTCAAATCTCTCTCTCCTTCCCTAGGAGCCGAACCAAAGACAGAAAAAAAAAAAAAAAGTGAGAGGTCGGATTTTTGAGGAAGAAAGCAAGGAGGAAAATTTTTGGATCCAAAGTCTAGATCCAACTTCAAGGTATTAAGGTAATCCTCTTAAACCCCCTAAGCCTCTCAATTGAGTTTTGATTCAAAGATTTATGTGTATTTCATGTTGGATTTGTAAGAGCATAAGCTCACCCCTTTACTTTCATGCAATAGGTTTAAAATGTCTAGTATGTGCTTGATTAGAGTTTTCTTGATCTTGATTTATGGTTTGAGGTATGTTTTTGATGATATGTTTTGGATAAATTATGGTATGAGTGTATGCTTAGTAGGTGTTTGTTATATATCCCCACATGCTTTAGAAGAAGCATGGTATGTGTGAATGATGGAGATGAGATTGTATGATGAATTAAGAATGAACAACCAACCTAAAACCCTAAATTGGCAATATATTCCCACACGGGTTGCATGGATGAGAAACAAATACATGTTGATGAAAACCCTATATAATACGCTGCATGTTTGATGTAGGCTCATGGTTGCAATCGTTTGAGGTAGGGTGCATGTAATTTTACGTAAAAATCAACTAAAATTAAAACTGCCAGTTTCGGTTAAAACTGGGTAGTAATCTGGAAATGGTATTTTGAGGTCCTTAGAGGCCGAATTTGGAAAAGGTTAAAACTACAAAGTTGTAGATAATGGAAAACCCTAGGGGGAAACTCAAATAGATTTTGAAAAATAAGCTCCAAAGGCCTCCGTTTTTATGAAAATCCGAACCTGGACTACCCATACCCTGTGCATGGCCAGACAAGTTCAACAAGGAAAACAAGTAAGTTAAAAGTAGAACTGGGTTTTGAGCAAAGAACGAAAGTTATAGGATTTTTCAAGATCTAAAACTTTTGTGAAGAAAAATTTTACAAACTCTAAATAGATTTTAAATAAAACTGGATTTTAAAAACTGTGCAGGAAACAGGAAATTCCTGCACAGGATTTTCAAAACAGTGCATGAACAGGCAATTCCTGCACATGCACTGATAACTGTAATTATGGAACTATTTTCAGCAAATTCTTCCAGACTTAGACATTTTTATTAAAAAAAAAAAGTTTATAGAAAGGTTAATCAAACAAAGTCTAATAAAGGAAAGAAAGAAAGAAATAAATCAGGCCAAGTGATAGTAAGACATGTAGTCATCGGATAGGTTACTAAATTTTATTGGGCCAAACATTATTTTAAAACATAGTAACATTATTTTCTCTCCTAATTAAAAGAGGTGCACGTTTTTTAATTGAGTGGAGGGAGGAAAATTTTGTTTCAAAATTGTTCAAATATATTACTAACATTAAATTATTAATTGATTTAAATTATGGAGATTATTTAATGGATTTTTCTTTCCTTAAAAGAGGTGCACGGTTTTTGTGAGGAAAGAAAATTTGAAATATTCCATTGATTTAAATTAATTAATATGGTTAATGTTTGTGAAAAATATTTATTTAAAATTCAAATAAGAAAATCTTATTTAAATTCAAAGGTTTAAAAGGAGTTTGAATCTAGATAGGATTAGGACTTTTTGCCTAGTCTAGATTCTTGATTTAAATTTGAACCACCAATCAATATCCATATAAGGGGAGCACGAATTGTTTTGAGATTCTCCAAGTAAAAAACCGTCCATAAGGTTTAAAGAACCTAGCCCGAAATTTGAATGATCCTTTGGTTCAAAAGATTATCCAGAATAATAATTATTAATTATTTTTCAAGTAGGAGATATTTTTGAAAAAGGATTGGAGTATTATATAAAGGCTAGGGGTTCTTGAAAAAACCATCTATCATATCATACAATAGGTGGACGTTTTTTTTTAGAGAGAGAAAAACAAAAACTAGGTTTTTCGGGCTTGAGAAAATTCGTCCTTCTTGGGTGTGAGAAAAAGAGAGAAATTTTCATTGAATCAAAACTATGAGGTAGGTTAAGCCAAGTGATATTTTTTATAGAAGGTTAACCGGTTCTTGTTTTGTAGTTTTGAAGAATGAACCCGGATCAAATTCTCAACGAGGAATATCAGAATTGAGAAGGAAGGATCTAGACTTCGGAAAGCAGTACCGGTCGCTTGGATTCATAGCACGTGTACCCACACACACTCTGAGATATGGGGATTCGAGAATAGTAGAGAAGACACGTTGGTCAATGCTCTAGCAATTTCGGAATCCGAGAAACAAGGTACGTTTGATCATGTATTTAATTTATTGTTATATACATCATGAGTTTCTTTTTCGAATCGGCATAAAAATTTTAAAACTTCCGCTGCGCCGTAACTTTGATATCGGAACCGTGTTTCCAACAGACCATTAGTGACCGGATATGATACCAAGCTAATGGGTTGGGCCTAAAGTCCATGGTTACTAATAGTAACCTAATACGGCATGACTTTAAAAGTGATTGGGCCTTAGTAACCCAATAGGGTTTTAATATAACTTGGGCTTATACCTAGGGTTACTAATAGTAACCTAATAAGATGCTAAGTATGATTGGACCTTGAACCTAAAGTTCATTAATAAATCAAATAAGATACTGTTTAATGGAATTTGGGTCATGTTCCCTAGAGTTACATTTAGTAACCAAATGAGCTATCATGGTAGTGTTCGGGGACACGTAACTAGGGTCACTAATGAATGCTGGTTAAGGATACCAGCATTGAATGCAATGATTTATGGTAAGATAAGGTGACCCTTATCTTACGTCCTTTTTGAAAATAGGGAAGTAACCTGTTGTTGCAACCTGATTTGGAGCAACAAAACCTAGGACGTAGCATAATTTGTGAGTACAACTCCACCTACAGCATAGGCAAAAAATGTTTTTTTACTGCTTGTATGTTTTCAAGCTCATGCATATATGTTGAGGTGCATATGATTTATGTTTTATTATTGTGGCATCATAAAGTATACTCACTAATGATAAATCACTTAGTAAGAATGAGAACCCAGTTTCAAGTAAGAAACTGTTTACAAGTATGAAATGTTTTTTAAGTATGAAACGGTTTTTCAAATATGTTTTAAAGTAAAAATAAGTTTTCAAGTATGATGGCAAGTAAGTTGTCTTGTGTCGTACCGACCCGCTCTAGGTCGGGTTTGGTTCATGGTTTGAGTTGGACTGGGCTGGTCCCCCCAACCACTCCAAGGCTGCACGCCACGGTACGTACACTTATGTTAAGTAAGGGGCCCAAAAATGTGCTAACCTAAGACAGCATAATGAAAGCATAATTGGTTCATGTATTGTTCCATTGTAAAATGTTTTGCGGATTAAAGGTTGTACTTGCTGAGCGAAAGCTCACGACTTACATTTATGCTGTAGGTAAGCAATCGATTGGCAATACCTGATACAAGATGGTGGGGCTTAGCACGGCTAATTGTGAAACTTGGGATGGAGACCGCTACGCATTTTGTTATATTATATTTGTTATTTATGAGATATGTTGTATGTAAGATTGATGCTTCAGTACTGAAGTAAGTAAGTATATATATATATATATATATATAAGTATGTAATGAGATAGATTTCAGTTTTAAAGTTGTAAAAAATATATATATATATATCCTGTATTTCCGCCGAGTGAAATAAGTTAAGTATTATGTAAGATAAGATAAGTACGGTAACGGCCACGTTAGACGGGTCATTGCAGGAGGGGTGGCGGGGGTGGGGGGACCAGATCAAAAGAGAGAGAGAGGAGGGGGGTGGGGGGCGAACGATAATGGGAGGGGGGCGAAAACAAAGAGAGAGAGAGAGGGGAGGTAGGAGGGGGAGAGTTCAGGGACTATTTAGGTCAATTACTCTTTTTTAAAACACCTGGATGATGGAAAATACAAAATGGGTTGAAGAGAAGATTAGGGTAGGAAGAAGTTGAGAGAGAGAGTCTTCTATTTAAATGATGGGTGAGAAAGATTAGTTCATTGATTTGTGTGCATTTTTTATAAGAGCAATTCATCATATAGATTTTAGGTTTTGAATCATTTACTTACCCTTAAAACATGACTGATATATATCTCTTACACATTTACTATTGAAAGGAAAAAAGAAAAGTGTGTAAGAGATATATATCAGTCATATTTTTTTGAAGGTAAGTAAATGATTGAAAACCTAAATCAATCCAACGAATTGCTCTTATCAGAAAAGCACCCAAATGTATGAACAAATCTTTGTCCCCCACTATATAAATAGGAGACTCTCTCTCTCTCTCTCTCTCTGTACTTCTTCCTGCCCTAATCTTCTGTTCAACCCATTTTGTCTTTTCCGTCATCTAGGTGTTAAGAGGAAAAAAAAAAAAAAAACTTTTAGGACCCTCCTTAGGCCAAGATCAGGGTTTGAGGGAAAATATTATGCACAAAACCCAAGTGAAAAAGATGGAGAACACTCGTATTAGTAGTTGGGAGATTGTCCCATATTGCAAACAATAACGAGGACTTTAAGATTGTTTTGGTAGAAGCTAAAGTCCTTGCTCGAATGTTCAAACTTCTGAAGGAAATTGTAAAAGTAAGTATCATAATTGTCTCGTTCTTTTTTTTTTTTTTTTTACAGATTCATTGTCTTATTTACCCAGTATTTTGGTGTTGATTTGATGAACCAACTCATCAATTTTTTGATAATTAGGAAAATTAGTATTTATCTATTTTCATTTTCAGCAGTTTTTTGGTGCAACCAAAAATAATGTCATCAAAGCCGTTCCTGTGTCTTATTGGTTTCCTAAGGGCTTTGATGTTCAAAGTGCTAGAACGAAAGTTGAAAGGGTATTGTACAGACTAATTTGCAAAGTGTTTGTTTAATTCTACTAAAAAAAAGTTTGTGGAGTTCTTTCACTAACCTGTATTATTTAAATTAGTGGACGTTATTTATTTATTTGTTTATATATATATATTTATAGATCTATGATTGTTTCTACTCGTAGTCGATTTAGTTGATTAAACAACGTCCACGAACTTTGAGTTTTGCATTTTATTGCGGAAAAATCTTCAAAACCCGAAACGCAACAAGCCTCACAGGTGAGGTCTTGGTTTCATTCGATCTTTTTGGTGATTTTCCTATTAATGGAGTCGACCTTGACAAGGTTGTTAACCCACTTTACAAAATTAAAAAATAAAAGAAAATTTTGGTGAATTTTGCTATTATTAAATAATAATGTTATTAGTTTTTTTTATACCTTTATGTTTGGTTTCAGTTATTGTTGCTTAAAGAGAAAAGAAGAACATTGATCGCCCATAAAACCTCGATAGTTTCTTTCACCCAAAGATTCAAGGATTGGAAAGTAGAACAAAAACAAAGAAGTCATGGATGTTACGATAAGGTAAAGATTCATAACCATAACATTGGTAACAAGAAAACATAACATGTTGATTGTATGTAATTGAATTTGCTTTATGGTATAGAATTTGTTAAAACCCTACTTTGTGAATCTAGTTGCTCCTTTGATTTATGTTCTAATTGAAAGTGCTAAAATGGAATAGATCTAAAGTTAACCACATTATCAGATTGTGTATTTAATTACTGCAATAAATTATTGTGATTAATTTTAGAATTAAATAGAAAATAATCACGGATTAACTTTTGCATCGGCGTCATTGTCTTCTATGGAGCATATAAAAGACTATCATTGTAACGACCCGCCTAGCACAGGCCGTTACCATACATTCATACATACTGAACTTCTCATATATACTTACATACTTACGAAAAACAGCGGAATTTTTTTTTTTTTTTTTACAGACATAAAAGCGTATAACGCGTGCATCATATAAACGTGTCTGTAGTAAGGATTTTAAACATAAGATAAATACATAAGAAAACAAAACGCGTAGCGGCTAGATTTCCCACATTTCACAGTTTGCCCTGCCACGCCCTTCCATCTTGCATCAACCATTGCTGACAGGTTGTTTACCTACAGTATAGACGTAAGACAGTGAGCTTTCGCTCAGCAAGTACAACTTCCTATACCGCGACATAAATAAACATAATCTAACCTTACATATTCTAACTTAACTTATCATACATATCGTACCACTTCTTAACTTCATTCATCATAGCATAATATACACATCATAATGCATGGTCCATTTATGCTCGTATTATGCTCAATTCATTCTTAACTTACTTTCATTACTTATCTTACTTATGGGCCCCTTACTTATGTGTACGTACCGGGCGCGCGACTACGGAGTGGTTGGGGCGGCCAGACCATTTCCAACTCAAACCATAGTCCAACCCGACCTAATGCGGGTCGGTACAACACAGGCGACTTGCTCGCCATCTTACTTTCTTTTTATCTTGTCATGTCATACTTGATCTTATTATTTGTATAAGATTTCGTGAACATGCTTCGTGTTCTCATATATATATGCTTCATGTCTTAATAATCATAATATAACATTCATTATGAACTTACCTTGACTTATCATACTTCATAACTTAGCATACAACATAGAATTAACATGGCATATAGCATGGCATAACAATAAGAGAGCATAATAACAACAACATAACATAGCAACAACAACATAACATACAATAAGGCATACCCCTAACAGACATCTAACAATAACATACTTGGGCAAGTACCACAACAAAGCCTATGCTGTAGGCAGTGGTCGTACTTACCTCTCTTGCTATGTCCTACGTAGTACTGCCCGTTTTCTGAGTACAGCTGCAGGTTTCCTCCTGCTTGTTGAAGGACATAGGTGAGAGTCTAATTAGTATTGTGGAATATTGGTAATCTAACCAACATGCCTACATAATCCTAATTGTATGTCCCCAATACTAGATGTCTTACTGGGTTACAAATAATAACCTTATGTGCTAAATCATCATATATACCGTTAGGGTTAGGTTACCTTCCTAACCTTGGGCTTTATCTTTGTTCATAAACCATTTGGTTACTTCAATTAACCCTATATCTTAGCCCAATTTATTAATCTTGGTATCCTCTAGGGTTATCTTGACTAACCCTTAAGGTTAATTGTAGTCAAACTTTTGGTCAACCAAAGTCAACTTTTGGTCAACTAAGGTCAACCCTATACGGGTCAAACTTGAGCTTTAGGCTTTGGCCTGGTAACTCGGATATCACTTCCGGTTATTATCCGTAATCATCTTGCTTACCCAATTTGGTTTAAAAAAATCCATTTTCCATTTCCTTGGAAACTTGGGTAAATTAACTTCAAAAAAAATCTTTTACTTAACTCATAAAAATTCATATTTTTGAAATAGGTATTTGTAAAAATCATTTAGGGCTGGAAACTGCCTTTGGAACAGTTTCCTTAGTCAAAACAGTGGTTTTGGGAAAGATACAATTTTTTTTCCAAACTGTTTTTAGAAAATCCTGTGCAAGAATTTATTGTTTCCTGCACACTCTTTAGAAATCCGTGTCAGTATAAAAATCTGAATTGAATTTGAAAAAGTTGTCTTCATGAAAGTTTTAGATCTCGAAAATCATAAAACTTTCATGTTTTGAGAAAAACCCAGTTCTGCCTTTAACTTAGTCATTTTCCTTGTTGAAGTCCCCAGATCGAGAGCACAAATCTGACTCGCTCAGGAATTCTTAGTCTCGGGTTTTTGTTCAAACGAAGGCCTTTGGAGTCTTATTTTGGAAAACGATTCACGATGCCCCCTAGGAAAAACCCTTCTGAACAACTTTCATGTTTTAAGTTTCCTCTAATTCGACCTCTAAAGGCCTCAAATTTCACTTTTCCCGAAACTGGCCAGTTGGCACCCGAGCTGGCAGTTTTCGGTTTTAAGTTCGTTTTACGTCCTATTACGCGCACACTACCTCAACCGCCCGCAGCGAAAGCTTACACAGCAAACATGCAGCATTTCTAAGGTCCCACATATTCAATCATGCTAACCCAACGTGTCCATGCAGCCCTAAACCGAATCTCCTAAACCTAGGGTTGCATGGTCTAAACTTAGCACATACCAAACCATTCATGCCATACCATTTCAATTCATATCCTAACATGCATACACATTCTCAAACACATGATTGGGGACATATAACCATAATCTAGCATTCAACCTAATATTCAATCATCATAAGCACATAAATGAACCAAACCACCCTTAAAACACCTAATCAAGCACAATAATTAAACTAAGGGCAAGAAATTAAAATTGTGAGCTTATGCTCTTACAACTTTGCTTGAAATACATTTAAAATTTAAACTTGAAAACTTTGAATGAAAACAGGGTTAGGGTTTTGAGAAATACCTTGAACCAATCAAGGGTTGGCTTGGGTTGGTTTTGGGCACCAAAATTTCTACACTACACACGGCTTCTCACCACACCAAGATACCAAAAATTTTGGTTTCGCCTCAAGATTTGTCCTTCACCTAAGGCTCGGCCACACCACCCTTGTAACACCAAAAATTGCATTTTTTTTTCAACTACTTTCCCCTGCTCAAAACAGTGGCTGCCCTAGACCAAAAAAAAAATGGTGTCAAAACTTGTTTTTGATCTTGTTTTCGGTTGATTGAATCAAACCCGAATTGACCCTAACTTTTCCCCTTAAAATTTTTGGTTTCTCTCTTGGTTTCCCTGCACTCAATCATTCGGCAGCAAGCCTAGAAAAGGGCTGGGAAAATTTCTCAAACTCTCCCCTTAGCTTCCCCTTGCAAACCGAACACTAACCTAGGCTTGGTTTAGGAAAATTTTGGTTTTTCTTGGCTCCCTCTCACTTTTTCTTTCTCAGTTTTGGTGGGCAGAAAATTTGCAAGAGGTCGGCTAGATGTTGTGAATAAAATGAATAAAGGTCACCCCTATTTATAGGCAAAAGGGGAACTTTTAAAAATTGTAATTTGACCCCTAAATTTTTGAAAAATTGCCAAAAAGGCATGCTAGGTGGCCGGCCATGAACCTTGGAGAGCAAGAAAGAATTTTCTACAACAAGACACTTGTCTTTAAAGGCTTGGTTCATGGAATTATGATGTCATAAATCCAAATAAGATGATGTCATAAATCAAAAAGGTAGGTGATGTCATCCTAAGGCCTCGTTTGGCTACTTTTTGAAAAAGCAGTCCAATTTTAAGCTAACACAGATAAATCCAATACTGTGTTCACTAATACACAATACAATTTAGTACTGTTTTGCTTGACTGCAGTCCAAAATTTATCTGTGTAAAAATGGTTTTCGCAGTATACTTTATTTCACAATACTGCAAAGTCAATCCTTTGACCGTTCTTGGTCAAACTTTGACTTTCTTTAAATCATGTACTTTTTTGTCCCTTTTGACTCAAAAGGTCCGTTGCTAGTCTACATAATCCATTTTGAGTTTTATTGAACCTGAAAAACTCATAAAATGTAAGAAAACTCTTAACCGAGCTTTTCTTTCAATAATACCTTTATGGTATACATTTAATTTCTTTGGAAGGAAATAGTAATATCGGAAAAATCTAGGTATTACAATCTACCCCCCTTAAAAATTTTCGTCCTCGAAAATCAGAATAATTCGGGGTAGTTCTTTCCGATTGGCCATTAGTTTGGGGTGAAAAACCGTATTGAACTTCAATTTCGACCCCATGGCAGTATGAACATTCGTCCAAAATCGAGAAATGAAACGTCCATCCCGGTCTGAGATGATTGATTTTGGCACTCCATGCAGTTTAATGATCTGGGCTACGTAGATTTTTACTAATCTTTTCACTGAAAAGGTGGCTTTTATCACGATAAAGTGGGCTGATTTGGTCAATCTATCCATGATAACTCAAATCGTGCCATTCCCACTTGTAGTCCTGGGCAATCCTACTACAAAATCCTTAGTAGTTTGCTCCCATTTCCATTCTGGAAGCTCTATTTTCTGCAAATCTCCTCCAGGATGTCGGTGTTCGGCCTTAACTTTCTAACAAGTTAGGCACTTTGACACGAATTCCGTCACTTTATTCTTCATGTTTGGCCACCAATAATTCTCTCAGAAGTCTTGGTATATCTTAAAAGCTCCTGGATGTACCGAATATGGCGTCTTATGGGCTTCTGACATTATCTGATCCTTCATTGCCAAAATTAATCCGGTTGTTGAGCTCCGCAACTGTCCGTAGAGGTTAAACTTTTCCTTGTCGTAAGAGTTAAACGTCTCTCAACGCCTTTGGTAGTCAAACTTAGCGTTGTAATAACTTAAGAAATTCGTTTCTAAGATCACATCGAAATCCTAAAACTTGATTGCGATGAGATCTACAAGTAATTCTCTGCCATTATAACTACAAAAGTATTTTCCATTAAAATATTCGGACCACAAAATCTCTCCAAAAAGGCAAAGAAATTTTAAAAAGGCTGTTTGGAACTATCTATACTACTTCCTAATTTCTGGGCAAACTCTATAAATACAAACAAGTGAGTGGCACCAGAATTAGATAATGCAATAATGTCTTATGTGGCGGTAAGTATCTATCTTGTCACTTCATGCGAAGTTCCAGCTTCGGCATCTCCATTAGTGTAGGCATAAATCCTAGCTTGGGGTTCAGGAGCCTCTAATCTTCCTTGCGAAATTGAGGGTCCTTCGAGCCTTGCTTGAACTGCATGTAACTGGTTGCTTGCATTTCGGTTCGGATACTGAGGGTTCTGGTTCTGGTTCTGGTTCTGGTTGTTCTGGGGGCAGCTCCGTGCATAGTGCCCTTCCTTGCCACAAAAGTAGCAAGCATTTTTCCCCATTCTGCATACTCCCTGATGTTTCTTCCCACACGTTGCGCACACCGGTTAGTAAATGTTAGTATCCTCATTTCCTCGATTATTTTTCTTTTGAGGAAAATTCCCTTGTTGATTCTGGCCCAAGAAATTTCCTTTTCTCTTCTTCCTCCCAGATTGTTTGGAACCTTGTATAGTGTTGCTAGCTTGGCCTTTCGGGTGCGACTCCGAGTCTTGTTGAGGCTGCGTTGGTTTTGCTGCTGCCTTTTCCTCCCTTTTTGCCTTAAAAATTTGAGCCCTAGCTTCCTTATCCTGGTTAATCCAGTTTTCGGCTCTTATCGCCCGACTTATGCAGTCAGACACCAAGGTAGGCGGGCTGCTGCCAGCACTCACTTGTTTGGCAATGTCGGTTCGAAACATCTTCATCATCCTTCGTACCTTTTCTGTTTCACTCGGCACCAAATCTGGACATAACCGAGCTAACTGTTCAAACTTCTTTACGGCCTCCATTACCGTCATCGAACCCTGTCTAAAGCTTGTGAACTCATCTCGTTGAGCAGCAAGGATCTCTCTATTGTAGTACATTGCGCGGAACTCGGTCACAAAATCTTGCCAGCTCATGGCCGTAACATCACGGCGCATTTGTACGGTCATCCACCAATGTCGCGCATCCTTTTTCAGGGCAAAAGAAGCGCAGAGAACTTTCTCTTGTTCCGTTAGTCGCATGAAATCCAAGATAACTTGGATATCGATCAACCAATTATCCGCGGCAATCGGGTCCGTCGGGCCTTCGAACTCAGGCACCTTCATTCGCCTGAATCGCTCGTACAGTAGGTCCTCCCTCACTGGCTGTAGGTTTACTTGCCCTCCAGCGCGTGCCATCAGAATGTTAGCATTCTGAGGAATTTCTGGCTGAACCTCAGGTTGAACTTCCGGTTGAGCCTCAGGTACCGGGGGTACTACTGGAGGTACTGGTTGAGCTCGGGGTGGAACCTCATTAATCCGGGGTCCCTGGTTCATCTGAGCTATCTAAGCTCGAAGTCTGTCCGTCTCCTGCTGCTGTTCTAACAGCTGCAGTTGTAGATTAGCTACAACGGTTGCGAGGTCTGGCTCGGGCGGGTTAAGTGGTATCGTTCTACGTGGACGTACCATCTTCTAAATCCTATCACAAGAAAAGATATCATCGTGCTATTAATATCCTTTCTTTCATACAAGACTTATCATATCATGAATTAACACATCATATCGTAATATCATACATTTCATGCCATAACATAAAAGGCATCATTGTATCATGTCAGATACTTATCATAACATAACTTTCATAATATATAACATACTCTTGTTATATATCCCGTGTCTGCACGGTCTTGTTGTACATTTCAAAAGTACATCAGGTACATACTCTGTATATCGTAATTTACAATACTGTAATTACAAATTGATTACGTCATATTGTACATACATATCTTTATATATACATGGTCAATAATGGGATGGAAGTGTCTACCACTTTACCATCCTGCAAAAGTACAAGCCTGTATCCAAAAATAATAAGCTAGTACATACAATCCTAGGGTCAAAAGTACATACACACATCAGTCCTAACTAGACTATAATCTCAAGCGTGATCATTGAAATGTCGGACTCTGCGTCGGAGTCTACGTCCCAATCTCCATCGTGGAATAGTATCTCCTCGGGATCGCCCTTGGCGTCGTCAATGTCCTCCACCCAGTCACCCTGCTCGGCCTCAGGCTCCATATCGTCCTCCTCGTCCTCGTCGTCACTAAAGATGATAATAACGGGAGGGTCTTCCGGTGGGTCCACCGGAGCAATCAAATCATCAGCAGCGCCCTCGGCGTCCATCTGGTCCTCAGCCTCCTGGGCTGGGATCTCCTATACGGGCATGGCGGGAATGGGGTCCTCGGGAAATATTGGACCTACCTCATACTGAGGCTCTCCTGTCCCGGCATCATCGACTGGGACCTGATACTCATCCATATAGGCGTCAGCCTGCGCCATATGTGCTGTAACCTCAGCCTGCAAGATGTCATCCATCATATCCCCAACTGTCCACTCTAGCATGGGCTCCATGACAAACCATCGGATACGAGGTGGTACCCCGTTCCGCAATATCACCAATGCCTGCAGCTGGGGGTGAGGCATATCCTGAGGAATATAAGGCAGCATAGCCTCCTGAAATCTGCAGCAGTAATGGCCCATAGACTCCTGCGGGTACGCGTGCCAATTTGCCACGAAACTCTGGTATCGCCTATAATGCATGTCCCGATAGATCTCGGGATCTCGGTACTGCTCATCGTCACCGGGCCCTTCCATAGGAATCGGCCCGTATCGTGCAAGTATTACAGCGCGAAAATGTGCCCACGTCCGACTGGGCATCTGTTGCTCTCCGTAGATCATCCACCATAGCCTAGCGTCCGCGATCAGGCAATGACTAGCTAACGAGACCTGTAAACAGTCCTCAATGTGGCAGGTGTAGAAAATCATCTCCATGTCGTATAACCAAGTCGATACCGTAACCGATCGTCCCGTATCGTCATATAAAAGAGGACGTGATCCGTAAAATACCGTGACTGTCGTGCGATCCGCATCGATCCGTGCGGGATCCATATCCATGCGTCTATCATAGCATAATCCCATCATAATTACTTACGCATATATATAAAATAAAAATTTAACTTACAATGATGGTGGCGATGGCAGGCAAACTGTGAAATCGTATCGCAGGGAACCGCTCTGATACCAACTCTGTAACGACCCGCCTAGCACAGGCCGTTACCATACATTCATACATACTGAACTTCTCATATATACTTACATACTTATGAAAAACAGCGGAAATATATATATATATATTTTTTTACAGACATAAAAGCGTATAACGCGTGCATCATATAAACGTGTCTGTAGTAAGGATTTTAAACATAAGATAAATACATAAGAAAACAAAACGCGTAGCTGCTAGATTTCCAACATTTCACAGTTTGCCCTGCCACGCCCTTCCATCTTGCATCAACCATTGCTGACAGGTTGTTTACCTACAGCATAGACGTAAGACAGTGAGTTTTCGCTCAGCAAGTACAACTTCCTATACCGCGATATAAATAAACATAATCTAACCTTACATATTCTAACTTAACTTATCATACATATCGTACCACTTTTTAACTTCATTCATCATAGCATAACATACACATCATAATGCATGGTCCATTTATGCTCGTATTATGCTCAATTCATTCTTAACTTACTTTCATTACTTATCTTACTTATGGGCCCCTTACTTATGTGTACGTACCGGGCGCGCGACTACGGAGTGGTTGGGGTGACCATGTAATAACCTGAAATTCTGATGAACTTTTGATTTCCATAGATATAAGGAAAATCTAAGTCTGAAGCTTATATGTTGATATGAAACTCAAAATTTGAGTTAAATATCAGTTTATATTTGAGTTATCGTTTAAATTAACTACGAGACTCAATAGTAGTTTACTTAGTTAAGCATGAGACCTTTTGAGAAAAAGGATAATAGGAATTTATGATTTTATGCCAGTCAATATTTGACTAGGTTTACCTAAGGTTCGACTGGGATAGTACTTCAGTATAGTTAATAATGTGGAAATTATACTGTCATTACGAATAAATAAGCAAAAATAAGTTTCAAGACCACTTTAGAAAAATCAAGCACATTATTTAGGATAATTGTGCAAGAATTGGAAGCCAAGTGGCTCCACCATAGCCGGCCACCTTTAGGGGCCAAAGTGCAAATATTTGTCCTTCAGGGACTAAAGTGCAAATATTTTATCCTTCAGGGACTAAAGTGCAATTTTAAGAAAAGTTCATAATTTTAGAGCTAAAAAGTCTTATAAGGAAAGATTTAGTAAGAATTTGATGTTTGAAGGCTTAACCATGACTGGCCAATTTATAGGGACCAAAGTGCAAATATTTTGCCTTTGAGGGCCAATGTGCAATTTTGGAGAAAATTGTAGATTTATCAGCAATTATGTAAATTTCTGAAATAAGGACTTTTTAAGTAAAGTTTCTTAGTTTAATTAAGTCAATGAATCAATTCTAGTTTAGTTAGTTTGGTTGGAAACCAAGGAAGACAAGTTAAGATTGAATTTGATAACTCTAGCTAGAACCAATCACATTGTTCCATGTGTCATCATGAGAACCGACCACATCATGGCTTTTTGAGCAAGGGATCTTGCTTTTGAAAAGTGTTATGCAAATTAAAAGATTTTAAGTATCATTAAAAATTGACAAATCATGTCCTAAGTTTAGTAACTAAGCACACTAGCTTGTGTGGCTAAGTATGATTTCCCACATGGTACTAGGGCCGGCCACCTTAGTAGTTCAATGAGCAAAAAGTTTGCTCTTAAGAACCAATATGAAATTGTGAAAATTAGAGTTTCACTAGAACTTGACACATCATGCTTTTAGGTTGGTGACTAAGCAATACTAGCCTTGCTTACTTGGCTAGCTAGACCAACCAAAATTCTCCACCTATGGTCGGCCAATACAAGAAAGAGACATGTGTGTATGTAGCCTTGATGAACAAGCTCCCTAGCCTTGCTTACTAGGCTAGCTAGAGCAACCAAAAGCAACCACATGGTGCCACACATAACCGGCCATCACCATGGTTAGACACATTGCAACCTAGCCTTGGTGAGTAAGCCTACCTAGTTTCACATGGCAAGCTAAGTTGACACTTAAGAACCGGCCATCACCTTGGTTAGACACCTCATGGCCTAGCCTTGGTGAGTAAGCAAACCTAGCTTCACCTATTTGGCAAGCCAAGACCACACCAAGACCGGCCACCATGAGGAAATGACATCTCATGGACTAGCCTTGGTGAGTAAGTCATCCTAGCCTTGCTCACATGGAAGACCAAGGCATTGACACATCAACCCATCTAAGGCCAGCCACCTTAAGGGCAAGACACATCATGTTCATAGTCTTGGTGAGTAAGCTCTTAGCCTTGCTTACTTGGTTAGCTAAGACATTGCCAACACATCACCTAGGGCCGGCCACCATAAGGAAGAAACACCTCACCTATGTAGCTTGGATGAGTAAGTCTCCTAGCTTGGCTTACTTGGTGAACAAGGACAAGCCACATGTCCCAAAACATGGCTGGCCTCTCAAGGAAAAGACACATTGCAACCTAGCCTTGATGAGTAAGTCATTAGCTTTGCTTACTTTGTTAGCTAGAACAACCACATGGTGCCACCTAAGGCCGGCCATCACAAGAAGATAACACCTCATGGTTCCTAGCCTTGCTTAGCAAGCTTCCCTAGCTTTGCTACTTGGCCAAATGTTGTAAGCATGGCCGGCCACCACATAGGGTGCAAGAAGAAATTATTTTTCTTATAAGGGCTAGTAAGCAATTTCAGAAGTTTATGCTTCACCTATAAATAGGTGAAGGTTCTCTCATTGTATTTTGTTAGCCAACACACACACAACTGCACATACTCTCTAGTTTCTGCCCTTAGGTGCCGAGCAAAGAGAGGAGAGAAAAGAAAGAAAAGAAAACTAGAGAAAGAGTTTTCGGTTTAGTGTAGGAAGTGTGAGGGAAATTTTAATACCCTAATTTAAGAATTTCATCAGTGGAACTTGAGGTAAATCTTTTTATCCTCTAGTTCTTCATTCAAGTTTTAGTTAAGATTTAAGTGTATGTTCAATATGTATGAGCATGAGTTCATTTTGTTAAGTTTCATGCACAAGGGTTTTGGTACGTTTAATTAGGGTTTGTAATTGGACGGTTTTTCGGAAAACAATATTTTGAGGCCTTTAGAGGCCGAATCTTGAAAAAGTCTAAACTACAAAGATGTAGAAAAGGGAAAATCCTAGGGACTAACGCGGACAGTTTTTGGAAATAAAGCCTTTAAGACCTTTATTTTTACAAAAATCTGAGATTAAGAATTCCTGGGCAGGCCAGACCCAGTATGCACGGCCAGCAGGTTTCAACCTCAAAAATGATTAAGTTAAAGACAGAACTGGGTTTTCAGTAAAGAACCAAAGTTATAGTATTTTTCGAGATCTACAACTTTCATGAAGAAAGTTTTCTCAGATTCTAAACAGAATTTAAGATAAAGATTTATCATAAAAACAGTGCAGGAAGTAAGAAAATCCCTGCACTAGGTTTGTGGGAAAAGAACCAAATTTTATGAATTGATTTTTAAACCCGGTTTTCAAAATATTAGAGTTCTTACTAAATTTCAAAAAGGAGTTGAAATTTAGGATTTATAGTTAGCAATTAGAATCATTATGATATTATGATAGGATGATACTCATCCTATGATTTTCTTGGAAACAGGAAAATGACCTGTTTGAGTGAGGAATTTTGATTCAAGACGCAGTAACAGTAAGTACAACTCCGCCTACAGCATGGACAAAACGTTTTTGTCGCATGGCATGTTTTTAAGAAATCATGAATTGATTTGCATGATTTATATATGTTTATATTATGATGCATATGCTATGATAAGTTTAAGTAATGTTATGAAGTTATGTATGATAAGCTTATGTTATAATAAGTAATGCTATGAAGTTATGTTATGATAAGTTTAAGTAATGCTATGAAGTTATGTATGATAAGCTTATGTTATAATAAGTTATGCTATGGAGTTATGTTATGATAAGTTTATGCTATGATTTATGTTATGATGTTATGATATTTTATGTTCTGATATTTTATGTTATGATATTATGATGATTTATGTTATGAGGTTATGATAAATTATGTAATGATGTTATGATAGTTTATGTTATGATATTACAATGATTCATGTTATAATGTTATGGTGAATTATGTTTTATTATTGTGACATCACGAAGCATGTACACGAATATTAAATCACAAGGTAAAAATAAGATAAGACAAGCTAATGTTACCGACTTGCCACAAGGGCGGGTTTAAATGGTTTAGTTTATGGTTTGAGTTGGATTGGACTGGTCGCCTCCAGCCACTCCATAGTAATGTACCACGGTAAGTACACGTATGACATATAATAGAACGGAATCAAGTTATTATAAGAAAGCTATATTGATTCATAAGAAAGCATAATCGGTTCATGCATTCTTTTATTAAAATGTTTTGCGGATTGAATATTGTGCTTACTGGGCATAAGCTCACTACTTACGTTCATGCTGTAGGTAAGTAACCTACCAGTAATACTTGATGCAAGACTGTGGAGGGCTGGTGCTACAGACTGTGAAATGTGGGATGGACACTGCCACGAGTTTTGTAAAAATTATGTTATGAAAAATATGTTTTGTAAAATATATTTGTATAATGTGTTATGTTATATTATGATATAATAAAGTGATAGTATGGGCAATGAATTGTTTTTAAGAAGAAAACTATTTTTAAGAAATTATTTTCAAGAACAAGTTAAGGAAAAATTTTCAAGTATGATGGCAAGCAAGTTGCCTCGTATCGTACCGATCCGCACTAGGTCGGGTTTGGTCCACGGTTTGCATATGATAGCTTTCAAATAAGGTTTAAAAGCTCGGTACTCGAATATGTACCTATACAAGTATGAGTATGAATTTAAAGTATGTGAATCAATAAGTAAGTTAAGTAAGTAATGTAACGATCCCCATTCACGTGGTTGGTCCTTTGAGTATGTATGAGGATAAGTTAAATTTCATGTATAAGTATAAGTATAAGATTAAGTCAAGTTTAAGTTTGAATTTAAAGTATAAGTTTATAAGAAAAAAAAAAAGAAAAAAAATTTACTCTGGAAATTTCAGTAAGTTTAAGGCTATAAGAATTAAGTTAAGTAAGTACGAGAAGACACGACCCGGCGTTTGGGGGGGAGGTCGGGGCGTGTCAGAGATGGTATCAGAGCAAGTTTCCTGCCATCCAGTTTCACAGTTCTGCCACCAGCGCCACAGTTTTGTAAGTTTGTTTTCTTACTCTGTTTTATGTATAGTAATTGTATGAGATTATAATGATAAAGACATGAACCTGGTGTTGTGTTAAACCCGGGTGTGACTAAAGAAGACCGTGAGGTTTCGTTGGCATTCCGAGAAATGAAGGAGGAGCCACGCATCTTCGATAAAGACCCAAGGAGTGACCGCACGGTGGATCAAAGTTGCGCAGCGGAAGTGTGGTGGATACCTTGGATAAGTTAAGCATATGATGTGATATGATGAATCTCTAGTATGATATGATAAGTTATGATGTTTCCATGATAGGATATGATAAGAAATGAGTAGGCTTCGAGATTAGATATGCCTAATACCTCACCTTGGTATGGTGATAGCCAGAAAGTTTTCATTCTAAGGAATTGGATCAACACCATGGAAGTTAAGTTTTATGTTTCCAAAACTTTTACCCCATAAGAATAATATTAGATACGGGAAAAAGTTTAGTGGTGCCTTAGCTTTAAGGTAGCAAATAGGCAATGTACAAATGAGTTGGATGTTATCAACGATAATTTAGTAGACTATGATTATGACTATGAGTCTGATGATGAGAAGTTTTAGACTCCCCTTAGAGCTATGATTATGCATTTATGCTATGGAGGAAATGTGAGAAGCAAAGAGAGAAGCTTCTACCATCTAGCAAGTAGCTAGTTGATATGATATAAATATACTTTTACTGTATCACTTGAACGATATTATGATTTTCCAAGATTGGCTTTGAAAGTATTCAAATAAAATATTTTTATAAAAGATCTTATGTTTAATAGAACCCTCTCATTTTATGTAAGATGGCCGAATCCTTGAGGAAGAAATTCCAAGATAGGGGCTGTCATTAAAAGTAAAGGTTCCAAGATAGGAGCCATAGGCCAAATCCTTGAGGAAGCAAGTTCCAAGATGGGGGCCATAGGCCGAATCCTTGAGGGATGAGTTCCAAGAATGGGACGAGTTCCAAGAAAGGGGCCATTATGAAAAGTAAAAGATTTTGATAATATAAAATCAAGTTTCAAGAAAGGAACTATTTTCAGAAAGTATACTGAATATATGATATGATATGATGTGTTTCACAAATGTGGCAAGTTATATGAAATACTTGCTAAACTTTTTACGTAAATAGTTCTTATGATGCAGTTTAAAAGTAAGTAGTAAGTATGATGAAAGTAAGTATTAAGTATGATTAAAGTATGCAGTAAGTATGATGAAAGTTATATAAGTATGAAAGTATGATGATATGATGACATGTAGTATGAAAGTATGTAAGTATGAAAGTTATGATAGCATGATAGTACGAAAGTTATGAAAGTATGAAAGTATGAGGGGATGATGGGATATGAAAGTAAGATTATGGTTCCTTATAAGAGGTATGATTCCATTAAAGTATTAATTGGGAGCATTAGAACTGGAACCACTAAATTTTCGAGGACGAAAATTTTTTTTTAAGAGGGGTAGAATGTAATAACCTGAAATTCTGATGAACTTTTGATTTCCATAGATATAAGGAAAATCTAAGTCTGAAGCTTATATGTTGATATGAAACTCAAAATTTGAGTTAAATATCAGTTTATATTTGAGTTCTCGTTTAAATTAACTACGAGACTCAATAGTAGTTTACTTAGTTAAGCATGAGACCTTTTGAGAAAAAGGATAATAGGAATTTATGATTTTATGCCAGTCAATATTTGACTAGGTTTACCTAAGGTTTGACTGGGATAGTACTTCAGTATAGTTAATAATGTGGAAATTATACTGTCATTACGAATAAATAAGCAAAAATAAGTTTCAAGACCACTTTAGAAAAATCAAGCACATTATTTAGGATAATTGTGCAAGAATTGGAAGCCAAGTGGCTCCACCATAGCCGGCCACCTTTAGGGGCCAAAGTGCAAATATTTGTCCTTCAGGGACTAAAGTGCAAATATTTTATCCTTCAGGGACTAAAGTGCAATTTTAAGAAAAGTTCATAATTTTAGAGCTAAAAAGTCTTCTAAGGAAAGATTTAGTAAGAATTTGATGTTTGAAGGCTTAACCATGACTGGCCAATTTATAGGGACCAAAGTGCAAATATTTTGCCTTTGAGGGCCAATGTGCAATTTTGGAGAAAATTGTAGATTTATCAGCAATTATGTAAATTTCTGAATCAAGGACTTTTTAAGTAAAGTTTCTTAGTTTAATTAAGTCAATGAATCAATTCTAGTTTAGTTAGTTTGGTTGGAAACCAAGGAAGACAAGTTAAGATTGAATTTGATAACTCTAGCTAGAACCAATCACATTGTTCCATGTGTCATCATGAGAACCGACCACATCATGGCTTTTTGAGCAAGGGATCTTGCTTTTGAAAAGTGTTATGCAAATTAAAAGATTTTAAGTATCATTAAAAATTGACAAATCATGTCCTAAGTTTAGTAACTAAGCACACTAGCTTGTGTGGCTAAGTATGATTTCCCACATGGTACTAGGGCCGGCCACCTTAGTAGTTCAATGAGCAAAAAGTTTGCTCTTAAGAACCAATATGAAATTGTGAAAATTAGAGTTTCACTAGAACTTGACACATCATGCTTTTAGGTTGGTGACTAAGCAATACTAGCCTTGCTTACTTGGCTAGCTAGACCAACCAAAATTCTCCACCTATGGTCGGCCAATACAAGAAAGAGACATGTGTGTATGTAGCCTTGATGAACAAGCTCCCTAGCCTTGCTTACTAGGCTAGCTAGAGCAACCAAAAGCAACCACATGGTGCCACACATAACCGGCCATCACCATGGTTAGACACATTGCAACCTAGCCTTGGTGAGTAAGCCTACCTAGTTTCACATGGCAAGCTAAGTTGACACTTAAGAACCGGCCATCACCTTGGTTAGACACCTCATGGCCTAGCCTTGGTGAGTAAGCAAACCTAGCTTCACCTATTTGGCAAGCCAAGACCACACCAAGACCGGCCACCATGAGGAAATGACATCTCATGGACTAGCCTTGGTGAGTAAGTCATCCTAGCCTTGCTCACATGGAAGACCAAGGCATTGACACATCAACCCATCTAAGGCCAGCCACCTTAAGGGCAAGACACATCATGTTCATAGTCTTGGTGAGTAAGCTCTTAGCCTTGCTTACTTGGTTAGCTAAGACATTGCCAACACATCACCTAGGGCCGGCCACCATAAGGAAGAAACACCTCACCTATGTAGCTTGGATGAGTAAGTCTCCTAGCTTGGCTTACTTGGTGAACAAGGACAAGCCACATGTCCCAAAACATGGCTGGCCTCTCAAGGAAAAGACACATTGCAACCTAGCCTTGATGAGTAAGTCATTAGCTTTGCTTACTTTGTTAGCTAGAACAACCACATGGTGCCACCTAGGGCCGGCCATCACAAGAAGATAACACCTCATGGTTCCTAGCCTTGCTTAGCAAGCTTCCCTAGCTTTGCTACTTGGCCAAATGTTGTAAGCATGGCCGGCCACCACATAGGGTGCAAGAAGAAATTATTTTTCTTATAAGGGCTAGTAAGCAATTTCAGAAGTTTATGCTTCACCTATAAATAGGTGAAGGTTCTCTCATTGTATTTTGTTAGCCAACACACACACAACTGCACATACTCTCTAGTTTCTGCCCTTAGGTGCCGAGCAAAGAGAGGAGAGAAAAGAAAGAAAAGAAAACTAGAGAAAGAGTTTTCGGTTTAGTGTAGGAAGTGTGAGGGAAATTTTAATACCCTAATTTAAGAATTTCATCAGTGGAACTTGAGGTAAATCTTTTTATCCTCTAGTTCTTCATTCAAGTTTTAGTTAAGATTTAAGTGTATGTTCAATATGTATGAGCATGAGTTCATTTTGTTAAGTTTCATGTACAAGGGTTTTGGTACGTTTAATTAGGGTTTGTAATTGGACGGTTTTTCGGAAAACAATATTTTGAGGCCTTTAGAGGCCGAATCTTGAAAAAGTCTAAACTACAAAGATGTAGAAAAGGGAAAATCCTAGGGACTAACGCGGACAGTTTTTGGAAATAAAGCCTTTAAGACCTTTATTTTTACAAAAATCTGAGATTAAGAATTCCTGGGCAGGCCAGACCCAGTATGCACGGCCAGCAGGTTTCAACCTCAAAAATGATTAAGTTAAAGACAGAACTGGGTTTTCAGTAAAGAACCAAAGTTATAGTATTTTTCGAGATCTACAACTTTCATGAAGAAAGTTTTCTCAGATTCTAAACAGAATTTAAGATAAAGATTTATCATAAAAACAGTGCAGGAAGTAAGAAAATCCCTGCACTAGGTTTGTGGGAAAAGAACCAAATTTTATGAATTGATTTTTAAACCCGGTTTTCAAAATATTAGAGTTCTTACTAAATTTCAAAAAGGAGTTGAAATTTAGGATTTATAGTTAGCAATTAGAATCATTATGATATTATGATAGGATGATACTCATCCTATGATTTTCTTGGAAACAGGAAAATGACCTGTTTGAGTGAGGAATTTTGATTCAAGACGCAGTAACAGTAAGTACAACTCCGCCTACAGCATGGACAAAACGTTTTTGTCGCATGGCATGTTTTTAAGAAATCATGAATTGATTTGCATGATTTATATATGTTTATATTATGATGCATATGCTATGATAAGTTTAAGTAATGTTATGAAGTTATGTATGATAAGCTTATGTTATAATAAGTAATGCTATGAAGTTATGTTATGATAAGTTTAAGTAATGCTATGAAGTTATGTATGATAAGCTTATGTTATAATAAGTTATGCTATGGAGTTATGTTATGATAAGTTTATGCTATGATTTATGTTATGATGTTATGATATTTTATGTTCTGATATTTTATGTTATGATATTATGATGATTTATGTTATGAGGTTATGATAAATTATGTAATGATGTTATGATAGTTTATGTTATGATATTACAATGATTCATGTTATAATGTTATGGTGAATTATGTTTTATTATTGTGACATCACGAAGCATGTACACGAATATTAAATCACAAGGTAAAAATAAGATAAGACAAGCTAATGTTACCGACTTGCCACAAGGGCGGGTTTAAATGGTTTAGTTTATGGTTTGAGTTGGATTGGACTGGTCGCCTCCAGCCACTCCATAGTAATGTACCACGGTAAGTACACGTATGACATATAATAGAACGGAATCAAGTTATTATAAGAAAGCTATATTGATTCATAAGAAAGCATAATCGGTTCATGCATTCTTTTATTAAAATGTTTTGCGGATTGAATATTGTGCTTACTGGGCATAAGCTCACTACTTACGTTCATGCTGTAGGTAAGTAACCTACCAGTAATACTTGATGCAAGACTGTGGAGGGCTGGTGCTACAGACTGTGAAATGTGGGATGGACACTGCCACGAGTTTTGTAAAAATTATGTTATGAAAAATATGTTTTGTAAAATATATTTGTATAATGTGTTATGTTATATTATGATATAATAAAGTGATAGTATGGGCAATGAATTGTTTTTAAGAAGAAAACTATTTTTAAGAAATTATTTTCAAGAACAAGTTAAGGAAAAATTTTCAAGTATGATGGCAAGCAAGTTGCCTCGTATCGTACCGATCCGCACTAGGTCGGGTTTGGTCCACGGTTTGCATATGATAGCTTTCAAATAAGGTTTAAAAGCTCGGTACTCGAATATGTACCTATACAAGTATGAGTATGAATTTAAAGTATGTGAATCAATAAGTAAGTTAAGTAAGTAATGTAACGATCCCCATTCACGTGGTTGGTCCTTTGAGTATGTATGAGGATAAGTTAAATTTCATGTATAAGTATAAGTATAAGATTAAGTCAAGTTTAAGTTTGAATTTAAAGTATAAGTTTATAAGAAAAAAAAAAAGAAAAAAAATTTACTCTGGAAATTTCAGTAAGTTTAAGGCTATAAGAATTAAGTTAAGTAAGTACGAGAAGACACGACCCGGCGTTTGGGGGGGAGGTCGGGGCGTGTCAGAGATGGTATCAGAGCAAGTTTCCTGCCATCCAGTTTCACAGTTCTGCCACCAGCGCCACAGTTTTGTAAGTTTGTTTTCTTACTCTGTTTTATGTATAGTAATTGTATGAGATTATAATGATAAAGACATGAACCTGGTGTTGTGTTAAACCCGGGTGTGACTAAAGAAGACCGTGAGGTTTCGTTGGCATTCCGAGAAATGAAGGAGGAGCCACGCATCTTCGATAAAGACACAAGGAGTGACCGCACGGTGGATCAAAGTTGCGCAGCGGAAGTGTGGTGGATACCTTGGATAAGTTAAGCATATGATGTGATATGATGAATCTCTAGTATGATATGATAAGTTATGATGTTTCCATGATAGGATATGATAAGAAATGAGTAGGCTTCGAGATTAGATATGCCTAATACCTCACCTTGGTATGGTGATAGCCAGAAAGTTTTCATTCTAAGGAATTGGATCAACACCATGGAAGTTAAGTTTTATGTTTCCAAAACTTTTACCCCATAAGAATAATATTAGATACGGGAAAAAGTTTAGTGGTGCCTTAGCTTTAAGGTAGCAAATAGGCAATGTACAAATGAGTTGGATGTTATCAACGATAATTTAGTAGACTATGATTATGACTATGAGTCTGATGATGAGAAGTTTTAGACTCCCCTTAGAGCTATGATTATGCATTTATGCTATGGAGGAAATGTGAGAAGCAAAGAGAGAAGCTTCTACCATCTAGCAAGTAGCTAGTTGATATGATATAAATATACTTTTACTGTATCACTTGAACGATATTATGATTTTCCAAGATTGGCTTTGAAAGTATTCAAATAAAATATTTTTATAAAAGATCTTATGTTTAATAGAACCCTCTCATTTTATGTAAGATGGCCGAATCCTTGAGGAAGAAATTCCAAGATAGGGGCTGTCATTAAAAGTAAAGGTTCCAAGATAGGAGCCATAGGCCAAATCCTTGAGGAAGCAAGTTCCAAGATGGGGGCCATAGGCCGAATCCTTGAGGGATGAGTTCCAAGAATGGGACGAGTTCCAAGAAAGGGGCCATTATGAAAAGTAAAAGATTTTGATAATATAAAATCAAGTTTCAAGAAAGGAACTATTTTCAGAAAGTATACTGAATATATGATATGATATGATGTGTTTCACAAATGTGGCAAGTTATATGAAATACTTGCTAAACTTTTTACGTAAATAGTTCTTATGATGCAGTTTAAAAGTAAGTAGTAAGTATGATGAAAGTAAGTATTAAGTATGATTAAAGTATGCAGTAAGTATGATGAAAGTTATATAAGTATGAAAGTATGATGATATGATGACATGTAGTATGAAAGTATGTAAGTATGAAAGTTATGATAGCATGATAGTACGAAAGTTATGAAAGTATGAAAGTATGAGGGGATGATGGGATATGAAAGTAAGATTATGGTTCCTTATAAGAGGTATGATTCCATTAAAGTATTAATTGGGAGCATTAGAACTGGAACCACTAAATTTTCGAGGACGAAAATTTTTTTTTAAGAGGGGTAGAATGTAATAACCTGAAATTCTGATGAACTTTTGATTTCCATAGATATAAGGAAAATCTAAGTCTGAAGCTTATATGTTGATATGAAACTCAAAATTTGAGTTAAATATCAGTTTATATTTGAGTTCTCGTTTAAATTAACTACGAGACTCAATAGTAGTTTACTTAGTTAAGCATGAGACCTTTTGAGAAAAAGGATAATAGGAATTTATGATTTTATGCCAGTCAATATTTGACTAGGTTTACCTAAGGTTTGACTGGGATAGTACTTCAGTATAGTTAATAATGTGGAAATTATACTGTCATTACGAATAAATAAGCAAAAATAAGTTTCAAGACCACTTTAGAAAAATCAAGCACATTATTTAGGATAATTGTGCAAGAATTGGAAGCCAAGTGGCTCCACCATAGCCGGCCACCTTTAGGGGCCAAAGTGCAAATATTTGTCCTTCAGGGACTAAAGTGCAAATATTTTATCCTTCAGGGACTAAAGTGCAATTTTAAGAAAAGTTCATAATTTTAGAGCTAAAAAGTCTTCTAAGGAAAGATTTAGTAAGAATTTGATGTTTGAAGGCTTAACCATGACTGGCCAATTTATAGGGACCAAAGTGCAAATATTTTGCCTTTGAGGGCCAATGTGCAATTTTGGAGAAAATTGTAGATTTATCAGCAATTATGTAAATTTCTGAATCAAGGACTTTTTAAGTAAAGTTTCTTAGTTTAATTAAGTCAATGAATCAATTCTAGTTTAGTTAGTTTGGTTGGAAACCAAGGAAGACAAGTTAAGATTGAATTTGATAACTCTAGCTAGAACCAATCACATTGTTCCATGTGTCATCATGAGAACCGACCACATCATGGCTTTTTGAGCAAGGGATCTTGCTTTTGAAAAGTGTTATGCAAATTAAAAGATTTTAAGTATCATTAAAAATTGACAAATCATGTCCTAAGTTTAGTAACTAAGCACACTAGCTTGTGTGGCTAAGTATGATTTCCCACATGGTACTAGGGCCGGCCACCTTAGTAGTTCAATGAGCAAAAAGTTTGCTCTTAAGAACCAATATGAAATTGTGAAAATTAGAGTTTCACTAGAACTTGACACATCATGCTTTTAGGTTGGTGACTAAGCAATACTAGCCTTGCTTACTTGGCTAGCTAGACCAACCAAAATTCTCCACCTATGGTCGGCCAATACAAGAAAGAGACATGTGTGTATGTAGCCTTGATGAACAAGCTCCCTAGCCTTGCTTACTAGGCTAGCTAGAGCAACCAAAAGCAACCACATGGTGCCACACATAACCGGCCATCACCATGGTTAGACACATTGCAACCTAGCCTTGGTGAGTAAGCCTACCTAGTTTCACATGGCAAGCTAAGTTGACACTTAAGAACCGGCCATCACCTTGGTTAGACACCTCATGGCCTAGCCTTGGTGAGTAAGCAAACCTAGCTTCACCTATTTGGCAAGCCAAGACCACACCAAGACCGGCCACCATGAGGAAATGACATCTCATGGACTAGCCTTGGTGAGTAAGTCATCCTAGCCTTGCTCACATGGAAGACCAAGGCATTGACACATCAACCCATCTAAGGCCAGCCACCTTAAGGGCAAGACACATCATGTTCATAGTCTTGGTGAGTAAGCTCTTAGCCTTGCTTACTTGGTTAGCTAAGACATTGCCAACACATCACCTAGGGCCGGCCACCATAAGGAAGAAACACCTCACCTATGTAGCTTGGATGAGTAAGTCTCCTAGCTTGGCTTACTTGGTGAACAAGGACAAGCCACATGTCCCAAAACATGGCTGGCCTCACAAGGAAAAGACACATTGCAACCTAGCCTTGATGAGTAAGTCATTAGCTTTGCTTACTTTGTTAGCTAGAACAACCACATGGTGCCACCTAGGGCCGGCCATCACAAGAAGATAACACCTCATGGTTCCTAGCCTTGCTTAGCAAGCTTCCCTAGCTTTGCTACTTGGCCAAATGTTGTAAGCATGGCCGGCCACCACATAGGGTGCAAGAAGAAATTATTTTTCTTATAAGGGCTAGTAAGCAATTTCAGAAGTTTATGCTTCACCTATAAATAGGTGAAGGTTCTCTCATTGTATTTTGTTAGCCAACACACACACAACTGCACATACTCTCTAGTTTCTGCCCTTAGGTGCCGAGCAAAGAGAGGAGAGAAAAGAAAGAAAAGAAAACTAGAGAAAGAGTTTTCGGTTTAGTGTAGGAAGTGTGAGGGAAATTTTAATACCCTAATTTAAGAATTTCATCAGTGGAACTTGAGGTAAATCTTTTTATCCTCTAGTTCTTCATTCAAGTTTTAGTTAAGATTTAAGTGTATGTTCAATATGTATGAGCATGAGTTCATTTTGTTAAGTTTCATGTACAAGGGTTTTGGTACGTTTAATTAGGGTTTGTAATTGGACGGTTTTTCGGAAAACAATATTTTGAGGCCTTTAGAGGCCGAATCTTGAAAAAGTCTAAACTACAAAGATGTAGAAAAGGGAAAATCCTAGGGACTAACGCGGACAGTTTTTGGAAATAAAGCCTTTAAGACCTTTATTTTTACAAAAATCTGAGATTAAGAATTCCTGGGCAGGCCAGACCCAGTATGCACGGCCAGCAGGTTTCAACCTCAAAAATGATTAAGTTAAAGACAGAACTGGGTTTTCAGTAAAGAACCAAAGTTATAGTATTTTTCGAGATCTACAACTTTCATGAAGAAAGTTTTCTCAGATTCTAAACAGAATTTAAGATAAAGATTTATCATAAAAACAGTGCAGGAAGTAAGAAAATCCCTGCACTAGGTTTGTGGGAAAAGAACCAAATTTTATGAATTGATTTTTAAACCCGGTTTTCAAAATATTAGAGTTCTT
The DNA here is from genome assembly GCA_038430175.1 of Ficus hirta. NCBI lineage: Eukaryota > Viridiplantae > Streptophyta > Magnoliopsida > Rosales > Moraceae > Ficus > Ficus hirta. Next base: position 1,997,726 of record CM076586.1, on the reverse strand, counting down.
ACTAAATTTCAAAAAGGAGTTGAAATTTAGGATTTATAGTTAGCAATTAGAATCATTATGATATTATGATAGGATGATACTCATCCTATGATTTTCTTGGAAACAGGAAAATGACCTGTTTGAGTGAGGAATTTTGATTCAAGACGCAGTAACAGTAAGTACAACTCCGCCTACAGCATGGACAAAACGTTTTTGTCGCATGGCATGTTTTTAAGAAATCATGAATTGATTTGCATGATTTATATATGTTTATATTATGATGCATATGCTATGATAAGTTTAAGTAATGTTATGAAGTTATGTATGATAAGCTTATGTTATAATAAGTAATGCTATGAAGTTATGTTATGATAAGTTTAAGTAATGCTATGAAGTTATGTATGATAAGCTTATGTTATAATAAGTAATGCTATGAAGTTATGTTATGATAAGTTTAAGTAATGCTATGAAGTTATGTATGATAAGCTTATGTTATAATAAGTTATGCTATGGAGTTATGTTATGATAAGTTTATGCTATGATTTATGTTATGATGTTATGATATTTTATGTTATGATATTTTATGTTATGATATTATGATGATTTATGTTATGAGGTTATGATAAATTATGTAATGATGTTATGATAGTTTATGTTATGATATTACAATGATTCATGTTATAATGTTATGGTGAATTATGTTTTATTATTGTGACATCACGAAGCATGTACACGAATATTAAATCACAAGGTAAAAATAAGATAAGACAAGCTAATGTTACCGACTTGCCACAAGGGCGGGTTTAAATGGTTTAGTTTATGGTTTGAGTTGGATTGGACTGGTCGCCTCCAGCCACTCCATAGTAATGTACCACGGTAAGTACACGTATGACATATAATAGAACGGAATCAAGTTATTATAAGAAAGCTATATTGATTCATAAGAAAGCATAATCGGTTCATGCATTCTTTTATTAAAATGTTTTGCGGATTGAATATTGTGCTTACTGGGCATAAGCTCACTACTTACGTTCATGCTGTAGGTAAGTAACCTACCAGTAATACTTGATGCAAGACTGTGGAGGGCTGGTGCTACAGACTGTGAAATGTGGGATGGACACTGCCACGAGTTTTGTAAAAATTATGTTATGAAAAATATGTTTTGTAAAATATATTTTTATAATGTGTTATGTTATATTATGATATAATAAAGTGATAGTATGGGCAATGAATTGTTTTTAAGAAGAAAACTATTTTTAAGAAATTATTTTCAAGAACAAGTTAAGGAAAAATTTTCAAGTATGATGGCAAGCAAGTTGCCTCGTATCGTACCGATCCGCACTAGGTCGGGTTTGGTCCACGGTTTGCATATGATAGCTTTCAAATAAGGTTTAAAAGCTCGGTACTCGAATATGTACCTATACAAGTATGAGTATGAATTTAAAGTATGTGAATCAATAAGTAAGTTAAGTAAGTAATGTAACGATCCCCATTCACGTGGTTGGTCCTTTGAGTATGTATGAGGATAAGTTAAATTTCATGTATAAGTATAAGTATAAGATTAAGTCAAGTTTAAGTTTGAATTTAAAGTATAAGTTTATAAGAAAAAAAAAAGAAAAAAAATTTACTCTGGAAATTTCAGTAAGTTTAAGGCTATAAGAATTAAGTTAAGTAAGTACGAGAAGACACGACCCGACGTTTGGGGGGGAGGTCGGGGCGTGTCAGACCAGACCATTTCCAACTCAAACCATAGTCCAACCCGACCTAATGCGGGTCGGTACAACACAGGCGACTTGCTCGCCATCTTACTTTCTTTTCATCTTGTCATGTCATATTTGATCTTATTATTTGTATAAGATTTCGTGAACATGCTTCGTGTTCTCATACATACATGCTTCATGTCTTAATAATCATAACATAACATTCATTATGAACTTACCTTGACTTATCATACTTCATAACTTAGCATACAACATAGAATTAACATGGCATATAGCATGGCATAACAATAACATAGCATAATAACAACAACATAACATAGCAACAACAACATAACATACAATAAGGAATACCCCTAACAGACATCTAACAATAACATACTTGGGCAAGTACCACAACAAAGCCTATGCTGTAGGCTGTGGTTGTACTTACCTCTCTTGCTTGTCCTGCGTAGTACTGCCCCTTCTCTGAGTACAACTGCAGGTTTTCTCCTGCTTGTTGAAGGACATAGGTGAGAGTCTAATTAGTATTGTGGAATGTTGATAATCTAACCAACATGCCTACATAATCCTAATTGTATGTCCCCAATACTAGATGTCTTACTGGGTTACAAATAATAACCTTATGTGCTAAATCATCATATATACCGTTAGGGTTAGGTTACCTTCCTAACCGTGGGCTTTATCTTTGTTCATAAACCATTTGGTTACTTCAATTAACCCTATATCTTAGCCCAATTTATTAATCTTGGTATCCTTTAGGGTTATCTTGACTAATCCTTAAGGTTAATTGTAGTCAAACTTTTGGTCAACCAAAGTCAACTTTTGGTCAACTAAGGTCAACCCTATACGGGTCAAACTTGAGCTTTAGGCTTTGGCCTGGTAACTCGGATATCACTTCCGGTTATTACCGTAATCATCTTGCTTACCCAATTTGGTTTAAAAAAATCCATTTTCCATTTCCTTGGAAACTTGGGTAAATTAACTTCAAAAAAAATCTTTTACTTAACTCATAAAAATTCATATTCTTGAAATAGGTCTTTGTAAAAATCATTTAGGGCTGGAAACTGCCTTTAGAACAGTTTCCTTAGTCAAAACAGTGGTTTTGGGAAAGATACAATTTTTTTTCCAAACTGTTTTTAGAGAATCCTGTGCAGGAATTTCTTGTTTCCTGCACACTCTTTAGAAATCCGTGTCAGTATAAAAATATGAATTGAATTTGTAAAAGTTGTCTTCATGAAAGTTTTAGATCTCAAAAAATCCTAAAACTTTCATGTTTTGAGAAAAACCCAGTTCTGCCTTTAACTTAGTCATTTTCCTTGTTGAAGTCCGCAGACCGAGAGCACAAATCTGACTCGCCCAGGAATTCTTAGTCTCGGGTTTTTGTAAAAACGAAGGCCTTTGGAGCCTTATTTGGAAAATTGTTTGTACTGCCCCCTAGGAAAAACCCTTCTGAACAACTTTCATGTTTTAAGTTTCCTCTAATTCGATCTTGAAAGGCCTCAAATTTCATTTTTCCCGAAACTGGCCAGTTGGCACCCGAACTGGCAGTTTTCGGTTTTAAGTTCGTTTTACGTCCTATTACGCGCACACTACCTCAACCGCCCGTAGTGGGAGCTTACACAGCAAACATGCAGCATTTCTAACATCCCACATATTCAATCATGCTAACCCAACGTGTCCATGCAGCCCTAAACCGAATCTCCTAAACCTAGGGTTGCATGGTCTAAACTTAGCACATACCAAACCATTCATGCCATACCATTTCAATTCATACCCTAACATGCATACACATTCTCAAACACATGATTGGGGACATATAACCATAATCTAGCATTCAACCTAATATTCAATCATCATAAGCACATAAATGAACCAAACCACCCTTAAAACACCTAATCAAGCACAATAATTAAACTAAGGGCAAGAAATTAAAATTGTGAGCTTATGCTCTTACAACTTTGCTTGAAATACATTTAAAATTTAAACTTGAAAACTTTGAATGAAAACAGGGTTAGGGTTTTGAGAAATAGCTTGAACCAATCAAGGGTTGGCTTGGGTTGGTTTTGGGCACCAAAATTTCTACACTACACACGGCTTCTCACCACACCAAGATACCAAAAATTTTGGTTTCGCCTCAAGATTTGTCCATCACCTAAGGCTCGGCCACACCACCCTTGTAACACCAAAAATTGCAGTTTTTTTTTTTCTACTACTTTCCCCTGCTCAAAACAGTGGCTGCCCTAGACCAAAAAAAAAAATGGTCTCAAAACTTGTTTTTAATCTTGTTTTCGGTTGATTGAATCAAACCCGAATTGACCCTAACTTTTCCCCTTAAAATTTTTGGTTTCTCTCTTGGCTTTCCTGCACTCAATCATTCGGCAGCAAGCCTTGAAAAGGGCTGGGAAAATTTCTCAAACTCTCCCCTTAGCTTCCCCTTGCAAACCGAACACTAACCTAGGCTTGGTTTAGGAAAATTTTGGTTTTTCTTGGCTCCCTCTCACTTTTTCTTTCTCAGTTTTGGTGGACAGAAAATTTGCAAGAGGTTGGCTAGATGTTGTGAATAAAATGAATAAAGGTCACCCCTATTTATAGGCAAAAGGGGAACTTTTAAAAATTACAATTTGACCCCTAAATTTTTGAAAAATTGCCATAAAGGCATGCTAGGTGGCCGGCCATGAACCTTGGAGAACAAGAAAGAATTTTCTAGAACAAGACACTTGTCTTTAAAGGCTTGGTTCATGGAATTATGATGTCATAAATCCAAATAAGATGATGTCATAAATCAAAAAGGTAGGTGATGTCATCCTAAGGCCTCGTTTGGCTACTTTTTGAAAAAGCAGTCCAATTTTAAGCTAACACAGATAAATCCAATACTGTGTTCACTAATACACAGTACAATTTAGTACTATTTTGCTTGACTGCAGTCCAAAATTTATTTGTGTAAAAATGGACAATATAAAATTTTTCTTATTTTTCCGAGCCCTTTTTGTCTTTAATTCCTACTAGGTGTGCTTGATTTTCTAAGGTGGTTTTTAAAGCCTATTCATGCTATCTCAACCGTAAAAATGGTTTTCGCAGTATACTTTATTTCACAATACTGCAAAGTCAATCCTTTGACCGTTCTTGGTCAAACTTTGACTTTCTTCAAATCATGTACTTTTTCGTCCCTTTTGACTCAAAAGATCCGTTGCTAGTCTACATAATCCATTTTGAGTTTTATTGAACCTGAAAAACTCATAAAATGTAAGAAAACTCTTAACCGAGCTTCTCTTTCAATAATACCTCTATGGTATACATTTAATTCCTTTGAAAGGAAATAGTAATATCGGAAAAATCTAGGTATTACAATCATCTCCATGGTTCAAGACATACCAAAATCCGTAGTCCTCTCCCATATTCTCACTAGATTGTTCTTAGGTATTCATCAGTGTGATAGAGTTTAGGCTGATATTCACGTCACCAAAAACAGGTTTGTGGTGCTAGTTCGCTCTTGCAGTCATTGGATCATGGAAGATAGTTGTCCGTTCAGACCTCTGGCACTAAATGTGAGGGGGATCTATTTTAAAAAAATCGCTTGGTCTATCAGCCTCAGCTTCTCGTCCACGTTTTGTTTCCGGTTGTTTACAGTTGATAATGATTTTTTTGTTTTCATTACTAAGGATTTTTTTTTTAATTTTAAAAATTAGCAACCCTATTCAATGGTTAGAAATCTCTTTGAAATCACATTCAAATCATGAAATTAACTTCATTATCGGATGACCCTAATAGTTGAGAATATAAAAGCTTATAAGAGAGGGGGGGGGGGGGGGAGTGATTTCAAATCATGAAATTAACTTCATTATCAGATGACCCATAGTTGAAAACATAAAAAAGCTTGGAAGGGTAAAAAGGAAGAAAAGGGAAAAAAGAAAAGAAAAAAGGAAAAAGGAAAATAGGGTTTTGCGCCTCTCAACTTGGACATCACCAATAAGTGTTAGGATTAGTGTCCTAAAGTGAACAATTTGTTCATGATTTTTAGACATTTATTTATCAATAAAGGTTATTTATTTATTTCATATATTGATTGTCCTGGATACTTTCATTTAGTATATATTTGTTACAAGAAAATATCAGCAAGATTATGGGTATAATAACTTTAATATTATGCATAAGGAAGTATGCAGAAAGATATAATATTGAAGTGATAATCTAAATTGAGAGTCTGCAATCATGAAGCAAATGTGGGCACTTTGACTTTAGTAAGACTGTAATGTTCGTCTACTTCCTCTCTTGTGGGATAGTTTGTCTTGACTATTGGTGTAACGCCCCCTACGTAGGGCCGACTACGTAAACGTGGGCCGTTACTTTACTTACTTAACTTACTTCTTAGTTTCTAATACTTGAACTTTCAGAAAATTTCAGAATAAATTTATTTTTACGCAACTTAATTAAACTTATCCATATGGGTAAACTTCACCAGGCCTACCCATTACTTGTTAAACCGATTAAAAGATCACACATAATCTTTTAAACCGGACTTTTGAAATATCACATACGTAACATGGTACATATTACTTAATCATACATGTACAAATTCATAGTGTAAAGAGTTTGCGGAAAATCTGCGTAGTGATATCCCACACCACCCTTTACTTGCCACATCGTCCACATGGCCTACCAATTAAGCTGCAGGCTTTTTACCTACAGTATGAAATATACTAATGAGCTTACGCTCAGCAAGTACAAACTTAATCTCACAAAACATAACAAATATCATGCAACTTATGCATGAACCATTTATGATCAATTATGAATCTTTTATGCTCCATTATGGACTTATTATCTTGTTTAAAATATGGGCCCCTGGTGTACGTACCAAATGCGCGCAATCCACAGAAAGTTAGGGTTTGCAAGGTCCCTAACAATTCTGGAAATCATGTAAGCCTTCACGGTCTGGTGGAAGGTCTGAAAATTTTCTTGAACATACATAATCCTCCACGATCTGGAGGGAGGTTGGTACGACACTTTACTTATCTTGGTTTAGTCTTAGTCTTGTTATTTTTCCAAGACTGAAATTCTTTACTTATGATCTTATTAGTCATGATGCATGCGATTCATGAACATGGCATGACATAAAGATCAATGGCATAAAACAACTTGTGGCATGTTTTATAAAACAGGCATCATCGTAAAACATGGCATTATCATAAAACATGGCATCATCGTAAAACATGGCATATCATGGCATACATGTAAACAAGCCATGCTTGAAAATAGTTTACTATTTTTCATACTGTAGGTGAGGTTTGTACTTACCTGATGTCCTACGCTCTTGACCTAATGTTCCAACAAGGCACATCAACAGGTTCTATTCCTGTTTCAATTAAGGCGTAAAGTAAGAATCATCCTATCTTACCATAAATTATTACATTCAATGTTGGTATCCTTCACCAGCATTTATTTAACCCTAGTTACATGTCTCCCACATACTACAATGATATCTGATTCGGTTACTAAATGTAACCCTAGGGCACATGACCTAATTACGATCAAACAATATCTTGTTTGATTATTTAATGAAGTCTTGGGTTCAAGGCCCAATCATACGTGAATAGTAATTAGCATCTTATTAGGTTACTATTAGTAACCCTGGGTATAAGCCCAATCATATCTAGATCTTAGACCCTTACCTCATTAGGTTACTAAGGCCCAATTACTTTTAAAGTAATACCCCATTAGGTTACTCTTGGTAACCCTAGGGTAAGGCCCAATCATATTTGAATGATACCCTATTGGGTTACTAGGGCCCAATTACTTTCAAAGTACTACCCCATTAGGTTACTATCGGTTACCATAGGGTAAGGCCCAAGTATTTATTTTTCTCTTTTCTTGACAAAACTTTGTCAAGTTTTCTTTAAAAAAATATTTTGTAAAACTTTATATTCCTTAGAAAAACCGTATTTTTTTAAAACCGTAACTTTTAAGCAAAAACAGTTAAAAACTGTCAAACTCTGAAAACAATCTTTGAAAACAGTTCCTTAATTTCAGTTATCAGTGTATGTGCAGGAATTTCCTGCTTTTGCACTGTTTTCTGAAAATCCTGTGCAGGAATTTCCTGTTTCCTGCACAGTTTTTAAGATCAAATTTTATCATAATAATCTATTTAGAATTTAAAAAAGCTTTCTTCATGAAAGTTGTAGATCTCAAAGAGTCCTGCAATTTTCAGTTTTTACTCAAAACCTAATTCTGCCTTTAGCCTATCCTTATTCCTTGTTTATCCTGCTTGGCCGTGGACAGGGTCTGGGCAGACCAGGCTCAGATTTTCATGAAAAAGGAAGCATTTGGAGCTTATTTTTCAAAATCTGTCAGCGATTCCCCCTAAGGTTTTCAATTTTATACAACTTTTTAGTTTTAACTTTTCTCAAATTTGGCTTCTAAGGGCCTAAAAATCACGTTTTCAGAAAGCTAACCAGTTTTATCCGAAAACTGGCAGTTTCGTTTTAGGTCAAATTTTATGTAAAATTACGCGCACACTACCTCAAACGGTTGTAACCGTGAGCCTACGATAAACATGCATCGCATTACATAAGTTTTCAGAAATCATGCATTGGTTCATACCCATGCAACCCGTGTGGTAATCTTGTACCAAACTAGGGTTTTAGGGTTAGTTTTTACCCTAGATTCACATACCAATCTCATTTCTATCATTCATACATAACATGCTTCTTCTTAAGCATGTGGAGATATATAACAAACACCTACTATGCATACTCACATGCCATAATTTCTCTTAAGCATGTCATCAAAAACATGCATCAAACCATAAATCAAGACCATTAAACCCTAATCAAGCACTCTAAGCTCTTGCATGGAAAATAAAGGGTGAGCTTATGCTCTTACAAATCCAACTTGAAATACACATAAACCCTTGAATCAAAACTTAATTGAATTGCTTAGGGGGTTTAGGAGAGTTACCTTAACTCCTTGAGATTGGATCTACAACTTGGATCATAAATTTTTCTTCTTGCTTTTCTTTCTCAAAAATCCGACCCACCTTTTTTTTTTTTTTTTTTCTTTTGGTTTTGGTTCCTAGGGGACGGAGAGAGAGTTGGAAATGAGCCAGAGTTTTGGGGTGGAACTAAATGAAAGTGGTCCAACACCCCCCCATCATCACCTATTTATAGGTGAAAATTAATTTCTTTTTAGAATTATTTTTATTCCTAAAATTGCATATTAGTCCCTAAAACAAAATATTTGCTCCTTAATCCTCCATAGGTGGCCGGCCATGATGAAGGCCTTGGAGGCCAAGTAATCCTCCATAGTTATCACTTAATTAACCAATCAAAAACTTCCACACAATTTCTTCCAATTTTCCAAAAATCCCAAAATTCATATATTTATCCATGATGAGGTGTCCTCCCATTAGGGCTCCATTTGACTTCCTCCAATACGCAGTCTGTTTTCATACCAATGCAGATATTATAAATACTGTTTTCAACTAATAACAGTACTACCATACTGGACTACAGTCCAGAATTCATCTGCATTTAACTACGTTGCGTGTAGGTTTTTCTTAGGACTTGAAGCCACTTAGTCCTTATTGCTCTAAATATTGTGCTTGATTTTTTTAAAGTGGTCCCATAACTTATTCTTGCTCATTTGTTTGTAATGATGGTTTTCTACAGTATAATTTCCATACTGTTTATTATACTGCAGTATCATTTCAGTCAAACCTTAGGTCAACTGATAAGTGAGTTTTTACTCACTTATTTAATGTCTTGAAATTGGATAATTTACAAAATCTTCAAGTTTTTAGATCGGTTTAATGTGTTTGTGAGTGTTTCAGATAAACAAGAAAAAAATAGGATTTTGGAAGAATTGGATATGAAAATCAAGTCTTATCCAGCCAGCGCGCACCCACCAGCGCGCGCCCAGCGCCCGCGCGCCCACCAGCGCGCCTCAGCCAGTGCGCGCCCTGCCTCCGGAGTGCGCGGCCGCGGGCTCTCAGGCGCGCCTGCCATCTCTCGGCCTGTAACCCCACGAACAAAAGGAGGGGAGTTTGGGGGACGAAAGAGGAGAGCAAGAGGAGAGACCCAAAAACCTAGAGACGGAAAAATAGAGAGAATTTCTAGGGTTTGAAGGCTTTTCTTGGAGATTGAAGGAGATTGAAAACTTGGGAGCTTGTTCTTCAACTAGTTATTTTTCTTTTTACTATTCTCTCTCTTTGTAGCCTTTAAACTTGCATTTACTCTTGATTTCGCTTTTAAATATGGGTTGGATGCTTGTTTCAAATTTGGTTATGGATTTGAGAATTTTGATGTCTAGCTAAACATTTCTATGCTAGGAGGTATGATGTAGCTTGATGATGACTTTTTTATGATAAATTTAATGCTTGTTGATTGAATTCCATTTTTGAATTGTTTGTGTTTCTCTATGCTTTGTTTTCCTAATTTTATTTACCATTAAATTAGAATTTTTTAGATGTGTGAAATTGGACTCGGGAGAGTTAATTTTGTATGTTGGAAATTGGGAAACACAACCCATTGTAATATTAAGTTCGGGAGGCTAATATGACTTGGGTAATCACTAGAGTAGGGTTGCGGAATGAGTGCTTAATTGGTTGAGTTAATAGGGATATTAATTTGATTAAATTTTACATATTATTTTACTCGACACTCGGGAAAGGGAGTGAAATTAAAATTTGTCACATACGATTAATGATTTGAATGAATTCGATTAACAAGCCTAGAATTGGATAAGCAAAGTTAAGTCAAGTGAAATCAAAACCCCCTAGCCTTACACACCATCGAGTTCCCTTCAATCCATAATTTCGATTGCTTTTATTTAGCTTAATCTTAGTTTAATTTAATTGCTTAATTTAGTTGCTTACTTCAACTCTCTTCAGTTTTGATTGCTTAGATAAAATTGAGTCATTTTAATTGTAGTATTTAGTTAGTTTTCTTAATTTCAATCTCTGTGGGACGATACTCGACAATTTGTCACTTTATTACTTGTGGCGATTCGTTCACTTGCGAGCACACAAGAAGAAAAACACGCAACATCAACCGAGTCAAACTTTGACCGGACTAAAAATCATAAATTTCTATTCTGCCTTTTTCCTCAAAAGACCCATGTATGACTAAGCAAACTATTATTGAGTCTTGTAGTAATTAAACGAGAACTCAAACAGATTATGAATTTCATATTGATATCCATAATTTTTCATGAAACATCATATAACCACATAGTACGAACTTAAATTCTTTTACATATAAGGAAATGATGAGTCCGTAAAAATTTGGGTTATTACAATTGGAATGGGGCTTTCCGAGTAGAAACATTGATATATATATGAAGGTGTTTATCATATATATTGGACCGGACCTAAAGTGAAATAGATTTATGTAATAATTCCGTTTAAGATAAATCAATTCACTTTGACGGATATTCTTGTAGACATCTTAATCTTGAGTGGATAAATGATTACATATCTACATGATGTATCTTTTGATTTATCAAAGGATTAGGCACTGAAGGAATGACAACTTTTACTCGATAAGTTGGAGATACATTAGAGGATGACAATGTTATTCATATATATAGAATCCATAGCTCTTTCGTGAGAGTTAATGATATTCTTTTAAAGTGTTATTCGCGACTTGATTAAACAATAAGAGATCTCGGTCGTTTTATAATTTGTTTACTGAATGATTTTCTATTTATGGAGGATTTCATAAATAGAGTTTGATCAAGATGAAATGACGAAAACTTTAATGATAAAATAATTGAGAAGGTAAAATGGAATTGTAACCTTAATTTCGATTATGAATATCCTATAGGGATTTTGCATTATAATATTTGTCATGGAAAAAAGCCCTTTTAATGAGGTTTCATAATTCGATATAGAATAAAAGAGTTCAGCTTCATAGTTATAGTGGAGTAGTCATGAAGTTTAATATTATGGATAAATTAATTTGGGTTAATTAATTAATTAAATTTTATTTTAGCTTTGATTTATTATGTCCATCGGGTCCCCTTGCTAGCTCACAAATTCTAAGAAATGTCACAGAATAATTTTTGATTATTCGGCATTATGTCGGAATTGTCCCGGATAGAACAATAGGAAGCAAAGTGGCGCCACCCCCTCCCATGGGAATAGGCATAGGCCACATGGCAGTCTCAGTTAGGGACTACGCTCATGTGGCTGACCATGCAGTCTCAGGTTGTTTCGGATAATTTTGGGAAGAATTCATTTTACCGGTAAAGGAATTTTTAATTCTAGAAATTATTTGAAATTCAAATAATTATTGTCTTGGATAAGATGATAATATTTGAAATTTAAATTATTGAATTTAATTTCTTATCTTTGGACAAAGATCATAATTTAATTTAAATTTAAACGCAGATAATAATTTAAATTAAAAGTTGTTATCTTTGGATAAAGAACACAATTTAATTTAAATTTCAAAATAGACAAGATAATATCTTGGATTAGATATTCTCTATGAATTTGAATTTACATAAATAGATAATTATCCATGGATATGGATAATCTTTTATTTAATTAAAGATAATGGTTGTCAAAAATTTATTAATTAAATATTAATTGGTCACTATAAATTTCATATGTGATTTTTAAAAGGCAATCTCAAGTATTAAATAAAAATAATACTTGATTTATGAAGATAAGGTATTTTCCAAGTAAATAAAGTATTTTCTAAGAAAACAAAGTGTTTTTGAATAAGTCAAAATTATTTATGTATATAAGTAACAATTCTATAACGGATGGTAGTCGGTTTGGAGACCGACTTATTCGATGAATATGTTATAGTTTGTAACAAGGTAGAATGATTCTTACATACTATTTGGAAATAGGAATATAACTTGTTGTTGTGCCCTGTTGGATCGATAAACCAAGAGCATAAGACAACTTGTAAGTACAACCCCGCCTATAGTATAGGTAAAAATATTTGTACCGCTTTACATGTTTTTCAAAGCTCATGCATTAATGTATGTGATGCATATATTTTATTATTGTGGCATCATGAAGCATACTCACTAATAATAAATCACATGACAAGAACAAAACCAAGTTTTTAAGTATGAAGCAATAAAGATTGAAGTTTTCAAATATGAATGAAACAATAAAGATTTAAGTTTTCAAGTATGAAACAGTTATGATTCAAGTTTTCAAGTATGTCAAAACAAGAACAAGTTTCTAAGTATTAAAACAAGTTTTCAAATATGATGGCAAGCAAGTTGTCTTGTATCGTATCAACCTGCCACGAAGGTATTGGGATCTAAATGTGCCCTAAGGATAGAAAATCAATATTAGGGATTTTCTGTAAATATGACATTGTAATATTAATAAGAGGAGGTTATTCATATTTAATAAGTTGTGTCCTATTTACTTTCATCTGTTGATTGTATGGTTATTTTGAGAAAACATAAAATACTCCTTGGCTATTGGTAATATATCGGATTACCAAATGTATACGGGGTATACATAGAAGACGTGGTAATTTGATAACAGTCTAAATAAATAGTCCGCAATCGATGGAATAAGATTTGGGGATCTTATTCATGATAAGATTGTAAAGGTTGTCTACTTCCTTGGAGGGATGGTTTGTCTTAACCATTGGATAAGTTCCGAGTAGAAACTTTGATGTACACCAGTATTGAGGTATGACATTGGACTGGACCTAAAGTGTTAATTGATTCGGTTTAATAATTATTATGAAAGGATTTTTTAGCCCAAAATGCTCCACATGGCCAGCCATTATGGGACTTGGAAGGCAAAAATTTTACATTTTAGGGCCAAATGTGTAATTCAAGGAGAATTTTAGAAAAAAAAATTTGTGAGAAATTATGAATTTTCACCTATAAATAGAAGTTGTGAGGTAGAACTTGAAACATTTAGTTAGACCCTCAAACTTTTAGTTCTCTTCAAACTTTTTCCTCTCTAGCCCTTAGAAAAAAAAAAAAAAAAAGAAACAGAGAGCAAGGGTGGCCGGTTGTGTGGTGAAGAAGATAGAGCAAATTTCTTTCAACCAAGCTCTAGAGCAACCTTCGCAAGTTTTAGAGGTATATTCTTGATCCTGTAACTAAGAATTTTATTAAGTTTTGATTGAGAAAGTTATGTGTATTTCAAGTTATGGGTTGTAAGAGCTTAAGCTCATGATACTTATTTTCTTATATTATGGTTTTTATATGATTGATGATGCTAGATCTATGCTTAGGTTACCTTGTTTGCTAGTCCTAAGCATGAATTTAATTTTGTGCTCTAGGATGAGTTTAAGATTATGTGTGCTCACCATGTGTTTGTGATTATGCTCTGACATGTTATGTGTATTCAATATGTGTTTGTGATTATGCTCTCACATGTTTGAATATGGATATTTTATCTGTAATGGTTATGTGAATGCTATGTGTATGTTGGTTAAGAAACTAACCTAAAAACACAACTTGGTAAGCTAGTAAGGTTATCAATATTGTGTTTCTCAAGTAAATAGACAAGTGGATGATTGAATGTTAAGAATCAATTTGACGCGCTGCATGTTGATGTAGGCTCACGGCTTCGACCGTTTGAAGTAGTGTGTGCGAATTTTAAACAAGAACCAACAAAATACAAACTGCCAGTTTTTAAAAATAATTTGGACAGTTTTCTGGAAACCCAGTTTTGAGATTTTTAGAGGCCGAATTTGAAAAAAGTTATAACTGTAAAATTGTAGAAATCAGAATACCCTAGGGGGCAATGTGGACAGCTATTGAGAAAAAAAGGCTCCAAAGGCCTATGTTTTTATTAGATTTCAAAACAGGCTGGTCCTGGGTACTATAAACGGCCATAATTTTTCAAGGAGAAAAACGAACAAGTTAAAAATGGATTTAAGTTTTGGACAATAAATAAAAGTTGTAGCTTTCGATGAGATCTACAACTTACATGAAGAAAACCTTTTCAAACTTTAAACTGATTTAAAGATAAAACTGGATTTTTCAAACTATGTATAGTACAGGAAATTCCTGCACACGTACTTTCAACCAAATTAAAAGGATTTTTTCATAAGCAGTTTTCAAGATTTTACAATTTTATGATCCCTATTAAAAAGGAATTACAGTTTTACAAAAAAACAATTTTAAAAGGTTTTCGGTATCGGCCACTTGCTGACCGCTTTATCCTTGGCAGAATCGACGAAAATTCCTTCCTTTGAAACTACGTGGCCTAAGAAATGAACTCTTTCTAGCCAAAATTCACACTTTGTAAACTTGGCATAGAGTTGATTTCATCTTAGCATTTCCAAAACAATCCTGAGATGCTACTCGTGCTCCTCCATGGACTTTGAGTAGATTAGAATATCGTCAATAAAGACGATAACAAACTTATCTAAGTACTCCTTGAAGACCCATTCATAAGGTCTATAAAAGCAGCTGGTGCGTTGGTTAAACCAAACGGCATAACGAGAAACTTATAGTGCTTGTAGCGCGTTCGAAAAGCCATCTTAGGAACATCCATTTCCTTGATCATGAGTTGGTGGTATCCCGATCGTAATTCAACCTTCGAGAATATTGCTGTTCCTCTAAGTTGATAAAAAAGATCATCAATTCTAGGGAAAGGATACTTATTCTTAATGGTGATTTTGTTCAGCTCATGATAATCGATGCACATTCGCAACGATCCATCTTTCTTTTTGACAAATAAAACTGGTGCTTCCCAAGATGAATGGCTTTATCGAATGAATCCTTTATCCAATAACTCTTGCAACTGCACTTGCAGTTCCCTAAGTTCAGCTGGTGCCATATGGTAAGGAGCCTTGGATATGGGTACTGATCCGGGCAATAGCTCGATGTCGAAGGAAATCTCCTGCTCTGGAGGAAGTCCTGGAAACTCTTTAAGAAAGACATCCACATATTCCTTTATAATTGGGACATCTTCCGGCTTTAACTCAATCTCTTGCGCTTTGTCCACCATGTTAGCTAAATATCCTTTACATCCATTAGCCAACATCTTCCATGTCTTCATTGCTGATCAACCTTGATGATGAATTCCGTGACTGACCATAAAAGTTGAATTCCTCCTCGCCAATGGGACTAAACATAACACAATGTTTCCGACAATCAATCTTAGCGTTGTACTTTCTTAAGAAGTCCATTCCTAGGATAACATTATAATCCTAAAGCTTAATCGCAATAAGATCCACGTATAGCTCTCTACCGCAAATGACTACTGGAACATTACGTACCCAATAGTCGGACAACATAATTTTTCCCGATGGAAGGGAGGTTCTGAAGGGTTGATCTACTTTAATAGCTTCTCTTCCTAATTTTTGGGCAACCTCCATCGATACAAATGAATGAGCGGCACCAGAATCAAACAAGGCGATTGCATCATATGTGGCGATAGAAATCTGACCTGTTACCATGTGAGAAGTCCCAGCTTCAACATCTCCTTTTGTATAAGCATAGATCCTAGCTTGTGGTTCAGGAGCTTCTAATCTTCCCTGAGCAATCGATGGGCCTTCGATCTTTGCTTGTACTGCATGAAGCTGATTGCTTGAATTCCTGTTTGGGTATTGCTAGTTCTGATTCGGATTAATTGAGGTACAATTCTTGGCATAGTGGCCTTCCTTGCCACAAAGATAGCAGGCATTTATCCCCATTCTTCATACTCCAAAATGCTTCTTCCCACATTTTGCGCACATGGGATAATTATTACCCCCGTTACCTTGGTTGTTCTTCTTCTTAGGGTAATTCCTCTGTTAACCTTGGTTGGAAGCATTTCTTTTCCTTTTGTTCTTCCCGAACTGTTTGAAATTCTGGGTAGAATTGCTGGTCTGGCCCTTCGAATAAGACTACTGATTCTGCTTAGGCTGCGACTGCTTCAATACAGCCTTCTCTTCCTTCTTAGCTTTAAAGATTTGAGCCCTCGCCTCCTTGTCCTGATTGATCCAGTATTCTTCTTTTATAGCTCGACTTATACAGTCAGCTACCAGAGTTGGAGGGCTACTTCCAGCACTCACTTGCTTGGCAATGTCTGTTTGGAACATCTTCATCATTCTTCTTACTTTCTCCATTTCATTTGGTACGAGTTCCGGACACAGGCGGGCTAGCTGCTCAAATTTCTTGACAGCTTCCAGTACTATCATTGTCCCTTGTCTCAAACTATTAAACTCATCTTGCTGAGTCGTAAGGATTTCTCTGTTGTAATACATCATTCTAAATTCAGTCACAAAATCTTGCCAGCTCATATTTGTAACATTTCTGCGCAATTGGACTATCATCCACCAACGTCGGGCGTCCTTCTTGAGTGCAAAGGAAGCACAAAGGACCTTTTCCTACTCCGTGAGTCTTATTAAAGTCAAAATTACTTGGATATCCATCAGCCAGTTATCTGCTTCTATTGGGTCAGTAAGCCCCTCAAATTCAGGTGCCTTCATATGCCTAAATTGCTCATACAGCAAGTCTTCCCGAACCATAGGCTGGTTCACTTGTGCTCCAGCTGGTGCGGCTGGTGCTAACGGAACTTCTGGATTATGTGGAATCCTTTGATTGACCTCTGGTATATGAGGAGCTACTGGGGGAACAGGATTATTTTGGGGTGGAACTTCATTGGCATGAGGCATCTGATCCAGACGAACTATCTGATTCAAACGAACTATCTATTCTCGGAGCCTATTTGTTTCTTGTTTCCGTTCTAGCAATTATCATTGCAAGTCGGCTACTACCGTTGCCAAGTTAGGTTCTTGTGGAACTGGGTTTGATCATGTTCGTGGGCGAACCATCTTCTAATTCCTATTTTATTACAAGAAAGGATATTGTTATACTTCTAATACCCCTTTTTTCATTCATATCTTGTCATATCATATCTTAGAAACATCGTATCATAGTATTATCATAACTTATCATATCATGTCATAGAAACATCATATTAGAGATCCATAGTGATCTCATCATATCATAACTTCATCATAAACTTGTCATGAGTAACACTTGATCATGACCTCACAAAGTCATCATATATACATTTTATACATAGACTTTGTCTTTAATACATCATACAAAAAGAATATAGTCTTCCGGCAGTGTCTAACACTTGTCCGGTACAAGTCAGGCCTAATGTACATATACATAGGCAAGATGGAAGTGTCTACCACTTTACCATCATACATATGTACAACATAAGGTCAAAAAGAATAAAAGAATCCATAACTCAGATCTAGACTGACTACTCCATCGTGATGTCGGAAAAGACTTCGGAATCCACATCCCACTTGTTATCATCAAACAGGATCTCTTCGGGATCTTCCTCCTTCTCCACCTGCTCTTCCTCAATTTCTTCCTCATCATCACTGGCGATGATGATCACTGGAGTGTCTTCTGGGTTTTCCTCTGGGTCAGCCGGGTCTATCTCCGCATCATCCGCATCGGCATCCTCCTCCTGTGGAGGGATCCCCTGAATCGGTAAAGTTGGAATGGGTTCCGCCGGCATGAATTGTCCTCCGTGGAAAACTGGCTCCCCAATACCTACATTTTCAACTGGTATGAGTGGGGGATCATCCTCATACTCGGGTGCCTGGAATTCTGGAGTAGCCTATACCATATAAGCTATTATCTCGGCACCCGTAATAGCATCTATCATCTCATCCAATGTCATCTCGATCGTCGGTGGCGATGTGAACTGCCTGACCTCAGGAGGTAGTCCATCCCTGAGAATGTGTAGGACCTGTATCATAGGTCTATCCATATCCAGTGGAATGTAGGGTAACATGGCAACTCGAAACCTCTGGCAGAAGTGACCCATGGATTCGTTCGGGTATACATGCCAGGCTACGACGTAACTAACGTATCACCTCATATACATGTCGCGATATATATCGGGGTTGTGGTGATGCATGTTGAGTCCCTCTCCAGGCAATGGCCCATATCGCAAAGTGATTAAGGCTCGAAAGTTCATCCATACATCTCTAGGAATCTCGAGATCCCCTAAACTAAGCCACCATATACGAGCTTTTCCGATCAAACGTCAACTAGCGTGCATAACTTGAAGATGTGCTCCTATATGACATAATCAAAATATGATCTCCATATCGTGTAACCATTAGGCTAATGCTGCCGTTCCTTGGGTTCTGTCAAAAGTACGTGGCTCCATACCCCAAAACGCCATTGAAGCTTCACGATCCTCCTCGATCTGACTCGGGTCCATATCTATATCTATCATATTATACTTCGCATAATAAGTATATATGAAATAAGGTAAGAAAATCAACTTTCAAAAACTGTGGCGTTGGCAGCAGAATTGTGAAACCGGATGGCAGGAAACCCGCTATGATACCAACTCTGTAACGAACCATCTTACGTAGGCCGTTACCATACTTACTTTACTTAATTACTTAATCTTAGAAAATACTGAAATATATTTTTTTAAACTCATTCTAACCTCATACTTATATATAGGTATACATGTTTAATTAAGTATTGAAGTTTCAATACATCTTAGCACATTTACAAATTATACTAAATACTAGATACCCGTATTGTTAAATTAACATAACATAATACAAACATTTTTCCAAAACACATGGCGGTATCCAACCCAAAGTTTTCACATTCTGTCGTGCCATTCTCCACAGTCTTGTATCATACATTACCGGTAGGCTGCTTAACTACAGCATAAACATAAGTTATGAGCTTTCACTCAGTAATTACAACTTTCTTTCTGCAAAACAATCTTAATAAAAGAATGCATAAACCGATTATACTTTCTTATGTTAGCTTAACTTTTAGATGTAACGACCCGTCTTACGTAAGCCGTTACCATACTTATCTTACATACTAATTTGACATACTTACTTACTTACTTACTTATGCGGAAATACTGTACATATATATATATATTTTTTTAAAACGACTTGAATCCATACTTTACTATTTACATGTCTAATAATATATGTACGTACTTAGTTAATATTTACTTTTTAAAATTGTCGTAATGTAAAATAACTTGTAACAAGTAAACAATACATATATTTATTTCAAAACGCATAGCAGTCTCCATCCCATGTTTCACAGATAGCCCTGCCAAGCCTCACCGCCTTGCATCAAGTATTACCAGTAGGAAGCTTACCAACAGTATAAACGTAAGTTGTGAGCTTTCGCCCAGCAAGTACAACTATTAACCCGCAAAAACATTTCATAAGAAAATCATGCATGAACCAATTATGCTTTCATTATGCTTTCTTGGTTTTCATATTTTTAGGGCCCTTACTTAACATAAGTGTACGTACCGTGGTGCGCAGTCATGGAGTGGTTGGGGTGGCCAGCCCAGTCCAACTCAAACCATGAACCAAACCTGACCTAGAGCAGGTCGGTACGACACAAGAAAACTTACTTAACAACATACTTGAAAACATTTTCTTAAAACAGTTCTTACTTAAAACATAGTCTTCTTCTTACCATATGAATTACTGTTAGTGAACATGCTCCATGATATCACAACAGTAAATATACATCATACATACCACATAAATGCATGAACTTTAAAAACAATCATGCAAAGTCATAAAACAATTTGCCTATGCTGTAGACGGAGTTGTACTTACAGTTTACTCTAGGTCTTGGGTTTTGTCATTCCGACAGGTTACCTCAATTAGGTTACCTTCCTATTTCCAAAAAAAGAAGTAAGATAAGAATCATCCTATCTTACCATTTCATTTAAATGTTGGTACCTTAACCAACATTATGTGTATAACCCTAGTTATATGTCCCCCTCATATACTTTAACGATATCCTTATTGGTTACTAAGTGTAACCTTAGGGCATATGTCCTAATAATAATCAAACAGTATCCTATTTAATTACTTAATGCACTTTGGGCTCAAAGCCCAATGGTACTTGGCATCCTATTAGGTTACTTATTAGTAACCTAAGGTATAGGCCCAAGTTAGGTTTGAATTTAAAAGCCTGTTGGGCTTACTAAGGCCCAATGATTAAAGCAGTATCCCTTATGGTTACCTTAAATAATCTTGGACCTAAGGCCCAACATATCATATTTGCTTCTTAATAACTTAGTCTAATAAAATTAGGTAACCTATTGGATTATGATAGGTTACCAATTTATTTACTTTGTTTAATTCTTTCTTTTCTTACCAAAACTGAGTTTGATTATTTGTATAAAACTGTCTTTTAATGAAACTGTCTAAGTTTTGTGGAAATTTGCTGAAACATTCAAACTGTCTTTTAATGTGTAGGAATTTCCTGTGCATGCACTATTTTAAAATTCCTGTACTAACATGATTCAGTTTCATTTTGAAATCTGTTTTGATTTTGAAAAAGTTTTCTTCACGAAAGTTTTAGATATTGAAATACCCTACAACTTTTTTGTTTTGCGCAAAGTCTAGTTCTATCTTTAACTTATACTTTTTCTCTGTTGAATCTGCCTGGCCGTGTTCATAGGTCTGGGTGGTCCATGCTCGGGTTTTTGTAAAAACGAAGGCCTTTGGAGCCTTATTTTTAAAAACTGTTCACATTTCCCTTATAATTTTCAATTTCCTACAACTTTGCAGTTTTGAGTTTTCTCAAATTCGGCCTCTAAAGGCCTCAAAATACAGTTTCCAAATCACTGCCCAGTTTTCACCCGAACTGGCAGTTTTGGTTTCGGTTCGTTCTTACGTACAATTACGCACACCCTACCTCAAACGGTCATAACCGTGAGCCTACATCAAGCATGCAGTGCATAATCTAACGTTCTCATGATCATTCATTCATTCATTCACCATTATTCAATCATAATCAAACCCGTTTGGTGATTTTCACCAAACTTGGTTTTCTAGGGTTTTCTTGAACCCTAATCATAATACAAGCCATCCTAGTTCATAATCATTCATTCAACATCAGTTTTAAGCCTATGGGGATATATAACAAACACTTGATGGTCACACACATCAACAACATAATTTCTAGGGCATACAATCTAAAACATAAACCAAACCATAACATAAACTTACTAAAACCTAAATCAAGCACATTCTAATCAAACTAACTAAAATAAGGACATAATTGGTGAGCTTAAGCTCTTACAACCAAACTGAAAATACATATAAACTTGGCTCAAAACTTCAATAAAAGGGCTTAGGAAATTGAGAGAATTACCTCTAACCCGTGGAGATAATGTCGAGCTTGACTTTCCGGAATTTTTTTTCTAGCTTTCCTTCACTAAAAATCCGACCACACTCTCTTGGGTTTGGCTGCCTATGGGGTTCAGCTGACATCATGCTTACATCATCATTGTTAACTTTTCCAAAAATTACACTTTTGCCCCTAAAGATAAAATATTTGTAATTTAGTCCCTGCGGGTGATCAGCTAAGGTAGAGCCACTTGACTTCCAATTCATGCATAATTATCCTCTTGATTCTAAGAATCCCTTAATATAATTATGCAATCCATTTCCTTACTAACTTTGATAACATCAATACTGTTTTGTCCTAAAACAGTATTATCATACTGAATTATAGTCCAAAATCCATCTGCATAAAATTGGACTACGTATAAATTTTTCTTGGGACTTGAAACCATTTAGCCCATATTGCTCCAAATATTATACTTGATTTTTCCAAGGTGGTCTCATAGCTTATTCTTGCTTATTCGTTTGTAAAGACGGTTTCCGTAGTATAATTTCCATACTGATTATCCTATTGCTGTATAGTCATACCTTTGACCGTTCTTAGTCAACCCTTTGATTTTTTGGTCAACTTTGACTTTCTTGGTCAAACTTTGACCAACATGAAATTATGAAATTTCGTCATGCTTTTTCCTTAAAACGCCTCTTACTTGGTTAAGTAATCTTTTGTTGAGTCTCGTAGCTAGTTAATCGAGAACTCAAACCTATGCTGTTATTCCACTCCGATCATGATTCAGACTTAGGTTTTCCTTGTTTTAAAGGAAATCTAAAGTCATCAAAATTTCGGGTATTACACTTAGAGCTCAATTGGCTCAGCAGAATCAGGGACCTCCTGATGCTAGGGTACCACCAGCACTTGTGAATCAGCCTGCTGCACCAGAAATTCCTGATGTTGACCCGGTGATTCCAGAAAACCCTATAGCCCCTAAAGTGCCTATGGCGCATGTAGCTGTTCCACCAGCACCCCTGGTTCGAACTCTGGAAGAATTATATGACAAATTTTGGCGCACGAAAGCACCAGAATTTGAAGGGTCAATGAACCCGATTGAGGCCAACAACTGGTTGATCGACCTTCAGGTTATCTTGAACTTCCTCAGGCTTAATGATCAAGAGAAAGTCCTCTGTGCATCTTTTATGCTAAGAAAAGATACTCGTCTCTGGTGGGAAACAGTCTAGATCTGGCGAGATGTTACTCAAATGACTTGGGAGGACTTTGTTGAGGAATTTAAAGAGAAATACTTCAACACCGAGGTTATGGAAGCTCAACAAGATGAGTTCAATAATTTTCGTCAGGGTAATCTGTCTGTAGCTGAAGCAGTAAAAAAGTTTGAATAGCTAGCACGTCTCTGTCCTCACCTTATCAGTTCTGAGAGGGACAAAGTAAGAAGGATGATGAGGATGTTCCACTCAGATTTAGCAGTAGTAATTAGCAGTTGCCCGCATCCACCAATCACCGTTGCTGAATGTGTCAGTCAAGAAATTCGAGCTGAGTATTGGGTAGGACAAAACAGAGAATAACAGGCTAAGTTCTTTAAGGATAAGAAAGAAGAGAAGGCCCAAGCCAAGCAGAATCAGACAAGATCAAGCCAAATTCCGCAGCAGAAAGGTCAAGGAGGATCTTCTGGTCAACACAGCAACAATAAGCAGTACGGCAATAATCAACAGAAAAGGAAATGGAATTCAGGAGGACAGGGGAATCAACAGAATTCTCCCCAAAAGAAGAATGCTTTTGATAACAACAGTTATCCCACTTGTTAGAAATGTGGGAGGAAGCACCCGGGAGATTGCCGTGCTGGAACGAATCGCTGCTATTTGTGTGGCAAGGAAGGCCACTATACTAGGAACTGCAACGCTAATTTTCAAAATCCGCAGAACTATCAGAGAGGTCAGGGATATCAACTTCACGCAGCACAGATGAAGCTTGAAGGATCCGAAATCTCCCAAGGCAGACTCGAAGCTCCAGAACCTCAAGGACACATTTATGCCTACACTAAGAAAGATGTTCAAGCTGGATCATCTACGGTGGTGACAGGTCAGCTTCCTTTTGCCCAACAAGATACCTACGTGTTAATTGATTCTGGCGCTACGCACTCATTCACATCACGTAAGTTTGCTAAGAAACTAGGTAGAGGAAGCGATAGGATCGGAAGAACCTTCAGAACTGCATTACCCTCCGGGGAAATTTTGATGTCTGATTATTGGGTACGTCACGTTCCCATAATCATATGTGGTAGGGAAATGTATGTCAATTTGATTATCATTGACCTATATGACTACGATGTTATTTTGGGTATGGATTTCTTGGGGAAATACAATGCAGTTATAGACTGTCAACGTCATATTGTCACATTCAAGCCAATTGGAGGCGAGGAGTTCATTTTTAGGGGATCGACTCCAAAACCATTGAAAATGTTCATTTCTACAATGAAGGCTAGAAAGTTGTTGGCAGAAGGATGTATTGGATTTCTGGCCAACATGGTGGATAAGATGCAAGAAACCAAGAGTAGGCCAGAAGAAATACCGATAGTCAAGGATTTTATGAATGTTTTTCCTGAATATCTACCAGGATTGCCACCGGAGCGAGAGATCTCTTTTGAAATTGAATTACTTCCTGGATCGGCACCAGTATCCAAGGCACCTTATAGGATGGCCCCCACCGAACTTAAAGAACTGCAAATTTAGTTACAAGAGCTCCTGGATCGAGGATTCATCCGTCAGAGCTATTCACCATGGGGAGCCCCAGTTTTGTTTGTAAAAAAGAAGGATGGCACTCTTAGAATGTGCATTGACTATCGGGAACTGAATAAGATTACCATTAAGAATAAGTATCCGTTACCTCGGATACATGATCTATTCGATCAATTGAAAGGAGCTTCAATTTTTTAAAAAATTGACTTGCGATCCGGATATCATCAGCTTCGAATTAGGGAAGGAGATGTTCCTAAAACAGCATTTCGTACGCGATATGGACACTAAGAGTTCCTCGTTATGCCATTTGGATTGACAAATGCTCCAGCTGCTTTTATGGACCTGATGAATCAAGTATTCAAGGATTACTTGGATAAGTTCGTTATTGTTTTTATAGACGATATCTTGATTTACTCAAGGTCAAAGGAGGAGCACGAGAAGCACCTAAGGATTGCTCTACAAATTTTAAGGCAAAACCAGCTTTATGCTAAATTCACAAAGTGTGAATTTTGGTTGGAGAAGGTTCATTTCTTAAGACATGTGTTCTCTAAAGAAGGCGTATCTATAGATCCAGCCAAGATCGAAGTAGTAAGTAAATGGCCAGCTCCGACAAATGTCACCTTAGTACGTAGTTTCCTTGGCTTAGTAGGCTACTATCAACGTTTCGTCGAGGGATTTGCTAAGATCGCAGTGCCGCTCACAGTACTTACACGGAAGGGAAAGAAATACGAATGGACTGCAAAGTGTGAAGAACACTTCCAAGCGCTAAAAAGTAAGCTGACTAGTGCTCCAATCCTTACAATACCAGTTGTGGAGGAAGGGAACTTCGTGATATACAGCAATGCTTCCAAAATAGGATTGGGAGCCGTACTCATGCAAAATGGAAAAGTGATCGCTTATGCTTCATGACAACTCAAGGATCATGAGAAGAACTATCAGACGCATGATTTGGAACTTGCAGCGGTAGTTTTTCCACTCAAAATCTGGAGACACTATCTTTATGGTACTAGGTGTGAAGTTCACACGGATCATCAGAGTTTGAAGTATATCTTCACGTAAAAAGAGCTCAACATGAGGCAAAGAAGATGGCTTGAACTGGTGAAAGACTATGATATAGACATCCGTTATCACCCCGTGAAGGCTAACAAAGTAGCCGATGCCCTTAGCCGGAAGTCGTCTTCCTCGTTGATGTCAATTCAATCCTTAATTGGGCCTCTCCAGAAAGAGCTAATGGACGCTAGAATCGAGCTTATTACGGGAAGTTTAGCTGCTCTAACCTTCCAACCTACCATTTTGGATGGCCTAAAAGAGCGTCAAGAAACAATGCCTTGTTACTTAGGGCAAGAAATGAAGTCTTAGAAGGAAAGGAGTTGGACTTCAATATATCTGATGAGGGCATACTCTATCGGAAAAATAGACTATGCATTCCTAATGAGGACGAGTTGAAGAAGCAGATCATGAAAGAAGCTCATGAGACTCCATATTCTATTCATCCTGGAGCCACAAAGATGTACAAAGACTTGAAGGAAAGTTTTTGGTGGCCCAAAATGAAGAATGATGTTGCCACGTTTGTTAGTAAATGCCTCACGTGTCAGAAAGTGAAGGCTGAACATCAACATCCAGGGGGAGAATTGCAGAAAATTTCCATCCCGGAATGGAAATGGGACTAAGTGACGATGGATTTCGTGGTTGGACTACCCCGAAATCCCAGCGGAAATGATGTTATTTGGTTGATTGTTGATCGTTTGACGAAATCCGCGCACTTTTTAGCCATCAAACTTAGCTTTTCAGTAGACCAGCCGCGGAACTGTATGTTGCACAGATCGTTCGCTACCATGGGATTCCAAAATCGATTATCTCAGATCGTGATGGCCGTTTCACTTCTAAGTTTTGGAGAAGTGTACATCAAGCAATGGGTACAAAACTTACGTTTAGCACAGCTTTTCACCCTCAGACAGATGGACAATCGGAAAGGACCATCCAGACTTTAGAAGATATATTACGAGCATACGTGATGGACTTCAAGGGAACTTGGGATAAGAAGCTTCCTTTGATTGAGTTCTCATACAACAACAGTTTCCAAGTTTCGATTGGAATGGCTCCTTATGAAGCTCTTTACGGGAGAAGGTTTATGTAATAACCCGAAATTTTGATTACTTGTGATTTCCTTAGATACAAAGAGAATCTAAGTCTGAACCATGTATGTAGATATGAAGCTTATGATCAGAAATAGTTTGCTTAATCAAGCATGAGGCCTTTTGAGAAAATGGCATAATAGGAATTTATGAATTTATGCCGGTCAAAGTTTGACCAGGTTGACTTTAGGTTTGACTGAGATGGTACTGCAGTGTAATAAACAGTATGGAAATTATACTGTGAAAAACCGTCATTACGGATGAAGAAGTAAGAACAAGGTATGGGATTGCTCTAGAATAATCAGAAATAATATTTGGAGCAATGAGGACTTAGCAGTTTCAAGTCTTAAGAAAAATCCATATGTAGCCTAGTTAAGTACAGATGAATTCTGGACTACAGTCTAGTATGATAGTACTGTTTTTAGTGAAAAACAGTATTGATATTATCTGAGTTAATAAGGAAATAGACTGCATAATTATATTAATGGATTTTTGGAATCAAGTGGATAATTATGCATGAATTGGAAGCTAAGTGGTTCCACCCTAGCCGGTCACCCACAGGGACTAAAGTGCAAATATTTT
The DNA here is from genome assembly GCA_038430175.1 of Ficus hirta. Lineage (NCBI taxonomy): Eukaryota > Viridiplantae > Streptophyta > Magnoliopsida > Rosales > Moraceae > Ficus > Ficus hirta. Next base: position 1,970,471 of record CM076586.1, on the reverse strand, counting down.
GTCCTTAGGGGCCAAAGTGCAATTTTTAGAAAAGTAAGTAATGATGATGTCATGATGATGTAAGCTTGATGATGTCATGATGATGTAAGCTTGATGATGTAAGCATGATGATGTCATGATGATGTAAGCAAAACTTGGCCTCCAAGGCTTCCTTATGGCCGGCCACATAGGGAGGGTAGATGAGCAAATATTTTGTCCCAAGGACCAATGGGCAAATATTTTTCTCTTAAGGGCTATTATGTAATTTTTGGATTAAAAATAAATCGAAAAATTAAATTATTTTTCACCTATAAATAGGTGATGAGGGGGGCTCATTTTGTTCACAAAAATGAGAAAATACCCCAAAACCGTGCCAAAATCTCTCCACACTCTCTCCCTGTAATGACCAATCTTCTAACAAGTTCATGATTTCTTTTGTTAAGAATTAAATTATGTGTTATGTATGTTTATGTGTTAGGTTTTATCAGAAAAATTATTGAATTCTTGGTTGAAGGATTCAATAATTTATTTATGTAAGTTTAAGACCTTCTGTTATGAAAGTCAAGTTTATGATTTATGATTTTATGTTAATAATTGTTAATCTTGAGAAAAATCTTATACACGGTTCAGATAAGTTATGGACAATGGTCTAGTATCAGCATACTGTGACAGTTCAAAACAGTAATTAAGTATCTATGATAGTATGAAAATGGATTGCAATTAGAAGGTATGTCAACGAGGTCTTAATAGTATGAGATTTCATTTTTAATAGATGACTTGTGTCATTGCCAATACAGGTCATCTTACAGGGATCAAAATGCAAATATTTTATGTTTAGGGGTCAATTTGCAAATTTAAGAAAAGTTTATGATTATTAATTTTTAAAAGTTAAGAAAGTTCTCTAGAGGAGGATTAGTAAGAATTTGATGATTGAAAGCTTAACCTTAGCCGGCCACCTCATAGGGACTAAAATGCAAATATTTTGCCTTTAGGAGCCAATGTGCAATTTTGGAGAAAATCATGGACTTATAAGCAAATATGTAAAATTTTGGAACTATGGACTTTTTAAGTTAAATTTCCTAGTTCAACTAAGCCAATGATCTAATACAAGTTTAGCTAACTTAGTTAGAAATTAAGAAATAAGTTAGGATTGGATGATTCCAAATTTTAATTTGTTAGCAAACATAAGCAAATAGCTCATTCCCTAGTTGGACTCATTGCATTTTGTTAGCAAACATAAGCAAATAGCTCATTCCCTAGTTCTTCCCTATAAGGCCGAAAAATTAAGAAGAGAAAAGAAAGAGAGAGAGTTTTCGGTTTGGTGTTAGATTAGTGTAAAGAAAATTTCAAAAACATAAGCTAGACCAACATCCGTGGAACTTGAGGTAAATTGTTATCCTCTAGTTCTTCATTTAAGTCCTAATTAAGATTTAAGTGTATGTTTAATAAGTATAAGTATGGAATAAATTTTAGAAGTTATAAGCACTAAGGTTTTGATATGCTTTATTAGAGTTTCTAACTGGACAGTTTTTTTGAAACAAGATTTTGAGGCCCTTAGAGGCCGAATTCGAAAAAATCAAAACTGCAAAGTTGTAGAAGAGGGAAAATTCTAGGTGTCAGCATGAAAGGTTTTTGAAAATAATGCCTTTAATATCCTTTTTTTTTACAAAAACCCGAGACCAGGTTATGAAATTGTAATTATGGTTGAAAAAGTTCAAAGGATAAAACAGGTAAGTTAAGGACAAAATTGACTTTTGAGCTAAAAACAAAAGTTGTAGGAAACTTCAATATCTACAACGTTCATGAAGAAAACTTTTTCAAATTTAAAATAGATTTGTAAGAAAAAGAACAAAAATTTATAAATAAGTTTTATACACAGTTTTTCAGAATTTAGAGTCTTACTAAATTCAAAAAGGAGTTGAGTTTTAGGGTTTGTGTTTTGTAATAGGATAGTAACTAGAGTTATTTGTGATATTATGATAGGATGATTCTTATCCTATGATTTTATTGAAAACAGGAAAGCAACCTGTTTAAGTGGAATATTTTAATTCAAGGTGCAAAGTAACTGGTAAGTACGACTCCGCCTACAGCATAAACGAAAATGAGTATGATATATATTTATGGCTTTCATGTTCATGAAATATGAGTATGATATATGTTATGGTTTACAAGTTCATGTTGATATATTTATGATGAATGTTATAGCATGTATTTTTATATGATGAATATTTTGTTATTATGGCATCACGAAGCATGCTCATTAACGATAAGTCACTCGGTAAGAATAAGAATTTGGTTTCAAGTAAGAAACTATTTATATGTATTGATTTTCCATTAAGTTAAAGCAAGAACAAGTTAAAGAAAAACTTTCAAGTATAATGGCAAGCAAGTTGCCTTGTGTCGTATCGACCCGCACTAGGTCGGGTTTGGTCCATGGTTTGAGTTGGACAGGGCTGGCCGCCCCAACCACTCCATGGCAGCGCGCCACGGTACGTACACTTATGTTATGTAAGGGCCCTAAAATTATGTTAAGATAAGACAACATAATGAAAGCATAAAGAATTCATGCATTATGTTTTATGAAATGTTTTGGGGATCATTAGTTGTGCCTGCTGAGCAAAGCTCATAATTTATGTTTATGCTGTAGGAAAGCAAACTTATGGCAGTTCATGATACAAGACGGTGGAGTGTGGCAATGCAAAGCTGTGAAACTGTGGGATTGGAAACTGCTACGCATTTTGTTAAGTTCCGCCATGTTTATTTTGAGTATGTTGTATTTAAGTACAAAATTATGATAAGTAAATAAGTTAATGTACATATATATATATATAGGTAAGAGATTACTGCGAGTAATCCCAATTTTAAAGTTATATATATATCGTTTGCAAAAAAAAAAAAAAAAAAAAAAATTTTGTCCCAATTTTTGCATATTGTTAAGTAAGTTATCAAGTAAGTAAAGTATGGTAACGGCCTACGTTAGGTGGGTCGTTATAGAGTTGGTATCAGAGCAGTAGTTCTACCTTTCGGTTTCACGGATTGCTTGCCTGCGCCACAGTCATTGTAAGTTAAAAATATTTCGTATTTATATTATGAATTTATAAAAATTTGTATAATCTAGATTTGAGGACAATGGACGAAGATCGAGGTGCAGCTTATGCGTTTTTCATGATGTCTCCACTAATATTCGATGGGACTAGACGAACCGTGACACTAGCAGCATGGCTTCATGATATGGAGTCTATATTTCGAATATGTCATATTCCGCCCCATCTACAAGTATCGTTGGCAAGTCGTTGTCTAGCAGTAGATGCTAGACTATGGTGGAGAACGTTAGGAGAACAGGAAGCTCAGGGAGGATCATGGGAATACTTCCGCAATATCATCATTGCTCGTTTTGGACCTCCATTGGAGGAAAACGCTAACATGCACTATCGAGACCCAGATATTTAACGCGACATGAACCTTGTCCGATATCTTAACTATGTTTATGATTGGCATGCTTATCCAGTAGAATCGATGGGCCATTACTGTCGAAGATTTCAAGAGGCTATATTGCCTCACATTCCAGATTTTGGCGACCCAGAGTTTCGGGCACTGCAACTGCTCAGGGAAGGACTACCTCTCGACGTCAGGGAACATGTCCAGGCACCGGTAATAGGAATGACAATGGAACACATGATTAATGACATCATGGAAGCTGAATTAATAGCTCATATGGTTCAAGCGGACGCTCTACTAGAAAACAATATTCAAGTGCCAGTCAATAATAATGATGTGGAAGAGCCACCCTTCCAATGTGGTCCAGTATTGCCAGAAGACCCTATTCCAGTGATACCACTTCCAGAGATTCCTCCACAAGAGGCTGGAATCGATGCTGATGCCATGAATCTTGAAGAATTTCCTGACGAGCCTGAACTTCAAGAGGATCCTCACGAAATCATCCTAGATAACGGAGAAGAGGAAGAAATACATATGGAGGACGATCCGGAGGAAGTCTTGTTTGTTGATGAAGACTGGGATGTGTTCTCTGACGTAACGTCAGAGTAGATAATTTAGGTGTAAAATAGTATATATGTGTGATAGATAAGTGATAGTCACTTCTATCTTGTATTTGATCATATATATATAGCAAGTATAGGATATGTACATGATAGTATGGATAAATATGTATGTATGTATGTATGTACGAATTATGGGTTATGATGGAATGTAAGATATGTAAATTATAGAATCAATAAGATGTATTAGTATATTATGATATTAAGATTATGAACAACATATGATGTTACGATATGATATGACGTTATGATGTGATAATATGATCTATGATATGATCTATGATATGATCAGATGTAGTATTATGATATGATATGATGAATAAGTATTGTTCATAATGAGATATGAATGAACGAAAAGATATTTGAAGTATAATAATATCTTTATCGTGATTAGATAAGAAATAGAAGATGTCACGCTCACGTACAAGAGCGAACCCTATTCCGCAAGAACCTGATCTTGCAAACATAATAGCTACCTTGCAACGACAACTAAGGGAACAACAGCAGGAGACGAACCAGCTTCGGGAATAAGTAGCTCAACTGAATCAGGTACCTCGAGCTAACGAAGTTCCGCCATAAAATAACCCCGTACCCCAAGCAGCGCATCAGGTACCAGAGGTTCATCAAGAAGTTCCGTTAGCACCCGAAGGACTGCAAAGGAATCCACCCTTGGTTAGGGAGGATCTATTATATGAACGATTTAGGCGAATGAAGGCACCTGAATTTGAAGGAACCACAGATCCAATAGCAGCGGATAATTGGTTAATCGATATCTAAGTAATTTTGGATTTTATGGGACTTACAGAACAGGAGAAAGTTCTTTGTGCCTCTTTTGCATTAAAGAAAGATGCGCGTCACTGGTGGATGACGGTTCAGATGCGCAGAAACGTGGCGTTCATGAGATGGCAAGATTTTGTAGACGAATTCAGAATAATATACTACAATCAGGTGATTCTTGCAACTCAACAAGATGAGTTTACCAGTTTTAAGCAAGGATCTATGTCAGTGATGGAAGCAGTCAAAAAGTTTGAACAGCTTGCCCGTTTATGTCCAGAACTGATGCCCAACGAAAAGGAGAAAGTAAGGAGAATGATGAAAATGTTTCGGACAGACATCGCCAAACAAGTTAGTGCTGGAAGTAGCCCTCCAACTCTTGTAGCTGATTGTATAGGTCGAGCTATGAGAGCAGAATACTGGATTAATCAGGATAGGGAAGCGAGGGTTCAAATATTCAAAGCTAAGAAAGAAGAAAAAGCTATAGAGAAACAGATACAGTCTAGGCAAAATCAGGAGCCAAACTTAAAAGGCCAGACTAGTAATTCCAGCCAAAGTTCTAAGCAGTTTGGGAGGAATAAAAGAAGAGGAAATGCTACGGGCCAGGGCCAACAGAAGAATTACCCTCAGAAGAGGAACAACAGTGGGAATGAGGGTAATAATAACAATTATCCTGTGTGTACTCAATGCGGAAAGAAACATCTAGGCGTGTGTAGGATGGGAACAAACGCTTGCTACCTTTGTGGCAAGGAAGGTCATTATGCGAGAAATTGTACCTCCAATAGTCAGAACCAGAACCCTCAGTACCAGAATAGGAATACAAACCGACAGCTACACGCGATGCAAGCAAAGATCGAAGGTCCTTCGATTGTACAAGGAAGACTTGAAGCTCCCGAACCACAAGCTAGGATTTATGCTTACACAAAGGGAGATGCTGAGGCTGGAACCTCTAATGTAGTAACAGGTCAGATCTCTATAGCCGCTTATGATGCATTTACCCTAATTGATTCTGGTGCCACCCATTCATTTATATCGATGGAATATGCCCGGAAGTTAGATAGAAGTGTAGAAAATTTAGGGCAACCTTTTAGAACCTCCCTTCCGTCAGGAGAGATTTTGTTATCTAACTCCTGGATGCGAAATGTTCCGATAATTATGTGCGGTAGAGAATTATATGTAGACCTGATTGCAATTAAGCTTCAGGATTTCGATATTATCCTGGGAATGGATTTCTTAGATAAGTACAATGCTAAGATAGATTGTCGAAAGCGTTGTGTTACATTTAGTCCTTTTGGTGAAGTGGAATTCAACTTTCACGGTCAGTCTAGTAGCTCATTAACCCGGTTTATTTCGGTAATGAAGGCTTGGAAAATGTTGGCTAATGGATGTCAAGGATACTTAGCTAACATGATGGACAAAGAGCAAGAAAAAGAGCTACAACCCGAAGATGTTCCCATTATTAGGGAATATGTAGATGTCTTTCCAAAAGATTTAACTAGACTTCCGCCGGAGCGAGAAATCTCTTTCGAAATAGATTTGTTGCCAGGAACAGCTCCAATATCGAAAGCACCCTATCGTATGGCCCCAGCTGAGCTTAGGGAACTTCAAGTATAGTTACAAGAACTGTTGGACAAAGGATTTATTCGTCAAAGCCATTCCCCATGGGGAGCACCTGTGCTGTTTGTCAAAAAGAAGGATGGATCGTTGCGGATGTGCATCGACTATCGTGAGTTGAACAAAATCACGATTAAGAACAAGTACCCTCTCCCGAGAATCGACGATCTCTTTGATCAACTTAGAGGAGCTTTGGTATTCTCAAAGATTGACTTGCGTTCGGGCTACCATCAACTCAGAATCAATGAAGGAGATATTTCTAAGACAGCTTTCCTGTAACGCCCCGACTTCCCACGCCGGGTCGTCACCTTACTTACATACTGAACTTAAACTTGCGGAAAATTTGGGAGAAATTTTTTTTTCTTTTAAACTTTATTTTAAAACTTTTAACTTGAACTTCATCCTTAAACTCATACTTACTGATAGGTACTTACTCGAGTACCAAACTTTCAAACCCTCCTTGAAGGCCATCGAAATCAAATTGTAGACCAAACCCGACTTAATGCGGATTGGTACCACAAGAGGCAACTTGCTTGCCATACATACATAAACTTTGTCATTCATACTTAAAACATCATGAAAGTATGAAAACCCTTTTTCATTACAACATTTTTTTTATAGAGTCTATATATATATATATATATATTTTTTTAAATCCGTGGCAGTGTCCATCCCACATTTCACAGTCCGCAGCACCAGCCTTCCACAGTGTTGCATCAGAGATTGCTGGCAGGTTGCTTACCTACAGCATAGACGTAAGACGTGAGCTTTCGCTCAGCAAGTACAACTGTTACATCCGCGACGCAAAACACATATCATTATGCATGAACCAATTATGACCTCTTATGAATCAAATATGGATTCATAACTTAGTTTAGTTCTATTCTTTTACTTATCATGTGTGCTCGTACTGTGGTACATAGCCAAGGAATGGTTGAAGGCGGCAGTCCGTTTTAACTCAAACCATGAAACACAAAGTTTAACATGGAGTAGTTTAGGTAGCCATCCAATCCAACTCAAATCATGAACCATACCATTTAAACCCGCCTTTGTGGCAAGTCGGTACGACACAACATCTTATTTGTCTTGTTATTACCATGTGATTTAATATTAGTGAACATGCTTCATGATGTCACAATAATACAACATATAACATAACCTCATTCATAACATACCATGACATGCCATACATACCATAACATATCATACCATAATATCACATGACATAACATACCATAACATTACACACCATAACATATCATCACATGCCATAACATACCATCACATTAGGCAAGTAACAACAAAGGGCCTATGCTGTAGGCGGAGTTGTACTTACCTCTCTTGCTATGTCCTGTGTAGTGCTGCTCCTTTTCTGAGTACAGCTGCAGGTTCCCTCCTGCTTGTTAAAGGACATAGGTGAGGTTCTAATTAGTATTGTGGAATGTTGGTGATCTAACCAACATGCCTACATTATCCTAGTTGTATGTCCTCGATACTAGATGTCTTACTGGGTTACAAATAGTAACCCTATTATTTTAAAAACAACCCAATATGGATTAATCTTGGTATCCTTTAGGGTTATCTTGACTAACCCTTAAGGTTAATTGTAGTCAAACTCTTGGTCAACCAAAGTCAATCTTTTGGTCAACTAAGGTCAACCCTATACGGGTCAAACTTGAGCTTTAGGTTTTGGCCCAGTAACTCGGATATCACTTCCGGTTATTACCCGTAATCATCTTGCTTACCCAATTTTTAGTTTAAAAATCTATTTTCCATTTCTTTGGAAACTTGGGTAAATTAACCTTAAAAAAATCTTTTACTTAACCCATAAAATTCATATTTTTGAAATAGGTTTTTGTAAAATCATTTAGGGCTGGAAACTGCCTTTGGAACAGTTTCCCTAGTCAAAACAGTGGTTTTGGGGAAAGATACAATTTTTCCGATCTGTTTTTAGAAAATCCTGTGTAGGAATTTCTTGTTCCCTGCACAGTCTTTATAAAACCGTGTCAGTTTAAAGATCCATTCCGATTTTGAAAAAGTTTTCTTCATGAAAGTTGTAACTCTCGAAAAATCCTAAAACTTTCGTGTTTTGAGAAAAATCCAGTTCGGCTTGCATTCTTGTCAGTTTTAATTTGAAACTGACTGGTCGTGTGAACTAGGTCTGGGCAGACTAGTCTCGGATTGTTATAGAAACGGAGGCTATTGGAGCCTCAATTTGGAAAACTGTCCGCGTTGCCCCCTAGGAAAAACCCTTCTGAACAACTTTCATGTTTTAAGTTTCCTCTAATTCGGCCTCTAAAAGCCTTAAATTTCCACTTTCCCGAAACTGGCCAGTTTGGAATCCGAATTGGCAGTTTCGGTTGTTAAGTCCGGTTTACGTTCTATTTCGCGCAAACTACCTCAACCGAACTAGCGGGAGCTCTAATACACACATGCAGCGGTTTTCTAGCGTAAATTTTCTTTAATCACAATTTCTAACATCACCATGCAAATCTAATTGATATTGGATCAACTAAGTTGCATGATTTCGGTTGTACAAAACCTAACAAGCATACTAATTAAATTCTAGCAACCTAGCACAAAATTTATCATTCACCAATACTAGGGCAGATTGGGGACATTCATCATCATCACATATTAAGCACAAAAACCCTAGCAATTAATCAAACACCTAACATGCAAACATAAGCATATAACTATGCAAGCTCATAATCAAACCATCCACCCTTAATCACCTAATCAAGCACATACTAACTAAACTAGGGCAAGAAATTAGAATGGACTTATGTCCTTACAAAACCAACTTGAAACACAAATAAAATTCCAAATTGAACTCAATGGAAGGATTAGGGCTCAAGGAAGTTACCTTAGATCAAAGTTAGGGTTTGAAAATTGCAACTCCCCTTCCTCCCTTGCCTACGGCTTCCACCTAGTTAGGGACCCAAAAATTTTGGTTTGGCCTCAAGATTTGTCCTTCACCTAAGGCTCGGCCACACCACCCTTGTAACACCAAAAATTGCAGTTTTTCAACTACTTTCCCTTGCTCAAAACAGTGGCTGCCCTAGACCAAAAATGGTCTCAAAACTTGTTTTTGATCTTGTTTTCGGTTGATTGAATCAAACCCGAATTGACCCTAACTTTTCCCCTTAAAATTTTCAGTTTCTCTCTTGGTTTCCCTGCCCTCAATAATTCGGCAGCAAGCCTAGAAAAGGGCTGGAAAAATTTCTGAAACTCTCCCCTTAGCTTCCCCTTGCAAACCGAACACTAACCTAGGCTTGGCTTAGGAAAATTTTGATTTTTCTCACCTCTTTCTCTCTTCCTTGGCTGCTGATTTTCAAGAAGAAAATTGGCAAGAACCTCCCCAAATTTTTGAATAAAATGAATAAAGGTCACTCCTATTTATAGGCAAAAGGGAAACTTTTAAGAATTGCATTTTGACCCCTAAATTTTTGAAAATTTGCCAAAAAGGCATGCTAGGTGGCCGGCCATATGCTTGGAGAACAAGAAAAATTTTTCTTCTAGAACAAGACACTTGTCATTCAAGGCTTGGTTCATGGAATTATGATGTCATAAATCAAAAATGGGATGATGTCATAAATCAAAAGGTAGGTGATGTCATCCTAAGGCCTCGTTTGGCTACTTTTTTGAAAAAGCAGTCCAATTTAAATCCAACACAGATATTTCTAATACTGTGTTCACTAATACACAGTATAATTCAGTACTGTTATACTTGACTGCAGTCCAAAATTTATCTGCGTAAAAATGGACTGTAAAAATTTTCTTCTTATTTCTGAAAGTCATTAGGACTTTAATATCCAACTTAGTGTGCTTTATTTTTCTAGGGTGGTCTCATAGCTTATTCTTGTTATCTTGTCCAAAAAGACAATTTTCGCAGTAGATTTCTCATACCGCTTATCCTATTACTGTACAGTCATACCCTGACTGTTTTTGGTCAACTTTGACTTTCTTGGTCAAATTTTGACCAACATGGAATCATGAAATTTCATCACGCCATTTTTCTTAAAATGCCTTATACTTGGCTCAGTAATCCATCGTTGAGTCTCGTAGCTAATTAACCGAGAACTCAAACTTATACCGATATTCTATTCCAAACATGATCTAGACTTAAGTTTTCCTCATTCAAAGGAAATCTAGAGTCATAAAAAAATTCGGGTTATTACATTTCCGAACACGCTATGGGCATTATGAGTTTCTTGTCATGCCATTTGGATTGACTAATGCCCCAGCTGTTTTCATGGATCTCATGAATCGGGTGTTTAAAGAATATCTAGATAAGTTTGTTATCGTTTTTATTGACGATATTTTGATCTACTCAAGATCTATAAAAGAACATGAGCAGCATCTCAGAATAGTGTTGGAAACGTTAAGACGGAATCAGCTTTACGCCAAATTCACAAAATGTGAATTTTGGTTGGAAAAAGTACATTTCTTGGGCCACGTAGTTTCAAGGGAAGGAATTTCCGTTGATCCTGCTAAAATAGAAGCAGTCAGTGCTTGGTCAGCACCCAAAAACGTTACGGAAATACGAAGCTTTCTTGGTTTGGCCGGATACTACCGACGGTTCATTGAGGGATTCTCCAAGATAGCAGCGCCACTAACAGCTGTTACAAAAAAGAGGAGAAAGTTTGATTGGAAACAGAAGTGTGAAGAAAACTTCCAAGAGCTCAAGAGAAAGCTTACAAGTGCACCAGTATTGATAGTTCCTGACGTTGATGCAGGAAATTTCGCCATTTATAGTGATGCTGTGACGCCCCGACTTCCCAAGCCAGGTCGACACCATACATACTAGTTCATTACTTGAAAATTTGAGACAAATATTTTTTTTTAAAACATATTCACATAAGTTATTTAGTAGAAAAAAAACTTGTTATGCATACATACCATACTGAAAGTATAATCTCAAGTCTTTAAATTTCATACATACTGCACAACATAATTTACTTTTGAAATATATCTATTTTGACTCAAAAGCGGTTGCGGAAAATTTTGCGTAGTGGTATCCCACACCGCCCTTCACCCGCCGCATCGTCCGCATAGCCCACCACTTAAACTGCAGGCTTCTTACCTACAATATGAATATAAGAGTGAGCTTTCGCCCAGCAAGTATAAACGTAATCTCACAAAATAATTCAAATATCTTAAAATATGCCAATCATCATGTAGCTTATGCATGAACCATTTATGATTGATTGAAAGTCTTAGGCTTCATTATTGACTCAATCTTTAATTTATTATCTTATCTCAACATGTGGGCCCATAGTGTACGTACCAAAAGCGCGCAGCCTCCAGATAAAGCTAGGGTTTGCAAGGCCCTAACAGTTCTGGGAATTATAACTTGACCCTCACGCATCAACGAGAGGTTAATAATCATAACTTGTCTTAAACATGTATCCTCCTCGATCACGGGAGGGTGGTACAACACCTTACTTGTATTATCTTACCATATGATTTAACATTAGTGAACATGCCTTATGATGTCACTATGTCCTATCAAACTTAACACTTGCTATAACATGGTATTCTTGAAAACATGGCATTTTTAAAACCATGATATTTTTGTAAACGTGGCATTTTTGAAACCATGACATTTTAGAAAACATGGCATTTTTGTTAATATGACATTCTTATAACATGGCATAACATGTAACATGTCGTAGCATATCATCGCATATGATAACACAACATAGCATGTATATTTAAACATATAGTGTAAATAGCATAGCTTAACATAGCATATTTGAAAATAGTATTTACTATTTTCACACTGTAGGTGAGGTTTGATACTTGCCTGATATGCTATGTTTCTGGTTTTGTTGCTTCAACCCAAATCGCAACTGCAGGTTACTTCCTGCTATTAAAAAAAACATAGGATAAGGATCCTATAAAATGTTGGTAACCTTTCCAACATTCATACACAATCTTAGTTATATGTCCCCCAATTATACACATGATAACTCATTAGGTTACATGAGGTAACCCTTGAGGTGGTCAATATTTTATGGTCAAACTTAGTCAACCAAAGTCAACATCTATAGGTCAAACTTGGCTTTGGACCAAGCCTAGTAACTCGGGTATCCTTCCCGGTTATCATCCGTCAACCTCTTGTTATTATACTTTGGCTTTTAAAAACCTAATTTCCAAAGTTGGAAAATTTGACAACAATCTTTTGTTTAACTTGAAAATTCGTGGTTTTTAAAGTGTGACTCTATAAAAATCATTAAAGGCTGAAAACTGCCATTGGAACAGTTTTCACAGTCAAAACATTGGTGTTGGTGCAAAAATATAGTTTTTCTGCATTGTTTTCGAAAATCCTGTGTAGGAATTTCCCATTCTCGGCACAGTCTTTAGAAATCCGTGTCAGTTTAAAAATCCAATTTGAATTTGAAAAAGTTGTCTTCACGAAAGTTTTAGCCTCGAAAAATCCTAAAACTTTCGTGTTTTACGAAAAATTTAATTCGGACTCTAACATGTTCATATTGCCGTTTGAACTCACCTGGCCGTGCATAAATCCTGGGCACGGTCAGGCTCGGATTTTTGCAAAAAAGAAGGCCTTTGGTGTAATAACCCGAATTTTTTTATGACTCTAGATTTCCTTTGAATGAGGAAAACTTAAGTCTAGATCATGTTTGGAATAGAATATCGGTATAAGTTTGAGTTCTCGGTTAATTAGCTACGAGACTCAACGATGGATTACTGAGCCAAGTATAAGGCATTTTAAGGAAAATGGCGTGATGAAATTTCATGATTCCATGTTGGTCAAAATTTGACCAAGAAAGTCAAAGTTGACCAAAAACAGTCAGGGTATGACTGTACAGTAATAGGATAAGCGGTATGAGAAATCTACTGCGAAAATTGTCTTTTTGGACAAGATAGCTAGAATAAGCTATGAAACCACCCTAGAAAAATCAAGCACACTAAGTTGGATATCAAAGTCCTAATGACTTTCATAAATAAGAAGAAAATTTTTACAGTCCATTTTTACGCAGATAAATTTTGGACTGCAGTCAAGTATAACAGTACTGAATTATACTGTGTATTAGTGAACACAGTATTGGAAATATCTGTATTAGCAAGAAAATAGACTGTATTTTAAGGAAAAAGCCAAACAAGGCCTTATAATGACATCATCCAAGTTTGGAATTATGACATCATCCCATTTTTGAATTATGACATCATAAATGGTGGAAACAAATCACACCTAGCCACCTAAGCACCATGGATGGCCGGCCACATGTAGGGGTGAAATTGTAAATATTTTGTCTTTTGGGGGCAAAAGTGTAATTTTGGAAAATATAATGATGTAAGCATGAGGTAAGCACATGATGTCATCAAGATGATGTCATCATGATGAGGTAAGCAAGACTTGGGCTCCAAGGCATGAAATGGCCGGCCAACACTTGTAGGGGTCAAAGTGCAAATATTTTTGCTTCAAGGACTAAAGTGCAATTTTGGAAAAGTAATTAAATCCAAATTCAAGGATTTTTTAGCAATTTTGAAAGTTCAAAATCAGCTATAAATAGGGGTGAAGGGGGGCGGATTTTGAGGGGAAAAATTGGGAAAACAAGCCAAACTATGGCAAAATTCTCCCATACTCATTTTCTCTCTAAAACCGACCCTAGGAAGAAAAAAAAATTGGTTGGCTGGATTTTTGGTAATGGCCAGACCTTGTGTGAGTGTGTGAGGCTCAATTTAATTGGCCAAAATTTTTGAAACCCCAATTGGAGGGGAGGCCGGTTGTGTGGAGCCAAGGAAAAAGGGAGAGAAAAGTTGGAATCAATCAAGCCAACCTCTTGGATTGATCTAGGTAAATCTCTAAAACCCTTAAGTTTTTCTATTGAGCTTGAAACTAGATACTCATGTGGTTGTTTTTCATGAGGAATGGCCGAAAATTGGAACCCATTTGGGGGAGGAGAATCGGCTGCAATGGCAGCCAAGGGGGAGTGAGGAAAAAGTTGGAATCCAAGTTTGTGAACCAACATCCAAGCTCTAGAGGTAAACCCTTGGCCCTAAACCTTTTTAATTTGAGCTTAAATTTGGGAAATTTAAGTGTATTTCCATGTTTGGGATGTAAGAGCATAAGCTCATTTTCTTATGCCATGCAATAAGTTTTGTGCTTGATTATGTGCTTGATTAGGGTACTAAGGTCTCAATTATGATTATGGTGCATGATTTGATAAGTATGCTTGCATGATTATTAAGATTGCATGCATGCACATAAGGTGTTTGTGATATGTCTCCAATATGCCTAAAAAGTTATAGGTCATGCATGTTTATGTTTGAGTTAGATTAGAAGCTTGATTGATGAATGGTGATGCAAATCAAATGTTTTACAAAACCTAGTTTGGTGCAAGAACACCCAAGGGTTTTGCCTTGCATGGATGAATGTTTTACGTTAGAAAGCGCTGCATGACTGATATTAGGCTCCCGCTGCGGGCGGTTGAGGTAGTGTGCGCGTAATAGGACGTAAAACGAACTTAAAACCGAAAACTACCAGTTCGGGTGCCAACTGGCCAGTTTCGGGAAAAGTGAAATTTGAGACCTTTAGAGGTCGAATTAGAGGAAACTTAAAACATGAAAGTTGTTCAGAAGGGTTTTTCCTAGGAGGCAACGTGGACAGTTTTCCAAAATAAGGCTCCAATGGCCTACATTTCTATAAAATCCGAGACTAGTCTGCCCAGACCTAGTCTACACGTCCAGCAAGTTCAAATGAAAACTGACAAGGATACATGTGGAACTGGATTTTTCGCAAAACATGAAAGTTTTAGGATTTTCTGAGAGCTAGAACTTTCGTGAAGATAAATTTTTCAAAATCAGAATGGATCTTTAAACTGACACGGTTTTATAAAGACTGTGCAGGGAACAGGAAATTCCTGCACAGGATTTTCTAAAAACAGTTCGGAAAAATTGTATCTTTCCCCAAAAACCACTGTTTTGACTAGGGAAACTGTTCCAAAGGCAGTTTCCAGCCCTAAATAATTTTACAAAAACCTATTTCAAAAATATGAATTTTATGAGTTAAGTAAAAGATTTTTTGAGGTTAATTTACCCAAGTTTCCAAAGAAATGGAAAATGGATTTTTAACCAAATTGGGTAAGCAAGATGATTATGGGTAATAACCAGAAGGATATCTGAGTTACTGGATGGGGTCCAAAGCCCAAGGTTGACTTAGGATAATTGAACTAAGTTTGGTTACCTCAAGGGTTACTCAAGGTAACCCAACAAGGTGTTAAGATTGGGTTTGGATCTAAACCCAAAAGATTATGGATAGATAACCAGGCATAGGCCAAGGTTAGGATGATAACCTAACCCTATTCATGTATGATTGGGATTAATACCCAAGGTTACCTTATGTAACCAAGTAAGTTATCATGAGTATAGGGGGGGACATATAACTAAGATTATGAATGGGTGTTGGTTAGGTTAGGTCACCAGCATCTTAAGGTTATAATTATGAAGCCTTATGCTATGTCCTTTGACATAACAGGAGATAGCCTGTTGTTGTGCCTCAGCTTGGAGTCGCACGAAATAGGACACAGCTAACCAAGTAAGTACAACTCCGCCTACAGCATAGGCCCTTTGTTGTTACTTGCCTAATGTGATGGTATGTTATGGCGTGTAATGTTATGTCATGTGATATTATGGTATGATATGTTATGGTATGTATGGCATGTCATGGTATGTTATGAATGAGGTTTTGTTATGTTACATGTTGTAATATTGTGACATCATGAAGCATGTTCACTAATGTTAAACCACCTGGTAAGAACAAGACAAGTAAGATGTTGTGTCGTACCGACTTGCCACAAAGGCGGGTTTAAATGGTATGGTTCATGGTTTAAGTTGGATTGGATGGCTACCTAAACTACTCCATGTTAAACTTTGTGTTTCATGATTTGAGTTAAAACGGACTGCCGCCTTCAACCATTCCATGGCTATGTACCACGGTACGAGCACACATGATAAGTAAAGGAATAGAACTAAGCTAAGTTATGAATCCATATTTAATTCATAAGAGGTCATAAATGGTTCATGCATAATGATATGTGTTTTGCATCGCGGATGTAACAGTTGTACTTGCTGAGCGAAAGCTCACGTCTTACGTCTATGCTGTAGGTAAGCAACCTGCCAGCAATCTCTGATGCAACACTGTGGAAGGCTGGTGCTGCGGACTGTGAAATGTGGGATGGACACTGCCACGGACTTTGAAAAAAATATACTCTATAAATTATGTTGTAATGAAAAAGGGTTTTCATATTTTCATGATGTTTTAAATATGAATGACAAAGTTTACGTATGTATGACAAGCAAGTTGCCTCATGTGGTACCGATCCGCATTAAGTCGGGTTGGTCTACCATTTGATTATGATGGCATTCAAGAAGGGTTTGAAAGTTCGGTACTCGAGTAAGTACCTATCAGTAAGTATCAGTTTGAGGATGAAGTTCAAGTTAAAAGTTTTAAAATAAAGTTTAAAAGAAAAAAAAAAAAAAAAATTCTCCCAAATTTTCCGCAAGTTTAAGTTCAGTATGTAAGTAAGGTGACGACCCGGCGTGGGAAGTCGGGGCGTTACAGTTTGGTGTCAGAGCAGAGTTCCTGCCATCCAGTTTCACAGTTCTGCTGCCAGCGCCACAGTTTTGTAAGTTTGTTTTCTTACTTTGTTTTATAAGATTATTATAATGGCATGTACCTGGTGTTAAATTTGGGTCGGACTAAAGAGGACCACGAGGCTCCGTAGACATTCCGAGGAATGGAGGAGAAGCTTCGCATCTTCAATAAGACTCAAGGAGTGGATGCACGATATGGAGACCCTCCTCAGATTATGTCATGCAGGGACGTATCTTCAGGATATGCTTGCCAGTCGAGCCGACGTCTAGTCAAGGAAGCTCGTGCAAGGAGCCTTGGCCAAGAAGACCTTGAGAGGAGATTCCTAAATGGATTTCTTGACGACAGCAAGGATCGCCCATGTATTACCGCGATATCAAGATGTACTAGGATATGTACATGAGACGATACGTCAGCTATGTTGCAGCCTGACATGCTTATCTGAACGAGTTTATGGGCTTTTATTGCCAGTAAATCAGAGTCGCACAGTGGAAGCGTGATGGATAAACTAAGCTTACGATATGATGATCGCTAGAATAGCAATAAGAAATGAGTAGGCTTTAAGATTAGATAGCCTATCGCCTCATTTTGGGTATAGTGATCTTTCCATTTAAGGAATTGGATTGAGATTATGGAAGTTAAGTTTCCTGATTGTGAAACTTTTGCTCCATAAGAGAAATATTGGACATGGGGAAAATTTTGAGGATGCCTTAGTTTGGGGGTAGCAAATAAGCAATATGCTACCAACAACAATTTATTAGGCTATGATTTTTTATAATAAGAATGATGATTATGAGATTTGATGATATGAAATTAACGAGGATAAGGTCGATGGCACCAACCCTGAAGTCGACATATAATGGATGATTAAGGTCGACTGTAGACAACCATTTAAGTAATGGAAATTATGAGATGATGATTGGGAGTTTTAGATATCCCTTAGAACTATGATTATGCCTTTGAGCTTTAAAAGAAATGCTAAAGGCAAGAAGAACGTTTCTACTAGCTAACAAGTAGCTAGTTGATACAAGGATACCTTTCATTGCATCACTTGAACAGTAATATGTTTTCAATAATACTATTTATTATTGATTTTCATGATTGAATTGGAAAAAAATTCCAAAAAGTATCTTAAATGTAAGAACATATTAAGATACATAAAAAGACAAGTAACAGTAAGGTGTCGTACCAACCTCCCGTGATCGTGGAGGCTACATGTTTCAGTTATGATTATTAACCTCTCGTTGATGCGTGAGGGTCAAGTTTATGATTCCCAGAACTGTTAGGGCCTTGCAAACCCTAGCTTTGTCTGGAGACTGCGCGCATTTGGTACGTACACTATGGGCCCACATGTTAAGACAAGATAATAAAACACAAAATGCTTTTCAAATATGAAAAAGCTATGTGATATGATATGTTTTTAAAGTATGGAAAAGTTATATATATGCTTTTCAAACATGGCAAGTTATATGATATACTTGCTCAGTTTTTCATGTAAATAGTTCTTGTGATGCAGTATGAAAGAAAAGTACGATGGTATGAAAGTTATGAAAGCATGATGTAAGTATGAAAACATGATGTAAGTATGAAAGCATGAGAGTATGAGGAATGAATTATAATGATATAGAAAGAAGATTATGGTTCTATATAAAAGACATGATCCCATTAGGGTATTAAAATGGGAACATGAACAAGTTATTCAATCCATAGTAATTTGTTATGGATTGATGGTGGATTTGAAGAAAAGCCACTCAGGATTATTCGAATTTTCGAGGACGAAAATCTTTTAAGGAGGGTAGAATGTAATAACCCGAATTTTTTTATGACTCTAGATTTCCTTTGAATGAGGAAAACTTAAGTCTAGATCATGTTTGGAATAGAATATCGGTATAAGTTTGAGTTCTCGGTTAATTAGCTACGAGACTCAACGATGGATTACTGAGCCAAGTATAAGGCATTTTAAGGAAAATGGCGTGATGAAATTTCATGATTCCATGTTGGTCAAAATTTGACCAAGAAAGTCAAAGTTGACCAAAAACAGTCAGGGTATGACTGTACAGTAATAGGATAAGCGGTATGAGAAATCTACTGCGAAAATTGTCTTTTTGGACAAGATAGCTAGAATAAGCTATGAAACCACCCTAGAAAAATCAAGCACACTAAGTTGGATATCAAAGTCCTAATGACTTTCATAAATAAGAAGAAAATTTTTACAGTCCATTTTTACGCAGATAAATTTTGGACTGCAGTCAAGTATAACAGTACTGAATTATACTGTGTATTAGTGAACACAGTATTGGAAATATCTGTATTAGCAAGAAAATAGACTGTATTTTAAGGAAAAAGCCAAACAAGGCCTTATAATGACATCATCCAAGTTTGGAATTATGACATCATCCCATTTTTGAATTATGACATCATAAATGGTGGAAACAAATCACACCTAGCCACCTAAGCACCATGGATGGCCGGCCACATGTAGGGGTGAAATTGTAAATATTTTGTCTTTTGGGGGCAAAAGTGTAATTTTGGAAAATATAATGATGTAAGCATGAGGTAAGCACATGATGTCATCAAGATGATGTCATCATGATGAGGTAAGCAAGACTTGGGCTCCAAGGCATGAAATGGCCGGCCAACACTTGTAGGGGTCAAAGTGCAAATATTTTTGCTTCAAGGACTAAAGTGCAATTTTGGAAAAGTAATTAAATCCAAATTCAAGGATTTTTTAGCAATTTTGAAAGTTCAAAATCAGCTATAAATAGGGGTGAAGGGGGGCGGATTTTGAGGGGAAAAATTGGGAAAACAAGCCAAACTATGGCAAAATTCTCCCATACTCATTTTCTCTCTAAAACCGACCCTAGGAAGAAAAAAAAATTGGTTGGCTGGATTTTTGGTAATGGCCAGACCTTGTGTGAGTGTGTGAGGCTCAATTTAATTGGCCAAAATTTTTGAAACCCCAATTGGAGGGGAGGCCGGTTGTGTGGAGCCAAGGAAAAAGGGAGAGAAAAGTTGGAATCAATCAAGCCAACCTCTTGGATTGATCTAGGTAAATCTCTAAAACCCTTAAGTTTTTCTATTGAGCTTGAAACTAGATACTCATGTGGTTGTTTTTCATGAGGAATGGCCGAAAATTGGAACCCATTTGGGGGAGGAGAATCGGCTGCAATGGCAGCCAAGGGGGAGTGAGGAAAAAGTTGGAATCCAAGTTTGTGAACCAACATCCAAGCTCTAGAGGTAAACCCTTGGCCCTAAACCTTTTTAATTTGAGCTTAAATTTGGGAAATTTAAGTGTATTTCCATGTTTGGGATGTAAGAGCATAAGCTCATTTTCTTATGCCATGCAATAAGTTTTGTGCTTGATTATGTGCTTGATTAGGGTACTAAGGTCTCAATTATGATTATGGTGCATGATTTGATAAGTATGCTTGCATGATTATTAAGATTGCATGCATGCACATAAGGTGTTTGTGATATGTCTCCAATATGCCTAAAAAGTTATAGGTCATGCATGTTTATGTTTGAGTTAGATTAGAAGCTTGATTGATGAATGGTGATGCAAATCAAATGTTTTACAAAACCTAGTTTGGTGCAAGAACACCCAAGGGTTTTGCCTTGCATGGATGAATGTTTTACGTTAGAAAGCGCTGCATGACTGATATTAGGCTCCCGCTGCGGGCGGTTGAGGTAGTGTGCGCGTAATAGGACGTAAAACGAACTTAAAACCGAAAACTACCAGTTCGGGTGCCAACTGGCCAGTTTCGGGAAAAGTGAAATTTGAGACCTTTAGAGGTCGAATTAGAGGAAACTTAAAACATGAAAGTTGTTCAGAAGGGTTTTTCCTAGGAGGCAACGTGGACAGTTTTCCAAAATAAGGCTCCAATGGCCTACATTTCTATAAAATCCGAGACTAGTCTGCCCAGACCTAGTCTACACGTCCAGCAAGTTCAAATGAAAACTGACAAGGATACATGTGGAACTGGATTTTTCGCAAAACATGAAAGTTTTAGGATTTTCTGAGAGCTAGAACTTTCGTGAAGATAAATTTTTCAAAATCAGAATGGATCTTTAAACTGACACGGTTTTATAAAGACTGTGCAGGGAACAGGAAATTCCTGCACAGGATTTTCTAAAAACAGTTCGGAAAAATTGTATCTTTCCCCAAAAACCACTGTTTTGACTAGGGAAACTGTTCCAAAGGCAGTTTCCAGCCCTAAATAATTTTACAAAAACCTATTTCAAAAATATGAATTTTATGAGTTAAGTAAAAGATTTTTTGAGGTTAATTTACCCAAGTTTCCAAAGAAATGGAAAATGGATTTTTAACCAAATTGGGTAAGCAAGATGATTATGGGTAATAACCAGAAGGATATCTGAGTTACTGGATGGGGTCCAAAGCCCAAGGTTGACTTAGGATAATTGAACTAAGTTTGGTTACCTCAAGGGTTACTCAAGGTAACCCAACAAGGTGTTAAGATTGGGTTTGGATCTAAACCCAAAAGATTATGGATAGATAACCAGGCATAGGCCAAGGTTAGGATGATAACCTAACCCTATTCATGTATGATTGGGATTAATACCCAAGGTTACCTTATGTAACCAAGTAAGTTATCATGAGTATAGGGGGGGACATATAACTAAGATTATGAATGGGTGTTGGTTAGGTTAGGTCACCAGCATCTTAAGGTTATAATTATGAAGCCTTATGCTATGTCCTTTGACATAACAGGAGATAGCCTGTTGTTGTGCCTCAGCTTGGAGTCGCACGAAATAGGACACAGCTAACCAAGTAAGTACAACTCCGCCTACAGCATAGGCCCTTTGTTGTTACTTGCCTAATGTGATGGTATGTTATGGCGTGTAATGTTATGTCATGTGATATTATGGTATGATATGTTATGGTATGTATGGCATGTCATGGTATGTTATGAATGAGGTTTTGTTATGTTACATGTTGTAATATTGTGACATCATGAAGCATGTTCACTAATGTTAAACCACCTGGTAAGAACAAGACAAGTAAGATGTTGTGTCGTACCGACTTGCCACAAAGGCGGGTTTAAATGGTATGGTTCATGGTTTAAGTTGGATTGGATGGCTACCTAAACTACTCCATGTTAAACTTTGTGTTTCATGATTTGAGTTAAAACGGACTGCCGCCTTCAACCATTCCATGGCTATGTACCACGGTACGAGCACACATGATAAGTAAAGGAATAGAACTAAGCTAAGTTATGAATCCATATTTAATTCATAAGAGGTCATAAATGGTTCATGCATAATGATATGTGTTTTGCATCGCGGATGTAACAGTTGTACTTGCTGAGCGAAAGCTCACGTCTTACGTCTATGCTGTAGGTAAGCAACCTGCCAGCAATCTCTGATGCAACACTGTGGAAGGCTGGTGCTGCGGACTGTGAAATGTGGGATGGACACTGCCACGGACTTTGAAAAAAATATACTCTATAAATTATGTTGTAATGAAAAAGGGTTTTCATATTTTCATGATGTTTTAAATATGAATGACAAAGTTTACGTATGTATGACAAGCAAGTTGCCTCATGTGGTACCGATCCGCATTAAGTCGGGTTGGTCTACCATTTGATTATGATGGCATTCAAGAAGGGTTTGAAAGTTCGGTACTCGAGTAAGTACCTATCAGTAAGTATCAGTTTGAGGATGAAGTTCAAGTTAAAAGTTTTAAAATAAAGTTTAAAAGAAAAAAAAAAAAAAAAATTCTCCCAAATTTTCCGCAAGTTTAAGTTCAGTATGTAAGTAAGGTGACGACCCGGCGTGGGAAGTCGGGGCGTTACATTTGGAGCCTTAGTTTTAAAAACTGTCCTCTAGAAAAATTCCTTCTCTACAACTTTCATGTTTTACATTTTTCCCAATTCGGCCTCTAAAGGCCTCAAATTTCACTTTCCAGAAAACTGGCCAGTTTGTACCCGAACTGGCAGTTTTCATTCTTAAATTCGTTTTACGTCTTATTGTCGCAAATCTAACTCAACCGAACACGCGGGAGCCTAGATAGCATACATGCAGCGTTTTCTAACGTCCCACATGAACAATCATGCTACTCGAACGCGCCCATGCAAACCAAAAACCGAACTGTCCTAGCCTAGGTTTGCATGGTTCTAGGTTGTCTCACCATTCCATAATCGAAACCAACAACCTAGCATGCAATTCTAGAACCGGCTTGCACATAAAACAGGGGACATACAATTCATCATCCATCTAGCATGCACCCTAACATTCAAACAAGTATAAACATAACCATTCAAACAAGCATAAACATAACCAATCAAAGCCATTAAACCAAACCACCCTTAATACCTAATCAAGCACCACACCTAAACTAGTCTAGGGCAATAAGTAAATTGAGCTTATGCTCTTACATCCCTTGCTTGGAAATACATTTAAATTTCCCAATTGAAATTTAAATTAAAGAGCTTAGGGCTTAAGAGATTACCTTGATCACTCAAAGATTAGGGCTTGGTTTTAGGGTCAACTTCCTTTCACCCTTGCTTGGTGCTAGAACCGGCCCTCTTGGCTAGAATTCCTTCAAATTTTTCCACCACCCTTGCACTAAAATCCGACCACTACTAGCATCAAAAATTCGGCCAACCTTAGCTTTTCTCTTCCTTTCTTCTTCCTCCTTCACAACCGGCCCTTTGGCCTCAAATGGATACCAAAAATTTTTCCAAGCTTTTCCTTGTGTTCTAGCTCAAATCCGACCACCCCTATGCTCTCCCCCCCCTTGGGTTTTGATTTTTCTCTCTTCTCTCTTGGCCTCTCAAGTTCGGATTTGGTGAGGGAAAAATTGGGCATAGCTTAGCTAGGTTTTCTAATTTTTTGAATTATGGAACCACCTATTTATAGGTGAAGAACAACTCTTGGGAATTGCAATTTAGTCCTTGAAAAACAAGGAATTGCACAAAAAGTGTGCATAGGTGGCCGGCCATGCACCTTGGAGAACAAGAAAGAAGTTTCTAGAACAAGACACTTGTCTTTAAAGGGTTATTTCATGGAATTATGATGTCATAAATCCAAATAAGATGATGTCATAAATCAAAAAGGTAGGTGATGTCATCCTAAGGCCTCGTTTGGCTACTTTTTGAAAAAGCAGTCCAATTTTAAGCTAACACAGATAAATCCAATACTGTGTTCACTAATACACAGTACAATTCAGTATTGTTTTGCTTGACTGCAGTCCAAAATTTATCTGTGTAAAGTTGGACTGTATAAAAATTTTTCTTTTTATTTAAAGCCATTTGGCCTTTAATATCCTATTTTAGGTGCTTGATTTTTCTATGGTGGTTTTAAAACTTAATTATACTATCTTGCCTGTAAAGACGGTTTCCGCAGTATATTTCTCATACTGCTTATCGTATAATAGTATTGTCTTAGGTTTGACCACTCTGATCAACCTTTGACTTATTTCGGTCAAAACTTTGATCATGATAAATTCATGAAATTCTGTCATGCCTTTTCCCTTGAAAGGCCTTATTAGGGAGTCTCGTAATTAATTTACCGAGAACTCAACCCTATACTGATAAAATTATGAATTTTGTATTGGTATTCATAATTTTCATACAATTGCACATAAACACATAGTACAAACTTTAGATTTCTTATATACAAGAAAATCATGAGTTCGTGAAAATTTTTGGATATTACAATCTACCCTCCTTAAAGAATTTTCGTCCTCGAAAATCAGAACAATTCGGGGTAGTCTTTCTTCATATCCTCCTCGCGTTCCCATGTTGCCTCCTCAATCTCATGATTTCGCCATAGGACCTTAACTAAAGGTATGACCTTGTTCCTTAGCACCTTTTCTTCTCGTGCTAAGATTCGAACCGGTTTCTCCTCATACGTCAGATCCTTGTGAACCTCAATTGGTTCGTGGTCCAATACATGGGATGGATCCGAGATGTACTTCTTTAGCATCGACACATGAAATACATTGTGTACATATGCTAATTCCTGAGGCAAAGCCAACCTATAGGCTACGTTACCAATTCTTTCCAGTATTTCGAATGGCCCTATGTACCGTGGACTTAATTTCCCCTTCTTTCCGAATCTCATAACTCCTTTGAATGGAGCAACTTTGAGAAAAACCAAGTCTCCTACTTGGAATTCTAGAGGCCTTCTACGTTTGTCGGCATAGCTCTTTTGTCGACTAAATGCAGTTTCCATCCGTCGGCGTATAAGTTTCACAGCCTCAGTGGTTTTTCAAATAAAATCTGTGGACACAAGTTCCTTTTCTCTTGTTTCGTACCAATGGACTGGAGATCTACATCTTTTCCCGTACAGGGCTTCATAAGGAGCCATTCCAATTGAAGCTTGGAAACTGTTGTTGTACGAGAACTCAATCAAATGAAGCTTCTTATCCCAAGTTCCTTTGAAATCCATCACACATGCTCGCAACATGTCTTCCAAGGTCTGAATGGTCCTCTCGGATTGTCCGTCCGTTTGAGGATGAAAAGCCGTACTAAAAGTAAGTTTTGTACCCATGGCTTGATGTACACTTCTCCAAAACTTAGAAGTGAAACGACCATCACGATCGGAGATGATTGCCTTTGGAATCCCATGGTAGCGAACAATCTGTGCAACGTATAGTTCTGCCAGCTGCTCTACTGAAAAGCTAAGCTTGATGGCGATAAAGTGTGCAGATTTCGTCAAACGATCAACAATCACCCAAATAGCATCATTGCCACTGGAAGTTCGGGGTAGACCAACTACAAAATCCATAGTCACTTGGTCCCATTTCCATTATGGGATGGAAATTTTCTGCAATTCTCCCCCTGGACGTTGGTGTTCTGCCTTCACTCTTTGACATGTAAGGCATTTACTGACGAATGTAGCAACGTCATTCTTCATTCTGGGCCACCAAAAACTTTCTTTCAGGTCCTGGTACATCTTTGTAGCTCCTGGGTGGACGGAATATGGAGTCTCATGGGCCTCCTTCATGATTTGCTCCTTCAACTTGTCTTCGTTAGGGATGCATAATCTATTTTTCTGATAGAGTATGCCCTCATCCGATATGTTGAAGTCCGACTCCTTTCCTTCCAAGACCTCGTTCCTTGTTCTGAGCAGTGAGGCATCTCCTTCTTGTTGCTCCTTCATGCCATCCAAAATGGTAGGTTGGAAGGTTAGAGCAGCTAAACTTCCCGTGATAAGCTCTATTCCAGCTTCCACTAGCTCCTTCTGAAGAGGTTCGATCAACGACTGTATGGACATTAACGAGGAAGACGACTTCCGACTAAGGGCATCGGCTACTTTGTTAGCCTTCCCTAGATGGTAACGGATGTCTATGTCATAATCCTTCACCAGTTCGAGCCATCTTCTTTGCCTCATGTTAAGCTCCTTTTGTGTGAAGATATACTTCAAACTCTGATGATCCGTGTAAACTTCACATTTAATACCGTAAAGGTAGTGTCTCCAGATTTTGAGCACAAATACTACCGCCGCAAGTTCCAAATCATGCGTCGGATAGTTCTTCTCATGATCCTTAAGCTGACGTGAAGCATAAGCGATCACCTTTCCATTTTGCATGAGAACGGCTCCCAATCCTATCTTGGAAGCATCGCTGTATATCACGAAGTTTTCCTCCTCCACATTCGGAATTGTAAGAATCGGAGCGCGAGTCAGCCTATTTTTCAGCTCTTGGAAGTGCTCTTCACACTTTGCAGTCCATTCATACTTCTTCCCTTTCCGTGTAAGTGCGGTAAGCGACACTGCAATCTTAGCAAATCCTTCGACGAAACGTCGGTAGTAGCCCGCCAAGCCGAGGAAACTACGTACTTCGGTTACGTTTTTCGGAGCTGGCCATTCACTTACTGCTTCAATCTTAGCCGGATCTACAGATATGCCGTCCTTGGAGACCACATGTCCTAAGAAATGGACCTTTTCCAACCAAAATTCACACTTTGTGAATTTTGCGTAGAGCTGATTTTGCTTTAAAATCCGTAAAGCAATCCTTAAATGCTCCTCATGCTCTTCTGTTGATCTTGAATAAATCAAGATATCATCTATAAAGACGATAACAAACTTATCCAAGTAATCCTTGAATACTCGATTCATCAAGTCCATAAAGGCTGCTGGAGCATTTGTCAGTCCGAATGGCATAATGAGGAACTCATAGTGTCCATATCGCGTACGAAAGGCTGTCTTAGCGACGTCTCCTTCCCTAATTCGGAGCTGGTGATATCCGGATCGTAGGTCAATCTTCGAGAAAATTGAAGCTCCTCTCAGCTGATCAAACAGATCGTCGATCCGAGGCAAGGGATACTTGTTCTTGATGGTTATCTTGTTCAATTCCCGATAGTCAATGCACATCCTAAGAGTGCCGTCCTTCTTTTTAACGAACAAAACTGGAGCTCCCCATGGCGAGTAGCTTTGACGAATGAATCCTCGATCCAGAAGCTCTTGTAATTGAATCTGCAGTTCCTTAAGTTCGGCAGGCGCCATCCTATAAGGTGCCTTGGATACTGGTGCCGATCCAGGAAGTAACTCAATCTCGAAGGAGATCTCTCGCTCTGGTGGTAGTCCTGGCAACTCTTCAGGAAAAACCTCTATAAATTCCCGGACTATTGGTACTTCTTCCGGTCTGCTCTCGGTCTCTTGCGTCTTGTCCACCATGTTGGCTAGAAATCCCATACATCCTTCTGCCAACAATTTTCTAGCTTTCAGCGCAAAAATGAACATTTTCGGCTGTTTTGGAGTCGATCCTCTAAAAATAAACTCCTCGCCTCACCTTGGCTTGAACGTGACAGTACGTCGTGGATAGTCGATCACTGCGTTGTACTTCCCCAAGAAATCCATACCCAGGATGACATCGTAGTCGTATAGGTCAATGATGATCAGGTTGACATACATTTCCCTACCACATATAATTATTGGAACATGACGTATCCAATAATCAGACAGCAGAATCTCCCCGGAGGGTAATGCAGTCCTAAATGTTCTTCCGATTCTATCACTTGCTCTACCTAGTTTCTTAGCGAACCTAGGTGATGTGAATGAATGCGTAGCTCAAGAATCAATTAACACGTAGGCATCTTGTTGGGTAAAAGGAAGCTGACCTGTCACCACAGTGGAAGGTCCAGCTTGAACATCCTCCTTTGTATAGGCATAAATGCGTCCTTGAGGTTCCGGAGCTTCCAGCCTGCCTTGAAAGATTGTAGGTCCCTCGAGCTTCATCTGTGCAGCGTGAAGTTGAGATCCCTGTCCCCTCTGTTGATTCTGCGGACTCTGGGGATTGAGATTGCAGTTTTTAGCATAGTGGCCTTCCTTGCCACAAAGAAAACAGCAACCGCTTCCAGCACGACAATCTCCCGGGTGCCTTCTCCCACATTTCTGACAAGTGGGATAACTGTTGCTATCAGGAGTATTCTTTTTCTGGGGAAAATTCTGTTGATTCCCCTGTCCTCCTGCATTCCACTTCCTCTTCTGCTGGTTGTTGCCGTACTGCCTGTTGTTGTTGTTTTGGCCCACCCTTCTGTTGTGAGGTCTGGCCTTGCTTGGCCTGATTCTGCTTAGCTTGGGCCTTTTCTTCTCTTTTCTCCTAGAAATACTTAGCCCGTTGCTCCTTGTTCTGTCCTACCCAGTATTCAGCTCGAATTGCCCTGCTGACACATTCAGCAACAGTGAATGGTGGATGGGGGCCACTGCTAATTACCACTGCTAATTCCGGGCGAAACATCCTCATCATTCTTCTTACTTTGTCCCTTTCGGAACTGATGAGGTGAGGGCAGAGACGTGCTAACTGCTCAAACTTTTTGACGGCTTCGGCTACCGACAGATTTCCTTGGCGGAACCTGTCAAACTCGTCTTGTTGAGTCTCCATGACCTCAGTGTTGAAGTATTTCTCCTTAAATTCCTCTACAAAGTCTTCCCAAGTCATCTCAGTAACATCTCGCCGGATTTGGACTGTTTCCCACCAGAGGCGAGTATCTTTTCGTAGCATAAAGAATGCACAGAGGACTCTCTCCTGATCATTAAGTCTGAGGAAATTTAGGGCGACCTGGAGGTCAATCAACCAATTGTCGGCCTCAATTGGGTTTGTAGACCCCTCGAATTCTGGTGCCTTCATGCGCCGAAATCTGTCATAAATTTCTTCTGGAGCTCGAACCAGAG
Source organism: Ficus hirta (assembly GCA_038430175.1). NCBI lineage: Eukaryota > Viridiplantae > Streptophyta > Magnoliopsida > Rosales > Moraceae > Ficus > Ficus hirta. Next base: position 1,941,287 of record CM076586.1, on the reverse strand, counting down.
GTGCTGGTGGTACAGCTACAGGCGCAACAGGTATTTCGGGGGCTATGGGGTTCTCTGGAATCACCGGATCAACATCAGGAATTTCCGGTGCTGCAGGCTGATTCGCATGTGCTGGTGGCATCCCAGCATCAGGAGGTCCCTGATTCTGCTGAGCTAACTGAGCTCTAAGCCCCCCTATCTCTTGCTGTTGGGCTAACATCATTTGCCTTAGCTCATTCAGCTGGGCCACAAGATCAACGTTTTGGGTCGGTACTCTTCTGCGCTTTGGTGGCATGGTTCTGTACGGAAAATAAGGAAATAAGTTCAGCTTCTTGAAACCATACCTTTTATATAGAAACATAATCTTTATTCCATATAAAAGCATAATATGAACCTATCTGAATTCATCATGTTCTTGTTCGTATCTCCTTCACAACAGGAGTACATAACCATAACATTTTTGGAAAATATAAAACTTTCCCATCATTTTCGTACATCACCTAGTTGCCACCACCAAGCTAAGGCACCACCCATCGTCATCCCAGTGTCCAACATTTTCCAGAATGGCCGTTGAAGAAGATACTTACTACGTACATAAAATCTTAATTTTAATTGTAAGAAAATAACATAACTTACTTGGGCCGTTGCAGAAGCGATGTGAGGCGAAGTGAAGTAGGCTGGCAGGATAGCGCTCTGATACCAAACTGTGACGCCTCGACTTCCCAAGCCAGGTCGACACCATACATACTAGTTCTTTACTTGAAAATTTGAGACAAATTTTTTTTTTTAAAACATATTCACATAAGTTATTTAGTATAAAAAAAACTTGTTATGTATACATACCACACTGAAAGTATAATCTCAAGTCTTTAAATTTCATACATACTGCACAACATAATTTACTTTTGAAATATATCTATTTTGACTCAAAAGCGGTTGCGGAAAATTTTGCGTAGTGGTATCCCACACCGCCCTTCACCCGCCGCATCGTCCGCATAGCCCACCACTTAAACTGCAGGCTTCTTATCTACAGTATGAATATAAGAGTGAGCTTTCACCCAGCAAGTATAAACGTAATCTCACAAAATAATTCAAACATCTTAAAATATGCCAATCATCATGTAGCTTATGCATGAACCATTTATGATTGATTGAAAGTCTTAGGCTTCATTATTGACTAAATCTTTAATTTATTATCTTATCTCAACATGTGGGCCCATAGTGTACGTACCAAAAGCGCGCAGCCTCCAGATAAAGCTAGGGTTTGTAAGGCCCTAACAGTTCTGGGAATTATAACTTGACCCTCACGCATCAACGAGAGGTTAATAATCATAACTTGTCTTAAACATGTATCCTCCTCGATCACGGGTGGGTGGTACGGCACCTTACTTGTATTATCTTACCATATGATTTAACATTAGTGAACATGCCTTATAATGTCACTATGTCCTATCAAACATAACACTTGCTATAACATGGTATTCTTGAAAACATGGCATTTTTAAAACCATGACATTTTTGTAAACGTGGCATTTTTGAAACCATGACATTTTAGAAAACATGGCATTTTTGTTAATATGACATTCTTATAACATGGCATAGCATGTAACATGTCGTAGCATATCATCGCATATCATAACACAACATAGCATGTATATTTAAACATATAGTGTAAATAGCATAGCTTAACATAGCATATTTGAAAATAGTATTTACTATTTTCATACTGTAGGTGAGGTTTGATACTTGCCTGATATGCTATGTTTCTGGTTTTGTTGCTTCAACCCAGATCGCAACTGCAGGTTACTTCCTGCTATTAAAAAAAACATAGGATAAGGATCCTATAAAATCTTGGTAACCTTTCCAACATTCATACATAATCTTAGTTATATGTCCCCCAATTATACACATGATAACTCATTAGGTTACATGAGGTAACCCTTGAGGTGGTCAATATTTTATGGTCAAACTTAGTCAACCAAAGTCAACATCTATAGGTCAAACTTGGCTTTGGACCAAGCCTAGTAACTCGGGTATCCTTCCCGGTTATCATCCGTCAACCTCTTGTTACCATACTTTGGCTTTTAAAAACCTAATTTCCAAATTTGGAAAATTTGACAACAATCTTTTGTTTAACTTGAAAATTCGTGGTTTTTAAAGTGTGACTCTATAAAAGTCATTAAAGGCTGAAAACTGCCATTGGAACAGTTTTCACAGTCAAAACATTGGTGTTGGTGCAAAAATATAGTTTTTCTGCATTGTTTTCGAAAATCCTGTGCAGGAATTTCCTATTCCCGGCACAGTCTTTAGAAATCCGTGTCAGTTTAAAAATCCAATTTGAATTTGAAAAAGTTGTCTTCACGAAATTTTTAGCTCTAGAAAAATCCTAAAACTTTTGTGTTTTACGAAAAATTTAATTCGGACTCTAACATGTTCATATTGCCGTTTGAACTCACCTGGCCGTGCATAAATCCTAGGCACGGTCAGGCTCGGATTTTTGCAAAAACGAAGGCCTTTGGAGCCTTAGTTTTAAAAACTATCTAAGTTGTCCTCTAGGAAAATCCCTTCTCTACAACTTTCATGTTTTACGTTTTTCCCAATTCGGCTTCTAAAGGCCTCAAATTTCACTTTCCAGAAAACTGGCCAGTTTGTACCCGAACTGGCAGTTTTCATTCTTAAATTCGTTTTACGTCTTATTGTCGCAAATCTAACTCAACCGAACACGCGGGAGCCTAGATAGCATACATGCAGCATTTTCTAACGTCCCACATGAACAATCATGCTACTCGAACGCGCCCATGCAAACCAAAAACCGAACTGTCCTAGCCTAGGTTTGCATGGTTCTAGGTTGTCTCACCATTCCATAATCGAAACCAACAACCTAGCATGCAATTCTAGAACCGGCTTGCACATAAAACAGGGGACATACAATTCATCATCCATCTAGCATGCACCCTAACATTCAAACAAGCATAAACATAACCATTCAAACAAGCATAAACATAACCAATCAAAGCCATTAAACCAAACCACCCTTAATACCTAATCAAGCACCACACCTAAACTAGTCTAGGGCAATAAGTAAATTGAGCTTATGCTCTTACATCCCTTGCTTGGAAATACATTTAAATTTCCCAATTGAAATTTAAATTAAAGAGCTTAGGGCTTAAGAGATTACCTTGATCACTCAAAGGTTAGGGCTTGGTTTTAGGATCAACTTCCTTTCACCCTTGCTTGGTGCTAGAACCGGCCCTCTTGGCTAGAATTCCTCCAAATTTTTCCACCACCCTTGCTCTAAAATCCGACCACTACTAGCATCAAAAATTCGGCCAACCTTAGCTTTTCTCTTCCTTTCTTCTTCCTCCTTCACAACCGGCCCTTTGGCCTCAAATGGATACCAAAAATTTTTCCAAGCTTTTCCTTGTGTTCTAGCTCAAATACGACCACCCCTATGCTCTCCCCCCCCTTTGGGTTTTGATTTTTCTCTCTTCTCTCTTGGCCTCTCAAGTTCGGATTTGGTGAGGGAAAAATTGGGCATAGCTTAGCTAGGTTTTCTAATTTTTTGAATTATGGACCCACCTATTTATAGGTGAAGAACAACTCTTGGGAATTGCAATTTAGTCCTTGAAAAACAAGGAATTGCACAAAAAGTGTGCATAGGTGGCCGGCCATGCACCTTGGAGAACAAGAAAGAAGTTTCTAGAACAAGACACTTGTCTTTAAAGGGTTGGTTCATGGAATTATGATGTCATAAATCCAAATAAGATGATGTCATAAATCAAAAAGGTAGGTGATGTCATCCTAAGGCCTCGTTTGGCTACTTTTTGAAAAAGCAGTCCAATTTTAAGCTAACACAGATAAATCCAATACTGTGTTCACTAATACACAGTACAATTCAGTACTGTTTTGCTTGACTGCAGTCCAAAATTTATCTGTGTAAAGTTGGACTGTATAAAAATTTTTCTTTTTATTTAAAGCCATTTTTCCTTTAATATCCTATTTTAAGTGCTTGATTTTTCTATGGTGGTTTTAAAACTTAATTATACTATCTTGCCTGTAAAGACGGTTTCCGTCGTATATTTCTCATACTGCTTATCGTATAATAGTATTGTCTTAGGTTTGACCACTCTGATCAACCTTTGACTTATTTCGGTCAAAACTTTGATCATGATAAATTCATGAAATTCTGTCATGCCTTTTCCCTTGAAAGGCCTTATTAGGGAGTCTCGTAATTAATTTACCGAGAACTCAACCCTATACTGATAAAATTATGAATTTTGTAATGGTATTCATAATTTTCATACAATTGTACATAAACACATAGTACAAACTTTAGATTTCTTATATACAAGAAAATCATGAGTTCGTGAAAATTTTTGGATATTACAGATGCATCGAGAACTGGATTAGGAGCTGTCCTTATGCAAAGAAGAAATGTGGTTGCCTATGCTTTACGCCAACTGAACGACCATGAACGGAACTACCCGACGCACGATTTGGAGCTCGCTGCGGTGGTTTTCGCCTTGAAGATTTTGAGACATTACCTGTATGGTAATCGATGTGAGATTATTACCGATCACCAAAGTCTCAAAGACATCTTGACTCAAAAGGAGCTCAATATGAGGCAACGTCGATGGCTTGAACTTGTAAAGGACTATGATTGTGAAATCCTTTACCACCCTGGAAAAGCAAATAAAGTGGCAGATACGTTAAGCAGGAAGTCATCATGTATGCTTATGTCAATTGAAATGTTGTGCAAGCCTCTCCAAAAAGAAATTTCTGATTTCGAATTGGAACTCATAACGGGGAACTGGCTGCTTTGACTCTTTAGTCTAATCTCCTAGAAACCATTAAGTGTTATCAAGAAAAAGATTCCTTTCTGCTAAAGATTCAACTTCTTGGTGGAGAAGATAAGGAATTTAAGACATCTACAAATGGACTAATTTAAGACATCTACAAAGGAAGGATTTGTGTTCCTAACTTTGAATTTCTTAGGAAATAAATCATGTCGGAAGCACATGAAACACCATATTCAGTTTATCCTGGAGCTACTAAGATGTATAAGGACCTCAAAGAGAATTTTTGGTGGCCGAACATGAAAAGAGGAATTGCTGAATTTGTATCAAAATGCCTAACTTGTCAGAAAGTTAAGGCTGAACACCGACAATCAGCCCATTTCGTAGTTGGATTTCGTAGAACTCCCAGAATGGAAATGGGAACAAACCACCATGGATTTCGTAGTTGGATTACCCAGGACCGCAGGTGCAAATGATATGATTTGGGTGATTGTGGATAGATTAACCAAATCAGCCCATTTCATTGCTATTAAAGCCACCTTTTCAGTTGAGAAATTAGCTGAAATTTATGTATCTCAGATTGTTAGATTGCATGGAATTCCAAAATCCATTATTTCGGATCGAGATGGGCATTTTACTTCACGATTCTGGAAAAGTGTTAACACAGCTATGGGATCAAAGTTAAAATTCAATACCGTTTTTCACCCTCAGACGGATGGACAATCGGAACGCACTATCCAAACATTAGGAGATATGTTAAGATCTTGTCCTCTGGATTTCAAGGGAAACTGGGATCAAAAGCTACCCTTGATCGAATTTTCATAAAATAATGGTTATCACGCTTCTATTGGTATGGCTCCGTTTGAAGCGCTATATGGAAGAAAATGTCGATCTCCCATCCATTGGCAAGAAGTTGGACAGAAGCAACTTCAAACTACGGATTTCATCAGAAAAACCTCAGAAGACATCAAGATGATCAAGCAACGACTCGATGTAGCTTTCAGTCGATAGAAGAGTTATGCTGATAAACGTCGAAGACCTTTAGAATTCCAAGTTGGAGATTCTGTTTTTCTCTAGATTGTTCCAATGAAGGGAATTATGAGGTTTGGTAAGAAGGGAAAACTTTGTCCAAGATACACAGGTCCGTTTGAAATCCTTGAATGAATTGGAAAAGTAGCCTACAAGCTTGCTTTGCCGCCAGCTTTGGCTTCTGTACATGATGTTTTTCATGTTTCAATGTTAAAGAAATATGTACCTGATCATTCTCATGTGCTAAGACAAGAACCAATTGAAGTACGAACGGATTTGACTTATGAAGAAAAGCCAATTCGGATTCTGGATCGGGAAGAAAAGGTTTTAAGAAATAAAACCATTCCAATGGTTAAAGTGTTATGGCAGAATCATAATATTGAAGAAGCAACGTGGGAAGTAGAAGAAGAAATGAGAAAGAACTATCCCGACTTGAAGTAAATTTTCGGGGATGAAATTTTTTTTTAAGGAGGGTAGATTGTAATGACCAATCTTCCAACAAGTTCATGATTTCTTTTGTTAAGAATTAAATTATGTGTTATGTATGTTTATGTGTTAGGTTTTATCAGAAAAATTATTGAATTCTTGGTTGAAGGATTCGATAATTTATTTATGTAAGTTTAAGACCTTCTGTTATGAAAGTCAAGTTTATGATTTATGATTTTATGTTAATAATTGCTAATCTTAAGAAAAATCTTATACACGGTTCAGATAAGTTCTGGACAATGGTCCAGTATCAGCATACTGTGATAGTTCAAAACAGTAATTAAGTATCTATGATAGTATGAAAATGGATTGCATTTAGAAGATATGTCAACGAGGTCTTAATAGTATGAGATTTCGTTTTTAATAGATGACTTGTGTCATTGCCAAAACCGGTCATCTTACAGGGACCAAAATGTAAATATTTTATGTTTAGGGGTCAATTTGTAAATTTAAGAAAAGTTTATGATTATTAATTTTTAGAAGTTAAGAAAGTTCTCTAGAGGAGGATTAGCAAGAATTTGATGATTGAAAGCTTAACCTTTGCCGGCCACCTCATAGGGACTAAAATGCAAATATTTTGCCTTAGGGGCCAATGTGTAATTTTGGAGAAAATTATGGACTTATAAGTAAATATGTAAAATTTTGGAACTATGGACTTTTTAAGTTAAATTTCCTAGTTCAACTAAGCCAATGATCTAATACAAGTTTAGCTAACTTAGTTAGAAATTAAGAAATAAGTTAGGATTGGATGATTCCAAATTTTAATTTCAACCAATCCTATTCTTCCACATGGATACCTTGGAACCGGCCATTTCATGAGCAAGTGTTCTTATTATTAAGGATGTACTTGCAATTTGTGAAAATTTAAGTATCATTAAAATTTGGCATAGGCTTAGTAATTAAGCACTTTAACTATGCTTGGTTGGCTAGGTTTTGTGATTTCACAAACCAATTTCTATGTTTGGCATTCTATGACCGGGCACCTCATGTGATATGCAAATAAATTTTTGTACTTTTAAGGGCTAGTAAGCAAATAAAGGAATAAGTGTTGCTAGGAGAGATTGACACCTCATAACCTAACTTTGCTTAGTAAGCAAAGTAGCCTTGCTTACTTGGCTAGCTAAGGCTTGCATACTCACCACCTAAGGACCGGCCATCATAAGCAATGGACACCTTGTGTTCTAGATTGGATGAGCAAAATTTTTAGCTTTGCTTATTAGGCTAGCTAGAACTCCCACAACTTGACATCTAAGGCCAGTTATCACAAGGTGATGCCACTTCATGTTCCTAGCCTTGGTGTGTAAGGTCTTAGCCTTGCATACTTGGTTAGCTAAGGTTTGCACACCACATCACCTAAGGCCGGCCACCATGGTAAGAAAACACCTCACCCATATAGCTTTGATGAATAACCTCCCTTAGCCTAGCTTCTTTCGCAAGCTAATGGTTGCACACCTCACCCCCCTAGGAACCGGCCATTACAAGGAAAAGCCACCTCATGTTTTTAGCTTTGGTGAGCAAGACCTCTAGACTTGCCTACTTGGCAATTGGAGACATGAAAGGCCGGCCACCACATAAGGATCATGAGCAAATATGTTGCTCTTAAGGATCAATGGGTAATTTACAATAATATGAATCTCTTAGCACTTGACACCTCATGCTTTCTAGCCTTGCTTAGTAAGCATGCTAGCCTTGCTTATTGGTTAGCAAGAGCAAGCTTAAGGCTCCACCTAAGACCGGCCAACCTAGGAAGAGGACACCTCATGGTTCCTAGCCTTGATTAGCAAGCTTCCCTAGCTTTGCTACTTGGCAAAAATAAGACATACTTGGCCGGCCACCACATAGGAAGTAAGGAGCAAATATTTTGCTCTTAGGGGCTAATAGGCAATCCTAAAAAGTTAGTTGATTCACCTATAAATAGGGGAAGGTGGACTCATTGCATTTTGTTAGCAAACATAAGCAAATAGCTCATTCCCTAGTTCTTCCCTATAAGGCTGAAAAATTAAGAAGAGAAAAGAAAGAGAGAGAGTTTTCGGTTTGGTGTTAGATTAGTGTAAAGAAAATTTCAAAACCATAATCTAGACCAACATCCGTGGAACTTGAGGTAAATTGTTATCCTCTAGTTCTTCATTTAAGTCCTAATTAAGATTTAAGTGTATGTTCAATAAGTATAAGTATGGATTAAATTTTAGAAGTTATATGAACTAAGGTTTTGATATGCTTTATTAGAGTTTCTAACTGGACAGTTTTTCTGAAACAAGATTTTGAGGCCCTTAGAAGCCGAATTTGAAAAAAATCAAAACTGCAAAGTTATAGAGAAGGGAAAATTCTAGGGGTCTACGAGGAAGGTTTTTAAAAATAAGGCCTTTGATATCCTTTTTTTTTACAAAAACCCGAGACCAGGTTATGAAATTGTAATTATGGTCGAAAAATTTTCAAAGGATAAAACAGGCAAGTTAATGATAGAATTGACTTTTGAGTTAAAAACAAAAGTTGTAGGAGACTTTAATATCTACAACTTTCATGGAGATATCTTTTTCAAATTTAAAATAGATTTGTCAGAAAAAGAATAAAAATTTATAAATAAGTTTTATATACAGTTTTTCAGAATTTAGAGTCTTACTAAATTCAAAAAGGAGTAGAGTTTTAGGGTTTGTGTTTTGTACTAGGATAGTAACTAGAGTTATTTGTGACATTATGATAGGATGATTCTTATCCTATGATTTTATTAAAAACAAGAAAGCAACCTGTTTAAGTGGAATATTTTAATTCAAGGTGCAAAGTAACTGGTAAGTACGACTCCGCCTACAGCATAAACGAAAATGTTTCTGTTGTATGTTTAAGTACATGGTGATATGAGTATGATAAATGTCTATGGCTTTTGTGATATTATTGTAATAACCAACTTGTTTGTAAACTTATGATTTCTTTTGTTAAGAATCAAAGTCTGTTTATGTTATATGTATGATATGTTTCTATGAAAAGTTGTTGAATCTTTAGTTAAAAGATTCAAATAAGTTAGTTATGCAAGTTTAAGACCTTTTTGTTAAAAGAAAAAGGTGTAAGTTTATGCTTTATGATTTTATGTTATTTTACGAAAGGACTGCATTTGGGAGATAAGCCAAACCAGACCTTTAAGGATGACACCTCTGACGACAAGTGTCATTACTATGATTGGTCACTTCACAGGGACCAAAATGCAAATATTTTATGTTTAGGGGTCAATTTGCAAATTAAGAAAAGTTTTATAATTTTGAAACTAAAAAGTCTTTTAAGAAGGATTTAGTGGAAACTTGATGTTTAAAGGCTTAACAAAAATTGGCCAAGTCATAGGGACTAAAGTGCAAATATTTTGCCTTTAGGGGCCATTGTGCAATTTTGAAAAAGATTGTAAACTTATCAGCAATTATGTAAATTTTTGAACCAGGGACTCCTTAAGTAAAATTTCTTAGTTCAATTAAGTCAATGACCCATTTTTAGTTTAGTTAGTTTGGTTTGAAATCAAGGATGTCAAGTTAAGATTGTTTTTGAAAACTCTAGCTAAAACCAATCCCATTATGCCATGTGTCACCATGGGAACCGGCCACGTCATGGCTTGATGAGCAAGTAACCTTGTTCTTGAAAAAGATTATGCAAATTAGAAGATTTTAAGTGTTAATAGAAGTTTACAAATCAAACCCTAAGTTTAGTGTTTTAACACTTTAGTATGGTTGGTTGATTTTATGTTAAGACACATTTAGCAATGTTGTCTCACTTGGTTACACCAAAACCGGCCACATAGGGGAGAAACCCTAGGTGATAGCTTGGCTTAGTCACCCCTAGCCTTGCACCCATGGCAAGCCAAGGCTTGCACACCTAGGCACCCAAGGCCGACCATCCAAGGAACCAACACATCATGGTGTAGCCTTGGTGAGTAAGTCATCCTTAGACTTGCTCACTTGGCAAGCTCATGTTTGCCTAAGCCACCACACCAAGGCCGGCCACCATGAGGAAATGACATCTCATGGCCTAGCCTTGGTGAGTATGCAAACCTAGCTCCACCTACTTGGCAAGCCAAGGCTTTGCTAAGCCAACACCAAGACCGGCCATCCTTAGTGAATGACACATCATTGTGTAGCTAGGGTGAGTAAGCTACTCTAGCCTTGCTCACATGGATAGCCAAGACATTGACACACCCTAGGTTGCCTAGCCTAGCTTCCTTGGCAAGCCAAGGCTTGCACACATCACCCTAGGGCCGGCCACACCAAGGATGTGCCACCTCAAAGTGTAGCCTTGATGAGCAAGCAATTCTAGCTTGGCTTACTTGGCATATTGGATGAAGCATGGCCGGCCAACACATAGGGACCAAGGAGAAAAATAGCTTGACTTCAAGGACTATCTCCCAATTTACCAAAGATGGAATTCTTGAACTCCATTAGGGCTTGACACCTTTGCACCTAGGCAAGCTTAGTAAGCATACTAGCTTTGCTTGTTGGCAAACCAAGGCATGTATGACTTCCACCCAAGGCCGGCCACACCAAGGAGGGGACACCTCATGGTCCCTAGGCCACATGAGTAAGCAGCCCTAGCTTGGGTTACTTGGCATGAAAGACACAAGAGTGGCCGGCCACCATTCAAGAAGACAAGACCAAATTGGTCTCTTGTAGGGACCAAAGAACAAACTAGGGTATCTTTAGGGGTTAGTTAGCAATTTTGGAAAATTGTGTTTCATCTATAAATAGGTGAAGATGCTGTTGTGTCATTTGGTTAGCCAACACTCACACACACTCTTGAGCAGCACAAATTCCTCCCAACCCTGCCATAGAAACCGAGCATAGAAAAGAAAGAAAAGAAAGAAAAGAAAACTAGAAAAGCTTTTCGATTTAGTTTGAGAGAATTTTCAATTACCTTAGATTAAGAATTCCATCCGTGAAACTTGAGGTAAATATTGTTACCCTCTAGTTCTCCATTTATGAATTAAGAGAATGATTAGTATGATTAAGCAAGAGTTTAATTTTGTAAGATACATGCACTAGGATTTTTGTATGCTTGATAAAGTCTCTATCCGAGCAGTTTTTCTGAAACAAAATTTAGAGGCCTTTAGAGGCCGAATCTTAAAAAAGTTAAAACTGCAAAGTTGTAGAGGAAGGAAAATCCTAGGGGCCAACGCGGCCAGTTTTTGAAAATAAGGCTTTTAAGACCTTTATTTCTATAAAAACCCGAGACCAAATTATAAGCAGTAAGTTTGGTCGAAAAATTTTATAAGGCAAAAATAAGCATGTTAAAGGCTGATTTGAAGTTTGAGGTTAAAACAAAAGTTGTAGGAGACTTCAATATCTACAACTTTAATGAAGAAAACTTTTCCAGATTCGAAACAGATTTGTAAGAAAAGAACTAAACTTTATGAATTGGTTTTGGAACCCGATTTTCAAAATGATTAGAGTTTTTACTAAATTTCAAAAAGGAGTTGAAATTTAGGAATGGTTGTTAGCAATTAGAATCATTGTGTTATTATGATAGGATGATACTCATCCTATGATTTTTCTTGAAAACAGGGAAACGACCTGTTTGAGTGAAAGATTGTGATTCAAGGCGCAGTAACGGTAAGTACGACTCCGCCTACAGCATAAACAAAAATTGTTTGTTGAATGCTTTCAAGTTTATAATGATATAAGCATGATAAAACGTTATGGCTTGTATGATATCAAGTTTATAATGTTATGTGTATAAGAAATATTTATGATATGTATGTATATACATTTTTAAGATATGATAATATTAAAGTACGAATGACATGTATGTATGCAAGAAATGATGAATGTATGGCATGTATGTATGCAAGAAATGATGAATGTATGGCATGTATGTTTTCAAGTTCATGAATGTATGTTTATAATATGTATGTTGATATGATGAGAAATGTGATATTATGACATCACGAAGTATGCTCATTAAAGAATAACGAGTTGGTAAAATATGAAACCCCAGCTTCAGTTAAGAAACTGGTTATGAATATGAAACAATATTTCAAGTATGAAATAAGACAAGAACAAGACTTTTAATATAAGCAGGAAGCTATATGTCGTATCGACCCGCGTCAGGTCGGGTTTGGTTCATGGTTTGAGTTGGACAGGGCTGGCCGCCCCAACCACTCCATGGCAGCGCGCCATGGTACGTACATTCATGTTAAGTTATGTAAGGGCCCAAAAACTATGCTAACTTATGAAAACAGAAATTGACCATAAATGGTTCATGCATTATGTTATCATGATATGTTTTGTGGATAAATAGTTGTGCTTGCTGAGCGAAAGCTCATGTTTTAAGTTTATGTTGTAGGTAAGCAACCATGCAGTATTTCTTGATACAAGGCGGTGGAGCATGGCAAGGCAAAGCTGTGAAACTGTGGGACGGAATCACTACGTTTCTTTTTGTTAAATAATGCTACGCTAAATATGATGTATTTAAGTATAAAAACACATTTCCGCTATAAGTAATTATGTATAAGTATATGTATGGATATAAATGTTTATTATGGACTTTCCAAGTTAAACAATACTTATCAGTTGTTAAAAAAAAAAAAAAAAAAAAAAATTTTTGTCTAAATTTTCATCTATTATTATGTAAGAATGTATGGTGACGGCCAGCGCTAGGCGGGTCGTCACAATTATGATAGGATGATTCTTATCCTATGATTTTATTGAAAACAAGAAAGCAACCTGTTTAAGTGGAATATTTTAATTCAAGGTGCAAAGTAACTGGTAAGTACGACTCCACCTACAGCATAAACGAAAATGTTTTTGTTGTATGTTTAAGTACATGGTGATATGAGTATGATAAATGTCTATGGCTTTCAAGTTCAAGAAGATATGAGTATGATATATATTTATGGCTTTCAAGTTCATGAAATATGAGTATGATATATGTTATGGTTTACAAGTTTATGTTGATATGTTTATGATGAATGTTATAGCATGTATTTTTATATGATGAATATTTTATTATTACGGCATCACGAAGCATGCTCATTAACGATGAGTCACTCGGTAAGAATAAGAATTTGGTTTCAAGTAAGAAACTATTTATATGAATTGATTTTCCATTAAGTTAAAGCAAGAACAAGTTAAAGAAAAACTTTCAAGTATAATGGCACGCAAGTTGCCTTGTGTCATATCGACCCGCACTAGGTCGGGTTTGGTCCATGGTTTGAGTTGGACAGGGTTGGCCGCCCCAACCACTCCATGGCAGCGAGCCATGGTACGTACACTTATGTTATGTAAGGGCCCTAAAATTATGTTAAGATAAGACAACATAATGAAAGCATAAAGAATTCATGCATTATGTTTTATGAAATGTTTTGCGGATCATTAGTTGTGCTTGCTGAGCAAAGCTCATAAATTATGTTTATGCTATAGGAAAGCAAACCTATGGCAGTTCATGATACAAGACGGTGGAGTGTGGCAATGCAAAGTTGTGAAACTGTGGGATTGGAAACTGCTATGCATTTTGTTAAGTTCCGCCATGTTTATTTTGAGTATGTTGTATTTAAGTACAAAATTATGATAAGTAAATAAGTTTATGTACATATATATATATAGGTAAGAGATTACTGCCAGTAATCCCAATTTTAAAGTTATATATATATCGTTTGTAAAAACCGGTCATCTTACAGGTACCAAAATGTAAATATTTTATGTTTAGGGGTCAATTTGTAAATTTAAGAAAAGTTTATGATTATTAATTTTTAGAAGTTAAGAAAGTTCTCTAGAGGAGGATTAGCAAGAATTTGATGATTGAAAGCTTAACCTTTGCCGGCCACCTCATAGGGACTAAAATGCAAATATTTTGCCTCAGGGGCTAATGTGTAATTTTGGAGAAAATTATGGGCTTATAAGCAAATATGTAAAATTTTGGAACTATGGACTTTTTAAGTTAAATTTCCTAGTTCAACTAAGCCAATGATCTAATACAAGTTTAGCTAACTTAGTTAGAAATTAAGAAATAAGTTAGGATTGGATGATTCCAAATTTTAATTTCAACCAATCCTATTCTTCCACATGGGTACCTTGGAACCGGCCATTTCTTGAGCAAGTGTTCTTATTATTAAGGATGTACTTGCAATTTGTGAAAATTTAAGTATCATTAAAATTTGGCATAGGCTTAGTAATTAAGCACTTTAACTATGCTTGGTTGGCTAGGTTTTGTGATTTCACAAACCAATTTCTACGTTTGGCATTCTATGACCGGGCACCTCATGTGATATGCAAATTAATTTTTGTACTTTTAAGGGCTAGTAAGCAAATAAAGGAATAAGTGTTGCTAGGAGAGATTGACACCTCATAACCTAACTTTGCTTAGTAAGCAAAGTAGCCTTGCTTACTTGGCTAGCTAAGGCTTGCATACTCACCACCTAAGGACCGGCCATCATAAGCAATGGACACCTTGTGTTCTAGATTGGATGAGCAAAATTTTTAGCTTTGCTTATTAGGCTAGCTAGAACTCCCACAACTTGACATCTAATGCCGGTTATCACAAGGTGATGCCACTTCATGTTCCTAGCCTTGGTGTGTAAGGTCTTAGCCTTGCATACTTGGTTAGCTAAGGTTTGCACACCACATCACCTAAGGCCAGCCACCATGGTAAGAAAACACCTCACCCATATAGCTTTGATGAATAACCTCCCTTAGCCTAGCTTCCTTGGCAAGCTAATGGTTGCACAGCTCACCCCCCTAGGAACCGGCCATTACAAGAAAAAGCCCCCTCATGTTTTTAGCTTTGGTGAGCAAGACCTCTAGACTTGCCTACTTGGCAATTGGAGACATGAAAGGCCGGCCACCACATAAGGATCATGAGCAAATATGTTGCTCTTAAGGATCAATGGGTAATTTACAATAATATGAATCTATTAGCACTTGACACCTCATGCTTTCTAGCCTTGCTTAGTAAGCATGCTAGCCTTGCTTATTGGTTAGTAAGAGCAAGCTTAAGGCTCCACCTAAGACCGGCCAACCTAGGAATAGGACACCTCATGGTTCCTAGCCTTGATTAGCAAGCTTCCCTAGCTTTGCTACTTGGCAAAAATAAGACATACTTGGCCGGCCACCACATAGGAAGTAAGGAGCAAATATTTTGCTCTTAGGGGCTAATAGGCAATCCTAAAAAGTTAGTTGATTCACCTATAAATAGGGGAAGGTGGACTCATTGCATTTTGTTAGCAAACATAAGCAAATAGCTCATTCCCTAGTTCTTCCCTATAAGGCTGAAAAATTAAGAAGAGAAAAGAAAGAGAGAGAGTTTTCGGTTTGGTGTTAGATTAGTGTAAAGAAAATTTCAAAACCATAATCTAGACCAACATCCGTGGAACTTGAGGTAAATTGTTATCCTCTAGTTCTTCATTTAAGTCCTAAATAAGATTTAAGTGTATGTTCAATAAGTATAAGTATGGATTAAATTTTAGAAGTTGTATGCACTAAGGTTTTGATATGCTTTATTAGAGTTTCTAACTGGACAGTTTTTCTGAAACAAGATTTTGAGGCCCTTAGAAGCCGAATTTAAAAAAAATCAAAACTGTAAAGTTGTTGAGGAGGGAAAATTCTAGGGGTCTTCGAGGAAGGTTTTTGAAAATAAGGCCTTTGATATCCTTTTTTTTTACAAAAACCCGAGACCAGGTTATGAAATTGTAATTATGGTCGAAAAATTTTCAAAGGATAAAACAGGCAAGTTAATGATAGAATTGACTTTTGAGTTAAAAAAAAAAGTTGTAGGAGACGTCAATATCTACAACTTTCATGGAGAAATCTTTTTCAAATTTAAAATAGATTTGTAAGAAAAAGAACAAAAATTTATAAATAAGTTTTATACACAGTTTTTCAGAATTTAGAGTCTTACTAAATTCAAAAAGGAGTAGAGTTTTAGGGTTTGTATTTTGTAATAGGATAGTAACTAGAGTTATTTGTGATATTATGATAGGATGATTCTTATCCTATGATTTTATTGAAAACAAGAAAGCAACCTGTTTAAGTGGAATATTTTAATTCAAGGTGCAAAGTAACTGGTAAGTACGACTCCGCCTACAGCATAAACGAAAATATTTCTATTGTATGTTTAAGTACATGGTGATATGAGTATGATAAATGTCTATGGCTTTTGTGATATTATGATAGGATGATTCTTATCCTATGATTTTATTGAAAACAGGAAAGCAACCTGTTTAAGTGGAATATTTTAATTCAAGGTGCAAAGTAACTGGTAAGTACGACTCCGCCTACAGCATAAACGAAAATGTTTTTGTTGTATGTTTAAGTACATGGTGATATGAGTATGATAAATGTCTATGGATTTCAAGTTCAAGAAGATATGAGTATGATATATATTTATGGCTTTCAAGTTCATGAAATATGAGTATGATATATGTTATGGTTTACAAGTTTATGTTGATATGTTTATGATGAATGTTATAGCATGTATTTTTATATGATGAATATTTTGTTGTTATGGCATCACGAAGCATGCTCATTAACGATAAGTCACTCGGTAAGAATAAGAATTTGGTTTCAAGTAAGAAACTATTTATATGAATTGATTTTCCATTAAGTTAAAGCAAGAACAAGTTAAAGAAAATCTTTCAAGTATAATGGCAAGCAAGTTGCCTTGTGTCGTATCGACCCGCACTAGGTCGGGTTTGGTCCATGGTTTGAGTTGGATAGGGTTGGCCGCCCCAACCACTCCATGGCATCGAGCCACGGTACGTACACTTATGTTATGTAAGGGCCCTAAAATTATATTAAGATAAGACAATATAATGAAAGCATAAAGAATTCATGCATTATGTTTTATGAAATGTTTTGCGGATCATTAGTTGTGCTTGCTGAGCAAAGCTCATAATTTATGTTTATGCTATAGGAAAGCAAACTTATGGCAGTTCATGATACAAGACGGTGGAGTGTGGTAATGCAAAGTTGTGAAACTGTGGGATTGGAAACTGCTATGCATTTTGTTAAGTTCCGCCATGTTTATTTTAAGTATGTTGTATTTAAGTACAAAATTATGATAAGTAAATAAGTTTATATACATATATATATATAGGTAAGAGATTACTGCTAGTAATCCCAATTTTAAAGTTATATATATATCGTTTGTAAAAAAAATAAAAAATAAATAAAAAAAAATTTTAGTCCCAATTTTTGCATATTGTTAAGTAAGTTATCAAGTAAGTAAAGTATGGTAACGGCCTACGTTAGGTGGGTCGTTATAGAGTTGGTATCAGAGCAGTAGTTCTACCTTTCGGTTTCACAGATTGCTTGCCTGCGCCACAGTCATTGTCAGTTAAAAATATTTCGTATTTATATTATGAATTTATAAAAATTTGTATAATCTAGATTTGAGGACAATGGACGAAGATCGTGGTGCAGCTTACGCGTTTTTCATGATGTCTCCGCTAATATTCGATGGGACTAGACGAATCGTGACACTAGCAGCATGGCTTCATGATATGGAGTCTATATTTTGAATATGTCATATTCCGCCCCATCTACAAGTATCATTGGCAAGTCGTTGTCTAGCAATAGATGCTAGACTATGGTGGAGAACGTTAGGAGAACAGGAAGCTCAGGGAGGATCATGGGAAAACTTCCGCTATTTCATCATTGCTCGTTTTGGACCTTCACTGGAGGAAAACCCCGACATGCACTATCGAGACCCAGATATTTATCGCGACATGAACCTTGTCCGATATCTTAACTATGTTTACGATTGGCATGCTTATCCAGGAGAATCGATGGGCCATTACTGTCGAAGATTTCAAGAGGCTATGTTGCCTCACATTCCAGATTTTGGCGACCCAGAGTTTCGGGCACTACAACTGCTCAGGGAAGGACTACCTCTCGACGTCAGGGAACATGTCCAGGCACCGGTAATAGGAATGACAATGGAACACATGATTAATGACATCATGGAAGCTGAATTAATAGCTCATATGCTTCAAGCGGACGCTCTAGTAGAAAACAATATTCAAGTGCCAGTCAATAATAATGATGTGGAAGAGCCACCCTTCCAATGGGGTCCAGTATTGCCAGAAGACCCTATTCCGGCGATACCACTTCCAGAGATTCCTCCACAAGAGGCTGGAATCGATGCTGATGTCATGAATCTTGAAGAATTTCCTGACGAGCCTGAATTTCAAGAGGATCCTCACGAAATCGTCCTAGATAACGGAGAAAAGGAAGAAATACATATGGAGGATGATCCGGAGGAAGTCTTGTTTGTTGATGATGACTGGGATGTGTTCTCTGACGTAACGTCAGAGTAGATAATTTAGGTGTAAAATAGTGTATATGTGTGATAGATAAGTGATAGTCACTTCTATCTTGTATTTGATCATATATATATAGCAAGTATAGGATATGTACATGATAGTATGGATAAATATGTATGTATGTATGTATGTACGAATTATGGGCTATGATGGAATGTAAGATATGTAAATTATAGAATCAATAAGATGTATTAGTATATTATGATATTAAGATTATGAACAACATATGATATTACGATATGATATGATGATATGATGTGATAATATGATCTATGATATGATATACGATATGATCAGATATAGTATTATGATATGATATGATGAATAAGTATTGTTCATAATGAGATATGAATGAACGAAAAGATATTTGAAGTATAATAATATCTTTATCGTGATTAGATAAGAAATAGAAGATGTCACGCTCACGTACAAGAGCGAACCCTATTTCACAAGAACCTGATCTTGCAAACATAATAGCTACCTTGCAACGACAACTGAGGGAACAACAGTAGGAGATGAACCAGCTTCGGGAACAAGTAGCTCAACTGAATCAGGTACCTCGAGCTAACGAAGTTCCACCGCAAAATAACCCCGTACCCCCAGTAGCACATCAGGTACCAGAGGTTCATCAAGAAGTTCCGTTAGCACCCGAAGGACTGCAAAGGAATCCACCCTTGGTTAGGGAGGATCTATTATATGAACGATTTAGGCGAATGAAGGCACCTGAATTTGAAGGAACCACAGATCCAATAGCAGCGGATAATTGGTTAATCGATATCTAAGTAATTTTGGATTTTATGGGACTTACAGAACAGGAGAAAGTTCTTTGTGCCTCTTTTGCATTAAAGAAAGATGCGCGTCACTGGTGGATGACGGTTCAGATGCACATAAACGTGGCGTTCATGAGATGGCAAGATTTTGTAGACGAATTCAGAATAATGTACTACAATCAGGAGATTCTTGCAACTCTACAAGATGAGTTTACCAGTTTTAAGCAAGGATCTATGTCAGTGATGGAAGCAGTCAAAAAGTTTGAACAGCTTGCCCGTTTATGTCCAGAACTGATGCCCAACGAAAAGGAGAAAGTAAGGAGAATGATGAAAATGTTTCGGACAGACATCGCCAAACAAGTTAGTGCTGGAAGTAGCCCTCCAACTCTTGTAGCTGATTGTATAGGTCGAGCTATGAGAGCAGAATACTGGATTAATCAGGATAGGGAAGCGAGGGTTCAAATATTCAAAGCTAAGAAAGAAGAAAAAGCTGTAGAGAAATAGATACAGTCTAGGCAAAATCAGGAGCCAAACTTAAAAGGCCAGACTAGTAATTCCAGCCAATGTTCTAAGCAGTTTGGGAGGAATAAAAGAAGAGGAAATGCTACGGGCCAGGGCCAGTAGAAGAATTACCCTTAGAAGAGGGACAACAGTGGGAATGAGGGTAATAATAACAATTATCCTGTGTGTATTCAATGCAGAAAGAAACATCTAGGCGTGTGTAGGATGGGAACAAATGCTTGCTACCTTTGTGGCAAGGAAGGTCATTATGCGAGAAATTATACCTCCAATAGTCAGAACCAGAACCCTCAGTACCAGAATAGGAATACAAACCGACAGCTACATGCGGTACAAGCAAAGATCGAAGGTCCTTCGATTGTACAAGGAAAACTTGAAGCTCCCGAACCACAAGCTAGGATTTATGCTTACACAAAGGGACATGCTAGGCTGGAACCTCTAATGTGGTAACAGGTCAGATCTCTATAGCCGCTTATGATGCATTTGCCCGAATTGATTATGGTGCCACCCATTCGTTTATATCGATGGAATATGTCCGGAAGTTAGATAGAAGTGTAGAAAATTTAAGGCAACCTTTTAGAACCTCCCTTCCTTCAGGAGAGATTTTGTTATCTAACTCCTGGATGCGAAATGTTCCGATAATTATGTGCGGTAGAGAATTATATGTAGACCTGATTGCAATTAAGCTTCAGGATTTCGATATTATCCTGGGAATGGATTTCTTAGATAAGTACAATGCTAAGATAGATTGTCGAAAGCGTTGTGTTACATTTAGTCCTTTTGGTGAAGTGGAATTCAACTTTCACGGTCAGTCTAGGAGCTCATCAACCCGGTTTATTTCGGTAATGAAGGCTTGGAAAATGTTGGCTAATGGATGTCAAGGATACTTAGCTAACATGATGGACAAAGAACAAGAAAAAGAGCTACAACCCGAAGATGTTCTCATTATTAGGGAATATGTAGATGTCTTTCCAAAAGATTTAACTAGACTTCCGCCGGAGCGAGAAATCTCTTTCGAAATAGATTTGTTGCCAGGAACAGCTCCAATATCGAAAGCACCCTATCGTATGGCCCCAGCTGAGCTTAGGGAACTTCAAGTACAGTTACAAGAACTGTTGGACAAAGGATTTATTCGTCAAAGCCATTCCCTATGGGGAGCACCTGTGCTGTTTGTCAAAAAGAAGGATGGATCGTTGTGGATGTGCATCGACTATCGTGAGTTGAACAAAATCACAATTAAGAACAAGTACCCTCTCCCGAGAATCGACGATCTCTTTGATCAACTTAGAGGAGCTTTGGTATTCTCGAAGATTGACTTGCGTTCGGGCTACCATCAACTCAGAATCAAGGAAGGAGATATTTCTAAGACAGCTTTCCGAACACGCTATGGGCATTATGAGTTTCTTGTCATGCCATTTGGATTGACTAATGCCCCAGCTGTTTTCATGGATCTCATGAATCGGGTGTTTAAAGAATATCTAGATAAGTTTGTTATCGTTTTTATTGATGATATTTTGATCTACTCAAGATCTATAAAAGAACATGAGCAGCATCTCAGAATAGTGTTGGAAACGTTAAGACGGAATCAGCTTTACGCCAAATTCACAAAATGTGAATTTTGGTTGGAAAAAGTACATTTCTTGGGCCACGTAGTTTCAAGGGAAGGAATTTCCGTTGATCCTGCTAAAATAGAAGCAGTCAGTGCTTGGTCAGCACCCAAAAACGTTACGGAAATATGAAGCTTTCTTGGTTTGGCCGGATACTACCGACGGTTCGTTGAGGGATTCTCCAAGATAGCAGCGCCACTAACAGCTCTTACTAAAAAGGGGAGAAAGTTTGATTGGACACAGAAGTGTGAAGAAAACTTCCAAGAGCTCAAGAGAAAGCTTACAAGTGCACCAGTATTGATAGTTCCTGACGTTGATGTAGGAAATTTCGCCATTTATAGTGATGCATCGAGAACTGGATTAGGAGTTGTCCTTATGCAAAGAAGAAATGTGGTTGCCTATGCTTTACGCCAACTGAAGGACCATGAACGGAACTACCCGACGCATGATTTGGAGCTTGCTGCGGTGGTTTTCGCCTTGAAGATTTGGAGACATTACCTGTATGGTAATAGATGTGAGATTTTTACCGATCACCAAAGTCTCAAATACATCTTTACTCAAAAGGAGCTCAATATGAGGCAACGTCGATGGCTTGAACTTGTAAAGGACTATGATTGTGAAATCCTTTACCACCCTGGAAAAGCAAATAAAGTGGCAGATACGTTAAGCAGGAAGTCATCATGTATGCTTATGTCAATTGAAATGTTGTGCAAGCCTCTCCAAAAAGAAATTTCTGATTTCGAATTGGAACTTATAACGGGGAAACTGGCTGCTTTAACACTTTAGTCCAATCTCCTAGAATCCATTAAGTGTTATTAAGAAAAAGATTCCTTTCTACTAAAGATTCAACTTCTTGGTGGAGAAGATAAGGAATTTAAGACATCTACAAATGGACTAATTCTCTTTAAAGGAAGGATTTGTGTTCCTAACTTTGAATTTCTTAGGAAACAAATCATGTCGGAAGCACATGAAAAGCCATATTCAGTTCATCCTGGAGCTACTAAGATGTATAAGGACCTCAAAGAGAATTTTTGGTGGCCGAACATGAAAAGAGGAATTGCTGAATTTGTATCAAAATGCCTAACTTGTCAGAAAGTTAAGGCTGAACACCGACAACCTGACGGAGATCTTCAAAAGATAGAACTCCCAGAATGGAAATGGGAACAAACCACCATGGATTTCGTAGTTGGATTACCCAGGACCGCAGGTGGAAATGATATGATTTGGGTGATTGTGGATAGATTAACCAAATCAGCCTATTTCATTGCTATTAAAGCCACCTTTTCAGTTGAGAAATGAGCTGAAATTTATGTATCTCAGATTGTTAGATTGCATGGAATTCCAAAATTCATTATTTCGGATCGAGATGGGCGTTTTACTTCGTGATTCTGGAAAAGTGTTCCCACAGCTATGGGATCAAAGTTGAAATTCAGTACCGCTTTTCACCCTCAGACGGATGGACAATCGGAACGCACTATCCAAACATTAGAAGATATGTTAAGATCTTGTGCTCTGGATTTCAAGGGAAACTGGGATCAAAGGCTACCCTTGATCGAATTTTCGTATAATAATGGCTATCACGCTTCTATTGGTATGGCTCCGTTTGAAGTGCTATATGGAAGAAAATGTCGATCTCCCATCCATTGGCAAGAAGTTGGACAGAAGCAACTTCAAACTACGGATTTCATCAGAAAAACCTCAGAAGACATCAAGATGATCGAGCAACGACTCGATGTAGCTTTCAGTTGACAGAAGAGTTATGCTGATAAACGTCGAAGACCTTTAGAATTCCAAGTTGGAGATTCTGTTTTTCTAAAGATTGCTCCAATGAAGGGAATTATGAGGTTTGGTAAGAAGGGAAAAATCAATCCAAGATACATAGGTCCGTTTGAAATCCTTGAAAGAATTGGAAAAGTAGCCTACAAGCTTGCTTTGCCGCCAGCTTTGGCTTCTGTACATGATGTTTTTCATGTTTCAATGTTAAAGAAATATGTACATGATCCTTCTCATGTGCTAAGACAAGAACCAATTGAAGTACGAACGGATTTAACTTATGAAGAAAAGCCAATTCGGATTCTGGATCGGGAAGAAAAGGTTTTAAGAAACAAAACCATTCCAATGGTTAAAGTGTTATGGCAGAATCATAATATTGAAGAAGCAACGTGGGAAGTAGAAGAAGAAATGAGAAAGAACTATCCCGACTTGATGTAAATTTTCGGGGACGAAAATTTTTTTTAAGGAGGGTAGATTGTAATGACCAATCTTCTAACAAGTTTATGATTTCTTTTGTGAAGAATTAAATTATGTGTTATGTATGTTTATGTGTTAGGTTTTATCAGAAAAATTATTGAATTCTTGGTTGAAGGATTCGATAATTTATTTATGTAAGTTTAAGACCTTCTGTTATGAAAGTCAAGTTTATGATTTATGATTTTATGTTAATAATTGCTAATCTTAAGAAAAATCTTATACACGGTTCAGATAAGTTCTGGACAATGGTCCAGTATCAGCATACTGTGACAGTTCAAAACAGTAATTAAGTATCTATGATAGTATGAAAATGGATTGCATTTAGAAGATATGTCAACGAGGTCTTAATAGTATGAGATTTCGTTTTTAATAGATGACTTGTGTCATTGCCAAAACCGGTCATCTTACAGGGACCAAAATGCAAATATTTTATGTTTAGGGGTCAATTTGCAAATTTAAGAAAAGTTTATGATTATTAATTTTTAGAAGTTAAGAAAGTTCTCTAGAGGAGGATTAGCAAGACCTTGATGATTGAAAGCTTAACCTTAGCCGGCCACCTCATAGGGACTAAACTGTAAATATTTTACCTTTAGGGGCCAATGTGCAATTTTAGAGAAAATTATGGACTTATAAGAAAATATGTAAAATTTGCAACTATGGACTTTTTAAGTTAAATTTCCTAGTTCAACTAAGCCAATGATCTAATACAAGTTTAGCTAACTTAGTTAGAAATTAAGAAATAAGTTAGGATTGGATGATTCCAAATTTTAATTTCAACCAATCCTATTCTTCCACATGGATACCTTAGAACCGGCCATTTCACGAGCAAGTGTTCTTATTATTAAGGATGTACTTGCAATTTGTGAAAATTTAAGTATCATTAAAATTTGGTATAGGCTTAGTAATTAAGCACTTTAACTATGCTTGGTTGGCTAGGTTTTGTGATTTCACAAACCAATTTCTATGTTTGGCATTCTATGACCGGCCACCTCATGTGATATGCAAATAAATTTTTGTACTTTTAAGGGCTAGTAAGCAAATAGAGGAATAAGTGTTGCTAGGAGAGATTGACACCTCATAACCTAACTTTGCTTAGTAAGCAAAGTAGCCTTGCTTACTTGGCTAGCTAAGGCTTGCATACTCACCACCTAAGGACCGGCCATCATAAGCAATGGATACCTTGTGTTCTAGATTGGATGAGCAAAATTTTTAGCTTTGCTTATTAGGCTAGCTAGAACTCCCACAACTTGACATCTAAGGCCGGTTATCACAAGGTGATGCCACTTCATGTTCCTTGCCTTGGTGTGTAAGGTCTTAGCCTTGCATACTTGGTTAGCTAAGGTTTGCACACCACATCACTTAAGGCCGGCCACCATGGGAAGAAAACACCTCACCCATATAGCTTTGATGAATAACCTCCCTTAGCCTAGCTTCCTTGGCAAGCTAATGGTTGCACACCTCACCCCCCTAGGAACCGGCCATTACAAGGAAAAGCCACCTCATGTTTTTAGCTTTGGTGAGCAAGACCTCTAGACTTGCCTACTTGGCAATTGGAGACATGAAAGGCCGGCCACCACATAAGGATCATGAGCAAATATGTTGCTCTTAAGGATCAATGGGTAATTTACAATAATATGAATCTCTTAGCACTTGACATCTCATGCTTTCTAGCCTTGCTTAGTAAGCATGCTAGCCTTGCTTATTGGTTAGCAAGAGCAAGCTTAAGGCTCCACCTAAGACCGGCCAACCTAGGAAGAGGACACCTCATGGTTCTTAGCCTTGATTAGCAAGCTTCCCTAGCTTTGCTACTTGGCAAAAATAAGACATACTTGGCCGGCCACCACATAGGAAGTAAGGAGCAAATATTTTGCTCTTAGGGGCTAATAGGCAATCCTAAAAAGTTAGTTGATTCACCTATAAATAGGGGAAGGTGGACTCATTGCATTTTGTTAGCAAACATAAGCAAATAGCTCATTCCCTAGTTCTTCCCTATAAGGCCGAAAAATTAAGAAGAGAAAAGAAAGAGAGAGTTTTCGGTTTGGTGTTAGATTAGTGTAAAGAAAATTTCAAAAACATAATCTAGACCAACATCCGTGGAACTTGAGGTAAATTGTTATCCTCTAGTTCTTCATTTAAGTCCTAATTAAGATTTAAGTGTATGTTCAATAAGTATAAGTATGGATTAAATTTTAGAAGTTATATGCACTAAGGTTTTGATATGCTTTATTAGAGTTTCTAACTGGACAGTTTTTCTGAAACAAGATTTTGAGGCCCTTAGAAGCCTAATTTGAAAAAAATCAAAACTGCAAAGTTGTAGAGGAGGGAAAATTCTAGGGGTTAACATATAAGGTTTTTGAAAATAAGGCCTTTAATATCCTTGGTTTTACAAAAGCCCGAGACCAGGTTATGAAATTGTAATTATGGTTGAAAAATTTTCAAAGGACAAAACAGGCAAGTTAAGGATAGAATTGACTTTTGAGTTAAAAACAAAAGTTGTAGGAGACTTCAATATCTACAACTTTCATGGAGAAATCTTTTTCAAATTTAAAATATATTTGTAAGAAAAAGAACAAAAATTTATAAATAAGTTTTATACACAGTTTTTCAGAATTTAGAGTCTTACTAAATTCAAAAAGGAGTTGAGTTTTAGGGTTTGTGTTTTATAATAGGATAGTAACTAGAGTTATTTGTGATATTATGATAGGATGATTCTTATCCTATGATTTTATTGAAAACAAGAAAGCAACCTGTTTAAGTGGAATATTTTAATTCAAGGTGTAAAGTAACTGGTAAGTACGACTCCGCCTACAGCATAAATGAAAATGTTTTTGTTGTATGTTTAAGTACATGGTGATATGAGTATGATAAATGTCTATGGCTTTCAAGTTCAAGAAGATATGAGTATGATATATATTTATGGCTTTCAAGTTCATGAAATATGAGTATGATATATGTTATGGTTTACAAGTTCATGTTGATATGTTTATGATGAATGTTATAGCATGTATTTTTATATGATGAATATTTTGTTATTATGGCATCACGAAGCATGCTCATTAACGATAAGTCACTCGGTAAGAATAAGAATTTGGTTTCAAGTAAGAAACTATTTATATGAATTGATTTTCCATTAAGTTAAAGTAAGAACAAGTTAAAGAAAATCTTTCAAGTATAATGGCAAGCAAGTTGCCTTGTGTCGTATCGACCCGCACTAGGTCGGGTTTGGTCCATGGTTTGAGTTGGACAGGACTGGCCGCCCCAACCACTCCATGGCAGCGCGCCACGGTACGTACACTTATGTTATGTAAGGGCCCTAAAATTATGTTAAGATAAGACAACATAATGAAAGCATAAAGAATTCATGCATTATGTTTTATGAAATGTTTTGCGGATCATTAGTTGTGCTTGCTGAGCGAAAGCTCATGATTTATGTTTATGCTGTAGGAAAGCAAACTGATGGCAGTTCATGATACAAGACGGTGGAGTGTGGCAATGCAAAGCTGTGAAACTGTGGGATTGGAAACTGCTACGCATTTTGTTAAGTTCCGTCATGTTTATTTTGAGTATGTTGTATTTAAGTACAAAATTATGATAAGTAAATAAGTTTATGTACATATATATATATATAGGTAAGAGATTACTGCGAGTAATCCCAATTTTAAAGTTATATATATATATCGTTTGTAAAAAAAAATAAAAATAAAAAATAAAAAATTTTTAGTCCCAATTTTTGCATATTGTTAAGTAAGTTATCAAGTAAGTAAAGTATGGTAACGGCCTACGTTAGGTGGGTCGTTATACTCCTTCCCCTAGAAACCGAAAAAAAATTGAGAGAAAAAAAATGGTGAGGTTCGGATTTTGTAGAAGGAAGCAAGGAGGGAAATTTCTCCCAATCAAAGGGTAGATCCATTTTCTTGAATCTTGAGGTAATCCTCTTCACCCTCTAAGCTCCTTATTTTAGTTTGATTTAAGATTTATGCATAGTTCAAGATTTTTGTGTATTGCTTAGATTTGTGCTTGATTAGAGGTTTGGTGGTTTTGATTTGTAATTTAACCTGCTTGATTTGATTATGCTTGATTTGTAGCTTACCTATGACCTTTATTATAGTAGGAGATAACCTGCTGTTGTGTCCGGACTTGGAGCGGCACATTAGCGGACATAGTAGATGAGGTAAGTACAAACCTCACCTACAGTATGGAAAATAGTAAGCTATTTTCAAATATAAGACATGTTCCATGTATGCCATGTTATGTCATGCTATGCTATGTTATGCCATGCAATGCTATGTTATGCAATGTTATGCTATGCCATATCATGTTAAGCTATGTTAAGCTATGTTAAGACATGTTAAGCTATGTTAAGTCATGATAAGACATGATGTATCAAGTTATGCCATGATTTATGGTTATGCCATGTTTATGTCTCATGTGCATCATGATTAATAAGATCACAATTAAAGATTCTTAGCTTTGGAATATACACGACTAAGACTAAACCAAGTCAAGCAAGGTATCGTACCAACCTCCCGCTAGGTGGAGGATACATGTTTAAGTTTATGATTATCAACCTCTCGATAATACGTGAGGGTATAATGATAATCAACCTTCCGCTAGATCGTGAAGGGTTATGTTTATGATTTCCAGAATTGTTAAGGGCCTTGCAAACCCTGACATTCTGAGGATTGCGTGCTTTTGGTGCGTACACAAGGGGCCCATATGTTAAGCAAGATAATAAGTTCAAGTCAATAATTGGTCATAAAAGATTCATAATTGTACATAATTGATTCATGCATCAGTTGCACGATATTTGTTACAATTTGTGAGATCATGTTTGTACTTGCTGGGCGAAAGCTCATCAGTATATTCCATACTATAGGTAAGAGGCCTGCAGCTTAATTGGTGGGTCAGGTGGACGATGCGGTGGGTGAAGGGTGGTGTGGGATACCACTACGCAAATTTTTCCGCAAGTTCTGCTAAGTTTATATATATACATATATATTTTAAAGTAAATGATGTTGTACAAAAATATGAGGATTTAAAGACTCGAATAAGTTGTAAGAATTATGTATGTTTTTCATCCCAGTATGTATGCATGATAAGTTTACCATATGAGCAACCCTAATTATATATGTAAGTTTGAAAAAAAAATTTTATTCTCAATTCTGCAAGTAAGTTTAAGCTATATGTAAGTTCAAGTATGTATGGTAATAGCCCTACGTAGGTTGGGGCGTTACACTAAAAGGGTATATAAGTAAATTTACAATAACTAACTCTGATTCCTGTTCTAAGTAAATGGATGAATGGGATTGACAGTGATTCCGACTCCGATTGCTGGATCCCAAGTAAATAGTATATTCTGACTCTGATTCCTGACTCCGAATCCAATCCACTCCGAATCCTACCAATTCCGATTTTTGCCCACTCCGATTATGCATAAGTAAACATGTCATAAGAGTGGTGGACATCTCTTATCCTCGTATTGAAAAATTTTATGAGATCAAGCAAGAGTTCGGAGCTGCTTTCACCTCCTTATTCTCCGTCTAGTCCGACCCAGGCAGACCGCAAAAAGGCAACAGTCATTAATCCGTACAGTTTTAACCAATTGAACATCGGCAAAGACCTTCTTGAGGCAGTTCCCTTCATGTTCGCTTGTTCTACAAGTGACTTTGCTAATTGGAAGAATTGGGTAGCTTACGAGTTGAGTGACAGAGCCATGAAGGACCAGCTAGTAGCTACGAGAATTCTTCTTATTTTGATAGCCTCTACATGCTATGAGATTTACAAGGATATCATCAGTTTACGATTCGTACCACGGAGGTGGTCCACAAGAACTCACACCTTCATATCGGCCCCTAGAGAGTTCACTTCCACTCTCGCAGATGTACTCTGGATTTTTCAACTTCCCATTGGCGATGATTATGAAGATCCATCTGATGCTCTGCAAGAGATAACAAAGAACAAGCGAAAGAAAAAAAAAAAAACTTAAGTATAACATGGCGATTAAGCAAGAAGACCCCAGGTGGTGCTACGGCTTCTCGCACGAGTCCAGCTTGTTGGGTGTGCTTTCTCTTTGGTTACGACAGTGGGCGTAAGTTCATTCCAGGTGCCGATTGTGATTGGAATTGCCGGGCAAAGGCGATGTTAACACTATTACTGAGCAGATTCATATTCCCGGGACCGCCATGCGACACCATACGGAATAGTTTGTTTCCTATGGCCATTTCCCTAGCCCAAGGAAAAAAACTCTCTCTGGCCCCACTATTTCTTGGCCAACTATACAAGCATCTGGATTTGCTAGCAGAGGATGAAGTGCTAGGTCTTGGCTGCTTTTGTGTGGAGACTTATCTTTTCACGAGTTTCCTTCAGGTGTTCCTATAGCAGCACTTCAAAGGTTACGCCCCTGTCCCAGCTACTCTCAATGCAGTGCAGGGATACTTATGTGATTTCGATCTGTCTGGAGTGCCACTACAGTTGTGTTGCCGGTGGTATTACAAGAAGGCATCTAGACATAGTATGTCAGCTTATTTGGATGATCCTAAGGGCTTTTGTTCACTTCCTTACGCGAATACTGATAGATTGTACTCTTCCGACATCCTTCGGTGGCCGGGCAGCGACAAGATAGAGGAGGTTCCAGTAGTAGACAAGAACGGTAATGTCGACCCCCGTTTTTAGACTTCTGCTTCACAGTTACACCATGTTGGCTTCCAATGTTTGCGGCAAGCGATAAGAACATGTACTATCGACCATTTAGAGTCTACCGGCAGCTTGGGCTTACTCAGACCGTACCTTTTCTTGTCAATGTCGAGGCCGAAAAAAATTCGCTAGATTTCGCACTTCCGAGATTGAGGATGGCCTCAGGCGTATGTAGTCATATCCCTTAAGGTTGCCAGGGGAGCATCACCATGTGGGCTATACGACAGAATTTGTGGAATACTGGAATCGTGTTCTCTCCGTTTTCCATGATTTCAGAGATTCGCCCCCAGTGATGCTTGAGGCTCCTCCCGCTGGTTTCGTCCATGAGCGTCTTAAGGCTCCATCGCTGGCTTCATTCCGGATCCATGCAGAGCGTTATCATCTTCCTTTTCATATCATTGATGGTGATAAGAGGATTGTGATTGGTGACGTCCGATTGATCAAAGCCCCTACAGACAAAGCTCAATCTTCTTTAGCAGCAAAGGGTAAACGTGGCCGCATCCTCTTCAACGGCTCCAAAAACAAAGAAGGCACGTTCGAACATCTAAGAAAAGAGTAAGAAAGGGAAAATTATTATAAATGCTACACAATCCATAAGTGTCCCCACATAGCCTGCATGCTACATGAAGCCCAATCCCCCCCCCCCTATTTTTTGCTTAGCATTTTTTTTTTTTTTTTTTTACGTCGGAGGAAACCATTAGAAGGTTGGCGCATTCCATAAGTGTCTTCACATAGTCTGTGAGCTATGTGAAGCCCAAACCATTTGTCATCGGAGGAAACCATTAGATTCTATCATTGTCCCTTTTTCCCCTTTTCCTTTTTTTTTTGTTTTGTTTTGTTTTGTTGTTGTTGTAGATAAGTCATTTAGATGCCACACATGGACAGTCCGATCTCATCTGATTTCATTTCAGCCTTTGTGTTGTCACCTTCTCATATATGCTACTCGGGATCCAATTTTATCAATCTCTTAATGTTTGTTTTGCAAAAACTGTTGCTCAAGGACTTCTTTTGGATAATTCAACCGATGATAATAGAGAGGATTGGCAAGAATCTTATCATGATGATGTCGAGAATGCACCAACGGGTTCGATTGATATTGCCGAGTTGCCTTCTAAGATACCAGAATCGGAGGAGACCATTTCTGATGTTCCTGCAGCGATTGCTAATACTTTGTCCCCAGATTCTAAGGACACGACGGCTAGAAAAAATGGCTTAGAGGACGTGAGAGTGCCCCAATCTA
Source organism: Ficus hirta (assembly GCA_038430175.1). Lineage (NCBI taxonomy): Eukaryota > Viridiplantae > Streptophyta > Magnoliopsida > Rosales > Moraceae > Ficus > Ficus hirta. The sequence goes on along the minus strand of CM076586.1, from coordinate 1,909,632 downwards.
GTGAAACACTTGAGAACCAGGTCGCTCTTGGGGACAAAGCTGATAAGAATAACCTCTCTTCTTGTTCACAAGCTCCAAATATTCATGCCTTTATGGAGTTGTTCGAAACAGGTGAGTCTCATGGCTACTTGGTTGAAAACACCATGTGTGACGACCCGCCTAGCGCCGGCCGTTACCATACATTCTTACATAATAATATATGAAAATTTAGACAGAAAATTTTTTTTTTTTTTTATTTTATTTTTTAAACAACTGATAAGTATTGTTTAACTTGGAAATTCCATAATAAACACTTATATCCATACATATACTTATACATAACTACTTATGGCGGAAATGTGTTTTTGTACTTAAATACATCAAATTTAGCGTAGCATAATTTAACAAAAAGAAACGTAGTGATTCCGTCCCACAGTTTCACAGCTTTGCCTTGCCATGCTCCACCGCCTTGTATCAAGAAATACCGCATGGTTGCTTACCTACAGCATAAACTTAAAACATGAGCTTTCGCTCAGCAAGCACAACTATTTATCCACAAAACATATCATGATAACATAATGCATGAACCATTTATGGTCAATTTCTGTTTTCATAAGTTAGCATAGATTTTGGGCCCTTACATAACTTAACATGAATGTACGTACCGTGGCGCGCTGCCATGGAGTGGTTGGGGCGGCCAGCCCTGTCCAACTCAAACCATGAACCAAACCTGACCTGACGCGGGTCGATACGACATATAGCATTTTGCTTGTATTAAAAGTCTTGTTCTTGTCTTATTTCATACTTGAAATATTGTTTCATATTCATAACCAGTTTCGTAACTGAAGCTGGGATTTCATATTTTACCAACTCGTTATTCTTTAATGAGCATACTTCGTGATGTCATAATATCAAATTTCTCATCATATGAACATACATACTATAAACATACATACATGATCTTGAAAACATACATGCTATACATTCATCATTTCTTGCATACATACATGCCATTCGTACTTTAATATTATCATATCTTAAAAATGTACATACATACATATCATAAATATTTCTTATACACATAACATTATAAACTTGATATCATACAGGCCATAACGTTTTTATCATGCTTATATCATTATAAACTTGAAGGCATTCAACAAACAAATTTTGTTTATGCTGTAGGCGGAGTCGTACTTACCGTTACTGCGCCTTGAATCACAATCCTTCACTCAAACAGGTCGTTTTCCTGTTTTCAAGAAAAATCATAGGATGAGTATCATCCTATCATAATAACATAATGATTCTAATTGCTAACAACCAATCCTATAAACATACATACATGATCTTGAAAACATACATGCTATACATTCATCATTTCTTGCATACATACATGCCATTCATACTTTAATATTATCATATCTTAAAAATGTACATACATACATATCATAAATATTTCTTATACACATAACATTATAAACTTGATATCATACAGGCCATAACGTTTTTATCATGCTTATATCATTATAAACTTGAAGGCATTCAACAAACAAATTTTGTTTATGCTGTAGGCGGAGTCGTACTTACCGTTACTGCGCCTTGAATCACAATCCTTCACTCAAACAGGTCGTTTTCCTGTTTTCAAGAAAAATCATAGGATGAGTATCATCCTATCATAATAACATAATGATTCTAATTGCTAACAACCAATCCTAAATTTCAACTCCTTTTTGAAATTTAGAAAAAAACTCTAATCATTTTGAAAATCGGGTTCCAAAACCAATTCATAAATTTTAGTTCTTTTCTCACAAATCTGTTTCGAATTTGGAAAAGTTTTCTTCATTAAAGTTGTAGATCTTGAAGTCTCCTACAACTTTTGTTTTAACCTCAAACTTCAAATCTGCCTTTAACATGTTTATTTTTGCCTTAGAAAATTGTTCGACCAAACTTACTACTCATATTTTGGTCTCGGGTTTTTATAGAAATGAAGGTCTTAAAAGCCTTATATTCAAACACTGGCTGCGTTGGCCCCTAGGATTTTCCTTCCTCTACAACTTTGCAGTTTTAACTTTTTTAAGATTCGGCCTCTAAAGGCCTCTAAATATTGTTTCAGAAAAACTGCTCAGATAGAGACTTAATCAAGCATACAAAAACCCTAGTGCATGTATCTTACAAAATTTAAACTCTTGCTTAATCATACTAATTATTCTCTTAATTTATAAATGGAGAACTAGAGGATAACAATATTTACCTCAAGTTTCACTGATGAAATTCTTAATCTAGGGTAATTGAAAATTCTCTCACACTAAACCGAAAATCTTTTCTAGTTTTCTTTTCTATCTTTTCTTTCTTTTCTTTCTTTTCTTTGCTCGGTTTCTATGGCAGGGTTGGGGGAGTTTGTGCTGCTCAAGGTTGTGTGTGTGTGTTGGCTAACCAAATGATACAACAGCACCTTCACCTATTTATAGATGAAGCATAAGTTTTGAATTTGCTTATCAATCCTTAGAAGTATAACAATTGGCTTCTTAGTCCTTAGAGGAAGCCAATTTGAATTTGTTTCCTTGAAGGGTGGCCGGTCACCCTTGTGCTTCTCATGCCACTAACCCAAGCTAGGGTTGCTTACTCATGTGGCCTAGGGACCATGAAGTGTCCCTTCCTTGGTGTGGCCGGCCTTAGGTGTAAGTGGTGTAAGCCTTTGCTTGCCAACAAGCAAAGCTAGCAAGCTTACTAAGCTTGCCTAAGTACATTAGGTGTCAAGCTCTAAAGGAGTTCAAGAAATCAATCTTTGGTAATTTAGGCAATAGTCCTTGAAGCCAAACTATTTTTCTCCTTGGTCCCTATGTGTTGGCCGGCCATACTTCACCCAATATGCCAAGCAAGCTTAGCTAGGGTTGCTTGCTCATCAAGGCTACATTTTGAGGTGGCACTTCCTTGGTGTGGCCGGTCCTAGGGTGAGGTGTGCAAGGCTTGGCTTGCCAAGGAGGCTAGGCTAGGAAACCTAGGGTGTTGGTTCATCAAAGCTAGGCCAAAGATGTGTCTTTCCCTTGGGTGGCCGGTCATGGTGTGATCTTGGCTTGCCAAATAGGTGAAGCTAGGTTTGCTTACTCACCAAGGCTAGACCATGAGGTGTCTAACCAAGGTGATGGCCGGTCATGGTGTCAACTTAGCAAGACCTTGGCTTGCCAAGTGTGTAAGGCTAAGCACTCTTACTCACCAAGGCTAGGTTTTTGAGGTGTCACATTCATGAGGTGGCCGGCCCTTGGGTGGTGGCTTAGTGTGCAAGCCTTGGTTTGCTTGCTCACCAAGGCTACACCATGGTGTGTTACTTCCTTGGGTGGCCGGCCTTTGGTGCCTAGGTGTGCAAGCCTTAGCTTGCCAAGGGTGCAAGGCTAGGGTGTGACTTAGCCAAGCTAGAACCTAGGGTCCCTTATCCTTATGTGGCCGGTTTTTGGTGTAACCAAGTGACACCAATTACTAATTGTTCTTAACACAAAATCAACCAACTAAATTAAAGTGTTAAAACACTAAACTTAGGGTATGATTTGTAAACTTTTATTAACACTTAAAATCTTCTAATTTGCATAATCTTTTTCAAGAACAAGATTACTTGCTCAACAAGCCATGACGTGGCCCGTTCCTAAGGTGACACATGGCATAATGGGATTAGTTTTAGCTAAAGTTTTCAAAAACAATCTTAACTTGTCATCCTTGATTTCCAACCAAACAACTAAACTAAAAATGGGTCATTGACTTAATCGAACTAAGAAACTTTACTTAAAAAGTCCCTGGTTCAAAAATTTACATAATTGCTGGTAAATTTACAATTTTTTTTAAAATTGCACATTGGCCCCTAAAGGCAAAATATTTGCACTTTAGTCCCTATGACTTGGCCAATTTTTGGTTAAGCCTTTAAACATCAAATTTTTACTAAATCCTTCTTAAAAGACTTTTTAGCCTCAAAATCATAAACTTTTCTTAATTTGCAAATTGACCCCTAAACATAAAATATTTGCATTTTGGTCCCTGTGAGGTGACCAATCATAGTAATGACACTTGTCATCAGAGGTGTCCTCCTTAAAGGCCTGGTTTGGCTTATCTCCTAAATGCAGTCTATTTTTAAAATAACATAAAATCATAAAGCATAAACTTACACTTTTTTTTTTTTTCCTTTTTTACAAAAAGGTCTTAAACTTGCATAACTAACTTATTTGAATCTTTTAACTAAAGATTCAACAACTTTTCATAGAAACATATCATACATATAGCATAAACAAACTTTGATTCTTAACAAAAAGAAATCATAAGTTTACAAACAAGTTGGTCATTACAATCTACCCTCCTTAAAGAAATTTTCGTCCCCGAAAATCAATACAAGTAGGGATAGTTCTTTCTCATTTCTTCTTCTACTTCCCACGTTGCTTCTTCAATATTATGATTCTGCCATAACACCTTAACCATCGGAATGGTTTTGTTTCTTAAAACCTTTTCTTCCCGATCTAGAATTCGTATTGGCCTTTCCTCGTACGTCAAATCCGTTTGTACTTCGATCGGTTCTTGACTTAGCACATGAGAAGGATCAGGTACGTATTTCTTTAACATGGAAACGTGAAAAACATTGTGTATAGAAGCTAAAGCTGGCGGCAAAGCAAGCTTATAGGCAACTTTTCCAATTCTTTCGAGGATTTCAAACGGACCCGTGTATCTTGGACTGAGCTTTCCCTTCTTACCAAACCTCATAATCCCCTTTACTGGAGCAATCTTGAGAAAAACAGAATCTCCAACTTGGAATTCTAAAGGTCTTCGACGTTTATCAGCATAACTCTTCTGTCGACTGAAAGCTATGTCAAGCCGTTGCTTGATCATCTTGACGTCTTCTGAGGTTTTTCTGATGAAGTCCGTAGTTTGAAGTTGCTTCTGTCCGACTTCTTGCCAATGGATGGGAGATCGACATTTCCTTCTATATAGCCCTTCAAATGGAGCCATCCCAATAGAAGCATGATAACTATTATTATACGAAAATTCGATCAAGGGTAACTTTTGATCCCAATTTCCCTTAAAATCCAAAACACAAGATCTCAACATATCTTCTAAGGTCTGGATCGTTCGCTCCGATTGTCCATCTGTCTGAGGGTGGAAAGCAGTACTGAATTTCAACCTTGATCCCATAGCTGTGTGAACACTTTTCCAAAATCGCGAAGTAAATCGCCCATCTCGATCTGAAATAATGGATTTTGGAACTCCATGCAACCTAACAACCTGAGATACATAAATTTCAGCTAATTTCTCAACCGAAAAGGTGGCTTTACTAGCAATGAAATGGGCTGATTTGGTTAATCTATCCACAATTACCCAAATCATATCATTTCCACTAGCGATCCTGGGTAGTCCAACTACGAAATCCATGGTGATTTGTTCCCATTTCCATTCTGGGAGTTCTATCTTTTGAAGATCTCCGCCAGGTTGTCGGTGTTCAGCTTTAACTTTCTGACAAGTTAGACACTTTGATACAAATTCAGCAATTTCTCTCTTCATGTTCGGCCACCAAAAGTTCTCCTTAAGATCCTTACACATCTTAGTAGCTCCAGGGTGAACTGAGTATGGCGTTTCATGCGCTTCAGACATGATTTGTTTCCTTAGAAATTCAAAGTTAGGAACACAAATCCTTCCTTTGAAAAGAATTAGCCCATTCGCAGATGTCTTAAATTCCTTATCTTCTTCACCAAGTAGCTGAATTTTCAACAAAAAGGAATCTTTCCTTTGATAGCACTTAATGGTTTCTAGGAGATTAGACTGAAGAGTCAAAGCAGACAATTTTCCGGTTAGCATTTCTAATCGGAAATCAGAAATTTCCTTTTGGAGGGGTTCGGACATCATTTCCAGAGACATGAGCATACCGGATGACTTCCTGCTCAGCGCATCTGCTACCTTGTTTGCCTTTCCAGGATGATAAAGAATTTCACAATCATAATCCTTTACGAGTTCGAGCCATCTTCGTTGCCTCATATTAAGCTCCTTTTGAGTAAAGATGTATTTGAGACTTTGATGATCTGTAAAAATCTCACATCTATTACCATACAGGTAATGTCTCCAAATCTTTAAAGCGAAAACCACCGCAGCAAGCTCCAAATCGTGAGTCGGGTAGTTCCGTTCATGGTCCTTCAGTTGACGTGAAGCATAAGCAACCACATTTCTTCCTTGCATAAGAACAGCTCCTAGTCCAGTTTTCGACGCATCACTATAAATGGTGAAATTTCCTGCATCAACGTCCGGAATGATCAACACTGGTGCACTTGTAAGTTTCTTCTTGAGCTCTTGGAAGTTTTCTTCACACTTCTGTGTCCATTCAAACTTTCTCCCCTTTTTAGTAAGAGCTGTTAGTGGCGCTGCTATCATGGAGAATCCTTCAACGAACCGTCGGTAGTATCCGGCCAAGCCAAGAAAGCTTCGTATCTCCGTAACGTTTCTGGGTGCTGACCATGCACTAACTGCTTCTATCTTAGCAGGATCAACAGAAATTCCTTCCCTTGAAACTACGTGGCCTAAGAAATGTACTTTCTTTAACCAAAATTCACATTTAGTGAATTTGGCATAAAGCTGATTCCGTCTTAAGGTTTCCAAAACCATCTTGAGGTGCTGCTCATGTTCCTTTGTAGATCTTGAGTAGATCAAAATATCATCAATAAAGATGATAACAAACTTATCTAAATAATCTTTAAATACCCGATTCATAAGGTCCATAAAAGTAGCTGGAGCATTAATTAATCCAAAAGGCATGACTAAATACTCATAATGTCCATAACGTGTTCGAAACGCCGTCTTGGGAATATCTCCTTCTTTAATTCTGAGTTGATGGTAGCCTGAACGCAAGTCAATCTTCGAGAATACTAAAGCTCCTCTAAGTTGATCAAAGAGATCGTCGATTCTCGGGAGAGGGTACTTGTTCTTAATCGTGATCTTATTCAACTCGCGATAGTCGATACACATTCGTAACGTTCCATCCTTCTTCTTGACAAACAAGACAGGTGCTCCTCATGGGGAATGGCTTTGACGAATAAATCCCTTGTCCAACAGTTCTTGCAACTGTACTTGAAGTTCCCTAAGCTCAGCTGGGGCCATGCGATAAGGTGCTTTCGATATTGGAGCTGTTCCTGGCAACAATTCTATTTCGAAAGAGATTTCACGCTCGGGCGGAAGTCTAGATAAATCTTTTGGAAAGACGTCTACATATTCCCTAATAATAGGAACATCTTCGGGCTGCAGCTCTTTTTCTTGTTCTTTGTCCACCATGTTAGCTAAATACCCTTGACATCTATTAGCTAACATTTTCCAAGCTTTCATTGCAGAAGCAAACCGGGTTGATGAGCTCTTAGACTGGCCGTGAAAGTTGAACTCCTCTTCGCCGAAAAGACTAAACGTAATACAACGCTTTCGACAATCAATCTTAGCGTTGTACTTATCTAAGAAATCCATTCCCAGGATTACATCAAAATCCTGAAGCTTAATTGCAATCAGGTCTACATATAACTCTCTACCACACATAACTATCGGAACATTTCGCATCCAGGAATCAGATAACAAAATATCTCCCGATGGAAGAGAGGTTCTAAAAGGTTGCCCTATATTTTCCACATTTCTATCCAACTTCCGGGCATACTCCATTGATATAAACGAATGGGTGGCACCAGAATCAATTAGGGCAAATGCATCAAAAGCGGCTATAGAGATCTGACCTGTTACTACATTAGAAGTTCCAGCCTCAGCGTCTCCCCTTGTGTAAGCATAAATCCTGGCTTGTGGTTCAGGAGCTTCAAGTCTTCCTTGTACCATCGAAGGACTTTCGACCTTTGCTTGTACCGCGTGAAGCTGTCGGTTTGTATTCCTATTCTGGTACTGAGGGTTCTGATTCTGACTATTGGAGGTACAATTCCTCGCATAATGACCTTCCTTGCCGCAAAGGTAGCAAGCGTTTGTTCCCATCCTACATACGCCTGGATGTTTCTTTCCATATTGAGTACACACAGGATAGTTATTATTACCCTCATTCCCACGGTTGTTCCTCTTCTGGGGGTAATTCTTCTGTTGGCCCTGGCCCGTAGCATTCTCTCTTCTTTTATTCCTTCCAAACTGCTTGGAACTTTGGTTGGAATTACTAGTCTGGCCTTTTAAGTTCAGTTGCTGGTTCTGTCTGGACTGTATCTGTTTCTCTACAGCTTTTTCTTCCTTCTTAGCTTTGAATATCTGAACCAGCGCTTCCTTATCCTGATTAATCCAGTATTCTGCTCTCATAGCTCGACCTATACAATCAGCTACAAGAGTTGGAGGGCTACTTCCAGCACTAACTTGTTTAGCAATGTCTATCCGAAACATTTTCATCATCCTCCTTACTTTTTCTCTTTCGTTCGGTACCAGTTCTGGACATAAACGGGCAAGCTGTTCAAACTTCTTGACTGCTTCCATCACGGACAAAGATCCTTGTTTAAAACTGGTAAACTCATCCTATTGAGCTGCAAGAATTTCCTGATTGTAGTACATTATTCTGAATTCGTCTACAAAATCTTGCCATCGCATGAACGCCACGTTTCTGCGCATCTGAACCGTCCTCCACCAGTGACGTGCATCTTTCTTAAGTGCAAAAGAGGCACAAAGAACTTTCTCCTGTTCCGTAAGTCCCATAAAATCCAAAATTACTTGGATATCGATCAGCCAATTATCTGCTACTATTGGATCTGTGGTTCCTTCAAATTCAGGTGCCTTCATTCGCCTAAATCGTTCATACAACAGATCTTCCCTAACTAAAGGTGGATTCCTGGCGTAGGAGCCCGTCGGAAAACACCTACGAAAGGAAATTCCGAGAAAATGGAACGTGTATGACCAAGTTCCAGAGAAAAATGAACAAGAAAATAGTTTAGAGGAGAATCTCAATCTTTCATTTCTTCTGCAAGTCTGCCCTGCAACAGCGTCCAATCCTCCCTATATACTCGACTCTAATGAATTAAAGATAAACGAAAAGGCTCGCAGGCCAAGTCCCAAACGACACAAATTAAGGACGACAAAGTTCTTAAACCAAACGACACAAAGCAAACATTAGAAACATATAAACCAAACGACAAAGTTCAAGTAAAGCAATTAATAGTAATGAAACATTATCAAACGACACTAAGCTGGCATGTCCGATATTATGCTCCTGCATCAGAGCCTCCAGCTGAGAAAAGATTCGACCCCGAATCGTCAACGGTAGATGGAGACGCGTCAGGCGGGAAGTAGTCGAATAAGTCTTTCACATTGAAGGTAGAAGAGATGGCGAGGTCCTGTGGCAGCTCTAATTTATAAGCATTGTCGTTGATCTTGGCGGCAATACGAAATGGTCCGAATTTGCGATCACCTAGTTTTGGATGAACACCAGCAGGAAGGCGGTTCTTTGAGAGATGGACCATAACTAAATCACCCTCAGCAAAAACTTTGCAGCGGCGGCGTTTATCAGCATCTAGTTTATACCTGGCGTTAGCCTGCTCTAAATGGCGAGTAACATCACGATGGGTCTGAACAACCTGTTCAGCAACTTCAGCAGCAGTTCGGCTTTTGAAATGGGGAAGGTGGATGAGATCGACGGTAAAAGTAGGGTGTTTGGAGTAAACAACAGAAAAAGGTGCTTTGCTCGTTGATCGGTTAACCATAGCGTTATAAGCAAACTCAGCCTGAGCTAAGACGGTGTCCCACTGTTTTGGATGATCTCCAACCAAACAACGAATCATGTTGCCCAATGTGCGATTGGTCACCTCTGTTTGCCCATCAGTTTGGGGATGATAGGCACTACTGAAGTTAAGGGAGGTGTCGAGACGTCGCCATAGCTCACGCCAAAAGTGGCTAAGAAATTTGACATCCCGGTCTGATGTAATGGAGCGTGGAACGCCATGAAGACGCACGATGTCCCGAAAGAAAAGGCCAGCCACGTGTTTGGCATCATTAGTCTTCCGACAAGGAATGAAGTGAGCCATTTTGGAAAAGCGATCAACAACTACTAAAACCGAGTCAACGTGACGAGGGGTTTTTGGAAGTCCAAGCACGAAGTCCATGCTAATATCCTCCCAAATATTCTCAGGAATCGGGAGTGGAGTGTAAAGGCCTGTATTCTGAGTATGTCCCTTGGCTCGTTGACAAACAGCACATCGTTGCACGAAGCGTGTAATATCCCTCCTCATATGCGGCCAATAGTACCTAGATTCCAACAAGGCAATAGTTTTGTCACGACCAGTATGGGCCGCGAGGCCACCGGCATGTAGCTCTCGAACAAGAAATTCATGCAAGGAGGTCTTCGGTATGCATAGTTGGTTGCCACGGAAAAGGAACCCATCAAGTAGGAAGAATTCACCATGACCCATGCCACGAGAACAAGCTAACCAGATTTCACCGAAGTCTTCATCACTATCATATTGATCTCGCAACCTGTCAAAACTAGTAATGGTGGTGTGGAGTGTATTTAGCAAACAACGCCGGCGGCTTAAAGCATCAGCAACTTTGTTGTGAACCCCAGCTCTATGCTTGAAGACAAAAGAAAATCTTTCAAGGAACAAGATCCAACGAGCATGCATCCGGCTAATGTTTCTTTGTGATTGGAGAAATTTGAGAGCATGGTGGTCACTATGAAGTATGAATTCCTGCTGCAATAAGAAATGCTCCCATTTCTTGAAAGAACGGACCATAGCATAAAGCTCTTGCTCATAAGTAGACCATTTGCGTTGCGTGTCATTGAGCTTTTCACTAAAAAACTCAACTGGACGACCTCCCTGAAGTAGAACAGCCCCTATTCCTATCATCGAAGCATCGGTTTCCACCTCGAAAGGTTGATCAAAATTTGGTAGAGCCAATACCGGTGCTGAGCTGAGCTTGTTTTTAAGGAGTTGGAAACTTTCCTCTTGCTTTGGTCCCCAAGTAAACTGCCCTTGCCTCATACAGTCAGTTAAGGGAGCTGCAATATTACTAAACCCCTTAATAAAGCGCCGGTAAAAGGTGGCAAGGCCATGAAAACTCCGCACGTCGTGCACGCTTTGTGGTGATGGCCATTGTTGAATCGCTTGAACCTTGGTGGGATCGACAGCCAACCCGTCAATGCTAACAATGAAACCGAGAAATGGTAGTGATGTAGCCCAAAACACACATTTGTTGATGCTAAGGAATAGTTTCTGCTCTCGGAGTGCAGTGAGCACAGTTCGCAAGTGGTGAATGTGGGAGTCCTGATCAGCACTGTAGATTAAGATATCATCAAAATATACCACTATAAAGCGACCAATAAAAGGTTTCAAGACTTCGTTCATCAAACGCATAAACGTACTAGGAGCATTGCACAACCCAAACGGCATCACCTGCCATTCATAAAGTCCCTCGCGAGTTTTAAATGCCGTTTTCCACTCGTCACCCGGCCGAACACGGATTTGATGATATCCACTTTTGAGGTCCAATTTCGAGAAGATTCGAGCACCGGCAAGCTTGTCTAGCATCTCATCCAGTCGCGGAATTGGGAACCTGTACTTTACAGTAATCTTGTTGATTGCTCTACTATCCACACACATACGCCAAGTACCATCCTTCTTTGGAACCAATAAAGCCGGGACAGCGCATGGGCTCATGCTTGGGCGAATGAGTTGTTTGTGCAACAAATCATCCACAATCTCCTGCAAGATAGCATGTTCGCGGGGACTCATCCTATAGTGCGGCAAGTTTGGGAGACTCGCTCCGGGCACCAAGTCGATATGATGCTGAATTGACCGCAACGGAGGCAAGGCATTTGGTAGTTCCGTTGGTGTGAGGTCGCTAAACTCCGACAAAAGAGCTTCAACTTCTGGTGGGATTGAACTAACATGCTGTGGGACTTCTTTGACTAATAACGCCAAAGCAAATAGAGTCTCCTTAAAGTTTTGGTTGAAGGTAGCTCCGGATACGGCCAACATGGTGGCCGGAGGTGGGGAGTTGTGGTGTGCTACTGGATCCGAAGGAACAAAAGCAATTTTTCGCCCTTTCCATTCAAAGTAGTATGTATTGTCACGGCCACGGTGAGTAGCATTCACATCAAATTGCCAAGGTCGCCCTAGAAGAAGATGGCATGCATCCATGTCAACAACATCACATTTTACTTCATCCACGTAGTGCTTGCCGATAGAGAATGGAACTTTGCAAATCTCCTGAACTTTAGTTGCTACACCCTTTTTGATCCAACCAATCTTGTAAGGGCAAGGGTGTTTCTCTGTCTCCAAGCTTAGGGCCTTAACCAATGCCCTCGAAACAACATTTTCCGAGCTACCACTGTCAATAATCACATTACACACTTTAGTATTAATGGTGCAACGTGTACGGAAGATAGCATTCCGCTGAGTTAGTTGGGCTTGTTTCGGAGCGAAAAGCAACTTCTGTAAGATGCAAATAACAGGATCCCCATCATCACCCGGAACCAATTCAGCTTCGGCGAACTCATCACCACACTCTGAGTAAGAATCACCACTAGCTTCATTGTCCCCCACAAGACCAACTTGACGGCGAAGTGGGCACTCATTGGAACGGTGTCCTGGCTGCTGACACTTAAAGCACTTTTGGGGAAAGGGTTTAGTATAGGGATTAGGTTGGGGATCATGAGGTACAGTTCCCTTGCCTTTGTTCCGCGGCACTGGATTATCAGAGTGTATGACAACTGGACTACCGGCAGCAGTATTCAAAGAGGGAGATGATTTACTTTTCTCCACTGGAAGTTGGGACGGTGGTCGACGGTAACTAGAGTAGCGAAGTGAAGCCCGCTCTAGTTGTTCCTCAGCTCTTTGGGCCAAATTCACAGCATCAGAGAGTTTCCACACTGGCTGCAATGAAAATCTGTCTTGAATCGACTCGCGTAACCCACCAACAAATCGAGCAACCTGTTGATCCTCCGTTTCGAAGATGTTTGTTCGGGCATTGAGTCGGTAAAATTCCTCAGCATAGGCGCGAACTGGTCGATCTCGCTGTTGACACTGTTGGTATAGGCGGTAGAGGCGCTGTTGATAATCACTCGGAAGAAACCGGGCCTTTAGGAGTCGTCTCATTTTGTGCCACGAACGAATAGGCCGTTTTCCTTCTCGACGCCGATTAGTGAGCAACTGATCCCACCACGCAGATGCGCCGCCCTTAAGCTTATACGCCACCAGCTTAACTTGTTTTTCAGCAGGGACCTCCATGTATTCAAAGAATGTCTCCACCGTTTTTAGCCAGTCGAGGAAATCCTCAATATGCAGATGGCCATCAAAAAAAGGAATATCAATTTTCAATCTATAATCAGTGTGTTCAGAACGACGAGGAGGTCGGAGAAAATTACCCATGTGCCTGGGCGGTTGGTGCGCCCAGGCTTCCACTTCATCGTCGGTGGAAGAATCAGCCGAATCATCCCTTAATTGGTGGAGAGGGTCGCGGTGGTCATCGAAGTCAAATATTGGGTTCCCGATCGGCCGGATCTGGGCTCGACGGCGGTCGCGTGTCGCAAACGGGGGTGGAGGAGTTACAAATTCTCGAGGTGGAGGCGTAAATGATGGTTGTTGCTCCAATCGGTTAAGAATCTGCCGGACATCGGCGGCCAAGGAATCATTCTTGGTGTCGATCTTTATGTCCAATGCACGAATCGCCGACCAAAGAGCTTGGATGTCGGGATTGACACCCAGATTAGGGTTCGAACTACTATCACCATCAGCCATCAGAAAAAAAACAGTGAAAGTTCTGCCTCTGATACCACTCTGGCGTAGGAGCCCGTCGGAAAACACCTACGAAAGGAAATTCCGAGAAAATGGAACGTGTATGACCAAGTTCCAGAGAAAAATGAACAAGAAAATAGTTTAGAGGAGAATCTCAATCTTTCATTTCTTCTGCAAGTCTGCCCTGCAACAGCGTCCAATCCTCCCTATATACTCGACTCTAATGAATTAAAGATAAACGAAAAGGCTCGCAGGCCAAGTCCCAAACGACACAAATTAAGGACGACAAAGTTCTTAAACCAAACGACACAAAGCAAACATTAGAAACATATAAACCAAACGACAAAGTTCAAGTAAAGCAATTAATAGTAATGAAACATTATCAAACGACACTAAGCTGGCATGTCCGATATTATGCTCCTGCATCAATTCCTTTGCAGTCCTTCGGGTGCTAATGGAATTTCTTGATGAACCTCTGGTGCTTGAGGCGCTGCTGGGGGTACAGGGTTATTTTGCAGTGGGACTTCGTTCACTCGAGGCACTTGATTCAGTTGGGCTACTTGTTCCCGAAGCTGGTTCGTCTCTTGTTGTTGTTCCCGCAATTGTCGTTGCAAAGTAGCTACTATATTTGCAAGATCAGGTTCTTGCGGAATAGGATTCGCTCGGGTACGTGGACGTGACATCTTCTATTTCTTATCTAATTACGATAAAGATATTGTTATACTACAAATATCTTTTCGTTCATTCATATCTCATCATAAAATCTTATTATGAATACTACTTACTTATCATATCATATCATCGTATCATACCATAACATCATATCATAAAACATAACATTAGAGATTCATCATGATCTCATCATTCCATGACATATCATATGTTGTTCATAATCTTGCATTCCATCATCATTCATAATTCATAATTCATAATTCATAATTCATACATACATTCATAATTTATACATACATTCATATTCATCCATACTATCATGTATATATTCTATACTTGCTATATATATATATACATGATCAAGTACAAGATAGAAGTGATTATCACTATCTATCATACATACATACTATTATATACTTAAACTATCTACTCCGATGATATCTCAGAGAATACATCCCAGTCTTCCTCATCGAACAAGACTTCCTCCGGATCATTCTCCATATGCACATCCTCTTCTTCTTCATCTCCGTTATCCAGGATGATTTCGTGGGGATCCTCTTGCAATTCAGGCTCGCCAAGAATATCTTCAAGATTTATGCCATCAATATCCTCTTGTGGAGGAATCTCCTGAAGTGGTATTGCCGGAATAGGGTCTTCTGGCAATGCTGGTCCCCATTGGAAGGGTGGCTCCTCCACGTCATTGTTGTTAACTGGCACTTGGATATTGTTCTCCACTACAGCATCCGCTTGAATCATATGAGCTATCAACTCCGCTTCCATGATGTCGTTAATCATGTGTTCCAGAGTCATTCCTATTGCCGGTGGCTGAACGTGTTCCCTGACATTAGGTGGCAGTCCTTCCCGGAGTAGTTGCAATGCCCGAAACTCTGGGTCGCCCATATCTGGAATATGAGGTAACATAGCCTCCTGAAATCTTCGACAATAATGGCCCATCGACTCTCCTGGATAAGCATGCCAATCATAAACGTAGTTAAGATATCGGACAAGGTTCATGTCACGATAAATTTCTAGATCTCAATAAGGTACGTCGGCGTTTTCCTCTAGTGGAGGTCCAAAACGAGCAGTGATGACATGGCGGAAATTTTCCCATGATCCACCCTGAACTTCTTGTTCTCCTGTTATTCTCCACCATAATCTAGCATCTAATGCTAGACAACGACTTGCTAAAGATACCTGTAGATGGGGTGGAATATGACCTATTCGAAATATAGCCTCCATATCATGAAGCCATGCTGCGAGTGTCACAGTTCGTCTAGTTCCATCAAATACTAGAGGAGACATCGTGAAAAATGCGTAGGCTGCACCTCGATCGTCGTCCATTATCCTCAAATCTAGATTATACAAATTCATAATATAAATACGAAATATTTTTAACTTACAATGACTGTGGGGCAGGCAAGCAAACTGTGAAACCGGAAGGTAGGAACTTTCGCTCTGATAC
Organism: Ficus hirta; assembly: GCA_038430175.1. Classification (NCBI taxonomy): domain Eukaryota; kingdom Viridiplantae; phylum Streptophyta; class Magnoliopsida; order Rosales; family Moraceae; genus Ficus; species Ficus hirta. The sequence continues at coordinate 1,893,816 of CM076586.1, read as the reverse complement.
CAACTCTGAGACGACCCGCCTAGCGCCGGCCGTTACCATACATTCTTACATAATAATATATGAAAATTTAGACATAAAATTTTCTCTTTTTTTTTTTTTTTTTTTAAACAACTGATAAGTATATTAACTTGGAAATTCCATAATAAACACTTATATCCATACATATACTTATACATAACTACTTATGGCGGAAATGTGTTTTTGTACTTAAATACATCAAATTTAGCGTATCATAATTTAACAAAAAGAAACGTAGTGATTCCGTCCCACAGTTTCACAGCTTTGCCTTGCCATGCTCCACCGCCTTGTATCAAGAAATACTGCATGGTTGCTTACCTACAGCATAAACTTAAAACATGAGCTTTCGCTTAGCAAGCACAACTATTTATCCACAAAACATATCATGATAACATAATGCATGAACCATTTATGGTCAATTTCTGTTTTCATAAGTTAGCATAGATTTTGGGCCCTTACATAACTTAACATGAATGTACGTACCGTGGCGCGCTGCCATGGAGTGGTTGGGGCGGCCAGCCCTGTCCAACTCAAACCATGAACCAAACCCGACCTGACGCGGGTTGATACGACATATAGCATTTTGCTTGTATTAAAAGTCTTGTTCTTGTCTTATTTCATACTTGAAATATTGTTTCATATTCATAACCAGTTTCTTAACTGAAGCTGGGATTTCATATTTTACCAACTCGTTATTCTTTAATGAGCATACTTCGTGATGTCATAATATCACATTTCTCATCATATGAACATACATACTATAAACATACATACATGAACTTGAAAACATACATGCTATACATTCATCATTTCTTGCATACATACATGCCATTCGTACTTTAATATTATCATATCTTAAAAATGTACATACATACATATCATAAATATTTTGTGACGACCCGCCTAGCGCCGGCCGTTACCGTACATTCTTACATAATAATATATGAAACTTTAGACAGAAATTTTTTATTTTTTTTTATACAACTGATAAGTATTGTTTAACTTGGAAATTCCATAATAAACAATTATATCCATACATATACTTATACATAATTACTTATAGCGGAAATGTGTTTTTGTACTTAAATACATCATATTTAGCGTAGCATAATTTAACAAAAAGAAACGTAGTGATTCCGTCCCACAGTTTTACAGCTTTGCCTTGCCATGCTCCACCGCCTTGTATCAAGAAATACCGCATGGTTGCTTACCTACAGCATAAACTTAAAACATAAGCTTTCGCTCAGCAAGCACAACTATTTATCCACAAAACATATCATGATAACATAATGCATGAACCATTTATGGTCAATTTCTGTTTTCATAAGTTAGCATAGATTTTGGGCCCTTACATAACTTAACATGAATGTACGTACCGTGGCGCGCTGCCATGGAGTGGTTGGGGCGGCCAGCCCTGTCCAACTCAAACCATGAACCAAACCCGACCTGACGCGGGTCGATACGACATATAGCATTTTGCTTGTATTAAAAGTCTTGTTCTTGTCTTATTTCATACTTGAAATATTGTTTCATATTCATAACCAGTTTCTTAACTGAAGCTGGGATTTCATATTTTACCAACTCGTTATTCTTTAATGAGCATACTTCGTGATGTCATAATATCACATTTCTCATCATATGAACATACATACTATAAACATACATACATGAACTTGAAAACATACATGCCATACATTCATCATTTCTTGCGTACATACATGCCATTCGTACTTTAATATTTATCATATCTTAAAACTGTACATACATACATATCATAAATATTTCTTATACACATAACATTATAAACTTGATATCATATAGGCCATAACGTTTTATCATGCTTATATCATTATAAACTTGAAAGCATTCAACAAACAAATTTTGTTTATGCTGTAGGCGGAGTCGTACTTACCGTTACTGCGCCTTGAATCACAATCCTTCACTCAAACAGGTCGTTTCCCTGTTTTCAAGAAAATCATAGGATGAGTATCATCCTATCATAATAACATAATGATTCTAATTGCTAACAACCATTCCTAAATTTCAACTCATTCCTAAATTTCAACTCCTTTTTGAAATTTAGTAAAAACTCTAATCATTTTGAAAATCGAGTTCCAAAACCAATTCATAAAGTTTAGTTCTTTTCTCACAAATCTGTTTCGAATTTGGAAAAGTTTTCTTCATTAAAATTGTAGATCTTGAAGTCTCCTACAACTTTTGTTTTAACCTCAAACTTCAAATCTGCCTTTAACATGCTTATTTTTGCCTTAGAAAATTGTTCGACCAAACTTACTGCTCATAATTTGGTCTCGGGTTTTTATAGAAATGAAGGTCTTAAAAGCCTTCTTTTCAAAAACTGGCCTCGTTGGCCCCTAGGATTTTCCTTCCTCTACAACTTTGCAGTTTTAACATTTTTAAGATTCGGCCTCTAAAGGCCTCTAAATATTATTTCAGAAAAACTGCTCGGATAGAGACTTAATCAAGCATACAAAAACCCTAGTGCATGTATCTTACAAAATTTAAACTTTTGCTTAGTCATACTAATCATTCTCTTAATTTATAAATGAAGAACTAGAGGATAACAATATTTACCTCAAGTTTCACTGATGAAATTCTTAATCTAGAGTAATTGAAAATTCACTCACACTAAACCGAAAATCTTTTCTAGTTTTCTTTTCTTTCTTTTCTTTCTTTTCTTTGCTCGGTTTCTATGGCAAGGTTGAGGGAGTTTGTGCTGCTCAAGGTTGTGTGTGTGTGTTGGCTAACCAAATGATACAACAGCACCTTCACCTATTTATAGATGAAGCATAAGTTTTGAATTTGCTTATCAATCCCTAGAAGTATAACAATTGGCTTCTTAATCCTTAGAGGAAGCCAATTTGAATTTGTTTCCTTCAAGGGTGGCCGGTCACCCTTGTGCTTCTTATGCCACTAACCCAAGCTAGGGTTGCTTACTCATGTGGCCTAGGGACCATAAGGTGTCCCTTCCTTGGTGTGGCCGGCCTTAGGTGTAAGGGGTGTAAGCCTTTGCTTGCCAATAAGCAAAGCTAGTAAGCTTACTAAGCTTGCCTAAGTGCCTTAGGTGTCAAACTCTAAAGGAGTTCAAGAAATCAATCTTTGGTAATTTAGGCAATAGTCCTTGAAGCCAAACTATTTTTCTCCTTGGTCCCTATGTGTTGGCCGGCTATGCTTCACCCAATTTGCCAAGCAAGCTAAGCTAGGGTTGCTTGCTCATCAAGGCTACATTTGAGGTGGCACTTCCTTGGTGTGGCCAGTCCTAGGGTGAGGTGTGCAAGGCTTGGCTTGCCAAGGAGGCTAGGCTAGGTAACCTAGGGTGTTGGCTCATCAAAGCTAGGCCAAGGATGTGTCTTTCCCTTGGGTGGCCGGTCATGGTGTGGTCTTGGCTTGCCAAATAGGTGAAGCTAGGCTTGTTTATTCACCAAGGCTAGACCATGAGGTGTCTAACCAAGGTGATGGCCGGTCATGGTGTCAACTTAGCAAGATCTTGGCTTGCCAAGTGTGTAGAGCTAAGCACTCTTACTCACCAAGGCTAGGTTTTTGAGGTGTCACACTCTTGAGGTGGCCGGCCCTTGGGTGGTGGCTTAGTGTGCAAGCCTTGGTTTGCTTGCTCACCAAGGCTACACCATGGTGTGTTACTTCCTTGGGTGGCCGGCCTTTGGTGCCTAGGTGTGCAAGCCTTGGCTTGCCACGGGTGCAAGGCTAGGGTGTGACTTAGCCAAGCTAGAATCTAGGGTCCCTTATCCTTAGGTGGCCGGTTTTTGGTGTAACCAAGTGACACAAATGCTAATTGTTCTTAACACAAAATCAACCAACTAAATTAAAGTGTTAAAACACTAAACTTAGGGTATGATTTGTAAACTTTTATTAACACTTAAAATCTTCTAATTTGCATAATCTTTTTCAAGAACAAGATTACTTGTTCAACAAGCCATGACGTGGCCGGTTCCTATGGTGACACGTGGCATAATGGGATTGGTTCAAGCTAGAGTTTTCAAAAACAAACTTAACTTGTCATCCTTGATTTCCAACCATACTAACTAAACCAAAAATGGGTCATTGACTTAATTGAACTAAGAAACTTTACTTAAAAAGTCCCTGGTTCAAAAATTTACATAATTGCTTATAAGTTTACAATTTTCTTCAAAATTGCACATTGGCCCCTAAAGGCAAAATATTTGCACTTTAGTCCCTATGACTTGGCCAATTTTTTTTTTAAGCCTTTAAACATCAAATTTTTTACTAAATCCTTCCTTAAAATACTTTTTAGCTTCAAAATCATAAACTTTTCTTAATTTGCAAATTGACCCCTAAACATAAAATATTTGCATTTTGGTCCCTGTGAGGTGACCAATCATAGTAATGACACTTGTCATCAGAGGTGTCATCCTTAAAGGCCTGGTTTGGCTTATCTCCCAAATGCAGTCCATTTTTTAAAATAACATAAAATCATAAAGCATAAGCTTACACCTTTTCTTTTTTACAAAAAGGTCTTAAACTTGCATAACTAACTTATTTGAATCTTTTAACTAAAGATTCAACAACTTTTCATAGAAACATATCATACATATAGCATAAACAAACTTTGATTCTTAACAAAAAAGAAATCATAAGTTTACAAACAAGTTGGTCATTACATATTTCTTATACACATAACATTATAAACTTGATATCATACAGGCCATAACGTTTTTATCATGCTTATATCATTATAAACTTGAAGGCATTCAACAAACAAATTTTGTTTATGCTGTAGGCGGAGTCGTACTTACCGTTACTGCGCCTTGAATCACAATCCTTCACTCAAACAGGTAGTTTTCCTGTTTTCAAGAAAAATCATAGGATGAGTATCATCCTATCATAATAACATAATGATTCTAATTGCTAACAACCAATCCTAAATTTCAACTCCTTTTCGAAATTTAGAAAAAAACTCTAATCATTTTGAAAATCGGGTTCCAAAACCAATTCATAAAGTTTAGTTCTTTTCTCACAAATCTGTTTCGAATTTGGAAAAGTTTTCTTCATTAAAGTTGTAGATCTTGAAGTCTCCTACAATTTTTGTTTTAACCTCAAACTTCAAATCTGCCTTTAACATGTTTATTTTTGCCTTAGAAAATTGTTCGACCAAACTTACTACTCATATTTTGGTCTCGGGTTTTTATAGAAATGAAGGTTTTAAAAGCCTTATTTTCAAACACTGGCCGTGGTGGCCCCTAGGATTTTCCTTCCTCTACAACTTTGCAGTTTTAACTTTTTTAAGATTCGGCCTCTAAAGGCCTCTAAATATTGTTTCAGAAAAACTGCTCAGATAGAGACTTAATCAAGCATACAAAAACCCTAGTGCATGTATCTTACAAAATTTAAACTCTTGCTTAATCATACTAATTATTCTCTTAATTTATAAATGGAGAACTAGAGGATAACAATATTTACCTCAAGTTTCACTGATGAAATTCTTAATCTAGGGTAATTGAAAATTCTCTCACACTAAACCGAAAATCTTTTCTAGTTTTCTTTTCTATCTTTTCTTTCTTTTCTTTCTTTTCTTTGCTCGGTTTCTATGGCAGGGTTGGGGGAGTTTGTGCTGCTCAAGGTTGTGTGTGTGTGTTGGCTAACCAAATGATACAACAGCACCTTCACCTATTTATAGATGAAGCATAAGTTTTGAATTTGCTTATCAATCCTTAGAAGTATAACAATTGGCTTCTTAGTCCTTAGAGGAAGCCAATTTGAATTTGTTTCCTTGAAGGGTGGCCGGTCACCCTTGTGCTTCTCATGCCACTAACCCAAGCTAGGGTTGCTTACTCATGTGGCCTAGGGACCATGAGGTGTCCCTTCCTTGGTGTGGCCGGCCTTAGGTGTAAGTGGTGTAAGCCTTTGCTTGCCAACAAGCAAAGCTAGCAAGCTTACTAAGCTTGCCTAAGTACATTAGGTGTCAAGCTCTAAAGGAGTTCAAGAAATCAATCTTTGGTAATTTAGGCAATAGTCCTTGAAGCCAAACTATTTTTCTCCTTGGTCCCTATATGTTGGCCGGCCATACTTCACCCAATATGCCAAGCAAGCTTAGCTAGGGTTGCTTGCTCATCAAGGCTACATTTTGAGGTGGCACTTCCTTGGTGTGGCCGGTCCTAGGGTGAGGTGTGCAAGGCTTGGCTTGCCAAGGAGGCTAGGCTAGGAAACCTAGGGTGTTGGTTCATCAAAGTTAGGCCAAAGATGTGTCTTTCCCTTGGGTGGCCGGTCATGGTGTGATCTTGGCTTGCCAAATAGGTGAAGCTAGGTTTGCTTACTCACCAAGGCTAGACCATGAGGTGTCTAACCAAGGTGATGGCCGGTCATGGTGTCAACTTAGCAAGACCTTGGCTTGCCAAGTGTGTAAGGCTAAGCACTCTTACTCACCAAGGCTAGGTTTTTGAGGTGTCACATTCATGAGGTGGCCGGCCCTTGGGTGGTGGCTTAGTGTGCAAGCCTTGGTTTGCTTGCTCACCAAGGCTACACCATGGTGTGTTACTTCCTTGGGTGGCCGGCCTTTGGTGCCTAGGTGTGCAAGCCTTGGCTTGCCAAGGGTGCAAGGCTAGGGTGTGACTTAGCCAAGCTAGAACCTAGGGTCCCTTATCCTTATGTGGCCGGTTTTTGGTGTAACCAAGTGACACCAATTACTAATTGTTCTTAACACAAAATCAACCAACTAAATTAAAGTGTTAAAACACTAAACTTAGGGTATGATTTGTAAACTTTTATTAACACTTAAAATCTTCTAATTTGCATAATCTTTTTCAAGAACAAGATTACTTGCTCAACAAGCCATGACGTGGCCCGTTCCTAAGGTGACACATGGCATAATGGGATTAGTTTTAGCTAAAGTTTTCAAAAACAATCTTAACTTGTCATCCTTGATTTCCAGCCAAACATCTAAACTAAAAATGGGTCATTGACTTAATCGAACTAAGAAACTTTACTTAAAAAGTCCCTGGTTCAAAAATTTACATAATTGCTGGTAAATTTACAATTTTTTTCAAAATTGCACATTGGCCCCTAAAGGCAAAATATTTGCACTTTAGTCCCTATGACTTGGCCAATTTTTGGTTAAGCCTTTAAACATCAAATTTTTACTAAATCCTTCTTAAAAGACTTTTAGCTTCAAAATCATAAACTTTTCTTAATTTGCAAATTGACCCCTAAACATAAAATATTTACATTTTGGTCCCTGTGAGGTGACCAATCATAGTAATGACACTTGTCATCAGAGGTGTCCTCCTTAAAGGCCTGGTTTGGCTTATCTCCTAAATGCAGTTCATTTTTAAAATAACATAAAATCATAAAGCATAAACTTACACTTTTTTTTTTTTTCCTTTTTTACAAAAAGGTCTTAAACTTGCATAACTAACTTATTTGAATCTTTTAACTAAAAATTCAACAACTTTTCATAGAAACATATCATACATATAGCATAAACAAACTTTGATTCTTAACAAAAAGAAATCATAAGTTTACAAACAAGTTGGTCATTACACCAAGGGTCATAGTGTTACATATACCACGATGGTTTTTGAAAAACCGTCGTGGTATGTGGTGTATTTAAATTTTTTTTTTTCTAAATGTAGCTTGAATCTGCCACTTACAAAAAAAAACCCTCATTCCCTCTACATTTTCACTCTCGCGCCTCTTTCACTCTCATTTGTCCAAACACTACTACAAAGTGTGGATTCCACGATGGAGCTTCCACGACTATTTTTTAAAAAACCGTCGTGAAAAATGGGACAAAAACACGGAGCGGAACCGAGTTTCCGAAAACCGTCGTGGAAGCCGAAGCTTCCACGACGGTCTTTACTGCTTCCACGACGGTCTTTAAAGACCATCGTGGAAGAGCCGTGCTTCCACGACGGTCTTCAAAGACCGTCGTGGAAGCACGGCTCTTCCACGATGGTCTTTGAAGACCGTAGTAGAAGCACGGCGGCTTCCACTATGGTTTCTAATTAACTGTCGTGGAATCATAGATTCCACGACCATTTTTTAAGAAACCGTCGTGGAAAATTCGCAATATATTTTCCCATAACCAAATGTTGCCCCTAATATTTCCACATCAATACAGCAGCTGTAGTGAACTAAAATTATTCCAGATTGCTCCGAAAACAGTCGGTACACCACTGTGTGATGCCACCATCTACCATCGATCATCAATCTCTCTTGTAAGTCATGAGATCACACAAACTTAGCTTAATGTTGTTTTCATCTGTATTTTTTATTTATGATTTTATATTAATTTTGTATGTTTTGGAATTGCTTTTGATACGTTAAAGACTGCAATGGGCCGGGTGTTTCATATACGAACTTATCATGATCAAATTGTTATTTTTCCCCGGCCCTTAGTTTTTATGTTCATTCGAATTTTTTGTTAATTTTTCAATTAATTAATGCACCGGTAGCAGTGTTTAATTATAACTACATGAAAATGATATGCATACAATTTAAAATTATGCACACTTTGACTTCGAAAGCTTTGATTTCTTGATTTAGGATTTGCAAATTATAGATAGAAAATGGATGTGGTTTGATAGATTGTCTAAATCATATGAAGATGGTGTTGAAGAATTTTTGTCATTTGCCAAAGCTCACATACAAGATGATAAGATTCCGTGTCCGTGTCAAATTTGTGATAATCATAGATCTCATTCCATTAATGATGTCAGAGGGCATTTGCACGCTTATGGGATTATTTGTTCTTAACAAACATGGTATTTACATGGCGAAGATTTTTTCGATATTAAATATACATCAACGAGTACTAAAGGTAAAGAGCCTATTATTGAGGAAGACGTTGGTGATAATATGTGCAATATGATAAATGATTTAGAAGAAAACTTTGTGCACAGTCCGGAGTTATTTGAGGCAATGATTAATGATGTCGAAACACCCTTGTATGTCGGATGTACAAAATATACGAAATTAAGGGCATTGGTTAAATTATAGAATATGAAAGCATCAGGAGGGTGGACGAATTCTAGTTTCACGACTCTTTTAGAATTTCTAAAAGATGTTCTATCAGAGGATAACAAAGTGCCACTTAGTATGTACGAGGCGAAGAAGATGTTAAGCACTTTGGGAATGGAATATAAAAAGATACATGCATGTCCAAATGATTGCGTCATTTACCGGAAAGAATATGAAGATTTAGATGAATGTCCGGTTTGTAATGAGTCAAGATGGAAGAAGGGCAAGATGCCATCAAATGGTAGAAAAGGAATGCCGGTGAAGGTGTTATGGTACATTCCACCAGCCCCACGTTTACATCATTTATTCCGTAATGCCAAGCATGCTAAGAATTTGACATGGCACCACGATGAATGTGTTGACGATGGTAAACTTAGGCATCCGGCCGGCGCACCACAATGGAAGACCTTTGATGACAATCATCCAGATTTTAGTACAGAACCAAGGAATTTACGGCTCGATTTGTCGACAGACTGAATGAACCCACATAGTAACAATAGTAGTCGGCATAGTACCAGTCATACTTTTCAACTACAATCTCCCTCCAGAATTGTGCATGAAGCGGAAGTCCTTGATGTTGACATTATTGATCTCAGGCCCTCAACAACCGGAGAATGACATTGACGTGTACTTGGCACCATTAATCGATGACCTAAAAAGCTTGTGGGAAGATGGTTTATAAGTTAGAGATTCTTACCTTCAAGATACGTTCAATCTTCGTGCCATGTTGATTTAGTCAATTAATGACTTTTCTGTACTTGGCAACCTATCTAGTTATCCTGTGAAGAATTCTATAGGTTGTCCAGTTTGTATGAAGGAAACATCTTTCATCCGGTTGAAGAATGGTAAAAAAACCGTTACCTTGGTCACAGGAGATTATTGCCACAAAATCATCGATACTGCAAATAAAAGAAGGCTTTTGATGGTAATACCGAAGAAAGAACTGCTCCTCGGATTTTTTCTGGCGAAGATGTATTTGAGATGGTTAAAGATGTGAAAGTAGTTTTGGGAAAGAGAAAACGTAAGGCTCCAGTTATCGATGGACTTTGGAAGAAGAAGTCAATCTTCTATGAACTTCTATATTGGAAGTCTCTTTACGTTCGTCATTGCTTAGATGTTATGCATATTGAGAAAAATGTCTGTGAATCGATAGTGGGCACGTTGCTTGACATTCCGCATAAGACTAAAGATGGTGAAAAGGCATGGTTGGATCTTAAAGAGATGAAGATTAGAACAAATTTGCTCCCTGAGAAAAGATCGAACAGAACTTACTTACCTCCGGCGAAGCACACATTATCGAGACAAGAAAAGAGAAAGCTTTGTGAATGGCTTGCTTCCGTGAAAGTGCCAAGTGGGTACTCTTTCAACTTCAAAAGGTTGGTGTCGATGAAGAATTTGAGGCTCATTGGAATGACAACACATGATTGTCATATCTTGATGCAACAATTATTACCTCTTGCATTGCGGGGAGTTTTAACGAAAGATGTGAGATATGCAATTACGAAATTATGCTCATTTTTCAATTCAATATGTTCGAAGGTAATTGATCCATTGATGCTAGATTCGCTACAATTGGAGTTGGTGATGACATTGTGCATGCTTGAGAAGTATTTCCCACCAGCCTTTTTTGATATAATGATCCATCTAATGGTGCACTTAGTTCGGGAAGTTAAGTTATGTGGACCGGTGCATTTGAGATGAATGTATCCTTTCGAAAGGTACATGAAGGTTTTGAAGGGTTATGTGAAGAACCGAAATAGGCCGGAGGGATGTATAATGGAAAACTACATAGCAGAGGAATCAATTGAATTTTGCTCGGAGTATTTATCCAACGCGGAACCAATAGGGTTGCCAAAGAGTGTGCTATTGACGTCGAAAGGACTATCCGTGGGCGTTCCTTCACCAGTAAATCAGGATGAATGGGAAAAAGCTTCTCTCTATATTTTGCACAACGCTAAGGAAATGGAGCCTTTCTTTGAGGTTCATATGGCGGAATTAAGAGCTGCGAATCCAAGTAAAGGAAGAAGTGAGAAGTGGATTCAAGATGAGTACAACCGGACATTTCGGGAGTGGATAAGAAAAGATTTGCATAAGAAGGCTGGCGTTTCGCAAGACTTAATGAAGCTATCCAGGGGTCCATCCTCGATAGTCACAAGATATACATCGTATTTTGTCAATGGGAACTCCTTCTACACTCGGGAAAAAGATGAGAAGCATCCCGTACAGAATAGTGGTGTGACCCTCCGTGCCGAGTCTATGCATATTTCATCCGCAAAGGACAATAATCCGGTATATAGTTCCATGACCTACTATGGGTTCATTGAAGATATTTGGGAACTTGATTATTGCGGCTTGCGAATAGCACTCTTTAAATGCAAGTGGGCTGACAATAATTATGTTAAGATTGATAGTGACGACGTGATTATGGTGGACTTTAGGCGATTGGGATACAAAAATGATCATTTCATTATGGCATCGCAAGCGGTACAAGTATTCTATACAACGGATCCCGACAATGTAGCGTTATCTTTAGTTGTGCCAATGAAGCCAAGAATAATCCAGGATAGCCAAGAAGATATGGAAGATTGCACCGACATTCCATCATTCACAAAGGGTTTGCTACCGGTGGAGGAGATTGATGATTTTGACGATGATGTTACACACTTGCTTCGTTTGGATGTCGAGTGGACACGTGTTGAGAAGCCCAAAAAAAAGATAATGAAAAAAACTTGAACCTGATTTTAATTTTTTTCGTTTTAAAAATTTCTATACGTGTTTTTAATTACGAACATTATATGTGAAATATATGGAAATTATTTATACATGCAAATCTATGTGAATAAAACTACTAGCTGGAATGCTGGGCTGCTGCATACATAACACACAGGTTAAGCCGCCTATGGGATTATATTTATAACGTCAACAAAATTTTTTTCAAAATTTTCACCTACCACGACGGTTTTTTGGAAAAATCATCGTGGTATGTATATACCATGACGGTTTCTCCCAAAAACCGTCGTGGTAGGGTTAAAAACTATTTTTGAAAATTAAAAAAAAATGTTTAAAGATAGCACGACAGTTTTTGGGGAAAACCGTCGTTGTATGTAAAACAATTTTTACAATTTTTTGGAATTAAAAAAATATTTTTTTTGAAGATACCACGACGGTTTTTGGGAAACACCGTCGTGAACCGACGTGGTATCTTCAAAAAAAAGTTTTAATTTTTTTTTTCTAAACGTTTAATTTTAAAAAACTTTTTTTAAACGTACCACGTCAGTTTTTGTGGGAAACCGTCGTGGTATGTGTGAGAAGGCATGAATTTTGAAATTTTTGAGCAAAATTGAACTTTTTGGAGCGCATATTAAAGCCCAAAAAAGTTTGCCCATAACCAAAGCCGCCTAATTTCTTCGCTCCATTTCTATCCGCTCCCTCCCTACTCAAAATCTTCAAAAACTCCCTCCACATCCACGCCCAATCTCTCTCCCTCCACCTCCACGCTCAATTTCTCTCGCGCCGCTTCCTCCTTCCACGCCCACACCCTCCATTTTTCCCTCTCTCTCTCGCCACTCAAGCTCACTCTGCCCCCACTCCTCCCACACAGTCCATGCCCCCAAGCCCCCACGTCCCCACTCCTCCCACGCCGCCCATGCCCCCAAGCCCCCACGCCCCAACTTCTCCCCACGCCCCCACACTCCCACGCCCGCACGTAGCTGATGCCCCAACGCCTCCCATGCCGCCCACGCCCCCACTCGTCCCACGCCGCCCACGGCCCGAAGCCCTCAAGCCCCCCACGCCCCCACGCCCCACGTCGCCCACAGCCAGAAGCCCCCACGCCCCCACGCCCCACGCCGCCACGCCCCCAGTCTGCCTTCCACGGCCACGCCACCCGCACTCTGCCTTCCGCCCGTACCCATGCTCGACAAGCCGGTAAGTTGCTTGGGTAATGCATGGATTTGAGAATTTTTCGTCGAAAATGTCAAATTTGTTGGACACGGTTGTTAACTGTGAATTTTCATCCAAAATCCATTACTTTACGTCCAAAATGTTGATTTTGTAGATTGTTGAGTTGCCAAAATCCATCCCCTCCATTTTTGGTGCTTGTTGATTGTGGTTGAATTAGTTTTAGATTGATTTAACTTGGTTGGGTGATGGCACGGATTTGGGAATTTTCTGGGAAAAAAGTGTTGATTTTATTATATGTTCGTCAAAATACCTCTTTGAATGAGAATTAGTTTTAGATTGAATTAAATTGGTTGGGTAAGACACGGAGTTGGGAATTTTCCGGAAAAACATGTTGGTTATGTGACTTAAATGTTTGCATATTACATATTCGTTAAAATGTCTATTTGAGTGAGAATTAGTTTTAGATTGAATTAAATTGGTTTTTTAAGGCCCGGATTTGAGAATTTTCCGGGAAAACATGTTGATTTTGTGACTTAAATGTTTGCATATTACATATTTGATACAATGCCTCTTTGATTAGGTTGTGTGTCATTTCCGTAGTTAAGTAAAGTTTTTTCTTAGCTTCTTGATTTAATGAGATTTAATGTATGCTTTCGTTTGCTTTTTATGTGTTTGGGTGCCATGATTTTATAATGATTTAATGACCAAGTTTTTTTGTTATTTAACGTGTTTCGGTGCGGAGTTACTTTAGATTGATTTAAAATGTCGCAAGATCATGGGGAGGAATACTCAACTCAAACTCAACTTGGAAAACCACGACGAACAAACTCACCTAGATTCAATCCCGATGAAGATGGTAAATGAAGAGCAACTCTTATGAGAAGAGTCCACATTGTTAGGACAAAGGGAGAACGAATTGAAGTTTCGTTCGACGTGAAAGGGCAACTATTAGGGAAGGAAGGAGATGAATTACATAGTTGGATTGGAGTGCTTGCTCGAGAGTACATACCCATTTAGATATCTGACTTTAAAAGTGCCGATTTAGCCACAAGGAAAAAAAGAGTGTGGATGGAAATCGTAACTTCTTTTACTGTGGAGCCATCATTTAGAAAACAAGCTTTAAAGTCGTCTGCAGAGTCGGCGAAAAATTTTAGATATGATCTTTACCAAGCTTTTGTCAGGGATCATATTAACGAAGAAAATGTGTGGCAACGACCACCAAAAATGGTGTACAATTACCCCACCATCACCCAGGATGATTGGGAAAAATTCATTGAGTATCGATGTACCCCGGAATTCAAAAGACTATCCGAACAAAGAAGTGAGATAAGAAAGAAGAGCAAATACGGATCAACCGGTGGCAGAGACGGATATAGGAAACGTGACCAAGCTCATGTACGTGAATTACTTGGACAAAATGTGTAAATGGTATGTTGTACTTCCAATTTCTTCATTTATGTTTACTAACGGTAATTATATATTAAACTGCAGTTCGAGAAGATGGGAAAATATGCAGAGCGGCATACTAGGTGGCTGGACATGCGCATCAAACCCGATGGAGACTTCAAGAATGAAGCATTTAAAAGTATTGCCAATACAATAGTAAGTTTTCAAATCTATTTAAAATATATTCATACCATACACTCCTTTATGTTTACGAGTTTATAACATATTCTCTAATTGTTACAGGATGACTTCAGTCAACAAGAGATACAAGGAAGTTTCGAATCTATGGGGACAGAAGACATAATGACCAAGGCATTAGGTAATGTCGAGCATTCGGGTCGGATTCGGGATCAATCTAAGTTTGTCAAGCAGTTGTAATACTTCAACCTTGTGCAAAGTTCAAGGGAAAATGCTAAAGTCTCGGATATGAAACGGCAGCTTGCCGCATTAGAAAAAACCGTACAGGAACTTTGTGCAAAGTATGGTATCAACCGACAGACTATGGCTGAGGAGGCGACCGCACCGACTGTTGATCAACACAACAACTTCAAGGCTAGTTGCACTCTGAATGAAAAAGTAGCTGGGCCATCGGATCCGAAGTCCATGCCGAACGCAAGTAAGGAATGCCAGCTCTTTCTTCCTGATTTAGTTAACGGAGGAGATGTGCTTGTTGCAATCGGTAGGGCATACATGGACTGTGTTCCAACCAACACAGTCCATATCCTTTTGGTGAGGAGAATGTACGAGTGACAATTACAGTCCCAAAACTAAAACGTGCACTCCTACCTATTCCGACGAACGAAGCCACATGTATTGAAGAAGCTGTCGGTGGGTTTATTGCTTGGCCGATAAGATTAGTCGTCGTTCAAACAAGTTTGAGCCAGGCAAGTCAAGGTCCCAACCATGCTCCTGACCGAGAAGCTAAGGGAAGCAAACGGACCAAAAAGAGAGCAGGGAGGAATAAAATACAGTCACAACCAGAGGTAAAACAACAACCGGGCCAACAAGAACTACCTTCGTTCGACTTTAATGAAATTTCCTTCGAATTGAAACCTTTGGCATATTACGCACAAAATTCCATGCGTGACTGTACCCAAATAGTTTGTCCACTACAATAGTTTGTCATTGGCGATGACATGCCCATATATATTGGGTTTGAAGATGTAAACCATTTCATAACATTTAAAGAAATTAGTGCAAACAACATAATGATTTACATCAGGTAATACATTTATCTTTAAAAATGTTGATTTTTGGTCTGCCTCTTAATCTTATATATGTTGATTTTGCATAACTAGTGTGCCTAACTATTTTACAGATACTTAACGGATTGTTGTACAAGAACAAGTATGGATCAACGGTTTGAGTTTATTTCTCCAGTCCTTGTCTCACCAGTTCAACAGAATGTAGATTGCGCCGCCTACGTTCGAGAGAGGGCCGAAAATATTCTCCGGATCTTAATCAACGCACCAAAGGGAAAGCTGTTTCTCATGCTATATAACAGCGGCCAACATTGGATCTTGGCAGTTATTGATCCATGGGAGGACTCGGTCCTGTATTTTAATCCTCTGGGAAATGCACCGGGTGATGATTTTAAAGACCTGATTACGACGTAAGTATTCTTTGATGTTCATATCTCTGATTAGACATAAAATAATTGTTGTTGTAATAGTTTTGAAATTTGTCAAATTGTTAGGGCACTTAATGATTGGAAATTGATGGTGGGAAGAGGAATAAGATAGCGACGCAAATGCCAGACGTTGATTGATACTGTTCGATGTCCAATACAGGAAGGTTATGTAGAATGCGGTTATTATGTGTTAGCTTTCATGCGAGAAATAACCTTCACTATTGATGGACTAGCCGGCCTTCAAACAAAGGATTTTTATACTGATGCAGACATGAGTTTGGTTAGGCAAGAGTGGGCTGCATTTGTCATGCGGTTTATACAATATTGACTAAAAACAATATATGAATTTTGTACTCGTTATATTAATTGTTGTACATTGTTATCTAGGTAATTACAGATTATTTATGAAAATATTATTGTTATCCAGGTAATTTTGAACACATGGGATTTGCCACCCATGGGAAATGAAATTCCATTCGTAAATTTTTTTTTTTTGTCGTTACATACCAAGACGGTTTCATTGAGAAACCGTCGTGGTAGCCGGGGCTACCACGACGGTTTCACTGATAAACTGTCATGGTAGCCCGGGCTACCACGACGGTTTCATACAGAAACCATCGTGGTAGCCACGACGGTTTTTTATTAAAAACCGTCGTGGTATGGTCTTAAATATCTTCAGTTAGGTCCTATTTTTACCTATTACACGACGGTTAAAAAACCGTCGTGGAATCTTAAAAGATTCCACGACGGTTAGAAAACCGTCGTGGAAGTGTTACCACGACAGTTAAAAACCGTCGTGGAATCCACTTTCTGTAGTAGTGAAACTCTCCTTCGAAACCCATCTCCTCCGCCGTGATCCCTCCATCCATTTTCTCTTCTACCGCGCCTCCATTCTCTCTCGGGCCTCTCCCTTTCTTTGTCACCTCTCATCTCCGCCGGCCGCGACTCCACCACTAATTCTCTCTCGGGCCTCTCTCTCTCCCTCTCGCCTCTACTCGCCGCCGCAACTCCTCCCTTCAATCTCTTCCTCGAAACCCATCCTCCGCCGACTACCCCTCTATGAAGCCGACTACACCCACGGCCGTGTACTTGGAAAGCCTCTGTCTCTCTCTTGCTCTCTCTTGCACCACACATATTATGGAAGTTCATTTAGTTGATTGTAAACGTGATTTTGGGTTATTGCTGACTGTGTTTGTGATTTTGGGTGATTGTTTTCTTGAAAAAAGTTTTGAATGTGTTTGTGATACTTTTACATATTACATGTTCGACAAAATGCCCGTTTGATTAGATTGTGTGATTTTTTATGTGTTTGGGTTCGCTTTGAGTTTTAGATTGATTTAAATTGTTTGGGTGAGGATTAGGTTTTGTAATGTAGTGTATGTTTTTGTAATAATTGTTGTACATTGTGACACAAAATCAATTGAAGATTAGCTATTATTTTAATCTGGGTTGTGCAATGGATAATACACGGTATTTGCCACCCGTGGGAAATCGCATGAAATGGGTAAATTTTTTTTTTCGTGGTAGGTGACCATTCCACGACGGTTATTTTAGATAACCGTCGTAGTAGGATAACTTTCCATGACTGTTTTTTTGAAAAAACTGTTGTGGAAAGTTACTATTTACCCATCATTTGGCGTCAGTTTTGTCTATTTCACGATGGTTAAAAAACCGTCATGGAATCTAAATAGATTCCACGACCCTGGATAATTTATAAGTTATGAGACTCAATGATAATTTATTAAGTCGAGTACCACGCCTTATGATGAAAAAGGCAGAATCCTGATTTATGGTTTTACCCTGGCCAATGTATGACCAGGATAATTCATGACTTGAATAAGACAGTACTGCAGTATAATAAGCAGTATTGAAATTATACTGTGACCGACCGTCATTACGGATGCAGAGTTAAGAATAAGGAATGGGATCACTCTAGAATAATCAGGAATAATATTTGGAGAAAAGAGGACTAAGTAGTGTCAAGTCCTAAGAAAAACCTATACGCGGTCCAATTAAATACAAATGAATTCTGGACTACAGTTCAGTGTGACTGTACTGTTGATAGTTAAAACAGCATTGGTACTACATATCTAGATCATTAAGAAAATGGACTACATTTTAAGAGGGAGTGCCAAACAGGGCCCTACTTGGAGGACACCTCATCATAGATAATTATGTAATTTTGGGGATTTTTGAAATTATGGAAAGTGGATAATTATGAAAGGATTTTTTTAGTCCAAAATCCTCCACATGGCCGGCCAACATGAGGACATGAAAGGTAAAATTTTGCATTTTAGGCCAAATGTGTAATTAAAGGAAAATTTTAGAAAAAAAACTAATTGTGGGAAATTTTGAATTTTCACCTATAAATAGGGGTTATGAGGTAGAACTTGAACCACTTAGTTGGACCCTCAAACTTTTAGTTCTCTTCAAACTTTTTCCTCTCTATCCCTTAGAGAGAAAAAAAAAACCAAGAGAGAGAGAGAGAGAGAGAGAGAGAGAGAGAGCAAGGGTGGCCGGTTGTGTGGTGAAGGAGATAGAGCAAATTTCATTCAACCAAGGTCTAGAGCAACCTTCCCAAGCTTTAGAGGTATATTCTTGATCCTCTAAATAAGAATTTTATTAAGTTTTGATTGAGAAACTTATGTGTATTTTAAGTTATGGATTGTAAGAGCATAAGCTCATTTTTCCTATATTATGGTTTTTATAAGCTCATTTTTCCTCTAAGCATGAATTTGATTTTATGCTCTAGGATGAGTTTTAAGATTATGGGTGCTCACCAAGTGTTTGTGAATATGCTTTCACATGTTTAAGTAGGGAAATTTTATGAATGATGATGATGATGATGATGATGATGATGTGAATATTATGTGCATGTTGGTTAAGAAATTAACCTAAAAACACAACTTGGTAAGCTAGTAAGGTTATCACCATTGTGTTTTTCAAGTAAATAGATAAGTGGATGATTGAATTTTAAGAATGAATTCGACGCGCTGGGCTTCGACCGTTTGAGGTAGTGTATGCGAATTTTTAAACAAGAACCAACAAAATACAAAGACAGATTTAAGTTTCGGAAATGAAATGAAAGTTGTAGGTTTTAATGAGATCTACAACTTTCGTGAAGAAGACTTTTTTAAAATCTAAATCAATTTAAATATAAAACTAGGCTTTTAAAACTGTGCATGGTACAGGAAATTGCTGCACACGTACTTTCAACCAAATTAAAAGACTGTTTTCAAAAGCAGTTTTCAAGATTTTATAATTTTACAACCCTTGTTAAAAAGGAATTACGGTTTTACAAGAAACAGTTTTAAAAGGTTTTGAATCCATTTGAAATTTCACAAGTGGTTTTTTAAAGGCAATTTCAAGTACTAAATCAAGATAATACTTGATTTATAAAATCAAGGTATTTTCCAAGTAAATAAGGTGTTTTCTAAGAAAACAAGGTATTTTTGAGAAAAAGGGAAATAAAAATAATAGGCCCAAGTTACTTAGAAATATGGTAACAGTTCTATAACGGATAATAGTCGGGTTGGAGACTGACTTAGTGATCAACGAATATGTTATGATTTATTGAGTAATATGGTATAATGATTCTTACGCCTGATTTGAAAACATGAGTATAATCTGTTGTCGTACCTTATTGGAACGATAGACTAATAGCGTAGGACAAATTGTAAGTACAACTCCGCCTCTAACATAGACAAAAATATTTTTACTGCTTTGCATGTTTTTCAAAGCTCGTGCATTAATGTATGTGATACATATATTCTATGTTTTATTATTGTGGCATCATGCAAGCATGCTCACCAATAATAAATCACATGATAAGAACCAGACCAAGATATCAAGTATGAAACAATAAATATTCAAGTTTTCAAGTATTAAATAGATATGATTTAAGCTTTCAAGTATGTTCAAAACAAGAATAAGTTTTTAAATATTAAAATAAGTTTTCACAAATGATGGTAAGAAAGTTTTCTCGTGTCGTACCGACCTGCCACGAGGGCAGGTTTAGTCCATGGTTTGAGTTGGATTGGACTGGCCGCCCCAACCACTCCATGGCTGCGCGCCACAGTACGTACACTCATGTTATGTAATGGGCCCAAAAATATGCTAACATAAGAAAGCATAATTGATTCATAAGAAAGCATAATTGATTCATGCATTCTTTATTAAGATTGTTATGCGGGAAAAAGAAGTTGTACTTGTTGAGCGAAAGCTCATAACTTATGTTTATGCTGTAGGTAAGCAGCCTACCGGTAATGTACGATACAAGACTATGGAGAATGGCACGGCAGACTATGAAAACTTTGGGTTGGACACTGCCACATGTTTTAAAAATATTTGTATTACGTTATGTCAATTTGGTGATACTATTATCTAGTAATTAGTATGTTTTGTAAGATGTGTTAAAAGAGTTTGAAAACTCAATATTTTTAATTAAGTATATATATATATATATATATATATATATAAGTATGAGGTTAAGATAGGTTTTAAATCTAAGTTAAAAAAAATTTATGGTATTTTTGCAAAGTTAAGTATTTAAGTAAAGTAACTATGGTAACGGCCTACGTAGTCAGGTCATTATTAGTGGGATCGACCATTTTATGAGTAATTGAGATTTCAATGCCCAGTGTTGAATTGTGGTCATTTCCAAAAGTTATTCCAAACCTGTTCAAAAGGGAAAAATAAATGGGAAATAAATAATAGCTTGCTAGTCACGCAATAGAGAGTACGAGAAAAGTACTATGATATATTTGGTTTCATTACGGAGAACCGCTATTAAAATTACAAACTTTTAATAAAACAGGTTGAAATATAGTGAATGATAAAGTACATTAATTAACTACCTATCAAAGAGTTATCGAAACACTATAAATAACATTAATTTCTTCACTATATCATATGGATATAATGCAACTCTATTAATTATTATAAGTTTTTTCCTTCCAACAAACAACTAATATATGGTTAAAATTTAAACTAAAAAGGAAAAAAATTACGGCACAATTTCTCACACAATAAATATTGTCTTGGTAAAGGATTCAATTAATTCTATGAAAAGAAGATACCATTTCTTTCCCTTGTAATGAAACCCCTAAATATGCAAGATCCGAGTGAAAAAAAGGAAAATGTGTAAGAGATATATAAGCCCATTTGGATTGTGTAATTCAGTGATTAAAAAACCTAAAACCTATCCGATGAGTTGCTCTTGTCCGAAACGCACCTAAATGAACGAATTCATCTCTCTTCCCCACAATATAAATAGGCGACTGTCTCTCTCTCTACCTGTTCCTACCCTAATCTTCTCTTCAACCCTTTCTCTCTTTGTGTGTTTTTCAAAAAATATAACAGGTTAGGAGATTGTTCCTTATGTTCCAACCAACGCTAAGGAATCTCAGAATGTTGAGCTGGAAGCTGAAGTTCATGTTCAAATGATCGAAATCCTGAACAAAGTTGTAAAAGTAAGTATCATTATCATCTTGTTCTTTTTATTATTTTGAAGATTTTTTTATCCCTTTTTTTTTTTTTTTTTTTCAATACCTGTTGTTGTGATATGGATGAAAAAACTTACCAGTTTTTTGGAAATAATTAGGACAACATCAGAACCAAATTTGAAACAAGCGGCGAGGTCATGATTTCATTTGATATTCCTGCTGATTTTCCGACCAATGGAGTTAATCTTGACAAGGTGATTAAACCCATTTTACAAAAGCAAAAAATAAAAAATAAAAAATTTAGTCATATTGGCAATTATTAATTAATAATGTAATTTGTTGTTTTTATATGTTTCTGTTTGGCTTCAGTTATCATGGCCTGAAGATAAAAGAACATGATCAGCCAGAATCCTCGAGAATACTCTTTCAACCAAAGACTGAAGGGTTGGAAAGTGAAACGAAAACAAAGAGATGATGGGCGGTACGATAAGGTAAAGATTAAAAATTACGGCATTGATAATAAGAAAAACATAAAATCTTGATTTTATGTAGTTGAACTTGTTTATGGTTTAGATTTCACTTTCGATTAGGAACCAACTAATTGGTTGAAATCCTAGTTTGTGAATCTAGTTGCCCCTTTGATTTCTGCTCTCGTAAGTGCTAAAATATGAAATAGATCTAAAGTTAACCACAATTTAGATAATTAGTTTTCAATTGTTCTTCATTTGCTCTGGAAGATTATGTTCAGCATATCTTTCTATACGCCTGAGACTATATTCAGCAACAGTTAGATTTATAATTATTCATCAATTTCTATGGACCATTATATGTTTTCCAGTGTACCTATGATCTATGTGCCTAATTTGTTGAAATGAAAATGGGGGGATACGAACTCATAAACTTTTGGTGGAGTCAAGTACGAATTTATCATTAAATTATACTTGCAACTATTGAATGATACCTATCTAGTAACAATGATTGACAGAAAATGAGATTTTCATTTTCTTCATCGTTTTCCATGGAAGATTTATATATGTTCATACTAGTTGGATTTCCATAAACGCGTGTAAGATATTTGACAAGGGTTTTGCTCTATTAATCGCTAGAACATCCATAATCATACTGATAATTGAATCACTTGTATTGTCTTTACAGTAATTATTTCAATCTTCATACCTCTTTGATTTCTGTAATTAGATATGCTAAAAGGTAACCTTTTTTTTTTCTCCCCAGGCTAGTAGAAAAAGGTGGCCAAATTAATGTTAGGTTTATATTACTCAGTTGCTTGATAGATATGTATTGCTCGCTATATATATGTTTTTGAAATGTTTTTGTTTGCTTTGTTAAGGTTTACACAAAAACTGTCTAAATTGTTACTTCTCAACTAATGAGTGACAAATTAAATAAATAATTATACTCATGAAGTGGTTGTGTAATTTATTGTTGCAGTACTATTATCATTGTGAATCAAATGCGAAGTTTCGATCAGTGGTGGAGGTTGTCTACTTTTTTCTCTACGAGGAATATCCAAAGAAGCAAAGGACGACACCAAACAAGAACACTACTCTGGTTAGTGAGAAACATTAACAAATTG
Organism: Ficus hirta; assembly: GCA_038430175.1. Lineage (NCBI taxonomy): Eukaryota > Viridiplantae > Streptophyta > Magnoliopsida > Rosales > Moraceae > Ficus > Ficus hirta. The sequence continues at coordinate 1,870,772 of CM076586.1, read as the reverse complement.
TGTATTTAATTAAGATGAATAATTTGTAATCATAAATATATTAGAAGACAGTGTAATTTTGAATAACAATGCCTGGATGCAGTTTTTACAACTACAAACTAGACATAGTACTTTTTCGTTCAATGATATGTATAAGAGTAGTAGTTGATAGTTTTGAGCTGAGATATGATTTGGTATAATATATATTACATAGTAGTTTTGAATAACAATGTCTGGATGTCGTTTTTAAAACTACAAACTGGATATAGTACTCTTTCGTTCAAAAATTTTTAAGTTAGAGTTAGTTGACTTTTTAAAAACTAGTTATAATTTTTATTGACTTTTCAGAAAAATACAAAAATCCAGCAAAAAAAGTACAGACTAGTTAGACTTAAACTAATGTGCCAAACAAAACCTAAGAGTAATAATTTATAGTTTTGAGTTGAGATATGGTTTGGTATAATATATATTAGGGTTAATTTCATTAATAGCACCTGTACGGATTTTATTATTAAAAATAATACCACTTTATTTTTCCCTTCATTACTAGCACTACCACGTCATCAAAGCCTATGATATATGGGGCCCAGCAGTAATTAATGTATGTCAAATTCCGAGTTTACTATCATCTCCCACCTGCCTAAATATCCCTCTCCCTCGCATGCCTTAAAAAAAATTTTCAAACCAGTATCTACAGTGTTTTAGAGAGAGAAACTGAAATCTAGAGAGAGAAAGAGTTGCTACCGGTAAAGGTATTCATGCTAGTAAAGGTATGGTCATTACAGAAATGACCACCCGGTCATTATGTAAATGACCGACACTGGTATTAAAGCTAACAAAGGTATAGTAAATATAAAAATGACCACCCGGTCATTATGTAGATGACCACCCGGTTATTATGTAGATGATCCATAATGGTATTCACGCTAGCAAATGTATAGTCATTACAGGAACGACCACCCAGTCATTATGTAAATGACCGACACTGGTATTGAAACTAACAAAGGTATGGTAAATACAAAAATGACCACCCGGTCATTATGTAGATGACCTACAATGGTATTCACGCTAGCAAAGGTATGGTCATTATAAGAATGACCATCCGGTCATTTTGTAAATGACCGACACTGGTATTGACGCTAACAATGGTATGATCAATGCAAAAATGACCACCCGGTCATTATGTAGATGACCAACACTTGTAAATGACACTATTTACATAAATATATATAAAGTATATAAATTACCTGTTTCTCTTCTTTAGCAGTAAAAGCCGACATCACATCATCAAACTTTACATTATCGGTGGAGGTCCATGACAGCATACGCGGAATGGCCTCAACATACTTAGTGGTGAATTTGGCTGCTATTGTTGGGATGCTCTCATATGCCCAAACGAGTAAGGCATGAGGAAAGCCTGCAATACTGTAATGAACTTTGTCAGACTTCTTTAACGGTCTTCTCTTTGAAGACAGTCTGTTTTCAACTACATTACAGATTGCAGCTCGGGTTACCTCCTATAAGAGTACACCCTAAGGAAAAGCATTGAACTCAGCCAAGTTATCGGCCAGGGCAAAATACTTCGGGTCTATTTTAATGGAGTTTGCATTTGCTAGAGGAATGCAAAATATCATGTATAGTAGGCTAAGCTTGACAGCGTCATCGTAATTGTCAAAGCTTGCATTCGACAGCTGCAGCTCCAAATGTTCTCTTGACACACCTCTCAATGGCGAAAAATATCTTGTCATTAATCGGTTATCAACCACTGGTGCGAGATGAGTAGGCCCAACACATTTCATGCCGGTTATTAGGCATAACTCGTTGATGGCTCATCTACCCAGGTCTTCACCAACCTCAAACCATAGAGCATCACCCATTCCTAAGGGATCCGTCAAACGCATTACAATGTTGTGGAAGACCTGCCCAGCCCAACCAAGCATGTTTAACTTCAGAAACTGTTGAATGCATGGTTGATGGATCACGCTCTCGTGCTGTCGGGTGACAACCATTCTTGCAAGTTATTACATGTCTCCGTAATGTTAATGAAAGTATTTATTTTGACCCGGGTAATTTCACTATCCGGTACGCGTCAAACATATTGAACATGCGGTAATGTTACGAGTAACATAAAAGAGTAATTATATTAATGACCGAGAAGTAATCATAAAAATTACCTGGCAGAAAATAACAGAAATATGAATAATTAATTAATTGATGACTAGCAAGTCAACATAAAAATGACCAACAAGTCATCATAAAAATGACCAATCGGAAATAACATAAATCTGAGTAATTTATATTACGACCAGAAAGTTATTATAAAAATTACCAATATAAAAATTACAAGATGATCTCAAAATAAATAACCAACCAACCGCATTTTCCGATATCACCTATAATTAACCAAACATCAACAAAAACCCAAATACCAAACAAACAAACTTTGTGTTTATGTTACAAATCAGATAAAAATACAAACTTTATGTATTTTATGCAAATATTTTTCAACAAATCAATTAGAAATATAGAATCTCATCAAAAACACATATAAAAATGCAAATTTTTTTTTACATAATCAATAAAAACTGCAAACGTCCTCAAGTACAATGCATATTCTTACTGAATAATATTAAAAATGTAAACTTTTTAAATATAAAAACGAAAAAGCAACATTTTTATCTCTTCAACTTTCGATATCTTCTCTTCTACGACACTTTTCGGCTTCTTTGATTCCTTAACTTCGATTTCCCCCTGCTTTCTCTTCAACCCTTCCTCGGCCACTCTTTTCTCGCTCTCTGGTGCTGGGTTTTTAGAACTTTTCTCAGCCAGTGGCCTTTTATATGCCAAAGCCATTACTCGAAGAGACCTCTTTTCGGGAGTAATGTTTTTCTCAGCCAATTTCGTGGGTTTCGACATGGGTAGTTTTAGAAGATTCTCCGACATTCACAGACTTCCAAGCGGTTTATAGAGGGCTTTCATGGTGGTTTCGGACGGTTTTCGAGCGGTTATGGAGTGGTTCTGGCCGGTGGCAACTCTTTCTCTCTCTAGATTTCAGTTTCTCTCTCTAAAACACTATAGATGCTGGTCTGAAAAATTTTTTTAGGGCATGCGAGGGAGAGGGATATTTGGGCTGGTGGGAGATGAGGGTAAACCCGGAATTTGGCATACATTAAATGCTGTTGGGCCCCACATATCATAGGCTTTGATGACATGGCAGTGCTAGTAATGAAGGGAAAAAAAGTTATGCTATTTTTAATAATAAAATTCGTACAGGTGCTATGAATGAAATTAACCCTATATATTATATAGTAGTACTAGCAAGATTTTTAAAAAAGTCTATTTAAAGTCTAATATTTAAAACATTGTGGTTAAAAGTTTTAGTCATGACACAAATTTGTGAGTAAATGCATATTGGTCTTATCCTTGTGATCAAACGTGACATTTAGTCACACAAAAATAAGAGTAGTGCTAATGCTACTCTAATCGCATTAAAAAAAAAAAAAAAAGAGTAGTACTTGGAGTACCAACTCTAATCTCAATTTCTTGAATACCAATTCATGTGTCATATTTTTACTAGTAGTTGCAATCAATTGATGTAACAAAACTTTAAACTTATTAATAAGAAAAAATAACAAACCATAAGTTAGTATTCAAAAGTTAGGATTAGAGTTAGAGTTCCTAGTATTTTTCCAAAAATAATGATGTCTAAAATGTCATAAAAATGTTGTGGTTAAGTTTTTTTGTTTTTTTTTTAAGTGATTTCTTGGTCAAATTAGTTGGGGGATATTTAACATTTATTTTCATTAAAGTAACACTCATACATATGCACGACTGTGTGTAACAATATTACATTATTTATTTTCTACATATGTGTAAGTGTTTCTATGTTGGGATCTATATGTGCCCTAAGGATAGAAAATTAATTCTAGGGATTTTCTATAAATATGACATTTTGATATTAATAAAAAGAGGTTATTCATGTTTAATATGTTGTCTCCTATTTACTTTCATTTGTTGATTGTATGATTATTTTGAGCAAACATAAAATACTCCTAGGTTGTTGGTAATATATAGGATTACCATTGTATATGGGGTATACATAGAAGACGTGGTAATTTGATAGTAGTCTAAATAAATGGTCTGCAATCGATGGAATAAGATTTTGGGATCTTATTCATAATAAGATTGTAAATGTTATCTACTTCCTTGGAGCGATGGTTTGTCTTGACCATCGGATAGGTTCCGAGTAGAAACTTTAATGTATACCAGTATTGAGGTATGATATTGGACTGAACCTAAGGTGTTAATTGATTCGGTTTATAAGATGACACTTTGATTATCATCCTGCATTAATCTTAATCCTAAAATGAATACTTGAGTTCGCATCCATGACTTATGCACTTTGATCCACTATAGGTGAGACACTGATAATTGATGGTCAATATACTTGTGTTTTGGGTGTATGACTTATGGATGAAGAAATCAAGATTCATAGATACGGAATCCATAGCTATTTTAACGATAGTACATGTTATCTACGTAAAGGCATTATTCGGGAATTGAAAGATAATATAACAAGATCTTGACCATCGGTTTACTTTGTGTTCTCTGATGGTTTACCTATTGTGTGGCTTTACAATTGGTGGTTCTTTCAATGGAGAATAATGGAACTTTAAGTTAAAATGATTGAAAAGGTAAAACGGAAAAAGTTCTTAATTTAATTATGGATAACATATGTGGATTAAGCAAGCGATGAATAAATCATGGAAGAAGTACTGCATTAAAGAGCTTTCGTAATACGGTATGTAAACGGGAGTTCAGCTTCAGACTTTTAGTGGAATAGTCCTGAAGTTGATAATTGATGAATAATTAATCCGGGATTAATTTTTCACAATTAGATGAGCCTCTTTATATATTTCTATCGGGTCCCTCTACTAGCTCATATAGTTCCACGAAGCGTCTCAGGATTTGTTTATAATGAGATCGGTAAATTAAATGGGAATTTAATAATGTCTATTAAGACATGGTACTCTCTAACATGCAATCCCGAAAGGATTGGACATGTGAAATTAATGTAGACAAATAATGTGATTTGCCAACATATGATTGGTTGTAAATAAAATAATTATTTGTTAATTATTTTGGTTAATTGAATTTTGGAAATAAGATAGTGTTTGAATTATTTAATTTTGGAAAACAAAATTTTTCTCTCCTAATTAATAGTGCACGAATTTTAATGGATGGAGGGAAGAAGATTTTGTTCAAAATTATTTATATATATTCCTAACATTAAATTATTAATTGATTTAAATAATGGAGCTTATTTGTTAGATTTTCTTTTCTTAAAGAATGGTGCACGTTTTTTGGTGGAAAGGAAATCTAAGATATTCCATTTATTTAAATTAATTAATATGGATAATTTTTTTGGAAAATATTTATTTAAATTCAAATAAGAGAATCTTATTTAAATTCAAAGGTTTAAAAGGAGTTTGAATCTAGATAGGATTAGGACTTTTTGGCTAGTCTAGATTCTTGATTTAAATTTGAACCACCGATCAAACTCCACATTATGTGGAGAATGAATTTGACTCTCCTAGAAAAGGGGGGCGGAATTTTGGAGCTCCTCCCCCTGCAAAATACATCTATTAGGTGCAAAGAACCTAGCTCGAAATTTGTATGATTCTTTGGTTCAACAGATTCTCTAGAAAATAATTATTAATTATTTTTCAGGTAGGAGATATTTTTGAAAAAGGATTGAAATATTATTTAAAGGCTAGGACTTCTTGAAAAACA